>JAUPFT010000002.1:18509196-19901696 GCA_036936625.1 Parnassius smintheus behrii | reverse complement strand
ATATATAATCGGAATCTCGGAAACGGCTCCAACGATTTTCATAAAATTTTGTGTGCTGGGAGTTTCGGGAGCAATAAATCGATCTAGCTTGGATTTATTTTTAGAAAATGTCTTTTTGTCCGTGTTTTTAGGCAATGAAAAACTGCTACAATATCGTTACAATAAGAAGGTAAATTTTGACAGTTTATTAATGATTACAAATAGCTTGATTGGTATATTGGGCGGTCACTAAATCGTAATACCATGGTTCGAGCCCAGACCGATCGACCGACTTTTTTAATTTTTTTTCAAGTTCCTTTCTTTTGTGAGAAAATCTATTTTTTCGAGCCCTTTTTTTAGTATTTTTTAAAAACACGAAAATTTAAATTAAACTAATTGCACTAATGATTTCTTATTCAAATAACCAGTTCAGTTTTTTCTATTATGTTGCTAAGATCAAAAAATATTATTCGTATTTCATCAGTATGTAATTTGTATCTAAATATAATTTCCAAAACACACGAATTAAAAAAAACCGAGCGAAAAATACCGAGCAAACTCGGTCAACCGGGTACTTGATATTACTGTAAAAATTACTATTTATTTATTACTGACTACCACTACTGTAAAAATGTAGCTTTTAGAACTTAATATGTCGCCATATCATATCGGATATAAAGACAGAACTAACGTTACGTCGCACAAACAAATCTATAAAGCCGTTTAGGCTGCTCCTAAAAACCAAAACCTTGTTTCTTGGTTCTAATACCGATGCCGATATACTTACTTACTTATCGTCACGCACAATCCCTAACGGGGTAGCCAGAGAGAACAGATCGCCAAGTGTCACGATCCTTACATACCTCTTTCGCTTCTTTCAGGTTCATTAACTTCTTCATACATGCACGTCTAGGTATCCGAGTACTCTTGACCCTCCCCTCTTCGAGCAATTTGCTCACGTGGTCTTCGAAAGTTAGTCTCGGTCTACCTCGACACCTTTTAATATTTACTTTCGCTCTATATATTTTCTTCACCATTCGGTCTTCACTCATTCGTTCAACGTGCCCAAACCATTGGAGTACGCCCCTATCAATTTTTGTGATAAGGTCATCTTTCAATCCTGCCATATTGCGAATCTCTTCGTTTCGCTTTCGGTCGGCTATGGTAACGCCACACATTTTACGAAGAGATCGCATCTCCACTGCATTCAACTTGCTTTTATGCTTCTTCTGGCATACCCAGGTTTCGCTGCCATATAACAAAGTCGGTACCAACACTGCGTTATGTATTTATTGCAAGGCGTGCACTCTTCTCCACGCCTTGCCTTTTTACTAATCCTATATTACGTTTAATTAATATACCTATTAATTAAACGTAATATAGGAATTACATACAGCCGTGTTAGTTTAGGTGCTGAGCTAAGCGCTCGATGTTCACAGTACTTACTCGAAGAATCCGCATTCGTAAAAAGGTTAGAAAAAAGATGTGTATAACAAAAATGAAATGAAATAATGCTTTCTTCTTTTAATTATTTTAAAATTTTTTCTTCTTTTCTATTTTATAAATACGTCGGCGTTTATACCCAACCTAGGGATACTGTATTAGTATGGAAACTAATGCCTAAAGAAAAGCCTACTTTTTATTTTGAAATTATTTGTCCGAGGAAATTAGACAAGAGCAACGGGACAAAAAATTTACGGCTTTTTAATAGAATTAAGAATAATTAGTACTCAAAAATTATAGCACCTATCTGTCATTATTAAAAATGCTTATTAATTACCGTTTAGGTAAAACTTTTGTTATTATTTGAAAATATATCTTACCTACATATGTTAAAATCACAATGCTTCACTGTTAAATCTAACGTGAATTTGCTTTGTAGTGTGTTCATATGCCATGGAACAGCATAGCAAATTCGTACAACGCTTAGCAGGTTTTCATTTTAATGTATGTATGTAATACATCTCCATTGTCTGCATACGCCACGTTCGGCTCGCAATGAGCGCCATTCTACAGAACACGAGGACACTAAAGCCCCTGTCCTCGTAATATGTCACGCTTTGCGGAGATTTCAACAGAATTTCCAGTTTTAGAACTTTCCGTATAGATTTTCGGCTATTTTAAGTGTTAAGAAACGGTGTTAATTCTTCATTAACCGAGTTTACAAAGACAGGCGGTCTTTGTAAACTACTACGAATTCCTCTGAAACGGCTGAATCGATTTAGACATGCACATCATACTAAGACTGTTCTGGGGCGGTCCCATGTAAATTTAAATCAATAATTTATCTCTAATGGTGGAAATATAGGGTATCAATAGTTAAAGGTAACTATTTAGACGACAAATCTGACAGCCAGTTGTGTTGCATGTGTTATTTTTTTTTATTACACATTTAATTTATTTTTTACTCTACTTATTTTATGTAGTTCAAACTACCTATAAATATATGTATAATTAATAATAGTATTTACAATTAATATTTATTACACACAATATAAAAAAAACTGTAATATAGAAAAACTAAAACTAAAAATTTAAATTATCAAAAGTCCTGCTCCCCGTGGTATCGTGCCAAGAACGCTGGCTGCGTTTCCTCGCTGAATGGCTGTACTTAGCCTTTGAGCGAGAAAAGAACCAGCCCTCTTGTCAACAGCAGCGACGACCAGTCGTGGATACAGTTCCTTTTAGAACTTCACTGCAATTGCAACCCACGGACCGATAGTCTCTACAGCAAATGGCACAAATATGTAGTCATTTCTCAAAAACTATATATATTTGCGCCATTTACTTATCAGCTGCCTCCGATGCCGCCCCGGCTCTAAAAAAGGTACCCTTGAGATGAGAGGCCGCCAAAGTGTTAACGCAAGTAGCATCCCACACTAGGGCCAAAGTCAAGCCGTCGGGTCTCTTGCCATCGTCTCTAAATATCTCGCAAGGCTCTAAAACCGAGGGAATATTTATGGAGACAAGAGCCCTTTGGATGACTTCGTTCAAAGAACCGTGAAGGGAAAACCTACCTGCACTTTTCTTACATGAAAGTCCGTGAAGCCCAAACTCATCGACGCTGCTACCAGAGGGACACTGGTGAGGTTGACAAATTTCCGCTCTTAGACGGATTCCTACGGCGATGCGAAAGCTTTCCTTGATGGGATAGCGATTAGGATCTTGGTCCCTGTGGAGATTGTGAAATAAATCTTTCTGGACACTACGTACCAACGAAATATCTCACTGTTTTGTTGGTTAACTTCCATTTTCGTTGGGACAGAGCGTTAGCCATGTTTGCCTTGCCTCCGCAGCAAAGCATAGGTCTACTTTATTATTTAAAATTATGCTACATAAGTCATTGACACTATGCACGGAAGCAAGGAAAGCAGGCAATGAGACACTGGAAAGATTTCTTACACAAATACCACCAAATTGTATAGGTAAAGTAGCTTGATTCCAGGCTGTTGTATTTAATCTAAATTAGAATTTTTTCTAAAGCTATTTTAAAATTATTATCAATATCTTTTAAAATATCCGAACATTTCCAGACTGGACTTGAGCGTATTAAGTATGTAAATTTAAGTACAAGGAGACAATATTTTAAAATAATAAGGACAATATAGGGGCTTAACACATACAATTTATCAACGTGATTTAAAAATTGATCGAATTTGGTTTTAAAATAGGTTTACTATCGAAAAATAACGGAGCACCAAGCAGGTATAGGGATTCCTCATTGACAGGTATTTAGTTCATGACCAATATATTTTTAAAATGTTGAAAAATATAAGTAAGATCACTGAGGACGTCTTCTGCTTTACCTCCCAATGTACCGTTGTCCAAGTACCAGAAATTCAGCTTTGATTTCAAATTTGAAATAATAGGTTGAATTCCCAAACTGAAAAGAGCTGGACCTAGTGGGTCACCCTGATGAACACCGACAGCAAACTCAATAATATGGTTTTGATAAAAAAAAGTAAAATTTTGACTGTAACATTGCGAAACGTAATGATAAATTTCAGGGGTTTTGTTAGCCACTTCTTTCAGCGGGGTTATCATTTCAATAGAGTTAAAAGCATTTCTAAGGTCAACCTTCAGAGGAACATCTAGCATTAGAATTTGTTAAGAAAGTACGCGCAGAATGTACCGCCGCCTCACAGCCACCTTTGGTGCCAAAGCCTTGATGAGTAGGTTGAAATTTTGTCTTAAGGTTTAATATTATGTTTTAATGTTATGCTAATTTTGAAGGTAAAGCGTCGAAATGTGGAACCAACAGCAATAGGACGGATACCATTATCCTTTTTTTGAAGGCACACAATCTTGCACCATATAAGTATGGAATGAAATTAGGATTGACATTACCAGAATATAATGATTTCTTATATTTTCGCGAACACTACACATTGATTAAAACTACTTTTACGGATTTTATCGCGTTTATTTTACTATTATTTTTTAATTCCCGACGTTTCGGACGTTTTCCAGCACCCATGGTCACGGGGGACTGAGATGACTGACGTCCCGATGTCATTGTTAAACCCGGAGTACCTTCAGCTTTTTTAATTATTGTTTATGGTCCGATGTATGCAAAATGAACTGACTATGTCCTGAGATGATCCTGCAGTGGTATGCTTGGGTTTAGTTTTAATTTTATTGATTATAAGAAGCTGGCTACTACCACCAAGCAGGTGGTAGTAGCCAGCCTCCTTCTCTATTGAAATTAGGATGTTTTTTTAATTTCAATAGCCTCACGTATCATCCTTGGTAGGAATCCGTGTTCTTTCGCGAGAATTTGTGGTCTGTCAAATCTGATGTAATGTTTGGGGCCGTCTAGGATATGATCGCAAACTGCAGACTTCCCGGAACGTTGATGCTTCACATCAGCTATATGTTCTTTTAGGCGGGTTCTAATTGATCTTTTTGTTTGTCCTATATAAGAGAGACCACATT
This sequence comes from Parnassius smintheus behrii, assembly GCA_036936625.1. Taxonomy (NCBI): domain Eukaryota; kingdom Metazoa; phylum Arthropoda; class Insecta; order Lepidoptera; family Papilionidae; genus Parnassius; species Parnassius smintheus. The sequence continues at coordinate 19,896,782 of JAUPFT010000002.1, read as the reverse complement.
CACAATCAAGCTTGTACACTCCTGCATCTTGTAGAGGAATATGACACTTGACTGATGGTAGGAACTGACTAATCTTCTTCGGCGGCTTGTAGAATGTTTTAATAGAAGTTCGCTTCAAGATGTAGCCAATCTTGTCTGTGACACCTCTGACATATGGTAGTACAGCAGGCACACGCTCGACTAGCTAGCTTCACTCGGTCACTGTGACGTAGGCGCGGGACCCGAAGCCTGCTGTCGTGCAGAACTTGCTTGACGTGCTGAAGCTCGGCGGCCAGGTGTTTGCCGTCACAGATCCCTCGTGCTCTCTGTAACAAAGATTTGCCCACGGTAGCTAACTGTGAAGGATGGTGGTGAGATTCACCGTTTAAATATCGGTTTGTATGGGTCTTTTTCCTATACAAAGTGCGCCCTGATGGTGTTGCGATAGGCTCACCTGTATCTCCCATTGTCGCCGATATATTCATGGAAGACTGAGGAGAAAGCCCTCCTTACTGCACCTGTTACACCAAGGATCTACAAGCTGTACGTAGACGATACTTTCACAATTTTACCATCAGACAAAGTAACTGCATTTTTAGAACATCTTAATTCCATAAACTCTAAAATTCAATTTACTATGAAGTTAGAGGCAAATAATTTCTTACCTTTCCTAGATGTGTTAGTCATCCGAAATCCTAACAAACACCATTGGTCACACTGTTAATAGGAAAAAGACCCATACAAACCGATATTTAAACGGTGAATCTCACCACCATCCTTCACAGTTAGCTACCGTGGGCAAATCTTTGTTACAGAGAGCACGAGGGATCTGTGACAGCAAACACCTAGCGTAGCGTACACCGCGTAAAAGAACATATAGCTGATGTGAAGCATCAACGTTCCGGGAGGTCTGCAGTTTGCGATCATATCCTAGACGGCCCCAACCACTACATCAGATTTGATAGACCACTAATCCTCGCGAAAGAACACCGATTCCTACGAAGGATGATACGTGAGGCTATTAAAATTAAAAAAACATCCTAATTTCAATAGAGAAGGAAGCTGGCTACTACCACCTGCTTGGGATCCTCTAATCAATAAAATTAAAACTAAACCCAAGCATACCTCTGCAAGACCTCAGGACATAGTCAGTTCATTTTGCATAGATCGGACCATAAACAATAATTAAAAAAGCTGAAGGTACTCCGGGTTTAACAATGACATCGGGACGTCAGTCATCTCAGTCCCCCGTGACCATGGGTGCTGGAAAGCGCCCGAAACGTCGGGAATTAAAAATAATAGTAAAATAAACGCGATAAAATCCGTAAAAGTAGTTTTAATCAATTACCAGAATACATAAAATTACATAATTTTGTAATGTCATTAAGAAGTACTCTACCAGCGTCACCGGCAGATGTGCTTACAAGATCTTTGAGATGTGGAGGCGTAATCCCGTCAATGCCGCCGGCAGAGCCATTCAAAAATGACAAGATTACGTCTAAAGTGTCTCTTCTGACAAGGATTGACCGAAGGATGTTTCTGACGAAGGCCTTCAAGAGTTTCGGCATTACGAGGACCGAGGATGTCGTCTGAGAATAGAATACGGGATGCATTTTTTAAGTCGCCATCCATTACTTTCGATTAAACAACTTTTATAAATAAAACTAAATTTTGAAAAGAATTTTCCTTTAGTTGAGACGTTATTGAATTATTTATTGAAATGAAAATGGGAATATGCGAATGTAAATAATTTTGCCAACTCTTTTCATAATTCGTAAGACAATTCTGAATAGTGCATGACAGTGCTTTATCAAGTTGCATCCTCGCACCTCTGGGAATTCTTTTAACCACTGGTACGTTATGAAAATTGTACAATTGTTCCGAAAAAAGTGATACATTTGTGTAATTAGGGATATTACTAGAAGAGTCATGAATTTCTACGGTAGGAAATACTTTTACTATGGCATCGTTTAATGTGTATATTTAATCCCTTTTTACCTTTGAACAGCCTACCGTCGGTACAATTTTGACACCGTATGGTATCCGGCTGAGAATGTATCGAAACGTTAGTATTCATTGAAAAATTTAAAAATATATCTACAGCACTCAAAAGTCTTTAATTTCGTATAATTAAAATCTTGAAAATTAAAAAACTTAGTTCTCGAGCTTTGTTTATCGGATTTAATGGCCTCGCCTATCATATGTTATTTGATCACAATTATTTTCATTTTTAACTCAATTTATAAGGTAGAACATACGATCGAACAAACGGCTATCTAAGCTAACTAAGAATGTTTAATATAAATACACTTTGATAAACTAAACTACACTACGAAGACCAAAATTGAGGAAGTAGTTGTGTTAATTTTATCTAAGTCAACGATTTCCTTATGGTGTTACAATTAGCGGGGTGTTCAGTAGCCGGGAACAACATCCAAGAGGGGTTTCATTGCGGCAGTAATCTTTCGTCCCTTCCCTTAGCTTTATGAGGCTCGTCTGTCACTGGTGCACACACTCCGTTGAGTTTACAAACACATCCCTATTATAGAGCTTCCAATATAATTATTGTAATTTTATATTATGTACTTACTTATTATATTCACAGAGTCAAATTAGTAACAAATGATTTGATAAATAACTAGATAATAGTATAAATCAAAGTCGTAGATATTTTAAACTACGCAACGGATTTTGATTCGTTTTTCATCCATAGAAAATGAGATAAGAGGAAGGTTTATATGTATAGTTCATGCATAATATGTTGTCGAGATCCAAATCACCTGTGCGAAGCCGGTTCGCTAGTATTTAGTATAAATGAGATTTTATTTTTATAGGATAAGGCGACAAGTTAGCACACAGTCCACCTGATGGTAAGTGGTTGCTGTGGCCCATAGACATCTACATCTATCCTCGATTACGAATCAAAATGCAGATGCGTTGTCTCCTGTGAGGACTAAGATAGAATGCCTCGTTTCCATTAAAAAGGGTCTCCGGTTCTCTACACTTACCATACGAAACACTGCAGCATCAAGCTACTATTTCGCGCTGGCATTCTGTGAGAGCGTGGTCCTTCCCCCGTCGAGCCGATCCATTCGTGCTACAACTATACTTCCAATATAACTGCAGCATGGCTCTACCACGTACAAGACAATTATATTTTTGTGCACACTTCTTACATAAGCTGTTAAGAAGTTTCATTATTTTATTTCCTTCCGGTTGCATCTGGCACTACTAGTCCTTTTAGCATTTGCAACATAATTTACAATTTTTGGCTGACTACCAAAATCTTTTAACAACTGAGAGCAAATGAGAGAAATAAGCTTGTTTTATTATGTAGATTGAAAATAATTAAGGAAATTGTAAACTGTTAGTAGAAAGTGAAAGTGTACGAGTATATGATGTAAACTGGACTGCTTAAGGTTTAAAAATGATCCCACTTGCCCACTGTTTCGAAAGTTATAGTCGCTTTCATTTATTATGTTATGTTATATTAATTATTATGTTTCTTCTTCTTACTTAACGGCATATCATGTATGTTATAACACAGTTGGTAGTAAATATATCTTTGTGCAGGTTACATACTTCTAATGGGTTTTACTGTGATCATTGTTTTATTTATTTCCGTCTTTTGTTGGCTGTCTCAAAGACTTATTAACATTTATATCGTGGTATCTAATGCGTTATGAATGGCATCTTTAAACAAATTGATCGTTTAAAAACTTGTACGTAAAACTTAGCAGTTATTGAATCTATGTCTGTTTAGAACCCCCTATAAACGTAGTACAGTGAGCACATAAAGGTTACTCAACCGGCTCCCCTATTCAGCTTGCAATGTTAGACGCTCGGTCGGACGGTGCATTACTGTCCAAGTGGAACGGAGCATTTACCAAAATTATGTCGTGCAGCAAATCAATGTATACCTAGTAGTTGTATAAAAAAAGTAGTTATCGCTATTGCGAGATTATGAAATCTACTAAGCAGGGTTTTCCAGATCTTTATTTTATATTAAGCACTCCTAAATGGAAATAAGTAATTATAGGGAATCTAAAGCCAGTTCACTCAATTTGATCCACATGGTCAACACTTTCAGCTGTTAGGTTTATAGGTATGTTTACCACCTCTGCGCATTTAAACATTATTTTGTTTATTATATTATCTGTAAATGTTTCATGCATATTGAGCTTTAGGATCAGTTTTATTATACGACATCTTACATATTTTACTTTGTGGAGTTTTGCGCTTTAAAATCTAATTTACAAATCTGAACTAATGCTAATAATTTGGGGATCGACTGTCGCAGCATGTCCATGTAACTGTATCGTTTAGTCTAACTCTAAAATACCCAGACAGATAGCTACAAAAAGACTAATGCCACGATCGCCATTTCGCCTTTCAAACGAGACGTTTATTAGTAACTACATTTATTTCAAAGTAGACTATGAACGGACTGATTTAGAGAAGAATAGCAGCAACTGAATTGTTTGTAAAGATTCTTTTTTATTTTGACATTAATTATAAACTTATTCCCGGAATATTCCTCTTGTCACATAATAGGAAGCTGTAATTCGGTTAGCTAGAGTGCAGTATGCAGTTCTTTTCTGAATGTATCTGAGCGAACACGCGTCTCTGATGTAGAAAATAAATCAACTACAACGTATGTGAACAATTACTTCATTTTCCTTCCTACACAAACCCCTAAGATACACTAGCCACCAAAACATTCACAACACTTTGATCGTCAAAACCCAATTTAAATAGACTGTTGATGGGACAGCGTTACCACTACCAAGGTTTTAGCTTCTTTAGCACTCTTCAACCCGCCTACCCAGGAGAGTACAAGCATATAGTTGATGTTTTTTTTCACGAACTATGATCAGCTGTATACTTATAAAGAGTGATGTGCATGTGCATTTTAAGCATGACTGATAATGCATTAATTACAAGGCTTACTTTTTTAATGTTAATAATTGGTTTGTTCGCAGATGCAGAACATAAACAATATAGTGATGTTCCCAGTGGATAGTCTGCTTAAGGGTGATCTCAGGGGAGTCAAGGGTGATCTTAAAAGGCCATTCGATAAAGCATCCAAAGACTACGAGTCCAAGTACCTGAAAATTGAGAAAGAGAAAAAATCGCAGGCGAAGGAAGCCGGTCTTATTCGGACCGAGGTAACACCAGCTGAGATAGCTGATGAAATGGAAAAAGAAAGAAGACTGTTTCAGTTACAAATGTGTGAGGTAAGAATAATCAGATTACTATGTCAGTAAACTGTAGACTGGAATTTACTCAAAATAACGAATATTTTTATACCTGAATGAATGTTCATAGTTAAATTTGAGAAGCTGATGATACTTGAACGGACAACGAAACAAAATATTTAATTCATAATTTTCTGGATGTTGGTTTTATTAAAATAAAACTATAATATAACTATAATAAACTATATATAGGAAGTGAAATAGTGTGTTACAGTTTGTATAGAACTTAAGAATTATTTCAATTGTTACGCGACTTAAATTCCTGAATATTTATACATCAAATACATACTTTGTTTACCTAAAAACCAGAACAAGGTTACTCGAACTGTATCGTCAGTAAGTAATGCACGTTTTCTAGTCAAAATTGTATACTCTAACGGTTGTTTGGGTATGTAGTTCACATTTACCTCGTATCGTACATGAGTTTTATTCTCACGACGCTCGAAGCCAAATTTATTTTATTTAAAACAAAATAAAATAAAATAGCCTTTACAATACTCTAATATTGAATTTACTTCGAAACTCCATTCCGAACGTAACTCCACTCTCTAGTGCAATCTGAAACAATTTATTGTAGAACGTTAAAGAGTATCGGGAAATTTATGTTGGCATCTTATTTACTTAACTCTGAAGAAAGATATTACCTAGGTGGATTGAAAAGTACTCGGCCTAACACAGATCCATTCAATTCTAAAAATCAAATCTACCCACATTATTTAGTTCAGTTCAGACTAGTTCATTGTGTGAAGTTCGAAACGTGTGCGATAATTAGTTGTGATTTTATAAATTTATTAACAAAGTAATCGGTCATAATTTCCGCGAATGGAGCAAATCGAGCAGCGTGCCGTCATTAAGTACCTCCATAAGAAGAGGCTATCATCAAAAGCCATCCATGATGACATGGTCAGTACATTAGGCGATTGTGCTCTGTCATATTCATCCGTCGAAAAATGGATAGCAGAATTTAAGCGTGGTAGAGAGAGTGTGAAAGATGAACCCCGCTCTGGAAGGCCTTCGACGTCAACTACTGACGAAAATATTAAAAAAGTACTTGATTTAATAATGGGAGACCACAGATTAAAAATTAGAGACATAGCCGAGATTATAGGCATCTCTTATGAACGAACTCAAAACATCAATGTCAACGAGTTGGGTTTCCACAAGGTGTCTGCGAGGTGGGTTCCGCGACTGCTTTCAGTTGAACAAAAAAGGACGCGATTGACTATTTCACGCGACTGTTTGGAGTTATTTGAAGCCGATGCAGATGATTTTTTGAATCGTTTTGTTACTATGGACGAAACATGGGTTCATTACTGTACACCGGAAACAAAACAACAATCAAAACAGTGGAGAAGACCTGGTTCACCACCCCCTAAAAGGCTAAGTCGATTTTGTAGGCAAATAAGGTGATGGCTTCAGTATTCTGGGACTCGAAAGGTGTGATTATGATTGATTATCTTGAAAGGGGTCAGACTATAAACTCTGATTACTACTGCACCTTACTACGTCGTTTACGAGAGGAAATAAAAGAAAAACGTCGAGGAATGCTCAGAAGAAAAGTCCTGTTTCATCAAGATAACGCCCGTGTTCACACGTCAGTACAGTCAATGGCTGAAATTCACAACTGTGGCTTTGAACTGTTACCGCATCCGCCGTATTCACCTGATCTGGCACCATCAGACTTCTTTCTGTTCCCTAACCTAAAAAAGCACTTAGGAGGTCAAAGATTTTCGACAAACGACGAGGTCAAAGCAGCTGTAGACGCATATTTTGACTCTAAGGAAGAATCATTTTTTTTCAACGGTCTAAATGCTTGGAAGGGGAGGTGGCAAAAGTGTATTGAACTTGATGGTGATTATGTAGAAAAATAAAAATATAACTGATTTAGTATGTGTTTATTTTCTTGGTTAGGCCGAGTACTTTTCAATCCACCCTCGTACATTTTTTTACTCCTGATTAATTTTCCCAAGCCTTAATATGAAAATTTTTAACAATAAAATACATGTTTAAATTATAGAATATGAATGACACCGAAATATTTATTAGTTAGGCCTAATGCAGTTGGAATTTTATTGTGATTGCATTCGTCATCGTCATCATCATCATCATCATCATTTCAGCTCTTCACAAGTCCATTGTTGAACATAGGCCTCTCCCAAGGAACGCCGCGAAGAAAGGTCCTGAACCACCTGCATCCATAGACTTCCTGCATATCTTACCAGATCTTTAGTTCATCTAGTAGAGGGCCGTCCTACACTTTGCTTACCGGTACGAGGTTGCCACTCGAGTACCTTTCTTGCCCATCGATTGGTCATGTCATGTATGGTCGGCCAATTGCCACTTTAGTTTACTAGTCCGTTTTGCAATGCCGGTTACCCTAGTTTTACTGCGGATATCCTCATTTTTAAGTCTAACACGCAGAGAAACCCCGAGCATAGCCCACTCCATTGCTCGCTGAGCGAACTTGAGTTTCCTCATACGGCCAGCAGTGAAGGACCACGTCTCAGATCCATAAGTCATCACTGGCAACACACAGTAGTTGTACAATCTCGTTTTCAAGTTTTGAGGTATACCTGAAAGTTAAGGTTACGGCCTCAGCCTAAGGATACCTCCCACGCGGGGCACAGGCCTCCTTTCATTACTGAGAGGGTTTTAGGGCAAAGAAATGTCCGCCGCGCTGTCACAATGCGTGTTGGCGATCTTCACAGCATCTCAGACATACATGTTTCCTCACGATGTTTTCTTTCACCATCGAACACGTGGTAAATCAGCACTTAATTGCATATAAAAATTTCGTTGGTGCCGGCGGGAATGGGGTTGGGAGCGTTTAGTCCCTGAGCTGCCACGACTGGATACCTGCATTTTGATCTGCATCTGCATTTTTATTTTTAATCGATAATAAATGTAGATGTCTTTGGGCCACAGCAACCACTTGCCATCAAATGGACTATGTGCTCGTTTGTCACCCTAATTCTTTAAAAAAATATCCTTTCAAAACATATTCTTCGAAAACTTCGAGCGCAGTGCTTCCGACAATTACCGGCATAAGTGTTACATGGACGTTACACATGACCATTGTTTTGACCATGCTAATCTTAAAACCTTTTCGTTTGAAAACACTATCGAGGTCATTGAGCATAGTGTTTAGGCCATCCAGCGATTCTGCCGTAAGGACTATGTCGTCGGCAAATCTAAGGTGGGTGATGTACTCGCAATTGATATTAATATGTACTTCCTTGCTTAAATCCTTTCCAGTCCAGTAACTTGAAAACGTCTTTCAATGCAGCGGTTAAAAGTTTTCATAGATATAACGTCACCCTGTCTTACACATCTCTGCAGTTGGATGGTTTCGTACTCTGGTTCTTTACTCGGATAACTATCGTAGCTCTACTATACCGTTGTACCGACGATTAAATTAGCATCTTAAAGGGACTTGCACGGCCCAAATTTCGAAAGGATTGCATTACGTTTTAAATATGTAAAATAATGTCACTAAGTAAGTCCAATAACAAACGTATCATTTTGAATGTTTACGCATAAGAACCTTCAGTTTTAAGTTTTTCATTAAATGTGTTAAGCCGTAACGGCTTAGCCGTTTTATTTACAATACGAGTAGAGCTTAAAATATAGAATGAGTATCAAATAGCTATAAAAACAGAGAGATTTCCCTGTGGAATAAACGCAACGCTTAACCGTCATCGGTCTTAAAAGAGATCTATTCTTAGCAGTAGTGTTTAAAAACAATTTAGGGTAGGCCGATATAATCTATTCAGTTTTACGTTAACGCAGACAAGAGCAGGTTCTATGAGATTACTCGGTAGTTTCACGAATGGGTTAGCTTGAATGATCATATTTCCCGTTCTAATTCAATATAATGAATTAAATTATTCTCATCTTCATCAGTCCATAAAAGTTGACTCCCTTATACCAGACGATTCGTACGTATGAGTATTTATAATAATGTCCTCCAGACCGAATTACGGCGACGGCGGCCTGCCTCAACGGCTAGCCAACGGCGCAGGACTGGATTATAGTGCCCAAGTGTATGCGCAAACACAGCTGCACTCTCTATTCCCTCACTCTCATAATCCGATGGGACGGTAAACCGACACGACCGGAGAGAGATCAGGCTTCACGTGCTTTCCGAGGCACGGGGGTGAGACACCGCCAACTTCATGACTCCGGGTAGCTACTGAGAATTTCTTTACAGAAAAACTCAATAATTGATTTTTTGGCCCGACCCGGGATTCGAACCCAGGACCTCATGATCAGCAGTCGCACTACTACAACCGCTGGACCAACGAGGCGGTCTGCCAGTCAGTCAGAGTATGAGTATTTACGCCTGGTGTAAATGAGATTGTTATAACACCGTCTATCGGAAGCCGTAAAATCTTTTTGGCATATCCCATAGTCGCGTTTTACGACACCCGTGAGACGAAATGTTTGTTGATGTTGATTTTTTTGATATTTCATGTTTTTTAATATTAAAAAAAAAACAACCTATTACAACTGAAATAATTGCTATTTTATTAAATCACGTATTATACAAAGTTATCTTTGAGAAAATCTTTAATTACCACGTCGTTATTAAGTCGCTTTCGTTTGTCTGTTTAATTTTAAACTAACTTCTCGATGATCTACAGACAGACGTAATATTTTGAACATAAAATTTAATCATCAGATCGAATGACTGTGTAAGAAAATGAAAAAAATAATGTATTTTTATACTTTACTGTTTGAAAAACATTCTTTTGTAAATAAATTGAATGTAAATTATGCATAAACTTGTTATACTTATATATGCATTTTGCGGCATGACTGCAGCTTAGGAGAATACATTAATCTGGTGTCGAAAGAGTCCACTTAGGAAAATGCCAGCTACGCGCTAAATTTAGCTTTTGCTAGGTGATAGAATAACTTGGGCTGTTTATATAAAGTACCCGGTTGACCGAGCTTTGCTCGGTAATTTTCGCTCGGTTTTTTTTTGATTCGTGTCTTTTGGAAATAATATTTAGATACAAATTACATACTGATGAAATACGAATAATATTTTTTTGATCTTAGCGACATAACAGAAAAAACTGAACTGGTTATTTGAATAAAAAATCATGAGTGCAATTATTTTTATTTAAATTTTCGTGTGTTTAAAAAATACTAAAAAAAGGGCTCGAAAAAATAGATTTTCTCAAAAAAGAACTTGAAAAAAAATTTAAAAAAAGTCGGTCGGTCGGTCTGGGCTCGAACCATGGTATTACGATTTTGCGACCGCCCAATATACCATTAAGCTATTTGTAATCATTAATAAGCCGTCAAAATTTACCTTCTTATTCTAACGATATTATAGCAGTTTTTCATTGCCTAAAAACACGGACAAAAAGACATTTTCTAAAAATAAATCCTAGCTAGATCGATTTATTGCCCCCGAAACTCCCTGCACACAAAATTTTATGAAAATCGTTGGAGCCGTTTCCGAGATCCCGATTATATATATATATATATACATATATACAAGAATTGCTCGTTAGTATAGGATTTGAACGGCTATGGTGCAAGAAGTTTGACAGATACATAGAATACTATAATACACATAGAATGGCTGTCAACTTTATTTTGTACGGGGGATAGATGATTGCCAATTTGCCTGCCAAGCTTAGTAATTGAGGCAAATTCTATCTTTTGTACGAATGTTTATATCGTGCAGTTGATTGGATCAATTGTTAACAATAACAACACGAAGGTCTGAATTTTAAGTGAAATGGCGTAGTTTATGAATTATTAAGTATGACCTCCAAGTTTATTAAAAATATTTTATTGATTAAAGCGCTTCAATTCTTTTCTTAATCTCTGATTATACCAAAAACGATACTATAGTTAAACTACTCGTAAACGTGTAAATAATAATTATGCCCTGGCGCCCAGGGATACCAACTGATATTTTTTACCAATTGAATTATAATTTGTTACCTATATGATGTCAGGTTAACAAAAATAACTTTAGGTACTTGATTTATAATTATTTTATCCATATATTTCTAATTATTTTATAGTTTATTAAAAATATAGTACCTATGTTTAAGTTACACATTTCCATTACATTAATTTATTAATAATCTAAACATCATTTTACCTCCGATTTTTTTTATTAGTATAAAACAATTTAACTGAATTTTAAGTAATATAAGCCCTTACATATCATTACTTGAAGTGACATTTATATTTACAGAAGCTTATGTAATTGTATCAAATATTTATATTTACAGCGCGTGCGAGTTGTGTGAATGACCGACCTTACACAATTCCACTTGCCGATCCCCCCCCCCCACCTCTTGCCTCTACTATATCGCGCTCCTCTCCTCTTACTTGTTTGTTCAATGCAATATGCAATTACACCATTCACGAATGCAGCTATCGGGTTTTGGTCGCCCGCTTTACGTCTGTTAAATAAACCACCTTATCGCGGTTATTTTATCATGGTTAATTATTTATTTTAATTTATAATGCTTTAATAAGTCCTTGCTTAATAGTTTTAAAATTATAATTATAATACAATATTCGACGACATGGTAAAATATATTAATCTTTCTATCTGTCATATATTTTGTTTTGGATACTATTTCTTAAACTGCTTATAATTGTTTTGTAAATGTCTGGGATAATTTCCTAATATTATCGGTAATGTATACTACGTGCAATTTTAATATAGCGCTACACAAGTAAAATGTTTACACAACCAAAGGTATTCTGATATCCTACCTGATTGAATTTAATTATATTATAGTTTATATCGACGGCTCCGCGGCGCAGAGTTAAACAAGGTATTGCAGCGCTGTTAACAGCGGGAACAAGTATTTGTATGGCCTTCACATAGTTATTCCGGGTCTAATGTGTTTGTCTTTGTGCAATTTATGTTTGAAAGCTACCTCTATGATACAGGAGAAAACCTTAGTATGGGTAACACAAATTATGACTTTATGAGTTCTGAGCTTATGAACTAGGAAATACCGTTATCTTCGTCTACCAAAGTATTACATATATGGTAAGCAGTATGGCTGTCGGTACATTTTTATAACTTTTTAGCAAGGCCCTGAAATAATACATAATTGATATTAAGAGCACAAACAAAGTTGTAATATAACCGAAACAAATTTAATTGAATTTACGTTTAAACGATTGAATCGCCGTTATTTACTTATTACGTTTATTAATTTAATAATTACCCCCATATATTGCCTCATACTTGCCATAGTTGCCACGCCTGGCAAGCGGATTGGAGACCACACTTTTTTAGTTTTAGTCGTTATTGTGAAGACGCTGCTGAACATCTGATTTGATTCCCTCTGTCGCCTTTTACGATGCCCACGGGATGTTACGGGGTAGTCGACATTCTTACTTTGCCACTACGCGGTATTACAAGCTCCTTTACAATTACTTTGTATGCAATTAGGTTTCCACTTTCGAAAAAAGTTCGATAAAATAAAAGGAATTAGTAGGGTCCGGGATGCAAACAGCGTACAAACTGCCACTAACAGGTTTTTTTTAATAGAAGAGGGGGCAAACGAGCATGCGGCTCACCTGATGTTAAGTGATTACCGCCGCCCATGATCAACCGCGACATCAGATGAATTGCAGGTGCGTTGCCGGCCCTTTAGAAAGGAGTAGGCTCTTTTCTTGAAGTTCCCCAGGTCGTATCGGTCCGGAAAAATCGCCGGTGGTAAACTATTCCACAGAGAGGTCGTACGTGGAAGAGACTCGACTTCAGACACAAGTTTGTCCCGGTACTCGGAGACGTTTTCCCGAGAAATATTGGCACGGCCGGTGCACAGAGCATCACCAGTGCTGTCATCTGCATAGCAATGAATGTTACGGGTTTGCAACATATCATTGATATGCAGAAGAAACAGCGTTGGCGATAGCACGCAGCCTTGTGGAACACCAGCATTAATAGGCTTGCAATCGGAGTTTGCACCGTCTACAACGACCTTGATGCTCTGATCTGCAAGAAAGCTGGTGATCCAATCGCACAATTTCTCGAGAAACCCATAAGAAGGGAGCTTCGAAAGAAGCGCTTTGTGCCAAACCCGATCGAAGGCCTTCGCAATGTCCAAACTAACGGTCAATGCGTCCCCCTTAGACTACTGTCTCCGCCCATCTATGAGTTAGGTAGACAAGAAGATCGCCAGCTTGTCGACCACGGCGGAAACCGTATGTGATCATGTTTATAATTATACAATCTGGCAGCTCTTGCCAAGGTAATTCACAAAATCCGTCGTAGTAATTGGGTACGCAATAAAAATTTCCTACGAAAACGACACGTAAGCATGTAATGATGTAAGTACGTTGACAATGACATTCGTTTGATAATGTGTGTGAAATGTTCGCAGACAAAGTTATTGTGATGGTAAATGGTGTGCCAGTTTTTGTATAGCTGCCAAGTTTAGTAGCCGGCAGTTATGTGGCAGCTAGATGTTCTGAAAGGAAATAAAAAGGAGTTATTCGTGCGGAATTTGTAAAATATAATTGTAATTGTGACATATTTTTTTCTTACTGTTTTTTGAGTCTACATTCACAATATTATAATTACAAAGGTTTAGCCTATAATTGGTTTATGGTATTTCTACTGATATTAATATCTGCATCTTCTCATGTCTTGATCATTGTTTTATAGTTTTATTTCGTATATAATGTTGAAATTCGTTAATGCACTGAGATTTTTATCCATAATTGATGGAATAGTTCGTGATACTGTTGATGCAGCCTTTTTTATTTTTAATGATATTTATAAAGCAGTTTGTCATATATTAAGATAGCTTTCATATTTTCAGACATAACTTTAATAGTTAATTAATAATTATATTAATAATTTTTGTGACAGTTCCGGTTGCATAGCTCACATGAGTAAATGCACAGATTCTTGTGAAAAAGGACTATAAATATCAAAGAAAGCAAATTTTAAACACGGGTTTATTTTTATTTTAACCATGAGTAGAACTGAATTGATAAAATCTTAAAAGTCATCTGTATAAGCCTGTAATCAAACTGATCTAAACGTAAATTTCATAGTTGGTACTTGCTACGTAAGCAACTCAAATTGGATCCGCGCCGACTCCACTCATATTTTAACTGCAATTTGAAGTTTCGATTTACCACGTTATCGGCGGTGAAGAAAAATATCGCAAGAAATCTGCATATCTGAGATGTTAAAAATATATTTCGGAAATCATTTTTAGGTATATGTGTACGAAGGCAGTAAACCCGCATCAACTTAATCAACTCCTTTTTGATCTTAAACTCGCTGTGGCCTGTGCCCAGTAGTGGGATGTATTTAGGCTGCTACTTTTCTACTTTTAATAGGGCTATTTACTGCTAATCATAGGCTTCCCCCATTGTTTGTCAAATAGACCGGTTATTTGACAGGCCTGTTGGTCTAGTGGTTAGTGACCCTGACTGCTATGCCGGAGGTCGTGGGTTCGATTCCCACCCAGGACAAATGTTTGTGTGACGAGCACGATCATTTGTTCTGTGTCTGGGTGTAATTTATCTATAATATTTATGTATTTAGAAATATATAAGTATGTTTATCAGTTGTCTAGTACCCATAACACAAGCTCTGCTTAGCTTGGGACTAGATGGCGTTGTGTGATGGTTGTGGAATATTATTATTATTATTATTATTATTTGAAGTAGTATTCGCGCTTGGCAAGCGGGTTGGCAACCGCAACTCTATTACTTTGCGCTGTTATCAAGAAGATGCTGCCTATCTCCTGTTTCAATTTCCCTCTGTCGTCGCTTAAGACATCACGGGACGAAATGGGTTAGTGAATTCTTTTTCACCGCCTCTACATGGCTAATATATTATTTCTACACACACAGACTGCCAAATAAGTTGAATATTTGCCATAGTTGCCACGCTTGGCATTCGAGTTGTTAACTGCATATATTTAGCTATGATCAGGAAGACGCTGCTACCCATCTTATGTAGATTTCTACTCCTGTTCATGTATTTAGTTCTTTTCACACGTTCATCGTGAATAGAACTACATTTATGAAATTTTAAAGTCTACCCGAACGTAAAAAAATACTGGCATGTGGTGCTAATTAACATTCAATGGGACCAATATTAATAAAGACCATTAAATTAAACCTTATTTTATCTCAACACTATATCAATTTTAATAATGAATATTATGTAAATAACGCATTTCCGATTCCAGGACAATTTTCCGTAAATAAAAACACATCGTAAGCCCAATATAAAAAAAGTGTTGCTTCACGTATAATATTTATGCGAGTCTGATAAACTAACTAATAATATTTCCAATATAGACACAGTTACCGATGTGTCTCTACAAGTGATCCAGTTTTGCTAATTTTGGTACGAAATTGGATTATCGATGCTTGTAAATTCATCCCCCGCGAGCGAAGCCGCGGGTTAAAAGCTAGTTTAATATACTTTCCAGTATCTAATAACTAAGATTTCTTATCGTGGTATAAAGATTAACCAATCTGTGGTAAAGAAATTAGAAAATTACCTACGGTGCGACCGGTATAAATAGTGGTTTAGATTCAGTACGCCACTAAGGCTGAGATCTGTAGACCGTATTTTGACTTTGCTCAGACTTTATTTACGAAAAAAGTAGCTTCTGCCGTAAACCCTAGAGTAACTAATAAATATATAATATACAGAAGAATATTATATATTTATAGATTAGTCAGTAGTATACAATACATTATTGTAGGTATAAGGAATACCTTTAATCTTTCGTATAGGTATTGTAAATAACATGCCTTGCCGCTTGGGTATCGCAGACGACGGTGCGACATACCAAGAGACAAACCTAGAGATCTCATCGCTTCTGATTGAAACCTACCCCTATAGTTATATCATCATATTCTTGATTTTACATTCCCCAACCGGGCAGTGAGCAGCTTCAATGGTTCGAAACGTCTAGAACTGCGAAAGTTAATCTGGGATAATCTTATTCCAGTTCCAGGTGTGAACTTTTATGAACTAATAACTAAGAAATAACTTTGAAGGCACAAATCTTTTCAATCAAAACACTGACGGACATTTTTATAATTAACGAAGCTGTGCAATATTTTAGGAGCATCTGGCAGATCTTTCTAACCTCCGCTGCATTTGCCTTGTAACAAATACTATTAAAGAATCGTGACAGGCCACGTCAGCTCATAAAAAATAATACGCCCAAGCATGGCTTGTAAAACGAATATGTCTGTTTTATTCTCAGTACGGTCTGCCAAATGCGGTGTTGCCGATTACAAAAGACAAAAATAGCCGAAAACCATCTTAGAAGTTTCCGCCATTAGATAAGGAATTCTGTGGAATTGCCAAATTAAATGAAAAAAGTTATTCACAATCATATTTTTTATATTTTCATTTCTCTTGTAATTAATTTAGGAATCAACTACTAAGTCAAATTATCAAATAAACATCAGCGGTTACGGGCTATCGAGCAATCTCCCTTGTAACATAGCCCCATGTTATTCTCATTTTCGTCTAAAAATAATATTGTAATTTTTTTTGCTATATTGTTTACCAGTCTGCAAAGCAACGACGGTGCCACGTAATACGTTCGTTTTCCTTAGAAAGGATGATTTGCTGTAATCTCAATGTTTGGCAAGTGATTAAAACACGAGGACATAGAAAATATTGTTTACGCCTTGTTTAGTCCATAAATGATCTCTCCATGAATAAAGCTAGAACTTAAAGGTAAACTACACTATAATAAGACGTTTTGTAACTTACCTAACTAAATATTACTATGCAAATATCATAAGAAATTAAGAATTTAAGCTATTTACAACTTCATTATTCTGACAACATGTCGGTTACACACTGGCCAAATGTCTGATACGAGTATAGAATACTTGTAACTATATACGATAATGAGATTATGAGTGCTCGTTGCAGAGTTGCGCAATCGGCCCACATACATTGATTATTCTGCCTAACGCATCCCAATTTGTATTCGATTAATCGTTTATATTTCGTTGTATGTTTCAACTACCGGATGAACTTGTTGTTAGTTAATTCTGTAAAGTTAAATATTATATTTAAAAATATTCGAAGATATCTAAGTTACGTCAAAAATTTTTGTTAAAATTAGGGGGGTCGATTTAATAGATTTTTGAAGTTATAGAGATAAAGCTTAAATAAATGAAATATTTTGTAGTTGTATTGTATGTGTGATGTATTAGGTGTATAGGCAAATCGTTGATGCTAAACACCTCTGATCATCTAAATTCTAAACACAATATTTAATACACTATTAATATCAGTGCCTTCCTATATAACAAATAATATTTAAATTGTCTGGTTTTAGCTTGACATTGACATACATAATGTTACATTACAGACGTGGCACAATTGGATGGCGCTACGTCTAAACTTGTGATATTGAAAAGAAAATTTAAAAATTTCAATTTTTAAAGTTTATCGCAGACGGGTATAAAGAAAACCTTTAAAAAGTAAAAACCGACTTCAAAAACTAAAAAGAATAAGATAATATTTCCATATAATAATTAGCCAGTGTTATGACAATATTATAATAGATTGTGCAGAAGACTGAAGAGTACAATTTGCCACTTTGCCTGGCGTATGTGGACTATGAGAAAGCCTTTGATTCCGTCGAAATTTGGGCGGTGCTACAGTCCCTTCAGCGGTGCCAAGTTGACTGTCGGTATATCGAAGTGCTGAAGTGTTTGTACAGTAGGGCTACGATGGCTATCCGAGTACAGAACCAGAGCTCGAAACCTATCCAACTGCAGAGAGGTGTAAGACAGGGTGACGTTATATCCACGAATCTCTTCACCGCTGCTTTGGAAGACGTTTTCAAGCTACTGGACTGGAAAGGATACGGTATTAACATCAATGGCGAGTACATCACTCACCTTCGATTTGCCGACGATATAGTCCTTATGGCAGAATCGCTGGAGGACTTAAGTACTATGCTCAATGACCTCAATAGTGCCTCCCAACGGATAGGTCTTAAGATGAACATGGACAAAACAAAGATCATGTTTAATGTCCATGTCACACCTATGCCGGTAGTTGTTGGGAGCACTATGCTCGAAGTTGTTGACGAGTACGTTTACCTGGGACAAATAGTCCGACTAGGTAAGTCCAACTTCGACCGAGAGGTCAATCGACGGATTCAACTCGGCTGGGCAGCGTTCGGGAAATTACGACATATCTTCTCGTCAGGTATACCTCAATCTCTAAAAACTAGATTGTACAACCAGTGCGTGTTGCCAGTGATGACTTACGGATCTGAGACGTGGTCCTTCACTGCTGGCCGTATGAGGACGCTCAAGGTCGCTCAGCGAGCTATGGAGAGGGCTATGCTCGGAGTTTCTGAAATGAGGATATCCGCAGTAAAACCAGAGTGACCGACATAGCCCAACGGATTAGTAAGCTGAAGTGGCAATGGGCCGGCCATATAGCTCGAAGAACCGATAACCGATGGGGAAGAAAGGTTCTCGAGTGGCAGCCTCGTACCGGTAGGCGTAGTATAGGGCGACCCCCCACTAGATGGAGTGACGACCTGGTAAGATATGCAGGAAGTCGATGGATGCAGGTGGCTCAGGACCGTGCTTTGTGGCATTACTTGGGGGAGGCCTATGTTCAGCAGTGGACTTGTGAAGGGCTGTAATGATGATGATGATGATGATGATGACAATATATTCTACATACATAAACACTCACGCGTGTCACCCAGAGGGGTAGGCAGAGACTACAGACTTCCATTTGGCACGATCCTGACACACCTCTCTCGCCTCCTTCACATCCATACACCTACGCATACATGCTCGTCGGTTAAGGGTACTCCTAATTTGGCCCGTTTTCAAAATATCGCCAATTTGGTCGATAAACTTTTTTCTAGGGCGTCCCTTCCCGACTCGGCGGTTCACATCTGCCATATAAATTTGCTTTGTCACTCTTTCCTCATTCATTCTTTCTACGTGACCAAACTACCGAAGCATTCCTTTCTTAATCCTGGTCACAATATCATCTTGCATACCACATTTATCTCTTATCACGCAATTTCTCACCCTGTAATTCAGATTCAACCCTAGCATATTCCTTAAAGACCGCATTTCTACAGCATTTATTCTACTTTCGTGCTTCTTCTGCCACACCCAGCTTTCACTACCATACATTAAAGTAGGCACTAACACAGCATTATGAATTACCATACGTGCCTGTTTTGACACATTCTGGTTCTTCATAATAGAGTGTAGTGCCCCATTCACTCTATTCCCTGCATTTACTCGTCATTCTATATCCCTATCATATCTACCATCCCTGCTAAATACATATCCCAAATACACAAACTCATCATTCCCAAATACACAAATTCATCACTTGCTCAATTAACTCTCCTTCTATTCTTATTTCACATACCGTTTTGCTTTCTTCTCTTTCAAAAACCAATCACTTTCGTCTTACTTGCGTTCACTTTCATTCCCCTTTCTTTTAATTCCCAGTTCATTAATGTAACCATCATTTGCAACTCAGCCGCCGATGACGCAAATATGACTTGATCATCGGCATACAAAAGGCATTTGACGGTTAACTCGCCCATTCTTAACCCACATTCTTCATCTTTCAAAGTTTGCAAACACCGGTCCATAAATAGGTTGAACAGCCAAGGGGAAGCTACACAGCCCTGTCTGACACCTTTTTGGATGCCAAACCAGTCCGAGTAGACCCCATTGATCCTGACACAAGCACTAGAGTCCCTATAAAGAGACCTTAATGCCCGTATCAAACCAGCGCTCAACCCAAATGAGTTCAGTGTTTGCCATAACACATTCCTGTCCACTCTCACTCCACAATATATTCTGTGATAGAATATCGAATAATTAAAGGTTTTTATTTATTTTTTAAGTTTATTTTTTTACCCTTTTGAGTAGATTAAGAAATTTCACAAGTTCAAGGTTACAACGAAAATCTCGTCTAATTAAAACTTGATCTACTTTTTTCCATCCTTAACCTACCTACTTAATAAAAAAATTAATCATATGTGTAGCCGTTTCCATGAAATCGGTGAACAAACATAAAAAAGATATGGATCGAATATAGAACCTTTCCGTTCTTTGAACTCGGTTAAAAAAAACTCAAAAGCTAATATTAAAAATTGAAAATTTCTTATTATAGGTAAAGACTAAAGACTATTCAACCTTTAAAAAACGTTGTATCGATGAAAAGTGTATGAAGAATGCTTTATTAAGTAAGCACTTAATAAAGTATAGTATACTTCACCCACTATTGTGTACAGCTTACAGCTCATTCTTAGCTAGCCTGTTCAGAACTGCCATGCATTGTGATTTTGTTCAGCTATGTTCAATTTACTTGGTTCAGCTAACAATGTAGGTATTTTATTGATTTAAGTTATTTTAATGATATTCCTCGTTTAAAATTAATGCTTTTGACCTGTATATTTTTGATTTGTTTACAAGATAGTAGACGCGGAAACGGAAGTGACTATTCGTGTTAAACCATATTTGTTTGTAGATAAGTAATTGGTTTCGTTAAAACTTGTACAAGCTTTAATGTTTATAACTAGCTTACAGCACAGATTAAATAATGTTACTTCATAAAGGCAACCGAATTTAGGAAAAATAATCGAGAGTATCGTAATATCTGCGATAGTCTACATAAACAATCATATGTTAGTGAAATTTTTGTCCTGGCTAATGTCGATGATCAACGACGACCTGATAAAACATGCAGGGTGTCGATCACAGAAATCTAAATAATAAGACAAATCTTTGTGGTGTCGATAGAGACATTAAGTAGTGACTCTAAACTGTGCTTTTTGATAGTTTATGAAGGAGGAATAGTTTCTTCAATCTTTGCTGATTCTTTCTCTTACAGACTTTAAGAGCACATTGCACTTGCAAATAGTATAAAATGGGAAATTGATAGCGTGAGTAGACCAAATCACACTCATTCCTCTTTAATTCTTGAAAATTTAATCCTTTTGGCTGTTTTATGTTCGCTTATAAGCCAAAATCTTATTAAAAGAGTAAATAAACATGTAATAAAAATAACAATTGATTGTTTAATAACAGTTTAATTATAAACTCAAATGAAATTCCTTTTAAACATTGAAGTTTTGCTGTTGTTACTATGGAGGCACGCGCCGGGTTAATGACCGCCCTTGCAGGCGCAGGGCCACTGGCGGGCTATCCTTTGTTTCATGATGTCTCGAGCATACTGACGATTCAAGCAACTATCGTTTTTAAGTGAAACTCAATAAAACAGGCTTGGCTGGCGATTTCAGTTGTGCGATCATTGACCTCAACACCTTAGATTGATATTGCTCTGTGGAGTGGAGTCCTCCTTCCACTATCGGACATCTATACGTTCGGCCAGCCTCCAACCTCTCGTTGTTGACTTCACGACTGACTCCACGCATTCAAACCAAACTATTTGCTTCATCGTTCGTCACGCGTACAGTAAAGCAGTGGAATAAGTTTCTAACATCTGTCTTTCCATCCTATTACAATGTCCGTGTCTTCAAGGCAAGAGTGAAAAGGCTTTGTTAAGTCCGTGCGTTTTCACCATTATAGGTTTCACCACTTCATCAGGTGAGATTGCAGTTAAGCGCTAGCTTAGAATAGTAAAAAAAAATAGCCTAATGCAAATAAAAATAATAATCTTGTTTTAGTTTGGGTTACCATTTAAAGTAATCACGCTAGATGTGTAAAATATATGTATTATGAGCCGTGGTAGCTCAGATGGTTAACGCTTGCCGTAAATATAACAGAACGCGAGTAACCCGGGTTCGATCCCCGCCGGCACCAATGAAATTGTTAATTGCAATTTTGAATGCTCATTTACCACGTGCTTGGCGGTAAAGGATAACATCGTGAGGAAACCTGCATGTCAGAGAAATAAGAAAAAAATATTTCAAAGACATTGATTAAAACTATTTTTACGGATTTTTTCGCGTTTTATTTATTTTATTTTTAATACCCGACGTTTTATTCTGCGTAGATCGGACCAAAGACAATAATTAAAAAAGCTGAAGGTAATCCGGGTTAACTTTGACATCGGGACGTCAGTCACCTCAGTCCCCCGTGACCATGGGTGCTGGAAAGCACCCGAAACGTGTATTAAAAATAAAATAAATAAAACGCCAAAAAATCCGTAAAAGTAGTTTTAATCAATGTACAGTGTTCGCGTAAATATAAGAAATCATTATTTCAAAGACATGTGAAGTTCGCCAACACGCATTATGGCAGCGCGGCGGACACTTCCTTGCTCTAAAACCCTCTCACAAATGAGTGGAGGCCTGTGCCCAGCAGTAGGACGTATATAAGCTGAAATTACCACAAAGTGGAATAAGCCAGCAGCTATATTGCTAAAAAATACATGTGGAAACATACAGAAAGACCTTCTGTATGTTTCCATATGGTTTTTTTTCAATTTTTCTTCTGGATTAACACATAATTTATTTTTATTTAAATAAAATATATTTGTGCTTACTTATTACACTGGAACGATATTTTACGATGGAATGATAGCATCTCATATATGATTACAAGTTTCAGACATTTAGCCGCGAATTAGCGATTCATGAAAAAAGCGAATTCACAATAAATGCCTTACTGCCCAAGGCTCCCAAGGGATTCTCAAATGATAAAATTAATCATAACAGTTTCGCTATCGGCGGTGCGTTCAGCCGGCGAGTCGCCAACAGAGTTGTGCAAGGTCGCGATACGTCTTTATTATTATTGCACAAGCCGGGGCAAATCTGGATACGCCGTAGTATGGACGCGCGTTCGTGCGTCATAGTGTGTAATTTTAACTCGCGGAAGGACACCGAGTTATACGCGTTTTCGCAGTCCGAATCACGCTTGCGCTTATTCCGCTTCTTTTCGTTAGATTGTACAATGTACAGGTCCAGATTTTGATTGTTGTTATGTCAGTAGACCATTTTTCGCGGTCATACACTCGTAATAATGATTAAAACATCGTCTTTATTATCGGTGAAAAAACGTTTACGTACTTGTTGTCTTAGTGCAAATAGGATTGTATTATAAATCGACTTAAAGTGCAATTGCTATAATTTTTGTCGTCGTTGCATCCAAATCTTGTTGACGAATATTCTGAAAGTGAAATTCCGAAACTGTTTGTTCTAGTACCTGATAAAGTTCAACGAAATAAAGACGAAGAAAGGGATCGAGCTGCTCCAGCACCTAGTGGAGTACTATCACGCACAAACAAACTATTTCCAAGATGGCTTGAAGACAATCGAGCATTTTGGTGTATACGTTGCGGACTTGAGCGTGCAGTTGCAGAAGATCAGACAGCAGCAGGACGACGAGCGGCGGAGGTTGCTCGAGCTTAGAAACATGCTGAGAGCGGCCGCGCCGCAAGACAGAGAGGTCAGTGTTATTCCTTGAAATTTTGTAACCGGTGTGATGTAGCGTTTAAGGCTATGCGAAAGAACCATATTCATGAGAAAAATGAGGACTAAGATTAATTTTAAGCTGATACGGCAATAGTTTGTAATAGAAACGATTTATATGTAACGAAGAATGGAAAGTTCTTTAAATATAAAAACCTGGCAGGAACGAAGTATTTACCTTCTATTCTTCGAATAGTAGCGAACATTATAATTTTTTGTAAATCACAACCTAGTGCTCGACAACGATCCTACCTGACGGAAAGTGGTAGTTAGTAAAAGCATATTTATTCCCTATAAAATGTCAACATTGTAATTAGACAGAGACTGTGCAGAAAAAATAAATTACTGATTTTCGAGTTTGGATTTTGTGATTGTTATTTGTATCTCTGCATACAAACTCACTTCAGCGGGGTTAGCTAAGTTGATATTCTTCAAAATAGAAAACTATAAAATTAATTAAAGTTACCGATTGTAGAATGTCAAATTATCTAACCCCGCTGTTCTTATAAGAATAACTTCGGAACCGAACTCAGGTAAGTTAGAATGAGTAAGCGCCTCTCAGCTTGCACGTGCATTTGTAGCACTTAAGTTCAGCGGAGTTAAAAACCGACTTAAAAGTTACTCAGTCTTGGACATCGGTGAGGAGAAAATTATCCTTTTAAAATTTGGATTTTTATGAAACAAAACATTGGTATAGTAAAAAATCGCATAATAAAAAGTGACGAAAGAGGTAAATAAAATTTTTCATTGAACTTCTTCGTGGTACTCTCTTTATATTGGTTTGCTTTTCGTTACGTATTCGTGCTGTATACCTAAAATAATAAACCTAGATTCATGCGAGCGGGTAGCGTGAGCTTGACAAGTCGATAACAAAATCTACGCACTGCATTCGATCCGAATACGATTCGAATTCTGAGTAAACACAAATTTAAAGAATTCGGACCGAATCCGTAAGTCGACTGTGCACTGCTTCTGATCGAATCCGAGAGAATAACGATTGTCGCTCGTTTACTTGAGATTGGAAAGATTTTGCCATTTAAAGCTAAGAAGTAAGCTTTAATCGTCAACTTTCGGAACTGTTATTATACATACAAAGACGCAGTAGAAATAAAGAGTTCTGAATATACAACCACCACAACTACCATCACCAACAACACCACTGCCCGTGTGATGGCTCAGATTCGATTTGCAAGAATTTGGTAATAGTTGAAAATTACTCATTTGCACATCTTTAGGATGCAGGTTTTATCTACGCGTATACGTACGTATACTACTGCCTCCACGACACACGTGATGGTAACGTTTTTAAAGACAAATATATTTCTACAAAGAGTATAATAATATATGATATTTCTACATTTCTTGTTAGTAATGTAGAAATATATTTGTCTTAAAATTTCTACATTTAGTTTGAAATGGGAGCTTTGCAAATGGAGCAAAGTGCGTCTTTGTTAGTGCCTGCAAAGCATGGTGATATTGGAAAACCCCCTTGCGCGCGAGGCTTACGTCCAAAGTGGACAGTTTAGAACAATATGTTTCAATTTAATGTCTAGCTAGCTTACAAAAAAGTCCTATTAAAATATTTACTTAAATAAATATTTTCCTTGTTGATTAAAAGTGTCGTTGGCACTTGTTCGATTCCAATAGTATCGATCAGTCATTCATTTCGTCGGATGCGGGTAGATAATCCGTTAAGTCAGCCTTTGTTTGTACGGGTGCTTGAAATGCTAAATAGTTTGCGTGTTTATTACCTTTGAATTATAAAAACATTATGCTTTAAGAAAATTTGGATAATATTATGTCGTTTGACTTTATGAAATTATTTATTTGCGAGGGTAATACTTTCAAATGATGAAAAAGCGTTAATTACTTCTGACTTAAGTAGGTTTATTGTATATTGTTACATCTATTTAAGGTCGAATTTTAAATTCGCTCGATTACCGCATGCGGTTGGAACGTGTTTTTAACATGTTTTTCGCAAGCAAAAATAGCAATTACGTATCGATCTATTTTAATTTCTATAATGTGTAGGGTTGCCAACCTTCTTGTATTAAATTATATAGTAAATTAGAGGTTATTTATGCTTAAAATAAGTATGTATTGTATAAGTATAATTACCGCTTTAAATGGAAATGTTTAGCGACAAACTTTAAATGTATCTGTTATGTATGTACTCGATATAATAATAGATCAATAAATTCACTATACTATTACGAAAATTTGACTTGCTTTTACAATACCGCAGAAAAGATTGTCATTATTTAAATAAAAATCTTTAAAATGTATAATAAATATTTTTTATATAGAATAGGCGTGACAAACGAGCACACAGTCCACCTGATGGTAAGTGGATGCTGTGGCCCATAGACATCTACATTTATCCTCGATTAAGAATCAAAATGCAGATAAGTTGTCACCCCTGAGGACTAAGATGGAATGCCTCATTTCCATTAAAAAAGAGCCTGCGAATCTCTACATTCACCATACGAAACACACCAGTATTAAGGTGCGATTTTACGTTGGTATTCAATTCTTAATTCAAATAGAGGGTAGTCTTATTACCGTGTAGTGGCGGTGAAAGGATATCCACTAGCGCACACCATCCCGCGGAAGTCCTAAGAGTCGAAAGAGGGGAACAAATCAGGCGATGGGCAGGAGCGTCATTAACACCTAACTAAAAATTGAAATTGCCAATCGTAACAATTATGACAAATATCTCCCTCCTATGAGGCAATATAACGGGGAGGACTCTGTTGACCAGTAGACTTTAATAGGCTGTAACGAAACGTTACTCTTATATCAACCATCACCTTCATAATAATCAATTCGTACATAATTGTAAATTAAAACTGCTTCGCGTAATTTTATGAGGTAAAGCTATTCCTCTATATCGCCGGACTTGATGTTTGCGTTGTCACATATTTACACATACGTATAGTATTTTCTTTTCTTAAGATTGCTTATCTCACGGATTTTTACCACCTAACCAAGTACACTAGCTACATAGTAAAGTAATACACTAGCTACATAGTAAAGTAAATGAAAACCTTCAAGTGATAACCAGTAATCGAAAACGGGACTGGTGACTATTAACGGTATGATAATATTAAACTCAGGTAGCATCATCAGTCGGCGGTTACTCCCTGCACCAGTTACAAGGGGACAAGCAGCACGGAGTAACTCGAAGTGGCTACCTATTGAAGAAGTCCGAAGGCAAGGTCCGTCGCGTGTGGCAGAAGCGCCGATGTCGAGTGGCGGCTGAAGGCTACCTAGATATTTTTCACGCTGACGAAAACAAACCACCAGCCAGGGTCAACTTGCTGACGTGCCAGATTAAAGTAGCGTCAGAAGACAAGAGGGCGTTTGATCTAGTCTCTTGTGAGTATAACATATTTGCTACCTACTTTACTTTTTTAAAAATTATCAAAAAATATGTTTTATTTTAAAATAATAAAGTTATCATTCAACATAAAGTAAACATTCAACGATTGTTATTCACGTAATGTACAATGAAGAATCAATGAATGGATTACAAATTAATGACATTACCACAAACACTACAGCGTTTGTTCAAGTTATGTATGCGAGTAATAAATTTACATCATTTTAAGGTAATATTATAGTGTAATTGTCCAAAATTTTTTATTTAGGAGAGAGGGGTAATAACGAACACTTCAGGGGTAACCGAAATTGAACAAAACCACATTAAATTACCAATGTCATTTATAACATAAAGTTACTTTAACTAATCAACCTTAAGTTCTGATAAGCAACATAGATAAATTTTCAATATAAAATCAAATATTAATAAGAAAACAAGACTATGGGGTTCGGGATTACCCCACAGCACGTGGGGTCATTACGAATGGTGTGTGGGGTGGGCTAGTTACGGAAATGTCAAATCATCACATAAATCACAGATAAATCCTTTTGATGTACTTTCACCACTCGTATACTTTTCATGGGCCCATAAATTTCATTTGTAGCATTTTATTCAATCGTCATGTGGAGGATCTTCATATTTTTCATCACAAACTAAGCAAAAATATTCATTTACTTTCGCATCTCCTTTTTGGCTACCACTTTGTAGCCATTCCGACTTTATTTTGGCGCTTAAATTTTACAATTTCTTTGAACATTAGATTTGTCTGTCTGGTCAACATTGTAAATATGATAAGAATCAAAGTGGTGTTTTGCTTGCAAAACTTCCAAATTGTCGGAGAACATTTTAACTTCTGTTTCATTAAAAGCTGTAATTCTATTCATAGACGTGGACTCCGGTTTACGTAGCGAAATATTAGGATGTCTTTTATTTTCTTAAATCCGCAGGACCAATCCTTTCCTGCCATTTATTTATGGGATGTTTTGTCAAAATTGTGCTTCAAATGGTTTACTTCAGCTTTAAAAGCTATTTTCCGGACCATTTCTATGGTCAAACCATATAATAGCTTACTGCGTTTTATGATATGTTCTTCTAATTCTTTTTCCTGTTCTTCTGAAAATACAGCCTGTCTTCCAGTTTTTAATACAAATAACAAATAGTTCGTGTTACGGTGGAGTTAGTGTAATCCGAACAATGCAAAAAATGAATTCGTGTTTCTGAACTCAATATTATGATTCATCATAGAAATATTTTTATTAATAACTTTGATATTATTATTTTATGTTTACAATAATTTTTTATTATAAATTTTTTTAACTTAACGTTATTATTACATATTATCCAATTTTGACTGTTTGTTTTTATTTGTTCATAAAATACATTTCGATATTGTTTTGACGATAAGTTGGTCGGAGTTTGCGTGCACATTCGAAGTTGATCGTTTCCAGCCCATCTGAAAATGCGTCTGAAAGGTTGTTCGTCGCTGCACAGCGAAGAAAAATATCGAGTGCATCTCTGACCTCCTTCGACGTTGGTGGGATGACTTCGTGAGGATGATATTTTCTAGTTTGTTTAAATTCTCCAATCCACTCGTTTGCAGTTTCTTCATTCACTTTGTTTCCCTCGCCACAAATTTTTTGTGAAGAAATTCGGTGCCGCTGTTGAAATCTCCATAACCATCCATTCGAACATTTAAAGTCACTGATTCCCAAATCTACAACAATTTTGAGTGCCTTTTCTTTCACAAGAGGTCCGCTCAATGGTATGTTTTCTGACCACATATGATTGAACCATGCCAATAATCGCGATTCTATGTCTTCGTGGGTAGCTGTATGTAAACGTTTCGAACGACTGTTGGTACTTCCAGAAGCGATAGCTTCCTCTATTTTTTCTCTATTTTTCAGAATGGTAGACAAAGTGGATTTTGGAATTTGGAACTTCTCGGCTACGGCAGTTTTCGACAAGACACCGCGATCAACTTCAGTCAAAATTTCGTACTTAGTTTGCACGTCAAAAGAGGTCTGCTTTCGCTTAGACATCTTGAAGAACTGAAGAGTGTTCATCAGACATCAGTTTATATGTGCATTACTTTATAAAGCCAAATTGTTAAGAAGCCTTGGTTTTTGTTAATTAGTTTTCAAAAGTTTACAACCTTTTCAATAGCTTTAATAAGACGGAAAGAAAATTTGAGGTATTGTTTCTATTTTTAGTTACTCGAGTGAATGTTTGATATCCTAATCCTTTGTCTATTTTTAGAAACTCGAGTTAATGACTTTTCTAATCTCTTCAGCCATTGTTTACCGGTATTTGTATTGATTCAGTCAATACAAATACCAATAAAATGTCAATACAAAGGACAAAAATATACATGATTTGGGAATTTTTATAGTTCGTATTATCCGATAATTAACCGTGAAGGGACGATAAAGTTGTTCGAAGTTCGGATTAACGAGGGTTCGTCTTAACCGAACATAATTGCATTGAAGCTTATGGAACTATTGTCTGGAGCAAATTTTTGTTCGCCTTAAATCAAAATTCGTGTTAACCGTGTTCGCATTAACGAGGGTTTACTGTAGTACTTTTTGGAACAGAATAAGTAGCAGCTGCATTTCCTAGTGAAAGTTTTTTGTTCTTGACAACCCGAATGGCTCTTTCTAAGTCTTTTAATTTGTATTTTGTTTCCGTCTTTCTTTGATAATTTCGTGGCACCTGAAACCTATTTGAGTAGGTATGAATAAGTTCGTGAAGGTACAGGGTTGAAAGCAGAGAAACATGCGAACAAACTTCCACAAATGTAATTTCATCTAAATTCATCATCATTGTCGTCAGCCCACCGCGGTCGACTACTGGACATAAATAATTTGATTGTTTAGGAGTAATTACGAACGGTCGGGATTACCCCACTGTAATCATCCGTTATTACCCAACAGACACAGTAAGCCAAAACTATTTTTTTTTTCTAGGTTTGAATCGCATGATGCAAGCGGTTGCAAGACGTTAATTCATAAAAAGATACCGTATTTCTATGTTACAACCGCATTTCTATTCAATTTACTCCAAAATTATATGAAATTGTTGAAAAAATGTACAATGTACACCGAATGCGTTGTTGCTTCACCAGTTCACCACTCTTTGGTCGGCATTACGTTCAGGATCGACTCAGATTGCATCACTGAGAATAATTTCTATTCTTTTCTAACATAGGCAAACGAACGTATGCGCGATTATCCCGCGTCCGTGATTCCCCCACTCTCCCCTATATACAAATATATTAAGATACAGAACAACCCCATTACCTTACTTAACGCAAACGTATAATCACATAATGTTGAGAAAATAAAATTCAAAACTTCTTTGTATAAAAGCAAAGTTATTTTTAATTTATTATAAGCCATTGTTTCACTACAATCCCGCATGTAGTCCCACTGGAATCCCACAAAGTATGGGCACGGTAATATTATCTATACAGTATTGTAACTCGGCCTTATCTTTGAAATAAATGCCTACAGCCGCGTGGTACGTAAATATGCGATAGGGCTGCCTGCCTCCACCATTTTTATATTTGCCTACTTTGTGTTTCCATATAGTTTTATGATTGTAAATATACTTTTTTATATAAACAAATTTAATATGTACTTTTTGAATTGAATAGGAAGTGTTCAATAAAAATTCGTGTCGTTTTTTGATTGGTAGATTTAATTAAAAAACCATGTTTGTTTGAATAACAAATCGGTTTTATGAATTTGCGATCGAAACATATTTGCACCTCGGCTGAGACGTACGAAATGCTTTATTATTAAATTTTTAAGTATAAAAAATCCGCATTCCAATATAAAGCTTAATTAAAATTGTTTTGGGAAACGTGGACACGGTGGAGAAAAGGAATATCTTTTACTTGGTTTTAGAGGTATCTACATTCTATAACCAAGTAAAAGATATTTTACAATTTATATGTTTGGTTTTAAATGAAGTTCGGATTTATTATTTCTTTATTTCTATTCTATTATTTATTTCCTCAAAATCTTATATTCCACAAAATCATCACTGCGGCACAGTCACGGCTGTCTGCATGCCGAGCGCATGCCGAGATCGAGGCGCGTAGGCATAGCTCTCGT
Source organism: Parnassius smintheus behrii (assembly GCA_036936625.1). Classification (NCBI taxonomy): domain Eukaryota; kingdom Metazoa; phylum Arthropoda; class Insecta; order Lepidoptera; family Papilionidae; genus Parnassius; species Parnassius smintheus. Next base: position 19,865,608 of record JAUPFT010000002.1, on the reverse strand, counting down.
TTCATCCGTTTGATGAAACGAGAAGTTGAAGATGAAGTTGGAATACTGTATAAATAAAATTACCGTGGTATGGGTGACAAACTAGTACACCGTACACTTGATACTTTTATTAAATATAACATGAGATGAAGCCTATGTCCAGCCGTGGGACTTATATATATATATATATATATATATATATATATATATATATATATACATAAACTGTTTGCCTTAGCTTTCTACTTTTGTTCCGCACTGAATATACACCAACTTCTTATATTTTTACGTAAAAGGTAGGTTTTTGATATGGGCAGGAGTGTGGTATATATGTGCCTATTATATGTGCCTTGTCTATTGTAAAACTGTACTTTCATTAGTTTTTTTGCAAATAGGTAATTTTTCCATGTCATCAAGCCATGGTGGCTTAGGGACGAAAGGCTCGTGTAAACTCATAATGTAAATACCAGCAACTAAAGTTTACTATTGTCGTAAAATTCTTTTAATACCTACATGAATTAGATAATATTGAACAAGTACAAGTATTATAAAATACTTAGCAGCTTGGCGGACTTTATTTGCATCATTGTCATTCATTCGAGAGGTTAGACGTAAGATCCCAATTAAATTACGTTCATACTTATTTTTAATATCGTGAGTTGTAAAATGCAAATATATGATAAGTGCAAGATAAGACAAATTACGTACCATATAATTAAGTATCATATTTTGCGTTTTTCAAGGCATTTTATTAATAGCATTTTATTAATAGAGGCACCTGGAGCATAGTAAAAACAGAATAGTGGAATAACTCTCGCACCAGTGTCGCAGGGTTGTAACTGTCTTTTTGTTTAACAGCTAAGTCTCATTTAGTTTTATAAGTAGTAATAATATTTACAAACATAATACATACGGAAGCATATCTATACATCATATTTGTGTATACTTTCTTTAGTTTCTTCTCAAAGATACAATATTCTGTTTTTACTATGCCTACAAAATGAAAGCCTACTATTCTGTTTTTACTATGTCTGGAGGCAACAAATAATGCATAAACTCAAATTGTATGGCCTTCTTATTCGATTGTATTGAGAATACTATCTGTGACATTGCATCTTGGCTTACATCTGATGTCTACAATGGATAGTACGAGTGGATGAGGTAGACTGCGAGCCTCTGTGTTAATGAGCGTGCAAGTGATGTAATATTAAGTATGCAAGAAGTTTTACTTTTCAATATATTAAGTAGATAATAATAATATCGAGATTAGTCAAATTCAAATATAAATAAAATGTCGAACATTTTTTATATCTATATTATTTGTGATATCTATATTATGACTGCCTAGTTGGTCGAGTCGAGTGGCAGTAAACACTACTACAAATCATCAGTTCTCAATTTCAAACACAGGTCGGGCCAAAATCAGTTATGGGGTTTTTCTGTCAAAAAATTCTCAGTAGCAGCCCGGAGTTTTGCCTTCATTAAATTTAAATTTAAAGTTAAACAGTCCAGCTGTTGTTACCCGATCATTACGGTTACAGACAACCGTACGTACCATTTCCAAGCGGAGGACGAGGGCGAGCAGCGCGCGTGGACGTCGGTGCTGGTGAACTGCAAGGAGGGGGCGCTGCTGCGCGCCTTCAACCAGCAGGCGGGCGACGGCGAGGGCGAGGGTGAGGGCGCCGGCGCCGGGCACTCGCTGCTCGACCTGCAGCGCGCCATCATCCGCGCCGTGCGCGCGCTTCCCGGCAACCACGTCTGCGCAGACTGCGGCTCCGCGAACGGTGCATACGCGTTTACTTATTCATTTTATTTTCTTTAATTGAAACAACATATACATTTATTATGTACCCATAAACTATAATACACATTCAATCACAGCTATCCACATACTTCAAACACAAAAAAATCACAAAAACGTTTTTCTTCGGAAATGGAGTCATACTGTTATAACTTATAATTTGCCAGTGTCCAGTATATTAAAAAATTATTCATTATTAGAGGAAAGTAACTAAATGACACCAACGCAATGAAAAGAACCAAGTAAAAATTGGGATGAAGAACAAATGGTTAAGGTAATAAAAGTGGTTCGCGAGAAGACAACAAAATTATCATCCAATAATGAAAAATCACTGAACAACTATCCTAGAATGCCCCTTTCACCTAAATCTTTGACTGCAATTCTTGATGATGACAGTTTGATGTTGAACAGAAAATAAATCTCAATTTGGACCTTCAACTTTAACATCCGGATGTGACTCTCAAACAGAAGCATCTACCTATAGAACTCACATGAATCTATAAATAATGGCGAAACATCATCTTCCGGAATTGGTCGCAGTAGCCTAGGTCTAGTACCTATCTCCTTTTGACATAAGTCCTGTACCAAGGAAATCAGAAAGATGTCTAATAGGGGTAGAAAAGCTGCTGTGGCCTATGTTATAACTTCGTCACCCCATAAAAGAGACATTGTTTAAAAAATAGAAGAATATTGAAAAAGAAAAGAAAACTAAAGATAAGAAAGTCAAAGAATAGAAAACAAAACCGTAGAAATAAGAAAAAAAAACAAGACAAGAAAACAACTAGTGACGATGAAGTGATTGACAGTGAAGGTGGAGAGGTTTTCCAGTTTGGTTTAGACTCTAAACCAGATGTCATAATCGGCAAAGAAGCTCCTGATTATGCAGATGCATAATTTATGTTCTGCAAGCAACTTTTTTCAGAAAATTCAGGAGACTGGATTAAATTCTTGATGCTTGGGCTCTGGGCACATAATGACTGTGCTGGGCCAGAATTTGATAGTTGGATACGAGACATTTGGATGTAAAATAATTAATTTCTTACTCTTACCAGTTAGTCATTGATCTAGATAAGCATTTATGCTTATAACTTTCTAAAAAGATAATAAAGTTGTTATAGCCCATATTTGAGTACCTGTTCCATATTTAGTGCCAATTTCGAAATTTTGTTTAATGCTCAATTTTGATAGTATAGTTTAGTAATAAAAACATAAGACTGTAATTTTGCTCTTTAAAAATATATGTCTGAATATTATAACATTAATATAAATTTAAAGTTATAAGTTTAAAGTTATTATGTTATTTTTTTTATATTTTTATTACCATTATTTTCACTGTAAAAAGAAATTACCTAAACTATCGAAGTTCTAAAGCTTGTTTCCCGCCGCCCGGTTCCAAGCTTCAGGACGCCGATAGTTTAGGTAATTTCTTTTTACAGTGAAAATAATAGTAATTTAAAAAAACATAAGCCCTGCTTTATAGTTAGTTCAGTTAGTATGCAAAGTTTCATGATTTTATTTAAAGTATTTTATGAATAACAGCGGTTTATTGTTCAGTTTGGAGGTAACTTTGGATTTTTTTTCTATCGAGAAAATTTTACGGAATCATGTTTTCGTCTAACATAGTACTTAACATTAATCCTCAACTTTACCATAATTTATTTCAAAATTAATGCTGCAATTTTTTCGGCATAACGGAGGATCTTGCTAAGCCATTTGAGGTTATATTTACCCTGAATTATGGTGGACAAAACACGATTGTCACATTTTGGCTCGATAGAAAAAGATCGCAAAGTTTCCTAAAAATCTACGATTTTAGGTACGTCCACTAAGTGAAAAAGCAGTTTTATTCGAATGTAATGAATTCAATTTCCACCAGTAAATACGTGAGTGAATTATGGGTTTATTTTTCAATAAAAGGGTATATATCGTTTTAAAAAGAAATATCAAATAAATATTGTGCGATTAAATAGCGCGCGGGCCGACCAAATAATGCAGTCCGCAACGCGTCGCAGTGAGTACCCATGTACAACTACTATGGTAACTACTAGATACTTACTTCGGTAGATATGTAGTTTATTTCCATGTTGAAACGTATACGTCGACTCGTAAGTAAGCATCTATAGGTATAGGTACAACTCGTATCATGTTGTACCTGTCTATAATATAATATAGGTATCGCCACAAGAGAAGGCTCTTTTGGTGCACCCAATAATTCCCTCCCTAATCATAGCGATAGGCAGACGATTACGGAATCGCAAGACGATCGCAGAAATAGACGTCTAGCGAACGCTACTTCCCTTGCATCTAATTTAGGTATTTAACATTTAGCTGGTGTTTAAAAAACATCATATTCGAACTTTGCAGTGTGTCATAAATGATTACGTGTCGTGGCCAAAGCACCCTATAGGAAGTAAGTCGCCTTCCTTTTCCGAGATATATATAATATAATTTGAAGTTCCAAATTCGACCTACAGAATTATAAACATATTTATTTAAGAACTTATTATTGTCATGAAAAATCTATTTTTAATACCTTTTCCTTAAAAAACTATATTATTAGCGTGACAATAAGAAGTTATCATGACTATAAGAAGACAAGAACAACGATGAACTTCAGTTCTGTGACTGATGGGTTTAAACACCTTCCAAATAGCAAAAATTTGCCTTTATTAACAAACTGACTGGCTATCAAAGAAAAGGTCTTGGTGTAGATTAAGTTACATGCTTTTCAACACGTCAGAGAACTTTAAAGATTTTTATAATAGTGTTTCCTTAGAGGGGATATTTACTAAATCCACAAGGTGACCGTAATAAGATTTGAACATTTCACTGAAGCGATGCGCGCTTATCTATTACGATCGCTGTAATCACCACGCTTGAATATCTTATTCCTGAGAGTGTGAGATTGACGATTTTTTCACATATATTGTCTGTCGATAAATAATAATACTATTACCATTAATAAGTTTTGATTTGCTTTCAGATCCTACTTGGCTTTCAACAAACTTCGGTATTATAGTGTGCATAGAATGTTCTGGGAGCCATCGAGAGTTGGGTGTACATATATCACGAATCCAGTCACTCACACTTGATAAGTTGAGCACGTCTCAACTGCTGCTAGCGCGGCATATGGGAAATCAGCTCTTCAATGAAGTCATGGAAAACACATTGGATGAACGGGATAAACTCACCCCTGAGAGTACGATGTAAGATCACTTTTTGTTTATATTGTTATAACAAGTAAGGCAAACTTCTGTTACATGTACTAGTGTAACAGAAGTTTGTCAGTTACAGTGGGAGAATTACACTGGTTCAAAGATTTGGGGCTAGTATTGTTTTTAACGATTTCTTTTGGCTTGTATATTGATGAACTAAGATTCTGTCATAATAAAGTAAAAAATTGTGCTATTCGTTTGTTTTAAAGTAAAACAAACGTTATACGTAGTGTGAATGATCTTTTTTTTCTTCTTTTTAAGTTTGTAACATGCCACTGCTGAAAACAATGGGAGAGCCATTGTATAGAGTACACTATACTTGATATTGTAGGTGATCATAGTATATCTTTAATTTTTTACATTTTATAGAAGATTCCAAGTAGGAAAAGTAACATTTTTTTGTTGTTTGTGTTTACTGACTTAATAATAAGGATAAAAACTTTTATAAAATAATTTTCATAAAATAGTTTTTGAAGTTGTTGTGGCAAACATTGGGACATAGGGTTAAGGTTTTTATTAAATGTTACATTTTTTTAATCTTTGGAATATCAGAAGAAAAGGTGATGAATAGAATGTATAGTCTAGAGTGAAATTTTTACTCAAATTTATATGCACTTTTTGTTAAGAGCCGTGGTAGCTCGGATGGTTGTGTAACTTTCACAGTACGCGAGTAAACCGGGTTCGATCCCCGCCGGCACCAATGAAATTGTTAATTGCAATTTTAAGTGCTGATTTACCACGTGCTCGGTGGCGAAGGAAAACATCGTGAGGAAACCTGCATGTCTGAATAATAAGAGAGAAAAAAATATGTCGAAGACATGTGAAGTTCGCCAACACGCATTGGGGCAGCGCGGCGGACACTTTCTTGCCCTAAAACCCTCTCAGAAATGAGGGGAGGCCTGTGCCCAGCAGTGGGACGTATATAGGCTGTAACTTTACTTTTAATTTTACTTTAATAGTGATTGACAATTGAGAATTTTTTGTAGAAGTGAGCTAAAGGTGATTATCGTGTAGGGAGGAGCGGCTGAGGTTCATCCGCGAGAAGTACGTGTTCCGCGCGTGGGCGGCGCGCACGTGCCGCGACGCGGGCGAGCGCCAGGCCGAGGTGGCGCACGCCGTTAACAACGCGCAGCTGCACCACCTGCTACAGGCCTACGCAGAGGGCGCCGACCTGGCCGCGCCGCTGCCGCGCTCCGTTAGTCGCTTTTTATTAACTACTTCACTCACTTTCTTGTTTATCTGTCTGTGTATCGTTCCCGAGGGAATCAATTCCCGAGGGAAATATGAAAACCCCGTGGTGTATTAAAATTTTTAGTAAAAATTTAAAAGAAATAAAAACTTATTTTATTTCTGTGGTACGCTGTATATATTTTAAATGACGAAAAATCACGAACACGTAAAAACACACATTCAAATATAGCCGAATACTCATACGCTACTAACGAACGAGCTACGAGTCTACTTGATAGCAAGTGGATGCTGTAGCCCATAGACATCTACATCCTCAATTAAGAATCAAATCACAGTTGCGCTGTCACTGCTGAGGACTACGATGAAAAGTCCAGTAAAAAGGGGTCTCCGGTTCTATACAATCACCATACAAAACACAGCAGCATTAAGCTGCTATTTTACGCTAGTATTCAGTGAGAGCGCAGTCCCCTATCCTGGTCGAGCTACAACCCATTCTTACTGGACCCATAACATAGCTACAGCATAGCTATGCCACGTAAAAATGTCGTTAAATCTCGTGATATCACAGTCACTGACTTAAAGTGATAAATACATCACAAGACTTACGGCAGTTTAAAATTGAGCAGCATTTGAGTATTTGGACATTATAAGTCTTAAAATTTGCTTCTATAATTGAGAGGCAATTCAGAAAACTGATGATAACAAAGTCGGGGAATACAGGTTGGTTTCGCAGCTACATATCTATATTATCTACATCTAAAATTTAGTTACTCCAACCGATAGCTAAAGTATCAAAGAGTTCATTACGTTGAGTGAGGCTGTGACACATCCCACGTGGTGAAGGGGTGAAGGGGTAAGCGCCGCCATTTTGAGCTCGTTTCATTACATATAAATACGTAACGGCCGTGGACACGACACAACGGCACCACAATTTTTCTTTTTTTTTGTTGCACGTTTTTTGTGTGATGGGGCCTCGTATCAATATAAAGAAAATTGCAGCACTGCGTACATTTTATGTCACGCAAAAACCATGGACACGTGAACACGCACACTCGCAAACATATACCTATGCAGCCAAATTTATTTGCAACCGACGACATGGTTTTAGTTGCATATGTGTGGCGCGTCTAGCAGTAAATTTAATGTGTTTACAAAAACAAGACGAGATATTAATTACTCGACTCATTTGAGTCAGTAATTTATTCTTGGGGCAGTATAAACGCTTTTATAACAAAGCTACATAATATTGTCTCTCTATTAACAAGTTTAAACATTTTACTAAACAAAAACTGTATAAAAACGTTTTCTTTATATATTTTTAAGAACAATTAATGCTAATCAATCTATAATCGATAAAAAATGTTCTTTTTAATCCTGCTACCTACTTCACAACCCTAATATTCATAATATGGTGTAACTTGCATACCAGTGAACGAGTTTATCGCGGCCGATAATGGCGGTACTTTAAAAATCCATTATCTATACCATCCATCATAGTCTATAAAAGTTCACTGCTGAACATTCACCCCCCTCCCCCCATGGATTATCTCATGGGGGTTTTTTGGCATAGTTGCACGCTTGAAGGTTAGAGAACAGAACGATCACTACGTACTAAAGCATAGCCCGCCTGTCCTTAAAAATTGTAGAATGTATAGCGGCGCTAACGTCGGTGAGTAATGACTGCGAAGTTAGCTGTTTATGAGTACAATTAGATGAAGTTAGTTGAATAATGTACGAATTTTCTCCGCGGCATTGGTGAGAAAATTTTCATGCTCCGTATTTTGTAATTTTTGACAAAAAGAAACATTAAAAAATGGAGAAATATTTTATTGTGCCTGTATGCGCAAGTGGTTTAGCATCTGATCGGAAAAATAGACTGAAAATGACTTATTGACCGAACTTAGCGATCGCAGCGCCTCACTTATGGTGTCCATATTTCTGGGACACTTTTCTACGGCGATCGTTCTCCTGTTCTCTAACCTTCATGGTTGCACGCTTGACAGGCGGGTAGTCAGTGTTATTTTGAGTTGTTATCTAAAAGATACTGCTCCCCATCACAAGTTTCAGTTTTCCTCTGAAGACTCTTACGACACCCACGCGACGAAATGGGGAATATTCTATTCTTACACCGCACCGCCACTATGTAATTATTTAAAAATGCCGAACCCAAATCCCTCATACGATGAGATATGATATGAGAACCTTTTTTGAAAAATAAAAGGCATTAGAGTAAAATTCCTTATTTATTTCAGGATTGCGGAGAAACTGCCCTCCACCTTGCCATATCCCGGGAGCTCGGTGACGGTTCCTGTTTGCATATAGTCGATTTTCTAGTCCAAAACGGTGGCCCACAGCTACTGGATAAAACTACAACGTCGGGGATGACTGCGCTACACTTGTGCGCCATGTTTGATAGAACCGAACCTATGAAACTGCTTCTAAAGGCGGGAGCGGATATTTCTATAAGAGACGGGAGTGGCAGGACAGCTTTGCAACTAGCCCGCCAGTTAGGACATCATACCTGTCAAGAACTGGTAGGTTTCCTTAAATATTCATACCAAATAAATAAATAGCATTTTTTATTATACTAAGACATGGTAAATTCATTAATTACAGCTCGTCAATGCCCACTGTTGAACATTGACCTCCTCTCACAGATTTGTCATAAGGCATTTGCCATTGTTACCACATTTTATAACAAAAACGCTTTTTGTGAAATTCAACATAATCATATATATACTTAAAGACATTTGATAATATTATCATATTGTCGTTATTAATGTAACTAAATAGTATTTAAGTTTAACCCATCGTTGTATGTATAAAAGTACAAATTTGAATTTTCATTTTAATATACTTTTCACTGGTTTTAAAGAAGGCCATCCCTTACTAGACAAACCCTCGTTTTACGGCTTAATGTAGTTAATGAAGCTTTGCTAAGGCTTACTTAGCAGTTACGAGCAATAAAGTTTATTGACAGTCGTTACAACCTAAAAACTCTACTCTTATGTGTAAGTAATACGTAATAAGCTTCCGGTATTTCTGGGTCTAAACATTTTTTCTGCCTAACTATTAAAAATAATATGTAACACAAAATTCAGCCTAATTAGTACTTTTGGCATTAATTTTAAATCATATTTAGCAAGGACTTTAAACTTGTCTAAACACAGAAGCCACTGTTATTTATGAAAACTTGGAACTTGGACTTGAAAAATTCCATCTTGGTCCTCATGGGTGACAACGCATCTGCACTTTTATTTGTAATCGAGGATAGATGTAGATGTCAATGGGCCTCAGCAACCACTTACATCAGATGGACTGTGTGCTCGTATGTCACCCTATGCTATAGAAAAAGCTGTCGCAGCCAACAAGCTTAATTAGCCTTTCAGTTAACAGCAGTATTAGTAAGCTGAAGTGGCAATCGGCCGGCCATATAGCTCGAAGACCGACAACCGTTGGGGAAAAAAGGTTCTCGAGTGGCAGGCTCATACAGATAGGCAAAGTGTAGGGTAAAGTTGGGCGTTATAACATACAACAGATAATATATTTCATTATATATTTGTAATCTTACAACACATTAGAATAATGAACCATTGACTGTTATAATATATTCATTATCGTTAGAAAGCGTCATCTGTTTACGTTTACGGTCCAGCCATCGGCCGAGACGCGGCACCCCAATGGGAGTCAATAAAATACTACATTCATTATGCCACAAGGATCGCGTATAGCTTACACTAATTTAAACTCTAAGCTAACTTCATAAGAGTTTATTTTACTAACACTAAATTATAACAGTAAACAAAAATATATTATTTCCTTCATTGCTAGCTGTTGCCTGTTGTGCCTGTTATTTAATTTTTTGGCTGTTGTATTATATTGGTGTTCAGTTAGCTGTCTAGCTGAAATGACAATGACACTGTTATCTGTTAAATTATATACGTAATGTTTTGATAGCTAGTCCCCATATTACGTGAAAAAGCTATTGTTGTTTTTGTTTATTTTTCGTTAAGTTTTATTCCTAAAATAATTTTAAATATTTTGTGTAATATAGATAGGATTTATTGTGTTGTATGTAAAAGTGTAATAATAGTAATAATGTCGCGTCAGCGTAGCGCAGCCACTTGGAACTATTTTATAGTCCAAAGTATGGACCAAAAAAAAAAGCAGTGTGCAATTAAAAAAAACTTTATCTTTCAAAAGTACAATTACAAATTTAAAGCTTCACCTTAAGCAAAGACACGTAGGAATTGTATGAAGAGTTCTGCCGTTCAGATTTAATATCGGATAGACGCACAAGGCTTACGTCGTCAAAAGTAAACCAAATAATGTTTTTGAATAGTAACTGAAAAAATGTAAATAATTGTAGATAACTAAAACTTTGACCACAGTGTAAATAATGTGAAAATCCAATCAAAATGTACATAACATCAATGAGCTTCTAACTACGCCTGAATGAGTTATTTTTCTTAAAACGTTTGAAAATATGAGTAAATCCTATACTATTCAACGAGCAATTCTTGTATATATATAAATATATAATCGGGATCTCGGAAACGGCTCCAACGATTTTCATAAAATTTAGTGTCCAGGGAGTTTCGGGGATAATAAATCGATCTAGCTAGGATTTATTTTTAGAAAATGTCTTTTTGTCCGTGTTTTTATGCAATGAAAAACTGCTACAATATCGTTAGAATAAGAAGGTAAATTTTGAGAGATTAAAACCCCGGTTCGAGCCCAGACCGACCGACGACTTTTTTAATTTTTTTTTCAAGTTCCTTTCTTTTTTGAGAAAATCTATTTTTTCGAGCCCTTTTTTTAATATTTTTTAAAAACACGAAAATTAAAATTAAACTAATTGCAAACATGATTTTTTATTCAAATAACCAGTTCAGTTTTTTCTATTATTTTGCTAAGATCAAAAATATTATTCATATTTCATCAGTATGTAATTTGTATCTAAATATAATTTCCAAAACACACGAATTAAAAAAAGCCGAGCGAAAAATACCGAGCAAAGCTCGGTCAACCGGGTACTAATTATAACAGATACAATAATTACACAGCTTAACATACATTCAGACAGTCCTAAGCTTGTAATAAGTAGGAAGGGAAGCTCATTGAACTTAACATACATATTTTAAATGATTTTCTTTTAAAACATGAAACACCCAAATGATGCTAATACAACTTAAAAATATTTTTTGTCTTCATATAATACTTGTAATCGTTTAATATTTATAATATTTATAATCGTTATAATCTTTCATCATGATATTTATAATCGTTATAACAACATACAACAAAACGCTAACACAACCGACAACTGAACTGAACTATAACTACTAACACTAACTATTATAAATATTATAACCTATTATAACCGCGTGTACAACGTAATTTTTGAAACTGTTATAATATATTATAACAGTTTAAAACAACAGCTAGAAAAATATATTACAACAACATAACGAATTAGAAAAATATAACAGTTTCGCCCACCTTTAGTGTAGGGCATCCCTCCACCAGATGAAGTGACGAGCTGGTAAGACGTACAGGAAGTCGATGGATGCGGGTGGCTCAGGACTGTGCTTTGTGGCATTCCTTGGGGGAGGCCTATGTTTAGCACTGGACTTGTGAAGGGCTGTTATGATGACGATGTTGATAACGCGCCTGCCAAGTATGGCATGGGCAACTATGGCAAATATCTTCCGTATGTGGAAAATCTATGGGGCAGGCCAATGTACACCAGTGAACTTTTGATAAGCTGTAATGAATGAAATGTAGTGTAATATTAGTATGTTGTATGTAATGTTCAGCAGTGGACTTGTGAAGGGTTGTAATGATGATGATGATGATGAATGAATTAAATAAAATGACAGTACGATCCTCAACTCGTCGCCGTGCTGCTAATTGTGAATTCTTCCTACAATGGGAGAGGCAGAGGCCCATGCCCTGCATTCAACTTTTACAGGCTAATAAAGATAATGATAATGACTGAATAGTTTTAATTTACTAATATTGTTAACTTTGTTTATTATTTCAGTTAGAGAGTGTTGACAAAAGAGAAAAAAGCATTTTCGAAAATGTCAATATAGATTGGAACCTATCCCACGATGATGGTTCTACAGACTTCTCAGATGATGAGACAGTCATAGACGAGAGGGTAAGTTCCTGCCTTAAATAAAAACCACTTAGAGCTCTTAATTTTAACTTTCACAGAGGGGGTGAACGTTGAAGCAACATGTAACTTTTTTTTTTGGAGACGCCTCTTATTTCATAAAGTTGACAATGACCATTTATCCTAATCGTGGGGCATGACTACACGATATCATTATTGCATTATGAACATTAGTTAAAGTCCATCAGTGGATACTGGGCTTTGGATAATTGCACATTTTAATTTGGTATTTCTAAAAGAAGTGACCTCTAATCACTAAAACGTGGGGATGGGTTGACGAGTAGCAGCCCTCCATCACTAGTCGCCGAATTTGTTTCGGCATTTTTGGATACAGCATCATAATATATAGTTTAAAGTTTTTATCACCTAACTGTTATACAATAACAACACACACATAGTGATACCAATCCTGGTGAGATAATCAATGGGTTGCGCACCTCTCCACACCGCGTACTCTCCCTATACACGCAAGCCTGAACCGATTTTATCACCCATATCGACAGACAATAGTTCAGCTGTCAGAACCAGGGCTTCAACCTTGCTAGGACGTTGGTTAGAAAACTTACTCGTTAAGTTAGTTTAACTTACAGCATGAATTTATACTATTGCTGGACACAGGACATTTATTATTTCTAACTGAATTCTAAAGCAAGGTCGTCAAATACATGTGCCGGACTTTACATGTCTTTGAAATATTTTTTTCTCTTATCGTACAGTGAATGAGTAAAAATTCATAACTGGGACCCAATGATTACACACGTACACTACTCATCATAATCATCATCATTCACCATTTTATATAGCCAAGTCAGATGAATTAGAAAGAGTCCTGGCTATCGGCTTTAACATCGTCGAAAAACGTTAAAGCACTTGCCTATTTACTCAAACATTAAAAAAAATATCTTTTGGTGATTATATACAGCATAATGGCAGCGTGACTCCTGAAAAGAAGTGTCCCCGCTCGCGTCCCCCTTCGTACGCGGGGGGTGCGTGTGGGTCGGGTGCGGGCGGGGGTGCGGGCGGCGGGGATTCGCCCGTGCTGCGCTCGCGCTCCTCCACCTGCGACTCGCTGCATCACGCGCCCCCCACTCCCACCACACTACCCAGGAAGCCCAACGTGTGTGAGTGCAACACATTTTTTAAAATTTAAAATAAATTGATATGTAAACTAGTGTGCGGTATGCAAGTTTTTTCTTTAAATAGAATAAGGGTGACAAACGAACGCACAGTCTAATGGTAAGTTGATACCATGAGGTAGACTGCAACGGCTTCCCAGTGCCAGCTACTTTCACTTAACCGCATCCAGCGCAGTGCTGTTGGAATCGTCGAATACTGAGTGCTTTTTGATCGGCTCGATTCGATTTCGGTCGCTGCAAAGAGATACTGCATCCCTTTGCATTTTCTTTCCACGAGGAGTGCTCTCAGGAATTGTTCGGATTAATATCAACCGCCAAATTTCATGAACGCACTTCGTAACAAAACTCCCGATACCACCAGATCATCTGGATGCTTGGCGGTCCACCACTGTAAGCTTTACTAGGAGTTTTCTTCCGCGTACGACCTCTCTGTGCAATAGTTTACCACAGGCGATTTTCCCGAACCGATACGAATTAGGGACCTTCAATATTTGATACAGAGCAAGATCTACGAACAAGATTACTTTGTCCAAAAAAATAACAACGACATACGGAAACGATGGCGTTCAGAGAACTTGACTCAACTAAATAAACGCAGCAAGTGGCAAAGGGAACAAAGAAATATCAAGATCAACGACGTCGTGCTCGTCCACGAAAACAACTTACCTCCAGGACGGTGGGCGATAGGTCCCATCGTCGAATTTCATCCCGGTTCTGATGAGCAAGTGAGAGTGGTCCAATGAAAATCAAGAATGGCTACCTCAAAAGGCTGGTAGTGAATTTTTCGCGACTACCTGTAAGCCAAGACTCAGATTGCAGCGATATTAACACAAACAAACCATCATCAATCAAGAACGATCAACAAACAAGAGCGCCTCCATCTGTTAAGAAACCTCAAGTTCATATCTCGTCGCTGGCGTTGGCTATGCTATTTTCCTTGAGCATACTTAGCACTTCGTCATGTTCTTTTTTAACACACCTCTGAAGTCAAACCAAGGAATATATTTCGACAAAGTCTCTAACATGCAAGTAATTAGAGATGAATGGACCATGGTCGTCTATATTTTTTTATTATAGGATAAGGTGACAAACGTGCACACAGTCCACCTGATGGTAAGTGGTTGCTGTGGCCCATAGACATTTACATCTATCGTCGATTACAAATCAAAATGCAGATGCGTTGTCACCCGTGAGGACTAAGATGGAATGCCTCGTTTCCAGTAAAAAGATTCTTCGGTTCTCTACCCTCACCATACGAAACACATTTTGCGTTGGTATTCTGTGAGAGCGTGGTCCTTCCCCGGTTGAGACGCAGCTGCAGCATGGCTCTACCATCTATTATGACATGAGCCCCTACTGGTAAGGGATATATATAAATTACAAGGAAACCAATGCAACATTATATTGTGGTAACCATAGAATACTATAATATACAATAGAATGGCTGTCAACCTTATTTTAACGAGGATCGGTGTCGCTGGGAACACACATACAAGCAATTACGTTGTATTATCACTACTACAAACCCGATTCGCTTTGTAGTTTTTGACACATCTCTATTTCTTTATTTTTGTTTCTAATATTCACAAAATATAAATAGTTTCGACTTACTGGATTGTAGGATACATCTCCTTTATTTAAATTCCATTTCCCGCTGTTCTTTCGACACGTAATTATTGCATAATTTGCCATTTTTTAAATAATTTGCATGCAGCGACGTTTGACACGAAAATTGGAAACAATTGATTGTGTTGATATTTTTAGGTGTGAATTGGCATGATTGGCATTGGAGTGGCTACACGGGCTCCGCCCACTCCCCCGTTCTATTATGTATGTATTATAGAGTCCTACGGTTGCAACTACGTCATAGTTACTCCGAGTTCCAGCATTATAATATTATTTGATGACACAACATTCGCGCACGCACTCGCGCCGCCTCCGAAGACTGATCAACGGAGTTGGCAGTATCGTGAACTTATTATTTTGAATTTTAGACGAGAATTTTGCTCAAAAATACCCAAAAAGACATAACGCTCATCCGTGACAATCAGCAGCATCTGGCAACATTGTGGCAAAATCAAACATCTATAGTCGAGGTGGAGTATAACTTACCTAAAAGGAGTGAAGACGCTGTGAACAAGCAGCATAAGTTAATAAACAGACAAATGCTAAATATAGAAAACCCCGTGAACATATTAAACTCAGAGGTCGTCAACATATCTCAAGTGAATCAACTAATTTTGACTGCTATAACTCAAAGCAATATGATACAGGAATCACGAAGCGTGCGAGAATCATTGCTGGACACGATCACAGATATTTATCACGGTAGATCTAATTTCCATCTCTTGTCTCCAGAGCAGCTTAATGAACTCGGTGTCATAGCAAGTCGAATATCGAAGGAGCTGGCCTTACCAATCGAAAACATACAAGCAAGCCTTCAAAGTATTTATCATCTCTTAACAATAAAGGCCAGAATTTGCGAAGATTATCTACTGTTCGAGATAAAGGTGCCGCTCATCAGTAAAGATTCCATCGAAATATTTCATCTTATTCCAGTACCGGCCGTACCGAAGATTAATAACAGCACGATGGTAAACACGATACCAATATCGAAATACTTGGCCATAAACTTAGCAAAGGTTGCGTACATGTGATGGATATAGATGATATTTCGTCATGCAGTCAGCAAAGTGACATGTATTTATGTCACCTGAAGAAACATGGTAGAGCCATGCTGCAGTTATATTAGTAGTATAGTTGTAGCACGAATGGGTCGGCTCGACCGGGGAGGGACCATGCTCTCACAGAATACCAGTGTCAAATAGTAGCTTAATGCTGCTGTGTTTCGTATGGTGAGTGTAGAGAACCGGAGACCCTTTTTACTGGAAACGAGGCATTCCGTCTTAGTCCTCACGGGTGACAACGCATCTGCATTTTGATTCGTAATCGAGGATAGATGTAGATGACTATGGGCCACAGCAACCACTTACCATCAGGTGGACTGTGTGCTCGTTTATCACCCTATCCTATAAAAAAAGACCAGTTTACCATCTCTCACGAGACAAGAAATTCTGTGACTTCAATAATAGTAAACAACAGTGTAAAACTATTGTGGACTACTGCAATAATAAATGGACTAAATTAAACAGTGTAAACAAGTACTTTTACTTTTGTTGTGAGAGATGTCAGTTACGAGTGCGCGGATCACGTGACCGCGTCACAGCTGGAGCTCGCCGGTATCTTCAGTATTTCCAACGGGTGCATTGTCAAGTCCGACCTATTTACAGTGCACGCTCGTAGCCTTGACCGCAGCCAGGACATCCAGGTTGAAGACCTCAGTCCGATAAACAATATCATCTACGCGTCGATCCCGATGTTTTCTTTAATAGATTATATCATCAACGACCGCTAAAAACAATATTCGGACTTAGAAACAGCTAAAAGATTTGAGAGAGCAGGCGGTGTTGACAAGTGATGTGCCTCATTATGCTCTCATATGCCTCATGATCAGAGCAGCAATTATCGTGCAGGCCTGGCGTGGCGGCGAATGCGACAAGCACGGTTAGCAAGAATCAACTCTCCGGCAGTGCCCCCGGCGGTGGACCGCACCACGGTTCGCCTCTCCTCCGTCCGAAACAGCATTTGTGAAGAGAAACGACCGATCGTAGTTATCATGTTACCAACCAGCTAGACAGTGTTCGAATTGTATACAGCTCTACGTCGCCCATAGCAACTTATACATCTTTTCTCAAGCAATCGTGATTAGCATCCCGTTCTCTTCTGGCGGCCCGGAGCGCGGGAGGATGCACGGTGTTGCACCGTGCATCCTCCCGCGTCGGCATTTCAGTAATGACATTATGCGCGACTGCGATTCATTCAATAATATTTTACATTTTTAATGCTTTGGAGTTTGCCTACCAATACAGTCGCGCGACCCAACCTTATATTTTTACAAATTAGCATATTGTGAAATCTCAATAAATCTTTATTTTTTCTCAAAGTTGTATTTAAATCATACATCATCAGATCTAAAGGATGTTTGGTATTATAACAAGACAATGTATATGACATTGCCTCATAGCGCGGATTTTGTCATAGTTGCCATGCTCAGTAGCCGTGGCTTGGTCACCCGCGGTAAACTAAGAGGAACCCACATGGGTGGTCCGAGTGTAGGGCCGGCCCGAGGAGGCCACTTCGAGTGGGCTTGGCAAGCCCACTTCGGATGTGAGTGGGTGGGCTGCGGCGAGACGAGAGGGATGTCCTCTCCCCCTACCGCTGCAGTCGAGGTGGAGTCACGGAGGAAGAGGACTGCTGGTATGGCGATGCGCCACTCGCGCTATCATCCGCGACGCTGACGGGGCCGCCCCGTTAAATGATGCGGTGGTGGTGGGGCTGCGGGGGGAGAGGAGTGTCGGTATTGCGAGGCGACGCTTTCCCTACCCTCCGCAGCCGACTCTTAGTTGGCGGTCTTCTGAGTGCTCGTTTTTCCTGGCCCCATGGGCTTGTGACCGTGGAGTGAAAAGGGGAGATCTCCCGCCGGGCAAGGTGTTCTGCCCGGGGAGCGGCCAACACTCCGTGTGATAGTTCGGAGATGTTCTATATATACTGTTTATGATTCGGAATTTTAATAGCGTGATTTAGACTTCGGTGTGTTTCGCTTGCGGCGCGACTACAGCGCCGCCACATCACCCCCCTGCTCAGACCGGTGGTCGATAGTGCAGCCTCGTTGCTGACGAATGTGCAAGTGCCAGTGGATTGCCTTGTAGTCTGCGGTGAGTCGAGAAGAAGGCAAGTAATCTGCGAGAGTGCCGTGAAGCAGAGGCGAGCAGTGAGGCTCAGAGCCGTGCCGAACACTGTACTGCGTAGAGAGTAGCTTGAAGGAAAAGGAAGCATTATTATTCCAGTGTTGCGATGAACCTTGTGAAGCTAGATGGCTTGCAGGATATGAAGACTGTAGACGATATCCGCTCGGGAGCGAATGGGTGGGGTATTATGACAATGATGAAAGCTTGAAGTTATCGAAGGTTGTTGGTTGCGTGTTCAGATCACGTCGGGTGGTCACCATTGTGGTCGTAGAAGGAAAAGGGGAGGTCTCCCGCCGGCCAAGGTGTTCTGCCCGGGGAGCAGCCAACACCCCGTGTGATTCGGAGATGTTCTATATACGAGGTGTGTTCAAAAAGTAAGGTGACTTTTTGAATTTCGCGGGCAACGCACATTCGATTTTCGATTTTTGTATTTTGTTGCGTTGGTACCTATGTCCTGAGCATATGTTTCAAGTTTGAAGTGTATAGCATGTTTAGTTTATTTTTGACAGTTACAAAGGTCAGACGTACTTTGGTGTGCTCGGCGATTTTCTTCTATCAAAAAAATGGATCAAAGAGTTTGCATCAAATTTTCTGTAAAAAATGGAATTACGTGCTCCAAAACACTTGAAATGTTGACAGTGGCATACGGTGAGTCTACTCTTAGTAAAAAAAACGTTTATAAGTGGTACAAGCTCTTTCAAGATGGCCGAGAAGATGCCAATGACGAACCTCGCTCTGGACGCCTCAGCACGTCAACAACCAATGAAAACGTTGAAATTGTGAAGAAAATTGTTTTGGAAAATCGTCGAATCACTATCAGAGAAGTTGCGGAGGATGTTGGCATATCGGTTGCCTCTTGCCATGAAATTTTTTCGGATATTTTGGGCATGAAACGTGTGTCAGCGAAATTTGTTCCAAAATTGCTCAATTTCGACCAAAAGAACCGTCGCATGACAATCGCTCAAGAGCTATTGGATGATGTCAACAACGACCTAGATTTGCTCAAAAGGGTCATAACAGGTGACGAAACATGGGTATACGGTTATGACGTCGAAACTAAGACTCAATCGTCCCAGTGGAAGCACACTGAATCACCAAGACCAAAAAAAGCACGCCAAGTTCGATCAAATGTGAAGGTTTTGCTTACAGTTTTCTTCGACTGTAGGGGTGTGGTGCATCATGAGTTCTTGCCACAAGGTCGTACGGTCAATAAGGAGTATTACCTTGAAGTTATGCGCCATTTGCGCGAAGCAATACGTAAGAATCGTCCAACAATTCATGGTTTTTGCATCACGATAATGCACCTGCTCACTCATCGTTGCTGTTTGAGAGGTTTTTTGACCAAAAACAACACTACAATCATGCCTCAGCCCCCATATTCACCGGATTTGGCCCCATGTGACTTTTTCCTGTTCCCAAAACTGAAGAGACCTATGAAAGGACGAAGATTTGCAACGATTGAAGAGATAAAAACTGCATCGCTGAAAGAGCTGAAGGCTATACCAGAAAGTGATTATCAGAAATGCTTTGACGATTGGAAAAAGCGTTGGCACAAGTGTATTATAATCTGAGGGGGATTACTTTGAAGGGGACAACATAAATATTGATGAATAAATAAATAGTTTTTCATAAAAATATAAAGTCACCTTACTTTTTGAACACACCTCGTGTACTGTTTATGATTCGGAATTTTAATAGCTTGATTTAGGATTTAATTGGACACAGTGGCGTCTGTTGCGCGCGTGAAAATGGAGGCTGCGGAGGAGTGCGCTACTCCACTACTTCTTACACTACTACGCCTATTAAACTAAACATCGGACTATCTCAAAATTTTATGAGAAAAAATAAAATCAGACCTGATTGCTACTGATTTCAATTATTTTTTATGGAATTTGGATAAATTTACACATACCAAAATTCAACTCCGGTGAGGCAATGTAAAATCTGAAGTAACTTATAATAATTTATCTATTTCTATTTCTTTTTTTTTAAATTTCCACTAGAATAACAAAAACGCCATATGCCATATGTTCTGGTGCGCCTTATCTGAGAAGGAGAAGGAGGAGGAGTAGTCGTCTTCCGAGGAGGGGCCGCGAATGTGTGCGAAAGCATTCCCGTGGCCCTGCCACTATGCGACGAAGGTGGAACACCATGCGGTTTTAGTCGGTGTGAGATCGACATAACCCTTCCTTGCCCCCGCGAGGCAGGTATGCGTAGGCATTTCTCCATGTAAAAAAGGCAGGTTGGCAACCGCAGTTTCTTATGAGTTTTCGATGTTATCAGAAAGAAGCCGCTGCGCATCTCCTGTTTCATCTGTTGTCTCTTGCGACACCCGCGGCACGGGTAGTGAATATTCTTACACCGACACTACAAGGTACACATCGCTATCACGCTGCAACATTATAACGGTAGATTGTTTTTTTTTTCAGATAACATCGGTAGCTTGAAGAAGCGCGCGGCGCCGCTGCCGCCGACCGTAGCGCTGTCCCACCCGCCCCCTTACCCGCGCTCTACACCGTCGCCCTCTGCTGACAGTACCCGCTCTATGCATGGTATCCTCTCTTTTTTCAAATCTGTCATTTTTTATAATATTAAAGTTACAAACTATAGTTAATAATAACGATAATATTATTAACTATAATTAATATTTATTAAACAGAATATGATTACACACTTATCTAATTCTTATGATCAAAGTTTCGTTTAGAACAAAAAAAATAAGTCAATAGGTACTTAAATGTGTAACACATAGTTTCATTCGAACAACAAACAAGTTTGTCCACTAAAGTTGTGAACATTTCTTAAAAATATATTTTTTGTCTTATATTTAATTGTACTTTTTTATGGGTATAACATTACAGCACAGGCTTTTATATCTTTATATATAAAAATCAATTGCTGTCCGTTAGTCTCGGCAAAACTCAAAAACAGCTTGACTGAGTTTGATGATTTTTTTTGTGTGTTGGACCCGATAGGTGGTGCTGTTGTAGAGATTTAAAAATCGCTAGCAGGTCGCTAGTTTATAATATACTTACCATCGATATAGTATAGTATGGATTGGCGATCGAGTCATTAGGGCGATCATCATCATCATCATTACAGCCCTTCACAAGTCCACTGCTGAACATAGGCCTCCCCCAAGTAATGCCACAAAGCACGGTCCTGAGCCACCTGCATCAATCGACTTCCTGCATATTTTACCAGGTCGTCACTCCATCTAGTGGGGGGTCGCCCTACACTACGCCTATCGGTACGAGGCTGCCACTCGAGAACCTTTCTTCCCCATCGGTTCTTCGAGCTATATGGCCGGCCCATTGCCACTTCAGCTTACTAATCCGTTGGGCTATGTCGGTCACTCTGGTTTTACTGCGGATAACCTCATTTCTGAGTCTATCACGCAGAGAAACTCCGAGCATAGCCCTCTCCATAGCTCGCTGAGCGACCTTGAGCGTCCTCATACGGCCAGCAGTGAAGGACCACGTCTCAGATCCGTAAGTCATCACTGGCAACACGCACTGGTTGTACAATCTAGTTTTCAGAGATTGAGCTATACCTGACGAGAAGATGTGTCGTAATTTCCCGAACGCTGCC
This sequence comes from Parnassius smintheus behrii, assembly GCA_036936625.1. Taxonomy (NCBI): domain Eukaryota; kingdom Metazoa; phylum Arthropoda; class Insecta; order Lepidoptera; family Papilionidae; genus Parnassius; species Parnassius smintheus. The sequence continues at coordinate 19,843,706 of JAUPFT010000002.1, read as the reverse complement.
CAGCCGAGTTGAATTCGTAGATTGACCTCTCGGTCGAAGTTGGACTTACCTAGTCGGACTATTTGTCCCAGGTAAACGTACTCGTCAACAACTTCGAGCATAGTGCTCCCAACTACCGGCATAGGTGTGACATGGACTTTAAACATGATCTTTGTTTTGTCCATGTTCATCTTAAGACCTATCCGTTGGGAGACACCGTTGAGGTCATTGAGCATAGTGCTTAGGTCCTCCAGCGATTCTGCCATAAGGACTATATCGTCGGCAAATCGAAGGTGAGTGATGTACTCGCCATTGATGTTAATACCATATCCTTTCCAGTCCAGTAGCTTGAAAACGTCTTCCAATGCAGCGGTGAAGAGTTTCGGGGATATAACGTCACCCTGTCTTACACCTCTCTGCAGTTGGATAGGTTTCGAACTCTGGTTCTGTACTCGGATAGCCATCGTAGCCCTACTGTACAAACACTTCAGCATTTCGATATACCGACAGTCAACTTGGCACCGCTGAAGGGACTGTAGCACCGCCCAAATTTTGACGGAATCAAAGGCTTTCTCATAGTTCACATACACCAGGAAAAGTGGCAGATTGTACTCTTCGGTCTTCTGTACAATCTGCCGCAGGGTATGTATGTGGTCTATGGTACTGAAGCCTTTTCGGAAACCGGCTTGTTCGGGAGGCTGGAAGTCGTCGAGTCTGCGTGCGAGACGATTCGTAATGACTCTCGAATACAGCACGTAAACGCGGCTCAGAAGGGAAATCAGTCTGTAGTTCTTCAAGAGAGCGTTGTCGCCTTTCTTAAAGAACAAGACCACCGCACTTCTGCTCCACGCCTCCGGAGTAGTGCCACCATGGAGGACAGAATGAAAAGCTTCTGAAAAATGAATGAAGAGCTTCTGAAGGACATCAAGTAACGGTGTTCTACCCGCTTTTAGAAGCTCCGCTATAATTCCATCCTCGCCTGGGGCCCTGCCGTTTTTAAGGTGCTGGAGAGCCATTCTAATCTCGCTCAGACTGACGTCCGGGATATCATCGGAATAGTGTCGGATAAGACATGCTCTTGGATCGTTACTCACACTTGCGTTTGGCTCCAACGATTAGAGCGGGACCATTATAAAAATACACCAGCGTGTAATGTGCATGTGTAGGTGACAAATAGTGCTGCACCATGATTTGCCTGCGTAAACTTCAATTATCGATACCGATTGCAGTATATTCTTGTCTTCTGATGTGACACAGATGATTTTATTGAATATTTTTACCATACTACGGCGAATGTTTACAATTTTAGAAGGCTATGTATTCATCTGATATATATTCATGTGATCCCTCAGATCTTCTAAACTACTCTTACTGTTTTGATAAATTAGACGTCTTAATAGTTACGCTTTCGCGGGTTTTAAGCTGCATGAAATCATATAAAAACTATCATTGTGATTTATTGCGGGTATATAATGAAACATTAAAATACACACAATTTAACAACACTAAACTAAAATGAAAATGAAACTAAAACTCAAACTAATACTCAACTTAAAGTATTGTCCTTACCTCTCCCCATGGTATCGTACCAAGAACGCTGGCTGCGTTTCCTCGCTGAATGGCTGTACTAATTAGGTAAATATTAAAATATCGTGTCAGGGTATCCAAAAAAGGTGTAATTCAGGATAATTTCGACATTCCAAAATACATGTTATATATAATGTTAACTATATTAGTATTTATAAGTTAATTAAAAATGAAGTGTCCAACGAACTTACAGTCCGCCTGACGATGGTAAGTTACTTTTATACCCGTTGGAAACTTGCAGCTAGCTTCAAATGAAGAAGATTTTGTCACCTCTACAGACTTAAATGAAATGCCTTACAGCCTTTATTTCTACCGGTACTAGGTAAGAGGGTGACACCTACCCTAATGACCTCCCAGACAGAAATGTGCTTCTATTGCTTAGTTCATACATAAGCTTCAAAAATTGTTAATATAACATCGCTGAGAACAACGCTGTTCTTAAAAAAATTATATGCGTGTTATGATGTGTATATAAATTAAATGATGTTAACTAAAACCAAACTGCGTTTTATCAAACAGGGATCAAACAAGACTGCGATGTCAATTTTTTAGAATCTTTTAAAGACAATTAATTTATTGTAAAAATGTTGTGAGCTAGCACGAATGAGCCGGCTCGACTGGGGAAGGATCACGATATTACGAAATACCAGCGTAAAATAGCAGCTCAATGCTGTTGTGTTTCGAATGGTGAATGAAGAGAACCGGAGAACCTTTTTACTATAAACAAGGTTTTTCATCTTAATCCTCAGCATTTTGATTCTTAATCGAGGATAGATTTAGATGTTTATGGGTCGAAACATCCATTTACCATCAAGTGGACTGTGTACTCGTTTGATATCCTTATTCTAAAAAAAAAAACTCTGCTTAAAGATATTTTGCAATTTTGCTGCGTACTTTGTTGTAATAATAAAATAAGTTTCAATATGTAATTTTATTAATAAGTGATTATGGTTGTATGTGTTGTAATTTTTTTAATGTACCTCTATGTTACTGTTACAACTTATATTATGTCTACTGCTGAACATATATCTCATAAATTGGTTCATAGGGGTATATTTGCCATAGTTGCCACGCTTAGCAAGCGATTGCGACTGATTTGTTCCCCTCCGTCGCCTCTTACGACACCCACGGGATGATATGGAATAGTGGATATTCTTACACCGCCACTACACGCTGGGCATCTCTATGAGAAAAACATATCCCTTTAAAGTGCTTGCTGCGTGTAGTCGAATATTTCCTTATGGAACCCCATCTTCTCTATTTATTATATTCAACCATATTTTCGAATATATTTTTTTTTTGAAAATTTCGCACATTATTCACTTAGGTACCATTTGGTGGACTGTGTGATTGTTTGTAACCCTAATTCGAATAATATTTTTTTCATGCAATTTGAAGAATTCTGAAATATTCAGCTACGGAACCTTAAAAATTAAAAAAAAAAATACTAAGTTGAATAAGGCTGAATTAAAGGTGTACTTTAGCCTGTTAAGTACATTTCGGTAAAGTATTATCGATAATATCATTCTCTACAAAAGTAAGGTTAAAATTAACAGATTTTCACGTATTTGTAATTATTTTAAATTTAATTGCTTTGCATTCAGATGATTAATTATTATAAAATGTGATAAAGTTTCCTATCCATTTAAGTACAAATTATTTGTACCTGCTCTAAAACACAGCGTTTAGACAGCTAAACATTTCAATTGTACCTACGGGTTAAATGTATAATAACGTGGGATTTCTTTCTGAGATGAGTTATATTTAGGTACTACGCACCTAGTTATAATTAATTATGTCTATTAAACACAGTTTTTCACATTGAAACCTGAGATTTTGCGAATATAAGCGGAATTTGTTTTGTTCACGAATGAGATCAGCCCGATATAGCCCGATAGCGTATACGTGAATGGTCTAGCCTATTTTTCTCAATCTGACGTATGCGTACACTATGTTCTTTCTCTTTTGCATTAGCGATGTATTGTACCGTTAGTTTATAATAAATGGGTGCGTTTGGCAGAAAAAAGCGCTAGCAAGCGCTTGTAAGGAAAATGGCGAAACTAAACAGTTTTCGGCCAGGACACGTTTGCTAACTTCAGTAGCGCTAACATAATCCGCCATTTTGCTTATTTAATTTGTTTGTTTTGAAGTAGAGTTTATAAGTTGTTTTGTGCAATATTAGTTTTAAGTAATATAATGACATGAATAAAACATATGCATATTATTAAAAATTCATGATTGGTAAGTTTTTAATATGAATACTTTACAAACATATATTTAAATTAGGTTAGGTTCCCCGGTTAAAACAAACTTCGTGTCCTAGAGGAAAATGGCTACTTACGATTTGACGGCGCTTACCGCTTACAATCGCCATTTTGCTTACAAGCGCTTGCTAGCGCTTTTTTCTGCCAAACGCAGCCAATGTATAACATTTAGTTGAACTTTAGTAAAGGAGGTGTGTGGGACGCTGGTGAAGGCGCGGCCGGCGCAGCCGCCGCCCACGCCGCCGCCGCCCGCGCTTCACAACGGCGCGCACGCACTCCCGCGCGACGAGCCCACGCCGCCGCCCCGCAAGGTAGCCGGCCCTGCGATATTATTGCTTACAAACTGCACACTTAACGTGAACGCACTCTATACCAGCCGAACGCGTCGAACGAAACTAATTTTTAAATTCTATGTATGAAGTCATATGAAACCTCGCATATCTGTCCGCGTCGATTCGTCTGAATCTGGAAGAACCCCGAAAATCCTAGACGAATCGGGATGACATCATCAAATTCGGCGCGGTCGATGCGACCGATGCGTTCGCATCGCATGCGACAGTTGCGTACGACCACAGCGGTGACACTCCCTGTAAGTGAGAGCTTAAGCGCCGGTGACCTTGAGTCGAAGCGTGTAACGCTAGGGTTGATATCGAACCGAAATGGAATATTATAGACTTGTATCAAAGAAGATACATAGTAGGTATATGCTATATATTATGTAAACTTATGTATTTGGATAGTATATAATACGTTCAATTTTAAATCACCTTTTATTAAATGAGGTATATTAAAACTTCCGACAAAACCAAATATGCACGACAGTTTACTTTTATCTATTTTTTATTTTTTTGATTATTTTGTTATTTTTCATTATTATTTCTAACAATTGCAAAAATTCGTAGCATGTATATTTTTTTAGGAAATCCAAAGGTATGGTTGCCTGGGACATGGCGGCCAACAAATTGTTCCCTATGTGTTGAGGAGATAAGTCATTTTTATTTCTAATGAAATAATCCATAAATACAACAATGAACAAACACAAAAACTCTTTATAGATATCTAAAATTTCTTGACTCATTAGTTTTATTTTTAATAGTGTATATTTCAGTTAATGTAATATAATAAAATTATTCGCGATATATTAGTTTTATTGTCGTGGTATTTCCCCATAATTCTTGTTAAGATCGTATCGACTTTCATTAAAATGAGTTCACATATTTTTAGGTATCATAGAACATTATTAAAAATTAAACTAACAAAACAAGGGCCCTTGTTTTGTGCAGTGGAATTTATTTTAATTCTAATCACTTAAAATCACTTTCGGTAATACTTATACATATACTATAATATCATTTATTTAATAACAACATTAATATTTATCAAAGCATATAAACCGGCTATAAAAACTAATAACGTTACTTGGTAACATAAACTTAATACCTACATGAATAGAATAAATACGTACATTAAGATATCAGTAATATTCATATATTCATTGAAATATTATATCACTTGACGAATATATTCACATTAACTAATACTGACAAAAATCGGTATTACTACTAGCCCTCAGCCAGGGCAGTCGGCGACTGCCCGTTCCACGCCCCGCGCGCCTCTCAATGCCCCCGCACACATCCAGACACCCACACATAGCCGCAAGCGATTTTACGTGCACACATGCTTAAGTGTCGTTTCTTTTCGCGTAGTGTATATATTCTTTGGTACGACACAGCAACGTGCGAGTATTAATTCTTCATTTTTTTTTAAATGAGTAATTCTAATTTAATTGAATTAGTACTTTCTTCAGCTTACATTAATAAAGCACTGACAATAAAAATTTTGCCAAGATCCATCACAATTCACATGTAATTACAGTACGACAGGCGTAAAGGAAATGTAAATTATTTTTTCGGCTCGCTCGATTCTTTCGGTGCGGATATGTGTGCGAGGCCTCCTCGACTTCGATTCTTTCGATGTTTTCGGCATTGTGTGCATTCACCTTAACACTTAACTACTTACGAATAAATACTGCACACACACACACACACACACACCCAAATTGAAAGATAGACGCTGCGCACACAGGTGATAATAGTAGTACTATAATGATTTTAGCACGAGTGGGTCGATCCTACCTATTTAAAACCACGCTCTCAGAGCATACCAGCATAAAATAGCGGCTTAACAGTGTTGTATTTCGTATGGTGAGTGTAGAGAATTGCAGACCCTTTTTACTGGAAACGAGGCATTCTATTTTAGTCCGCAGGGGTGACAACTAATAATCACTTTGATTCTTACCATCACCATCAAGTAGACTGTTTTCTCGTTTGTCGCCCTTATTTAATTTTAAAAAAATTTGTTAAAACGCAATCATAACAATATTTTTAAAGGGATACATACGTCGTTTTTTAATCTCAATGTTAAATAAATTAAATAGTAAAATTTCATGGTAAAAAAATAAGTAAACAGAAATGACTGAAAAATCATTTTATTATTTTTTATTTCTTTAAGAAACCTTTTGCAATTTTTGTCTCAATGAAAAGGCATTCTAAGAAACTTATTGGTAACCCGAATCTGGTTAAAATCAAGTCTCCAACACGGGAACGTTTTCGCACACATTAATGACCTTAGCAGCGCCAGCCGCCTCAGGCGGCCTCTACTCGGGAGACAATAACTTCTCTCTATTTTCGTGACAGTGTGTCTACGTACGTGGCCTCTACCTGCGTATAGAATCTTAATCAAATTATAGCATCTTGCTCAATTTTTATTTTTTGAAAACGGTAAAGAGATAATACTGTAAAATGGTCAATGTAATTTTGGATATGTCACTGGATTTATTACCTCTTTTATTGTTTTAATATATAAGGAAATAAAAAGTTATTCCTCTACATTTCGTATTTTTTGTTTGTAGTAAGATGGTGTGTTATATTTGAACTTTTAAAAATGTAATTTAAAAAAAAAACAGATATTTTTTTCTTGCAGACACGTAACGCAATATCTGTTTATGTTATTATTATTAGTGATTGTTATTAATTATATTTCTCTAGTCTGGTATAGTCAACCAAGTAAAAGTATATGTTCCTATCGCGAATATACAAATATTCTGTTAAGCCTGAGATGTTTTAATTTGCTAATTTAAATATTTAAATTTTCATTCATTTTATGTATTGCTAATATTAGCAGACTTTACTTGTTTTATTTGTGAATAACATTGATTATTGGCAGCAATTAATTTGATAAGGCTCTTGACACAAATGAGGTGCCTAACTTATTATCACAATATAAACACTAATTTTATATAATAAAGTGCCTGTACATATTGCATAAAGTCTAAATTATTTAATTTAAACAGTTAAGTTGGTTTGAGGGCTCTACATTGGGGAGACAAGACACACACGCTGATATTCTCCTAAAATTATAGCATCGAACTCCAGAGACCTTAAAACGTGGAGAACTCAAACTGAGCTTTTTCTGAGAAAGTACTGATATGGGAAATAATATATAAATATATAAGTGTTAAAGGGTTAAGATGGCTCCTCAAATAATTTGTATTAAATGTAAACAAAAATAGAGCGACTAACATTGAAGAATGAGTACAGGATTGTATTTGTTTTTGCTTCAGAAGAAAAATAGATTGCACCTGGAAAAGGCTGTCAATGCGAAACTGAAAAGGGTAACAAATGTCTGACGAGCTTTAGTATACTTACTTGCTTACCCTCGTTTTATTTGAGTTTCACTTTCTTCTTTGTTTTACGAGAGAGTTGTATTTATTGTCAAGAGAATGAATACTGAAAATTGAACAATACACGTTTTCATATTTTCGTTCTAATAATGTTTTATTAGTTACCAACTATATACTGCATCGGCTAAATTTATTAATTAATGTCTCTTGACAACTCGTTCCTTTTTTGACATAAAATATGTATACGGGAGGAAAATGTATGCATAGTTTATGATTAGCTCTAGCCTCTGCATGTATATAACTACTCAGCTTTTAGTTTTAACATATAATCCTATTAATACATTAAAATCTACAAGTACCCTTAGATTGCCATTAGAACGTAGAGAGTAATGAATTACCGATAGTAGTAAAAATTATAACACTGCAAACACGCGAATAAAACTGATTGTGACTTTGTGGAATCGTCTACGTAATTAACGCTCGCGTTTTTCACACTAATAACACTGAGTGCAGTGCAAGACGTTGAAGTTATTTTATACATAGCTGTATATAAACAGACTTTTGGATGTTTGGTTGGATGTTTTGTGATTTTTTCCCTTAATAACCGATTTAGTCTGCCTTTTGAAGTTTATCGTTATCGATATTTTCAATATTAAAAATAACAGGATGAAAATATAAACCGACTTTAAAAATTATCGGATCTGATTGAAATTGACTCAGTGGTAATTTTGCTAAAAAAAAAAGATTAAGTCAATTCAACTGCAAAATTTAAACTGCAGTTGAATTGAAAACCTCCTCCTTTGAAGTTGGTTAATAAATAAAATTTAATATCGATATTAGTTTGCCTCACAAGTAAGTTTTCTTTAGAAGCTTTTTGTAGGTTAGGCTTAATTAAAAAAAAATGAGCGAGTTGAAATGAAACGTTCGTTGAAATGTTTCAAAGTATGCGTGTGATTTCAGGAATGTTCTAGTCAAGAGTCGTCCCTGGAGCTGTGCGACATGTCGGACGCGTGCCTGGAGGACAGTCGGCCGGCGTTCGAGCGCTCGCGGCGCAGCGACAGCCGCTCGCTCGACGTGTCCGACGCCTCCAGCGTTCACTCGCGCTCGCCCTCCGCCTCCATTACTATGGTAATGTTGATTCAACTTATCTCGCCCTACTCGTGATTGAATCAAATTCTGAATCAATCTTTATTTACATTTCGATCTCTCGAAACCGTTGCTAGAGCACAATCAAATTTGTTTACATTGATATATAATAGTCAATGGAACTATCGGAATGAAAGTCTTCATACATATGTCTGCTGCTGATGGCGCTTTTGATCGCAAGATATGAGAACGCTTTTTAATGATTAACATGTCCTTATAATAAAATATTTAATTACAATTTTACAATACGTACAATTTAATATATTGTTTCACTCCATGTAACATCACTCGACTTTGGTTTGTTTAGCTTGTCTTGCATATAATGATGTACTCTATCTTGAATTACACTTACTCACAATAACAACAACAATCAAATAATAAAAAGTACTTTTTAAGTTGCAAAAATTTGTAAACACTGCACAGTTGTGTACGTTCTTTTGTCGCTTTATCCTAGTCCGTAAAAACTCGACTGTCGGCATCATACATACCAAACTCTCTAAGAAATCCGTTGTTTTGTGTACAAATTGGGATTGCTTACAAGTGTAGACTGTTGTTAGTAGGAGTCATGGATTATCTATACGTTATCATATTCTTGGTTGCTCACGGAGAATAGCCTTGCTTTGAAATAACAATTGTTTTTATGTAATTACTAACACTCGTCTGAAATAAACTTTTTCTTTTTCTAATACAGATTTTTCTCCATTTAACAATAACTCTTATAACGTCAAAATACGTAGTCTCTTGTGTGTCGTTACCTATATAAAGTTTACACTGTATGTTGGAAATGATCTCCGAGTAGTGAAATGTCCGATTGTGCCTAAAGGCGCCGATAACGTTTTATCGTAACTAGATCGTGTTTCTCGATTCTAAGTGCTTCGGGAGTAAGCTTGTAAATCGCTTTTGACAAAACGTCATTTTCGATCGAAAGCCCTCGGATCATTTTAATTTGCAGTCACGGGCTGCACACACCAACTATTAGTCTGCCGCGCTGCTCCTGTGCCTGTTGACGACCACACGATGTTTTCGTTTACCGCCGAAGACGTGGTAAAATCAGTGAATAAAATTAACATTAAGAATTTTTTTGATGCCGAGGGGAATGAACCAGTGTAGCTCGCGTACAATTGACTTGCATTATTTCATTACCTTACTATCTTACAAGTTACTTTCAAACTTCAAAACCTTATCGTTACCAAGGTCCATAAATCGAGCACAGACACTAACTTTTGATAAATATTAGCAATTGCAGTATAATAAATAACACTCCAAAGACCAAGATTAAAATGAGCGTAATTAGTTAAGTGATACTTAGATTCATATTGATAAATAACAAAAACTATATAGGTAGGTAATTGTGTAAATTTAATGTCAAATATAAACCGCTTCTTAAAAATAATGACGCAACTTATTATACCTACAAGTTCATCAACTAGTTAAATATTAAACTTATCTATTTGTTTTTTTTTTAATTTATAGAATTTTACGTAATTTGTTAAGAATTTTTTAAATTAAAAATGTTCAGTTATTTCGCTACCATCCGTTTAATTAAATAAAATGATGTGTCTTACCTAGTTTGAATAGTACCTCCCGCCCTCCCTCAATTGCGTGCATTAATTCCGTCACCTCTAATCCCAGCATAACTACTCCCAACAATACTACTCTAGGAAAGACCATCGACGATAATACACGTGATTTGCCTCTACACGAGGCATCCTCAGGTGATGTAGGCTCTGCTATTGATGTAGCAATTTTTCAGATATGGAAAAATATATCTGAAAACCACAAATCGTACAGTACAATAAAAATAGCTAATACCCATAGACAAAACGCGTTAACGTGGCATTCAAAACAAACAATTCTCTTAGGAATATCTGTAATAACAAAGGTAAGTTGAATATTATTCAAAAGTCGGGTATTTTTAAACTTGTTTGTGACGAATACCACGCCATTTACGTGGGTCAGACTGGTCGCAACGTCGGGACATGCATAAAGAACATTTAGCCGCGTACAGAAATTGCAATCCTTATAAATCCCATTGTTCTAAACTTCTCTTGGACACTGCACACTACCTAGTCAACGACCACTCCTTTAAAGACATACATACTTGTAATAAATGGCTGCGACTGTGTGTGCTGAAACAGTTAGATTTTTAAAAATAATGGTAACATTGCACTGGTGAATGAACTTTTAAGCCTGCTCTCTAATAAATAACATCCTGGCGTTATGGTAGTTCATCACCCTCGCGGTTATCAGCGATTCGTTGCGTGGTTGGAGGGTAGGTGGACCTTTCGTGGCGGTTTGTTAGCTACGGATACATAAGGGGACATTTCGTCTCGCAACATGATGCGGAACACTTAATCTACGTGACGGGACTTTAGTGTCTTGATAACAACATTTTTTTTCCAAATTTCTAGACGTTATTCCGAATCGTATGAGCTGTCGCACATATTTTTAGAAGAAGAAGAATTAAAACGTTTTTGAACTTGATGACTAGACTATACAATTAGTCTGTCCTCACTAACACCTTCTCTTTTTGTAAGTTTGATTTTTTAAGTGAAAACTTCTTTAGAATCGTTGTGATTTGAAACTCGATTAAACGAAAAAGCGACACTAAAAAGAGGCAAACATATTATACATCTATAGGATTTAGCCTGTGAGAGTATGAGACAAAATACAGTGTTTCTTATTTTCTCTATAAGATAGGAAGTGTTTTTGAAGTGAACACTTTAGAATCGTTGTGATTTGAAACTCGATTAAACGAAAAAGCGACACTAAAAAGAGACAAACATATTATACATCTATAGGATTTAGCCTGTGAGAGTATAAGACAGTATACAGTATACAGACTGTCTTATTATCTCTATAAGATAAGAAGTCGTTTTGAAGTGAAAACTTCTTTAGAATCGTTGTAATTTGAACATCTATAGGATTTAGCCTGTGAGAGAATCAGATAGAATACAGTATATTCTATCGTGAAGAACTTACTATAGAAATGATCCTATGAAGTAAGGTCTTGGATCAACCGAGGTCACCGAGAGCTGTGGTAGCTCAAGAGCCGTGGTAGCTCAGATGGTTAATGCACGCTGTAAATATAACAAATTTAATGTCAAATATAAACCGCTTCTTAAAAATAATGACGCAACTTATTATACCTACAAGTTCATCAACTAGTTAAATATTAAACTTATCTATTTGTTTTTTTTTAATTTATAGAATTTTACGTAATTTGTTAAGAATTTTTTAAATTAAAAATGTTCAGTTATTTCGCTACCATCCGTTTAATTAAATAAAATGATGTGTCTTACCTAGTTTGAATAGTACCTCCCGCCCTCCCTCAATTGCGTGCATTAATTCCGTCACCTCTAATCCCAGCATAACTACTCCCAACAATACTACTCTAGGAAAGACCATCGACGATAATACACGTGATTTGCCTCTACACGAGGCATCCTCAGGTGATGTAGGCTCTGCTATTGATGTAGCAATTTTTCAGATATGGAAAAATATATCTGAAAACCACAAATCGTACAGTACAATAAAAATAGCTAATACCCATAGACAAAACGCGTTAACGTGGCATTCAAAACAAACAATTCTCTTAGGAATATCTGTAATAACAAAGGTAAGTTGAATATTATTCAAAAGTCGGGTATTTTTAAACTTGTTTGTGACGAATACCACGCCATTTACGTGGGTCAGACTGGTCGCAACGTCGGGACATGCATAAAGAACATTTAGCCGCGTACAGAAATTGCAATCCTTATAAATCCCATTGTTCTAAACTTCTCTTGGACACTGCACACTACCTAGTCAACGACCACTCCTTTAAAGACATACATACTTGTAATAAATGGCTGCGACTGTGTGTGCTGAAACAGTTAGATTTTTAAAAATAATGGTAACATTGCACTGGTGAATGAACTTTTAAGCCTGCTCTCTAATAAATAACATCCTGGCGTTATGGTAGTTCATCACCCTCGCGGTTATCAGCGATTCGTTGCGTGGTTGGAGGGTAGGTGGACCTTTCGTGGCGGTTTGTTAGCTACGGATACATAAGGGGACATTTTGTCTCGCAACATGATGCGGAACACTTAATCTACGTGACGATGCAACGTTGCTCAGTGACCCGTAACATGGCCCGCAACATTTTACGTGTCGCGGGGCATGTTGCTTGTTCCTGCTCCGAGAGCGAGCGCACGTGTCCCACGTCAGTTTCGCGCCATTTTGTTACCGGGGTTAGTCGTATGCACAGCGTGCCTTGCAAAACTTCAGTAATGTGGGGAAACGCAACGGTCCTTTTACTTCTTGAGCTATACCAGTCATATTTTGTTGTGGGATACTTCGAACCAACGCCTCCCCCGTGGACTCTACTGCCTCTGCCCATCTATGAGTTAGGTAATCCAGAAGATCGGCGACGGAAACCGTACGGTCATTAATCAGCTGGTGATCCTCAAGGTACCTCAGGAGCTGGCAGTTTATAATGAATTCCATTATTTTGGAGAACAAGCCTGTAGTTAAACGGATCTGAGCGGTCGCCTTTTTAGGGATCGGGTGCACTAAAGCTGTCTTTTATGATTTCGGGACGCCTAGGGAGTAGGAGTACCTAGGAGTATCGAATAAGACGCATTAAAACCGGTACCAACTCCGGAGAACACGTCTTTAGCACAATAGGAGGGACGCCATCAGGCCCACTCGACTTGTTGACGTCCAGAGAGAGGAGAGCTCTGCGCTCCGAGCGCTGGGTAAACAGCACACCCTGCATGGAGCACTCATACCACGGGATGGTCGGCGATGTGTTCGTTCCCCCCGTCATCAACAGTTGAGTTGGACGCAAAAAGAGTGTCTAGCAGATCAGCTTTGTCCTTTGCGACATGTGCCAGTGCGTCGTCCTCCGTCTGCAGCGATGGGAGAGATGACTGACAAAATTTCCCTTGGACAGCCTTGGCTAGGGACCGGAATGCATGTGTTCCCGAAGGAAGATGAACTAGATTCTCGCCAATTCTGCCGATGTGCCCTGACTTTGCCTTGTAAATGACACTTTTGAGGGACCTGGAGGCGGAATTATACTTTTTTTTAAGAGCGCTGGTATTTGCATCCCGAGACGTCGAAGCGTGAGCCCCAGTCTCCAGTCGCCAAGTATCTTAATGCAATGACAAGTCTAATATGAGGGCCAACAGCGTTTCGTAGTACAATACTATTTGGCTATGGAAGGTCCGATCATTTGTAATAAAGTTTCGAAATCAGATGTTGACATTCGAGTAAAATTCACAAAAGATCCGTCGGAATACTTATTAAAATATTATTATTTCTTTCTTCTCGTTGTAGCCTTCGTAACCTTCTCTTCCAATTACGTTTCACTCTCGAAGTAAATACTACGTATGCAGTACTAATTGCCACAACCTACTCTGGCGACATTTCTTTAAACAATGACTAGTGTTGCCTGCAAAATGTTCCGCGAAATATGTCTCGGGACATTCGACGTAGTTGTTGAGCGACAAGTTGCGCAACATGCTGCTCCTTTTGTGCCCCAAGTATATCCAAGGCTTTATTATTTTACAGCTAACGTCTGCGAACGTCAAGTAGTTATAGGTCGCATGTTTTTATCGCATGACACGGTCGCTCGCTATTTAAATTGGGGGTTAGGGGAGCGGTTGCGTCAGCGAGTTGTATAAACAGCAGGTGTTTTAGCTTGCCGTTCAGCTGCTCACTTAGCGGTCAGCCGCCGCAGTCTATATCACCTGAGGGTGCCTCATGAAGAGGCGAAACACGTGTCGTATTATCGTCGATGGTGTGTCTTTCCTAGAGTAGTGGTGTTGGGAGTAGTAGTGCTGGGATTAGTGGTCACGGGATTAGTGCACGCAATTGAGGGAGGGCGGGAGGTGCTCTTCAAACCACGTAAGACATGACATTTTACTTTATTGAGCGGATGGTCGCGATATAACTCTTAACATCTCATATAATGGATTTCTGCAAAGTAACGCCTGATTCTATTAAGATTTTTTTATAACGATTTCTTAACAAATGACGTAATTTTTTTTCCTGCGTTAATGAATGTCATTGTTAAATGCAAAAACAGCAATATAATTACATATTGAAAAAATTTTTTACACAACATTTTTGTATATTTGACTTTGTTAATTTAAAAAAATTATAGCAAACAAAATATGATATTTTAATAAACTTTTATCCCGTGATCTTGTTAAGAATGTGTATAAAAAGGAGTCCAAAAGTTTAAAGTAGACTTTTGTAAAAACAGATATTGGAAAAAAGCTAGTTAATCAACAATCATATAACTTTTGGAAAAATCGACATAATTTTTTTTCCGACGGGACTTTAGTGTCTTGATAACAACATTTTTTTTCCAAATTTCTAGACGTTATTCCGAATCGTATGAGCTGTCGCACATATTTTTAGAAGAAGAAGAATTAAAACGTTTTTGAACTTGATGACTAGACTATACAATTAGTCTGTCCTCACTAACACCTTCTCTTTTTGTAAGTTTGATTTTTTAAGTGAAAACTTCTTTAGAATCGTTGTGATTTGAAACTCGATTAAACGAAAAAGCGACACTAAAAAGAGGCAAACATATTATACATCTATAGGATTTAGCCTGTGAGAGTATGAGACAAAATACAGTGTTTCTTATTTTCTCTATAAGATAGGAAGTGTTTTTGAAGTGAACACTTTAGAATCGTTGTGATTTGAAACTCGATTAAACGAAAAAGCGACACTAAAAAGAGACAAACATATTATACATCTATAGGATTTAGCCTGTGAGAGTATAAGACAGTATACAGTATACAGACTGTCTTATTATCTCTATAAGATAAGAAGTCGTTTTGAAGTGAAAACTTCTTTAGAATCGTTGTAATTTGAACATCTATAGGATTTAGCCTGTGAGAGAATCAGATAGAATACAGTATATTCTATCGTGAAGAACTTACTATAGAAATGATCCTATGAAGTAAGGTCTTGGATCAACCGAGGTCACCGAGAGCTGTGGTAGCTCAAGAGCCGTGGTAGCTCAGATGGTTAATGCACGCTGTAAATATAACAAAACACGAGTAACCCGGGTTTGATCCCCGCCGGCACCAATGAAATTGTTAATTGCAATTTTAAGTGCTGATTTACCACGTGCTCGGCGGTGAAGGAAAACATCGTGAGGAAACCTGCATGTCTGAGGAGTAAAAAACAATATTTCGAAGACGTGAAGTTCGCCAACACGCATTGTGGCAGCGCGGCGGACACTTCCTTGCCCTAAAACCCTCTCAGAAATGAGGGGAGGCCTGTGCTCAACAGTGGGACGTATATAGGCTTTTACTTTACTTTTACTTTTTATATTCTATCGCGTGTGAACGCACACACATGTGTTTTTTATTTATTTATAAAACTACTTTAACGATTTGATGCAAATTTCATAATAAAATTAAACGGCGAAATAAAATGAGCTAAAGACATCATTTCTTCTCGATATATGCGGGATGAAAAAAAATGTACGTAGTAATTTTTTTTTTCATATATTTATTATTTATTTCAATTGAAAAAAAAAACAGTAGAATAACTGAACTCTATGGTCTTCAAAACTTGGAGATATGTTAAAAATTTGAGTATTCTCGGATCCATTACTTCAACCTTTAAAGAGAAAGTGCAAAAGATATTGAATAACAATTGCGTTAGTCAATATTATTTTTGCCAGATTGTTTATCAATTTGTTTTTGTTTACATTATTTTAGATGAGTGGTGGTATGATGAGAAGGTGTCGAGCTCTGTACGACTGTTCAGCGGACAATGAGGACGAGCTTTCTTTCCGAGAGGGAGAGGTCATTGTCGTCATTAACGATCGCACCGAAGACGACAATTGGATGGAGGGGCAAGTGGAGGGGACTTCTCGACGCGGCATGTTCCCAGTATCTTTCGTTCACATGCTACCCGACTAAAAGTTATAGAGATGGTTGGTTTTATTAGCGCACAATTGTGGTCAGTAAAGTGTTCATAGAACTTTTAATGATTGGCCTACTTCGCTGGCTGTCATTTTGTAGTAAAGCGCATTCGAAGTTTGCAACAATTAAGAATTTCAGGTGGAGGTTAGTCTCCGCTATAGATTTCGGTAGTCGTTGAAATTAATAATATAGAGTATTGACAATTTCCAAAGAAGCACTACATGATGTCTGTTTCGTATTGAAGATATATGTATATATTAGTTGGATGTATTGATTTATTGATTTTTTGCTCTGAATAGGGTAGTTGACACTCATGTCAATTGAAATACTTTTTACGAGCTTCCAAAACGGTCTTTTTCTATAGAAATTGTGTGGAAATATTAGTAAATGAAATCAGAGTTTCTCGTTATCAAGTAAACTTTTTATTTGTATATTTTTAATAATATAAATCTAATATAATAATTTAAAAGAGAAAATCGTAGTTTTGAGACAGTACTAAAAGTAACCTATTAACATATTATGATATAACTTATTATTGATAAAGTCAACTACTCAATTGTTGAAAATTATTCACCGACAAAAAAAATTATACGCCTTATAATAAAAAGCTGGGAATTGCAAATTGCTTTCATAACACAACTTTGGCCTAAAACTTTTAAGCGGAATTATTTTTAAAAGTTATGAGCTTATTTACTCTAGGGTACGTGCTACTCACTATCTAAATGTTTACAAACTGTATGTATGTAATAGACCGCAACGGTTTTATAATATTGTTATACTGGTTAAACTAGCCACAAAGTTGCTCTAGGGTGCGCATATATATGTATATAGTGCGTCTGAATGCAATCGATATTTGCAGCTTCCATAGGAAACATAGGCAATAATTTTAATTACTTCAAGCGTCACAAGCAATCAATGATTGTTTTATACAAGGATTTTAATACTCATAAATTTTAACCATGCCGTTTTTGATGTATAATTTTGATGTTGACAATTTTAGAAGTATCTTATCGAGCATGTATGTTGAAATGATTCTGAAGTCACGAAACGATCGTTTCGATTACGGCTTAGCGTCACTATGAATTTAATAACACCAATATTGTAAGTTCCGCCAGTAGCTAATCCGTCCCTTTGCGGGTGAATTTTCGGATTTTTTGATTTCATATATCTATACTTTTGATATTATGTATTTAATTCTTATGTGTACACGCGAATAATTTCAATAAAAATAATAATCATACCTATGACGATGTACCTCAGTACGATGTACCTCATAATACGGCTCAATGGAATAAAAAAAAATTACTTATCTGTTACAAGCAGTTAATTGGAGAATGAAATTTATTGAATGAATTTCTTTCATTTATTCAATGTGATTGTTACATAGCGTCGTACGTGTATGTACAGCTCATTTAATTTGCCAAAAATATATGTGATCTGTAGTGGAAAATATATTATATATCAGTGACAAACTATCGGACCAGTGACCGTTTGTTGTCTCGTTATTCTCTTAGTTGATATTGAGGTGTCTTAGATTGTTGGAACATTGGAGATTTTGTCTTCGAGAACTGGCGTTAGACAGCGCATTAGCAGAATGATTTGAAGACTTTCATGTAATGACTGACTCAGTTAAGACAATTGATCGGCAAAGACCTAACTAATGGTTGCAATAGTGGAGATTTAATTATCTCTTGCTTTTGTGACATGGACCAAAGATATATCTATTGTAATTTTATCCAAAATATAAGTGAGTATCGGTGTAAAGTGATGTATATTTATTTATTTATAGCAGTCTTAACTGTGTATGTGTGGGTCTAATGTCATTCCCGAAGTATCGACGTTTGAATCTTGTTATAAATGTTAAATTTTATCACTTTCCACATTTTAAAATAGTAGAAAAAACATTAATGTATGCAATAATCTTAGCGATAGAAATAGCGTTGAAGTCATTAGAGTCAAAGTTTCGTTTCCTCTTATAATGTCATAGTCTAGTATCAGTTACAAATAGTTGAATTATAATGTGATTCATATAACAACGTATTTAACATTCCCTAAAAGTATTTGAGTTTTGTGTATATTAAGATTCCTTTGTATTCATAGATTGTAATCGTAAGTGATGCCTACATAGTATATGTTATAAAGTTACCTATATAAACACGCGCGCGTTGCCATAATTTAGTATTAACTGAGAGTGAATGAATTTAAAAATTATTTAGTTTTCAGGATCAACTTTAGCTATTTAATATTCTGTTTTCATAAAAAAAATCACAGTTCTATATGATTTAATTAATTTTACGTTAAGAAAATACGTTACTTTGTAAATAAATGAATTTATCTACGTTTGTAAAGTATTTTAACTTATTTCGTGTAGTGAAATTTGCGCAAAATGTGCAGTGTATACTTTCTGTTATATAATTCAAGTATTAAAATATTAATTGTATTTATTTTGTTATTTAAAGTATGAGAAGAATCAAATTGTGATGATAATATTTTAATGCCATTTTAGCATGTCAGTATGTCATTTATTAAGAAGTTATTTAACCAAATGATGCTAATAGAGAGTAAGATGTTTTACTGTATTGTAGTATATTTGAAAGATGGAGTTGTAGTTGAAATAATTTTTTCCATTATGTATTATCTGAATGAAAATCTGTATGAATTTATTAATACATCACCTCGATGTCTATATTTGGTTTAATTTTCTACACATCTTAACCATCGTTTTTAAGATTGGCTTAGATATTTTCGTCTAAAACCTTATGAACATATTTTAAGGTCACTAATTATTGAGATAGTTTTTCTGAAAATATGTATGATGCCATAATATATAACCAATATTACCATTAGCCTTCATTAACTATTACAATGACCATGTTAAGAAATGAGATGAGATGATTTCTTACACAGCCACAACAAGCCATTTTTTCTTTAAAGCAACAAATAAGCGTTTGGGTCGTGGAAATTTAAAACCCGATTTTCGAATGGAACGTATTTATTTGGCCTTCAAGTGTTTTGAGTTCAGATTTTAGCTAGGTATGGTATATTTTCATATACGGTATGATGCGGCGAGCGTTAACCGTCTGAGCCGTGTTAGCTCAGATGGTTAACGCTCGCTGTAAATATAACAGAACGCGAGTAACCCGGGTTCGATCCCCGCCGGCACCAATGAAATTGTTAATTGCAATTTTAAGTGCTGATTTACCACGTGCTTGGCGGTGAAGGAAAACATCGTGAAGAAACCTGCATGTCTGAGAAATAAGAAAAAAATATTTCGAAGACATGTGAAGTTCGCCAACACGCGTTGGGGTAGCGCGGCGGACACTTCCTTGCCCTAAAACCCTCTCAGAAATGAGGATAGGCCTGTACCTAGCAGTGGGACTTATATAGGTTGTAACTTTATTTTATGATGCGGCTACAAGAATTGGATTGCGGGCTGTTTGTATGGTAGTGATGCAATATTTTTTTGAGATTATTTCTATTCGGATGGCGATGCGGTTGCGCGTTTCGGACCAACCGGAATCAAAGAGTGAGTTCCGATTGGTCGGGGAGCCGTAGGCCGACTGATCCTGATCGCTTTAGCGATCCCTGTACGGTTTCTTTTTTACGTTTAGTTCGCAGTCACTAGCAGAGTTACGTTTTTGGTGTTATACATACGTGTAGATACAAATATGGATGCAACTAATATTTCCTTCACATTTTTTCTTTTTTGTATAGTGTCAATGTAGTAAACAGCTGTTACTTCTTCCACGTCAATCTTATGATATAAATGGACCAAGTGATTAATGGTGACAAATCAAATCGGGCTACGTAATTAATACGGTGCGGTCAGAATAAGCAAACATGTTCAATTATTTAGTCCAAGTAGTCCTGTCGTAAAAAATATGTTATCGGTAGGCATACAGTAGCATACTATTCGTGGATCTTTTATCAAATCTAATAACGCATATTAACGCATTAGTACGAGTGGCGACGCGTGCTTGTTGCGGACCCGCTTGGGGTTTTAGGGTGACATTCATTATCATCATCATTACATCCCTTCACCAGTCCACTGTTGAACGTAGGCCTCCCTCACGGAATGCTACAAAGGCACAGTCCTGAGCCACCTGCATCCATCGTACTAGGTACGAAGCTGCCTCTCGAGAATCGTTTTTCCCATCGGTTGTGGGTTCTTCGAGCTATATGGCCGGCCCGTTGCCACTTACTAATCTGTTGGGCTATGTCGGTCACTATGGTTCTACTGCGGATATCCTCATTCCTAAGTTTATCACGCAATAAACCTCGAGCATGGCCCTTTCCATAGTTCGCTGAGCGTCCTTACACAGCCAGCAGTAAAGTCCATAAGTCATCACTGGCAACACGCAATGGTTGTACAGTCTCGTTTGTAGAAGTAAGGAGTACAGACTGTGTATTAAAAAGTGTCCATAGAAAACCGTTAAATAAGGGTGGCGCCGTTATAGCTACGGGGTAAATTTTAAAGAACGCGCCGAAAAATATTAGTGGGATAGACGACTTTATCGAGGTTATATTTACTAAATAAAATTATTTTAGATTTTAGAACTACTGAGCAGTTTAGCAGCACACTTAAACCGTCGGTAACTGCTAAGTTCATTTCATCCCAGTAGCTACTCCAGCGCTGTTGTGTAGAGTTTTGAACTGTTATTTACTGCTTACAGTTGGCCACTTTTTCAACTATTCTACTATGGGAGTTGGTCCTCCTTAGTTTGAAATGATTTACGGAGTGTAGGAGACACTTCATGAATCATTTCAAACTAGCGCACAACAGCTCGCTTTTATAGAGACAACTTAGCGATCGCAGCGCCTCACTTATTTTGTCTATATTTCTGGGACATTATTTTCAACAGCGATCGTTCTCCTGTTCTCTAACCTCCATTTTATGGAGTGTAGAGGTAAGGAGTACAGACACAAAAAGGCGCCACTGTAGCTACATTCTAAATTTTAAAGAACTTATTATAAATTTTTTATTGCACAGACTCACCAAATTTTTTTTTACAATAATTATTTTATTGCTTTCAAAATTTTTATTTTCAAAATCACTTAGCGTATTTTACGGCGATTTATCATACCCTGTAGCTACTCAAGCGCTGTTGTGGAGAGGTTTTGAACTATTATTTACTGCTTACAGATGGACACATTTTCAACTATTCTCCTATGGGAGATTGTCCTCCTTACCTCTATACTCCATGCTCTATGTTATTAGCCATGGATGTTAGATAACAGGAGAACGATCGCCGTAGAAAATAGTGTCTCAGAAATATGGAATTTTAATTCGTTCGCTCAATAAAAGTCATTTTCAGTCTATTTTTCCGATCACATACTAAACCACTTGCACATCCAGGCACAATAAAATATTTCTCCATTTTTTCAATGTTTCTTTTTGTACTTTTTTGAGCATAAAAATTTTCTCACCAATCCCGCGACGAAAATTTGTACATTATTTAAATACAATTTTCAAGGACAGGCGGGCTATGCTTTAGTAGTTAGCGATCGTTCTCCTGTTCTCTAACCTCCATGTTATTAGCCCTCATTGACACCTCAATGTACAATTTTTTATCATGGTTACTCTCCGCTCTCAATTTTAATGTTGTCAGCGCTTATTGAGTAAACCTTGGTCGGCCATTGATGGTACTGTACCACTTAGACCGTGGCGCAGGTAAACATGTTCTAAAAGTTTTACGTACGTAGTGATAGGCTTTTCGTTAATAATTATAACGTTAATATTATAGCGTTAATATTATAGCGTTAGAACGAAACATCTTAATTATGTGGAATATTTAGTTCTGGACAGTTTTCCAGCCTTACTTTTAAGTAATTGTCTCTTAAAAAGTTCGCTTTCTTCAGTTTCTATCTTTTCTAGGCCCTGTATGTTTTCTTTATTTATCAAAGACGTCTCTGTCAGCGAACCTAGTATTTCTTGCAAACTTAAACTATTTTCTTTAAATACCGTTACTGCGATTGAAGTCTTTTTATGCTATTGCTTTTTTTATTTCGAAGCGTTTTTTAGTTTAATTTTCCTTGGTGTATAGTCTATTTGCTTAGATAAAGTCGCTTTTGTGCCACACCGCCTCGGCTCGTGCCACACTTTCCCAAAGGTGTGACATTAAAGGTCGTGTTGGAAAGCACCCGAAACGTCGGAAATCAAAAAGTTAAAATTGAACGCGATATAATTTATAATATTATTTAATGTGTAGTGTTCGCGCTAATGTAAGAAGTTTTTGACGTGGTAGAGCTACGCTAAAGTTATATTAGTAGTATAGTTGTAGCACGAATGGGGCGGCTCGACCGCGGATGGACCACGCTCTCACAGAATACCAGCGTAAAATAGTAGCTTAATGCTGCTGTGTTTCGTATGGTGAGTGTAGAGAACCGGAAACCCTTTTTATTGAAAATGAGGCATTCTATCCTTAGTCCTCACGGGTGACAACGCATCTGCACTTTGATTCGTAATCGAGGATACATGTAAGGTGTCTATGGGCCACAGCAACCACTTACCATCAGGTGGACTGTGTGCTCGTTTATCACCCTATCCTATTAGAAAAGTCATTATTATAAAATTATCGAAATTCTAAAATATTTTCAAGAAGAATAATATTGGTGCCAAGGGTAATAATAAAAATATTTAATCTATTGATATTATTGCAGCTAGAAATTACCTTCCTTTAATTTATTATAATATGTAATATGTATATATCCCTCTAATTTATTATAAAATCTAAACAAAAAATAAAAACCAGGTCAGCAGACAAACCCGAATGGTTAATTAACTTATCGATAGCTAAAGTTGTGGCGCACATCACTACATTGCAGTGTTTTCGGTTGCATCACTGCAACCGAAAACACTGCAATGTTTGCAAAAAAACAAGTTTATTTTATAAAAATGGCATACGTTTGCTACGAGTTGGCAAGTATCGATTCGACATATTTGGCCTTTATTTTATATTTTATGTTTTGATTGATACTAGTTATCGATTATATTAAATTATAATAGTGTTGAGATTGAGCTGAAAATTTAAATCATTTGACAAAATCCACTACACATCTGATTGTAATGATTATTATTCACCGCACATTGACATAGTTCATAAGAAATAAATTGTCGTTAATATATTTAATTTGTGTAGTAAATTATATTTATTTAAAATAGCTTATTTTTACTTCATAGTCTATGATGGCAACATTGAGTATTTTACGAAAATGTTCGGAGAAGAGAAGATTAATTATTATAGAGAAGTTTTAAATATAATATTATGTTAAAAATATTCACAGATGAAAGGTCACGTTGTTCTTTTGTAGATTTGACGTTTTGAGTGATTTTTGCATGAAAATACACTGCAATTCGGCATTTTTGTCGGAGCTCGATTGACAGACACGATCACTTGTTAGACATGTGACCGATATATCAAAACATAACAAATAACGTTATGATATCAAAATATCATATCATATCGATAAATCTAAGTACATAACCGTTATCAGTTATCACATATCCAACCAAAACCAAATTATGATTTCTTATATTTACGCGAACACTACACATTGAAATAATACTAGTTTTTACGGAATTTATCGCGTATATTTAACTTTTTAAATACCCAACGTTTCGAGAGCTTTACAGTGTAACGTCCCTCTGCAAGATGCAGGAGTGTACAAGCTTGATTGTGAATGTGGTCTCTCCTACATAGGACAAACTAAAAGATCAATTAAAACCCGTGTTAAAGAAGGCTTCCAAGGATGATTCGCGAGGCTATTAAATCAAAAAAACATCCTAATTTCAATAGAGAAGATGGCTGGGTGCTACCATCTGCTTGGGATCCTATAATAAATAAAATTAAATCCCAACCCAAGCATACAACTGCAAGACTTCATGATACCATACGTTCATACTGTGTAAATCGGAACAAAAGTTAAATTTTAACCTATGGTAACCGCGGTTAACTATGACATCTGGAAGTTGAACATCTCAGTCCTTCCCGTGACCATGGGTGCTGTAAAGCTCTCGAAACGTCGTGTATTTAAAAAGTTAAATATACGCGATAAATTCCGTAAAAACTAGTATTATTTCAAAACCAAATATCTAATTAACGTCCGAAAATCTTAGACCATTCACCCAATGTACGAGTAATGCGACTAATGCTACGAACAAAAATATCTGTCACTTTTGGTGCGGGGGAGGAAACACTACATAGACAGTAATACTCAATAAAATTTTGTGTCATTATGGCACACACGTTTTATTTATTTATAAAAGATGTCTCTGTCAGCGAATCTAGTACTTCTTGCAAACTTGTAACGATATATATATATATATATATATATATGTATATATATATATAAAAGTCGATTGTACTAATGGGCGTGCCTCAGGGCTCAGTTCTCGGCCCCTTTCTGTTTATGAATTACCTTACATAGGTAATTCATAAACAGAAAGGTATACAAAGGTATACAAATTAAAACAACAGTTATTAAATTACGACGAGGTAATTATACTATAGCTAAGGTAGTCAATTGGTTTAATGTTAATAATTTGCATTTAAATGGAACTAAAACTAAATGTATGAAATTCGTAACTCCTAATGTCACACAATGTCCTACGCAAATTTAAAAATTTTGATTAAATTAAGTTGGTATAAAAAGGGTTATTATAATATTAAGGAATTTATGGATGATAATGATAATAACCTCTGGGAAGGGTGATCGCTACCAAGCTATTCCTATTTCGTCTTGTCTTGTGAGCCGTGGTAGCTCAGATGGTTAACGGTCGCTGTAAATATAACAGAACGTAACCCGGGTTCGATCCCCGCCGCCCACCAATGAATTTGTTAATTGCAATTTTAAGTGCCTATTTACCACGAGCTCGGCAGTGAAGGAAAACATCGCGAAGAAACCTGCATGTCTGAGGAATAAGAAAAAAATATTTCGAAGACATGTGAAGTTAGCCAACACGCATACGGGCAGCGCGGTGGCACTTCCTTGCCCTAAAACACTCTCAGAAATGAAGGAGGCCTGTGCCCAGCTGTGGGACGTATATAGGCTGTAACCTTACCTTGTGTTGTTAATTGTAAACATGATTGTAAGCTATTACTTGAAAAAAATAGTCCCACTGGGTTTCTTGCTGGTTTTAAGCAGGACAGAGGTATTTTTTGCGAACCAGTGGTAAAAAGTGACTTTCAATAAGTATTGTTTATAATCTACATTGAATAAAAAAAGTTTCTGTTTCTGTTTCTATATATTTCATAAAAGATAGCTTGATCTCTGCGACAGCTGTCAGTAAAAATCACGCCTATGAAGTCCTGAATTTCTTAGTAGTACAGACAGTACCTGTCAATGTCTTGGGTCTGTCAATTGTCAACTTTATGGGCTTGCCGACCTAACTAGTGCTAAATTTTGCCCCTACTAGTAAAAACTAAACCCTACTAGTAAACATTTTTGTTGAATTTATTTATTCTTAGGACAAAAATTGTTCATTCACACTTTTATTATAATAATAGGTAAACTTCTGTAATTGAGTGTTTGTTTTTGTTTTTTTACTTGTTCAATGAATAATAATGAAAGATTATCGATATCGACCGCACATCACAATTAAATCACACATCAATATGATACCATTTTCAATTATACACTTAACCTTACAGTGTTCGCGATTACAATGGTTAACCACTGTAAAATAATTTCAAATTTAGATACTTCTGGAACCAAATGATTAGAAAAAAATATGTAAACTGATTTGTGATCTAACTTTGAAATGAATGTGATATTTTTATATATTAATATGCAAAAGTTTTGAAAAATATTATAATTTAAATAAAAAAGGATGTATACATGGTTTTTGTTTATTAAATATGATTAACCGTTGACTAAATGTTAGTCTGGTTCATAGTTATAATAAAATAAAAATACATTTTATGTTGATAATTTCAAGCTTACTTCTTGTTTTAAATTGAACTACATACGTAATCCACGCGACCATTTACGTTATTTTATAAGACGCGACCATTGCAGGGTTAAGTAGCCTCGTAACACTTTTATTGTTTATATGTTGCTAATATAAACTGGTCTCATAAGGAGTGCCGTTGGGCTTGCGTGTTCAATTTTAAACCTTATTTGTAATGACTAAGGGTTGACTTTAAAAAAATACATATACAGTCTGTCAAGTAACTCATGAAAAAAAGGAGGGCCACTATCTTTTATATGGCATCCCCATAGATTTCAACCGAAAAGTTTTTTTACTTTTTATTTTATAAACTGATTTATTATTATGCTCCCTTTACTGTCATATTTTTTCAAGTGCAAGGTTTTATTGGTATGCGTAACCCTTGAACCTTGTATATCCCAGCAACAGTAATTAGCTAAATTCACATACTTAATAATTGAGATAATTTGACTATGTATCTTACAAGTAATTAAGGAAAGCAGGTTTTACACAAGACCAGCCTTGACAGACAGCAAACACTCAAGGCGAAAAAATAAAACAAGAAAATTTTAATACATAGTTATTATATTTTCATTATTAATCTGAGTCCAAATAATCTGAGTCGAGGTATTCAACTCCCGAAATGTTGGCTGAAGCTCCTGCGTAATTAAATTGGCTTATTTCTGACTCTTCAGATTCACTGGAACTATCATCGCTTACTGCGGTGACAAGTTTGTCTATATTTTATTCACAAAGCTAAGAAATACTGCACAGAGAAACTTGAGGCATACTGACTGATTGACACATAGTGTAATGCCAAGCACTAGCCTCAATGCACTGCCTATAGAGTTTCAATCACTCCCAAAGGTACGTTTTCACAGGGTTGTCAAACAATGGCTTGAGGAGCAATGCTTCTACTCTGTTGAAGAATATTTAAATTTTATGATTAGGATTAGAGATCGATATTAAAATGAATTATGTAACTACTATCATATTGTTTTAATTAAATTAAATGTAATAAAATTATTATGATGATTTTGAAAACATGTTATTAATTTATTAGTTATGAAAATGTAATTAATGTTTAAGATAAATATTTGTATGTCAACATTATGACAAAACATGCTGGACTTAAATAATTTACCAACCTGTAAATGTACCATGTTTTCTGCAAATAAATTATGATTATTATTATCATTATTTGGAGATCATTCATGGGCACAATATTCATTTTCAATTTTGATGACATGGTCAGCACAATTTTTCAATTCTTGTTGAGTTGCTGACTGAAATGCTTCTGTAGCCAATTTCACAACATCTTAACCACAAACATTCTTTCGTGCGATTCGCCTTTTTACCGTTGCCCAAACTAATTCAATGGGATTGAAATAATACTAGTTTTTACGGAATTTATCGCGTATATTTAACTTTTTAAATACCCGACGTTTGGAACGCTTTACAGCACTCATGGTCACGGGCGGGACTGAGATGTTCAACCTCCATATGTCATAGTTAACCGCGATTACCATAGATTAAAATTTTACTTTTGTTCCGATCTATGCAGTATGAACTTATGGTATCTTGAAGTCTTGCAGTTGTATGCTTGGGTTGGGATTTAATTTTATTTATTATAGGATCCCAGGCAGATGGTAGCACCCAGCCATCTTCTCTATTGAAATTAGGATGTTTTTTGATTTCAATAGCCTCGCGAATCATCCTTGGAAGGAATCGGTGTTCTTTAGCGAGGATCTGCGGTCTATCAAATCTGATGTAGTGACGGGGCGATTCTGTACGTGTTCACAGACTGCAGACTTCCCGGAGCGTCGATTCTTCACATCAGCTATATGTTTTTTAACACGGGTTTTTATTGATCTTATAGTTTGTCCTATGTAGAAGAGACCACATTCACAATCAAGCTTGTACACTCCTGCATCTTGCAGAGGGAAATTACACTTGACCGATGGTAAAAACTGACCAATCTTCTTCAGCGGCTTGAAGTATGTTTTGATGGAAGCGTGCTTCAAGATGTAGCCAATCTTGTCAGTGACTCCTCTAACATATGGCAGTACAGCAGGTACACGCTCGACTGTGGCCGGCTTCACTCGTTCACTGTGACGTAAGTGCGGGACTCGAAGCTTGTTGTCATGCAAAACTTGCTTGACATGGTGGAGCTCTGCAGCCAGGTGTTTACTGTCACAGATCCTTCGTGCTTTCTGAAACAAAGATTTACCCATGGTAGCTAGCTGTGAAGGATGGTGGTGGGAATCTCCGTTTAAATATCTATCTGTATGGGTCTTTTTTCTATACACAGTATGGCTCAAGGTGTTATCAGGATTCCGAATTACTAACACATCTAGAAAAGCTAAGGAATTGTTTGCCTCTAACTCCATTGTGAACTGAATTTTAGAATTTATAGAGTTTAGATGGTCTAAAAATGCAGTTACTTTATCTAAAGGTAGAATTGTGAAAGTGTCATCTACGTACCGCTTGTAGAACCTTAGATTTATGGGAGAACTAAGCAGGGCTTTCTCCTCAGTCTTCCATGAATATGTCTGCGACAATGGGAGATACAGGTGAGCCCATTGCCACACCATCTACTTGCTTGTAGAACTCCTCCTTCCACAATAGGTAGCCAGATGTAAGGCAGTGTCTGAGTAATACTGCATATTCTACGGGCATGTTGCTTTCTTCCAGCCTTCTAGTTACAATTGAGATGCAGTCTTCACCAGGTAAGCATGTAAACAATGACTGCACATCAAAACTGACCATAGTTTCATTGTCTGCCAGATGTAGGTCTTTAATCTCGCTGACAAAATCGTAGGAATCCTTTATGTGTGCTCTTGTATGTCCCCTGAGTGGTGAGAGTATTTTCGCTAAGTGTTGAGCCAATCTGTAAGTTGATGAATCGATTTGGCTCACTATGGGACGTAATGGAGCATTGGGCTTGTGTATTTTTGGTAACCCATACAATTTTGGTGATTTGGCGCACGTAGGTATTATCCATTTTACGTCCAGATTTAATTTTTCGGAGTGTTTCTTTATGAGGTCACTAGTTGTTTTTAGTGTGCTATTTGTTGGGTCGTTTTTAACCTTTTAGACGAAATGTCTTGACGTATCGCCTCCAAATCTTCTTTCCGCATATTGTTTTTAAATAAACAGTCCTCGACACTACAGATAATTTCTTCGTACGGTAATTTGCGGGGTGTAATTGCAAAGTTGAGGCCTTTGGATAAAACCCTAATTGTTGCATCATCCAGTGTTTGTTTTGACAGATTATAGAGCGCGATTAATCTATGATCTGTGTTTGTCAATGGTTGCTTTCGGTTCTGACATTGATTCAGATGTTTGACATTTGACTTGTTCGTTAATTTTTGATATTTTTCTATATGTTTGTTTTTGCATTAATTATATTTACTAATTTCGCGTTTATTTAATGTTTCCATGCAAAACGTGCGTTCGAAACGTCGGGTATTTAAAAAGTTAAATATACGCTATAAATTCCGTAAAAACTAGTATTATTACAATGTGTAGTGTTCGCGTAAATATAAGAAATAATTCAATGGGGTTCAGATCGCAATGATAGGGTGGTAGTCTCACCACTGTATGTCCATGTTCCCCTAGATCCGATTGATATAATACAACGGTTCAGGTTTATGTTTTTTACAAGCATCAATAAGGATGGTTTCTGCAACTTTTCATCCAATGGAATATTATTTTCCAGTAGCCACAATTTGGTTTAAAGAAAGAAAGAAGAAAGAAAATGTTTACGTCGCCACATAGGCACAACGCCATGTTGTACATAGTTGTGTTATTTCCAAGCTTTTTAAAAAATAATATAGAGTAGACATTGCCGAATGTGACGAAAAGGGGTCTCACTCAGCATTTGGCGTGGCGAACTACAGCTCCTGTTTTTCAGTGTGGCCCGTTTCGTCTCCTTCGAGTAGTTCGAGCAGTGGTCCATATCCAATACATCACAAATAAATCCCAACGGTAAGTAAAACATATAAAAGAAACAAACAGAGAGAAAAAATACAGCCTAGGTTATACATAATTTGTGTTTTAAAATTACTAAGCTTACTTAATGGAAGGACAGTGATGGTACCAAAATACAATATAATCAAAACGAAACGAAATTACGAAATTGAAACGCATAACGAAAACTGTGAAACGATCTGCAAAAACGGCCCACGAACTAATGTCCTTCGTTGATATTCGTTGCTTCTCGTTCTTGCAACGATATCATAAATAAGTACAGAAAAAGATGAAGCGAACATGGATTTCATTGCGATGTTTTGGTAGTTATCACACAACGGTGCACATCGCGAATAAATAATTACCAAAGTAATAAGGTCGAATTTTAAATTGTTAAAATTGTGTACATTTTAAGTTTGTGCATTTGTGAGAGTTATCAAATTTTAAATGATATTTAAGTAATTAGACACAAGGCTTAGATTTGTATGACCATATTATATTTTGCTTATGTTTTGGATGGAAAGTTTTGAATTTGAATATTTTTCGAAACGAAACAATTACGCAGTTGACCATAATGGCGCGTGCCGTCTGCAGTTCTCCAAGATACTATCTATAAAATTACTAATTTTTGACGTTTCGTTCCTTCATTTATTTGCAATATTTTTGCGCATTTTTTACTTAAGTTTTAATTCAGACGATTATGTGTATAGTGAAAATATAGTATAGTATAAGTTGATTAAGACCCTTAATCATTTTTGTAAAAAAAAAACTCAAAATGTCGCGTAAAGCTAGTGAAATATGGTCTCACTTTGATAAAAAAGACGTTGTCTTATAAATCTACTTTTCTGCAAATCCTAAGCCTAGTTAAGCATGAAGAATAATCGTCGACATAAATAATAAATTTAAAAAAATTTAAAAAACTCAAAGGACTAGATTGTAATAAAGGCGCAGGGTGTGCCCCGGAATTTATATATCCATTAAAAGTAATTTACAACTTGTCTTTAGCATCTGGCATGTTTCCTTCAAAATGGAAAATAGCAAAAGTATTTCCCATACATAAGTCGTCATATATCGATATCATTTCCAATAATAGACCCATTTCAATTCTGTCAACCTTTGCCAAAGTATTTGAGTCGTTGATTTGTCATCATCTTCAACAGCACTTAAGCCTCTATAAAAGTGACCATCAGCATGGATCCTTCCGGTCTCGGTCCACTAGTACGAATTTAGTTCCTTTTACGGAATTCTTGTACGATGGCTATTGACGAGGGCAATCAGGCTGATGTTATTTATACTGACTTTAGCAAAGCTTTTGACAAGGTTTCGCATAAGATTTTGATTTCTAAGTAGTGTGCCTACGGGATTTGGCTTGTTACTCAAATGCTTGAATTCGTAATTAGTGCAAAGGACCTTCTTAGTTGAAATTAATAGTTTTCAATCAAGTACTGAAACTATAAGTTCCGTTATTCCTCAGGGTTTTCATTTGGGACCAGTCTTATTAATTTTTTTTCCTAAACGATATTAAAAAATGTTTTCTCTTTTTAAAATATTTTTATTTGCTGATGACTTAAAATTTATGAGAATAATTAAGAGTGATGATGATACTAAACTATTGCAAAGTGACATTGATAGACTATCCAATGGTGCTGCAACAACAGAATGGGCTTAAATACAAGTAAATGTTATCATGTTAAATACTCCAGAAAACAGAATTTAATACATGTCAATTACTTTATTTATACTACTAAAATGATTATGATGCATTACAAAACCAAAATATTTCTTTACAACAGTCTAGTTTGTAATATTTTAGAATATTGTAGTGTGATCTGGAGACCACACTATGCTACACATTCATTACGTATCAAACGTGTTCAAAAGCGGTTCCACTGGCATCTAGAATTTTCTGTTGGTAAAGCAAAAAAAGCATATAGTAAATTGCATCATTTTAATTTAGAAACCTTACAAAGTCGCAGAAAGTATAATGATGCATGAAAAAGAACCAGGTTCGGTAGGACCAATTCAAACTGGAATCGACGTTCGATTAAGAAACAGAAGGGAGGAATCGAGGCTTCTCTCGATCCGGCCTCCTATAACGCCTACGTTGGGTTCGGGAACAACGTATGTGATCTCCGCAACGGAGTAACACACTAGGGCGATAACCTCTTTCTTTTTCAGCAAGTAGGTTCAGACGGGGATTACGGGTCTTCCGAAGTCGTCCCGGTCCCGACGCCTTAATTCTTCGATGTGGACTGTATAACTTTGAGGGATGAATTTCTTGGGAATAAAACAGCAATTATCTTCAAACCGTTCCGTGAGAGAGTAATCACTTTTCCCTATCACTTCCCTACACTTATTCTTGACTGCTGGTTTTTCACTTTTCCCGAAGGATTTTCTTATTTTTCCGAACTATTTCCCCGAACTATTTTCCCGAACTATTTCCCCGAACGGATTGCAATAAAACCCGTTCACTAAGCTACCCCCAGAGCTATACGCGAAAGTGCGCAACTTAATAACATGAATTTGTACTATTACTCTCTCACGTTTCACTTAATTTCTTTATTCACATAAGTCATACATAAATACAAGTTATCTATTTAGATAGCACAAAACAATATCTACACTATGATATACATTATATTTTCGTATCACAAAAATCCTTTAATTTATTAAACAAAATATGCCTATTTTAATCACAAATTCAAAGTCCAAATTTCTTAAATATTTAACACAGAAAGTTAAAACAATGTTTCTCACTTGAATTTATACATATGTTAACTAATACAATAGTTTAATTTACATTTTCTCTATTTATTTCACTATTTAAAACACCTTTAAATTTCTTATACAAAACTATCATTATTTCACTTATACACAGGAATTTTCACATAAAAATAACACAGAATTCACCTTTTTAGCACGTACAATCAACCTGAAATGTTTTACAAGCCATTTTTACATAAATTGCTGAAATTACAAACATTTTAAATTTTTACATATTCGGCCTCCTAAGGGCGTGGCCAGCGTGCTTCCGTGAACTCACACTATTTGAACAACTAACTTTGCACGGCTCTCGGCTATCAGAAAAAATGAAAATCTGAAATACACCAATTTTAACAATATTAGGTAAATAAGTGCTTCTACATAATTTTCGAACTGCAGGAAACTATCTCTGATAGGATTCTTATCAGTTATCATGTTTCTTATCAGATAACAATACAAGTGAATGTTTTCATTAATCAATCATAACAAATAGGCATTTGTTTTCGTACAAACATATCAAACTTATACAAGACAATACTTATGCAATTACTTCCGTTAATTCTGTTTATGCACAGAGTGATCATCTCGACCGGGGAACAAATCCGATCTCTAACTTCACTTTAATATTCCTTTGAATTTACATCGTTGGAAAGACGATTTCAACCGGGGAACAAATCCGGTAACATAATTTATATCATAAAATTCCCTATATGAATTTATTGAAAGATATTACTTAGAAAACAGTAAACTAGTCCGGCCTGGGAGTCGAACCCAAGACCTTCACATCATTAATTCGACATTTCTTTAAGATTTAACTAAGCATTTTCTTATCAGAACATTTCTATTGGACAATGAGTCTTTGAAAGGTTATTTGTCATCGGTTGACTTAATAAACTGAAATATTCTTATAGGCGCGTCGCCAACAATGCAGTTTTTGTACACAAAATATTTAATTCCACATATAATTGCCCCAGTTTAATGGAACTTTTTAGGTTTCGTGTACCTTCGAGATTACCTCGCAGCTCTATTGCACCACTTAGTCCACCATTAAGAAGAACGGTCTTGGGAAAGAATTCTCCTTATGCCAGGTTCTGCAAAGTTATTAATGGATATAGCGATCAAATCGACATTCACTTTGACTCAC
Organism: Parnassius smintheus behrii; assembly: GCA_036936625.1. Taxonomy (NCBI): domain Eukaryota; kingdom Metazoa; phylum Arthropoda; class Insecta; order Lepidoptera; family Papilionidae; genus Parnassius; species Parnassius smintheus. The sequence goes on along the minus strand of JAUPFT010000002.1, from coordinate 19,809,304 downwards.
CCAAAACATTCTCTAAGTGTTTCCGTTAACGTATAAGTTAATAGCGTAAATTTATTTATTTTTTAAAAAGAATATTAACAATGCTATAAACATTACTAATATTCCCCTTAACCACTCGTGGTAAGCTTAAATTGCTTGTGTTACGAGTGGTTCACGCCAGTAGTCGAATGGTGGATTCGAACCCACGACCTTTTTGAGTTCGCGGTCCGCGCCCTGCCATTAAGCTACTGTCGCTTTCTAGAGATTAAAATAGATTTCTTAGTTTTTTTTTTAAGTTTTTTTAGTTTATATAGCACTATTCTTACTAATAAATATGTATTTAATTTTAATTGAGGAACAACTTATTGTTTTTTTTTCATTTTTTTTATAAAGTTATATGCATGCGGAGTTTACCTTTAAGTAATTGTAGCACTTGTGTTAATACTTTTAATTAATTGTATTAATTTGATGTGTTAGTGTTATCAATGGAGAAGATAACCATTTTTTGTTTTATATGCCAAAAAAATCTACAAAAAATTACGAGAATAACCGTGTTTTAAATTTTTTTCTATCTTCAAAACTGACCGAGATATAAAGGCGCAAAGTTAACATTTTCGGTCTAAGCCGTGGGCCGAGAGTGACATCGTTGATGACGTCACGATTTACATCTTCGTGCGAGAGACCCGACGCGCACTTAGAAAATCAAAACATTTACTCCTAAGGGTATTAGTGTTCTGTGCATTTACTCGAATGTGCCCGTCGCGTGCGGATTTACTTGCTATATATTTTTAACAAGAAACATTATAGAACATGACACCATCTATTAAATATTGTGCTGTGTCTCAATGTCAAAATACGGCCACAAAAACACCTGAAAAGTTGTTTTTAATGTGCCTAGAAACCCTACCATCAGAAATAAACGGACAAATGCTATGAGAAGAGTGAAGAGCACATCCTTTAGGACCGAACACGGTAGCATATTGTTGTAAGGATCATTTCGATGTAAGTATTCAAATAATAATAATCTTCACATGATAGCTCTTGGTTATTGGTAGTAAATGCTTTCTATTAGGCATGTTGGTACCTACTCGAGTCGCAGTGTTTAAGTAACTAACGATTCATTGAACCTGGAAAGGTTCAATGAATCGTTAGTTACTTTACGCTTAATGATCATTATAATTTCATTTTGTTTCTTCTTGAAATTATAATGATCTTACGCTTAATGATCATTATAATTTTAAGAAGAAACAATACCTAATACCTACATATTTAACTAAAACTACTTCAGTGTAAATAAACATCCAAACTTGGGTAAAGTAATTACGTTAGCTGCGGCCGGAGGTTCGAAAAAAAAACCAAATTTACTTATAAAATATATTTAAAATAAAATTACAAATTATGTTACTATAGCTAACTAATCTAACAGAATGAGCCTTGTGTAAGTGAGTATGTGATATTTTATACATCCGGCACGTGGCTTGAATTGCTGCGCCTGCATTCCTGTTGGTTTACATAGCAACTGTTCTAGGTGTAGTAGTCAGCGATCTTCATATCATAGGTATATGTAACTCCTCCACCCTCAGAACGGCAACTATTTGAGTATGTTCGGGGAAAATGTTGCCGGAATTCCGGAGTTTCCATGATCTTCTGAATTAGGTGTTGGTGATTGCGCTGCTTTGCTCGTTTCCTTTCTGCATCTTGATATGTAGCGACGGGTGGCCAGTACAAAGATAAGGATACCTCCACTCGATAATATGATATAAAAGGGAATTGTCGTATGATATAATGTGTCACTTATGGCACGTAGTTGTACTGGTGATTGCATGAGAATTTTGTCTTGGATGCTGTGTAATCCTTGGAGATGGATTGAGTTTAGGTGGATGCGGGTAGATGCTGTAGCTTGTTCCGGAGATCTGAAAGGTAGTCTAGTGAGCTTTAGTGGTTGACCTTTTATCTCATTATTGTCGTTGACGATGGTGAATTCGGCAGTTTTGAGAAGACAGCTGGCTGGAATCGTAATGAGATAACTCCCTTGTAGCATGGTGAATTCTTTTCTTCCACAAGACAATTGTACCTTGGTATAGTGTGGAAAGGACAGGATATAATGCTGGTCATCTAGTTTTTCCATCGCTTCTTTTGACAGGATGATAGTAGTAAGATTGCAGGCTTCTTGTATGACTTGCTTGGTGATCAACTCTTGGATGCGATCGGGTTGTGTTCGAATCTGATAGGTAGTGCGTTCTTGACAGAGATACCAGTGGTTAAACTTCGGACATTCTGTCTCAATGTACACGAATGATAACTCGTTAGTTGCTATGAAGGGATAGGTTGGGATAAGGGCCTGTGAATTTTTATTTGGGACAATGGATAATCTATATAAATCAAAATTATCTCTAGAAGTTATAGGAAATTTAAAGATGAACACGATTTGTTTCTCCGTGTAATATGAGCCGGGTTTTATTACGTCATAATAGTCTCTGAGTTCTAAATTTAATATCTGATCTGAGCTGTAAATATTTCTAAGCTTACTTAACATGGAACCTAATACATCTATATCTATCATAGAATGTTGCGTGCTAGATGCACGAATAAAAGTTAAAGTGTTTTCTATTCTAATTAATTCTAGCATTAAGTCCTCTACACTACACTAATTATTTCTAACAATTGCGCGAATTTAGCGTATTTAATTAAACTAGTTTGCCTATATGCATTAATATTTAATATAAGTATCAAAGTCTCATTAATTTTACTTTGATTTTCCGCTATCTCAATAATTCCATTACTATGCTTAGACATCCATTCTTTACTTAAGCTGTGATGTTGATCGAATTCGGATGCAACGCTCAGTTGATTATCCTTAAGGGTTTTAATTGCCTCGTTATATCTTAACGCGTCTGTATAATCTAAGTTACCAGTTATGCTTTTTATGACTGAACCAAGACTATCTATAAGACCTCTTTTAGCTCTATTGGGCTCTAGGGTTCTGAGATGACTTAACACCTTGCCAAGTTTGTTAGACAGATAATCTATTTGGGTTTCGTATAGTAAATAAGTATCGTTAGTCAGTTGGTTTTGGAAAGTCAGTAGTTGATTCTGTAGGGAGTGGATATTACCTTCAATGTCATCGAGTCGTACGTACTGTAAAAATGTATGGTAATGAGTGGTCAATTTCGTGGGTCCTAGTTTATACGGTAGTAGTCCTGGTCCGTCTGATAGACTTTCAAGTTTTATCTCTGTCGTCTGAGTCCTTTGGAGGAGCATTATTAGCAGTATCCTGCAACAAATTAACTGCTTTAGGAACACGCTTGAGCCGTGATTTTGCTACTGGACCACGTTTTTTAGATGTATATATATGAATGGGTAAATCGGCTAATACAGTGTCCTGAGTATAACGTGGTGCGGTTTTCTGGCGGGTGGCAGATGGATTTTTAATAAAAACTTGTTGCTGCGGCGCGTATTCTATTTCCGGTTCGCGGTCCTTATTCCTACTCTCTATAGTGGCTCTGCGGTTGGCTAATGACGTGCTATTAATAATTTCGTACACCTTTTTCATTTGATCCCTATGCGTCTGTACATACTGCTGTAGTAGTTTCTGGGTTATGTCGATGTCAAGACAGTCTCTATGGTCAAAGTGTCCCGTTAATAAGTCAAATGGTCGACATCTAGTAAAACTGTGTATTGAGCTATTGTAGGCTATTATTGCGTAAGGCATGAGATTGGTGACCGGTTCGTCCTTATGTTGTAATTTTAAAATTCTAATATGTTCCAAAAGGGTCGAATGGAACCTTTCAATATTACCGTTATCGTTAGGAGAATGGGCTAAAATACGATGGTGATTTATCTTATGGAGTCTAGTAAATTCTAAGAATAATTGATTAGTGAACTCTGTACCGTTGTCAGTAATTATTGTTAGGGGAACACCGTGATGAGTACAATATTGTAGAAGGGCCTGTAATATACTAATAGCGGTTCCGTCGCGTAAATGGTAAGCTTGTCCGTATTTTGTAAAAACGTCTATAAAAGTTACATATTTTTCACTTTGAACTGTAAAGAGGTCCATGTGAATTATCTCAATGGCAAACCCTTTAGCACTATTATTTTTGCAGGTGGTAGTACATTAAATTGAGGTCTTACTGGGTTTTTATCATATTTGGCCTGTCCGCAGATGGTACACTTGTTAATAAATTTTGTAATTTGGTCTTTCATTTTTGGCCAATAGTATTTGCGAGATAATGCTAGGTAACACTCATTTATACCACGGTGGTTGGTCTTACCGTCGTGATAGTGACGAATAATTTCTTGTTGTCGCAAATATTCCTTAACATTCTCTAACTCGAATTTAGTTAAAACAAGGTTAAGTGAAGAGCTTTTAAATTTATCCTGTTGGATTGGTATTACTTTATATAATGCTAAAGGTGGGTTTATTAAGAGAGCTGTTTTGATTTTCGGATTGACATACTCTTTTACAGCGTTTATGACGTCTTCTTCGAGACTATTTTTCGATAGTTGAATGCTAACACGTGTACGGGTATCGAAGGGCTTAGTAACAATGTTTTTTCGTTTAACGTCGCTAACAACAGTCAAGTGAATCTGTCTATTAAACTTATTGAGTGGTTCGTCAGTTATAGGAATTTCAAGTATAGGGTGTTCGTTACTGGTGTGTACGGTCTCAGTCGAAGAGTTCGCAATACCTTCGCTTGGGTTGCCTATTAACGAGTTTAGTTCGTCAATTTCGTTCATTAACATCCCTATATCTTCATTGTAAATCTCTATACGTGAGAGAGCATCGGCATTGGTGTTAATTTTGCCTTTCTTATAAATTACTGTAAAGTCATACTCGCTAAGTCTAAGTCGCCATCTTGTGAGACGAGAATTTGGTTCTATCAAATTCATCATCCACTGCAATAGTTTGTGGTCTGTCAAAATTTTAAATTTACGTCCTAACAAATATGGTCTAAAGTATTTCGTAGCCCAGACGATGGCGAGAAGTTCTTTTTCGATTGTACTGTAATTAACTTCGCTTTCGTTCAACGTTCGAGAAGCATGACAGACTGATTTGTCGGATCCTATTGGACCTTGGACGGCACCAATGGCAAAGTTAGAAGCATCTGTCGTTAGGTTAAATTCTTTAGTAAAGTCTGGATATTGCAAGATGGGATCGTTTGTCAAAAGAGACTTACATTTTTCGAAAGCGTTAACGTAATTATTGTCTATTGTTACCTTTTTGCCTTTCTTAAGACACTGAGTTAATGGTTTAGTAATACGGGCGAAATCCGGAATGAACTTTCTGTAATAACCGAGAAGGCCTAAAATTGTTTAATTCCTTTTGGATTCTGTAGAATAGGGTATTTTTGTACAGCCGAAATTTTATCGGGGTTTGGTTTAATACCGTCCCTGGTGATAATATGACCGAGATAAGCCGTTTCATGTTTGAGAAACTCCGATTTGTCCATTTGAATTTTAAAGTTGGACTCACGAAGTCTACTAAATACTTTGTCTAGGTTAACTATATGTTCTTGGAGTGAGGTGCTGAACACAATTATGTCATCTAGGTATACAAGGCATATATGATTTTGTAGCCCCCTTAAGACATTGTCCATAATTCTTTGGAACGTAGATGGACTGTTCTTCAGGCCTATTGGCATGCGAAGGAATTCGAAATGGCCATGCTCTACATTAAAAGCGGTTTTCGCTATGTCCTGAGGGTCCATTTCGACCTGATAAAATTCGCTTGCCAAGTCTAAGGTGGTAAAATATTGGCACTTCCCTAATTTGTCAAGAACATTAGTAATGTTCGGGATAGGGTATTTATCGTCAAGTGTCTTTTCGTTTAATTTGCGAAAGTGAACTACAAGACGCCACTTCTGTTTGCCAGAAGCATCTACTTTCTTTGGCACAACCCAGATGGGTGAGCTCCATGCAGATTCGGAGGGTCTTATAATACCCTGATCTAACATTTTGCTTATTTGGTCTTTAACTTCTTGTCTATGTATGAATGGATAACGATAGCTTTTAGTGTGTGATGTACTTCGTCCGTGGTTCGAATCCGATGTTTTATTCTATTTGTCAAAGTGAGGCTTTCACCTTCTATGTAAAAAACATCCGAGTAACGAGAGCAAAGTGCTACTAAATTAGCATTTTCCTCCTCGTTTAGGTGGTCTGTACGTAATCGCGAAACTACGTCTTTTGTGCGTGCTGATAATTGTTCTGTACGCGTGCACTCAATATTAAATAATTCTGCTTGGGCTGGTCGGTCGAGTGAAAATATTATATCGTTTGGCGTTGGGTTCTCTACCTCAATATAACCGCGATTATTGACGACAGTGGTAACACATTCGTGAATAGTACAATTACATAGAACCTGTTCCATAATATAGGCTTCGCCATCCCTTGTATCCAATGGAACTCTAATAATTTTCGAAGAGCTGGCAGGTATTATATCTTCGTATAAATTAACATTACGCGAGTTATATAATTTTATGGGATTACATGCTGAATGCGTTATTAATTGTCCCTCTTTTAAATCTATACGGGCCTCCCATTTACTTAATAAATCCAAACCTATAAGGCCGTCAAAATAGTCATGAAAGCGATATACAAAGAATTTCACTTTATCGGAATCATTAAATTCAGAAAAACAAGGTAACGTTATAGAATAATTATTACGACTTGTCGCGTGTATGTTTGTTACTTCGAACGGGTCAAAATTAAGTGGGAAATCGCTGAAAAATATTCCTACAGCTTCAGGGCTAACAAAAGATTGATTCGCGCCAGTATCTATCAAAAAATTTAATGGGGGGTTTGCTATCTGTATATATGGTAATTGTCTTTGAGTCAGAAGATTTAATTCTATTTTGGTTTTTTTATAGTCGAATTGTCCTGAAAATCCTGATCGGAGTGCTTAGATTCTACTTGTGATTGATTTTGAATATAATAATTATTATCTTGGTTTTCGTCAGTCTGGTCATAATAAGAAAAATCAGAAGCGAAATCCGGGGCGTAAGCATTGTTAAAGTCGGTATAGTCGGTGTAGTATGCGTACTCGTATTCAGGGTTATACTCGTAATATGAATCGTTATACGCAGCGCATTCGTTTGTATTCATTTCGCGGGATTTAAAATAATTTGTTGGTGGCGGATTGCCAAATTTATTCCAGTCATGTCCTGTCAACATTTTTGTGTGTGGTAAAGCCTTGGGAATAAAACGCTGGACTCCACGCATGGACTGAGGTTGTTGAGGGTTATTTCTGGGTGGTAATCGGAACACGTTACTACGCTGGTTGTAGTTAGGAGGGGGTGCACCGAACATGCGCTGGGTATTAGTTGGCATGCGCTGTTGGCGAGGAAATTTGAACGGCTGAGGTGGGGGTCTGTAAGGTCTTTGCCCAACAGGAGCTGGCCAATTAGGTACTGGAGTTTGGAAAGGTTGATGTTGAGGAATGGAAGGTGGTGTGGATGGTGGAATGAACTTGGGGGAATGTTGACTTTTTATGGAGTCGTTCCGCTGTTGGAGATACATAATGTTTAATTCCACCTGTACTTATTCTAATGCTTTCTCTATTGTCGACGGTCGCATGCAACGTATACGAGATCCTAAAGGTTCCTTTAAGCCGCGGACATATGCTTGCATTGCGACTTTCCTATAAAGGTCCCGTTTGGCATTGATGGTGATCGGTATGGTCTCATGTAAAGACACGTAAGTCATTATCGTGCTAAACAAAGTTTGGCAATGGTCGTAAAATTCCTGTGGAGTTCTATTGCCTTGCGAAGCTAAGGAGAGGTCATTATATAAAGCCGTTTCGTCCCTCTAGTCGGAAAAATTATTTATTAGTGCTGTCCTAATACCTAACCAATTTTCAGGAATGCCATTTGAGTTTATAGTGTAGGCAGCGGTCCCTGTTATTTTGTTAAGAATACCGTTCAAAAGACATAAATTAGAAAATTCACTATCGGGCGCATTGCGTAGGTACTGCGAGGCTAGTCTGTCACATATTTTTATAAATCTAGTTAAAACGTTAGGGTTCCCATCAAACTCCGGGACGAGGCGTAAAGCCTTAAAAATTGTGTCCGGGTCATGGGCCATCTCTGTTAAATAAGTATTATTTAATTCTAATTCTAAATCTAAATCGGTTTGCCTATTATTATCTAATATATGACGGAGAGCCTGTCGAGATTCAGCTTTCCGAGAACGAGTTACTCTAGGATGATAAATCTTGAAGGGAAAGATTTAAAACTTAGGGATAAGGGAGAGCAACACGAGATCAATTCAAGTGTACTCACGTAGATTTCATCTGGTTTCTCTCGATGAATCGAAGGCTGGATTCTCCTCCTGGTCTGCAGCTGGTCCGTAGATCCGGATACTCTTCGAAGGGACTAGATAGCCGCCGGGGTGCTTCACGGTTATGAAAAGATATTCCCTAACTATCGCAAAACTACCCCTGAGTATCCTACCGACTGCGCCAATTACGTTAGCTGCGGCCGGAGGTTCGAAAAAAAAAATTTACTTATAAAATATATTTAAAATAAAATTACAAATTATGTTATTATTGCTAATTAATCTAACAGAATGAGCCTTGTGTAAGTGAGTACGTGATGTTTTATACATCCGGCACGTGGTTTGAATTGCTGCGCCTGCATTCCTGTTGGTTTACATAGCAACTGTTCTAGGTGTAGTAGTCAGCGATCTTCATATCATAGGTACCAGGCGGTCCCATAATGAACTGGCCTGATATAGTTCAACGCGACATGTCGCTACATGTTGTGTTGCATTAAATAGTACGTTTATCGTGCACTTAATATAAGAAACATGCATCTACATGAAATGCTTAGTCTTAGTTTAACAGGCATTTGAATAACGAGAGTCGCGTATTTTTACAAAATGTCGAAAACTGAGTATCGAAGTGTCATAAAGTTTCTGTTTAAAGAAGGTTTATCCCCTGCCCAAATAAAAGAACAATTAGATGGCGTGTATAAGGAGTCTGCCCCCTCCTATAGCACAGTGAAAAATTGGGTGAAAGAGTTTCGCCTCGGGAGAGAAACCGTCGAAGACTTTGGCCACGACGGTCGACCTGTGGAAGTGCTCACTCCCGAAACGATTGCTCTTATCGAAGAGGAGGTTCTGAGTGACCGCCGTTTGAAGATTAGAGAAATTGCAGCAAGGCTTGGGCTCTCTAAGAGTGCCGTTCATCGCGCGATCCATGAACATCTTCACATGAAAAAAGTGAGTGCAATATGGGTACCGAAACTTCTTTCAGCGGTACAGAGACAGGAAAGAGTGCGCTGCGCTTCGGAGTTTTTGGATCTTTGTGGCGAAAATCCAAAGACTGTGATCGAGCGGCTAGTGACTGGTGATGAAACTATGATCTTGTATTATGATCCACAAAGCAAGCGCGAGTCAATGGAATGGCGTTATAAGGGTGAAAAGCCCCCTAGAAAGGCAAAGGTGCAACAATCGACCAAAAAACTGATGTGCACGATATTTTGGGATTTTCAAGGCATTTTGATGGTGGATTTTAAAGAACGTAATACAGTCGTGAACGGCGAATATTATGCTTCTTTAATATATAAATTACGAGACAAGATAAAGGAAAAACGAAGAGGCAAGCTGTCTAAAGGTGTCCTGTTGCTCCATGACAACGCCCCTGTTCATACCGCTGGTGTTTCGAAGGATGCAGTTCGTCAATGCGGGTTCACAGAAGTTCAACATCCATCTTACAGTCCAGACATGGCCCCGTCCGACTATTATTTATTTCCAAATTTAAAGCGGGACTTAAGAGGAAGAAAATTTTCAAGCGATGAAGAGTTGCAGGCGGCCGTCTTCAGTCATTTTGAGGATAAAAAATGTGATTATTTTTATAAAGGTTTAGAGATGTTGATTCACAGATGTCAGAAGTGTGTTAGTATTCATGGTGATTATATTGAAAAATAAAATTGGTTTCGTTTCATTTCCTTCATTGGTTCATAGTTAGGCCAATTCATTATGGGACCGCCTACGTATATGTAACTAAGTACTTACCTATGTAATGTAGATAAGTCAATGACCTGTGGTGAGTTCGTAAGTTTAGATACCTAACTATGTTTGCAGCAAATTTTAAAATGTTTATAATGCATATAAAGGTTAAAATATGGAATATGTTAACAAACGTTTTTATATTTTTACGATATTTCGAGCAAAAGCTAAACACATCGCAGAGCTGTTCAACCTGCATACTTTGCGGGCCGCAAATAATGAAAGAAGTTTGATTATGAAGTGGAGCACTTAAATTTTTTTCGTGTAGTCCTATTTTTATGTATTACATAGTTGGTAGATATTTTAAATATTGATGGAAAACAAATTACGAGGTTCCTTATTTTTTTATAGACTTTAAATAAGTTTGTATTTTGGTTAAAACTACTTTTACAGATTTTATCGCGTTTATTTTTTTTAATCATGTGTAGTGTTCGCGTAAATATAAGAAATCATTAAGTTTGTATTTTGTTCTAGGTCGAAAACGATATGGAAAGCTACGTGAAGTACAAACTAGTTGTTGGTCCCCTCAAACTTAAAAAAGATGTTTTGCCTCACTAATTTGCTTGTCAAAATCGGTATACAGAAAAACCCCAAAGATTTTTACTATCATGCAATATCTCTATGATAAGTTAATACATTATTTCATTTTTTATTGCCCCATGAACATTACTTATTTGGGTAATGTTACTGTCCTATATATATTTCAATAAATGAATAAATATTTTGCACAGATTTTTTACCGACTTTAAAAAGGAGGACGTATTCAATTTGACTATATGTCCTTTATCACTTGTGTTACCTCATAAAATTTCTCTGGGTGAATCGATTTTGATGACTTTTTATCTGAAAGCTGGTGCTGCTCCTGTGGTCCCATATAAATATAATCAAGATTTGACCAGTAGTTTTTGAGTTCTCTACAATAATGCGTATATAATTGACTTCGAATACGTTGATTTGTTCGTATTGAAGTCAGTTGTACAAAATTTTTAATTTTGCCATTTGTTTTAAATACAAATAAACATACACCAACTTGGTATCTAGGTTTTGTTAATATTAGTATTAGTTATTATATATCTACTATATTTTAGATGTCAGTGTCCAGCACATAGCCACAAAGGAAATGTTCAAGTTTTAAATTCTACTCCTCTGAAAGATTATGCCTTTGAGGTAAGTGTGTGATGTTTAAAAACCGTTAATGTTATATTAAAAAAACCTAATGATTACTTCCACTAAATCACTATACTGGATGACTTTTTTACTGTCTGAAAAAAAATAGGGTGTAACATGTGAACGGAGTAGAAGCCTATGGCACTGGTATTTTACAAAAAAATGAAAATAAAATTTTTGAATTAAACGTTTGAATTTTTTTAACCTTTACCCTTGAGCCTGTGACCCTGTGAAATGACATGGTCAAAGATTTACGATTTACGGTTTTATTGCCGTTCGTAAAGTAGGGTGAATATGATCTGTATTTCGATAGATTTTAATTAATTTATTAAAAAATTTTGTTTTTATTTCTTGTAAAATATCAGTGCCATAGACTTTTACTCCGTTCACATGTTACAACCTATTTTTTTCCAGACGGTAAAAAGGTCATCCAGTATAATTAACAGAATCAGGCGTTATTTTGCGTAACTTTGTATTCCCTTATAAAAATAAATAAAAATAATTTTTAATAAAAAGTTAAATTTAATGAAACGTGAAAAAATCCGTAAAGTTGGTTTCATATAATGCGTAGCATTCGCGTATATATACGAGAAACGATCAAAAACATAAGGAATCATTAATCAGCTACGTAATTAATATCTGCGTAAATTATGAAATGGTGTATCCTACCAGGTTGAGCACCTTCTACAATTCGATTCTCTATCACTGCCACCATTAACTTAATAAACTTAATCAAATCCATATAGTATATAACCGTAGACAGAGAAACCTATAGACATATTGACGCGTTCTTTCGCATTCGCACACGAAAAAGATAGATTTATGCATACGTCTTGCATAGAAATGAGACAGAGCGGTGTGATTGTTTGTCCTTTTCTCCGTGCCGGTTTTTTTGTTAAGCAAACTACACTTTACTAAACAACTTTGACAGTTCGTAGCGATGTAAGGAGTTGACAAGTTGGTTTAAGTGAGAAAAAAGTGTTGAGCCTAAGATTGGTGAATCTTGTTCAGTTGAGTTCTTAGAAAAATTAAAATTTTTATCCAAATATGTTTAAAAGTCATAAAGATTATTGTATAACCTAAAACTACGTTATAGACCTTTCTCCAGCAAAGCCACGCTTCACTGGTCTATAGGTTTCTCTGTCTACGTATATAACACTTATGTAGTATAGTATATACAAGCTGAGACACACCATCATAGATAATATAAAACGTGTTTCGCCTCTAAACGAAGCATCATCTGTTGAAATAGGCTGACAGGGCTGGCTTAGCTTTCTCTGATGATGCCTCGTTTAGACTTACTTTCACACACTTAACTGTACTTACATATTAAAACCATCAATATTTTAAGTATTAGCATTTTTATAGAATAAAGGTGACAAACGGGCACAAAGTACATCTGAAGATAAGTGGATGCTGTGGCACTTAGACATTTATATTTATCTTCGATTAAGAATCAAAATGCAGATGGGTCGTCACCCCTGAAGGCTGAGATGGTATGTGCCTCGTTTCCAATAAAAAGGGTCTCCTTTTCTCTACACTCACCATACGAAACAGCGGAATAAAGCTGCAATTTTGCGCTGTTGTACTGTGAGAACGTGGTCCTACATCAGTTGAGCCGACTCATTCTTGCTTCAGCTATTATAGCTGCAGAGTGGCTCTGCTTCGTAATTTGTCACAGTTATCGCGTGTGACAGGCGCGTTGGCAATTGTGGTTTTTAATATTTTTGAGTTCTTCTGTATATGAGGCAACCCATGCCTAACTCACTATCCCACACCTATCTCACTTTTTATTAATTTTTTTACGTGATAGAGCCCTGCTGCAGTTATATTAGTAGTATAATTGTAGCACGAATGGGTCGGCTCGACCGGGGCGGGACCACGCTCTTACAGAATACCAGATTCAAATAGTAGCTTAATGCTGCTGTGTTTCGTATGGTGAGTGTAGAGAACCGGAGACCCTTCTTACTGGAAACGAGGCATTTTACCTAAGTCCTCACGGATGACAACGCATCTGCATTTTGATTCGTAATCGAGGATAGATGTAGATGTCTATGAGCCGCTGCAACCACTTACCATCTGGTGGACTAGGACTAGGACTAGGACTAGGACTGTGTGCTAGTTTGTCATCCTATCCTATAAAAAGAATCTAAGTAATCTAAGTACACTGCTGAACAAAGGTCTTCGCCGTAAATTGCCTCAGAGGGATATAACTATGTTATTAACTTTTTGTATATAATTGTTTCTTTTCTTTAATGACTCTAATGTTCTAATTCTAATTAATTTTATTTTAATTTTAATTCTAATGTTTAACCTTTACCTATTTTGTTTATTTTTTACAATATACTATATATATATATATATATATATATATATATATATATATATATATATATATATATATATATATATATATATATATATATATATATATATATACGTAACCTATTGAAAACCAAAACATAAAATTACACACAAAATATAATAATAAGGCTAATATAATATGTTAACCTTCAGAGTATCATTCAGACTTTTAATATTTTTTACTTTAAAGACAATACACCAACTGGTTTGACATACAATGATATATAATTATAGCTTTTTAAAAATACTACTTACGCTAACAAATAACAGATAGATAGTAGCGCTATCCAGTACGAGGATCCAGAAGGAGAAAAGTCCAGCTAGCTTAGTAGCTGGCGCGAAGCGTTCATGGAAAAGTCTTTTTACCCGTGGACTTGCTGTGGAGCTGCTGATTATTATGTAATAATATCCGACAAAGGATTCATATACAGACATATACACGACAGACTGTCGTTCCTGTTTTGTCGCTTGAATGGTTTCAAGTGGATATTAATTCGTAACAGTGATGTGATTTTGTGAATTAATTGTCAGCGCGTGTGAACTATTAGAGAAAGCGACGAAACAAGTGCTTTGATGTCGATATAAACCTCAAGTTATTTTGATCACTTAGGCGCCTTATGAACTTGAGTGGCTGTCGTCATCAACTGTCCGCTGGGTTTAACTGTCGTCAAAATCTCCCAAGGGCTTCGCAATATGACGCATCAGCATGTTGTGAAGAAAATAAAAAAAAACGCGGGAACCTTGAAACAGGACTGATAAATCTAAATGGATTGAAACTTGTAAAGATTAAAATATAAAGAAGACTTAGATTTAGCCTTTGTGAATTTTGAAATTATCAAGAATTAAAGAAAATAAGACTTGGCTTCGGTCTTTACGGACTTTGAAGAGATGGAAAGAAGAAAAATAAGAATTATTAGTTCCAGCTTTACACTTCAAAATTCTATAATATATTCAAATTAAAAAAGATAGGCTGTATGGCTTAGTTCCTTTGCCTGCTCTCTCGAACGAATAATAAAAACAACAGCAACAACAAACAACACAGTTTGTGACAGACAACAACTTGTAATAAACAGAATCCGATAAATAATCTATAAAATGTATTCATATTTCTAGATTATGTTTTAGTTCTAATTGGAATAATACGATTCGGAAAGAATGTAATAAATAAATATTTATATTTAGAAATGATGTATCTACATATTTACACATGTACTAATTTTGTTCCATGAACAAAATAATATTTTGATAAGAAATAAGAATGACCTATATTATAGGTATCTTGTACGTTAAGCTGAAGGTCTATGATAAGAATACTAATTTTTTGATGTGCGATTTCAACAAGCTAACTTATTAAAGTTTTTCTTATTTTTCGATATAAGTAATTCACAAACAAATTATCCAATACCATGTCTTCTCGTACGAGGGTCTTTAATTTGCTAAAAATAATAAACATAGCATCGTGAGTACATACTTATTCAATAAAAGCTAAATAACCTTTCAAAGATCAAAAGTCAAAGAATACAATGTAAGAGCAAATGCAAATTTGTATGTTTTTACGCTTTTTATGTTTTTTTGAAGTAAAAAGTTTTTACTACATCTGAGGTTTCGACCTTTAATATTTAACTTTAAAATTTAAAGTTTAAACTACATGATTAGGCAGATAATAAATTTTTCTCAAAGCATTGTTAAAATTTAAAATAGTTACTCATTTAAGATCGTTTTATGTTCGGAGGTTAGGTACTGGTCTTCAATTATACAGTATGTGAACAAACCAATATTATTTTTAACTTGAATAATTCATAAAAAATCTTGTATACTTTATTGGTATCTTCTTCAACAGTGAATATGCTGTATAGCTATGCTTGATAGGATGACTGATACCTGATACCATCTTTGACTCTTCCCTGTCGACAACTGAGGCATATAAAATGGTATTACCATCGATGATGACTATGAGGTCTGACATGCCATGTCTTACCTCTTACTATTTTCATAGGAAGAAATGAATAGTAAGATAGAGTTAAATAAAATTGAATATAAATTTTTGATTCTGCATGCATTTCTGTAATAATGAAACCATAAAACATTTTTCTCATCTTCAAGTCCAATGTTCTGTACCAAAATAAGCAAACGGAAAATTTGGAATCATTTGAATACCTGTCTGAATATTTATTGGACTAATGCAGGAAGTCGGTGTATGCTATTGTTTCAGGACTATGCTTTTTGGTATTCTTTCGGAGGAGGCCCATTTTCAGTAATTGTTAACCTGTGAAAGAGTGTAATGATGATGATAATGATTAGATTGATAACTTGAGTTTAAGCTCAATTATAAATAAAATAAAAATGATTTTGGGGAATTGATTTAGAAGTTATTGTGATATGGGAACAAGTTTTTGATGTTATTCAAAACATATAGGATATGAGATTACAGCTTATTAAGGAACAAATTTAACAATATACATATGTATGCATTATTATGTAATTAAAAGCTAATTTATGTTACAAGCTAGAATATTATGTTTATAGCGAAGCCCTCCTCTAATTTCTAAAAGTGTTATTAAGGATTAGTTTGCCCTGCTGCAGCGAAATTAGCACTTAAAACTGCAACAAAAAATTTCATTGGTACCAACGGGGATTGAGTTTGATGTAGGGAGGGCTTAGCCCTAAAGCTACCACTTTCTAATGGAATTTTTTTTATTGATTTTTGCAGACTATATAAAAAGTAGTTGCTAACCCTTGACACTCATCAAAATGATTATTGAGAAATAACTAAAGAAAAATGTCATTTCCAGTCTTAACTAAATTTTTCACCCCCATAGTTTATAAATGGAGGTAACTAAAGAGTGAAAGAGGACTAAGAGAGATCAGACTTCAAAAATTAAACTTAATAATATATAAAACCCCTACTTCAAAAACAATGTAATAATTTTCACTTTCCACTTGTGAAGTTGGTGCTAATACAATGAATTGAAGAACGAAAACCCCGTCTTCAGACATTATGTGGAAATTCTTTTTAATATTTTGGAGTTGCTATTAGGTACTTATTATTAAAAATTATTTTACACCTTTTTTAATTGTCAAGTCCAAGCAATATCACAAGCTCTAGGTAACATCTTAAATGTTGTCTAAACCTCGGTAAATATTTCTTCCTCATTTTCCCCACACTTGTGAGTGGAACTTTTTCTTAAAATTTACTTTAATCTCTTTTTAAAAATTTAATTTAATTTACCATAGAGGTATAGTTTATTTGAAAATAGATTTTTTTATTAGTTAGGCTGTTTCCGGAAAATTTGGTTAACATACATAAAATATTTTCAATTAATACTATAGAACCTTCCCCTTTTTTGAAGTCGGTTAAAGCGAGGGAGGTTGACAATTCGATTGTAATTTTTTATGTATGTAATGCGATATCTCTATGATAAGTTAATACATTTAGTTCATTTTTTATTGCCCCATGGAATTTCCTTATTTGGGTACTGTTACTGGCCTATGTATATTTCAATAAATGAATAAATATTTTGCACAGATTTTTTACCGACTTTAAAAAGGAGGAGGTATTCAATTTGACTATATGTCCTTTTTTACTTGTGTTACCTCATAAATTTTCTCTGGGTGAATCGATTTTGATGACATTTTTATCTGAAAGCTGGTGCTGCTCCTGTGGTCCCATATAAATATAATCAAGATCTGACCAGTAATTTTTGAGTTATCTACAATAATGCGTATATAATTGACTTCGAATACGTTCATTCGGTCGTATTGAAGTCAGTTGTACAAAATTTTTAATTTTACCATTTGTTTTAAATACAAATAAACATACACTAACTTGGTATCTAGGTTTTGGTTACTATTAATCGTTGTAATGTAGGTATTAGTTATTATATATCTATACTATATTTTAGATGTCAGTGTCCAGCTCATAGCCACAAAGGAAATTTTCAAGTTTTAAATTCTACTCCTCTGAAAGATTATGCCTTTGAGGTAAGTGTGTGATGTTTAAAAACCGTGAATGTTATATTAAAAAACCTAATGATTACTTCCACTAAATCACTATACTGGATGACTTTTTTACCGTCTGGAAAAAATAGGGTGTAACATGTGAACGGAGTAGAAGCCTATGGGCACTGATATTTTACAAAAAAATAAAAATAAAATTTTTGAATTAAATGTTTGAATTTTTTTAACCTTTACCCTTGAGCCTGTGACCCTGTGAAATAACATGGTCAAAGATTTACGATTTACGGTTTTATTGCCGTTCGTAAAGTAGGGTGAATATGATCTGTATTTCGATAGATTTTAATTAATTTATTTAATTCAAAATTTTTGTTTTTATTTCTTGTAAAATATCAGTGCCATAGGCTTCTACTCCGTTCACATGTTACAACCAATTTTTTTCCAGACGGTAAAAAAGGTCATCCAGTATAATTAACAGAATCAGACGTTATTTTGCGTAACTTCGTAAATTCCCTTATAAAAATAACAAATAAAAATAATTTTTAATAAAACGTTAAATTTAATTAAACGTGAAAAAATCCATAAAATTAGTTTCATATAATGCGTAGCATTCGCGTAAATATAAGAAATCATTAATCAGCTACATAATTAATATCTGCGTAAATAATGAAATGGTGTATCCTACCAGGTTGAGCACCTTCTACAATTCGATTCTCTATCACTGCCACCATTAACTTAATCAAGACCATATAGTATATAACCATAGACAGAGAAACCTATAGACATATTGACGCGTTCTTTCGCATTCGCACACGAAAAAGATAGATTTATGCATACGTCTTGCATAGAAATGAGACAGAGTGGTGTGGTTGTTTGTCCTTTTCTCCGTGCCGGTTTTTTTGTTTAGCAAACTACACTTTACTAAACAACTTTGACAGTTCGTAGCGATGTAAGGAGTTGACAAGTTGGTTTAAGTGAGAAAAAAGTGTTCTGTGAGCCTGATTGGTGAATCTTGTTCAGTTGAGTTCTGAGAAAAATTAAAATTTTTATCTAAATATGTTTAAAAGTCATAAAGATTATTGTATAACCTAAAACTACGTTATCGTCCTTTCTCGAGCGAGATCACGCTAATCATTAGTCTATAGGTTTCTCTGTCTACGTATATAGCACTTATGTAGTATAGTATATACAAGCTGAGACACACCATCATAGATAATATAAAACGTGTTTCGCCTCTAAACGAAGCATCATCTGTTGAAATAGGCTGACAGGGCTGGCTTAGCTTTCTCTGATGATGCCTCGTTTAGACTTACTTTCACACACTTAACTGTACTTACATATTAACATCATCAATATTGTAAGTATTAGCAGTTTTTTATAGAATAAAGGTGACAAACGGGCACAAAGTACATCTGAATGTAAGTGGATGCTGTGGCCGTTAGACATTTATATTTATCTTCGATTAAGAATCAGAATGCAAATGGGTTGTCACCCCTGAAGGCTAAGATGGTATGCGCCTCGTTTCCAATAAAAAGGGTCTCCTTTTCTCTACACTCACCATACGAAACAGCGGAATAAAGCTGCAATTTTGCGCTGTTGTACTGTGAGAACGTGGTCCTACATCGGTTGAGCCGACTCATTCTTGCTTCAGCTATTATAGCTGCAGAGTGGCTCTGCTTCGTAATTTGTCACAGTTATCGCGTGTGACAGGCGCGTTGGCAATTGTGGTTTTTAATATTTTTGAGTTCTTCTGTATATGAGGCAACCCATGCCTAACTCACTATCCCACACCTATCTCACTTTTTATTAATTTTTTTTACGTGATAGAGCCCTGCTGCAGTTATATTAGTAGTATAATTGTAGCACGAATGGGTCGGCTCGACCGGGGAGGGACCACGCTCTCACAGAATACCAGATTCAAATAGTAGCTTAATGCTGCTGTGTTTCGTATGGTGAGTGTAGAGAACCGGAGACCCTTCTTACTGGAAACGAGGCATTTTACCTAAGTCCTCACGGATGACAACGCATCTGCATTTTGATTCGTAATCGAGGATAGATGTAGATGTCTATGAGCCGCTGCAACCACTTACCATCTGGTGGACTAGGACTAGGACTAGGACTAGGACTGTGTGCTAGTTTGTCATCCTATCCTATAAAAAGAATCTAAGTAATCTAAGTACACTGCTGAACAAAGGTCTTCGCCGTAAATTGCCTCAGAGGGATATATATTTGGCGTACCTGACAGTTGAGTTGAGAGCTGCACTATGTTATTAACTTTTTGTATATAATTGTTTCTTTTCTTTAATGACTCTAATGTTCTAATTCTAATTAATTTTATTTTAATTTTAATTCTAATGTTTAACCTTTACCTATTTTGTTTATTTTAAAACAGTCTTATTTTACAGATAAAATGTTCCACAGTACGATATGGATTGGGCGTGACACGGGAAGTGGGAATGGATTTAGTAAATTTAGGTGCGAAGAATGTCTGCATTATGACAGACCCTAATGTGGTGTCACTCAGTCCTATGAAAGCGGTTCTTGATTCTCTTGTTAAAAATGGAATTAACTATAGTGTTTATGATAAAGTACGGGTTGAACCAACTGATACAAGGTACATTTAATATATTAATTTACGCTACCACAACCGAGTAGGCATAGTAGGTCAAACCAGACCACGATTATAATAATAAAATTATTTCTGAATTGATAAACCCCACTACAATATACTATATATATATATATATATATATATATATATATATATATATATATATATATATATATATATATATATATATATATATATACGTAACCTATTGAAAACCAAAACATAAAATTACACACAAAATATAATAAGAAGGCCAAAATAATATTTTAATATGCTAACCTTCAGAGTATCATTAAGACTTTTATATTTTTACTTTAAAGACAATACACCAACTGGTTTGACATATAATGATATATAATTAATTACAGCTATTAAAAATACTACTCACGCTAACAAATAACAGATAGATAGTAGCGTTATCCAGTACGAGGATCCAGAAGGAGAAAAAACCAGCTAGCTTAGTAGCTGGCGCGAAGCGTTCATGGAAAAGTCTTTTACCCGTGGACTTGCTGTGGAGCTGCTGATTATTATGTAATAATATCAGACAAAGGGTTCATATACAGGGTCATTGAATGGTATTGTCATCGGAAATAATCTAAAAGCAAAAATGTATGTTAGTTGTATAATTACCAATGACTTTGAATTTAGGCATTGGGGGTCGTAGAGATCGACAGCATGCCTGAGCTTTGACTCTGCTTCATCCTTTATTATTTACACTTGCTGCGGGCGCGAAATTAGCGACGGTCGAGCGATTGTGGTTGCGGGGCGGCGCGATGCGATGCGACAGCAACGTAAGCTGAAGCATAGTTTAATAAAACCGGTCAAGAGCGTGTCGGGCCACGCTCAGTGTAGGGTTCCGTAGTTACCCGTCCGTCATAATAAGTGTTCCCACTTATGAGTTTAAACGTGAGTATCCATTATGTTCGCGCTCCAGCAGCGCTCCGCGCTCCTGCAACTGCTCCCGGTAGTGGGTACTGTTGTTTCCATCCAAGTTCAAAATGATTTTCCTAGAAAGTCCTTGTAAAGTTATACTTTTCAGATTTTTTTCATATTTTCTAAACTTATGGTTCAAAAGTTAGAGGAAGGGGGGGAACACATTGTTTTTTACTTTTGGAGCGATTATTTCCGAAATTATTGACATTATCAAAAAATGATTTTAGTAAACCCCTATTCATTTTTAAATACCTTTCCAACAATATATCAAACGTTAGGGTTGAAATTAAAAAAAATCTCTTCCCACATTACATATAGGGGGGCTACCCTAATAAAACATTTTTTTCCAATTTTTATTTTACCACTTTGTCGGCGTGATTGATACACATATTGGTACCAAATTTCAGATTTAGCGAGGACGGACAGATGGACAGACAGACACGGCGAAACTATAAGGGTTCCTAGTTGACTACGGAACCCTAATAGTGACGCCCACGAAATAGGCGAGTGCAGCGCGGGGCGATCGAGCGATGCACGGGCGGTGGCTGGGCGATGGCGACGGGAACAAACTATTTTCATTTTACCGCTTCGTCGAGTATAGGGTTGTATTTTTATTTATAATTTTATTAATGGAAATTTATAACGATTTCAAGAGATAACAGATTCCAAATTACATCAAATTTTTTCTAATTTATAACCAAATGTGTCTATAGTTACTCATTGTCATTCTCGTATAGTTATAAAATTTCTTTGAATGACACCTTAATTCATAAAAAAGGCTGGACAATTCGCCCAAACTACTTCACCTTTGATTTATTGAATCAACACCATTTCTAGCTGATAAAAATTCCGCTCTTATTAGGAGACTAGGCTACAATAGTTCTCTTCGATTTAAACTCATGTTAATCGCAACACTACTCGATCGTGACTGACCGAGTGCGAGCGCTGTTTCGTTCGTGCCCACGCGAGATACCGCTGTCGGATCGCTCCGCGCCGCGCCGCGCCGCGCCGCGCCGCGCCGCCCCGCTACCGACGTCGCTCGACCGTCGCTAATTTCGTGCCCGCAGCCTTAGTAGACACGGGGATTATTAGTTCCCTAAAAAACGTCTACCTATAAAAATTACATATAAGAAAGAGGGTGCTAAAGGGTAAGGGTTCATCGCTGTCTGATCTGTCGTAATGTCCGCCGGTAGGATGACCGTAGTTCCGTAATTCGTGATTGGAACTCGTGACTTGTGATCTGGTAAGAGTGCTTAAGCTAAGCATACACATTTGTTTTAATGAATGTACAACATGATATAAAAATATGATTTTGTTTCAGTTTTAAGCATGCAATAGATTTCGCCAAGAATGGTATGTTCGATAGTTACGTCGCAGTAGGCGGCGGCTCGGTGATGGACACGTGTAAAGCTGCCAACTTGTTCGCCTGTGACCCGAAAGCGGAGTTCCTCGATTATGTCAACCTGCCTATAGGCAAAGGAAAGCCTGTTACGGTGCCACTGAAGCCTATGATTGCAAGTAGGTGTAGTGCAAATCTTTATTTATTTATTTGTTTTATTTATTTCAAGCAACAAAGGTTCATACACATGCATAAATATAATTATAACTTATAAACTAATATATTTATGTATTTATCAATAAACTAGTTGTTCCTCGCGACTTTGTCCACGTGGAATTTGTTACGATTGGATTTCACGGGTTTAATTTTTTTTTCGCGGAGCCTTTTTTCTTTTCTAAAATAAAAATAGCTTAAGTTACTCCTTTTAAGATCAGTTATCTATCAGTGAAAGTCCCTACAAAACCAATCCAGCTATTTCGGAGATAAGCCGTAACAAACAGGCAGTTTTTTTTAATTGTTTTTTTTATTATAAATACCGTATATACTTTCATTTATAAAAAAAATTGTAAAAAGCTGTTCTTTTGACATTACAAACAAACACTTTTATTTATTTTTGTAGTTGAGCTATCGCTATTCACGTGTTTTCTGCATGGTGTTACGCTATTCACGTGTCTGCAACACGACCCCTTTCGCTCAAAATTCTTCTCTCGTGAAAGTCTAGTTTCATTTTGGGACCCGATTGTGGTTCCAACCTTTCGACCCGTAACGTAAAGTTGGTTTTCACTCCGATGTGGGTACTCTGCTATGTCCTCAACCTTTGTGGAGTAATGCATTCGGGTACAGCTGCGTCAAAGGCGTAGGTGAACTCAGCAGCATATTCAGTCAGTTAGGTGCGCTTGCTGCCCCACTGATTACGAGGAGGGGCTTCTTCTTCACTTTAATGAAGAATTAATGAATGAAATTTGTGGTCAGCCTGTGCTTTACATGTCGCAAGCAATAAAGTAACTTTTTGTTAATTGTTTATGTGAATATATATGTCCCACACCAAATAATATAATACTCTTGTTTGCAGTACCCACAACAAGCGGTACGGGAAGTGAGACAACAGGGATGAGTATATTTGATTACGAAGAAATACATGCAAAAACAGGAATATCACACACTGCTTTAAGACCTTTATTGGCATTGATAGACCCCCTTCACACATTAAGCGTGCCTCAAACGGTGGCGAACTACTCAGGTTTCGACATCTTCTGCCACGCTTTGGAAAGTTTTACTGCAATTCCGTATACTGAGCGAGACCCAGTACCCGAAAATCCTGCATTACGTCCGGTATATCAAGGCAGTAATCCCATTTCAGACGTTTGGGCCAGATTTTGCCTTCAGGTATTTTAACAAGTTATATTTTAGACTAGTTTAATATAAAACGATTTCGGCTTATACTTAGATACGAGAACCAAATTCGAGTTCGATAACTGCTGCCAGTGGCACTGAAATTATTGTAACTTTGAAGTGCTTTGTTACATTCCTCAGGGGAGGTATATACCTACCGTAAGGAATGTAACAAACATAGGTTGAGCAATGGACTTGTGAAGGGTTTTAATGATGAATTATATAATTATTGCAGTGCTCTATGTACCACGCACTCATCATTATCACTTTTTTATAGAATAAGGGTGACAAACAAGTACACTGTTCACTTGATGGTAGGGTAGATGCTATGGCCCATAGACATCCACATTTATCCTCAGCTAGGAATCAAAATTCAGATGTCACCCCTGAGGACTAAGATGTCTCGTATCTATCATCTGTATGTAGCAGCGCACTAGGTCACTGCTGAATATTTAGCTCCTTTATTGTATAGAGGATTGCCATGCAAATGTCAAGTCAAGACAAGTGAAGAAGCGAGTGTCAACTTCAGTAACATACGTCTCACAACTTTAACGCCACTGCCCGACGCTAGTGGTGACCGTTGTTCCGGTCTGAAGAGTAGATATAGAGAGCCGGTATTAGACATGGGTCGTGCTTGCATAATTGAGTACGAGGGCTTCCAAGTACGTCCACCTTCAGAAACTTCAGATACCAGCGCCATAACCAGGGCTCGTCATACTTTCAAGTATTTTCTTTCTGCATCGAAAATTGATCCGTAATGTCATATGAATAAAGAGCACAATTGCGTTTACAAAAAAGAACTTCCAAACCTTTAAAAGTTGTAACATTCAAGCCTTGTTGGAAGAAAAATACTTGCATAGAATAGAACATTGATCCGTAGCTTAATATGTATAAGAAGTAGAGTCGTGTTTATAAAAAAAAAATACTTCCAATCCTTTAAGGTGTAAAGTGAGCGGCAAAAGCAGATTTTTCACGCTTTATATGGGCTGTTTGGTGTGACCGCGCGCTATTTAATCGCACAATATTTATTTGATATTTATTTTTAAAATTATATATACTATAATTTAAATATATATGTATATATATATATATATGTATATATATATATGTATATATATATATATATATATATATATATATATATATATATATATATATATATATTGTATAAAAAATATGGGTATGGGTAATATGGGTTTATTTTTCAAATAAACCCATATTACCCATACCCATATTTTTTTTTAAACCTAGACGGCCCCCACCATTACATTAGATTTGATAGACAACAAATTCTCTTGAAAAAACATCGATTCCTACCAGGGATGATATGTGAAGCTATTGAAATTAAAAAAAAACATCCTTAATTCAATAGAGAAGCGGGCTGGCTCTGCTCTGCTGTCACCTACTTGGGATGCTAAAAAATTAAAACTAAACCCAAGCATACCACTGCTAGACTTCAAGAAACATTAAGTTCATTCTGCGTAGATCGGACTATAAATAATAATTAAAAAGCTGAAGGTACTCCAGGTTAACATTGACATTTAGACGTCAGCCACCTCAGTCTCCCGTGACCACGGGTGCTGGTAAGCACCCGAAACGTCGGCTAATCAAATAAATTAAACACGATAAAATCCCTAAAAGCAGTTTTAATCAATGTGTAGTGTTCGTCGCGTTTTTTATGTTCGTCTAATTTTTTATCGAGCCAAAATGTGTCAATCATGTTTTAGGCCAACATAATTCACTGAGAAAAATCTTTAACTTTCATAAAGAATGTAAAAAAAATGTGGATTCGTAGTTTTTAACGATAGAAAATTGCTTTTCTGCCCACCTGTAAAGCGTGAAAAATCTCTTTTTGGCGCCCACGTCACCTTAAAGTAAATATACCTGATAGAACATTGATCCCGTAACGTAATATAAATAAGGAGCAGAATCACGTCGAGTGTCGCAGAGCGAGAATATTCAAATACTTTGAAGTCTTGCGAGTATTTGAGTCGGCACTTGGTCGGCGTACTTGTAAGTAAATACCTGGTATAAAAACCTGGTCGCGTAAATACGCACCTTGCCTAGCCAGTATAATTATAGACTGTGAGGTATTTTATTTCAGTCCTCAGAGGGCAAATTCTAGGCGCCAAATTTCACGAACGCACATCGCGTCAGAATTCACGATACCATCATCACCATTTGGAAGCTGTCACCACTGTCCAATTTATTAGGAATTTTCTTCCTCGTGGTGGGTAAACAATTCCACAGAGAAGTTGTTCTCTGTGGAGTTGTTTACCACCGGCGATTTTTCCGGACCGATACGACTTAGGGACCTTCACGAAAAGAGCTTACTCCTTTCTAAAAGGCCGGCAACACACCTGCAAATCCCCAGGTGTTGCGGTTGTTCATAGCGGCGGTAGACATTTACCAACAGGTGAGCCACATGCTCGTTTGACCCCTCTTCTATAAATAATGGGGTGACAACGTGTCTGTAGCCTTCTTCGCATCAGGATGGCTGCAGGTGTTCATGGACTGCTGAACACTATTCAACAGGTAGACTGTAATTACGTTTATATTTTCAGTTCTATAAAACACTTTTTAGTCCTGGCGTACTGAGATGGTTTTACCGCCATCTGTCAGATGAATTATATATCTTTTTGACTTATCCCATAGTCGGGAAATTCATTCTTTACACGTAGTTTTTGATAAGGATCAAGGGCAAAATATTGTAAATAAATTTGCAGGTCTTAGAAAGATATTGATTCAAAAACATTTGGAGCACACCAACATGCATGGAGTAGCGTGGACTTTTCACTGCTTTAAATGGGTCTGCTTTTATAACTGTAAATTATAAATAGCAATAAAAAAGAATATATTACCGTGTTGTTATATGTGATTGTAAGTACAAGAGGCTACTATGGGTAGTAGGAAAAAATGTCATCATCACCACTAGATGAATTTATAACTATTGGATAAAGAAGAAAGTAGACATGTATATTGGACGGTTCAGATATTTTATGTTCTGATGAATTCGACAGTGCCTTAATAAATACTTCGCTCGTTCGGTGTATAACGCGGACGATCTGGAGGCTCGTTCCTCTATGCACCTAGCAGCAACAATGGCGGGTGTGGGCATTGGAAACGCCGGGGTGCATATATGCCACGGCCTTGCTTACCCGATCGCTGGAAATGTGAAGAACTTTGTGCCCAAGGATTATGGGTAGGAAAATTATTTTTTCGTTGTCGATATAAAAATACTTTTTTGCTGAATACGAGTTAGCTTCTTTGAAATAAGTAAATAGTAAATATCCTGTAGGTACATGAAATAAAATCCGTGAGTTAGAAATTGTACATAAATTAAACAGTCCTAAAAATACCGCATTTTGTAGTAATTCTCTACGAAACTCGAAAGGTGACGACTGCTACTTCCTTCCTCCTCAAAGAAAACATCGTGATGACACCTGCATAGCTGAGCAAGCCCAGCAGCCGAACGTAAAAAAGCTGTTACTTTTTTTCGGGATTGCATCTCTACTAACCAGCAAGAGGTGGGGCCGAAATCAAGCAATTACTTATATTTTGATAGGCAACTTGTTAAAGGCAATTTTTTAAATGTCGTGGACCTCAACTTTTGATAGTTTGGATTTTTGTAAAGATAAAGGGTTGTCAAACTTTGTGTTTTTTAAGTTTTATATTTTTATATAGACATTTTATGGTATATTCGATTTTCTTAATATTTCTATAATTTTAATGGAAGCACCTAGGCGTAAAATTATCATAACAGTGTTTTGTCCTTTTTTAGTGCGACGGTTTATTAGTTTTGATGGAAGGCTTTAGTATTCAAAATTATTGCGATATTTAATAATAATAATAATGTCGTTCAGACCGAATTTCGATCACGTGGTCGGTCAATCTCAATGGAGACTAGCCATCGGCACAAGATAGGGTTATAGTGCCCAAGTGTATGCAAAGACATGTGCAATCTCTATTCCCTCACTCTCATAATCCGATGGGACGGTAAACCGACACGACCGGAGAGAGATCAGGCGCAAGACCAACGGTTTTACGTGATTTCCACGGTACGGGGTAAGACATTGCCTACTTTCCGACTCCGGGCAGCTACTAAGCATTTCTTGACAGAAAAATTCAATAACTGTTATTTTAGCCCGACCCGGGTTTCGTACCTAGGACCTCAGGATCAGCAGTCGCGTTTACAATCACTAAACCAACGAGGCGGTCAATTACGATATTTAAGAAAAATATTGCGATATAAATTTGTCATTAATACATCGAGGTGTAACTGGGAAAGTTAGGGAGACTTTATTGTAATCTTCAAGCTTGGACGGCAGGTTGTTAGTCTGCGGGCGTAGCGCCTATAACCGTTTCCAAGATTGTTTTGCACCAGAACATTTAATATCAGAAGTTTACTTTTACGTCATTCTCGAAAACAAAATAAAATACTGATTTCTCATACGTCGCAAATAGTTACGCATGCTTTTAAAATATAAAACATTGTTATAATAAATATATTGTGCAACTGTAATTATTATCTATAAAAGGTGATTTTTTTAATCAGAGCAGAGCCTATAGTACCACATGGATTAGCGGTGGTATTAACAGCGCCGTCAGTATTTCGCTTCACGGCGGCTAGTGACCCTGACAAGCATTTGGAGGCAGCGAGCATTTTAGGCGCTGACATCATCGGGAAGAAACGTGAAGACGCGGGCAAAGTGTTGTCCGACACAATTTTGCAGTATATGGACAGAATGAAAATTGAAAACGGGTTGAGTGCAATCGGTTACACCACTCAAGATATACCTCAGTTGGTTAAAGGAGCGTTACCACAGGTTATTCATATTTTATTTCAATAGTTTGAATTTCTTTTCTTTGCAAATTTTTTTTATCATTGTGTATAATTTGAAGACCGTGTGGGCTAGTGAATAGATAACCCAGCATTTTCCAAAGTCAACATTTGTGCAGAAACAAACGGTTGATTTTCAGGTCTAAGTGTGTTCAGTACTTTGTATCTCTGATGCTATCGGATATGCGTTACATTGGGTGCGCGTGGTGAGAGGGTGAGGTCTAGGCCCCTGTTTTTGCACTGGTTGAACTGTAATATCTGCTGTTTACTCAATCATCTTCTTGATCCTTTTCTACCTAATACATATTTTCAAGATTTTTCTTTGTACATGTAGTAAAGCCACGCTGCAGCTATATCATGGTTGTAGCACAAATGGGTGGGCTCGACCAGGGAAGGACCGCGTTCTCACTGAATACCTGCGTAAAATAGCAGCTTAATACTGCTGTGTAACGTACGATGAGTATAGAGATCCGGAGACCCTTTTTACTGGAAACGAGGCATTCCATCTTAGTCCTCAGGGATGACAACGCATCTGCATTTTGATTATTAATCGAGGACAAATGTAGATGCCTATGGGTCACAGCATTCACTTACCATCAGGTGGACTGTGTGCTCGTTTGTCACCATAATTCTATAAAAAAAAACGCAAAACCTTCACCATAGTACCTATGGTGAAGGTTTTGCGTTTAGTTTAGTTTTGCGTATAGTACCTAAAATAACGTTTGAAAAAATTAGTTAAATTGTACATGTTATCGGGATTAGGTTGTTCTTATACCACGAAGTTAGCTCGTGTATAAATGGTATAATACCTTGTCTTCTTCACAATATACAGATAAATTTTACCATCAAAAATATAAAAATGTGAAAAGGGGTACAACTTCGGTACTAACGCTGTTCGTACTTGACGGTGTCGTCGATAAAAAGGTACCTTAAATTATAACTATAGGATATGATATACAACATTCTTAAACTGATTTGAAAGAGAATTTGTTACATATGTTCTCAAACATTGCACTTTTCAAAAAATCTTTAGAAAAATTAGGAGTTAATGATATTTGGATATAAAAGGGCAGCCTTAATACTCGTATAATATAATATAATATAATAATAATAATAATAATAATAATGTTATTGATATTTATGTATATTTATCTTTTCACTTTCATTTATAATTATATATTTATAGAACCCAACCAGATGAGAAAGCTATATAGATACCCCATAATAATAATAATAATAATAATATTCCACAACTATCACACAACGCCATCTAGTCCCAAGCTAAGCAGAGCTTGTGTTATGGGTACTAGACAACTGATAAACATACTTATATATTTCTAAATACATAAATATTATAGATAAATTACACCCAGACACAGAACAAATGATCGTGCTCATCACACAAACATTTGTCCTCATCACACAAACATTTGAATGATCATTTGAATGATCGTGCTCATCACACAAACATTTGTCCTGGGTGGGAATCGAACCCACGACCTCCGGCATAGCAGTCAGGGTCACTAACCACTAGACCAACAGGTCAGTCAACATGTAAAAATAACAAGTGTGTAGATCAAATAGATTTATTTGGATTTGTGTAGCTGATATTTAAACCCAGAATTTAATCAGAACAGAAAGAGATGCTGCCCATTTTAGTTGTGGTTGCCTTTACAATTTTCGCGGTTTAGTTATTTAATGTTATCAAAATAAAGAAACTGGCGATATTAAATGCTATTATCATCATCATTCATCACAGCCCTTCTCAAGACCACTGCTGAATAAAGGCCTCAACCAATGAATGCCACAACGCACAGTCCTGAGCCCCCTGCATCCATCGACTTCCTGCATGTCTTACCAGGTCGTCACTTCAAACAGTGGGAGGTTACCACTTACTTATCCGTTGGGCTATGTTGGTTACTCTAATTCTACTGTGGATATCCTCATTTTTAAAGTCTATCACGCATAGAAATCCCGAGCATTCTCAGCCCTCATGTATGTAATGCTAATATGTATGTAATGCAAAGATTATTTTAATTTTTAGCATCGTTTATTGAAGATAGCTCCAGTGCCGCAATCCGAAGAAGATTTATCGAAAATACTGGAGGATTCACTGACGCTCTACTGAATTTTGCGATAAGCATCATTAAGTTCATGGAATTTTATGCTATTTGTTATTATGTTTTACAATGTTAATAAAATAATTTACAATTTAGAGTGTAGTTTTTAATAATTTTAAGTACATAAAATGAACCTATGAACTAATTTGTATAATATATAATTATGTATATCTTAAATTAATTTGTTTTAATTTGACTTTCATTTGTTACTTCATTATTATCAAATAAAAAAGCGCTAGGTTGGAAAAAAAATTGTCGCAACATTGTTCGAGAATTATCGTTGAAGGCACTATTAAAATGCTCATATGTTAGATATGTATCTGTTCGTGACTAGCGCTTATATCTATCACTTACTGCTTATTTTAATGTTAACGCAGTTGTTAATTTATTGTATTTAATGTAATTTAATTTGTACCGAGTGGCTCACACGGCTTCCGGCACAATGTTGCTGTGGTGAAAGGGACTGCTCTCGTATGACATGTTGGAGGCATTTACGGTAACATTGTGTAATGGGGCGTAGCGGTTAAGCTTCGGGGTCTTCGGGCCCGTCAAGTCCTCTGTTAGTTGCTGGTATACCAGACCACAATCTTTCTTTGTACGACCCGGGTGACTCATAGCGGCGATAATGGCACTATTATATCTTATTTGCTTATTCTTCTTACTGCACACAACCATGACGACCTTGGCGATACCGATCAATATAAGAAGAGCTCCCAAAACGGCGATCATTATTGGCCACAAATATCCGTACCGGCCGTGCTCATTGTCTGTGACGTAAGAAGCCTGCGTATCGATTTCTGGCTCCAGGTCGTCGTACATATTATCATTCTCGAGCAGTTTTATGTCGATCTTTATTTTTTCAGTTTGGGATTGTTCACTTGAACCACTGGCTACAGGTTTATACGTACTTAATTTTACGGCAGGTTTTTCGATAAGTTTCACTTTAAGGTCAACATCGCTATCGCTGTCGTCGTATTCTTCGCCAGATTCGTCCTCATCCTCATCGTCCTCTTCTTCATCGTCGTCGGCTTCATCATCGGCGTCATTACTGTCGTCATCAACGATATTTTTGTTCTTATCATTATTAACAGCAGTATCATCAGCGAGCTTCCCGTCGTCCAAAGTATCCTTCAAATCAAAGTTACCTTCTGCATCTTTGTCGATGCGTTCCCATATTTCTTCATCTGATACAGGTGGTAAAGGTTCTACTGGATGTGGTAACGCGGTGCCACAAGTTTTCTTTGTTAAGAACTCCCAACTGTATGTACCATCCTCTTCCTTTGCGTCTTTAGCGAGGTTGGCAATATTTGCATTGTTGGAGTTGGGAGATACTTTACGGTTACTAAGCCACGTCATAAGGTTCTCAAAATCCCTGCTGCAAGCTAGAGGATTGTTACTAATGTCCAACGTACGCAGTTTGTTCAAGCTATCTAACTCAGTTTGTTTGATCTCAGTAATTCTGTTATGTGAAACATTAAGGAAGCTCAAGTTGTTAAGAAGGCCTACTTGATGGTCCTTTACTACTTTCCATAGAGAAGTCAACTCTGCGTGACTCATATCAAGCGTAGTTAGAATCGGTGTATAAACAAATATTTCTGCTAAAAGTACTTTCAGTGGATTGCCTTGAAGGTTTAATTTTCCTAATTCCTTGTTTTTTTCGAAAACTTTAACATTTAAAGTAGTTAATTTGTTGTAGGCAAGATTAATATCCACTAGCCTAGGGCATCGTGAAAATACTTCAGTACTTATAGCTTTGATGTTATTACCAGAGAGATTGATTTGAGATAAAGCTGTGAATGTCTTCAACGAATCATTTCCGATTTCTTCTAGTCCACAATTTGATGCATCGAACAAATAAATATTAAACTGTTCTGCAGAACAATTGAACCCTTCGGCTGGTAAGTGCTTCAATCTGGGATTGTTCGAAATTTTGAAAATATCCAGTTCAATATTTTCCTTAATGAGATAGCCGGAAATGAAGTCCAAGTCGTTGTAAGAAAGGTCTAAGTAATTGAGTTCGACAAGCTTGTGGAATGCTTGATTATGGATTTTCTCAATACTGTTGCCGCTTAAGTTGAGGTTTGCAATATAAGTCATTCCATTAAACATGGACGGTCCAATAAACTTTATGTCCGTCTGACCAGCATTCAGAGTAAGCAGGTCCGAAATCTGTAAACCGTATACCGAATCAATTGGATTCCTTTGTATGTGCAATGTTGCTAGTTCTGTATTTTCAGAAAATATGTCTTCAGGCAGTGTTTTTATGTTGTTATCACTTAAGTCGAGTTCCTCTAAGTCTAGAAGCTTTTTAAATGTGTCGGCATCCATATCAGAGAGATTATTTCCAGCTACATTTAGATACATAAGGCCTGGCATATTTTTGAAGGTATTAGCTGTAATATATTGCATATTACAGTACGAGACATCTAGTTCTTGAACAGATGATGCATTAAGGAAGTAGTCATGAGAGCCTACAGCCGGGAATTTTAAGGGGTTATTTGATAGCGTCAACAATAAAAGCTTTTTGTTATTAGCGAATGTTTCAGGGTGTAAAGTTTTTAGTTTATTATTGGACAAATTGACTGCATATAATTCGTGCAGTCCATGGAACGCGTTGTGTCCGACAAAACCAATTGTGCTGTTGACTATCTTGATAGTCGCAATTTGGTGTAGACCTAGTTTTTTGAAGATGAAATCGTCAAGCTGAATGGGGAATGTCGGATCGGCGTTTTCAATCACAAGATCAGTGATATCATCGCCGAATTTCTGCGTGCCAACTTCGAGTCGGTTGCACTTGGCTATTCTGTATCCTTGAGATACAGTGCATATGCAATCTCTGGGGCAGGGCCTGTCTTCATTAAACAGGACCTCTTGATCCTCTGATGAATCGTAATCTTCATATTGGAACAGGAAGTTGTCGGAGTCTTTGTTGTTCTTCTTAGCTGTTTTGTTTACAGGCTCACTGATAACAAGTGCGCATGCTGCCAGGAGCAGTAGTAACTCCCGGGACCTCGCCCCCATGTCTTACCGAACTCTGTAACGAGAAAATAAATTATTTATATTTCAAAGTACAATTATTGGGAAAAGATTAACAATTTATGAAATTTTACCGCTATTGCCGAATAATAGTGTTGAACAATACTGTTTTCAAAATAAAATTGCTTTTTTTGCATTTTGTAAAGAAACGTTAGCTAGTAACAATGGCCTACACGTTGTACGCGGAAACAACGTTCGCACGCAATAAAAAAAGTACGTTTAAAATAGTACTAAATGTACAGTTAAATTAACATGGGATTTGTAACTAAAAAGTAATTTTAAATTTACACAAATGACAATCAATAACTATAAAGATTTATGCAATAAAATGTAAAATCAATTAAGGCCTAAGATAATAAATAGTTAAATAGCGAAGTTTAGTAGAGGCACATGCTTAGTACTGGACGGACGTGGTTTGATGATGATGATAATGATTTGGTTAGATACGTATGCAGTATCTTGGTAGCACACTCTGTAAATTTTAAAGGTCGGAAACGGAACCGGATCCCGAACTCTACATACGAGTACCAGTCCACTCTTTTTCTCTCTCTCTGTTACTTTTCATTTCTCTCACGAACAAGCATAAAACAAGAGAAACCCAAGGCCAAAGACTATAAAAATATTTAAAAAAAACACACACAAAATCTGCACTGCAGTATCCGCCTGCTAATAGAAGACAGGCGGTAAAAAAAATTGATTAACATGCTGATGAGAAATCGAAATCTAGTAATTAGACCAATTGGTCTAATTACCAGATTCCGACATATAACCACAGTATTACTATCTTCTCTATGATATGTGAAACTGTGTTTATGCCAACACCACTGTGCCATAAGATTTGACTAGTAATGTGTAATATACAGCTTTAACGTCTGTTTGGTTCTACACTACGCTCTCGGTGAGAAAATCAATTTAAAACATCATACGGTACCTAAAATATTATTTTGCAAGTGTACTTGTTACAAACCAGATGTATACCAGTGTAGTTGGCTTTGTTCTAATGAAATCTTATCTGAGCATTGTCCATCTGTTAGCGTGTCATGACTTCGCGAACACGTGATCTCGTTTAGACGTTTGATCTCAATACAGAGCTCATTCAGGCTCATTTAGTATAAAGCGTCTTTTTTGGAAGCTATGCCCTTGTAGTATGTATATAATTGTGTATTCTTCTAAACCTGACCTTCAAAGGATTTTCCACACAAATCGATTTCGCCATATGTCGCACTATCTTTATTTACTTGATAATTGTTTGCGTAAATTGTATGATTTTGGTTAGGTACATTTGGCATTTAGTATGTTTGGGAATAATTTCTATAGCTGGAGCGTTTTAAAGCAATCGATTACTAGTCAATAATATTGTAATTATTTATATATGACTGTAACTAGTTTTGCTATTCGAGTCTTTATTTAATATAGAAAGTTGTAGTACTTTCTCGGGTCATTTGGAACGAGACGAGAGACTCGACCTGCCAACAGAATTTATCGATGTAGGGGGATTGAATATTTATCGCAAGATAAAGACAAGAGTAGACAAAAGGTAATAATGGTGCTTTGTTTGCAGAGGTTGCGCGTCAAATACTTCGTTGTTCGTGTAGACATAGAGACAATAATTGTCAAACTTGTCCGTCCTGTCGTCGACGTCAATTCTAGTTTTTATACAATTTGTCCCGAACACGCTTAACGTTTTTTCTTTACAATAGAATATTTTGTAATCTACAATATTACTAAATCAGAATCAAGGTATTTTTTTTTAATGAAAAAGTTTAGTCAGTCGTTTACAATTTAGGTACACCGTATACGTTATTACGTCACATTATAATAAGCTGCAGCCATAATCATTCCAGTGACGATCTTCTACGTAAATAAAACTTTCTATATCCACAATTAGGGTACCTATAGTGGCGCTCTACCACGTCAATAAACTTTTTCTTTATCACAATTAGGGTACGTTTGTCTATTGCAACAGTTAATATATCTGTAAGAAATTTAAGACTTGTGAGGAATAAATAAACAATTGATTTCTTATGTAGTGATGGCGGCGCATGAATATCCACGACCTCATATAAACCCGTTGGTGCGTAAGAGGTATCAAAAGAAAGTTCCATGTGAACAGGAGATGGGCAGAAAAGAAACATGGAACAGGAGCTGGGCAGAAAAGAAACATGGAACAGGAGATGGGCAGAAAAGAAACATGGAACAGGAGCTGGGCAGAAAAGACACATGGAACAGGAGATGGGCAGAAAAGAAACATGGAA
Organism: Parnassius smintheus behrii; assembly: GCA_036936625.1. Lineage (NCBI taxonomy): Eukaryota > Metazoa > Arthropoda > Insecta > Lepidoptera > Papilionidae > Parnassius > Parnassius smintheus. The sequence goes on along the minus strand of JAUPFT010000002.1, from coordinate 19,773,306 downwards.
CAGGAGATGGGCTTCCTGATAACTGATTTAAAAAAATGCGATTACGAACGAGCTTCTCAAGCGTGGCGACTATGGCAAAATGAATGATGTAATTTGTGGGAGAGGCCTATAGTAAATATAAATAGCGATAGTAGCGATGACGATGACATCAACACTATACGAAAGTAAATATTAACCTTACTAATATTCCGTTTAACCATTCCTGGTAAGCTTGAAATGCTTGTGTCAGGAGTGGTTCACGTCAGTAGTCGAATAGCGGATTCAAACACGATTCTTTGAGTTCGCGGTCCGCGCCCTGCCATTGGGCTAGTGGCGCTTTCAAAACGTACTGTCAGTTTGTTTGATGGCCGCAAATGAAATTTTCACATCACATTGGACAACTCTTAAGATATAATGAAGAAGAATTATGCATTCGAATATTATTCCAACTTCATCATCATCATTAGCATTGCAGCCCTTCACAAATCCACAGCTGAACATACGCCTCCTCCGAGGAATGCCTGCATGACATTTGCATCATAGTAGCCCGCAGTCTTTGACTGTAAAAAGTCGGTAGTCAGTATGTAACTCATTATCCCATAAATCGCATTTTATGACATGCTACTAACCAATGGAAGTAAAACTGTTGGCACGTGATAGTTATAACTTCCACATAAACATGTGACCCTTAAGTCTCAGACTATTTTTTTAAAATATAATAAGGGTAACAAACGAGCACATAGCCTACCTGATGGTAAGCGTATACTGTGGCCCATATCTACATCTATCTTTAAGAATTAAAATGCAGATGCGTTGTACAATGGGTCTCCGGTTCTCTACACACACGAATAACAGCAGCATTTAGCTGCTGTTTTACGCTGGTATTCTGTGAGAGCGTGGCCCTACCCCGGTGAGCCGTCCCATTTTTGCTACAACCATTATATAGCTCGAACATGACTCTATCACGTTTCATGAGCTATAATTAATGTGAATACTTAGTACCTAAAACGTGTATAAGGCCTGCCACATATTGGCACATACTATATGCGGAATTCTGTTTCGGAATTCCGAAACAGAATTCCGTATGTTAGTGGCCGGCCGATTCCGAACGCAGCAAATCCATATAAAATTAATGACCCAGATCACACCTACGCTACGCTACGGTAGTTTTGCGTTCGAAATTTTGCGGGCAAAACGGGATTCCCTATGTCGACCCGTTCGTTCCGTTTCGGAATTCCGTATGTGGTATGTGACGGGCCTATGAGACGTTTGTTTAATGGGATCTATTTAGAATTTAATTCTAGTCTATGATATAATTCTATCTGAAACCAGTATTCGTGCAAAAGTTATAGCATAGTTAAAATGACAGCTCGGTAGCATTGTGGCTACGCGTTTAGCAACGTTTCGGACCCACAGGTTCGAATCCCGCACGGTATAATACAAACATATATTGGCTATTACTAACTCTGGTCTTGCTGTTTATCTATGTGCAATTTATGTATAAAATACATAATAAGATACAGAACGAAATTCTAGTGTAACGTGTCCTATGCTAATGATTTTTTTAAATACCTATAAAAATGCCGGAATATATTCATCAACATAATTTTTTGGTTTTTGCATAAACGTCTTAACCTTACATTATAAAATGGATATAGACATTATATTATTTAAAAGGTAAAGAAGTATAGCGCAACGAATATGAATATGTAAGTAATTTCATCGTTTACTTAAATAAAAGACAGTCTAGACCGCAGTTTTACCGCTGCCGAAGATACAAACAATATGATAATATTAGATATACCTTTGTCTAAAAATATAATTACGTTTAAGTTAAGAGTCACGACTAGAAAAATTTACTTGTAATGATTTTTGATTGGTTTATTTTTTCATGCATTTTACTTTTAAATATTTTCATTATTATTGAAGCGCATAATTTCAAGTGCAGCAAAACAAGTCTGCTGAACATAATAGAATAAATTTATATATAAACCCTCGAAATATTTTATTCCTCAGACATGGATGTTTCCTCATGATGTTTTTATTCACCACCGTGCTCGAGGTAAACCAGCACAAAACTGTAACTATCCTTTTGCTTGCGTGTTGCGTGAAATTTACAGCGTGTGCATGGAACCTGAAGGTCTCCCGAGCTACCACGACTCTAGTGGTCACAGTAACTGGCAAATCATCATCACCATCATTACAGCTCTTCAGACGTCCACTGCTGAACATAGGCCTCCCCCAAGGACTGCCACAAAGCACACTCCTGAGCCACCTGCATCCATCGATTTACTGTATGTCATACCAGGTCGTCACTCCATCTGCTCGTAGTGGGGCGTCGCCCTACACTACGTCTAGCTAATACGAGTATTTAATTCAAATCCCTTCCAGAGCATTTGTGTTGAAACACATAATGTGCTAGTATTTGCGTCATTGTGTTGTGATTGTTACTATGTCAGTGAATCTACTTTTTTTTTATAAAATTGAATCAACCAACAAATTTCGTTTGTTACATCAATTTAAAAATTTCCCTTACATATTATGATAACAATTAACATTACTTAAAAATCCTGGATATCATCATTTGCTAAGTAAAGTCCTCATTATATATGAAGTGTTTGTATTTTTTTTTATATTTGATAGGGTGACAATCGAGCACACAGTCCACCTGATGGTAAGTGGTTGCTGCGGCCCATAGACATCTACATCTATACTCGATTACGAATCAAAATGCAGATGCGTTGTCACCCGTGAGGACTAAGATGGAAAGCCTCGTTTCCAGTAAAAATGGTCTCCAGTTCTCTACACTGACCACACGAAACAGCTGCACTAAACTACTATTTTACGCTGGTATTCTGTAAGAGCGTGTTCCTTCCCGGTCGAGCCGACCCATTCGTGCTACAACTATACTACTAATATAACTGCAGCATGGCTCTACCACGTAATCACTATTAGAACTAATACGAAGATGGTTTTTTAAGAAATTTAAATTTTAAGTGATTATAGAATAGAATAGAATCATTTTTATTCAATTTAGATAGAAGATTCAAGAATACTTGCTGAAAATCATTTAAGCTCCGTCTTGGTTAACCAGCAAGAAGAAATTACAATATTTTATACAATTAGTATGAAAACATTTAGGAACAGTTTGATAGAGATCACCTTATTCCCAGGGGTTATTATTAATCATGTACTCTTGTACTCTTTAAAACTATAATAACCCTTATTAAAAAATTCTAACAAAAGTTTTGAATATTTTATATGTATTGGTTTTTTTTATACATTATGTATTGTGATTCTTACATCTACAGACACATCTGTTATAGCGGAACGTGTTTTTTTAACCATATTGTGTTTGTGAATGTGATATAAACATTGATTCGTTTTTAAATAGGATAATATTGATTAACATTATAGCGCCGATTGGGCGGAATACAATGCTATGAAGCGAACATTGCGACGCAGTGATGAATATTAAAACCAACTTAGATAAATTATTTATTTTGCATACAATCGCGTCAGGGGCCTACATATTGGTCACATTGACGACAAAGTGCGTGCAAATATGTTAATTGAATCGAATCTTCCCCACTATTGTTAACATATTATCATTTTTATTAACAAATAAAAAATGACCTGCATAGTGCTTTGCGTAACTGACCCGTTAATCGCAAAACGAATTTATATGTTATTTATTTACGTATTATATTCGCTTTCTCTCTTTGTCTTCTCCCTGTGTAAAATTAAACAATATTAACAAATAAAAAATAAACAAAGTATTGAAAGTATAGTTTTGTGGCAAATTGCATATGTTTTATATAATCAAAAACTTTTTACTTTATCAGTTTTTTTGACTTAAAAGACATCCTCATCGTTCTTTTATATAAAATATATCACTCGTGATGTCCTCTCTTTCTGTTTCTATAGTTCCATTACTCGTAGATACAATCGGTACAGCCATTCCTAAGATAAGTGTGAACAGACAGACAAACAGATAAAATTAAAAAAAATTATACATGTCCTAATGGCATGCAAGTTAATAGAAGGTCGTTATTTGATATTACCGACGTACGCTACAATTTTATGTATATATTAATGTAGTAATTATAATATTAATGTATTATTTAATCCCAGGAAGAAAATATATGGTGAAGTTTTTATTTCAGAATTATGTATGTATTCAAGAAAACTGTAATTAGAGAGAAAGACCTAAATACTAAGGCTACATCAATAACGTTTGATACTTTGTTTAAGGCTATCCTAAATATAGACAACTAAATATAGATGGTATAAAACTTACTATTTCAACCGAATATAAGTCGATTATACCGAGTTATTTGACAGAATATATTGCTGAATAGGCTGATTATTGAGTAATCAGTAAACGAGTATTCGGCGCATCCTTGTTGAAGAAAACATTCAATCTGAAAAGACATTCTTCTATGGTAGACCAGGACTAGTACCGCTCCGTGGCGTAATGGCTTAGCAATGACTTGCGACGCCGAAGACAGCGGGCTTGAATTCCGCACCGAACAAGTATTTGTACGGCCTACAAATAATTCTTCCGAGTCTGGATGTTTGTCCTTGTGTACGTAAACTGCCTCCATGATACAGAGCTAAATCCTAATTTAGAGGTAACGTTTTCTTTTTTTTATAAATACCTGCATGAATTTTCGTATTGAGTGTTAAACAAAAATGTTTTACGTTACATACACATTCACCAATTATGGAGAGAAGTATCGAGTTGCCTACAACACGATTTTTGTCTACAACACGGTAAATATAAACACGGCGCTATTTACTCTATACATTAAAGGTTCGTGTGAAAGAGTGATGTAACTTTTCTACCAAATTTACCTTTCATATGAAATGAATCGAAGCGTGTGAAATTGTGTTGATCAAATAGTTAAATACTTGTTATATCTGCGGGTGACATCACTTTACTTTTAGGACACAAGCAACGAACACATTGCCTACCATATTTTTATACAAGTAAGTATGTGTAAGTGGATATTGTAGCCTACAAACAACTACATTTAACCTCCACTTAGAATCAAAATGAAGATGGGTTGCCAGCCCTTTGGGACGAAGATGGAATGTCTGGTTACCAGTAATTTCAGAATTCCGGTTCCTGTCTCTCACCACACGAAACGTTGCAGCATTAAACTGCTTTTTTACGCTCTTCAATTGCGATGTCTTTTCCCGGCCAGTCAGACCCATTCATACTGTTGCCACTGTAGCGTGGCCCGATCAAATTTGTGAAAACAGTCAACATGAAGTAACGAAGTTAAACGACATGGTTACTTTTGTGTAATTAAATAAACAAATTATAAACTGTAATCGATGAAATAATTAAATCAAAACTAAAACTAACTTACAAAAAATTAAGTTTTCATTGAATAAAGTATTACATGGAAAGACATTTTACGTGGTAGAGCCCGACTTCAGCTATATTATGGTTGTAGCACGAATAGGTCAGCTCGACTAAGAGAGACCACGCATTCACAGAATACCAGCGTGAAATTAAAGGTTAATGTTGTTGTGTTTCTTATGGTGAGTGTAGAGATCCGGAAACCCTTTTAGCAGGAAAAGAGGCATTCCATCTTAGTCCTGAGGGACAACAACCCATCGGCATTTAGATTCTAAGTTGAGAATAGATGTAGATTGTAGATCTCTATGGACTATAGCGTCCACTAATCGTCGATAATACAACACGTGTTTCGTCTATACACGAGACATCTTCAGGTGAAGTAGACTCTGCGGTGGCTGACCGCTATGTCTACTTACTTAGCAGTCACTTGGCGTATTATCGACGCCATGTTTTCCCTAGTCTAGTGGTGCTGGGATTAGTGGTGACGGGGATAGTGTATGCGGTTGAGGAAGGGCGGGAGTTACTCTTCGAACTAGGTAAGACATTTATTTCATTACGCGGATCTTAGCGAATACATTTTTAAGATCTACGTATAGTAACTGTAAAAGCCAAAAGGCTAACAGTACTAGCATTTCAATATAATCGTGCTTTGAACTGTACGGAGAGGAGACATGTTCTTGTGAAGGACTGTAATGAATAATGATGCTGATTTTATTGGCATGTTAAAGATGGGATAAGACAGTGTTTGAAGTTTATGTAGATATACCTATAAAATCCAATATGCACATAATTCGAGAATAGCTCCTCCGCTTTACAATACCTGCTCTATCACAAAGATCTAATCAAGCACACTTTAAAGTTCTTTAAAATTAGTGCCTACAAAATATAAAAGACAGAAAAACAGTCATAGCCATTAACAGTAAAATTTTTAAAGACGATCGCATTGCATATTTAAGTTCGATATTCCTTAAAAGCCTGGAAGTTATGGCAAATTCTCCTTTCTATAGCAGGAGTCCATCCATGCCCAGTATCAGGCTCTTTAAGGTGAAAACGGAGGAAAGAAAAGCAGCTTTCAAAGATAATAGTTTAAGTTAACAATACTCAGTGTCTTCTTACCTATGTCCTTGTTCAGCCACTCAGTAACTCTTTAATTGAAACCTGTAACAGATAAAAAATACTTTTTATTCTCTAATACGCATCGCCATACCCCACTATTTATGATATCCTTTATTTTGTAAGGATAATTTTGTAAATAATCCTTATTATTAAAAATAGTAAAAGGATAAGTTTTTTTTTTAATTTCAGGTTATTCATAATTACCAAAAAGGAGAATATCCTAACAACAAGACCAAATAAAAGTGAAACGATTCAGTATATGCGCCAGATGGCCGGGTCACTGGCCACACTTTCGATCCGCTATAGTCATGTGCTAGTTGCGGTATCGATTTTGCATTCGCGCAACGTGTCGATAAATAGGAACACCCGCGGATTATTCGTGTCGGAGCGTCGATACGTCGGTGTATAGAATAGGCGTGGTTAGTCAACTTGTGCAAGTACTAGGACTGGTTCTGATGAAGCCGGATCGCGCGGTGCGGTGTTGTAAAGTAGGATGGGATTATGAATTACTTTATAAAACGTTTGATAGGGGATTTGCTTTACGCTAACATGTTTATTACAATTCATTTGCTTGAACTCATTACGATTACTGATCGTATTAATTGTTTTTACTATGATATGTGATTAAAAATCTTTGCATTTAGTACAGGGGAAATGCAACAAACCATTAAATTTTATTTTTAACATTTGTCTTATATTTTTTACGTGGTAGAGCCACACTGCAGGTATTATGGTTGTAGTATGAATCGGGTGGCTCGACCGGGGAAGGACCACGCTCTCGCAGAATACCAGCGTAAAATAGCAGCTTAATGTTCCTGTGTTTCGTATGGTGAGGGTAGAGAACCGGAGACCCGTTTTACTGGAATCGCGGCATTCCATCTTAGTCATCAAGGATGACAACGCATCTACATTTTGATTATTAAGCGAGGTTAAATGTATATGTCTATGGTTCATAGCATCCACTTACTATCAGGTGGACTGTGTGCTCGTTTATAAGGATATAAGGGATCCTATATTAAAAAAAAAAACCGTTATTTCGTTGTAATAAACGTCAGAAAACTTAAAAAGTAGTACCTATCCGCTGGGTTTAATTGTAGATAAACTGCGATGACATAGCCAGACATTATTAGCGTTAAACTACGATCGCCTTGAATGTACAAGAAGGTCGTTAAATCTTTCCGCAACTTGAATAGTAATGTGCGACCGCCCGTGCCGCGACGCTCGCGCCACGCTCGGCGCCCTCTGACGCAACGATACTGTTAGTTTTAGTTCCCACTAGAGTACAGTGTTGCTACTTCTTTGAAATATGCTACTAATTCTTAGAAAAAACTTTGGTTTGATTATGAAAAATGTTTCTTAAATTATTAAATCAATTAATCACTTTAGCAAGGGTGACAATATAGCTGACAAGCTGTTTATAATATATGACAAAAATAATAAAGTCACATTTTTCATTAAGTTTAAAGTTTTTGCATAGATTATAATTTAAGAAATAAAATTATTAGGCTTTGGATCACAGCTATTCAGCCCTTTTCTTGTAGGGCTTCTTTCTACTGTTTCCGTCGCCATGTAACCTACGTTGTGGTTAGAAAGGTACAAGCTATGTATATATATATATATATATATATATATATATATATATATATATATATATATATATATATATATATAATATATGTTTTCACGATAAAATACTGGGTACCATTATTTATGATAAAATGTTGTCGATACCGATTAATGTATGTATGTTTTAAATATTAATTACAATGTTTTATAAAAGTTGGCAGTGCACCTATTGATCAAGTAAATAATTTCGATACCTTCAAACAAATCGAGTGACACTGCGAAAAGTTGCGAATAAGTGGTCGCATAGTCCTTTTTAACTTATGTTTCCCAGGAAGCGAGGAGGTCAAAGCCTACTTTAACTTTACTCTTCCTGCATGCAGTATTCCCTTTGATATTCAGATGACGCACTAGAAATATTCATTATACCAGATTATAGGTGTATACGAGTACATGGTTGCGTCTCGCATAATAACAGAAAGAGCGATTTTGCATTTTGTTCTAATCAGTTAGGCATAAACGAAATCTTTTCTCTTTTTTTTAACAAAAAAAAAAACCAAAGCGTTACTTTAAAAATGTCTTAGTAAAATAAAAAAAATATAAAAATAATTAGCAGACAGTCTTTAATCTTGATGGTCAGGATACATAGGTACACCAAACCAAAGGTTTGGTGTACCTATGTATACAGGTCAAAGACAGATAAATAAAATTGTACGAAAAAAAAAGAAAATATTAGGTTGTAAGTACTCTATTTTATTCGCACGTTATTCTACATCAAGCATTGTCGAATACTAAACTACGGCTACTGAGGAAAACTGAAACAGGATATGGGTAGCAGCTGATCTAAATTTTCATATTAACTATTATTCCCGATATATATTTTTATTAAAAAGAAAGAATATTAACGATGCTATAAACATTACTATATTCCCCTTAACCACTCGTGGTAAGCTTAAATTGCTTGTGTTACGAGTGGTTCACGCCAGTAGTCGAATGGCGGATTCGTACCCGACATTTTTGAGTTCGCGGTCCGCGCCCTGCCATTAGGCTACTGTCGCTTAAATTGACCCATAATAGGTATTGATATTAACCCAAAATTAGGTATAAAAACTGCGGTTACCAACGCTTTTGCTGAGCGTGGTAACCAAGCCGAAATCTAAACCAATGAGGCACTCAATGGGAGAGGCGTTCAGCAGTAGACTGTTATAGGCCGGAGTGGTAATGAATAGTGGAAACAAAGAATGTACATCAAAATATATAAACTGTGTATGAAATACCTACAAATTCTTATTTTAACCATTTTAACCAAATTTGTAATTAAAAGAAAAAAATTCTGATGAATTTTAGAGAGAAAAAGAAAAATATCTTTAAAATAATAATTATTGCTTAACTTATATTTTGTCATATTTTGTTCACATATATGATTGATGGAATTTATTTGTTTCAAAAAATAACATTGACAAGATATCCAGATAACTTAACTTTGATAAATGATATCGGACATGAAATGAAAACAAAGATATTGTTTTTGTTGAAATTAGTTGTTTACATAAATAGATTCATCCTGGATGGATTCATCCATTATAGCCTACAAAAGTCTCATACCGAACATAGACCCACCCTCACTTAGTTGGCAGGCGGGTTGGTAACCGCGGTTTTATAATTGTGAGTTGCTTATCAGGAATAATAATATAATAATAATATTCCACAACCATCACACAACGCCATCTAGTCCCAAGCTAAGCAGAGCTTGTGTTATGGGTACTAGACAACTGATAAACATACTTATATATTTCTAAATACATAAATATTATAGATAAATTACACCCAGACACAGAACAAATGATCGTGCTCGTCACACAAACATTTGTCCTGGGTGGGAATCGAACCCACGACCTCCGGCATAGCAGTCAGTGTCACTAACCACTAGACCAACAGGCCTGTCGCCGCTCCTATTTAAGTTCCCCTCTGTCGCTTCTTGCGACTGCGCCCTCCTTTCTGCCAAGGAGGGTCGCGTTCGTATACGCCTTAGAGATCTCTAGTCAGATCGTTAAGCCAATTCCTAAAAGGTTGGGTTTAGTGGGTAAAAGTCACCACATAACCACGCAGCCGGCTGCGTGGTATGCTATGAGCATTCCCAACCTCCCTCCCCCGCTTTCCGGAGGGGTGCCCATATTTGCTTCGGGCGCAAAAAAAAAAGCTTCTTGCGACACCTACGGGACGATATGGGGTGGCAGATATTAATACATAGATATTATTAATATAGATAGATATTATTAATATAGATAGATATTATTAATATAGATAGATATTATTAGTATAGATAGATATTATTAATAGATTGGTGTCAATTTTTGCGATTGCTTAAAAAAGATCAGCAGCAGCAGTTTATCCAAACCTATGATATCTCCTATTCATATATACTTAATGGACGACACACACGGTCAGTTCAACTGATCATTCCAACTGATCGGTTCAAATTAGGACTGTTGATATTTTTTAAATATTGGATTTTCGATATATCGATAAATAAACTTATATATAAAACTCCGATATTGATATATTTATAACTAACGATATATCGAAAATCCGATATTTAAAAAAATATTTACATTCCTAGTTTGAACTGATTAGTCGGAATGATCAGTTGAACTGACCGTGTGTGCTGTCCATAACTGGTTGACTTTTGTAGAATTTTGGCGTGCCCCAGGAAAAATTTACTGTAAGCGCTATGATTCATAGGCGGGTTACGTGTCGTGCATCAGACATTTCGTACATTACTCATCTTTTCCTGCATTGAAAACCGACTTTGGAGACACTTTCACTGCTAAAGAAATTATTGTTTTGAAGTGAAAACTTCCTTAAAATCTTTGTGGTCTATTTTACTTACTACCTTTACAGTTAAATTTTGTATTATTAAAATGAATTTACCCATAGAATGAAGTAGATTAGGCACTATTGCAAATCAATTTTACTCGAAATAAAATATTCTTTTGATTTATTACACTAAATTTAGGCTTATACACTAAATGTCTAAAAATAAGGACTGTAATAATATTTACTTGCTATAAAATTAAACTTTTATCGTTAATTTGATATGTGCGATATTCTGGGTAAAAAATGATATACCAAATAAATCATTTGCCGTGAAATTTACATAATGTATATTTTATATTTCATTTCATTTGAAGGTTTCACTTCTACCGCGTGAAAACTGCATACATGTTTTTTTTTGTTTTATGTCGTAAGTTGAACGCGTGATTGGTAGTGAATAGTTTATGAGTATTACGAATTTTACGCGGCACCATTAAAACGTTCGAAAACGTGATTTTCCGTTGTTAGAGTGTTTGTTTGAGTCTAGAACGTTTCCCGAAAGTATAAATAAGGGCGATGTTGGTCGAACATTTGCCAGTTTCAAGAGTCTACGCCGTTATGTTAGCTTACACATGCACCGTTGAAGAGCGTGTTTTGGTTTCTGACGAAATATATATAACTTTCGAATTGCGTTAACAGAGAAATTGGATTTTATTACAGGATACAAACAAGCACCTTAGTAGATTATCTATTATGATTATCGATGAAAAGATTCTGAAATTTTATAGTGTGTTTTAAAATCATGCCCTTTTTCCAGTACTAAATGTAATAAAGTTCAAGAAACATAAACAACATAACATATTTGTCTATACACGGCAATATAGTGACTAGCAACATAAGAATCATAACCTAAGAACTATTTATGTAACCACATGAACGCAATAAAATGTTTGAGTTTGAGTTTTAGCATCTAAAGATAACAGCAGGAAAATTAAAATCACCTTAGATATGTAAACTTATCATCATCCACCCATCAAATCCTATAAAAGTCTACTGCTGAAGATAGGCTGCCCCCATAGATTGTCTCATAGAGGGAATTGTGCCATGGTTGCCAGGCTTGGCGAGCGGGTTGCCAACCGCATTTTTTATTATTTTGAGTTATTATCGGGAAGAGTTTGGTGCACATCACCTGTTTCAATTTACCTGTGTCGCCACCTACGACACCCACGGGACCAGTGATGTACAAGATACGTAAAATAAAGTGTCTGGAATACAAGATGGAAAATACTTTTAAATTAAGTATTTCAGATACCAGATACAAACAACTTTCTGGAATGGGCCCGTGACGGGATGATATGGTGTAGCGGATATTCTCACACTACCACTACACGGTTTGCGTTTTGTTAATTGTAAACCGTGTAAACTTTACATTTTGTTAATTAAGAGAGCTAATAATTTCTTTCGCTTTTACAAGCCTTCGCAGATTAACTAAAACGTGTTTACAAGCAACGTAAGCAAGTTCTTAGTCATTAAAAATTTCTAATAAATGGATTAAGGGATATGACTATTTATGGCTAGACAAATCTTCAAACGATTCCCATCCAACAATTTGCTAGACGTTATTTAGGCATAGGGGAGAGGGGGGCATGACGGGGACGCGAGGCACGACGGGGCCACCCACACTTACAAAAAACTATAGGCTCTAGATGTGTTTTGTTTTCGCTAATAGGTAGCCATTTTGTATCTCTCTTTAGTCTGACAGTGATCGGCGATTAGACTGCGCGCATTTGATTTTTAAAACAGAGAACGATTTTCAACGTGATTTTATGTAATTTTGAGTGAATACGGATTCGCATATAAAAAGGTAAGTGTTAATGTTGCTACTATCATGTATTTATTTTGTTTTTGCAGATAAATTACTTATTGATATGTTTTGAACAAAAATACTATAACCGTCACTCATTTTATTTGGTTTGTTATTTTAAATAATGTGAGAATTGGGGCATAACGGGGACATGGTTACGGGGCACGATGGGGTACCCCGTTATGCCCCGCAATCGTTGTCCCCATTATGCCCCTGTTTTGTAAATTAACTGAAGGATCGTTCTTGTTCATTTGATAATAGAAAATATTTTGTTTTAGGTATAAAAATGGTACGGACGTATAAGAAGAAAAGTTCGAGACTTAGTTGGTCCATGGAAAACATGAAACAGGCAATTGATGCAGTCTTAAGCAAAACAGTTGGCTATAGAAAAGCAGCTCACCTGTATAGTGTACCACAGACCACATTAGAACGTCACGTCGCTAAAATAAGGAAAGGCTAGTTGTCTCTTGACTCTACTCCGGGTAACTTCAAGCCTGTGTTTTCCAAACAAGAAGAAGAGGAGCTGGTAAGGTACATCATAGAAATGGAGAAACGTTTGTTTGGTTTAACCACTATCGTCCTACGGAAGCTAGCTTATCAGCTAGCGGAAAAAATTGACAAAGCTTACAATTTTAGTCACGATAAAAAGATAGCTGGCGTAGATTGGTTAAAGGGATTCTTGAAGCGCCACCCAGATTTATCTATCCGAAAACCGGAAGCTACATCGGCAGCTCGAGCAATGGGCTTTAATAAAGTAGCTGTGGGTAAATTTTATTCTCTGCTCGGGGAAGTATATGACAAATATAATTTGACGCCAGACAGAATTTTTAATTGCGATGAGACTGGCATATCATGCGTCTCAAAAACAAAGAGCAAAATTATTGCAGAAAAAGGCAGAAAACAGGTAGGATCGCTTTCTTCAGCAGAACGAGGGCAGACAGTTACGGTTGAGGTATGTTTTAATGCAGCAGGAACTTACATGCCTCCTACGCTAATATTTCCTCGACAGAGAATGAAGCAAGAGTTGCTGGATCGAGCTCCCCCTGGGACGACAGCAGAATGCAACGCTAAAGGATGGATGACAACTGAAATATTTATGAGCTGGTTCCAACGGTTTGTCAAGTTTTCTGGTGCGTCAATCACTAACCCGGCCTTGCTTCTTTTAGATGGTCATGTAACACATACGCAAAACATTTCAGTTATTGAATATGCACGCAAAATGGCGTTGTAATGCTTTGCTTTCCCCCGCACTGCACCCATAGGCTCCAACCCTTAGATGTTGGCTTTATGAAACCTTTAAGTGTATACTATGACCAAGCCTGCTCTAATTGGTTAAGGTCACACCCTGGGCGAATAATAACATTTCAAATAAGCGAAATATTTGCAAATGTATATATTCAAGCTGCAACAATGTCTACAGCAATCAATGCCTTCCAAAAATGTGGCATATGGCCTTTCAATCAGAATAATTTTACAGATTCAGATTTTTCAGCTGCATCAACCACAGACGTACCGCTAGCAAACAATGAGTCTGAAACAGGTCCTTTAAATGTCGGAATCCAGCAACAACCGCCGCCATCTATCCTTGAAGAACATCCCATTGAAGCAGATTTGCCTGCTTTAACAACACCTCAGCCTCAGCCTGGACCATCAACATTTAATGAGCATAGCCTAATCCAATCTCCGATTCGAAAAGTATGTCGTGATTTGACAACTTCGTTTGCAAATGCTTCGCCTCAAGAAATTCTTGCGATCCCGACAGTCGAACAAAGAAACCAAACGAAAAAATACTATCGCCGAGGGAAAACTGTTGTTCTCACGTCAACCCCTTACAAAATTGAGTTAGAAGAACGAGAACAACTTAAGAGAACGAAGAAGTGTTCTAATCCAAATGACCCCAAGTTAAAGAAGAACTATAAAAAACAGAAGACCCAAAAAGCTCCCTCTGGTGTAGAGAATACCGACGAGGATACCATATGCTTGTACTGCCTTGACATTAACCACACTTATTTAAAGTCTTCGGAAGGTTGGGTGGCTTGCCAACTATGTGGTAGGTGGGCTCATACAGCTTGTGCTGGTGTAGACGACGACAATACGCAAGAAATCCACATCTGCTTGTACTGTGACGCAAAATAAACACGTACCCCATACTGCCCCTACCCTGGGGCACAATGGGGTTTACATTATGGTTTCAAAAAATTTAAATTATAACGTCATATGATTATTTACACCACCAAATTCTAAGCCAAATGATAGTTTAATAAGTAACTAGTGCTGTGATTAGTTTTAATTAATAAATACATAGCGTTGATTATTATTTTACTGTGTATTTTCCTTAACGTCCCCATTATGCCCCCCTCTCCCCTACCACAATCGTGAATGGAAGGAAGGGAGGAAGGACTATTAAGTAATGTGATTTGGAAAATATATACTTTGAAGTTTGTCTCATATTATTTACTTAACATTTTCTGATATATTTATATCCGTTAACAAGTATCAGGGTGGTCTGAAAAGTTTCCGATCTCAACGTGAAGATGGCAGCACTCGTAAATAAAAGCTAGTGAATGTAGTTGTGCATCTTTTGACAATTACTCACCGAAATTTCAGCCATTTTGGACGCGTAGTTTTTTTTGACAGTCGTTTGAGTGGGTCGGTGAAAAAATTGAGTATCGAGCTGTCATTCATTTTTTGTTTTTGAAAGGCAATATGCCCACGCAAATCAATGATGAGTTGAACTCTGTGTTGTGTGTGTGAACACCATAGTGAAATTTTGGGCAGCTTAATTTAAACGTAGCCGTGAGAGCTTGGGAGACAAAGAAATTTCGGGATGTCCAATAACTACAACTGTTGACAATAAAATAACATCGAAAAAGTTCACCAAATGGTGCTAGAGGAACGGCGAATTAAAGTGAGAGGATAGTAGAGGCTATGAAAATGTCCAAAGAACGCATTTGTCTCATATTAATCAAAATTTAAATATGAGAAAGCTGTCAGCATGTTGGGTACCCCGTTTGCTCACGTTAGACCAAAAACGTCTTCGAATGAACATTTTTAACGCTCTGTTGGAGCAGTTTAGGCGCAATAAATCCGAGTTTTTGCGCCGATTAATTATTGTAGATGAAACTTGGATACATCATTATACGTCCGAAACTTGTAGTCAATTCAGTGGACTGCAAAGGGGGAACCGGCAATAAAAAAGCAGAAACTGTTTTTTCGATTGATTTTTGACATAGTCATGGAGTTATCTTAATTGATTGTATTCAAAAAGGAAAATCAATACAGGAGCATACTACGCATCGTTACTTCACAAAATGAAGGTAGAAATTGCGGAAAAATGGCCACATTTTCAGATAAAGAAAATCCTGTTTCACCACGACAACGCGCCGTCTAACACCTCCGCAGTTGCCGTGGCGCAATTCCTCGAACTACGGTATTGAATTGTTTGACCATCTGCCCTTCTCACCAGATCTAGCCCTAGGCGATTTCTTTTTGTTCCCTCATCTAAAATTGCGCTCGGAGGACAGAGATTTTCGTCAAATGAAAACGCAATAATCTTCGTAAACAATTATTTTGCAGAGTTGCAAACGCCGAGTATTATCTCGGGTTAGAGTTTAGAGAGATGGTAGCATCGCTACGAGCAGTGTGTAGAGTTACAAGGAGACTATGTAGAAAAATAAAAGTAAATTTTAAGAAAAATGTCTAGTATCTTTGTTAGGTTGGAAACTTTTCAGACCACCCACGTTTATAATGAAAGCCTTCATACCCTATCAATTACCCTTCTACTGAGCTGCCACTTAGTGGAAGAATGATTGCCTTATATAGTAACCTAGTACATGGAACCATCTGAATTATATTATAAATTGCAGCACTAATGTGACTGTAAGATATAATTTGATTTACTCATTAAACATATACATAGGGGTGTGTGTAAACGTCAGAAGGAAAACAGCACACTTACGCAGTGGGGCGGAAACTTCTCTACTGTAGTCGAGTCTAAGGCTTGTGCATTTTATATCAAAATTAATTTCGTTTTATTTTGATTACCTTACAATGTAATTCAAGTATTAGTAAAATACGATACGGATTCGTTTTCGATGGTTTTTGCTTTGTAACAATTCAACTAAAATAATTCGTGATATATGAGAAGTGCACAATCTGTGAAACTGCCTATGAATGCAATGGGACAGGTCCGACTTTACACATAGGTGAACCAATGTTTGATCTTTTCTTTTTGACAGTCTTTTTAAATCGTTTCGCGGGGCCACAGATTAAGATCAGAGCTGTGTGTATTGCATTCTAACACCTGTCAACGCCGACCCGCTCATTTGGTTTTTTTTTTGTGGTTCGAAACTAAATAATGTAGTTTTTCGTCTTTATCAAGTTACCGTCGGCGACCACCTGGCCGAGGCAAATAATACTTTTAATAATTTATGCAAAATTATATTCTGTCGGTATCGTTTGTTGCCTTTTGTTTAAGACCACTCGCAGTAGAATTGTTTACTTTATGATTATGTCGAGATCTCGTTTTCACGCTCACCGGATAACTTATTAAAACACCAAGCAACTTTGCATCTTCTAGCAAATATGGCAGGTGTGATCGCAGCTGTAGATAAGTGTTCACTCGTATCGAGACACTTGTACAATGTGATAAACAAGGTTCCTACAAATGTGTTGAAGTAAATGAATTCGTTTGCATTTTTTGTATATTATAGAGATATGGAAGAGCGTATTATATAATTAATACTGTTCAAAGTATATTAAATGATATTTTAATGGAAATGAATTACTTTATCCTCGTCACACGTCACGTCGTTGGAACACAAAAAAAAAGAGTCAACGAGTCAAACTGTTGAGGTCACTATTAGCTTTACGAGGTCTGTCATTAAAAACAACTTAGTGAATCAGACAATTAATAACTGGAAATTTAATTCTTTTACGTTTTTTTTTTTATAAAACTGAAGCGTTAAAAACTTTTACTCCACCTGATGGTTGCTACTGCAAAGATACCTGCAGCCGATTTCAAAACATGTTTTTTTTTAAATATATTAGTAATCCTATTAATTAACATTACTAATATTTCCTTTAACCCCTCCTGGTAAGCTGAAAATGCTTGTGTTAGGAGTGGTGTACGACAGTAGTCGAATGGTGGATTCGAACCCACGACCTTTTGAGTTTGCGGTCCGCGCCCTGCCATTAGCCTAATGTCGCTTTAATGTGACAACGTACTAACATACAGTACACTATGCTGTCACCTCTGAGGACTAAGTTAGAATGCTTTACAATCTGTAACTAACCCGACTTTCTATACCCTTCAGGGCAAAAGAATGCAGTGCGAACATTGCTAATTTGCGGCAGAAACAGGTAGACAAGTGGTACCTTTTTAGACGGACTCCGAGCCAGAGAAGTCCTACCACCTACCGAAAAGATAGAATTTGCCGTAATGAACTTTTTTTAAGCGAGTCTATGATCATGACTGTATCAGATGTCACGCACATTTGACGCTGTTCCTCGTAGCTGGTTAAAGTTTTCTATAGAAATAAAAAGTTATTCAATAGCCATAGAGTAGTAGCATCTGAGAATCCGATCCATATATTTTTACGTGGTACGAGTAGAGCCACGTTGCAGCTGCATTACGAATAATAATAAATATTTAGAAAGTTAAACACTTTATTGGTAACTAAATACAGTAAAAGCAAGGAAAGCCAATTCAAAACAAAAAGATTATAAATTTACTTTTAAGGTATGTTCACTTTCTAAAGCGGGCAGGATTTCAATTTAAAATAAATTCATATAAGAAAAGTAAAAAGGAAAGTGGAAACATTAAAACGACTTCGAATTAGCAAAGGCAAGTGTAGTTTTGCTTTTGTATGAAATATTTACACACAATTTTGTTTGCACTTTAGAATTCATGTAAGTTCATAAGAAAGATTAAACAGTTCTCTGTTCATAAACTTTTAGTCATTTTAAGAAATAACAAGTAGTTTTCAATTTCAATAAAATGTATGATGAACGACATAATTGATAAAAGAGTACGTATATGTCTCTTTACCAGGTGGTTTTATGCAGACACATGACCATCCATCCACATGTACCTACCAGTAAAACCTGTTCTTGTACAGCTTGACTTGGCTGCGCCAACTACTTGTGGCCAGTATAATGAGAAAAATTGTTTAATTTCCGTCATGAATCTTTTTTAAAACAAATGACTTCACTTTGTAACACATCATTTATTAACACCTATAACTTTATTATTAAAACATACGATTAATATGTTTAATACTGTTAGTTTTTTTTAAATGAATGCCATAATGTTCATTTTATTTTTGGCACCTATCACATTATTTCCGTAAGTCTCGGGTTGACTGGCAGGCAGGAAAGGCATTAAGCCCGCTCTTCGTTATCCTTTTTAAGGTTAAGGTGTTTTACAATAAAGTATAAATTAATAAATTAATTCCCAGTAAACAGTACATAATAATAATTCATAGAAAAGTACGAGCAGTTATTTTATATTTCAATGAATGAATTTAAAACCTATTAATATAAAAACTTAAAATAATGGATATAGCTTAACTTTGTCAGTAAGTAAAAGCTGTTTTGATGTAATGTTATATGTACATATGGAATAGCTGGATCTTAATGTTACAAAAGTTTTTTTTTATAGAAGAGGCGGCAAACGAGCATGCGGCTCACCTGATGTTAAGTGACTACCGCCACCCATGATCAACCTCAACACCAGGGGAATCGCAGGTGCGTTGCCGGCCCTTTAGAAAGGAGTAAGCTTTAACCATAACCACAAAATAAATAACCACACCGAAAAATTATAGTTGTTGTGCTTATAATATCTTATGTTTTTCTAATATGAAAATACATCGATAAAATATTTAAAAAAATCAAATTAGTAATAAAAATTCGGGTAGATAACGGTACAAACAACCATACATGTCAGATGTAACGATGTAAAATACCCAAACTCATGATTCAGAGGCTCATGTCCTGCTGCTGCGAAATGTGGCCAAAAAAAGAAGACTTCAGTCAAAATGTATAATAATACACGTAAACATTTTGTTCCGTGGCAAAACCAAATGAATTTTGTTGTGACAATAAAGAAAAATAAATAGAATAAGACGGCAATCCGGGCACAAGCCTTCCTCTCATATCTGAGAGGGTTTTAGGGCAAGGAAGTGTCCGCCGCGCTGCCCCTAGTTAGCGAACTTCACATGTCTTCGAAATATTTTATTTTTATTTCTTAGACATGCAGGTTTCCTCACGATGTTTTCCTTCACCGCCGAGCACGTGGTAAATCAGCACTTAAAATTGCAATTGACAATTTCATTGGTGGCGGTGGGGATCGAACTCGGGTTGCTCGCGTACTGTGAAATTTACAGCGAGCGCTAACCATCTGAGCTACCACGGCTATATATATATATATATATATATATATATATATATATATATATATATATATATATATATAAACATGTAAAAGTCCACTCCTGAACACAGTCCTTCCTCGTATTGCCTCATGGGGGGATTTTGCCGTAGTTGCCACGCTTGGCAAGCGGGCTGGCAGTATTTATTATTTTGACTTGTTATCAGGAAGATGCTGCTGCCCATATCCTGTTTAACTTTCCCTCTTTCGCCTCTTACGATATACCCTCGGTCGGGACGATATGGGGTAGTGGATGTTCTTATAACGCTATCCTATATCCTATACTATTAAACGAGCAATTCTCGTATATAAATATATATATAATCGGGATCTCGGAAACGGCTTCAACGATTTTCATAAAATTTAGTGTCCAGGGAGTTTCGGGGATAATAAATCGATCTAGCTAGGATTTATTTTTAGAAAATGTCTTTTTATCGATGTTTTTAGGCAATGAAAAACTGCTACAATATCGTTAGAATAAGAAAGTAAATTTTGACGAATTGTTAGTGATTATAAATAGCTTAATTGGTATAATGGTCGGTCACGGAATCTTAAAATCCCGGTTCGAGCCCAGACCGACCTACCGACTTTTTTTAATTTTTTTTTCATGTTCTTTTCTTTTTTGAGAAAATCTATTTTTTAGAGCCCTTTTTTTAGTATTTTTTAAAAACACGAAAATTTAAATTAAAATAATTGCACTCATGATTTTTTATTCAAATAACCAGTTCCGTTTTTTCTGTTATGTCGCTAAGATCAAAAAATATTATTTATATTTCATCAGTATGCAATTTGTATCTAAATATAATTTCCAAAACACATGAATTAAAAAATCGAGCGAAAAATACCGAGCAAAGCTCGGTCAACCAGGTACTTACATTAACAACACTACACAATGTCAGATAGTATCTTTAAAGTTATCAACCATTTTCAAAATCGTAAAATTACAAGTGCAAATTAACATGAAGGAATCCCGCATGTGTTAATATTGTTCCCATACTATGGTGTGCGGACGGTTCTCGTAAAGCGGGATTAGAGGCCTAAATACGAGAGTGGGTCTAATGTTTAGAGTTATTGCTGGCCAATTACGTATCGGGGTCAGTTGCGACTGCGTTTGCTATTCAAGCTCTGTTTTGATTTCCTGTCGACTTGCGAACGGATCGTATTCGCATTACTTGATATTTTGCATTGCTATTTATTAATGAGTAACATTATTGTAATGATGCAAACCGTTAAACTGTGTAAGCGATGTGTGTGTGATTTTTATACAAGATATAATAAAGGTGGATGCTGTAGAAACCTAGATCTAAACTTGATTAAGAATTAAGAAGCAGATGCGTTATCACACCGAAGGATTAGGTGGAATGTCTCATAATCAGTAACAAAGGTCTTCGGTTCTCTTCACTCACCACAAAAAAATATATCAACATCCTTTTTCTTTTTTAATAAAAGTATAAAATAGCCCTAGTAACGGTATTAACGTTACTCTTGTTATCGACTTTTAGTAAGCTTAAAATGTTTTAGTGTTAAAAACGTGAAACACTGACGATAGTAGTCAAATGACGGATGCGAAGCTACGACTTGCAGTCAGTACCTATGATTATTAGACTACTGTCGCTTTTATTTTTAATTTCCCCCTTTGAAAATTAATAATTTTCAAAAGTAGGAAGTTATAGATTTCGGTCCTATTTTGAGAATGCGAGTTTTCGTCAGATCTGCACGTTTTGAGGTCCTAGGAAGCTGTTCTGACTATTTCCGGCTGGGCGACCAGCCGTATGTGTACGGTATCTTTAGAACCAAATTGAAGTTTTGAGTTCGAAAAGCTCAAAAATCAACTAACTTTACGAAGATTTTCGAGCGTTTCAAGCTCGAAAAAAGTGAAAAGTTCCAGGGTTAGCCTACCGATCAACCGCTTTCCAGTTTTTAAATAATATTCCTCTATTATGCTATATATTTATAATACGTATTTTGTAAGAGCGTGATCCTCCTCCGACGATTTGCCATTACGTTTTATACTATTAGTCTTACTACAGCTATCGCATGACTCTACCACCTATCGTGGTAGGTACTCACGTAGATAAATAGCGACACTGTTGAGAAAGTTTTTACTATAAACTAAGAAAACAATTGAGATATCAGAGACTAATAAAAGGTTCAGAATCCTGTCGTAAAGTATAGTAATTGTAATCGCGAAATCTAAATATTTTCATTTTCACCATACTAGTATTAGCCGAAAAAAATAAAAAGAAAAATATTACCAAAAACGAAAAATAAATACATAAATAAAATCAAGTGGTACTCTACCTGTGTGCTAAACATTATATGTACTGTATTTTACATATTCGCAATTTAATTTGAAATATGCGTAATTTTATTCGTAATTTCTGTGGGAAATAACTTTTTAACCGCAATAATCTTGGATGAGTCACGTAAACTTAACTTTAATGAATAGGTTCAATATCGACCCATGCATTTAAATTTTACACCAAAATTAATATTTACATAGTGAAAATATATATCATGCATACATTTTATTAATAGGATAGGGGTGACAATTATGCACACAGTCCAACTGATGGTAAGTGGTTGCTGTGGCCCAAAGACATCTACATCTATCCTCGATTACGAAGCAAAATGCAGATGCGTTATCATCCGCCAGGAACGCTTCGTTTCCAGTAAAAAGAGTCTCAGGTTTTCTATATTTACCACACGAAACACAGTAACGTCAAGCTGCCATTTTAAGCTGGTATTCTGTGAGAGCGTAGTCCTTCCCCGGTCGAGCCCACCCATTCGCGCTACAACTATACTACTAATTTAGCTGCAGCATGGCTATACCACGTGTAAATAGCGACTTTCTTTTACTTACTCTTACTTTATATATATATATATATATATATATATATATATATATATAAAAGTCAAAATACTTTATATTATATTTATCATTGTTTATGCGGACAGTGAATGTTAAAACTACTAATAAGTTTAAGTATAGTAACCGCTAGTATTATTTGCTAGTTAAACGAATCCGATTTTGTAAAAGGTTTTATATTTTTAAAATGAATGATTTAATAAGTAAAAAGGAGTAAAACTTTATAACAATTTCGTGACAGACATTACAATCATTCTTTGTAACAATAGATAATGCATTACTAAAATTTATTGTAGGTTGTGTATCAATCAATGTATATTTACGGCCAACGTTTCAGCGGCATTGTGTCCATAAATGCCATGGCACCATAAATTGTGGGGCATGAAGCGACATTGTACGCGCCAGTACCTACGACCCACCGATGGTGTTAAAGCCAACGGAACATTGACCCATTTCGAATAGGTTAAATTATCTTTATGAGAAACGGGACTAGTGTTTGTTTAGTGAGTTACAAGCTTAGCTTAATTGTTGGTTTTAGTAGATAGTTCAGGAAGTATGTTTTTAGATTAAATGGTGGAAACCTATTCTATTACATGTTATATTACAACATTATAGCTGCAAATATTGCTATAAATTTTAAATGGATTACACATAGTAATACACAGTAATTATACATAGTAATTCCTGGAAACTTAATTGTTTATTGAAAAAACTAATAATTATTACTATGCAATTAACTTACTAGATATAGCTTGACGGAAATATCACCAAAGTAAAAATAAAAAGTTTTCTTGCCTCCATTCTTTACTGTAGGGTTCTTTATTAGTGATCGATGACTATAGGCGATAGGGATTATGAACAATTTCAAATGAGCGTTGTGATCTTAGAAAAATACATGTAACGCCATTTTGGATTTTTCTCCTGATACGTTTTGTGTGCCACATAAAATGTTTAAAAAAAAATTAACATTTATATCTAAAACGCAATTGCTGTGCGTTAGTAGTTAAAATTTAAAAACGATTTTGATGTTTTTTTTTGTTGTTGTTTTCAGTGATCACAGGATCTGAGACGTGGTCCTTCGCTACTGGCCGTAAAAGGACGTTCAAGGTTACTCAGCGAGCTATAGAGAGGGCTGTGCTCGGGGTGTCTCCACGTGATAAACTTAGAAATGAGGATATCCGCAGTAGAACCGGAGTAACTGACATAGCCCTGCGGATTAGTAAGCTGAAGTGGCAACGGGCCGGACATATATCTCGAAGAACCGACAACCGACAGGGGAAAAAGATTCTCGAGTGGCAATCTCGTACCGGTGGGCGAAGTGTAGGGAGACCCCCACTAGATGAAGTAACGACCTGGTAAGACATGCAGGAAGTCGATGGATGCAGGCGGCTCAGGACTGTGCTTTGTGGCATTCCCTGGGGGAGGCCTATCTTCAACAGTGGACTTGTGAAGGGCTGTAATGATGATGATTTGAATGGATCCCCGGATGTTTTAGATTCACATTTGGACCCGGTAGGTGGTGCTGTTGTCGAGATCCAAAAATCCGGGACGGATCTCTAGGACAAAATAAAAATGTAGAGTAAAAACCTATAAACATCTGCTAGGAACAAACTTTCTATTATTCTTGAGACTGTTTCAGAGTAAGGCAGAATTCACACCAATGGGTACATAACATATAAATAATATAAACATAAAACGCCTGTTGGCAAACTTCAAAAATTCTCGAAATGTTTTTTTAAGGCACGTATGGCAATTCACAATGCTGTGATGGTCCCTACTTTAACGTATGGTAGTGAAAGTTGGGTGTGGCAGAAGAAGCACGAGAGTAGAATGAACGCAGTAGAAATGCGGTCGTTAAGGAGTATGTTAGGGCTGAATCTGAAGGACAGGGTAAGAAATTGTGTAATAAGAGAAGAGTGTGGTTTGCAAGATGATGTTGTGACCAGGATTACTTACTTACTTACTTACTTATGGTTTGGTCATGTGGAAAGAATGGATGAGGAAAGACTGACAAAGAAAATTTATGTTGCAGAAGTGAATGGCAGAGTCGGAAAGGGACGTCCTAGGCTAAAATTTATCGACCAAATTGGCGATTTATTAAAAACGGGCCAAATTAGGAGTACCCTTAACCGACGAGCATGTATGCGTAGGTGTATGGATGTGAAGGAGGCGAGAGAGGTCTGTCAGGATCGTGCCAAATGGAAGTCTGTAGTCTCTGCCTACCCCTCTGGGTGACAGGCGTGAGTGTTTATGTATGTATGTTTTTTACTTCTCAAATCTGCGGGTAATTGATATTTTCTGTTACTGCAAACGGACATCGAACTCGATTTGCACGCGTACTGTAAAGTTTTAAGAAAAACTCTTCTCACTTGACGACAATGTTACAAAATAATCATGTTAAATAAGTAATAATTTGGTTAGGATGTGACTGAAGACTTACTTATGAAATCATATAATATGTAGTATGGTAGAGCACAGCAGAGCGCGGGCTGCGTTATGTTTCCTTTAGCGAGAGATACAAACTGGAGTCTTTTATATTGTTGGATATGAGGCATTCCATCTTAGTATGCGGGGATTTCGTCGTCGTTTCTATATTTTGATTGTTAATTGAGGATAAGTAAAGGTTGCTATGGGTCACAGTATTCACCATTAGATGAACCATTATCGTCTAATACTGTTAAAATAAAATCAATCACTAAAACATTATATATACCACTTCTGATATTCTATTAACTTCCCAACTTTACAGCGTGTGGGTATTAACCGAATAATAATTTAAGATAAATCTGCAGTGAGACAACATATAGGGTTACTGCTGTATGATTGATGTGTTGCAATATTGTGAGATGAAGGTCTGCACACAATCAGTACAGCATTTCGCAATCGCCTCAACCGTGCAGAATTCATTCGCGTCATAGGTTAGCTCCAGCGCTATTAAGCCTACATTTTATTACACTTAATGATGTTTAAAGGCAGTTTTACCATAGCCCAACTCGTGGCTTATTTATGTTTTCATATATTATTATGTGTGCCTTGTAGTCAGTTCATTTGTTTTTTTTTGTCAACAAATAACAAGCAATTGCAGTAGCCTGAAGTCAGAAAGTTGGCGGCGTTTCACACCTATGACATCTCTGTCCGATTGTGTCTGACGCCCCGAAGGAATATGAGAGTAAGAAAATAGAAAGTGGACAGTGGCTAGGCTCAGTTAAGACTGGTAAACGTGACTGAAATCAGTATGGAGGACATTTTATGAAAAAAAAGAAGAATATTAACAATGCTATAAACATCACTAATATTTCCCTTAACCACTCGTGGTAAACTTAAATTGCTTGTGTTACGAGTGGTTCACGCCAGTATCAAATGGCGGAATCGAACTCACGACCTTTTTGAGTTCGCGGTCCGCGCCCTGGCATTACTTAGGCTACTGTCGCTTCAAACAACATTATTAATATTCCAACTGAAATTTCTTGTTTTTCATCAGCCCTTAACAGTCTACTGCCAGCCTTGGGTTTCTCGTATTGTAGGAAGGGTATTCCATAATGACAAGGAGGTTAATTCCATTTTTCAACCGACTTCGAAAAATGAGGAGGTTCTCAATTGACTGTATTCTGTAATGTCATCATCGGAACCTTTTTCTAGATGAACCGATTTTAATTATTCTTTTTTTAAGCTCAGACGAAATAAAAAGTCTATTTTGTCTGAGTTTTTAAGCTGGTGCTTCTCTTGTAGTGTCATATAAACTTGATCAAGATCTGACCAGTAGTTTTTATGGAACTGAGTGACAAACGAGCACACAGTCCACCAGTCCATAGAGGTAAGAGGATGCTGTGGCCCATAGACATCCAAATTATCCTCAACTAAGGATCAAAATGCAAATGCGTATTTAATTATCTTACTATATTGATGATTAAAATCGGTTGTACAAAATTTTTAATTTATAGTACTTGTATTCAATTCAAATTTGCCATTGGCTGATATTTCTCACTTCTAAAAGTGTAGAATGGTGACTATATTACGGTTATTTTTTAATTTTAAATCGGAGTCATTGCTTATTTTCTACTGTGGAACATATTTTACAAGACCACTCTTCGAGTTTATGTATAGCCAGATTGTTAAACAAAAACACTTAAAAATTATGCGTTGACTCTTGGAATTTTATCGTAGTACGAAACAGCTGTCGTGTCCTCTGGGGACACCGTTAAACGTACGCTAAACGCTATCGTTATACGCTAACAAAACGATATACGGCCAGTGCAGTATCCTATACTATTAAACGAGCAATTCTTGTATATATGTATATATATATATAATCAGGATCTCGGAAACGGCTCCAACGATTTTCATAAAATTTTGTGTGCAGGGAGTTTCGGGGGCAATAAATCGATCTAGCTAGGATTTATTTTTAGAAAATGTCTTTTTGTCCGTGTTTTTAGGCAATGAAAAACTGCTATAATATCGTTAGAATAAGAAGGTAAATTTTGACGGCTTATTAATGATTACAAATAGCTTAATGGTATATTGGGCGGTCGCAAAATCGTAATACCATGGTTCGAGCCCAGACCGACCGACCGACTTTTTTTAAATTTTTTTTCAAGTTCTTTTTTGAGAAAATCTATTTTTTCGAGCCCTTTTTTTAGTATTTTTTAAACACACGAAAATTTAAATTAAACTAATTGCACTCATGATTTTTTAAGCACTCATGATTTTTTAATCAAATAACCAGTTCAGTTTTTTCTATTATGTCGCTACGATCAAAAAAATATTATTCGTATTTCATCAGTATGTAATTTGTATCTAAATATTATTTCCAAAAGACACGAATCAAAAAAAAAACCGAGCGAAAATTACCGAGCAAAGCTCGGTCAACCGGGTACTTTTATAAAATGAAGTGTCATAAACTATATTACCAAGGACATAATTTTACCTCTCTTTAGGTGTCATTCAAGTTATGCCCCGCGTTCTAAGAGTTTTTATATACATCCAATTATTTTTAACAAATTTGAACTAAATTATACTAATTAACTAATAGCTTCTTTTAAATAATTTATTTTCATATTTTTTTTACGGAAAATGGGGAGTAAATGCGTTCTTTTGTATAAATTGCAACTGTCATCGTTTGTGTCGAACTTATAACAAAAATAAATGTGCTAACAGTGTTATATGTAAAGCTTGTCGTAAAAAGCGACTAATGGGATATTGGGTTTGTGATTGTGCAGGCGATGAGCTAGTCTCCTTTTTTTACGTGGTAGAGCCATGCTGCAGTTATAATATTAGTAGTACAGTTGTAGCACGAGTGGGTCTGCTCGACCGGGGAAGGACCACGCTCTCACAGAATACCAGCGTCAAATAGTAGCTTAATGCTGGTGTGTTTCGTATGGTGAGTGTAGAGAACTGGAGACCCTTTTTACTGGAAACGAGGTATTCCACATAAGTTCTCACGGATGACAACGCATCTGCATTTTGATTCGTAATCGAGGATAGATGTAGAAGTCTATGGGCCACAGCAAACACTTACCATCAGGTGGACTGTGTGCACGCTTGTCATTCTATTCTATAGAAAAAAACAATATCCTATTCATACTCATAATTTTTTTTGAATAAACGTGTTCACTGCTCTTGCAACGCCTACAAACTCGGAGATTACGGGCGTGATGTATTGTACCATAGAATACTATAATTACACAAGTATTACTGGTGTATTATAGTATTCTATAATATGTACTACGAATATTGTTACAATTCAGTCTTGCAATAGATAACTGATGTAAAGAGGGCTAATGATCTTCCGCTCACCAGATGTCGCTTGTCGACACTGAGGTGATGTTTCTTGTTACACAAAGTCGTTTAATTGAGAAGTTAGGTTTAAAAAAAAAATTAATCAGTTTTTAGAGCATTATATTAGCACCATTGATTTATTTGTTTAACTCAATGATTAGCACACAAGGCAATGCCCCAGTGGTTTGCTCTTTGATTTTTCACATTTTAACTCTTTTTTTAATTTTTCTACTTTTATGAATGGTTGTTGTTTGGTTCATTTATTTTAATGTAATATATTTAATGAATATATCGTATAACTAATATAACAAACAGAAACATTATCCTTCACATTTTTGAACGAACCCGCTATGAAATCTGTCAAATATTAGCAGAAAAAGTCATGGATGCCCTCATTTTATTGCACCGTTGTAAGTTTTCCCAACGACAGCTGTTTCATATTTTTATGCTCCTTATTTAGGTTACTATTGCATGTTTTTTTTGTTTTCACTGTTCTAAATAAAAATCTAGAGTTATAAATCTTCTTATAATGATACTTACTACAAGTAAATGAATTATAACGTATCATTATTATTAAAATACGTATTCCAAGATTACATAGTTTTGTATTTGTCAACTGGGAGGGAGACCTTATGACCAGAAATACAGGTTCGTCGTAAATTTTTGCCTTTTTTGGGCAAAATTCGGTATTATTAATTTAATGTAGTGAGAAAATAAAGTATTATTATTATTATTATTAAAATCAAATCATTTTACAGATTTTTGACAAAAAAACAAAACGTGGTAAGTATATTAAAAAGCCCATATTGGGATAGTGATATCGCAATGACATCATTTTTATGGCGGTGTAGTCACGATTGATGGTGTTCCGAGCACATATTATGCAGTGTTGACGTTTACGAAAGTTGCATAAAACAGTGATGTTTTATATAATATTTATAAAAATATATGTGTCACAACTGTTGTGTTAAATATATCTAAGTCATAGTAAGCAATATCTATCTAAGGGATATTTATTACTTAGTAATGACGGTAAGTGTAATTAACTGGTAGTACCTAATTAATTACAAGCCGTCTTTGAGGTTACATTAATAAAGTTTAGACGTAATAGTAAGTAACCTAGTAAGTAACCTATAAAAGGTTGAATTATATTTTTAATTGTGGGGCCACGCTTGGCATACTTGTTGATGAAGGAAATTAATATATAAGGAATTTAAAAAAAAACGATATGTACGCCGCTGCCACAGCATTGGCGAATCCTCTGGGCAGCGAGACAGACAATTTTGCAGCTTGAAAAATTTTAGTTACCTATTTAAAATTTAAGTTTTTTTTAAGTAAAGGCATATATGTAAAACCTTAAAGTTTGTGCATCTCTAATATGTTTGTGTAGGTATTATTGACACAGAAACGTCTGACGTCTATACACGGTTGTAATTTGTTATCTATGGTACATTAGTAATTTATTATCTATGGTATATGTACATGTGATAACTTGGCGTCGTCGGCGCGAGGTGCGAAGGACAACGATTAGACGAAGCATGACGTATACTATCCGTGTTTAGAAAACGACTACCACATGCGGCCGCCGATTGGTACATTGATGAAAAACAGAAGCTACTAAGTAGGTATTAAATGCATTCGATTTTTCTTACAGAGACGCTAAACTGAGCAACATTTTGAAAACAGACAAAAATGTTAATAAATAAAAATGTATTTGTGGAAAACTAACGAGACGGGAAATTGTTATATAACATGTCAGTTTATAATTTCTGTACTAATACAAAATAATCCATTACATATTCATATTAGTAATATTATATGTGTGTGTTTTACGTGATTAAGACACTTTGCAGCTTTATTATGGTTATAGCACGAATGGGTCGGCTCGACCGGGGTACGACCACGCTGTCACTGAATACCAGCGTAAAATAGCAGCTTAACTCTGCTCTGTATTCGTATGGTGAGTCTAGAGAACCGGAGACACTTTTGACTAGAAAGGAGCCATTCCATCTTAGTCCTCAGGGGTGACAACGCATCTGCATTTATAATTGAGGATAAATGTAGATGTCTATGGACCACAGTATCAATTTACCACTGTTGAACTGTGTGCTCGTTTGTCACTTCTATTCTATAAAAGTATTTATTTTATATAATGTAGAAACTCTGTATAAACTCACTTACTTATAATATGTAATCACAAAGTTAGAACTACAAAACATCAGATGTCAATAGTTTTCTCACGGATACCACCTGTCTATATAAACTTGGAAAGGGAAACATCTAAATACAAAATTTCATCCAAATCGAGATACGAATTACGTATACATTATACATATATACCTAACACTTGATAATAAAACGTTTACACTCGTTAAATAAAACATAAAAACATGAAATCAATGGTTTTCCAATTATACGAGTAAACGTACTGTAGGTACACAAAATAGGAACTTTAATTTCAAAATTTTTAACAACAAACTGTTGACTGTTGTGAAAAGAAAATAAGACTGCCTAGAATGACAAACACATCAAAAATAAATAGCACATACATATTGGGTGCGTTTGGCAGAAAAAAGCGCTAGCAAGCGCTTGTAAGCAAAATGGCGATCATAAGCGGTAAGCGCTGTCAAATCGTAAGTAGCTATTTTCCTCCAGGACACGATGTTAGTTTTAACCGGGGAACCTAACCTAATTTAAATATATGTTTCTAAAGTATTCATATTAAAAACTTACCAATCATGAATTTTTAATAACATGTATATGTTTATTCATGTAATTATATTACTTAAAACTAATATTGCACAAAACAACTTATAAACTCTACTTCAAAACAAACAAATTAAATAAGCAAAATGGCGGATTGTGTCAGCGCTACTGAAGTAGCAATCGTGTCCTGGCGGAAAACTATTTCAGCGCTTATAAGCGCTAGCTTGCCAAGCGCTTGTAAACAAAATGGCGATCGTAAGCAGTAATCGCTGTCAAATCGTAAGTAGCTATTTTTCTCTAGGACACGATGTTAGTTTTAACCGGGGAACCTAACCTAATTTAAATATATTTTTGTGAAGTATTCATATTAAAAACTTACTAATCATGAATTTTTAATAACACGTATATGTCTATTCATGTCACTATATTACTTAAAACTAATATACCAAAAAACAACTTATAAACTACTTAAAAACAAACAAATTAAATAAGCAAAATGGCGGATTGTGTCAGCGCTATTGAAGTAGCAATCGTGTCCTGGCCGAAAACTATTTTAGCGCTAGTAAGCGCTTGCTAGCGCTTTTTTCTGCCAAACGCACCCAGTGTTTTTAAATTGAATTCATTCAATACAAAGCGTCCGCTTCTAATAATATCACGTGGTAACACGTACGGGTATAAACGATCGGTGCCAAAAGTATTGCGCATCGTGTAAAATAAATTTTCCAATATATTACGGAAAAGAACAAGAAATATAACAAGGCAATATACTTGCCTTTTTTGAAACAGGTACTTTCCGTAAGTCACGTTGCCAAGGCGTGGTCATTGAACACACGGTTGGCATGACAAGCGATTGGCGGCGATATGGCAATGGCATTGTTATTTCAATTCGTATCCCTAATCCGTAAATCTCTGCTTAAATACTTCTTTGTAAAGAGAGCCACTAATGTTCATTCTTTGTTAGTGAGCTTAGTATTCGAAATTCAAGTCAAATATAATATGATGAATAGCACAATATCGTAGCTCTTTTCATTTTCTTTTACTTCTCCTTAATTAGTTTAGTCCAAACGTAACTAACTCTTTATTAAAAGGTAATTTTAATAAGAAATAAGGTGCCGATATTTAATTTAAATATGATGATAATCTTTTAGCCGTTTTATTACGAAAACTGTCGTATGGTCGCCGAAGATGAAGGTACAACCTTCGATCAATAATTGATCGAAGGATACAACCATTTCGTTTACGCCAGTCAAACCCTCCCACAACTGTAGAAAACCATGTCTTAGAGAAGTATACTTTACGGAAGAAGTTTTAACATTATAGTCATAAAGATTTTTCATTTGGGAGCTATTACTAGTTTTTCACACATTAATACCTTATAAAGACGTTTAAGACGATATTATACTGTATTTAGCTAATGTAAACTTTATATATATATATATATCAAGCATTTTGAATCCTAATTATTGTGTTTTCACTCCCGACGAAACAGAGGGGTGTTATAAGTTTGTAGTGTGTATGTGTGTATTTGCTCCTGAACGGATGGACTGACTTTGATAAAATTTTTCATCGTGAATATCGTCTTAGTCGTGAAAGTTTTTACCTATGTTTCTAGAAAATCTATTTAGCCGTATGAAGATCATCAGCTTTCTTGTTTCGGGGGTTTTTAAAGTTTTCTTTGTCAAAATACGCAGATATTTCTCCAGTTCGCAGCGGTTATTGTGTTGTTGTCTTGAAATTCAATGTGACTATGTTGTTGCTAGTTTTTGTTACGTCAGTAGATTATATTTATCTTATAGTTTTGCTCGATAAAATTAAAAATAAGTATGTTTTTACTGCTATAAACAAATCAAGAGTGGTAAAGTCTTGAATAGAAAACCAACTTAGGATATATGGTCACTGGAATGTTTAAGTAGAGTTTTTGTTGTTCTATTGTTAATAAGCGACCATCATATAAGTTCGGCTTAGATTTTCATATATCATCATTACAAGTCAACTGTTAATCGTAGACTTCCGTCAAGGCATGCCAAATAACACGGTCCAGGGTTAACTGCAGATTTTGATATAGTAAAATAAAATGTACTACGTATTTATTTATAGTTTGAGCATTTTCATTTTTGTACCATAGTTTTCAAACATTTTCATACGTGACTCATAATAAATATCTAAACCAGCACACTGCGATCGACAACTCGGTAGAGTCTGGGTCCAGTAGAGAACAGACTTCCTAATCTTTTCTATACTTTAAGTTCTTAAAGTTTCTTACTTAAAAAAAAAGTTAAGGTGAAAAACGATCGTTAAATCTACCATATAAAATTGGAGGCTATCGTTTGTAAACATCTACATCTAACCTAAATTATTAATTTATATATAGATAGAGGTCACTTTTGAGAACTAAAATGAAATTGCCTTGTTATTTTAAAATTTCATGAACTTTATAATCTTAATATATATAAATTACGTGTCACGTTGTTTCTCCGCGATGGACTCCTAAACGACTTAACCGATTTTAGTCAAATTCGCGCACCGTGTGCAGTTTGGTCTAACTTGAAAGATAGGATAGTTTTTTGTCCACAACTTTTTTTCGAATTTAAAGATTTTTAATAGGACATGGCAAATTGTCATCGAAAGGGGTAGAACAACGTCTGCCTGGCAAGCTAGTAATTTATATAATATAATTTCTTTATGTAATATATTTTTATATAGGTAATGGAATAACCTTTTGAACTCGTTCACACGAATTACGAGTAGGTAGCTACCTCCGTATATTTCCTACGCATTAATTTCCTGCTCTGCTTTAATAAAAATCCTCGCTTCCGCTTCGTAATAATATTTCAATTGGCACTTATTCAATCAGAAACATCATGCATTCCATTGAATAAATTGTGATCAGGACCAATCTATCCAATAAGTGACTACGGCGCATTCTTTGTTCGTGAACGTCAAAAATGATGTACGGTTTATGTTTGGACTAGGTACGTACTCCATCTGTATAAGTTGTGTAGAGATGTTTCGACATCTCTGTGTACTTTTACTAAGCGTTCTCTTCAGTGAAAGTTTCACAAGTTTTAATAACGAAAAAGCTGTAAAATCACTGTAGTTTTTGAACTATAGAAGTATGAATTTTGCGTACATTATGAGATTTTATTTATATTTATAAGATAAAACTTACCTAAATATATTATTAATAATATCAGTAGGAAATAGTTTTACAAAAAAAAATAAAGTAGATAACCAAATGACTAATGAAATACGAACTGTGAATATAATATCCAATGAACCAAAATTTTATTTAGACATAGACATAGACATGCATTTATTCAGCAACACATACAGTTTTGATACAGAAAATAAAATAATACATAAAAACATCAAAGATAAAAGTAAATAACAAAAAACAGTCATAAAATGATTTTCGAATTTCGATCATATTTCTTACGTAGGTATTTGTTAAGTTGAGAGGAGGTGAACCACCAATGATCTTCTATTGTCTACATTCTAAGAGGATGTAAAAATGCAAAATATGTAGAAAAACATACATCTAGATCAGACAGCTAATATATCTTTGTTGCTGAGTTATGAGATCTCCAACGGACTTGTACTCAGGGTTAAGTACTATAGTACCTACTAGGTCAATTCTATTAAATGTATTTAGGCATAATATTTTAATAAACTTATAACATCTACTTGGATCTTCGTCTATCGAATTTACGTTTATTGCACGTGAAACATTAAAACACACTATTCGGAAACTCCTTATCTTATGATAATAACTGATTGATTAATTGTGTACATGACCTACCTACATTTTGTTTATAACAAATCATGTTTAACGAGACTGATGATTCATTCTTACATTAGCTTCAGATATAGTCAAAATAGATATTTTAAAGTAAAAACTATGTCAGTTCACTACAAAACTAACTATGGGTATAGTAGTAGCACTAAAAATAGAGAATACCGGATACGTATTTTTTAACGCAGCTGTTACAGGTCTGGATTTTCCAGATCGTGTATTCGCTGTAAAATTTTAATTCCTGTTAAGTAAAAATTACTTTTGTACGTGCAAGAGCACACTGAAGATGTTTTAGCGTAGCACGAATGGATTGATTCGTCCGGGAACGCTCGCACTGATTACCAGCGTGAAATAGCAGCATAATGAACTTGTTTCATATCGTGCTCTTTTCCCATTGAGTCCATCTCTCTTTTCGGCATTAATTTTTCATCGAGTATAGATGTAGGTATCTATGAACCATAGCATCTATTTCAATGTCGTCACCCCTCGTCACCCATACACTATAAAAATCCAGCGCTCAGCTACAACCTCACCTGCAGCAATTCGATAGTTTATCCCACTAGCTTAGCAAAACAAATGTGCGTTCTCGTTTGCCTAGTAGAGACACCCACAATATTATTGGATGGTAAGACGAACTGGCAAATTATTCCACTCCTTGCTGTAATGCTGTATGTAGGTATCAGAACTTATACATATTAGAGTACAGGTACACTAGGTACGATAGAGTAAGCTGTTTGAAACTAGTGCCTGATTAGGAATTAAAATGCAAATGCGTTGCTACTCCTGAGGACTAAGATGGAATGCCGAGTTACCAGTAAATGTGTCGCCGTTTCTTTGCACTCACCATACAATATGTTACTAAATAATATATTAAGTAATGCAAATTATACAAATAAACATTAATACATTCGACGTTAACGTTTGTTATATAATAGTTGTGACTTTTGTTTAAATAAGGTTTAAGTTTTCTAAGTAAATAAAAGGTTGCATTCTGGATTAAAAACGCATTGCGAATATTAAAGAACTCGTTGAAAATAAACGATAAATCAAACCAAGGACGTATTAATTATATTGAGCCTCGGCTCAACCGGAGCTAAGTGCGAATCAAACAGTTCGTTAATTTAGCCTCGCAGTTGGATCGTAAATCGTTGCTCGGACGCGGCTTGAATTGGTAACTTAAATATTTTTGTTGGCATTTAGACGTGAGATGTTAGAAACAAATTGGCATTCGTCATGCAAAGTTTTTCGATGTAGTTTATAGCTTATGTCGATAGATTTAACGAACGGTAGCTCTGGGGTAGAGTACTAGCCTAAAAGACCACGGAAGTACGCGACTAACCTCAGTTTCTGTGTTATCAGCGATAACAGAAAAACTGAGGTTAGCCGCGTACTTTATCACGGATATTAACAATAGAAATTTAAAGTGCTAATTTTTCGTATGGTCGGTGGATAAAGAAAACTCTCCCGGAAACAATACGACGAACTCTGATTAGTTCCATTACAGCCTATAAACTTTCACTGCTGAACATGGGGCCTACCCCGCGAGATTGCCTTAAAGGGTAGTCTTTGCCACAGTTGCCACGCTTGGCATGCGGTTTGGTAGCCGTATTTGAGTTGTCAAGAAAATACTGCTGCTCATCTCTTGTTTCTGTTTCCTCCTTTTGCCTCTTACGATACCCACAGTCGATATGGGGTGGTGGGTATTCGTTAAAAGATTTATATTATCAATAGATTGGCGTATTGGAGAAACCTGTGCCCGGCAACGGAACTATCATAGGCAGGTACTATATGGGGTGCGAAGTCAGAAGTCCTCCACGTGTGCCTGGTAGTTGCGGGTCCCTCTCGATACGTCTGGAGGGAAGAGCAGCAACTGGGCCGGTGCACCCTGGGCGCGGCGGTAATCTTCCTCGAGAAATGAGACGTAATTCTTATTCCTTGGGGAATGTTGCTGCCGCGGCTAATTATTCTGACATGGGGGGGGTCCATCTCGGATCAACAGTGCGTTCCTCTGCGTGACCCTCTGATCAGCAGAGGGCATAGCAGAGGAGCGAGGGCGGGCTCGGTGTGCACTTACCCTGCCTCCGGGCAGACAGTGAAGGATTCATCCTTTGCTGTCACCGCCGATCTCGTAATCCCAGTATCGAAGTGTCGTGGATCATGTCTCGCGGCTTTGATAAGGACCGAGGGTCTTGGCTTAATCGCCCGGACCGCGAGGGAGAAAACCTCTATAAAAAGTTACCCCGAATCCCAAGCGGCGACGCACCGCGAGGGGATGGATGGCTGACGGGGTTCTATGAACAAATCAGCCGCAAGTGCGCTCCTCGCCAGGGTACCTGCAGACCCCCTGGCGAGTAATAAATCCTCTAAATCTGCTTACCTTGGTACAGGGGTCTCTGCCAAGGTGGACCTTTTATTCCCCCATAATCGTGGGTACAAATATGGAACCAAAAAAACAAACAAATAAAACCGCCGGCAACGGCAACATAGAGGAGAGGAGGAGCGATGCGGGGACAGAGTCCGACGCCGCATCGAGCAGCGTGGGAGGCCCAGAGAGCTCTCGACGCGTGGGGCCTGGAACCGCGGAGAACAGTAAGTTCTTCCGCAAGCGGTCCAGGCGGGATGGCGACCAGTGGCCGTCATCCGGTGAAGAAGAGGTCTCGGCCCGGAAAATCCCCACCAACGGGCGGGGCGGGCTGAGAGGCAAGGGGAATGCCAATCAGAGGGCTGAACGAGCGGCAAAGCTTGCCGAGGAGGGGCGCCACCCGGGCGATACGGCTCGGGTATCAGGCGACGAGACGAGTGCGACTGGCGGCTCCGAGGTGGAGCGTAAGGCCAGATTCGTAAAGGAGGTGGAGGCCGCGATCAAGGTCGTGGCCCACAAGCAAAAGTCCTCCTCAAAGCTCAAGGCCATTCCCGGGGCCTCCGCCTCCATCATGGCGGCTGCGGAGGCCAACTTTGTTGGGGCCGGGCCTAATGCGGACGAGGTGGCGAAGCTGCGGGCGGACGTGGCCCGCCTGACGTCTGCCATGGAGACTCTCCAGAAGGAGAATGAGCAGCTCCGCGCAGACCTGGCCGGTCTACGTGAGCCTGCCTCTCGCGCGGCGCCCCAGACGCAGCGTCTAAGCCAGCCCGTGCCGCTGGAGAACCAGGTTCTGAACCTGGTCCGGCAGGAGCTGGCTGCCTTCCAGCATCGGTTCTCCGTGCTGGAGGGCATCGTCCTGCGCCCCCCCCTGGGGGCAAACAAGACGGCGGCGAGGCCGGCAACGTACGCGGCGGCCACGGCTACCGCATCCAGGCCGGGGCCGTCCAGTCAGCCCTCGGGCGGAGCTGCAGTTGCCCCTCCCCCCCCTGAAAGGCCGGCTCCGGCAAAACCGGTACCGGCTGAACCGGCTCCGGCTAAGCCGGCGACGGGAAAGAGAGGCCAGACGAAGGCAAAAAAGGGCAAGGCGGCAGCACAGGTGATGGCTGCACCAGCCCCAGTGCCTGCGGCGAATGTGCCAGCGCCAGCGGCAAGCCAGCTATCGCCGCCGCCGTCACCACCCCCCCAGCTCCCTACACCTCCCACGGCTGAAGCCGGTTGGCAGGTGGTCGGGGACAAAAAGAAGGGGAAGAAGGCAGCCAAAAAGGCCAAAGAGCAGGAGCGGCAGCGCCAGTTCAGGGCGCGCAAGATCGCGGCTAGGCTCCGCGCCCCGAAGACCGCAGCTGTAGTGATTACACTACAGCCGGATGCGGAAAAGAAGGGCGTTACCTACCGCGATCTGCTCGCGAAGGCGAAGGAGGCGGTGGATCTCGGGGAGCTCGGGATCACTGGGGGCCTCCGGCTCAAAGTCACCCAGACGGGGGCCCGTATGCTGGAGGTCCCCGGGGAATCCAGCGGCGCGACCGCGGACGCTCTGGCTGCGAAGCTCAGAGCGTCTCTGGACGCGGAAGAGGCCCGAGTGTCAAGGCCCGTCAGATGCGCAGACCTGCGCATCATGGGTCTGGACGACTCGGTATCGGAGGAGGAGTTGGTAGCCGCCGTCGCCAGGTCCGGGGGGTGCACTACTGACCAGGTCAGGTCAGGCGCCATACGCCCGGACCAACAGGGTCTGCATGCCGCCACGGTGCGCTGCCCTGTTACGGCGGCCAAAACCATAGTGGAGGGCCGAAGGCTTCTGGTAGGCTGGGTCTCAGCGCAGGTTAAGCTGCTGGAGCCCAGACCTCTGAGGTGCTATCGCTGTCTCGTGGGGCACCACGTATCAGTGAGATGCGCCTCGGAGGTTGACCGAAGTGGCCTCTGCTTCCGCTGCTGTCAGCCCGGACACATATCGGCGACCTGCTGCGCCACGCCGCACTGTGATGCATGTGCGGCGACCGGCAAGCCAGCCGATCACCGGGCCGGAAGCAAGGACTGCGTGCCACCCGCCAAGGCCAAGGCCGCGGGTAGGGTAGGGGCCAAAGCCGCCATCGCCTCTGTGGCCTCCGCCGCGGCCGCAACTGCCACCGCCACCGCGGTCACTGTCGCCGCCGCCGTCGCCGCGACACCGACGCCCGCAGAGGGGCCCCCCGTGGAGGAAGCTGAAATGGAATGCCTATAACGGCCCCATTAAGCTTCCTCCAGGCAAATATCAACCACTGCGCCTGCGCTCAGCATCTGTTGCTCCAGAGCATGGCGCAGTGGTCGATTAACATCGCTGTGGTCGCTGAGCCGTATTTTGTCTGGCCTAGCGAGAACTGGGTGGCGGACCTTAACGGCTCAGTGGCCATCATTTCTTCGGCCGCCGCCGGTACCCCGACCCTTGAAGGTGTCAGGAGGGGTCAGGGGTGCGTAGCAGCACGGTTCGGGGAGTTCGTCGTTGTGGGGGTGTACTTCTCCCCGAACCGATCTCTCGCCGAGCTCCACAACTCTCTTGCAGAGCTGAGAGCAGTCGTCGTCGGAAGTTATCCCCTTCCCGTACTTGTCCTCGGGGACTTCAATGCCAAGAACTTGGCTTGGGGTTCTCGTCGTACAGATGTGCGGGGTAGGATGGTGGAAGACTGGGCTCTGGAGACAGGCCTGGTCGTCCTAAATCGGGGTTCTGTCCCCACGTGTGTGCGGATGCGGGGCGAGTCGGTGGTGGACATCTCGTTCGCTAGCCCCGCTCTGTCGCCGCGTGCCATTGACTGGCGTGTCATGGAGGGGTTGGAGACCTACTCCGACCACCGGTACATCCGGTTTGATGTCTCCACCCAGTCCTCGAGCGCGCCAGTCCAACAGGCCCCGAGTGGTCCGCGTTGGGCGCTGAAGCAGCTGGACCGGGAGCTCCTCCTGGAAGCCTCGATCGTGCAGGCCTGGGTGTCATCACCGGACAGGCCTGCCGACGTCAATGATGAGGCAGGGTGGTTCCAGGAGGCCATGTCCGAGATATGTGACGTGGCAATGCCCCGAGTCCGGCCAGAAAGCGCCCGGCGTCAGGTGTATTGGTGGTCGCGTGAGCTGACGTCTCTGCGCGAGGCGTGTGTCGCCGCGCGGCACCTGTACACCAGGCATCGCAGGCTCCGCATTCGTCCACCGAATGCGGCAGCCATTGAAGCGGAGCTGTACGAGGGATACAGAGCGGCGAAGACCGCCCTCCGGGAGGCTGTCCTGCGAGCCCGGGATCGGGCCCGTGAGGAGATGCTGGAGACTCTCAACAGAGATCCGTGGGGGCGCCCTTACAAGATGGTGCGGGATAAACTCCGCACCTGGGCCCCCCCGCTGACGCAAAGTCTCCGGCCCCAGCTCGTGGAGGACGTGGTGAGCGCTCTGTTCCCTGCGCGAGGGGAACATCCGCCCCCGCCTATGGCTCCGCCACCTGCGGTGCCGGAAGCGGACTACCAGGACAACGACGACGACATCCCGGAAGGGACCGGGGTAGAACTGAGAGTGGCGGTGCGTAGGCTCAAGGCCAGGAATACCGCCCCAGGACCCGATGGCTTGCCTGGCAAAGCCTGGGTCCTGGCCTCGGAGGCTCTCGGGCCCCGACTGGAGAGGCTCCTAAGCGCATGCTTGGAGAGAGGCCAATTCCCGCTTCGTTGGAAGACGGGGAAGCTGGTCCTCATTCGGAAGCCGGGGCGCCCTGCGGACTCTCCGTCCGCATACCGGCCCGTGGTGCTGCTCGACGAGGTGGGCAAGCTCTTTGAAAGAGTCATTGCAAACCGCCTCGCCGAGCACCTTGCGGGGACGGGGCCGGATCTTGCGGAACACCAGTTTGGTTTCCGCAAGAGGCGCTCTACGGTGGACGCCATCATGCGCGTGAGAGCCCTCACGACGGGGGATGCAGTGGCCAGAGGGCGGGTTGTCTTGGCGGTGTCTCTCGACATCGCCAACGCCTTCAACTCCATGCCCTGGAGCTGCATTAGGGAGGCACTCCGGTATCACCGGGTGCCGACCTATCTCCGTCGTATAGTCGGGGACTACTTGACGGACAGGGCCGTCATCTACCCCGGTCGCAACGGTGAGTGGAACCGGCGAGAGATGTCGTGCGGTGTCCCACAGGGTTCGGTTCTGGGGCCACCTCTGTGGAACATCGGTTACGACTGGGTGCTGCGCGCCGACCTCCCTACCGGCGTCAGCGTAGTTTGCTACGCTGACGACACGCTGGTACTGGCACAAGGGGGGTCGTACGAGGCGGCGGCGGAAACTATGACACGCGGGGTTGCGATAGTCGTTGAGAGGATTCGGCAACTGGGTCTGGAGGTGGCTCTGCACAAGTCCGAGGCCATGCACTTCCATGGTCCTCGGAACAGGCCACCACCGGGATCCTCAGTGATGGTGGGAGGGGTATCCATCGGCGTCGAGTCGACGCTGAAGTACCTAGGACTCGTCCTCGACGGCCGATGGAACTTCGTTGAGCACTTCCGACGTTTGGCTCCCAAACTGGAACGGACCGGGGCTGCCTTCAGGCGGCTCCTGCCGAACCTGGGAGGGCCAAACGCCTCCTGCCGGAGGCTCTACGCGGGAATCGTACGGTCCATGGCCCTTTACGGGGCCCCGGTGTGGGCGCGTGGTTTGGCGCGGCTTGCCGTCCACCACC
The DNA here is from genome assembly GCA_036936625.1 of Parnassius smintheus behrii. Classification (NCBI taxonomy): domain Eukaryota; kingdom Metazoa; phylum Arthropoda; class Insecta; order Lepidoptera; family Papilionidae; genus Parnassius; species Parnassius smintheus. The sequence goes on along the minus strand of JAUPFT010000002.1, from coordinate 19,730,993 downwards.
TGAACGCGCCCCAAAGGGTGATTGCCGTGAAAATGGTTCGCGGCTACCGCACGATCTCCCGCGAGGCGGCGAGCCTCCTTGCCGGATTGCCGCCATGGGATCTGGAGGCGATAGTTCTCGCGCGCCAGCACGAATGGCGCGCGGAGGCACTATGCCGTGGGGAAACCCCGCTGCCGCGGCAAGTTGTCGCGCAGCGGACAGACTTCCGGCACGATCTCATGGCGACATGGAGACAGCGACTGTCGCAACCCCGTGCTGGGCACGCCACTATAGCGGCGATAAGACCCTTCTTTGAGGAGTGGCTTGAGAGACGCCACGGCATCCTCACCTTCCGCCTGACGCAGGTCCTCACCGGACACGGTGTGTTCGGAAGGTTCCTGCACCGAATCGGGCGGGAGGAAACGCCCGGGTGCTCCCACTGCGAGGATGGACCGGAGGACACGGTGGAACACACCGTGGAGGTGTGCCCTGCTTGGGCGGAGCACCGCCGTGTCCTCGTAGCGGAGATAGACGGCGGCGACCTCTCGCGTCCGGCCCTGGTCGAAGCCATGGTCCGGAGCGAGACGGAATGGGATGCCGTCACCACCTTCTGCGAAGCAGTGATGCTAGCGAAGGAGGTGGCGGAGCGGGAGAAGCAGAGAGCAGCAGCTCTCCTCCCCGGCCGCCGCGGGAGACGCCCTGGGCGTCGGGGGCTACGTCGTGGCCCCCGGCCACCGTAGGCGCGGGCCTGTGGACGGCGAGCAATGGGTAGCTCGCCGTCCGTCCGTCTAACGACGACAGGCCGTGTCTACGGCGCGTTTTGTTCCACGCGCGCCTCAAAGAGATGTCAGCAGCGAGAAGGGGCCCGCAAGGGCCGACGCCTGCCGGGGCTGCGGGCTGTTCGAAAGAGATACCGCGGCTCCGGAACGTAAGGGCACTGAAGGAACACGGATGGTTTTTAGTCAGTAAAAGTCTGACACTCCCTTACGCTCCACCCAGAGCGAAAGGCGTCATTAGATGATTTTCCATCCGCAAAAAAAAAAAAAAGGCAGGTACTATATATTCAGTAGTCTATATATCCTGTGGCGCTACAGTCCTTTGTGGGCCCTGACTTCCTCAACAATATTCCTCCACTTGTCGCAATCCTTCGACTCTCTGCGCCAGTTGGTGTATTTACCCACTCTTCTCAGATCCTCTTTTACATTTCTACCCAACGTTTTTCTGGCCTACCTTTTGGTCTCTTTTGCTGGGGAGTCCGCTTGGTCATGATTTTCACGGCCCTAGAATCCGGAATTCGTTTTAGATGGCCCGCCCATTTCAGCCGCTGTGCCATACAGAACCTGACGATGATCTCGAGTCCTATAAGAACATGAAGCTCGTGATTCATGCGCAGCCGATACGGGCCATCAGATTCTTGGACTGGTCCAAATATGTTTCTGAGCACTTTCTTTTCAAATACCACCAGTCTCGCTTCGTCCCTCTGTGTAAGTATCCAGGTTTCGCATACGTAAGTCATAACAAGTCTTATGATCGTCCGGTGGATGGTGAGTTTGGATTTTCTGCTCAGTATTTTGGAATTAAGTAGCTTTTTACATGAATAAAAACATTTGTTACCGGCGACTATTCTTGCTCTAATCTCAGTTTCAGTGCTGTTTTGGGAAGTCAATATAGACCACCCTAAGTATTTAAAAGTTTTAGCCCCTTCGAAAACGTTGCTCATCATAGAGATGTTTTGTAGCGTCTCGTGCTTTCGAGTCGTAGTGAGACATTTTTTTCGGTGTTGATCTTGCGGCCGAAACATTCCGCTTCTTTACTGAGGTTAAGGCAGTGATCCGCCATTCTGTTTTTAGATCTACTGGATATGACAATGTCGTCTGCATAGACAGCGATCTGCGATATATTATAGTCTATAATAATAATAATAATAATAATAATAATCCCAGTTAGCCTCTCTGGTCATCTGAGGCGACTGGGACTCCGTGTCGGACCGCTCCGGGCTCAAATGCAGAAGGCGGTGCTCCTTGATACTGCCCGCATCGTCCGTCGGTTTCTTTCCCTTTCTCCCTAACCCTTGGCCGTTTGGTCTCCCCTGCCGAGGGCTTCCATCTGGTTGGGCTTTTATTTATTTATGTATTTTTGTATTTATTTTATTTTATTGATATTTATGTATATTTATCCTTTCATTTTCGTTTATAATTATATATTTATTGATCCCAACCAGATGAGAAAACTTATAAAAAAAAATAATAATAATAAAATTTATTTCAGCAAATAGAAATTATAAGATACTATAAGACCCGTTATATTAACTTTCCGAATGATCGATTCCAGCACTAAATTGAAAATAAGAGTTGACAATGCATCTCCTTGTTCTTCACTTCCGTGGATATACTAAAAGATTCTGAAAACTCATTTTGAATTACAACTACGTACTGTGAATGCTCTAAAGTTGCCTTGACAAGTCGTACTAGTTTACTAGGTATACCTAAGAGCAAAATGTTACTATACTTCTGATTGCGATTTACACTATCGAAAGCTTGCTTGAGATCAACAAATATGTGACGCAATGCAGTACACATTTAGTAGTACTGATCATAAATCCGTAAGTGTGTATTCGGTATTCACTACTTCGTCTTCGTTGCACGAGATGTGTATATGTCCGTATATAAATAAATAAACTAAATTGAAAAGTTTTTATGATAAATCCTTTTGACTGCTTGCTTAATTTTTTTATTAAATTAATTAGCACGCGCATGTAATACAATAGAACATTTCTTGTACGTGAATAAATGCGACAACTTTAACGCCTAACTTGCAAACGCCCTTCGCTCAGGCGCCTACGTGCGTACTTAATAACATAAAATCATTCTAGAAGCAATGCACATACAAACGGTTTTATGTTATTAAAGGTAGGAATTTTTTTTTAATTAGTTTCGATGCAAGCATGTTCATCGCCTAATGTAACGTACAAAATGTTCAATAGTTAAGGCTCTTATTGGGTAATTGTGGTGTCATTGTTTTTGTCAACTAATTATTTTTGTATTGACGATTTTAATATTGATGATAAATTTAAAATCCTCTCATAAATGGGGTAGTCCTGTGCACAGCAATGGGAAGTATACAGGCAGTAACTTTAACTGTATATGGAGTATAATAGGTACATTATTACACCTGTGTTTGTGCATAAACTTAGGCACTATAATCCTATTTTGCGCAGTTTGCTAGTCTCCATCGGGACCGGCCACCGTGACCGAAATTTGGTCTGGAGAACATATTATATTTTTAATGTTTTTTAAATGATTTAAGAATGGGAGACTGAAGATGTCATCATAAATCATCGGTGCATTTATCTTCAATTAAAATAAAACAAGTGAATGCAATGCTTAGTTAAAAATGTTTTTGCAAACACGATGTTACTATTTTAGTCTACTATTATATGTACTATACTATAAATACTATTGCGTGCGAGCGTGCTGCTTCCCCGGTAGAGCCGTCTTTATTGTGTTGGAGCTTGCAGCATACGCTGCAGCGATCCTCTGCCACGTACCAAAAATCAACCTCTAAATGTAAACATTATTTTTGTCTTGTAGTTCTTGGTAGCCATTTGTTGAATGTTATAAAACAGCTTAATTAATTAAATAACCAAAAGTAAGAAATGATCGTAATAATTCAAAATCGAGTTATGTACGAAAAATGAAGCTAATTTGCCAATAATTATATTGCAATTTCAGATCCTCTTCTGCTATTATGTGGCTTTAACACCCCCTCAAATTAGATAACTTTTTTTTGTATTTAGCAACTATAACTTATTAATTGTTTTATTTATATTTTTATTTTTATTCTTACTTATATATTGTTGATACATGTGTTTCATCAATTGCCTAAGACCCTGTATGAATTATGCGCAAAGGCTGTAGCAGAATAGCAGGAGTAATGGGTTTCCCGTTACAACTGAGTAACAGACCATTTTGTTACAACTAATCATTAAGCTGTCTATTTAAATTTTAACATTGTATTTTTGTGTGGCAAATAAATACTTTTTATTTATTTATTTATTTTTCAATAAAGAAAAAAGCTGAAGAAGAAGAAGAACGCTGCTTCTTTGTTTAATGGTCAGGGATTGCAATTTGATAAATAAAAAATATCACGATCTGATGAGTTTGAAAAAGGAAGGAAAGCTGTATTGAGATTTATAAATAAATAAGAAAACTCGAGTATGCGGCAGTATAAAGCCGTTACACGCATACCGAGGAAATACGAGAAAGCTGAATAAACATAGAAGTATTTCGAATGTGTATTATCACAACGCAAAATGTATTTAATCATAACCGATAGTTATTGATATTATCAACAAACGAATTTAAAACTTCCATTACATACATAACGATCAAGCTAATGAATACAATACACAATGATAAATATACTTTAAATTAAATCTAACCCATAAATTTATAAACATTATTTCTAATACTAAAAACCTTAAAAATATATATTATAATAACTAAATTAAATTATTAAAAAAGAGGTCCTTTAGGCAAGGTTCCGAAGATACTGGCAGCGTTTCCCCGTTGAATAGCTAGACTAATTCTTTGTCCGAGGTAACTGCCAGCTCTTCGGTCTCCTGTGACGTCGATTAACCTTTTTGCTATTTCCTTAAAAAGGCTTATAGCGCTAGGACCCCACGGACCAAGGGTCTCGACACCGAAAGGGACAAAAATATATTCGGAGCCTAGACCCCTGTATTTGCAAACTTTAGCCTTTTCTGCCGCTTCACAAGCCGCACCAGCTCTGTTGTTGGTTCCACGTAGATGGGAAGGGGCCAGCGTGTCTGAACAGGTTGCATCCCATACCAGCACCCGGCCCATCCTCCATGGAATCAAACTCATACCGTCCGGTCTCTTGCCATCGTCTCTTGCAATACCAGACGGCTCAAGTAGACTTGGCACGTTGACGGTGGCAAGAGACCGGCGTATGATATCGTTAAGTGCTGCATGTCTCGAGAAGCGACCTGCACTTTTTTGGCATGATAGCCCGTGATATCCTAGCTTGTCGACGTCACTGCCACACGGATCAACAAACTAATTTAAATATTTAGAATGTCATTGACCTTAACAATTTCATTCTTGATTTTAAGATTTCATAATTAACTCACATTGGTAACTGGTGAGAAATAATCAGGTAAAATAAATTTCAAAAAAAAAAAGTAATTTATGTAATATTTTGATAAAAAAGAACAAATAGGAACATAAAAATGTTAATAATTACATACATAAAACAATTTACAAGTAGTGGAGTAGTGGACGAAAAGACGTCATGGTTTAAAAAGTTTATGGCTGTAGCAACATTGCTTCTGAATAACAGCCAAGGAGGCGTGACAAGTCTATGAAGTTATTTCTAGGTTTTACAAACAAATTAATATACTCTTACACAGTACATACAAATGTGTTATTTTATGTACATTTATTTTATATTGCTTTAGTTGCTATAAAGTATGTTTTACTTTGGCATTTTATTCAAAAAGTTAAGTAACTATTGGTAACTTACTTTTAAATCATTTATTCCTTTAAATTTTTGTTTTATATATTTTTTTTGTAAATGAAGTCTAAGTCTTTAATTTTTATTATGATTATGTGCAGGGCTATAGGGTGCTGGGATCTCATACGAATTCTAACTGAAAGTTAACTGAAGTGTTATACGAAAATTATTCAAATCTGTGTTTTTTATGATTATCCCAGTGTTTCTCGGCACCAAATCCTAACCTCTTAATACATATAATATAATATCTTAACCTAATCGTATAGAGGGTGTACAAACACATTATTTCGAGACGTCTCTGTATGTACTTTATCATCATCATCATAATGCCACAAAGCACGATCCGTAGCCACCTGCATTCTTCGACTACCTGCATACTTCACTTAAGTCTTACCAAGTCGCTACTCCATTTAGTGGGGCTCCACACTTCACCTACTGGTACGAGGCTGCCACTCGAATATATTTCTCCCTCATTGGTTGTATGTTCTTCGAGCTATATATAGGTTGCCCATTGCCACTGCAGCTTACTAATCCATTGGGCTACTTGTGGGCTAAGTATTCTGAAGTCATTACCACGCCCATGTTGCCAATGTTGTGACTATTAAAGTTCTCTTTCCAGAGTCCACAGTTGGATATGGGCCGCGAGCCACAGGAGGGAGGATTTGCGAATTGATTATCGTAGTATCGGACGTCGGGCAATGGGGTGATGGGATGATGGCGTGATGGAATCTCTTAAACTGCTACTAAACTGTCATGTGTATCCAAGGTGTCTGCATTCGGCTAACTTCTATTGAACATTCATTTATGAGCAATTCAAAAAAGTTGTTTATAGTATAAAGGTGACAAACGAGCGCGCAGTCCACCTGATGTCATCTATCTACGATTAAGAATCAAAATGCAGATGCGTAGTCACCCCTGAAGTCTAACATGGAATGCCTCGTTTCCAGTAAAAAGTTCTCCGGCTTTCTACACTCATCATACAATACACAGCAGCACCAAGCTGCATTTTACGCTGGTATTCAACCTGGTACTACAACCATGACATAACTGCAGCATGGCTCCACCACATAAATTCTTTTATGAGCAGTCTAAATAAAGTGTTCCTATAGAATTTACCAAACGTTACCATAGATGTATGCGAGGCAAACAAGCACAAAGTCCAGGTGAGTGGTAACTGCTGCGCGGCTTCCCACATCCTTTGATACCTTTTTGTGGTTGTTAAGAAGTTTTATCGATGACAGACACACACATACTTATTTAAATATATAACAAGAATGGTAAGTTCCCGCCTAACGGTTTGTAATGGTTTTATGGAATTCGAGGTAGGAGTTTTAAAAAATCATTAGCTATAGCCGAAATCAGCTAGGAGAGATCATTACCACAGTATTGGGAGGTGAAGACGTAAAAACTTAAATAACTTAATTTCAAGTTAACGAGTGAGTAACTCCTTACTGTTAGGGTATTGTAAAAAACAGTGCATTATTCGTGTTAAAAATATGAAAATCTCTGCTGTAAAACTTAAGTACATATTTTTAAAGTTTATCACTTTTGTAATTTTTTAAGGAAAATCCCTTCGATTCTGGTTGCTATCAAAATAATATTCACAAACTGTTATCTAATCATAAAGCAAGAAAAGTAAATTTGCAGCCTATATCGGCTCCTTTCATCATCATCAGTCACTACCAAGTCATAATTGAGTGTCATTGTGATAATTTTATCTAGTTATTTCAGTTTTCTATACTGCTTACTTACCACAAATAGATAGCATAGACTTTGTTTGCTAAGTTTTTTATACCTAAACACGAATATAAGTTAAGATAAAACTTGACTCAGAGAACTAGTTGAACGGCCTCTATTAGATTCTTAATGTTTATCTTATAACTTATTACTATTGAGGCATACCGAAAGAAGAACACGCCTACGAATCCCCAAAGTTACAAGTTCCAAGAATTAAATGCAACTGAGTACTCTAAAGTATATTTTCAATTTGGTCGCACAATCTAATGCAACTGTTGAGAACGACTATACAATATAAGCTGCACTGCAATGGGTTCTATAAACATGCATGACGGGTTTTCTTTCTCGCTCTAACATAAGCAATGAAAGACGCTTGTAAGTATTGTAGAGCATGGATAAAAGTGCTGGGTTATTTTTATATCGTCGTACTTTCACTCACCGGTGGATGAGGTATTGTTTGTTGACAATTCGAATATACCTGTGGGAACTGTAGATGTACGACAAATATAGTTCTCATTTTACGTTTAGACAATACTGAAAAATGGTGTTTTTCACTCAATTGTTTTATGGCGTCCGTATAATTGTTTCGAATTCCTTGAACCATTGCCGATTTTATAAATGTTTCTAAATTTGTAACGTAAAGGTATCCACTATACAGTCAATAGCATATCTAATGCCACATATATGTCTTATTTCTAAAGATATAAAAATGATTTCCTAAAGAATTCCTTTTTAGGAGTGTAGAGTCGTCATAGAGTCAATATCTGTTAAAAAATATATCTTGGAGCTCTGTTTTTTTTAACTAAATTGAACTGATACACGAAGTTAGAGTTCACGTGATGGTAAGTGGCTAATGCGGCTCACGGACGTCAACCAAAGGACTGTTCCACCACTTCACACAAAGAAGGTGACAGATGCGTAGTCGCCTCTGGGGACTATGCTATGATGCCTCACAGGCTTATGTGTATATTATACTGGCTTTCCATACCCATCAGACTGGACCACAGCAGTGCAAGTATTGCTGCTTGATGGCACAACAAGAGAAGAGGGTGATACCCAACCTTTTTTATCTAGGCAGTCCGTCTGACTGCCTAGATAAAAAAGGTATCCTACCACTAGAAAATTACTCTATTAATAATTTAAATAAATCTGATGACCTATATAGCGTTTATTAAGGTATATTATTAGTCATAATATGAGGCATTAATAAATGATGCAATCCTTTGCCTTCGAATTCAGTTATAAGACGTGACGTGTCCTTGATTTTATGTTCCCGAATCGGGATTCTGAAACGGAATTCCGAAACGTAATTCCGAATGTATGTAGCGGATCGAAATGTCTCAAATTGTTCCTTTTTTTGGAGAGAGACATATTTAATTATTTATGAATAATTTATTCTGGAGAAAGTGTTATATTTAAAGATTATTTTTCTGATATAAGTAAAATAAGAGGTGACTGTTTTAAAACTTGAGTTAAAGGTTCGAACCCTGAATGAGCTTCGTAACTAAAGACATGATACGCCCCTAGCAAGATTCGAGTTTTGCGCCCCCAAGATTTATTGTCTAGAAAAAGGAAAAACATAATCACTTAAAATGAGTCTCTAATGGCGGAACCGCTAAAATTATTTATTGTACTTTTAAGCACTAATTATCACGTGTATGGGCTTTTTATATAGTATAAACCAGTGTTTGACTGATATTCTACCTGACGGTAAGTGGTTATGTAGTTAATGATGGTAAAACGTACTGCCTTGCTTAACAAAAGTCTATTTACGCTTGTCTTGAAGACACCCAAATCGTAACGAGTGGTAAGATAGGTGCTGGCAAATTATTCATTCAACTTCTTTGTTGTACACACGATGAAGCAAACCGTTTGGTTGTGAAGAAATCATAGTATGAAAATTTACTTGAAATAAATCTTAAATCGCGAATATTTCAAATTATTATTACTAGGGTGAGTACTATCCTCTCATTTATTTATACTGCGGAGAAGAATTATGGTGTTCCTATTTGAAGGGTAAGAAAACCAGTGTAATGCAAGCTGTGAAGCATTCCATTTTAGTCTTAAGGGACGACATCACATTTGTGGCCTTTTTTGTTTAAAGTTAGACCCTTTTTAGTGGAAATGAGGTATTCTAGCTAAGTGACAACGCATCTATATTTTGATTCCTAACGGAGGATAGAAATAGATGTCTATGGGTAACAGCATCCATTTACCATCAGGTGGAATATGTGCTCGAAAAGAAAAAAGAAAAAAGGTAGTAGTAATCACCCATCATCACATAGTGTTTGTTTTGGTTTAAATAATTTCTTAAAATATATTTTTACGACTGTTAAGGAAAACCCCGTGGGTAATTTAGTGTAGAGAAACGTAAACACCATGTTAACAAAATATTATTAGCTCTAAATAGTGCGTCAACTTCGAGAATAAATGTTAAAATCATAAGGTTATTTAATTGTTCCAATTACTTACGTACTTGTTAATTAACATATATTATTTCGATATATTATATCGAACTCAGATGAAGTAAAAAAGTATCTACTTCATCTGAGATATCGAAGCGTTAAACTGTATTCTTAGTGCTTTACTAATAGTAATGTCTCTCTGATGCGGTCAGAGTATTGAGTTGGGTTTATTTTACTATTATATTTTGTCAGAATATTATGCACCTTCAACATTGTAAAATAAGACTTATTTTTATATCCAAAGTCACGATATGCTATACTTCGTTATATTGCTTTAAGTGTAAACAATGAAAACTTGTATTAAATTTGACTCAGATACAAAGAAATTTGAGTGTGAGCAAAATAAATGTACGCGTTGATGTGACGTATTTATTTCAACCGTTAAAAATAATAACTTTCATGTATCTGTTGCACATTTTCCATTTGCCAGTGGAATAATATAAGATGGTAGTCTTTGTTTACCTTAGCTTGAATCTTATCTCGCGCTTTCCAGACGCCATAAGGATCAAAATATCTTGTTTTCCAGTACACCGTTGTTTAAAATAAAAATTCTTTACCGATAAGAAGGCTCGTTGCGCTAAATTATTCAGAGTCGGGTGATCGAACGCCTTTGTTACTTTATTCTACTGCATACATGTTTTCTTTGTGATTATATATCCTTCTATAGTAATATAACATATATTGATATGAATCATATAAATACATTTGTGCATTTAGTTGTTTTTAATTGCTACTTACAACAGACTTGTTACATTCTCTGCCAGTTTAATGTGAATATAAATGTTTTGTTAAATCAAATACTTACTTGTATTTATATGGTGCTTGTTATTTATACTTGTAAATACACATTTTTATAGAATTAGGATGACGAACAAGCAACATATAATTCACGTGACGGTAAGTGGATGCTGAGGGCCTGTAGACACTTTCATCTATTCTCGATTAAGGACCAAAATTTAGATGCGTTGTCACCCCTGAGGAATTTCATGGAATGCCTTGTTGTTAAAAAAGGTAAAGGGGGTGCACACACAAATAGACTGATAAATTTCTACTATATATATTTACAAATATTGGACTTATCGGGAAGGTTAATAAAAGTAGCCACTTTGGTAGGTACTACACTGGTAAATTTAATTTTAGTTCCCAAACGATAATTACAAAAATTAAGGTTATCAGGAAAGTGTTCTGATAGTGAGGGACGCAGGCAAGAGCTCAGGTAAATACCTGTCGGAATTACCAGAGCGCGATAGAGTCAAATATATTGCACGAACGTATGTTAATACGTCATTAGTTTTATAACTAGGTTCTTATTTTCTGACAAAATAAATACAATAATTAATTTTAATATAAGAAAACTCTAATAGCAGGAGTATATTATGAAGTTACGTAACCTGTGCTACTTCTATTGTGCACATTTATACTTATATCATCTAAATTAAGTGCTACTGTGGATATCACGACGCATTTTTGAAAATAAGGAAATAAATAAAAAAGTTGAAAATAATTATTTTTACTTACTTGATGGTCAATAATATATAAATATAGGATGAACAACTTAATGCACTGAAAGACTACATCGGCGTACTGAAATCGGAATGTAACGAATAAGTACTTTGTTTAAAGATGTAGGATTTTCACAATATAAATACAGCACTAAAGATTAAAATAAAACGTGAAATTTATATGTGGTTTAAAACTGATACTAATTTATAAATAACTTGCCGCATTGAAACGGGGCTATTGCTGTTTCCATGGATACACTGTTTACGTTTGATAATATATATACGTGTTATTACTTATTAGTGTCTAAACTAATATTTTTACAAGATTTCGATCAATTATACATAAAAATACAATTTATTATGCTTTTTAATTTAAATGTACTATTTTTAACTAAATATAAATAGCAAATAAATAAATAAAAAAGCATAACCTTAGGGTCAAATAAACTGGCAACTTCAGTTCATTACTTACAATAATGTTATAAAAAAAAATGTGAAATTATGTTTGCATGTTTGGATGCTTGTCCTACATTCACGCTTCAACGGATAGATGGATTTTAATGTGATTGGACAAGAAGTAAATTTTATCGTGGGAAAGGACATTCGTAAGTTTTGGACACAAATAACAGCTAGGTTTGAATAATCTAGAAATATTAAAAGGTTTTCAATTGCCTGAAACGAACTGAAATGACATAAATACAACAGCATTGTATTTAATGCATTTTTTTCTTGAATTAGCCAAATCATAAAATTCCAAAAAGGTATTTATAATGGCATATCTACGAACAAATTAATTCGAATGAAACCGGTCGCCTGAGAGGCCGTACAAACTGGAATTAATGTGAGATTGTATAGAACAAAATGCATTTATGGTAAGCAAGTATAAAAGACTTTGTTTGAATTGGTTTCGTCATTGAAATTGCTTAGAGCGTAACGGGCTCAGATTGCGTTGTCTGTACAAACACAAATATGGGATGAATCTGTTTTTATTTATTAAACATATATTTATATTTTATGCCTTAAAGTCGTGAAAAGTTTTGGACTTTTAAAGTGGACCATTTCACACAGTCATTTCAATTTTAGTATTATTCTCACGAAACTATTATTTATTCCACCTAAATGACGAGGTTTTAAAAGTTTGAACTATTCCAAAAATATAATGTTATTACAGTGTAATAAACTGGCGTTTACTGAAGTGAAAATCAGTAGTTGTAGTTATCACTATGTGGTTTCTATAACATTTGCTGAGTAGACGCCTTTTTAGTTCTATTCCGTTAAATAATTACATTATGTTAATTTGTGTGTATGTTTGGAACTAAATAAATTATATTATTATTATCTAATGTATATTATGTATAAGGAAATGTAAGCATGAATGAAATAACACATTGTATTAGAATAAGATAATACTTACCAGTTTTAGAAGACGGTATAATTGTCGAGTGATACAAATTATTACTTATGTCGAGTGCACAAAACAATTGAGTTTTTAAATGTTTAAAATCACCGACGTTAATAGTTATGGTAATTGAACCGTAGCATAGGTCATTTAAAACAAAAGTATTGCGAGAGAATAGCTCCGTCGCCGCCGCGCCGGAGCGCGGTGTTTGCAGAATGGCAAGAACTTATGAATGTTTCCTCGGGTTCTTAGAACACGAATGCGTTCGTTCCTGGTGAGCTGCATTTTTCTCTATCAGATTTTTATAAAGTTGCAAAGATAAGTTACATTAAAACCTAAATAATAAGTCTACTTGTTTAAAAAAGTGAAAATAAAATAATTGATAGGATAAAAAATGTAACCACGTTTTCCCTTGTTCTTGTTTTCAATTCGACTGTATGTTTTTTTCTATTTTTTGTATATGTATGTTACGCGTTATTTTCGTCGCTTTTTAAACCAATTTTTATGATTTTTTAAAATTATTGCATAGGCTTCAGAGGAGTTAGCCAAAATAACTCTCTACGTTCGTTAACGCTATAGAAAACCATAAAATGGTAAGAAACATATTTAAACGTAAAGTCACGAGACTTAGCTTTGTTACCATTTATTTTTATAGTTTTCTATAGCGTTAGTGATCGTAGAATGTCATCTTGGCTTACCCCGCATGAATGGTTACATATAAACGTAGGAATATTCATGATCTGATGATGTGATGTGATCAAATGAGGTATGTATGTTTTTAATATATATGTTTTGAATGTAATCATTTGAACGACATTCTTATTGTAACCTGCAACTTGTAATATTTCTTATTCCACTCAAAAGGGTACAAACATCAGACTTTTAATAAAAAGTAAACGCCGAAGTTAAGGAACTTTTTTTATGAATAAGGGTGGCAAGTTAACACAAACACTTGATGGTAAGTATATGCTGTGGCCCATAGAAATCTACATCTATCGTTAGTTAAGGACTGCCACGTTGCAGCAGTTGCAGCTATATTATAGTTGCAGCACGAATGGGTTGGCTATATCGTGGCAGGACCGCGCTCTCACAGAATTACCAGCGTAATGCTGCTGTGTTTCGTATGGTGAGTGTAGTGAACCGGAGATCTTTTTTAAATGAACCGAGGCAATCCATCTTAGTACTCAGGAGTGACAACGCATTTCCATTTTAATCCTTAGTTGAGGATAAATGTGGATGTCTATGGGCCACACCATCCACTTACCATCAGGTGGACTGTGTGCTCGTTAGTTACCTAATGCTATAAAAAATATGCCTTGTTACCCATGAGGACTAAGATGGAATGCCTTGTTTTCAGTAAAAAGGATCACCATAGAAAACACAGAAGCATTACGCTACTGTTTTACGCTAAAATAAAGTAAATAAATTCAACATTATAGTTTTATGGAGTCGGCTTTCACTTTTATTAAAAGTATTCCTTCTAGTTAATCTTAACTGTACTGGGCCTTAGGCCGTAACTAAATTTTTTTTATAGGATAGGGTAAGAAACGAGCACACAGTCCACGTGATGATAAGTGGTTGCTGTGACCCATAGACATCTACATCTATCCTATATTATGAATCAAAACGCAGATGCGTTGTCACCCGTGAGGACTAAGATGGAATGCCTCGTTTCCAGTAAAAAGGATCTCCGGTTCTCTATACTCACCATACGAAACACACCAGCATTAAGTTTCTATTTTACGCTAGTATTCTGTGAGAGTGGTTATTTCCCGGTCGAGCCGACCCATTCGTGCTACAAGTATACTACTAATATAACTGCAGCATGGCACTACCACGTTTAAAAATTATTAAAATATATATTTTTTACGAATGGTGTGTACTTGTATAATATGGCAAAACACATAACGTTTGCTAATAAAAACATTGTCTACAATTTAGTTTGTAGTAATTTTATGTACTGTAAAGTAATAAGAAAACAGTTTCATCACATATGAAGTATTCCTTTATTGGATATCACAGTTTATTACTATATAGTTAACGCACAAACTGCATAGTGGAGGTGAAATCATCGTTCTATATTTGGCAATGTTAGTCACTAAATGATCGAGGTATAAATTGCTCAGAAACTATATTCTTTTGTGCCACATTCCTTTGAAATAAAATAGTCCTAAGTTACATAAACATGTAATAGGTATTACGTGTAGTGGCAGCGTGGGAAAATCCACTACCCCGTATCATCCCGTGGGAACAGGGGATGGGTAGCAGCATTTAAAGCTTATAACAATTTAAAATAACACAAAAACACTGGCGTGTGTCCCCTACAGATTGCCCCAAAAGTGACACGCACGCCACACGTATGTTCCAGTGGAGTTTTGAGAGGTTTAAAAGGAGGTGGGGGAGGAATTAAAAAAGTTACCTTTACTAATGACAAGCTGAGCCAAAAAACTTTTATATTTAATTTTAGGCAATTTTAAATATTTTAAGTGGTCTCAGGGTTGTTCTATATCTGCAAAATTGTTAAGATTTTATTTTATTAAATAAACAGATTTACATAAGATACGTGTGAAATAATAAAGTCAAATTTAGTCAATTTTATAGTTTTTTTTTAAAGTAGTGAGGTAAAAAGCAAAGTATTTGTCTAGCTTTTTCGATTCTTCTCTTGTTGCTGCTTTTTTTTCGGGTTCGTTCGTTCAGAACATCCGCTTTAAAACACCTTTGTGACAGAGCACTTATTGTGTTCGGAAGGCGGAACGAGTGAATTCTACATATACTTAAAATCTATTCCAATTTTGTTTATTTGAAATGCTAATTGAATTCCTAATTGTGTATAATATTCGCATAGTTGTGTCAATTTTTAAGACTACAGCGAGCAATTTTTTATAGTGAAAAGTTGAGAATTAAGGTTAGTCAAGTTCATTACTAAAGCGTTTCGTTTCTATAGTGCGCCTACCTGATCTTTATTTTTTGATCCTATTCAATGGCTGGACTACATCAATTGTGTTGATAGATCGTTATCAACGACAAATACCTATAGCGTTGTCATCTTTGCAGAGTTTGTGCTTATAATTATAATAATAATAAAATATATATATATTAAAATAATCTATTGAGGTCTAATTCTATAGCAGCAATCTGCATAATTTTTCTGCAAAAATCCATAAATAGTTCCGTCCCCAACGAATATTCTTGTGTATCAGGAAAGTTATATGTTGTGAAATGATTAGAGAGAGAAGTTGGATACGTTGAATCGGTCTGAGGTTATTATAAGAAAGAAAGAGCAAAAGCATGCTATACTTGAATGAGATCAAAGGGGCCCTACAAAGTGCAGAAACGATCAATACAGATTGTGTTTTTGCAAGCGAAACCAATGTAATTGTGGGCATGTGGTGAATTGGCAGAATAAAATAAAGCTTTATATTTATAACACAAAGTTTAATGCAATTTTAAATCGTTCCATAACAGTAGATCGTTCATGAAGTTTATTAGTTCATAAATTACTTCAAAACAATAGACCGTTAGAATCTTACAGGTAGATTGAATAATGTCTTTGTAAATTCGTATAAAATATCAGTTATTATAAAAAACAACAGACAAAAACTGTGGATACTCTTGAAACAAAATAAGCTAATATAATAATGAACAAGGAACATTGCTTTATTTTCGTTTGAATAAATATTACTCGACTTTATTACAAAACGTGGTTTATTGATATTTTCGGATTTGAAGAAGCGCCGGTCTTCGCGAACTTTGACATTTACTGTCAAATTCCAAATTTTACGCTTTGAAATATATTGTACTTACTAGGTACACTACTTCGATGATGACCTTATATTTAAATTTGCATATTATCCACGGGACTTCTTTAATGAAACAGACCCTAATTTACCTGGACTAATTATAAACTATGTACCTACCTGTACTGTACTTTTTTAATGAGTTGCTATATGTTTTGTGTAAAAAATAAATTGATTGTGAGATTAATGAATTGTAATGCAGTATTTTATGGCATATTGTGTTTAATTTTGTTGTTGAGGATGTTACTTCGATACCAATAATTTTAGTTTTGAGTTTTTTTATTACTACAAACAATGTCATTAAACTCATAACTCGACATCAATTTAAGATATGCTAGTTGCTTCCTCTCTTTTCACTAAATAACTGTAGAAAGAGACAGTTATAGAGGTAATAAATACCTAATTTAAAGACCTTAAATTTCATAGTCGGACTAAGCAAATGGTTACTGAAGTGTCCGTAAGTCGGCGTTCAGACGGTTCGTCACGTATTTTGAATCGAAGGCCATACTTTTATTCAAGCATAACGTAATATTAGTAATACCTATTGACTTTTAATGTCATCAGACAAACAAATTAATGGATCCAATCCATGATTCTTGATAGACACATTAAATTTTGTCTGCTTTTTGAAAATACATGTCTGCTATGTTGCTAGCGTTAAATGTTATACAGGTATGTTTATCTAATATTGTATAGATTCAAACAACGTACGGCCCCGAGAACGATGATAAGATTAAACGTTTGAGTTAGATAAAGTCACTTGAGTTTAAGGATATTTCTATCCAAACTTTGACATTGTAAAGCGTTCTTTAAAATAGTTTTGGGTTGCAAGCAAGTCTTCGTTTCTTTAACCTTTATTAAACGATTGTTAATTTATTTAACAAAGAAACGAATAGTTCAAATATTCAAATAGTAGTCAAATATAGAATATTATGTCAGATAATTTTTATTTTATACTATCTTTTACTATAAAATGCCAGGACTTCATAGAGGTGATTGCTATCAGTCTTTTTTATTAATAACGTTGACTAAATTTGTTTTTGTATTATTGACTAGATTATCTTCTGCAATTAATCGCTTATTTTGTTACCTAAATGGTTTTTAAGGCAATAACTTTGATATATTCACAGTTAAAACTAAATTTTAATCATGTAAAATATTATGGCATAAAACACAGATGCTATATCTATGCAATTAATAGATATAAAGTAACCTAAATTACAAGAATACTAATTCGAAATTATGAGCAAATAAAGTTAAAAAAATCGTTCTTTTGCAAATGTTGGAAATAAAAAGTAACGGCGCACAAAGAAACTGTCATTTATTATCAGGCGATAACCAAGTCCATTGTTTCAGCACGGAACATCTCGTGACACAAACAAAGAGCACAAAATTACGAAAACGTCGAACAACGGCCAAAAAACAAAACTGGCATTTTAATTTACCAAATTTGTTACTTTGTGGTTTAAGTAAGGGTGCGCAGGCGGCGAAGGTAGCGCCGCTCAACGCGCCGCGCCTGCGAGCCTCCGACTCTATGTGCACGCACCGCCCTCGGTAAATTCTTTGCATAAATAAGTGAGAAAGCTCCTCTGACCCACAATTAATCTATTTTTTTACACTCACTTCACGAAAACACATTACACTTCATCCAAAAAACTTATAATGTAACTTCCTTACCTTGCACTGCGCAGTAATGATGTTCTGACACGATCGATGAAGGAAAAACAAGTGAAAAGCAGACACAGTCACGTTCGTGCGGATACGTCGAGAGTAATGGCGCCGGTTCGTAACAACTTCGAACCCGTCGAGTGTTACTCACAGACTCGGAAGGCTAAACCCTGTTTGCGCTCTGACGCGAGCCCGATATTGCTATCTCGTTCTATATTGTGACGAATAATATTGTGTGGAAAAAGATAACTATACCTTAATCTGTCAAGCTTTTTACCTGTGGTGCAGCAACCTACATCCTACAACCTACAACTACAATCCGACATCACCGGTGCGCCCAACAATGTCATGTCTTGCTCTTGTTTGCTTCTCGTCTCAAAAATGATGCAAAATATTTACTATTTGCTCCAATGATTTGATATAAAACTTTTGCTAATTGCTTTGACCTAAAAGTTATATAACTTAAACACGTTTTTACGAAACTTTATGACATACGAGTTTCGTTACAGTAGGTAGTTACCCAAAAACCACTATGTATATTTATAATATTTGTATAAAATTGGTAACGATAAAAAGAAATACATTACAAGTAAATATTGTCCGACTCAAAATTATTTAGAACTATTTTTTATTTATTTTTGCCAAATACTATACCTAAATGTTATTAATTTCCAATAACACTTTTTTCATTTCTGAAAAACAATTCTAGAAATCGGATATGTCGAATATAATCTGCAAAAATTGCTGAGTTGATATGAAACTATGAAAAATATTTAACTTTATGGCACTACTAGCGCCATCTAGTAGTTGTGTAGTGGCGACATCTAGTGTCGCACTAAAATCTTACTAGAGATAGGTACAAATCTTTCAGTAAAGATATCCTAAGTAATCTGTGTATTCGCTGCTAGAGGGCGTCTCATCAGTTTATCCAAAAATCTCTAAAAATGGTCTGAGATATACACATTATAATTATCTTTTGACGCTTAGGATTTTAGTAGTAGTAGCTTAGAGAGTTAGCTTTCTTAGTTTATCTAAAGAGAAGTCTAGTACTCTACATACATAGTTTTTTATCACTCAATCATTGATTCGTCTGATGTTTGCTGTATTATTTTATACTTACCTTTAGTGTCTTAGCCAATGATCTTATATGTAAAAGAGAACCTATATGTAAGAGAAAACCTCTTTTACATATAAGATCATTGGTCTTACCTCACCGGGATGCTATGGCAAGGTCACCGGCAACGTATAAGGCTATCTCTGACAGCCGAAGGTTGTTGCCAACCTGAAATCATGAAATTAGTGTTTGCAAACACTAATTTCATGATTTCTTTTTTCAAAAAGCGGACCTAATGTTCAAAGGTTCATTTATTTATTTTATTTTTATTTTTATTTTATTTTAATAAGGATAACAACAGCGTATATCACTAAATAACTACAATTTCAAATTTACTTCAAGTATGCCAATAACAGTTATCCACATATTGAATATAAAGGTAAGCTGCCAATAACAGTTATCCACATATTAAATATAAAGGTAAGCTATTATTAAGATAAGAAATTAAACAAATTAAAACAACTGAATAAAATAACAGTAATAAAATTAAGTAAAATTAAGTAATTTTAGGTTTACTAACACTAAGTCTTTCTGATAAAATGTAAATCGCTTATCAATTTGTTTTTCTGACAAATTGATAAGTGATTTCCTTTTCGAGTAAAATATAATAATTGTTTTTATTATGATAAGAAATTAAACAAATTAAAACAACTTAATAAAATAACAGTAATAGAATTAAGTAAAATTAAGTAATTTTAGGTTTACTAAGACTAAGTCTTTCTGATAAAATGTAAATCGCTTATCAATTTGTTTTTCTGACAAATTGATAAGTGATTTACTTTTCGAGTTAATTTTATAATTCATTTATTTATATCATGGCAAAATATATTCTATATATCATTACATATATACATACAAGTATACGTACACACCAATGTACATAAATATTTTAAAATATATTAAAATATATAAATAACTCACTTGACATAGCTACCTAAAGTAAGTGTTTCTTCATAATGTAGCTTACCGGCGTCCTACGTTTACAAATAAAGGTAAATTAAACAACAGAAGCTGTGTTTAATATGCATGTACGTACCTTGTTTCTAAAATCACTTTTACTGCCTGTTGTTATTTACTGAGTGTTGCCCAAAATCGGTCTTGGTCTTGCAGTCTTGGTCTTGTTCTTGCATTTTTGCAAGACCAAGACCAAGAACAAGACCGCCTAATTTTAGCAAGACCAAGACCAAGACTGACCGTGCAAGATTTGTGCAAGAACAAGACAGCCTGCGAGACTCTTGCGTCTTGCAGTTAGGAATGAGTGTCGTTTCAGGGAGTATAGGAGTTCGGGTATACGCTTAGGGACTCTATGAGACGCAAGAAATACATAAAAAAAAATTTGGAAAATTGGACTTTGCGCATTACGAACAATACCATAAACATACATAGCGGATGAAAATATCCATTAAAAGAAAAAAAAGTGCATACCTAGTTTTGAACATCGGCACTTTGATAGTGCGCGGCGTCTTGTTGTCGGCATCATCAAAGGTCGAATACTGACCTATTGAAGAAATTTTGCAGCTATTCGGAAGTACAAGGTCACCACCACCACCTTTAAAAACGCATTCAACAGGTACATCACAATCTGTATGGCAACCACTTTATTACGAAAACTGCTACCCACCTCCAGATTTATTTCTCTCAGTCGCCTCTAAAGAGCTACGAGACGATATAATGTAGTGATCCTCTTATAACACCACAATACTGTCAGACGTGATGGGTGAATATTCACATCATTTCATCATCATATCATTTTATACGTGGTAGAGCCATGCTGCAATTATATTAGTAGTATAGTTGTAGCACGAATGGGTCGGCTCGACCGGGGAGGGACCACGCTCTCACAGAATACCAGCGTGAAATAGTAGCTTAATGCTGCTGTATTTCGTATGGTGAGTGTAGAGAACCGGATACCCTTTTTACTGGAAACGAGGCATTCCATCTTAGTCCTCACGGGTGACAACACAGCTGCATTTTGATTCGTAATCGAGGATAGATGTAGATGTCTATGGGCCACAGCAACCACTTACCATCAGGTGGACTGTGTGCTCGTTTGTCACCCTATCCTATAAAAAAAAAACTTTTCTTTGGTTTATACAAGGATTTTCTTCATTTTTGCACTCTAAAATTGTAATGAGAATTATTCCTTTTTCGTCGCTTCTCGTTTCGTTGCTTCTTCGCCTTAACGCCTTAAAGTCTTTCATCACGCCGCACGTTTCACAATGTAACCTTCCGATTGACGTACGACGCACGACGTACAGCATTATTTAGCCCAGCGTGAGTGTGAGGATGTCGTCTTATCGTGTGGCGGCTATTTAAGAATATCCATCACACTATTTCATCCCGGGTTTTTTTATAGGGGTATCTTACGAAGCCACTGTGCGGAATGCCAGAAAATTGTTATGGCTACTGATTGCTGGCAGTATAAGCATGTTGTCATCGCCATGCGATCGCCAATCCGAATACCATATGAGAGGCCCGTGTCCAGCTGTGGACAACTACTCAGAAGGTGCAAATATATAGTGTAGATTCCGTACAAAAGGGAGAAAATTATCAATTAAGTTAATTTCTACACCTTCTAACAGATAATATGCTTTGAATATTTATGAGTAGGATATTGTAGTGCGCGTGCGTCACATAATAGAATGCCTTTAAACAAGCCGCCTCCGTCTAAACATCCGTCTGTCTAATAATTCATCAATTTAACCGATGTCTGATGGTAGTGAAAGCCAAAATCGATTAATTTGCAATCTAATTCTGAATGTATCTAAATATAATTGGAACAATGTTTTTACGTTACTAATGACATTAGCTTGAAATTTTTTCTTGTTATTTTTACTCCTGTGACATACTTGTATAATATTAACGGTATTTATAGTAGGGAAAGTAAAATTCGATTAATTCCTTATTGTGTGACTCCTTGGTGATGGCCTCGCCAATATCGCTTACTGTTGCTGATATATCCATGGAGGACTTTGTAAATTCAAGATTTCACAAGCGGTACGTAGACTACACTTTCACAAATTTTATCATCAGACAAAGTTACTGCCCTCTTATACCATATTAACTCCCTAAATTTTAAAATTCAATTGGCAATGGAATTAAAACCAAATACTTCTTTAGTTTTATCAGATGTTTTAGTTATTTAGCATCCTAATAACAAGATTTTTATTCACGACTGGACACGATCTTATGGGTTGACGGTTAACCCTTCAAAATCACAAGCTATAATTATTGGGAGTTCAAGAACTATTTCCAAAATTAAAAAATGTCAAATTCAACCCGTTGTATTTAATGGTATTCTTATTCCATATAATGAAGTAGTTAAAAATTTAGGTATCTTTTTGGATTCCAGTCTGTCTTGGACACCCCAAATTAATGCAGTGAGCCGAAAAATGTTTGCGGCTTATGCTTCACTCCAAAGGCTTAACAACTTTTTACCCATTTCCACCAAAATTACGCTTGCACAATCTTTGCTACTCCCTATCCTCGACTATGCTGACATTTGTTACCTTGATATCACCGAGGAGCAACTTAATAAACTTGAGCGACTCCAAAATCTCTGTATACGGTTCATATTTGGGCTTCGTAAATATGACCATGTCTCTGAATACCGCACTAAACTCAAGTGGCTCCCAATCCGTCTTCGTCGGAATACTCATATACTTTCTGCGCTCTACTGCGTCTTATTTAATGTATCAAGTCCTCCCTATCTGAAAGAACGTTTTAAATTTCTTAGCTCTTGTCACGATTTTTCCTTACGGTCCAAAGAAAACCTTTCGCTCCAATGTCCTATACACTCCTCGACATTTTATGATAAATCTTTTGCTGTTCTTGGAGTAAGACTCTGGAACTCCTTACCCCAGTCCATTAAAAGTGCTCAATCTTTAAATGTGTTCAAGAAACAAATTAAGGAACACTATTTGTCTCTTTAACTCCTCTCTCTTTCTCCTCTTAGTTATGGTCACTAATATACCTTAAGTATGTTGTCATTATATAGTATATAAGTTATATTTTTTTGTCTAATTTAGTGCACCCTACCCATTATTCTTATTTTTATTTTTATTAATTTCCTCGTCTGGGTTGTCTGGAAGAGATTGCTATGTAGCAATAAGACCGCCTTTTGTTTATCCCTCATTATTTTCATTATTTATTAATGTTTTGTTGGTGTACAATAAAGAGTATTGTATTGTATTGTATTGTATTGTATTAGTCATAATGTGTATAGAAAGGGACATAATAAATTAAACGGTGGATTTCGCTATCTTCCATCACCGTGGCCTTTGGGAAAATCTTTCTCTCGTTTTAGAGGGACAAGGGATCTGTGACAGTAAATACCGAGCCACCAAGCTCCAGCACGTCAAACACGTATTGCACGACCACAGGCTTCGGGTACGGGTCTACGTCACAGTGACCGAGTAAAATCAGCCGGAGTCGAGCATATACCCGCCGTTTACCGTATTGAGATGGAGAAGTCACAGACAAGAATGGCTACATGTTGAAGCGGGCTTCAATAAAAACATGTTATTACAAGTCACCGAAGACGATAGGTCAGTTTTTATCACTGGTCAAAAGTTATAGCCCTCTACAAGATACCGGAGTGTACAAGCTTGATTGTGGTCTCTCTTACATAAAGCAAACTACAAGCCTCATAAGTAAACCGCGTGAACTATTAAGCTGATGTGAAACACCGACACTTCGAGATATCTGTAGTACGTGAACATGTTGAAGATCGTCTTTGTCAATACACCAGATTTGATAGACCACACACAAATCCTCGCAAGAGACACCGATTCATATAGGATAGTTTATAAGGTTATTTAAATTTGAAAATGCATAATTTTTTTATTTCAAATTTAAATAACCTTATAAACCACTAAATTTAAATAACCTTATTAACCTTATAAACCAAAAAAAATGGAAAAGATGGGTGCGTTTGGCAGAAAAAAGCGTAGCTAGTGCTATCGCCATTTTGCTTACAAGCGCTTGCTAGCGCTTTTTCTGCCAAACGCACCCATTGGCTACGAGCTACAATCTGCTTGGGACCACATTACAATTATGTGTATATATTGATAAAATTAAATCCCATCTATTAAGTTATATAAACCACCGCAATAATCAAAATATTGTAACCTAATTTGCGAAGATCGGCTCAAAAATCCTTTAAACGAGCAATTCTTGTATATATAAAATCGAAATCTCGGTAACGGCTCCAACGATTTTCATAAAATTTAGTGTCCAGGGAGTTTTGGGGGCAATAAATCAATCTAGCTAGGATTTATTTTTAGAAAATGTCTTTTTGTCCATGTTTTCAGGCAATGAAAAACAGCTACAATATAAGAAGGTAAATTTTGACACTGTGTTGATGATCGTAATAGCTCAAGTGGATATCGAGCGGTCGCGAAACCATAATGCCTTGGTTCGCGTCCTGTCTTTGGTTTGAATTCTTTCCTGTTTTTTTCAAGTTCCCTTCTTTTGTGAGAAAATTTATTATTTCGAACCCTTTTTTAGTATTTTTTTAAAAATACGAAAATTTTAATTAAACCAATTGCACTCATGATTTTTTATTCAAATAACCAGTTCAGTGTTTTCTATTATGTCAATAAGATCAAAAAATATTGATGTTTCATCGGTATGTAATTTGTATTTAAATGTAATTTCAAAAAATCCAGGTACTAATAATAATTATAATTTAAAGCTGGTTAACTATGACATCAAGACGTCAAACACCACAGTCCCCCTTGTGACACGACTAAATCCGTAACATACATTTTATTTTTTTAAGTTGATAGTACTGCACTAACATTACAGCTCTGTTTTGTTGTACTTACATCATTATCATATTCATGTAGGACAACTCTCTGCTATTATACAAATCTATCTCTAATTACATCGATCACTAGTTCTTTATTAGTGATCTATGTCTAATTAGTAAAATTTATTGTAGTCAATCCGCATGCCGGGTGAAAAATATTAAATTCACAAGTAGAAAGCCTTTGTAGACGTCATCATATTCCTTTAAACAAAATACTTATATACTACTATAGAAAATATTTGAATAAAACCTGACTTTACGGATTTTATCGCGTTTAATTTAACTTATTTAATTTAATTTTACTATTAGATCTATTAAATCATACATAAAGCACGTGAAACATTTTTAATCAAAATAAATAAAATAAGTTAAAGTAAACGTTTTATTCAATGACAATAAAATTTATGAAGGCTTATTTTGGATAGCCCATATCGAAAAATGTATTTCATTTTGCTTATGATAAATGTATTAGGGAAAAGGGAAAAATATATTATGATCCATTACTAAGACATGTGCTATTGAATGACCAGAAGTAGTTAGATCATAATTTCAACCGCAATGATCGGGTGTCGGGCGGTGCTGTATATCAAGATGTCCGCAATGCTTTATAGACACAGATAGTGAAATATTGAGTTTGAGGCAACCACAAGAGACTTTCTCATGTGGTAAACGTTTACATAACAGGATACTTTGCGGGCGGGTTCGATTACGTAAAATATAAAAGTTTACTTGTGATTTACTCATAAATATTGAAGAAAACTTTAATTATTAAGGACACAGTTTATATGTTGACCCATATCCTCGATGAATAATCAGATGCAGATGTGTTTTTGTGTCTGAGGATTACAATGGAAAGCGTTGTTACCAATATATAAATGGCGACTGTAGTATTGTGCTGATATTAAACGCTAGTATATGCGACCGCAGTCTTTCTTCGGTCGAGCTGACCGACATGCTGCATGTTACCCACATAATACACTCCATTGTGGCTCCACCACTAGTGCAAAATTGAATTTAATAAATTAATCACCACGTGGGTGACCTGGTAGGCGATAAAAGAATCTGGACGGGCAGCGGGATTTTCCTGATAACAACTGAATATCTTTTTCTTTGTATCGATAACAGGAGGAATGTACGAAATAAATGGATAGGAGGGATGAAAATAATCAAATTGGTATGAAATCTAGTATACTTAACTTAACCGCCACTATACGCCGTGTAGTGTCGGTTAAGAATATCCACTACCCCATATCTTCCCGTGGGTGTCGTAAAAGGCGACAGAGGGAAACAGGCAGGAGATGGGCAGCAGCATCTTCCTGATAGCAGCAACTGTACGACAAAAAAACTGCGGTTGCCAACCCGCTCGCCAAGCGTGGCAACTATGGCAATATACCCCCCATGAACAATTACACAAATAGACGGCCCCCAGTCCCCGGCGGCCCCGCTATTCCTGGCTACGGTGGCGACCATGGTAACGGCGGGGCAGGGGGTGCTAAGAATCTCCGGTGGAGGTTCGGTTGCCACCTACGACGACTCGACCTGGCAACATTTAACGCACGCACACTGAGGACTGACGAGAAGATCCTGGAGCTGGAAGAAGAGATAGACAAGTTGCGCTGGAGTATTATAGGATTATCCGAGGTCCGAAGAGAGGGGGAGGACACGGTGATTCTCGAATCCGGCAACTTGTTCTATCACCGGGAGGGCGACCATCTGTCCCAAGGAGGTGTCGGATTTATCGTCCACAAGTCTCTCGTCAACAACGTTGTAAAGATTGGGAGTGTGTCAACGAGGGTCGCGTACCTGATACTCAGAATCACCAAACGGTATTCGCTGAAGGTCATACAGGTTTACGCACCAACCTCGGCACATCCCGATGAGGAGGTGGAGGAAATGTATGAGGATATTTCCAAAGCCATGCATTCCTCCAAAACCCACTACACGGTGTTGATGGGAGACTTCAACGCAAAACTAGGCACAAGAGAAAGCGGTGAGCTGAAGTTAGGGAAATTTGGAGTAGGGCAACGGAACCGAAGGGGCCAGCAGCTGGCCGACTTTATGGAGAAAGAGGGACTCTTTATGATGAACTCTTTCTTCCAGAAGCGGCCCCACAGGAAGTGGACCTGGTCGAGCCCCGACGGTTCGACAAAAAATGAGATTGACTTCATTATGACGACCAGATGCCAACTGTTCAGTGATGTCTCAGTGATCGCAAGGGTGAAAACTAGCAGCGATCACCGAATGGTTAGAGGCACACTGAACCTAAACGTTAAGTTGGAGAGGTCTCGTCTAATGAAGTCAACGCTCCGTCCCCCTCGAGCTCTAATCCAGAATCCCGAAAACTTTCAGCTCGAGTTACACAACCGCTTTCAGTGCCTACAAGATTGCAATGCAGTGGACGATATGAATGACAAGCTCGTGGAAACTGTCCATGTGGTCGGAGCTAAGTTCTGCAAGACCCGCCGCAGACGAACACAAAAACTCTCCGATCACACTCTTAATCTCATGGCTGTTAGACGGGAGATGAGGCTGCAACCGTCAACAGATTTGGCAGCATACAGGCGACTTAACAGACAGATCTCCAAATGCATGCGGCGAAACTTACGCAACTTTAATACTGCTCGTATTAAAGAAGCGATCGAGCGGAACCAGGGCTCCATAGTCTTTGCCAGAGATCTGTCTGCCCGTAAGAGCCAACTGTCAAAGCTGAAGACTGAGTGTGGCAGCATCGTTTCCGGGACACCTGAGATTTTGAGTGAGATTGAGAGGTTCTATGGGCAGCTGTACACATCATCGTTGGATACACACGCAAGTGTGAGTAACGATCCAAGAGCAAGTCTTATCCGACACTATTCCGGTGATATCCTGGACGTCAGTCTAAGCGAGATTAGAATGGCTCTCCAGCACCTTAAAAACGGCAGGGCTCCAGTCGAGGATGGAATTACAGCGGAGCTTCTGAAAGCGGGTGGAACACCGGTACTTGAAGTCCTTCAGAAGCTCTTCAATTCCGTCCTCCATGGTGGCACTACTCCAGAGGCGTGGAGCAGAAGTGCGGTGGTCTTGTTCTTTAAGAAAGGCGACAACGCTCTCTTGAAGAACTACAGACCAATTTCCCTTCTGAACCGCGTCTACGTGCTGTTTTCGAGAGTCATTACGAATCGTCTCGCACGCAGACTCGACGACTTCCAGCCTTCCAAACAAGCCAGTTTCCGAAAAGGCTTCAGTACCATAGACCACATACATACCCTGCGGCAGATTGTACAGAAGACTGAAGAGTACAATTTGCCACTTTGCCTGGCGTATGTGGACAATGAGAAAGCCTTTGATTCCGTCGAAATTTGGGCGGTGCTGCAGTCCCTTCAGCGGTGCCAAGTTGACTGTCGGTATATCGAAGCTGAAGTGTTTGTACAGTAGGGCTACGATGGCTATCCGAGTACAGAACCAGAGCTCGAAACCTATCCAACTGCAGAGAGGTGTAAGACAGGGTGACGTTATATCCCCGAAACTCTTCACCGCTGCTTTGGAAGACGTTTTCAAGCTACTGGACTGGAAAGGATACGGTATTAACATCAATGGCGAGTACATCACTCACCTTCGATTTGCCGACGATATAGTTCTTATGGCAGAATCGCAGGAGGACTTAAGCACTATGCTCAATGACCTCAATAGTGCCTCCCAACGGATAGGTCTTAAGATGAACATGGACAAAACAAAGATCATGTTTAATGTCCATGTCACACCTATGCCGGTAGTTATTTATTTATTTATTTATTTATAAACTTACACGTAACACCTTAAGCTAAAGGGTACATAGGGCGGACTTAATGCCATGTGGCATTCTCTGCCAGTCAACCCTGGGTGGCAAGGATAATTGTTGGCAGGTGCGACCATTATACGTAAATAAGTGCTTATACACTAAAATATACATATATGCAAATTACATACATACACATTACATTTAAATATACACACATATAGTATCAATATACGTACAATAATACATACATACATATATATACATATATATATATATATATATATATATATATACATACATACATACATACACATATATACATATATATATAATATAATGTTTGAATAATATATATTGAGATAAATATTTGAAGTAAAAAAGAAGAAAGGAGACAAAATTAAGGAAAAATAATGTTAATTAGTAGTTTCCTTCAGGTAATGTTTTCGGAGAAGAACTTTGAAAGCTTTTTTATTTGTGGCATTCTTAATATCGTTGGGGAGGGTGTTCCAAAGTTGTATAGCTTGTATCGTAAAAGACGACCTGAAAAAATTTGACTTATGCTGTGGAAACCTTAACCTCAGACGGTTTGACTGTCGGGATGTTCGACCGTCGATCGGATGAAAAAAATGAAAATTATCCTTAAGATAAGAAGGTGACCTGGGATCGTTTAAAATTGAATATAGTACAAGTAAAATTCTAGAGCATCGCCTTTGACGTATAGGTAGCCATTTAAGCTTTGAACGATAGGATGATATGTGGTCATACTTACGTAAACCAAAAATAAACCTTATGGAATTATTAAGAAGGCGCTCCAACTTGTTTAGAAGATTTTCTGACAGATCTGGGTAACATACATCGGCATAGTCGATAATAGGTAGAATAAGGGAATGAACCAGCATTAGCTTGGTTTTGACGGGTAGGAAATTTTTAAGACGATAAAGGGAACGCAAGGTAGCAACAACTTTACGACTAACTTCAGAGATCTGCAATTTCCAGGTCATAGTTTTATCCATGTACAGGCCAAGATTTTTTATGGAATCACAATATGGAATCAAACTTCCATTATAAAATACAGGAGAGAGATATCCATAATCAACCTTAGCCAATAATTGCGAACTTCCGAATATTACAACTTTGCATTTGGCAGGATTAACAGAAACGCCATATTTACATGACCATTCTCTTATGGCTTCCAGGTTATCATTTAATTTGTGTATTACAAAGTTAAGATTGTTTAAGCTTGATTGTACATAGAGCTGGAGATCATCCGCATACAGATGGTACGAACAATCTAAAACTGAGGAGATAGAATTTATAAATAAGGAAAACATAATAGGAGAAAGTATTCCGCCTTGCGGCACACCAGATTCAATTTCAGCCCATGCAGAAAACCGCTGACCTGAGCGAACCGATTGCTGGCGACCGCGAATATAAGAAGAAAACCATTCCAAGGCTGGGGATGAAAATTTAAGGTGTTTAAGGATGGATAGGAGGATACCATGATCCACTGTGTTGAAAGCGTTTGAAAAGTCAATAAGCACCACCACTGTTAATTTTTGCTCATCTAAGCCCTTTCTTATATCGTCTGTGACTTTGATAAGCGAAGTGGTAGTACTGTGACCAGAGCGAAACCCCGATTGAAATTCATTCAGCAGGTTATGTTTTGCAACGAATACAGATATTTGCTTAAAAACACAGGCTTCCAGAACCTTAGAGAGGTATGGGAGAATTGAAATAGGACGAAAATGGTTAGGGAAAACAGGATTAGGTATTTTAGGAAGAGGTCTTACAAAAGCTTTTTTCCATGCAGAAGGGTATTGACCTGAGTCCAGAGAATAATTTATAATGTGTGTTATAGCTGGAAGAAGGTACTCAAGAATCATAGACACCATTTGCTTACTAATTTCATCATAACCCACAGCCTTGGATTTAATGGCTAACAGAGCTTTTTTAATTTCATCCTGAGTAACAGGGGAGAAACAAAAGTCAGGGATCTGGAGACGCTGCATTGATTCTATAGAAGCAATTGTTTGAGAACGGACTTGAGGGTCCAATGAAGTAATAGAAACAAAGTGACGATTAATGTCATCCAAATTGAGAGAGGCGTCATATTCCGGAGAATTAGTTTTATTAATTCCGATAGACTTGAGGAATTTCCACACATCAGTGGGCGAAGAATTAGTTATTTTGTCATGAATGTAGCGGCGTTTAGCATTTCGTACCACCTGATTGCATCTGTTTCTTAACGTTTTAAAGTTAGACCAATTTTTTTCTGAGCGATTCTTTTTATACTTCTGGAAAGCCCGATCTCGCCGTGCCATTGCCACCTGTACCCCTTTAGTCATCCAGGGAGCAGGAGGACGCTTAACTTTTACATAATGTACCGGAGCATGAATATTATACAGATTCAGGATGCTATTATTTAGAAAGGATATTTTATCATCGACGTTAGAAGCTGCCACCAAAGGGCCAAAATCAATTGAAGATGCGTCTCTCCTGAGACTCTCAATATTTATTCTTGAAAAATTGCGTAACTGCAGAAAAATAGGTTTCTGTTTCGGAGGTTTAAGTTTATATGAAAAATAAATCAAGTCGTGACGTGAGAAACAAGGAGCAGAGAGCTGTCCAAACTGAATCACACGATCAGAAGAGGAAGTAATGATGAGGTCAATCAACGAATCATCAGTGCCAGTATTTCTATGAGTTGCCGCCAATGGGAGAATGCAGAGTTCGACTGATTCAATGATTGATCGAAGTTTTTGGGAGCGAGAAGTAGTAGTAAGTAGTAGTTACTGGGAGCACTATCCTCGAAGTTGTTGACGAGTACGTTTACCTGGGACAAATAGTCCGACTAGGTAAGTCCAACTTCGACCGAGAGGTCAATCGACGGATTCAACTCGGCTGGGCAGCGTTCGGGAAATTACGACATATCTCGTCAGGTATACCTCAATCTCTAAAAACTAGATTGTACAACCAGTGCGTGTTGCCAGTGATGACTTACGGATCTGAGACGTGGTCCTTCACTGCTGGCCGTATGAGGACGCTCAAGGTCGCTCAGCGAGCTATGGAGAGGGCTATGCTCGGAGTTTCTCTGCGTGATAGACTCAGAAATGAGGATAACCGCAGTAAAACCAGAGTGACCGACATAGCCCAACGGATTAGTAAGCTGAAGTGGCAATGGGCCGGCCATATAGCTCGAAGAACCGATAACCGATGGTGAAGAAAGGTTCTCGAGTGGCAGCCTCATACCGATAGGCGTAGTGTAGGGCGACCCCCCACTAGATGGAGTGACGACCTGGTAAGATATGCAGGAAGTCGATGGATGCAGGTGGCTCAGGACCGTGCTTTGTGGCATTACTTGGGGGAGGCCTATGTTCAGCAGTGGACTTGTGAAGGGCTGTAATGATGATGATGATGATGAAATCTAGTGTGTAGCTTTTGATAACTGCAATAACCATCGCCTCCAAAAAATGGTCATTACAGTAAATGATTATAATGTGCAGTCAGATGAAAAGTAAAATAAAAATGTAGTTATGCTAGAAAGAATTAGGCTGGCATAGTTAGGAATATAACCATGTTACATTTTTTTGTATCTATCATTATTTATTTACGTGGTTTTGTGTTTGTGTTACGTGGTTTCGTGGTTGGCATTTATTTATTTACATTTTTTTGTATCTATCATTATTTATTTACGCGGTAGCACGTTGCAGCTACATTATGGTAGTAGCACGAATGGGTCGGATCGACTGAGGAAGGACCACGTTCTCACAGAGTATCAGAGTAAAATAGCAGTTTAATGCCGTTGTGTTTCGTATGGTGAGTGTAGAGGACCGGGAGACCCTTTTTACTAGAAACGAGGCGTACCATCTTAGTTCTCAGGGGTGACAACGCATCTGTATTTTGATTCTCAATTGAGAATAAATGTAGATGCCTATAGGCCACAGCATTCACTTACCATCAGATGGACTGTGTGCTCGTTTGTCACCCAATTCTATAAAAACATTATAACATTTGCTTCAAATATTGATCTTTGGTAAGTATTAGTCTATTTTAATCAAACAGATCGGCCAGTATCGACGGTTATTTAAAATTAATATTTCTTAGTGTAGAGGCTTTTACCGTTAGATCGACATTGTAATAGACAAGTATAATTTTTCTTGTCTTTGTAACCCCATTTTTTATGTAAGCGCAAATCAGTTTAAGATAAGGCTCACTATATAGATAATGATTATAGCGGATTTGATTTAGGTACCTTAAATGGTGAGCGATAAATTCAATTTAAAATACATATTTAAATAACTGTATGATTACTACAGACGGAGGCAGCCGAAGTAGTTCAGGAGCTAGTCTCTCGGCGTAAATTTCGCAGTACGGGAGTTACCTGGGTTTGATTTCACCGCCGTTGTCAATAATATTGATAATAACAATCTGAAGGGTTGATCACGTGCTTGGCGGTAGAGGAAAATATCTTGAGAAACTCTACGTGTCCCTAAAATATATTCCAACCCTGGCGCCGGACATGTGCGTTGTCAAACCGACAATGGTTCGTAAAGTGCAAATGTGTGTTCAAACTTTACGCACATATAGAAAAGCTCGTGCCTTATTTAGCGACTTTGTGGATAATTTGAAGTTAAGTCTAGCACTGGCTGATAACACTTCCTTGTTCTAAAATCCTTTCAGAAAGTAGAAAAAAAATTTATAATATTACATTACGCCTATGCATTAAAATAGATTTGCTTATTAACAATTCTTAGAATTAACATTGATGAGCTTGACCTAGTAAATTGATGTCAGACAAGATGGGTTTTGCTAATGTTAGTTTTTAAGGTAAGTGGTATTTTTACGAAGCTGACAAATCAATTTAAATCAATACTTTCTAACCTACATATTTTGTCTATATTTTTCCACCGTTTGGTTTTTCTTATCTTATAAAAATTAGAAGATATCAATTCTTCCGTTCTATCAAATATAACTATAAATATTATTAAAAATCTGGTCATTTTATATTTTTTTTATAGGATAGGGTGACAAACGAGCACACAGTCCACCTGATGGTAAGTGGTTGCTGTGGCCCATAGACATCTACATCTATCCTCGATTACGAATCAAAATGCAGATGCGTTGTCACCCGTGAGGACTAGGAATACCTCGTTTCCATTAAAAAGGGTCTATACACTAATAGGCGTCCATAGTTGTGTCTGATTGATTTCTGTAACCTCATTCAGAACTTATCCTTGTGTGGTAAAAACAGCGGTATACGCATATAGTCGTGCCCTGAAGCTTTTATTTGTTAAATCATTTTGAAAGAGAAATGCTAACGTTTATAAGCTTGGTATCTTATTTATTTGTTTTTTACTTAGGACACTATTATATTTAGGACGTTAAAAATAACATTTATATCTATACAAAGAAATAAAATTGAAATTTCTGTTTGTAATGTCAAAATAATAGCTTTTTACAAAATGACCTTTTGAAAAAAATGCCTCGCTATCATAACAAGATCTCTATTTCACGTTACTATCTTGTCTAAGTTCTGAAACGAATCTAATTTTAGCATGTAATGATTTCGTAAAGTCATTTGTAAGTCGATTAGCTTCGTTGTACGTAGTTATTAATCAATAATCAAGCACTGAGGGTTCCCCATCATTACGCGCAGGCTCAGTTTATATATCTACTAACACCGTCAATTAAGTACTGTTATAAATGCGAATCTTTTCGATTGACCTCAACAAGATCTGTGATGGTAAGATAAAATAGTCAGGTTGTCTGAGTTCTATATATTAACATCAATCTTTATTATGCAGATGATGAATTACACCTTACTTTTTAATCATCTAGCTTTAGATGTTGTTAGATAGAAAGTCATACGATACACTACGGTGGCGTTGCGGTTTTGTATCTAAATGTTTTTGTTGTTGGCACATGGAGGCGCGACGTGGTAACCAACGCAGCTACGGTAGGCGTAGTTTGGTTCTAGACAATAAAGTAGCGATGGGTCGTTGTTCGGTACGTGATAACACTATGGCGTCATTGCATTGTTTGCGAACAACTATTTACTACTTGTTCCACCCATCTGTCGTGGGTACGCCTGTAATGCCGCGTGGGGTCTCATTTTACGGTGTTTCATGACCTAGGACTTTATATGTAGAAAAACACAACACTGCTCGTGTGCAGTAGCGTGCCGTACGCAAACGTGTGACGTCTAATCTACTTGTAATTGGTGTTATAAAAGCTATTCTCCCAAAAAAAGGGGGCAAATAACCTCCGTAAATGTACACATTTTGCCAAGAAGCGGCGATGCACTTCTTGAAGTGTATGTACGTGGTAAAGTCACCCTGAAGCGTGGAATGGATGGATATGACGGCTGCAACAATGACGTATAAGGGATAGGACGGGGACTCGATTGGGAGAGGGCCAACCTTACACAGAATACCGGCGTGAAATAGCAGTGAAATACTGTTGTTTTTCGTATGATGAGGGTTAGATTCGGAAAGCGTACTTATTGATAATGATTCATTCTATATTAGTCCACAGTAGTGACAACGCAGATACATTTTCCGAGGATAGATGTAGGCGTCTATGGCCCACAGGATCTATTTATTATTATATGAACTGTGTACCGGTTGGTCACTCTTATTTTTATATAACAATTACAAATGTTAGCAACGGATCGCATTATAAATAATTGTTTCACACAAAAATTCAGAAACAGTTTTAGATCATTTAAATATGATCCCTCCGTTAACTAACACCAAGAGATAGTTAAGGCCAAATTTAAATTATACATTGATTACATTATCCTTTACATAAAATATTACTCGTGGTACATTGATTACATTATCCTTTACATAAAATATTACACGCTGCAGCCATATTAGTAGTATCGCTGTAGCATAAATGGGTGAGGTCGACCGGGGAAGGACCACGCTCTCACAGAATACCAGTGTAAAACAGAAGCTCGACGCTGCTGTGTTTTGTATGGTGAGTGTAGAGAACAGGAGACCCATTTTACTGGAAACGAGACATTTCATCTTTGTCCTCACGGGTGACAACGCATCGGCATTTTGATTCGTAATCGAGGATAGATGTGTGCTCGTTTGTTACTCTATTCTATAAAAAAAGTATGTACAGCTACAGTTCTACAGTCACGTTTAGTCAATAGGTTTGTTGTTTGATTCCACCCTTTGTAATGTATCTGATGTCTAAACATTTGAATCACAAGCGTCCCGGCCGGCGGCAGAGTGCGGTCCAAGATTGTCTGTCAAGTCAACTATAAACCAGTTCGTCCGTGAGATGCTTAATAGGAAATGTATTGCTGGCGGCTCCACTGAAGTTCTTGTATCGGCTCACGCCTTATAAGGTCTACTATCTTATTCGTTATGTAGGTACCGTATTATCTGCATACTAGGAACTTAGTTTAGTATTTCTTATTTCACTGGGTGTTGAGCAATTTATCTGTTAGTCCGTCAACTTTCTTATTTATTATACAGTTAAGTATAAAAGTTGAAAAGCCACGCTGCAGTTATATTATGACTTTAACACGAATGGGTCCGATTAACCTGAGCAGGACCAAGCTCAAACAGAATACCAGCATAAAATAGCAGCTTAATGCTGCTGTGTTTCGTTTGATGAGTGTAGGGAACCGCAGACCCTTTTAACTGGAAACGAGGCATTCCATCTTAGTCCTCAGAGGTAACAACGTATTATCATTCTCAATCGTGGATAAATGTAGATGTCTATGGGTCACAGCATCCACTTACCATCAGGTAGTCAGGTAGACTGTGTGCTAGTTTGTCACCCATTTTTTTTTATAAAAAACAGTTGTCTTTGACTGTGGTAACGTAAGCAAATTCATCTCACCACTTAAATCCAGCTAAGGGTAATGTAATTTATTACCATCTAACAAAAATGGTGCATTAATTTTAACAATCACCAGGATCGTTATCATCATTACTGTTTGTCATAAGTCTACTGCTGAATAAAGGTGTCCCTCAATGTCTACCATAAAGTACGGTTTTGATTCACCTGGATCCACCGACTACCTGTATGGCAAGTCACCACTATAAAATTAGAGACCGCTCGACTTACCGAGTTTAGACTGCGCTTTAAGCTTTATTAGTCATCACCGACACGTTAGAGCATCACCCAATTACCTATTAAGGGTGTAGTAAGATGAGAGTATGGTCTGAGCTATTCAGTTCTTATGGCTTCCAATAGAAAGCAGTAGGTATAACCATTTTGTTCCGGCGAGGGGGAGCATTGTGTAAGGTCATGACGAAAAAGTAAATTAGTAATTACGAGTACATTATAAAATGATTGCTCAAATCCTATATGAACTCATGTAGGTATGCTTTAACTGTTTTGTAGGAAAACAGTTAGTTAAGTGTATTTTCGGTATCAAAAGGTCACAGTCGATGTTTGAAGATGACTACCACTAAAACTACCAAAAAACAACAAAAACGCTACTAAGACACTTCAACTTCTTTAAATCTAACGTCAGTTCCGAATACTCACAAAAAATTGAAATGAAATCAATGTTTTACTGTAATTTTATTCAGTCTGTGTTTTTATAAATGTATACTTTTATTTAATCATCATTATTCAAAACGTCAACGTGTGATTTTATGGAACAGTGCAAATTTGTAATGACGTAAGCCATTCATTGCAAAAGCAATGCTGATACTTAATCAATTTTGAATTCAATTGTAATTTACGCCATTGCCTTATATTAAGAGGGAAGAGTAAGTCAGCTCAAATTCTAATTTCGCCCCCACTTCCCCGCGCGTCGTATGCTATGTACCGATATGTTTGTAATCACTAATACTGTAAGTATAAAGGTCGTTAGACACTTATTTCATTAGGTTTATCATATTTATGCCTGTTTCTTAACGCCAAGCCAGCCGCTTCTTATTTTTATCACGGTTATTTCCCATTTTAATTTTACGTCGTACTGTTGCGTAATGTATATTCTGATCGTAAGCGACACAACCTCCCCGTCCAAAGGCCGAGGCGTAGTGACCGTGCTGCGAGAATCACGCTTCAAAAGGCCAATAGTTTAGGTAATTTCTTTTTACAGTAAAAATAATGGTATTTAAAAAAAGTAAATAACATAAGCACTGCTTTATAGTTAGTTCAGTTAGTATGCAAAGTTTCATGATCTTATTTAAAGTATTTTATGAATAACAGCGGTTTATTGTTTATTTTGGAGGTAACTTTGGATTTTTTTTCTATCGAGAAAATTTTATGAAATCGTGTTTTCGTCTAACATAATCACTAACATTAATCCTCAACTTTACCATATATTTATTTCAAAATTAATGCTGCAATATTTTCGGCAAAACGAAGGATCTTGTTAAGCCATTTGACATTATATTTCCCCTTAAGAACCTCAAGGCCGTCTGTGCGATCTTCTTACCCTGATTAATGTTTAAAAAAACATTACCGTTCTTCAAAATTATTATATAAGACTTTGACGGTAATTTGTTAAATAAAATGGATTACGCTTTGATACCTTGTTTCATACTAATATCCAATGCATCAAGTCTTTTTTTTTATAGAAGAGGGGGCAAACGAGCATGCGGCTCATCTGATGTTAAGTGACTACCGCCGCCCATGATCAACTGCAACACCAGGAGAATTGCGGGTGCGTTGCCGGCCCTTTAGAAAGGAATAAGCTCTTTTCTTGAAGGTCCCCAGGTCGTATCGGTCCGGAAAAATCGCCGGTGATAAACTATTCCACAGAGAGGTTGTACGTGGAAGAAAACTCCTTGTGAAACGTACAGTGGTGGACCGCCAAGCATCCAGATGGTGTGGATGGGTTCGGGACGTTTGCCGTGTCGTGCGTTCACGAAATTTGGCGGCTGGGATTAATCCGAACAATTCCTCAGAGCACTCCCCGTGATAGATGCGATAAAATACGCAAAGAGATGCAACATCTCTTCGCAACGCCAGTGAATCGAGCCGATCGGAAAGCACTCGGTCGTCGACGATTCGAGCCGCTCTGCGCTGGATGCGGTCAAGTGGAAGGAGCTGGTACTGGGGAGCCCCAGCCCAGAGATGGGAACAGTATTCCATGTGCGGCCGAACCTGCGCCTTGTAAAGTGCAGACGGTGTGCCGGCATGAAATACTGTCCCGCTCTGCTGAGCACGCCAAGCTTTTTAGAGGCCAATTTGGCCTTCCCTTCCAAGTGACCACGAAACTGCACGTCACTCGATATGTCGACGCCGAGGATTCCGATACTGGCTGAGGCAACAAGAGGAGTGCCTTGAAACTGAGGGGATACGACAAAGGGGTTCTTTTAAGCGGTTAACGCGCAAACTTGTGTCTTCTGGGGGTTAAACTGGACTAGATTTAGTCGTCCCCAATCCGAGACTCTGTTCAGCAAAGACTCGACTTCAGACACAAGTTTGTCCCGGCACTCGGAGACGTTTTCCCGAGAAATATTGGCTCGGCCGGTGTAAAGAGCATCAGCAGTGCTGTCATCTGCATAGCAATGAATGTTACGGGTATGCAACATATCATTAATATGCAGAAGAAACAGCGTTGGCGATAGCACGCAGCCCTGTGAAACACCAGCATTAATAGGCTTGCAATCGGAGCTTGCACCGTCAACAACGACCTTGATGCTCCGATCTGCAAGAAAGCTGGTGATCCAATCGCACAATTTCTCGGGAAGCCCATAGGAAGGGAGCTTCGAAAGAAGCGCTTTGTGCCAAACCCGATCGAAGGCCTTCGCAATGTCCAAACTAACGGCCAATGCCTCCCCCTTGAACTCTACTGCCTCCGCCCATCTGTGAGTGAGGTAGACCAGAAGATCACCAGCTGACCGACCACGGCGAAAACCGTATTGGCGGTCACTAATCAGCTGGTGATCCTCAAGGTACCTCATGAGCTGGCAGTTTACAATGGACTCCATTGTTTTGGAGAACAAGGAGGTGATGGCGATTGGCCGGTAGTTGGACGGGTCTGAGCGGTCGGCTTTTTTAGGGATCGGGTGGACAAAAGCCGTCTTCCATGATTTTGGGACTACGCCTAGGGAGTAGGAGTACCGGAAAGGACGCGTTAAAACCGGTGCCAACTCTGGAGCACACGTCCTCAGCACAATTGGGGGGATTCCGTCAGGCCCACTCGACTTGTGGATGTCCAGGGAGAGGAGTGCTTTGCGAACCGAGCGCTGTGTGAACTGCACTTCCGGCATGGAGCACTCACACCGCGGGATGGTCGGCGGCGTACTCCCCCCGTCATCGAGAGTCGAGTTAGATGCAAAGAAGGAGCCTAGAAGATCGGCTTTCTCCTTTGTAGTATGGGCCAGTGAGTCGTCCTCCCTGTGCAGAGATGGAAGAGATGGCTGACAGAAATTCCCCTGGACAGCCTTGGCGAGAGACCAGAATGCACGGGTTCCAGAAGGAAGGCGAACTAGTTTCTCGCCAATTCTGCCTATGTGCTCTGACTTTGCCTTGGCAATGACTCTTTTGAAGGACCTAGAGGCGGAATTATACTTCTTTTTTAGAGCGCTGGTGTTTACATCCCGGGACGCTGATGCATCAACCCAGGCTTGGTAGCACTACTACTATTTTACAGGAGCGACCAAACCATGGCTGAGATTTGCCTCCAATGGGCACCACAGAGGAAGGAATAAAAAGTTACATACCCTGAAGTACCACATCAGTAACAGAATCCGCAACAACGTTGGGATCATCCGGCGAGAAGCAAACCCGCCCCCAAGGGTAGGATGCAAAGAAAGACCGCATCCCATCCCAATCGGCTGACCTATAGTGCCAAACACGGCGGCAGCCTGCAGAATGCAACCGCGATTTCAGCGTGAGTGGCACAACACTCCGGATCAGACAATGGTCCGAGGAGCCTAAAGGGGCGTCGACGGAAATCTGATATCCGTCCGGGTGAGAGGTCAGCAGAAGGTCCAACGGGGAAGGTGCATAATCCTCCACATCTGGAATCCGCGTAGGCGAAGTAACCAGTTGTGTCAGACCATATGCCAAGGCAAAATCATGAACAGATCTCCCCGCATGATCGGTTAAACGTGAACCGAGCCATTCGGCGTGATGGGCGTTAAAGTCGCCGAGGATCACGATCTCTGCGGAGGGGATCTGCTGTAGCAACGAATCTGCAGCCATTTGGACGTGGTCGAAGAGTCGGTCTGTTTCGGCATTACCGCTGTGGGACCTATAGAGGCACCCGTAGACGCGCGGATGGTCGTCGCTGTCTACGCGTAGCCAAAGGATGGACAGGTCCGAACCTTCAAGTCTGCCGAGGCGTCGAGAACAGATGTCCTCTCTGACGTAAACGCAAACTCCAGCCCGAGGCACAAAGGAGTGTTCCAGTTTGTACCCCGGGTAGGAGAGATACGAAACATCAGCCGGAGAGGACACCTGCGTCTCGGTCAGAAAGAGCAGAGCCGGCCTCGCCGTCTCGAGATGGTAGTGGACGGCGTTTAGGTTAGAGTGAAGTCCCCTGATATTGCAGAAATTCACGGACAGCGTGGCAGGGGTCGCCTTGGTCTTGTTGCTCCGTTTGCCCCGAGCAGTTGTAGTCTTGAGCGGAATTTCGCCCCCCCCGTTAGAATACGCGGGGCAGCCTGAGCACCCACGCTCAGAAGTGGAGAAACATGGTCGTGGATGCTCAGCGAGGGATTCTCCAGGGGTGCTGGTACCCTCCTGGGGTAGTCTATCTTTATTTAATTCCGCTACCATGTTGATGGGGGGGGGGGGGATTTGGGCCTCCGGCCACCTGCACTCACCAGACGAAACGCGGAAGCAGAACTTCCACTTCACGCCGGTATTCTGTGAGGTCGTGGTACCACCCCGGTTTGAGCCGGCCCATACGTGCAACAGCAAAGCTGCCGCGTGGCTCTACCACTGTTATTAGTCTATTAAAAAGATTTCGCTTGCATCAGTTAGTCAAATAAAGATCACGTGGTGTATTT
Source organism: Parnassius smintheus behrii (assembly GCA_036936625.1). Classification (NCBI taxonomy): domain Eukaryota; kingdom Metazoa; phylum Arthropoda; class Insecta; order Lepidoptera; family Papilionidae; genus Parnassius; species Parnassius smintheus. The sequence goes on along the minus strand of JAUPFT010000002.1, from coordinate 19,689,284 downwards.
GTGTTTTTCATTTCTTTGATTGGATATGTATTTTCAAATCGCGAGAAACCTGTAATAATTTGTAAAAATGTGTAAAATACGTATGTAGATTTACATTACCTCAACAAAATTAGCTTGCAAGGCATGCGCAAGCACCACCGGTGTTTAGTAAATATTCAATGAACTCCGTGACCCTGGAGTATGCCACGTGTGTCGACTCCGTTAAGTTCCCCTGCTAACTTCCTACGTTAACGGTAGTGCTAATCAATTTGCCTGTTAACTACTTTCAACTCTCATGAATACAGGTGAACGTTCATTAATACCTATTAGATATTAATGTCTTTAACTTTTATTCGGAACACTCGTTTAATATTGACGAATATGAATAAAATTTAAACTGTGGAGTTTTTGGAAAAATATACCATTTTATAGTTACTTATAAGCTTTAAACTTGAAACGATAACAATAGCATAATATTGAAAATGTTTTGAGAATGTTAAAATACCTATAGCTATTTCTTAGCTGTTGTGCAAATATTAACGCAAAAGTTAAAATACAGAAGTTCTAAAAATAAACAATATCTTCACAAAGAATATATTAAGCTAAAAGCTTTACTTCAATATAAAAGCCCAAAAATTTAACGGTTCACTTGGCCTTGTGGTCAAGGCCAAGTTTCGAATAATATGGGTTTAATATGAGTTTAGTAGGATGATACTCCTATTAAAAGTATTCACGCAAACACAATTTCAATCTTGTGACTTTTGTCATATAATTTTTACAAAAGAATTGTGGGATGAAGAAAGAAAAAATTTTAACAAGTCAAGATTTGATGAAAACTCAATTTTCCAAAAACGGGATAAAAACAATAACTTTCCGATTTTTCAAAATTTTCAATTTTATTAGCGGTAAGTTAAAAATAAAAACAAAATTGGTTCACAATTTGAGAAGATATCGCGTTACAAACGAAAAAAACTCGAATTAGAACCTCCCCCTTTTTGAAGTCGGTTAAAAATAAACATCGTTCGTGACGGAACATCACAAGGGTGATTAAATGTCGTACTCTTTTAAGATCATCAACTTGTTAAGATACCGGTGTGAAATAGTAGCTTAACGGCATTGATATTATTTGTATATCAATGATTAACGGTGATGTGTTTCGTATGGTGAGTGTAGAGAACGGGAAACCCTTTTTACTGGAAACGAGGCATTCCATATTAGTCCTGAGGGGTGACAACGCATCTGCATTTTGATTCGTAGTTGGAGATAGATTTAAATATCTATGTACCGCATACACTTACCATCAGGTGGAATATTTGCGCGTTTGTCATCCTATCCTATAAAAAAGCCACGATATAACTATATTACGGCTGCAAAACCAATGGAAAGGACTACGTTCTTAAAATACCGCCGGTAAATAGCAGCTGTGTTTTGCATGGTTATTTGTTACCAAGGCTATACTTTAGTTCTCAGACATTACAACTCACCTGCATTTTAATTTTAAATGGTTTGTATATCAATAACATTCACTTACAGTCAGTTTGACTATGTGCTCTTTGATTACTCAAAAAATATTGTCAATTGCATTACAAAACGTTTAATGCATTTAATGCTTGTTGCCGTCATCGGTCGGCTAAATGATAATATAATCTATAAGTGACTCTTAGATTTTCTGGTTATTTCTTTAGCCGTCTCTTCGGTCATTACCAGAATGAGGTGAGGTGATGTTAGCTATTATCCAACCAACGTTCGGCGCGATCTTACGTGGCAATGATAACACATATGCAATGTCAAAGTGCCGAATAATAATTTGCCAACCCTAACAAAATTCACTCGCTTGCTTGGAATGTATTTAAATGTAAATTGAAAGTATACTTAATACTATCTCTTCTTGTTTTTTATTTATTTTGTGATTCCTTATTTTTTCAAAGTTTGGTTTTAAGTTCGAATTCGTTTGGCGTGAGTGCAATAAACTTTAATGAATAGTGAGCCAGGCTTATGTTCTACGAGCTGATGATGAAGAAAAAGAACAGCCTATATAATTCCCACTGTTGAGCAGGCGCGTCTAATTTCGACGAGGGATCCACGTCTCATTCTCATACCGAGCTGATTTTAGTTTGCTGTGTAAAGTGGCAGTGGCTGATTCTTAGATTTCCTTCACCGTTGAGAATGCGATAAATGAGCATTTCCAATTAAAATTTAGAGTATTAATATTTACATCGCCTGCAGAAATCGATGTTTTAGGCAAGAGCCCCGAGCTACCACGGTCAATCCACTTATCTCGCACCATTCATGACTCGCCATTTTGTTAATAGCAAATTAAGTCCAGTTAATTATGGGTCCCGTTTATCGATTCTGTTTAGACGATACTTCGCACCATACTTTCTATGCTTTCTAGTAATTATTTGCTCGCCTTCGATTTGCATGTGCGGAATTTGCAAGTAGGCGTTATATTTACTAATTACGTGATGTAAGTTCATGCTAAATGCTAACGTCATAGTTAGATCTTGAAGTACGTAATAACGGGTCAACGCACGAGAGAAACTTTTCAGGGTATCAAATGAGTTTCTAGAATAGATTAACAATGTAGACGTATGTGTGGTTATAAAACCTACTTCGTTTTATAACTTTCGTATATTTTTAGAAGAATGTAAAGGAGAAAATATCGAAAAAATTGAATAGGTCGATCTGGTGTCACGTCATACGTAACACGTGTAAAGTTTCCAGATGGCAGTTTCAAGCAGACTTCGGTGGGGAGGGGAGGGGGCAAGTCCAGCTGTGGACAGGCTCACTGACGACAAAAATTGTTTGTGGGCTGCGATGTATAGTGATTGTCGAAATTGGCTCTACCAATTTTTTGTATCGCAGTGGCGGCACATTTTTTTTTATAGGAGGAAACCAGTATGCAGCTCACCTGATGGTAAGTGACTACCGCCGCCCATGAACAATTGCAACACCAGGGGTATAGCAATTGCGTTGCCGGTGTTTTTTATAAAGGTGTAAGCTCTTTTCTTGAAGGTCCCTTAGTCGTATCGGTCCGCAAAAATCTCTGGTGGTAGTCGATTCTACAAGGAAGTTGTGCGAGGAAGAAAAATTCTTTTAAATCTCGTGGTGTGGTGGTGTAAGTGGTGGACCACGCCAGTCATCCAGATGTTATGGATTTTATCGCGAGTTTTGGCGCGATGTGCGATGGTGAAATTGTGCGGCTGGAATTAGTCCGAATAATTCCTCTGAGCACTTCCCGTGGTAAATGCGACAAAATACGCAAAGAGATGCAACATCTCTTCGCAGTGCTTGTGAGTCAAGCCGATTGGAAAGAGCTCGATCGCTGCCGATTCGAACGGCTCTGCGCTGGATGTGATCAAATGGAAGGAGCTGGCTGAAAAAAACGCACGTACATCGGATATGTCTAGAATAAGTGAAAAAGAACCTCAAAGTGATTTACACGTACCACGCTGCAGCTACATATATTATGATTGTAGTTAACGACTCGACCGGGGAAGGGCCACGCTCTCACAGAATACCGGTGTAAAACAGCAGCTTAATAAAAACAGTGTAACGCTGCTATGTTTCGTATCAGTAAAAGGATTTCACACATGTCTATGAGCCACAGCTTCCAATAAACATCGGGTGAACTGTGTACTCGTTTGTGTTTATTCTGTAATAAAAAGTGTCCGCGTAAATTTGAGCTACATTATAAGCCTGATAGTTGATAACTTCTGACAGTATTATGAAATCGTTCGTGGAATATCAACAGTAAACATTGCAACTTTTGACACCAAAGCGTTTCGGTTTTCGGTGTTTTACGAAGGTCGCTCCGTGTGGTCTGTTGATATGCAAATTATATAAGCTTTGTTTTGTTTTCAATTAATAGATACGAGTGTACTTATCTATATATATATATATATATATATATATATATATATATATATATATATATATATATATATATATATTCATATAATATATATTTGTATATATACATATGAATAAAATTGAACTGTCTGTCTGCAATATCAAAACAACTGTCAGATGACATCAAGCTCAGGGGGTTATTTATTCAGCCCATTATTCTGTCAGTGTCTTTCTGTCGTCTGTTATGGATAATCTTTCGAATGGCCGAGCCGATTGTGACGAACCTTCACGAACAGATAGTGAGTGATCTAAGATATTTCATCACGCGTAATTGGAGTTGTGTGTTGGCCACTATACAGTACCTACAATTACAGGCTGTGAAATGTTTCAACTTAGCCTTATGTCAACGCTTTCGTTAAAGTTATAGCCTATATACAAGTATATCCGACTGTTGAACGCAGGACTCCTTTCATTTCTGAGATGGTTTTAGGACAAGGAAATGTCCGCCGCGCTGCTCCGTGTTGGCGAACTTCAAATGTCTTCGAAAATTTTTTTCTTATTTCTTAGACATGCAGGTTTCTTCACGATGAATTCCTTCACCGCCGAGCACGTGGTAAATCAACACTTAAGATTGCAATTAACAATTTCATTGGTGCCGGCGAGCATCGAACCCGGGAAGGCTTTCGTAGCCTTCTTTATTTAAAATTGGTTACAGATGTCTGTTAGTTATTCTTATTTGACTTTAATATAAAAATTAGGATAATTTGGGTTTTATTGTTAAAAATATTCTGTCTTGAATACTTACTGTAATGTATTTCCATGGCATTTGAAGTTCACAGTAGAAATGTATTGTCTAAAATCGAGACTCGAGACCTCTCACGCTTGTAAGGTCATAACTATTGCTGTGATCGTGGACCTACTTTACGATTTATGGAAAGGATGGTTATGTACGTGAAAGCTAAAATCTATAGTTTAAGGGGGCATGGGGCATAGGGCAATTTTTATTGTCAGGAAATAATAATACACGATAACGACATCTCGCTTACAATAATTCATCTTCACAATCATTATCATAATCATCATGAGAGTCTTATCGCCTATCAAAGTCTACTGCTGAATATACGAACTATACCAATAAGGATTGCTTCAAAATGTTATTGTTAATATTTTCTTCTGTCGCCTCTTCATCCACGCGATGATATAGTGGGTTCTGATACGCCACAAAGGCGGTTTTTTCATCTTTACTTTAATCTAACCTTTTAGTGTGTCTTTGTAACACTCATAAAGTTTTGAGGGGTATACTCAAACATAAACATAAAAAAAAAACATAAACACTCACGCCTGTCACCCAGAGGGGTAGGCAGAGACTACAGACTTCCATTTAGCACGATCCTGACATACCTTTCTCGCCTCTTCCACATTCATATACCTACGCATACATGCTCGTCGGTTAAGGGTACTCTTAATTTGGCCCATTTTTAGTATATCGCCAATTTGGTCGACAAACTTCCGCCTAGGACGTCCCTTTCCGACTCTTCCATTCACTTCTGCAACATATATTTGCTTTGTCAGTCTTTCCGCATTCATTCTTTCTACATGACCAAACCACCGAAGCATTCCTTTCTTAATCCTGGTCACCGCATCATCTTGCAAACCACACTCTTCTTTTATCACACAGTTTCTCACCCTGTCACTCAGATTCAGCCCTAACATACTCCTTAGCGACCGCATTTCTACCGCATTTATTCTACTCTCGTGCTTCTTCTGCCACACCCAACTTTCACTACCATACGTTAAAGTAGGGACTAATACAGCACTGTGAATTGCCATACGTGCCTTTTTTGACACATTCTGACTTTTCACAATAGAGTGTAGAGCCCCATTTACTTTATTTCCTGCATTCACTCGTCGTTCAATGTCCTTATCATATCTCCCATCCCTGCTGAATACACATCCCAAATATACGAACTCATCCACTTGCTCAATTAACTCTCCTTCTATTCTTATTTCACATACCGTTTTGCTTTCATCTCTTTCAAAAACCGTCACTTTCGTCTTACTTGCGTTCACTTTCATTCCCCTTTCTTTTAATGACCTGTTCATTAATGTAACTCAAACATTAGTATAATATGGCGTCTGTACAAATACAATTTTATTATTTTCTCTCCGAAACTCTTCCTAATGTTTTATCATCATTATACTCTTGGATAAATGAAGAAGATATTTTATATTGTTGTGTAAAAAACTTAGTGCTCTCGCCAGAGTACGTTAGTAATTTACACAGTACGATCAAGAAACTTGGTGGCTACCACAAGTTTGTCGCCCGTGAATTGCTTGCTTGGGCTGATTTACGCGGACTTGTTATTCACTGATGAGCCCCAATATTTTTAAGTGTACTTAGTTTTTTTACCATAGTTGTAGCTAGGATGCTTAATACCCATTGGTCTATATTTTATTGAAAACTCCATTTATTTGTACAAGAAAGAAGATACCAGGAGGAATTCCTTTCGCTGTTTTGTCTCCAGTCAAAAAAGGTCGTTTTTACTGGCAAATGAAATAACAATAAAAAGTCGAAAACATAAACATTGTGAACGATCAAATAAAGATATAACGAACAAGAAAGATTCTAAACTGTTTTTTTTTCTTTTCGTTCACCAAGCTTAAATCGTAGTGTATAGAATACTGTTGCCACATTTTAACTACCTTGGAATTCAGTACAATGACGGGTCAATACAAAGACTAAGTTGAACAGTTTCGAGGATTAAGTAAGCACATATTTGTCAAGTAATGCAAGCCGGCTGGCGTATTATTTAGAAGAACTATATAGTAGCGTATCATGGCTGCATCACGAGCGGGTCTACTCGACCGGGAAAGGATTATTACTCCTATTACACTACTCTGAATCAGGGTGCCTACGCCCTAATTTAGGGTGGTGTGATAAGAGAAAGGGAGTAAGGGTCCCTAATTAGGGCGTCAAAGTGGACCTGGTCTGCAGTGCCCTTCCACCGTGCAGTGTAATAACACTAAGGGAGTTAGGGCACTTATTCAATGCGCGACTAGGGATGCAAACGTATCGTTCAATAAGTATCAATTCTTGCAAATATCGATATATCGTTCATAAACATGGTTGTTCATGAGCTATGTTTTATGAACGATGTTTTGCCGACAAAGGTTACGAATAACCAACTATTCGAAGGTATAAGATTCCGTATGTTAAAAGTTGCGAACGATGATTATCACGAATTTTATGTTGCCAAAAAATAAATATGCGAAACAAAATATGTCAAAGTTAGATAACGTAAAAATGTTTAAAGTTCGAAGGTTTACTACGAGTATTTAGCAGAAATAACTCAATCCCGAAAGTTTTAACTGCAAATCGACAAACAGACGAATGGTCTTTCAGCTGAAAATAAATATACTTGAACTTCAGAAGTACAATTGCCGTCTTTTGGTAATTACATTTTCGATGTAAAATTGTAGTTATTTTTATTGTGATAATTAATTAAGATAAGTTTACAAATATTGAAAATTGGTTGAAATTGTTTTAGTCATTTTCTTATTAATAATTACGAGTATATTGTTTGAGCTTTGACTTAATGAATAGCTTATGTACAGTCTTATACATAAGTTAATAGTAATTTTGTAATGGAAATTATTTTATCGGCTTACGGTACTTCGTATTCCGTTACAATCATTGATACAAATATTGATTTTTATGGATGAACGGTTATTTACCTGTTTGTATTTCGGTATAGTTTCGTAGATGTAGGTATTCAGAAAATGCGATAATACTGAAGGTAACATACGGAACTACCATAAAAAATTAAGGCACCACATCATAAGAAATGAAACTAAAGCAGAAGACGAGTTTCATATATTATATGTGGGATATCATGAAAGGGTTATTTCCCGGGATTCATAGCCTCGATAAGATCTATTTGCCTATCGTGGTAACTTTGGTATCCCGTGAGCGGTTATTTTCAGAGGCTGGATCTACAATCACCCAGGAGATAAACCACTATGTAATTCAATTCGAAAGTAATTTTTTTTAATTAATTCTTGTTTTCTGATATTTATTCGATAAAATTAAATATGTAAAAATAAATAGTGTATAACTTCCTAATATAACATAAATATATTGTTTGATATTTATACTTCTTTGTTTCATTTCTGTTCAAAATGATTATTTATTCTTTATGTATGTATATATATATATATATATATATATATATATATATATATATATATATATATATATATAACATATATGTACATAAGCTTTGATATTTTTAATGAGCGATTTTACATCCTATAGATGTGCTTACTTGGAAAAATTACGACTCGAGTTAACTCAAGTTCAAATTCAAACAACTCGAACTAAACTCGAGTTACGCAACTAGAGTTAGCAGGTCGAAACACAATAAATGATTTGTTACAATTACTTTAAAAATATCGATTCAATATATATATATATATATATATATATATATATATATATATATATATATATATATATATATATATATATATACTTTTTTCACTTATCCATCCCTATGACTGAGTATGACTGAGTAAAATCGGGGTAGTGTAATAACTTACGTCCCTAACTATGGGCCACGCCCACCCTTCATTTAGGGTTCTGATTCAGGGTGGTGTAATAGGGGCATATGTTCGCACAGAATACCAGCGTGAAATAGCAGCATACTGTGTTTCCTACGTTGAGTAACGAGACAAAGGAGCAATTTTACTGGTGATAAAGCATCTATCTTAGTCCGTATGGATGGCAAAGCGTTTGTGTTTATTATAAATTAAATTTAATAATGATTACATTAATATTTACTTGCTACTAAAAAAAAGTAAAACTATATAGGTAAACGTTTAATATTTTTAATCAGATATAGAAAACCTCGACTTCAAAAACTAACACTATTTAAAAAAATAATTTTTACTTTCATAAACGTAGGAGATGTATACCACAGTTTCCTCTTAATCTTGTGGACTGTGTGCTCATTCGTCACCCTGGATTCTATTAAAACCTTGGGATTAAAAACTTGGAGAACACTGTATCTCTCCATAGATTCTTTACAAACCCATAATGAAAAGATTTTGAAGATTACAGTTTGTGATTATATATTAGATGGCCCCCGCCGTTACATCAGATGTGATAGATCACAAATCCTTGCGAAAGATCATCGATTCCTACCAAGTATGATACGTGAGGCTATTGATATTAAAAATATCCAAATTTCAATATCGAAGGAGGCTGGGTACAATCACCTGCTGTAATTATTAAAATTAAAAGTAAACCCAAGCATATCACTGCAAGACTTCAAGATACAGTGAGTTCACTCTGCGTAGATCGGACCATAAATAATAATTAAAAAGCTGAAGATATTCCGGGTTAACTCTGACATCGGGTCGTCAGTCACCTCAGCCTCAGTCCCCTTTGACCATGTGTGCTGGAAAGCACTCGAAACATCGGGAATTAAAAAAATCAAGAATTTAAACGCGATAAAATCTGTAAAAGTAATTTTAATCAATGTATATTTTTAGATTTTAAATGTGATTTTAAGTGGCGTGCAGTTTCGTGGTCACTTGGAAGAGAAGGCCTAATTGGCCTCTAAAAAGCTTGGTGTGCTCAGCAGAGCGGGACAGTATTTCATGCCGGCACACTGCCTGCAACTTTACAAGACGCAGGTTCGGCCGCACATGGAATACTGTTCCCATCTCTGGGCTGGGGCTCCCCAGTACCAGCTCCTTCCACTTGACCGCATCCAGCGCAGAGCGGCTCGAATCGTCGACGACCGAGTGCTTTCCGATCGGCTCGATTCACTGGCACTGCGAAGAGATGTTGCATCTCTTTGCATTTTCTTTCGCATATACCATGGAGAGTGCTCTGAGGAATTGTTCGGATTAATCCCAGCCGCCAAATTTCGTGAACGCACTACAAAAAATTTTAGATTATAAAAATTATTGACTAAAGCAGAAATTGTCATAAAGTTTTAAGTGCTTGGACACCCTAACAAGAATCAATGACAATATTTTTGATTAAATAAATCATCTGATGAGAAAGTGAAAATAAAAAACTTGCCTGACGTGTTGTTTTCTTCATTGTTAATCTGATTAGCATTAAAAGGTGAATGTGTCTATAGAAAAGTAAACTCCCACTCTCGTTTCACAATGGTCGGACCACCCGTGTGACGTAGATTACTCGCTTTGTGTCGCAGCGTACAGATATCAGTCATAATTTTAATAAGTAAGAGTCAATGGGTGCGTTTGGCAGAAAAAAGCGCTAGCAAGCGCTTACAAGCGCTGAAATAGTTTTCGGCCAGGACACGATTGCTACTTCAGTAGCACTGACACAATCCGCCATTTTGCTTATTTAATTTGTTTGTTTTGAATTAGAGTTTATAAGTTGTTTTGTGCAATATTAGTTTTAAGTAATATATTGACATGAATAAACTAATACATGTTATTAAAAATTCATGATCGGTAAGTTTTAATATGAATACTTTATAAACATATATTTAAATTAGGTTAGGTTCCCCGGTTAAAACTAACATCGTGTCCTGGAGGAAAATAGCTACTTACGATTTGACAGCGCTTACCGCTTACGATCGCCATTTTGCTTACAAGCGCTTGCTAGCGCTTTTTTCTGCCAAACGCACCCAATGACGTTTATTTAGTTTAGAGAGCAATTTATAACCGAACTTTAGAAAATGGGTCTTAGGATAGGGGTAGGGTTGAGTTCCATTTTTTATATTACGTGGTTTCGCTGTACGGATTTTATTATTATTCGTTATTATTTTTAGACCAACATTCAAAAATAATATTAAATTTTTATTAAACAACAAAATTACAAGTGATGATGCTGCTATACACTAAGTCGTACAAATACAACTCAATTATAAGTGTTCCTTAGCCTTGACAGCGAAACCTTGAACATTGAAATGTCGGAGGCGTTTAATTTCATTCTACGTAGGTAATTTAATGTCGTAATCACGATGTATTTAGGTGATACGAGGGTGACACTGAAAGTTCTTAGAAAATCAAAAACCGAACAAACTAGCAAGTTATTAGTTTTATTATATCTTTTCAACATTGTGTCCATTTACATCAATATATCGCTGCCCACTCCTCCTTAGGGGTCTCTTCGACGGCACTTTGAAACGTAGCCACTGCTTCCTCGGCGTCCATAAAAAGGTTTTTCTCGAAGTTTTTCTTTTATTTTCGGATATAAATAAAAATCGCAAGGTCACGGGTGACCCAGTAACTCCTCGCGAAGGAAACACCCAGACGGCAGACTGTCTCTTAGTTTCAGGTTCATAATAATAAATCCAGCTTTCGTCACCCGTAAGTATGTCGAACGCAGCATTTGAGCTACCTCCGTTAAATCTTTGAACCATTTCACGACACCAATCAACATGGCGGAATTTTTTGGCTTCTGTCAAATTATGAGGTATCTACCGAATACAAAGCTTCCTGACCGCTAAATGTTCATTAAGGATTTTGTGCACTTGACTCATACATGCTTAAGTTTGTCCGAATCTGCTGATAAGTCACTTTTTTGTCAGTCTCTATCATACGCCGCACAACACTGATGTTATCTTCAGTCGTCGCCGTAGAAGGCCGTCCCTCAACCAGATCATCGGTGAGATTAGTGCGATCACGTATAAACTCATTAAACCAGTTGTAAACGGTGGCACAAGATGGGGTTCCATCGTGAAAGGCCAATCGAAGTCTATCATAACTTTCTTGTTGACTTAAATGACATCGAAAGTCATAAAAAATTATTGAAAATTTTCTCGCGTTAAATTCATGCTGACGTGACAACGACAATTTTCAGTTTGCCGCCAAATCGTATACAAATGACAAATTAATAACATATACAATAATATTGGCAAACAGTTCCATTTTCAAAATTTGAACTTATCTTTTTAATATATCGTTTACAAGTGGCCAGTTCTAAAAACTTTCAGTGTCGCCCTCGTAGTATCATGTTTTGTAGTAAACATTTTTAAGTAAGTAGCAAAATGTATTAATTGTAGTTGTTGATCATTTTTCGTTAGATCGAATTAACACAGTAGTTATATTTGTATAATCTATTATTAATATTAATGAACATTTCACATGAGTTAGTACCCCTTTTCTGGCTAGGAGTTCACTTGGAAAGGTACCAACCACCTTCTTACTAATTTCTGAAGCCAAGTAGCAGTAATTTTTACACGAAGAAATACCTACGCATATCTGCCTCGTGGGTACTAGTAACTAGTTACTGTTATACCGACTAGCTTTAACTAAATCCTCAACGTGTTTCACCCTTGCTGCATAGAAGCAGGGCTACAGGAATGATTTCGCATATATCCGCGGCACCATCAGCACCGGCCGACTCATAGTGGCCCCTCCCCGGGAGATGACAACTGCTTTCTTCTACTTAAGGAAGGCATACCAGAACATAAGGCGCGCTATCCTTAGCGGCTTTCAACTCCACCTGCGCAAATGAGCACTTGGAAGCACCAAACTTCCAGATCCCAACAGCGAATCTGGTTTAAGGCTCCAACGCTAATCAAGTTTCGGCCGCGAAGGGTAGGGGGAGTAGTTCCTCGCAATACCGAAACTCCTCTATAAACTTGCCTGCCAAGCGTGTAGACAGGATTTTTTTTTGTTTGCGGCAATATACATAAGTATATAAGTCTACCCAGGTTTGTTAATTTGTATGGTTTGTTAATTTCTTACTTGATATTTATATATGGACTTTTATAGGCTGTTTTGGATGATATTTTTCTAGCATTTCCGAAAAGAAAACGTAATCTGTGGGGTAAAACACGAGAATAAAACTTTATTATGATTATTATTTAGTTAATGATTTCTTATATTTACGCGAACACTACACATTGAAATAATACTACATTTTACGGAATTTATCGCGTATATTTCGCGTATTAAATATACTCGATAAATTCCGTAAAAACTAGTATTATTTCAATATTATTTAGTTATTCAGAGCAATGACAAACTCTCAGACTTGTAAGGATGCGACTCGAAATATTGTATGGTTAAGGTTTCAGATTTACATCTGAAACAATGCTGTTGATTCCAATAACTCAAATAAACACTGTAGAACGCGACACTCGATTTGGTTTGTAGAAAGCATTGCGTTCGTACATAGAATACGGCGGTAGCGATTCACAGTTCACAGGAAATGGTGGGATCGTGTTACGCTTCGGAATTCTTGGCAACTAGCATATATGTATTAGGTTTAAAAAAGGAAGTCATTATATGATTATACGTGTTTAGAGACATTTTGTCTCTAACAACATACATAAACATTTTTCAAAGCAGTAATAAAAAGAATTAAAATATCCAGCGTTCTCACCGAAACCTTTTCTGCAACAGGAATGTTCAGTTTATAAACCTTATCTCAATGCCACAGGCTTCCGTTCACGTCGAGAAAGTAATTATAGATCTCTTTAAATGGAACATCTTGTATAGCGGCAGCACTCTACATTCAAGATAAAGATTCAGAATGCTGGTGCGTGTAACTTAAGATGTAATTGTTGCCATTAAAAAGTGACTCCGATTTTCATCACTCGCCATACAAAACAATTAAGTATTATATTGCTATTTTACTCTGGTATAATATACAATAATATCATCATTACAGCCCTTCACAAGTCTACTGCTGAACAAAGGCCTCCCCCGAGGTATGCCACAAAGCACAGTCCTGAGCAACCTGCATCCATTGATTTCCTGCACGTCTTACCAGGTCGTCACTCCATCTAGTTAGGGAACGCCCGACACTTCGCCTGTCGGTACGAGGCTGACACTCGAGAACCTTTCTTCCCCATCAGTTGTCAGTTCTTCAAGCTATATGGTCAGTTCATTGCCACTTCAGTCCGTTGGACTATGTAGGTAACTCTGGTTTTACTGTGGATATCCTCGTTTTTAAGTCTCTCACGCAAATAAACCCCGAGGATAGCCGAGCAACCTTGAGCTTCCTCATACGGCCAGTAGTGAAGGACCACGTCTAAGACCCATAGGTCATCACTGGCAACACGCACTAGTTGTAAAGGTACGCTTACACGAAGCCAATAATTGCTTGGCGACACGAATGGACCGATCTGGAGCAATTAATGGAGCAATTTCAAAGCAATGGAGCAAATTGCGGCAATTATTTCGGCGATATTGCTTCTAATTGCTCCAGATATTTCATATCGCTCAGTGTCGCAGATACGAATTGACGAATATCCAATGGGCTTGGAAATTCCTAGCAATTTTTGTATATATCTCATTCGCACTTGTTTGTTTTGCGGCTTGCCGTCCTGCTTCCGCGGGGAGAGCGAGAGGTCGGGTCTGTTCGTGACATTCTAGTAAAGTTTTTGAATAATATCTAATTCTTTACACAATGAAAATTGCGGCCTCTTTGCCAAAAACGATCGCACCCAGATACGTCCATTCCTTTTCTTTCTTTTTTGTTTTTGATTAATAATAAAAAAAGCGCTACAAGCCCTGCGCAGCATGAACAATGTCGTCCATAGCGAGCGAATACTGAAATGCTCGTGTAGGACAGTATTGCCTAGTTGATGAAGTTGCGCCATATCGCTCAATATTGTATTGCGCAGTATTGATGCTTGTTGCCGTTGCCGTAAATTGCTTGAAGTAGTCGTGACGTCATAGTTGACGAGTATTGACTGGAATTGAGCAATTTTAGTAGCCCATGCAAGCGCACCTTAAGATATGGTTTTGAGTTTTTGAGGTATCTCTGACGAAAAGATGTGTCGTATTCGCTCCAACGCTGCTCAGCGAGTCGAATCCGTTGATTGACTTTTCGGAAGAAATTGGACTTACCTAGTCGGAATATTTGTCCCAGGTAAATATACTAGTAAACAACTTTGAGTTTAGTGCTCCCAACAACTACCGGCATGGGTGTGATATGGACGTTACATATGACTTTTCTTTTGTCCATGCTAATCTTAAGGCCCATTCGTTGAGAGACACTATTGAGGTCATTGAGCATAATTGTATTGAATTTTGTAGTACAACCGGGCTCTACAAACGGGGGGGGGGGGGGGGTTCAAGCATTGAGGCATATACAGGCTGTTGCTTTGTTTTATGAGGTTATGGTGTTATCCTGTTAAGAGGTTCTTGTTCCGATGAAGTGCAACAAGCCGGTGTTAATTCTTTCGTAACCCTCAGAGGACACAGCCCTCCTAGCCTTCTCTATTTGTTCTATGTGTTCTTCTGTAGTATGTTTATTGTAGGTGTATGTACGCCGTTGTGTCATTTGATTGTGCATTTATATTCCGTTTAAGATTCTGGGAAGTAAGAATACACTCTCTGTAGATATCTTTCATAGGAAACCAAAAATTTTCCCAATTTAAACCACATAAGGCTGTTTTTTTTCGGCTGTTGAGTTTTCCTTTTATAGTGTAGTGCGATAGTCTGACTGTAGTTGCGTTGTGTTATAGATGAGTAACTGAAGTTTTAGGAAAGAGATATGTTGTCATGTGTGGTTTGGTGTTAGTACAATGCATGATAGCAAGTGCCTTGAAAGAAACTAACGGTTCTGAGATTGTAAAATGTCTACTATGCGTAATTATATATATATATATATATATATATATATATATATATATATATATATATATATATATATATATATATATATATATGGCACATCTTGTAGGTTCTACATACACCCGGGTGTTAATAAAATTGTTACAAATGAGGCATTCAGTGGGGTAGTATGGGAAAGCCGACATTCAGTAGGAAACTTTTGATAGTCTGTAATGTAAACGATGATAAAAAAAATGGTCTCACCTAATGACAAATAGCTGCAGACGTGAATTTCTGCAACTAACTTAAAGCTTGAATAATGATTTAATAATTGAGGAAACATTAATTATATTGATTTTACAATCCTAACATTATACATACACTAAGTACGTTAATCTTCTTGAAATTTTGTGCTTTTTTTTTCGAATTGTCGCACATTCTATAAACCATTGAATATGAAGTATACGTAAGGTAGCTATTATAATTTATATACATAATGCTTGCTTCTGTATACTCTAAAGACGGATCCAATTCGCGGTATAGCGCGATAGCAATTTCCTTGAAAGAAAAAAAAATTATAGCACGAATGGGTCGGCTCGACGGGGGAAGGACCACGCTCTCACAGAATACCAGCGTGAAATAGTAGCTTAATGCTGCTGTATTTCGTATGGTGAGTGTAGAGAACCGGAGACCCTTTTTACTGGAAACGAGGCATTCCATCTTAGTCCTCACGGGTGACAACGCATCTGCATTTTGATTCGTAATCGAGGATAGATGTAGATGTCTATGGGCCACAGCAACCACTTACGATCAGGTGGACTGTGTGCTCGTTTGTCACCTTATCCTATAAAAAAAAAAGATAGCGTTTGGTAGGTTACGACACAACTTCTCGTAACTTATATATCATAAAACTTGATGATTTGATGACATTTGGATGTGAGACGTGATCCTCAATTGCTGGATACGGTGTTTCTCGCTGTCGAATTATGCTTTTTACTTAAAAAAAGGATTTAAAAAAATTACATATTAAAATAAATTTCTGAAATTATAATAGAAATGCGATAGCTAAGATAACCTTCGAAAGCTAAAGTGAGAATAATGTTATCAAGGGACGTCTAATCAGTCGCATTATCCATTTCTCCTTTTTATAATTTTTTTTATTAATCCGGTTTGTAGAATTTTTATGAATTTTAACACGAATTCCCATAATTAATAACATTTTTAAGTAAAAGAATTTGATAAAAATTATTAAAAATACATTCTGTTGATAATTGAGGCACAGACATTAGTAAATAATTGAAATCCATTGTACCTTTTTGGCCATCTGATGGTAAGTGGATGCTGTGGCCCATAGACATCAACATTAATCCTCGATTAAGAACTAAAATGCAGATGCGTTGTCACCCCTGAGGACTTAGATGGAATGCCTCGTTTTCAGTAAAAAAGAGTCTCCGGATCTCTATACTCACCATACGAAGCTCAGCAGTATTATGCTAATTTACGCTGGTATTCAGTGTGAGCGTGGTCCTTCCCTGATCGTGCATCTTCCCGCCCCATACGTGCTACAAGCATAAACCAGCTGCAGCATGGCTCTACCACGTATTTATCTATCTATTATACGGCGTTAAAGTCCACTGCTGAATGCCTCCCCCATGGATTGCCTCATAAGGAGGATCTTGCCCCATAAATGCCACGCTTGGCAGGCTGTTATCAGGAAGATGCTGCTGCTTATTTCATGTTTCAGCTTTCTTTTCAGTTCCCCTCTGTCGCCTCTTACGACACCCACGGGACGATATGGGGTAGTAAGTACTCCGCCACTACTCAGTTAGTATAACACAAATAACCATTGAAATACAAAACGATGTTAAAAACATCATCCTGTTATAATTTCCTTGTGTGAGTAAATGTGTATATATAATGTCACCTTATCAGTATTTTAAGTCGATTGCTGGAGATATCCCTTCTTAAATAGTATACTAGGCGTAAACACTGCCTAGAGGAGTTGTCCATACTCACCTTGCTGTGCAGTAAGGTTGTTGAGGGCAACACTGACACTAACGTTGCTGCCCGGTTACCCGTGAAAGTTGGATTCAGCTTCGTCCAATCTTCAGTAGTGGGCATCAACGGCAGGTGACGATAATATTTGGAGAAAAAGGTGAATTATCTCCTATATACTGGTGTAATAAAGTATTCACTATTTGCACATTTCCTTGCTATGTTGGGCATAGGACTCCTCTCTTTCCTAAAGGGGTTGCAACATTGCGTTTATGGCGGACTTCATACATATGTCCGTCAAATATTTTATTTCAAGTATTTCAAGTTTCCGTACAATCCTGCTTTAATGATGCCGACAGAGTTCGAGTTTGAATTGAAATTTACGACGATTAACCCCTTAGTTACGCCTAACCGCCTAATCATTGAACCACGACTCACATACATACACGTTTGTGTT
This sequence comes from Parnassius smintheus behrii, assembly GCA_036936625.1. Lineage (NCBI taxonomy): Eukaryota > Metazoa > Arthropoda > Insecta > Lepidoptera > Papilionidae > Parnassius > Parnassius smintheus. The sequence goes on along the minus strand of JAUPFT010000002.1, from coordinate 19,671,445 downwards.
TTTATTATACTAGCATATTAGTGTGCTGCAGAAACATATGCTCGTAAGTCTCGGCGTGTTAAAAAGCAACTTATTGTTAATAATGAAAATATTTTAGTATTATTTATTATCATTTACCCTTTGCTACATCATCTGCGTCCGCCATATCTGTTAATATAATAGTAAGCTTGTTATGTTTTATCGTGCAGCTTTTTGCTTCTAACAAAAAATGAATTGCGGGAAAGTCGTCATTGATAGTGTTATCTTTGTGACTAATATCCGGTTTTGCGTTATACACTCGTTGTTCTGTAGAGGACAAATAAAGCTTTAAATATTGACTCATATAGCGGCGACCTTTTGTAATATCTCGCGTACTTTTTGAGAAATTGCGTATATATTTCCCGTTCAACATGTTCGAGGAAAAACGATAGTCGTTGGCCACGGTCATCAGGGTTTAACGTGAAAACGATTTTTGTACCTAACAATCGTAAAATTCAAATATTGGAATACTTACAATTAATTGGAAATTCGATACACAATAGCATACGAAAAGACCGCAGCAACCTCAGTGCGGTTTACACACCTAAAAAAAAAACGTCGTGCTACTTTGATTGTAAACTTAAATTAAGTATACGAAACACGGATAGAAAAGTCTTTATATTGTAGCATTCACGTCTAGAGCCGTGGTAGCTCAGTGGCCAAGCGCTTGCTTACCACAAAATTGTCGTGCTCGACGTTGCAGGATAACATCGTGAGGAAACCTGCATGTCCGAGAAATAAAAATTTAACTTTATCTTAAAATCCACTTAGAAATGTTAGAAGGCCTGTGTCCAGAAGTGGGATATGAGCGGCCATATGAAAATTAAAAATGATTTATCGATTCAAAATGATACATTTAAAACCAGTATATGTAATATGTGTATAGTAGTAGCTTTATTTGTATTAACGAGCCTGAGTAGATCTCGCTGCCGCCTAATTTAGTGCGCCTAAGTTTTGTGTCTAGGGTAGTCATTTCACCTTACGGAAGACCCTTAGGAGACAGACACACATTTTACCGATTCCGGCAGAGCCCTAGAAAAAGACATTTTATTCTGGTATGTATAAGTTTATGTGCATTTCTTTTTTTACCCATAACTCATAAATTAGTCGCGATAATATCTTAATTATCTATCATATTTACACCGGTAACAAATACTGCGGACATAAACTGTTAAAACTTGAAAAAAAAAATTGAAGCAGATGTACGAGTATTATCGTGTAGTTGCAGTTGGTGTAAGAATATCCACTAACCTATATCATCTCGTGGGTGCCATAAGAGGTGACAGACGGAAAAAAATCAGGAGACAGACAGCAGCGTCTTCCTAATAACGAATTAAAAAAAATCTGCATTGCATTGTCGCCAAAACGCTTGCCAAGCGTGGCAACTTCATGTAAATATCCCCCCTATGAGGCAATCTACGGGGGAAGTCTATGTTTAGCAGTGGACTTTAATAGGCTGTAACTATCACGTAGGGAATCTCCGAGTATAGCCCTCTTCATAGCTCATTAAGCGACCTTGAACTTCCTCATATGGCCAGCAGTGCAGTCTTATATTTATATATTATCACTGTATGTTATAATTATATGTTATAATTATATATTATCACTGTCTGTTATCACTTATCACTGTATTTAAAATACCATTTTTATAATATATGAGTGACAAACGAGCACACCGTTCACCTGATGGTAAGTGGATGCTGTGGCCATAGACATCTATATCTATCCTCGATTCACAGTCAAAATGCACATGGGTTGTCACCCTCGAATACTAAGATGGAATGTCTCATTTTTAATAAAACAGATGTCAGATTTTCTACACTCATCATACGAAACACAGTAGCTTTAAGCTGCAATATCACGCTGGTATTTTGTGAGAGCGTAGTCTTTTCACAGTCGATTCGACTCTTTCGCGATCTAACCATAATATAGCTGCAGCATGGCTCTGTAATTCTATAAATGTAAATAAGTTTGAGGTTGCTTTTTTGTAATTAATTTAAATGTTGCCCATCTTGCAAAACGGATCATTATCCTGTATACATAGATAATAACTTCTACCTGATGCTTAAGAGAAATCCGTACAGAAACAATGTTATTTTATATTACTTGTATTCGTCAATTTAAACCACTAAGATCTGGACATCTTGTTCTTACCAACAACTTTTGATTTTGATGTTACACGAATGTTGACATTGTAGAGTTGCTCGAGATTGTGTCTGAAAACCGGTCATATACGAGTAGATTATATAGGTTTGTGATTTAATTATTAAATAAATAATAATTCAAAAGATGTATTGTTAATGTCTCTGAAATATCTTAAGTCTATAATTTTAGTCTCATAACGTCACAATTAATATAGGTTTTGAATTTCAACCAATAAAATATCATTTTATGGTTTGCTATTTTCACGAAATAGTTAATAAGAAAAAACGAACATTATTTGATTCCTTAGATATTTCAATTACACTGCATTACTTCTAAGGAAGTTGAAACCAATAAACTCATTTTATTGAATGGAAATAAAAGTTTAAGCTTACATTCAAGTTAAAGCTCGTAAATGCTTAATGTATCCAGATAAAAACGTAGAGTTCTAAATGAACGCAAGCCAAGAACAGTAGTGACATTATGTTACACATACTTTACAGCGTTTCTATGTTAAATAACAGGAACTTCAGAGCAATTGGTTAAAAATATTTTAATATCCTCGGTACTAATAACACATTTTTGTTTTCAGTTTAGTTTAAGAAAGAAGGGTCTTAAACTTTATTAGCTAAATAACGTTAGAAATTTCCCCACAGATTATTTTATTCTGTATCATGGAGGCGGCTTACATACTCAAATTGCACAAGTACACACATCCAGACCCAGAAAAACTGTTTGCAGGCCATACAACACTTGCTCCGTGCTATATTCAAACCTGCGGCTCTACAGTGCCGCGACCAAAAGCGTATCCGCTGCTTTACAGAGTCGTCAGAAGGTCTTGAAAATCTAAGGTTAGGTTTGATTTGTTTTTTATAATCTTATAAGTACAGACAAAACTTCATTTCTTCGTTTGTGTTTTTTATTGAAGAGACAAACCAGCACATAGATATTGTGGCCCATATACATCTGCATTTATTCCTCGATCTTGATTCCTAATGTAGATTGTAGATGCGTTGTCGCCCTTGAGGTTTAAGATTGAATATTTTGTTATTAGCCAATAGGATCTTCGGCGCTCGTCACTTACTAAAAAAAACAACAGAATTATGATGTTATTTTACACTGATGTTTTAACGGAGCCAATCTATTCGAGCTGCCAGTGTTATGTAGCTGTAGTGTGACTTTATAGTGTTAAATGTGTATTTTCTAAATAGTTGAACATTTTCTTAATCTAGATTCCTAACGTAGATGCGTGACTCTTGGGGACTAAGATGGAATGCTTCGTTACAGGTAAAAAAAAGATCTGCAGTGCTCGCCGCCCACCAACGAAATACAACCGCATTTTGGTGACATTTTGTGCGAACGTGGTTTTTAACCGGTCGGGCTGACCTATTTGTGATGCAGCCATAATAGAACTATTATATCAGATTAAATTAAAAAGAATGTCTTATATATGAAGTTTTCTAAACCTACCAAACATTTAGGATACTAGAAATTTATTTAAAATACATTGCATTATGCTCATTGCAACAAAAAATAGCTTCTTCTGCAATTCTACTCGGCGTACAAAGCGCAGTGTCATTGCGCATAACTATTATGGCACAGCGTTGCGTCACACCGGTCATGGTTGGGTAAACGACCCTGTATCAGACCGGTAGTTTTTTTTTGTACGACCCAAACTTTGTGTCATTATGTCCGTTCTGACTCACGTTTGTCGCATTGTAATCTTGATTCTTTTGAAATTTGGCGAAACATAAAAGGAATGTCAATGTGATATTATATTGACACGTGCCCAAAAATGGAGATTCGAGAAAGGACCTCCTTACCTTGACCGTTCTTTGATTACATACCATAATCATTGATTACATTGATTTATATAATTGATTACTTTACGTTTTTGGTAAAATTATTAAGATTTTAGCAGGTTTTATAATATTTCTATTGTTATGTATAATATTTATGTTTTCTCAACAATGAGAGAATGTATGCGTAGTTATATTATGGAAGAAGCGAGAGAGGTGTGTCAGATCCGTAGTCCTGCCTGCCTCGCGGTAACTGGCCTTAGAGTTTATGTACAACGAGTAGGTATTGTATATTTTCAATGATCTTTTGGAATAACACTTATTCCTTATGAAATGTATTATTTGAACATTTAAATTATATTTTAAAATGGCCCAAAGATACACACACACAATATATTATAGAAATATTATATAAGTTTTTTTTTAGGTTTAGTAAAGGCATTATTACAAATAATAATCAAAACACTACATAGCTTTTTTCGTGGTAGGTTTAGAAATTAATATATGAATATAATGCCCTTTGATCACCATGGTCGTTTACAGTCACGCTTACCAGCCTCGAGTAATGATCTCCGGGAGGTAACAGATGCGTTCGGCGTTGAGCTTCATTTGAAATGACGTTAAAATATTTGACTTTGTTAAAATAATGAAAATCGAATGCATTCTTTTTTATTAACAAAACCAACAATTGATTTTTTTGACGTGAACAAACAGATATTTTCAATTTTTATGATTACAAGTTACACCGGACGGATGAGGTTTATTATTGATAAATAAAATGTTTCAATTACATAAAAAGCCTGTTGTCACGTAACGTTGGTTAGCTTTGATTTTAGAACAATCAGCTTTGAAAAACATTTTTGTAGTCGTTACTGTACCTAGAATAAAATAAATAAAGTAAACTAATTTTTTATTCAATATAGATTACAAGTAATTCTTATTGAAAGTCAATATTTTACGTTACCACTGGTTCGATAAAAACCTCTACCCTGGGAATAATCAGCAAGAAACCCAGAGGGACTTTTCTTTTAAAAATAAATTTTACAATGTCAAGGGTCACAGAATATTTACAAAATTTATTTAGAAACAGTCTGGAGGCGACCACCTCATTCCCAGGGGTTATTATCAACCATGTATTCATTTATATTATAATAACCCTTTTTATACAGTTTTTGTTTAATTACATATTTAAACTTGGTAATATTTTCTGGGACTTCGTTGTAATAGCGTAACTATTGCCCCAAGAATAAATTAGTGACTCTGTGGAGTCGAGAAACTGGTAACACTGGTAGCAGAATCTACCGGCTACCGGTAAATAAATAAAACAGAAACAACAATGTCAATTAATAATTTTTTTATTCATTTTTTTACTAATTATAAGGCAGTGCTTAAACGAAATTCCACTTGGTGGTAAGTGGTGACGAAACCCTAGAATCTAAATTGCACTAATTAATAGAAGACACCTAGATTGTATTCGGACAGAAAGACAGACGCCCCACCGGTAAATTAAAAAAATATCCCTGGCTCTTGACCTACCACAGATCCAAACTTAAATGCTAACTTTCGAACCAAAGTTCTTTTAGGGTGACTATTAAATATTTTTTTATTCCCATCGAGGAAGTTATTTCAAATATCATTGGTTAAAACTACTTTTCTTATGAATTTAATCTGCATACTTCCCTTGCGATCATTTCCCAGACGGCCGTTACATCAGGTTTGATAGACCACAAATCCTCGCGAAAGCACATCTATTCCTACCAAGGATGATACGTGAGGCTATTGAAATTTAAAGAAAACATCGTTATTTCAATAGAGAAGGCAGCTGGGTACTACCACCTGCTTGGGATCCTATAATTAATAAAATTAAAACTAAACCCAAGCATACCACTGCAAGACTTCAAGACACAGTAAGTTCATTCTGTTTCTGCGTAGATCGGACTATAATTAATAATTAAAAAACTGAAGGAACCCCGGGTTAACACTGACATCGGGACGTCAGTCACATCAGTCCCCCGTGGCCATGGGTGCTGGAAAGCACCAGAAACGTCGGGTATTAAAAATAAAATAAATTAAACGCGATGAAATCCGTAAGAAAAGTAGTTTTAATCAATGTGTAGTGTTCGCGTAAATATAAGAAATCATTATATCAAATTTTTTTTTTTCTTATTGTTATACATTGTTTTATTAATTGTTAATTCTAATAATTATAACTTTTTTAAAACAATCAATAACTCTTAGCAAAAACTTTTAATGCCTATAAAGATATCGCAGCTGCAACTTTGTGCGTTTTATTTTGTTGTTGTTGTACTAGACGAGGTCGGCGACCTCGCCTGGTGGTTAATGTGTATGTACCGACAATGAACTACAGTTGTGCATTATTCCACGTAATTGGTTAGTTAATTGTATCCAGACATTACATCAACCTTTAATGCAACATTTAATGTACTTAAATATTTTTTTTATGGCAAATAGTGTCAAGTAAATTCACAGCCCACTATGATAAGTTCGTCACTGCACTCTTGGAGCTACCAACAATATATATGGAAGTGAAATTACGTTTGTTTTCCATGAGGGTTAATACTCACTGAAAATACTATATCACTGAAAACTCAATCCAAATTGGTCCAGTTATTACGGAGCCAAACGTACGGACAAACAGATAAAAAATCTGTTTACGACTTTAATATATGTATAGATTAGTCAAGTTTATGCAACTGCTTATTACACTGTAAGATTGTGATTCTCACTATCATAACCAGGCAAGATAATGAAGCGATTGACACAATAATGTGTTATACTTCGTGGACGCAATTTGTCGAGCTGCCATCCGTCGTATTTAATACCAGCTGGCATAAACATAGCTCTCATTACACTCCAGTTTTCATGTTGTTAGAGCTATTGACAATGCAAAATGGCATCATTGAACATTTTATTTATATGTTGAGAAATAAAAAAAATTATTACATAATTTGTCGATTTATCATCCGGGGGAGGGGGGGGGGGTAAGAAGCGACGGAGGGAAACAAATCGGGTGATGGGCAGGAGCGTCTTCCTTATAACGACTAAACATAAAATAAAAAACTAAGGTTGCCAAGCCGCTGGCCGCAGCGTGATAAATGTGGTAAATATCCCCCCTTATGAGGTAAGCTACGATAGATCAGGTGTTCAGCAGTGGGCTTTAACTATAACGGTTGTAGATTTAAGGGGAAATATAACCTCAAATGGCTTAGCAAGATCCTCCGTTATGCCGAAAGTATTGCAGCATTAATTTTGAAATAAATATATGGTCAAGTTGAGGATTAATGTTAAGGACTATGTTAGACGAAAACACGATTCCGTAAAATTTTCTCGATAGAAAAAAAATCCAAAGTTACCTCCAAACTAAACAATAAACCGCTGTTATTCATAAAATACTTTAAATAAGATCATGAAACTTTGCACACTAACTGAACTAACTATAAAGCAGTGCTTATGTTATTTACTTTTTTAAAAATACCATTATTTTCACTGTAAAAAGAAATTACCTAAATTATCGGCGCGTAAGCTTGATTCCTATCGCCCCGTTAGTATCGCTCCGGCTTTTGAAGGGAGAAGTTGTGTCGCTTACGATCAGATCACATTACGCAACAGGACGACGTAAAATTAAAATGGAAAATAACCGTTATAAAAATAAGAAGCGACTGGACTGGCGTTAAGAAACAGGCATAAATATGATAAACCTAATGAAATAAGTATCTAACGACCTATCTAGTTACAGTATTAGTGATTACAAACATATCGGTACATAGCACACGACGCGCGTGGAAGTGGGAGCGAAATTAGAATTTGAGCTGACTTACTCTATCCTCTTAAAAATAAATTAAACGCGATGAAATCCGTAAGAAAAGTAGTTTTAATGTGTAGTGTTCGCGTAAATATAAGAAATCATTATACTTATCAAATATTTTTTTTATTTTCTTATTGTTATACATTGTTTTATTAATTGTTAATTCTAATAATTATAACTTTTTTTAAAACAATCAATAACTCTTAGCAAAAACTTTTAATGCCTATAAAGATATCGCAGCTGCAACTTTGTGCGTTTTATTTTGTTGTTGTTGTACTAGACGAGGTCGGCGACCTCGCCTGGTGGTTAATGTGTATGCACCGACAATGAACTACAGTTGTGCATTATTCCACGTAATTGGTTAGTTAATTGTATCCAGACATTACATCAACCTTTAATGCAACATTTAATGTACTTAAATATTTTTTATGGCAAAAATTGTCAAGTTAATTCACAGCCTACTATGATAAGTTCGTCACTGCACTCTTGGAGCTACCAAAAATATATATGGAAGTGAAATTACGTTTGTTTTCCATGAGGGTTAATACGGAAGGCTCACGGCCTATATAGTCTCATGGCTCTGTCTTCTGACTTGAGCACGTGTCACGTGGACGCACGCAAGACACTTGTACACAAAAAAAATTAACATATTATCCTTTTTATTTATCGACTGATATAAATGGAAAAATACTTAACAGATAAGTCCAAGTTTATCTCAATACATCACTGAAAACTCAATCCAAATTGGTCCAGTTATTACGGAGCCAAACGTACGGACAAACAGATAAAAAATCTGTTTACGACTTTATTATATGTATAGATTAGTCAAGTTTAGGCAACTGCTTATTACACTGTAAGATTGTGATTCTTACTATCATAACCAGGCAAGATAATGAAGCGATTGACACAATAATGTGTTATACTTCGTGGACGCAATTTGTCGAGCTGCCATCCGTCGTATTTAATACCAGCTGGCATAAACATAGCTCTCATTACACTCCAGTTTTCATGTTGTTAGAGCTACTGACAATGCAAAATGGCATCATTGAACATTTTATTTATATGTTGAGAAATAGAAAAATTATTACATAATTTGTCGATTTATCATCCCGCGGTATCGTAAGAAGCGACAGAGCGAAACAAATCAATTGATGGGCAGGAGCGTCTTCCTTATAACGACTAAACATAAAATAAAAAATTAAGGTTGCCAAACCGCTTGCTAAGCGTGGTAAATGTGTTAAATATCCCCCCTTATGAGGTAAGCTACGACAGATCAGGTGTTCAGCAGTGGGCTTTAACTATAACGGTTGTAGATTTAATATTAGTTTGTTATTTCTTTGTTATTTTGAGAAAAGTGTGGATAGTCTGGAAGATGTGCCCGACGACCACGCATTTTCGGCTTGGTAGATACAGATTCGATTGAAGGGTTTACTTGATTTTTTCTCTCTTTATATCAATTTACTCTCGGAGCTCTATTTAAGATTTTCGGTCATCACTGGTTTCATCACAACACACGTAGAGTGATGACATTTTTTGGGATGCCTTTGAGGTATCAAATCAAATTTATTAAATCTACGTATATTTTTTATATATTTTTCTTTTTTTTTGTTGGTTATCAGATTGAGGAAGCTATGGAAATAATTATGACTTCCTCTAGGCGCAGGACCAACCACCTGCCTTCGGACTCGAAGTTGCTACTGAAAATTTCTTAAGAATAAAATCCAATAATTGTGGTTTGAACCCGATCCTCATGCACAGTTGTCGCGTTTACGATCATCTAAGTTACGTTAGTCTAAACACTCAAAGGTATTATAGGAGAAGCGAAAGCTACGGTAGCTAGATAACAAATAGAGTCATCCTTCACACACGGAATGCTTTCAAATATTTATTTATTTAAAACTTCATATACACAAGTGGTATATAGGCGGACTTAATGCCTAAGGCATTCTCTCCCAGTTTACCTTGGGATGATGCAGAGATAGAATGAAGTAGGTGTAATAAAAAGTTAATATGCGAATACTAAAATAAAATAACAAAAAAAATTGTAATACATGGAAATAAAATACATAAGATATAAACGGTACATCGCAAAAAATAGATAAAATATCTCATGCTAAGAAGTTTCAGTAGGTATTTTCTTTCTTCCTTTCTTTTTAAAAACCTTTCTAGTTTTCCTCGATGGTGAAGGTAAACACCGTAAGGAAACTTGCATGTCTAACGAAAAAATATTTCGAAGACACCTTAAATCCCTCGACACGCTTTAGAGCGTTACAGGTTTCTTTGTTATTACTTCGTCTCTCTCCCAGAAATGAGAGAAGGCTTAGGTCCTCCGTTGGGATTTATATAATAGCCGATTTACACTTCGACGGGTACAGTAGCAGGTTTAGTTACGGGGCAGTTGACAGTAAACGGTTAATTAGTGGACAGTAGCGTTTAAATTTTTTCGTGGCGAGTTTATTTAACTGAAAATATGAACTTGTACTATACAAGTTCATATTTTGAGTGTTGAACTCGAACACGTGGCGTCCTGCATTATGCACTGCTGAACTAAACTCGCTCGAACTAAGCTGGCTATCCCGTTCCCGTTCACTTGTTTCTTAAGGTTGACTCACGCTACACCGTGTCGGGTCCGAACCGAGTTTCGGCCGTAACACGGTCAACTAGTGTTACATATATTTTGTATGAACACACTCACGCTATACCGAGCGGCAACCGAGTGACGGCCGAGAAACGGACAACGCTCGGCAACAACTCTTTCCCGACTTGTAGTTGAAGATTTATCAGATTCTTCATCGTCCAGAGCGATCGCAATAGCCGCTAATTCCAGATTGTCAAACTTCAACATGATTGTAGTCTAGTTATAACACTATTTTTGCTCGGACTAGTATACTGCATGAGAGACCTTGAGCGTTCGGTCCCATACAATCCACGCGCACTCGCTACAATATATCACGGAAAAATACGCCCGAATATTTGGAATTATTTCAATTAAAAGAGATAAGCGAACTTAAGAAATTAAATAAAACGTGTAGGATATAGATTTTTAAATTATCTATCCATTAGTGTAATTCTCAAATGATTAGAGCATTTCCTTTAGCAACAGATGCATGTAATCAATATTTTTAGTCATTTTTTAAAAGTAGATTTTAAATGCATTCATAACACATAAAAACAAATTAGAACGTGGAATGTGATGATAGGATATCGAACATTAATGATGTGTTTTTAGATGTAGCTCATTTCTCATAACTAATGAGATAATAGTCTCTGAAAAACGCACTTTTGCCAGGTTTTGGTCAGGGTAGCGCCTTAACTCGCTAATTGCCGTTCAAACGAGATTTGCTACTTAACTCGCCAGGTTCGCAAGTTAACTCGTCACTCTACTTGTCGAAGTGTAAATCGGTTTTAAGCCGTAACTTTACTTATTTACTTTTACTAGCGTACCTGCACTACTATTTTTCATGAGTCGTGGTGCACATATAAATTGCACATGAATAACCGAATCCGCCTACCGCAGTACCGCAACCTAAACCACACTAGACTGCCGAGCCGCCAAACAATCGTTGTTTTAATAATTACTAAAATTACTTAAAATTATAACTGAAAATACTTAAATAATTACAGAAAATACTGATAAGTATTTTCTAGATGTAAGGGCCTTTTATAATATTATAAGACCCCTTTAATATTATTATTATTTTATATTATAATATTAAAGGAGTAATAAGAATTTTAATATAATATTTACATTTTAAGTATGTACATACTAAAGTGATCAACAAAACTATTAACCTATACTCATCGCCCGATACATACTGGCGTCACTATATGAAGTGATTTCTTCGATAGCGGTTGTATCTGATTATTATGGTATAAGTGCAATCGTCTGGCAACCGACTCCCACGAAGTATGGTTTCTTGGTGTGAGCTTTCGGTATGTTTATGGGCTATAAAACGTCCTATGTCCCAGTCTAATGATGGCTATTTCCTTAAGTGACTTTAGAGTAAACATAAACGAAATAAAACGTCTTACGTAATTTGTAATAGGAATGTATGATGCCCCAATATCTATTGAATTTCACATCATACTCTCTAAGTGTCAATTGTCAACCTCTCCAGTTTGCTGCATGCTAATTGATTACCGAAGTTGTGGCGACTAATTGATGGCAGTAAGTTTCTAACCATGATCCAGATTTCTCAGTGACTGGGAGCAGCATTACCCGCCTGCCCAGCGATTGAGTTTGGACAATGCTGCTGATGAAGGCCTAATTAGTGACTTAAAAAGGGTTGTCCATATGTGTTGAAAGAACTCACTACACCATGAATTATTGTAAAGGTATAGTTGTTACGAGTATCAGATAATTCGAAGACGTGAATTTTTAATTAAAGCCGACAACGCTGGGGAGCGCACGGACTTTTTGATACTTCAAAAATTCTATTCTATAGTAAACTATGAATTATGTACATGATGTTTTACAAATCAGCGTATGTAATATGTTTATGTATATGTACTGTAATATGCTCACCACCAGATGGAGTGACAACATGGTAAGAGATACAGGAAGTCGATGGATGCAGGTGGCTCAGGATTGTGTTTTGGGCGTTGACCGGGTGAGGCCTATGTCAGCAGTGTGAAGGGCTGTCATTACAGCCCGATGATGATGAAAACGATTGTCTTATTATTGTTATTGTGTCATGCATGTTGGTGTTCGTTTTATTCACAAAATTTTACTTTATATTTTACTTGAACGTCTACGCACAAAAGTAGTGGTAAAACCTAGTGTAGAAGTGTAATTTAAAAGCTACTTCTATGCTAGGAGCACTCTGTAGATGTTTTTATAAATTTATAAATTATTACCTACGAAAGCGCTTTTTGAATCTATTTAAAAAAGTTAAATGAATCAAGCGTGTTGTATTCCTATTGATGATCAAATTATCATCATGCCTTCATTATTGCAAGTAATTACAAGTCTGATTTTGATTATAGGTCTTCGCGCAAAAACCGCGAAAAAACGCAATCATTCGTGACCTAGTGAGGCGTATGGTTTTTTCCTATAAGTGTATATTAAACCAATATTATGACTTTATATGAAATATTCCGTAAGTATCGAGAGTGTTTTTAACTAGAACTTTAGTCACCTCAAGAAAAACATTATGTCTGCCTGTACTAAGTAATAAAATAAAATGAATTTACCTGCATACTTTTATACGGTGATCCGAGTAAGATTTATGTCCCATCATTCGGAAATCATTTGATGTTTGTTATAATCTATAAGTGGTTTTCGCTCTTATTTCAAAGTAAATTAGTCTCAATTTAGTGTATCAGATTTTTGTCGGGGTGTACGTCGGTGCTGTCCAAGTACTAAGGTTTGATAAATGTTTCATTAAAATACCGCGGCTTAATTCGAGAGAGTGATGACTATCTCGCTTCCTAAAAAGGATTAAGGACTGAAGGTAAATAAAAAGTAAAAGCTTAATTTTTGATAGCTATCCTTCGCCTTATATTTACTTTTGGGTTACAGGGCCATTAGCGGTTAAAGAGAGTAGATTTCCATTTAAAGATTTTATAAAATTATTTTGAAATTTTATTATTAAATTAATATACAATCAATATCGTTAGTGCTCGTGTAAGTTATGAAAGACTTGACCGATTGAGATCATATGTTTTGTCGACATGATGGTTCATAAGTACTTAAAAAAATTTACCTTTATGGACCAGGATCTCGTGTTTACGAAATTCGTTGCTTTAGTGACATAAAAGAAGATATGCTGTGGTCGAATTCATAATGAAATTTAGGTCTTTTTATATCTACACTGTAACAAGTATTAAGTGAAATGCATTGTGACACCGATCAGAAAGAACAGACCAACAGTCTGCCGAGCCAGCAATTGCTTATATACAGTTACATATTACTATAACAGTGAAGAAAATATCGTGAGGAAAGCAGCATGTTGTGTCAGGAGTAAATATTTTGAGAACATTGTAAAGCCCGTACGTGTATTGAAGCAGCGCCGCGAACATATTGCTTTTTACCTCTCTCAGAAATGAAAGAAGACCCGTGCCACGTAGATATATAAGCAGTGGAACGTATATACATACATATAGGGTATAGGCTGTAGTTTGATTTTTTCTATTTCCTATAATCAAGCGATTTTACGCTTTATTTATTAACAGCAAAAATGTGTTTCAATAAAGTACGATTATTTACATAATTTAATGTTTTTAAACGTATGATAAAAGGTAAAGTAATTGCAAGCCCTCTCACAAATGGGAGGATGCTGTGCCAGCCGTAGGACCTTAGAATAATGACATAGGACCTATTCAGCGTGTAACTAAAACAAAAAAGGTTGAAAGTAATTACTTTTCGAAATTTCGCGAAGATGTAAATTTGATAAGAAGTAAGTCTATAAGAGCTTTTTTATGATTTTATAATCAATAAGATGAAATTTTATATTAACTAACTTAAAAGCTGGGCACCATATTTAAGTTTGTTATTGAAATGAAAACAAGTGGGCCACAAAATACCTTATTAAACCGAAAACGTTATAGTTGATTCAATGAAATAATAAAAACCGGCCAAGAGCGTGTCGGGCCACGCTCAGTGTAGGGTTCCGTAGTTCCCCGTCCGTCACAATAAGTGAAAAGGAACGGGTTCGGGTTTACAGCTTGTTCCTTAAATCCTCGAAGGATTACTAAAAGGAACCAGAGTCGAGACAGAGGGAGGTCCTTTCTTCCAGCTGGTTCAGTAGCGAATTTCCTAACCTCCTATGACACCTACGTTGGGTTCGGGAACAACGTATGTGAAACCCGTAACGGAGTAACACACAAGGGCGTCGACCTCTTCCTTTTCTTCAGAATAGGTTCAGGCGGGGATTACGGGTCTTCCGAAGTCGTCCCGGTCCCAACGCCTTAATTCTTTGATATGTGCCGCAACAGCGACACAGTGGACTGTATTTCACTTTTTAAGGTTTCCTTGGGAATAAAACAGCAATTATCTTCAAACCGTTCCGTGAGAGAGTAATTACTTTCCCTATCACTTTTTTTCTTCTTGATTATACCGCTGGTGATGAACTATCCCGAACTTTCCCGAAGTTTCTCCGAACTTCCCCGAACGAACTGCAACGTCGTTGTTGTCCTCTGCAGGGCATAATGCCGTGCAGGTCTCGGGCCCCGGGGTGTACCCCTTTACCCGGATTTTCCTCACGGCACACTACAGTGTGCCGGTCCTGGGCGCCTTGATGTTACAGGCGTTGTTTTGGCGACTTTTGTCGCGGTCGGTTAAATTTGTCGTTAAAGATGGTTATCTATAATTTGTGTTTAACACAAATTATTATGTCAGAGTTGGCCTTTCTGCGGCATTGTGGGGTTTACTCGACTCCCTAATCTATATAGGGAGGAGTTCTCTTGGATAGGGTCGCCCGTCCGGCGGCCTTGCGTGCAACGGCGCGAAGCCGTTGAGGTGTTCATGTGGCCCGTTGTCGGCGCGGTCAAACATACCGCGCGCCAGCCGGACCATGAATTCATGCAGGCTCTCCATCTTTAAGTTGGCCGCTATAACGTCGTTACGGACGTAGCGATCCGCTCCGACTATAGTTCGTAATGACAAACTCTGCTGGGCCTGAAGTCACCGCTTCTGAAGATCGCTCAGGAGTGCATACCAGGCCGGAGCAGCGTATGTTAGCAGGGGTCTTATGTAAGTTTTATAAACGGTTAGCTTCGACTTTGTCGGTAACTTGGATGTCAGGACAGGGCGGAGCATTGCCCGCGCACATCGAGCTTTGCGTATAGCAGAGTCGACATGCGCAGTCATACGCAACATCCTATCAATCCGACGTAGGTCACGGCCTTCTCATATGCGATCTCCTGGCCTCCGAGGGTTAGCGGTGGTGGTAGATTTCTATAGCATAGCGGCGAGTGAGTAGAGCGGTCGTCTTGCTAACATTGACGGCCATCCTCCACTCATCCAACCATGGTGGCAGCAGGTCCAGTAGACGTTGCATCCTGGCAGCTGCAATGTGGGCTCTTCTGGACGACGTGAAGTATGCGCTATCATCCACAAAAAGCGCTAGTTCGACGTCGTCCTCCCATTCGTGCAAGTGTCCTGCCAGGGTAGGAATGTCATTTGTGTACGCCGCGTACAGGGCTGGAGACAGACAGCTGCCCTGTGGTACACCAGCTGTTATGGTCTTTATTGCGGACTCGGCGTCCTCTACGCAGACGTAGAACTTCCTGCCTTCCAGGAAAGACGCCACTAGCCGCAATATAGCAGGAGGGATACTTGTTTGTACGTCTAACTTGTAGAGTAATCCTGTGTGCCACACCCGGTCGAAC
The DNA here is from genome assembly GCA_036936625.1 of Parnassius smintheus behrii. Classification (NCBI taxonomy): domain Eukaryota; kingdom Metazoa; phylum Arthropoda; class Insecta; order Lepidoptera; family Papilionidae; genus Parnassius; species Parnassius smintheus. The sequence continues at coordinate 19,655,329 of JAUPFT010000002.1, read as the reverse complement.
GCCTTCTCGATATCGAGAAAGACGCCCAACGATATGCGGCCACGGTTGTGTTCGGCCGCAAGCAGGTGCAGCACTCTGGTCAGCTGTGTTGCTGTTGAGTGATCCCTCCTGAATCTAAGTTGCTCCGCCCGAAGTTGGATGCACGGGCGGAGACGTCTTAACAGTAATCTTTCGCACAGTTTAGCTATATACGGTAGCAGCGTGATCGGCCTGTAGTTGGCAGCTCTTCGCCTGTCCTTCCCGGGTTTCGGCAAGACGATGACTTTGCCTTTCTTCCAGTCCTCCGGGAAGTGGGATGTCCGCAATATGCCGTTGTAGAGCCGACCTATCTCTACAAGGACTCTATTGGGTAGCTGTCGTAGTGCAGCGTTGGTAATCCCGTCGTGCCCCGGCGCCTTCCTCGGTTGCAGGCGGGTTACTGTCCTCCGCAGTTCGGCGGGGGAGATAAACCACTCTCCTGCAAGCGGTGGCGCGGGCGACGACAGGAGCTCCTGCACGCGGCTCTCCTTCCGGATATGGATTTCCAGGAACTCCGCACTTGCTGGGTTCGGCATAAACTGCTCCTCGAAGTGCTCAGCTAGGATATCCGCTCTGCCCTTGGCATCGTAACGTTGAATGCCCGCGTTGCTGGTCAGCGGGCAGACAGGTGGTCTAGTTTTCGTTAACTGCCGGTTCAATTTGTAGAGCGACGCATGCTGTTCGTCCGCCTTCCATATGCGCCGCTCCCAGGCCTCTCCTCTGTGGGCCTGTATTCCAACCGACAGTTCGTCTGACAAGGTGTTAAGCTTTCTTTTTACTCTAGTGCAGCGAGTACGCACCCAGAGCTTCCTCAGCGCTCTTTTATGGTTTAGCTGCACGCGTATCTTTAGCGGCAGCTCCTCTTTCCTTCCCGTGAGAGGGACAATCGTAGAGGCCGCGTTGAGGGCCTCCTTGATGCACGTGGATATTCTAGTTGCAGCGGCCTCTACGTCGTCCGCTGAGTTGATCGGTGTATGGACTGGAGGTCTCTCCCGCAGGCGTTGGTGGTAGAGCCTCCAGTCGATCTTGGTCTTGACAGCTCTGGGCGGTGAAGTCACTGCCTTAGTGCCAAGGGTTATCAGAATCGGGAGGTGCTGTGTATTCAGGTCATACAGCACTTCTACCACTACTGGGTAGTTGACGTTCCTAGTGAGCACGATGTCTAATACATCCGGACGCTTCCTAGGGTCGGTAGGAATATGCGTCGGTTCCTCGGGACCTAGAACGTCATAGTCATGGTGTTCTGCATCTTCGTAAAGTTCACGACCCGGCGGGGTGATCACTCTGAACCCCCACGCCGGGTGTTTGGCGTTCAGGTCCCCGGCGATGATGGTGGGTGCCGTACCTTCCATTACCGTCCGGATGTCTGAGGAGTGAAATGGAGTCCCTGGCGGGCGGTATGCTGCAAAGATCCTTAGTTCCTCGCCCGCCGCCTCCATTTTTATGCCGATTGAACGCATCGTCTGGAAGTCTGGCAGGTCCAGCTCCTGGTGGACGATGTCTCTCCTCACCAGGATCGCTGTCCCTCTATAAGCGACCCCTTGAGGATCGACCTCGTCCCTCCTATAGATGGTGTAGTTAGGCAGCTTTAGATGCGTTGTTGGTCGTAATTTGGTTTCACCCAGCAAGATCACCCGGATGTCCTGTTGCTGGGTGACCGTGCGGAGTTCATGGATCCTTTGACGAATCCCGTCCGGGTTCCAGTATAGCAGACGCAGGTTACTATCCTCCGTAATGCCTTGCCAGTAGTGATGCCAGCGCTTTCATGACGGCGGTAACGGGGTCTGTCCCGGCCCTAATGTCGGCCAGGACTTGTGTTCCGACTTCGATGGCTATGCCTACCAATCTGTGGATGGCATCAGCCGTCTCAAAGTCGGAAGTTGGTGGTCTGCGTTCTGCACTACGCTGTGAAGGCACTGGTCTCGGGGCATTGGTTAAGGTCTTCCTTTGAATAGAGCGCTCTCTTTGTGTGGAGCGGGCTCTGCTTTCCGGTAGGGCCCTTTCTGGCGCTCTACTTGCCGTAGCTGGTGCTGGTGTTTTTGCAGCAACCTGCGCCTGCGAGGCTATTGGTCCTGTGGTTGTAGGGGTAGAGGTGGTCACAGCCTGAGGAGGAGGCTGTTCCGTTTTCCTGCTCCTATTCCTCCGCCTCTTCCTTTGGGAGGGTTGCCTCTCGGTGGCGTCATTGGCAGGAGGTCGGAGAGTCGCCCCGGTGGTTGCCCTTTGCTCTTTGGGAGCCACCGTTTCTATTGGTGCTGAGGGGGGGAGGGTGGGGGGGGGGCAGGTTGCCTACCCTTCCCTCTGGTGATGGTAGCCCACCCGTCCTCCTGTATGGTCACAGCCTTTGGGTGACTTTGAGGGATCCTCTTAGGGTTCTCCGGGAGTAGCCCAGGTAAAACGATCCCCTGCTTCCTGGCAATCCTCCTCAGGACCGGGCAGCGGCGATCGTTGGCCGTATGCTTCTTAGCGCAATTTGCGCACTTTGGTTCTTCCTTTCTACCCCTTGGGCAAAGGCTGGAAATATGCTCTCCAGCACAGCGAACGCATTTCACTGGCCTGAAGCAGTTTGCTGAGGCATGTCCGAAAGCCTGCCAACGGTGGCATTGTGGTGACCCCATTTTTCTTTGCCAGGCTTCAATGACTACTCCTCTCATGTAGAGGAGTTCGTCAATGTGGTAAAGTTCTTGGAGCCGCTCCAGGCTCAGATGCTCTAGCTGTGCGTAGTAGAGGCAGCCCGGTCTGCCTCTACGTGGTGGTATGGCCTTAACATAATTTATCGGGAAGCCTTTTGCCCGGATAGCCTCCTCGATCATCTTGGGATCGGTGCCCACTGGCAGGCCCCGGATGCCCACTTTAGTGGGCTTCTCCTCTGCCGGGGTGTAGCAATACCACGACATGGTTTTATCTTTCTCGGAGAGCTCGACCATATACTTCTAGATGGTACGGAACTCATCCGGACTCTGCGGAGAAAATCTGACTCCCTTCCCGAATGGACGGGCATTAGGAGGATGGCCCAACTTCTCGTTGAGGACCTTGAAATGCCTAGTCCAGTCCGGGAGGCATTCTGCAACAATCGGCGGATATCTGGACTTCTCCTTCACCTTCTCGGTCTTATGAGGCTCCTCCGCCGATTGCGGTCTTGGTACTGCAGGGGCTGCAGCCATGTGGGCGTAGCTCGTTGACGGCCGCTGTCCATCGTCATGAGCTAGCCCGGACGGATTGATGGTTTGTACCGGTGACGATTTTCCGGCTGATGCAGCTAGGGTTGCGTACGTTGTTGAGCCCCAGCTGTAGGACTCCTCACCTCCTTGCTCGTATTAGGCCGAGTCGTGGCTACGTCGGTCCGGAGAGATGGATGGTGGTGATGGCGACTTAGGAGGTGAGGTATGGACCTTCTTCCTAGTCGCTGCTTGGGGCTCTTCATCATCTGATGGTGTTGGTGGATCGGATGAGTTACCGATGCACTGCCTCTTTTCGTAGAGGGAGGCTTCGGTCTCCGGTGGTGTATGCCTTCGTGGCGTCTTCTTAGGCCGCTGTTGCTGAGAGGGCAGCGGTTCACGCCCAGTCGTACACTCAGGTACGATGGGTGAGAGTGCAACCCTAGGTGCGGACTCCTTACCCGGCGACGAAGGTTTCCGGGTCGGTATCTGGGAGTACGATGAGACGACTCTCATCCTCTCCGGGTTAAAAATGTCACAGTAGGCGATGGGTCTTTCCAGTACGCCTGGCCGGTCCGGTGGTTTCCTCGATCTAGGAGGAGGTTCCCCCTTATCGTTCCCTGACATATCCCTAACCTAACAGTCAAAGTCAGCGGTAATCTATTAATGGCCCTATCTATATTCCAGCCGTTCGGCAGCAGATGTTGGTGCACGACGCGGATGGTGATATTACTATGCGGGAGACTTTCCACACACACACAACGAATTGCAAGAAAACTCGTTTACTGAGCTACCCCAGAACTATACGCGAAAGAGAGCCGCGCGCTCTGTGCGATTACACCACTTAATTACATCAATTTGTACTATCACTCTCTCACGGTTTGCCCAATATCTTTATTTGTATAAGACGTACATTTATACATTACACAAAAATATCTATACTATGATATACATTGCATTTTCATATCACAAAAACCTTTTATTTATTCAACAAAATATGCCTATTTTACAACATACGCACCAAGTTAGAATTCTTAAATATCTAACATATAAGGTTGAAACAATGTTCTTCACTTGAAAATATAAATATCTTAACTAATACAATAGTTTAATTTACATTTTCATATACATTTCACTATTAAAAACACTTTTAAATTTCTTACACAAAACTATCAATATTTCACTGATCCAAAGGAATTTTCACATGAAAATAACACAGAATTCACCTATTTTGCTCATACAGTCAATCTGAAATATTTTACAAGTCAATTTTACATAAATTGCTGAAATTTGCAAATATTTAAATTTCTACTTGTTTTGACCTCCTAAGTTAACGTGCGGCTATGAACTCACGCTATTTGAACAACTAATTCTTCTTTTTCATACGACTTTCACTTGTCGGCAAAAATGGCAATTTTAGCACACAGTACTATGTACCAATACTAGGTGAACAGCTGATTTTACACGACTCCCAAATTGTAGGAAATTATTTCCAACTAGAATCTTATCAGTTATCATGTCTCTTATCAGATAACATAGACAAAATATTTCACGAATCAATACATTGAAAATAGACATTTTGTTTTCATACAAAACGTATCAAACTCATATAAGATAATACTTATGCAATTAATTTCCATTAATTCTATTTATTCACAAAGTGATCATTTCGACCGGGGAACAAATCCTGGGAATCGAACCCAAGACGTTCCAATCATTAATTCGATATTTCTTTAAGATTCAACTAAGTGTTTTCTTATTAGAATATTATTGCTCGATAATTTGTTTTTAAAAGCCGTTCGTAATCGGTTAACTAGTAAGGGGTTTTTTCAGAGCCGTTACAAACATTAAAGCAAATATCTTGTTTTTCTTCACTACCGAGAACTTAAAATTGATGTTAAAATTGCTATTTAAGTTTCATTATTGCCGACTGAATCGAGGTATGAAATTTATACCTAGCGCTTAGATTCTGAGCTGCCACGACTGGAATATATGTATATACCTACGCTGGAATATAACATAGTATATTATATACCTGGAAATAGGAAACACAATTTACTTCAATTCCTTTTAAATACTTAACTTTAGCTTTCATTAAGTATAAAACATAATTTACTTACAAGTAAAAGTGTGGTAAAAAGTTTAGATTATTAATTATATTAGTTCGTTGAATAGGAAAGACCTCCGCAGGTGGTGCTTTAACCCTTAATGCACCACCCTGAGTCCACGGGACTCTCCACCACTTTTAAACAACAAAAAGATAGTTTATTTTTTAGAGTTTAGATTTGCACTTTCTAGTACCTTCCTGCGGTTAGGTGCAAGACGCAGAAGTGAGCGGTCGCGTGCTCACGTCGTTCGGAAAGGTAAATATGATCAAGTGTGATTCCTAGGGACTCATGGTGGAGTGTTGTGTGACAAAAATGGATTTACTGACTTTTTTGTTTATCTATGTTAATTTTGTTGTAGCCTTTCACTATGGCATCTTAACGTAGATGGATTGATACGGTAAACAATGCAGATGATTTAGCCTCAGATATCATAAATGAAAGGCTTTTTTTTATAGAAAAGGGGACAAATGAGCATATGGTTCACCTGATGTTAAATGACTACCGCCGCCCATGAACACCGCAACGCCAGAGGATTTGCAGGTGCATTGCCGGCCCTTTAGACAGGAGTAAGCTCTTTTCTTTTCTTGAATGCGACTGCAAGAAGAGGATTTGCAGGTGCATTGCCGGCCCTTTAGACAGGAGTAAACTCTTTTCTTTTCTTGAATGAGACTGCAAGAAGATGGTTTACTAGGCGAAGATGAGGAGATTGGCGATGGCAGCGGCTATGCAGCTGAATGTATTCGTGAGCCACATTCTGATAACGAGGACGCCGATTATATTGCGAGTGATCACGACACCAATTCCGAATGCTCCGAGACTGAAGAACTCCTGTTCTTCTTTTCTTTCCTGTTCTTCTGTTCTTTTGAACTTCTTTACTATCATTAGTAACTTGGACAACATACCATGCCTAAGACATTCCTGATCAAGCAAGTACAACGCAAACTGATGATATTTTACATTCATAAGAAACGAACATAGACTGCTTACCTTTGCACTGTCTGTAAGAAGTCAATCTGCCTGCAATGTCTAACACATTAGTATGTTAACTTACTGCACGTTTTGAAATTTTGTATAGTGCCATTATTAATTATTATTTTTAATTACCTCATAATGTCTACTATAGGAAAAAATATTTTATTTGTCCAAGAGCTACAACATTTTTTTTTCTTCTGTAAGTCGTAACGGACGATTTTTGATGAATGTTAATGTTAAAGTATTTGTGAACTGCGTGTTAATTTGAGTTTATCACGAAATATTACCGGATTTGAACGAATTATTGTGTCTGCTAGAAGTCTAATAAATAACAACATAAATAACATCTTTCATTTAGTTTTTATTTAAAAAATTAAAACATGAGTCTCGGGGACTCATGGTGGTGATAAGTGATATTTTAATTAGGGTGGTAAATCAAGGGTTAAACATACCTACACTAAAACGATATCAAATTTTATTACTTCCATACAAAGACCTATTGCTTCCATATAACTAAACCCTCCACGTGAGTTTTATTGTAATAAAGACTGTCATACATCAATACCGAGAATTATTGCAGAAGTTAGTATTACAGATCATAAAAAGTATATTCTTTTTAATAAAAACTGTCTGTAGATCCTTTTTCTGTAAACTTGAGCTCAGTAAGGGTCAGAATTTAACACAATATTTATAACTAAATGTAATGTAGCCGTTAACTGGTGATGAATGTGATTGAAGCAAGAAATCATAAAAAGTAATATATTAAAGATAATAATATGTAACCGAACTGACGTATTTACAACAGTATCCGTCAAAACTTTATCGTTTTACTGTTTGGTTCATTCATTCGTGTTATCGTATCAACTTTTCTACTTATTCGTATTTATATTTTTTTAACTTATTATAGGTTAGTGCTTGACCACTCTAGTGGTAAGTGGTGATGAAGACGTAGAAACTGAACTATTTTTCGTGACAAAAGCCTTTTCACTCTTGCCTTGAAGACCCCTATGAGTATAACATACTGTAATCGGACGGAAAGACAGACGCTGGTAAATAATTCCACTCTTTTTCTATATGCATATCCATTACGTACCCAGATAATAGCGTAAAACGAAGGAGGTTGGTTTATAAATTAAATAAATTAAAATAAATATTAGTGAAACATGGCACTTGTATAGAGCAAAATATCACAAGAATTAAAATGAAGTTTTAAAAAAAAAGTATAGAATAAGGCCAACAAATGAGTACACAGTCCATCGGATGGTAAATGGATGCCTATAAACATCTACATTTATCCTCGATTAATAATGAAAACGCAGATGCGTTGTCACACACCTGAGGACTATGATGGAACGCCTCCCTTCCAGTAAAAAGCGTCTCCGGTTCTCTACACTTACCGTACGGAACACAATAGCATTAAGCTGCTATTATACGCTTGTATTCTATGATAGCGTGATCCTACCCCGGTCGACCCGACCCATTCGTATTATAACCATAATGTAGCTTCAACGTGGCTTTATCACGTAAAAAGCAGTTTCACCAAGTGACCACAAAAGAGCCAATAGCCGTAGCGCCATAGATAAAGATAGTCTTAAACGGGGGATATATGCAATAGTTGCCACGTTTGGCTTTAGTTTGGGTGGGTTTTCAAGCGCAGTTTTGTATTATTTTCAGCAAGATGCTGCTGCCAATTCCATGTTTCACGTTGCTCTGGTGCCTCTAAAGACATCCGCCGGGTGATTTGTGATAATGGATTATCTTATGCCGCTACTATATGAGTGTTTCGTTAGTTTAAAAGTTAAGTTACAGCATGTATACATCCCACTGTTGGGCACAAGCCTCTCTTCATTTCTGAGCTCCGCGCCGCTCCATACGCACTTGTGGATTTCACATATATTTCGAAACATTTGTTTTTTGTATTTCAAAGACATTCTGGTTTCATTACGATGTTTTCCTACACAACTGAGCACGTGCTAAATTAGTGCTTAATTAAAATAGCAATTGACAATTTCATCGGCGCTGCGGGGATTGCTAGTGTACCTACCGAGATATTTACAGGGAGTGGTTAGCGCCTGAGCTACCACCTTAAAGTTAAAAAGTTAAAGTTACAGCCTATATAAGTCCAACTGTTCGGCCCAGGCTTTCTCTCACTGCAGAGAGGGTTTTAGGGCAAGGAAAAGTCCGCCGCGCTGCCCCATTGGGTGTTGACGAACTTCACATGTCTTCGAAATATATGTTTTTTATTATTTCTCAGACATGCTGGTTTCCTCACGATATTTTCTTTCACCGACAAGCACATGGTAAATCAGCACTTAAAATTACAATTAACAATTTCATTGGTGCCGGCGGTGATCTAACCCGGCGTGCTCGCGAGCTGTGAGATTTACAGCGAGCATTTGAGCTACCACCGCTTCCATTCTACCAGCTCATTAATTAATTTGTTAACTTTGTTAGTTAAATTTTGTGGTTTGGTTAATTTATTATATATATATATATATATATATATATATATATATATATATATATATATATATATATATATATATATATATATGTATATGTTTTAATGAATTGTGCTTTACACTACTTTGAGGCAGTAGTTAAAATCAATTATAAATGAGTGACGATGAAATGCTTTAGAGTTTGGCTTTTTTCGCGTTTATTCAAAAGAACCCGGTAGATTTGATGACGAGGCAGTTACGAAATAACGAGTCATGGTAATAATGGTTAAATCAAATATTAATACAGCTTAAAAGCAACAAGTAAACCACAAAGGTAATAAGAATTAACTTTCATTTCAAACTGCTTACACAGATAGAAAGGTGAAACGTAAATGAACCGCGAAACGGTAAACAGCTATCGTTTATTTTATTTGCAAGTTAACTGGTTTCGCTGAGATTATGCACTTTGGTGAAATTTTATGACTCCGCTTTATACTAATAATATAGGCATTTGCCATAAACATAAGTAGAAATGCAATTAAAGAGTTATTACTTTATTATTCTACCAGAACTTCGATAGCTCAGAGATTAGCATTTGCTGTAAATTTCACAGTACGTATGTTAATTGCAATTTTAAGTACTGTTTTACCTCGTGCTTAACGGTGAAGAAAAACATCGCGAGAAAACCTACACTTCTAAGTAACAAAATATTAAGAGGACACGTGAAGTTCGCTCCAACACGTGCAGGAGCAGCGCCGTGGACCTATTGCTCCATAGAATACTATAATATACAATAGAATGGCCGTCATCTTTATTTTACGAGGATTGGCGTCGCCAAACCCGATTCGCTGTGTTGACAGACTGACTAAATTTACACATTTTAGACTTTTGATTAATTGTTCAAGATCATCATTAAAAAAATCGTTTAAATTTTAATACATATTTATTTGTAAATAGGGTGCAATTTGGCATTTTCTAAATAATTAGCATGCGAAATTTGGAAACGATTTTACGTCAAAACACATCTCGTGTTGACATTTATACGTGTGAATTGAGGTGTTAGTTACATTTTAGTGGCTACGCGGGCTCCGCCCACTCCCCCGTTCTATTATGTATGTATTATAGTATTCTATATTGCGCCCTCCTTTCTGCCAAGAAGGGTCGCGTTCGTATACGGCTTAGAAATCTCTAGTTAGATCGTTAAGCCAGTTCCTAAAAGGTTGGGTTTAGTGGGTAAAAGTCACCACATAACCACGCAGCCGGCTGCGTGGTATGCTATGAGCATTCCCAACCTTCCTCCCCCGCTTTCCGGAGAGTTGCCCATATTTGCTTCGCGCGCGCAAAAAAAAATATTCTATGTATGTATGTATTGCTCCATACTGTACCCAGCTGTGGGATATATAAATGGAAATTTTCTTACCCTAAGGTCTCACAAGAGAGCTTTTGATATCTACATAAGACAATGTGATTCAAGATCGCGTGTTTGTCTTGTACGCCTACCGCCTCGTCCCGCTACACGCTTGTGCGCTTCACACTGCAGTCATTTAGAGGTCGGAACATAAAAATGTTATCAGCTGATTGATTATTTCGTAGTTGTTAGAACTATCCAAAGACTATAAATTACATTAGGAGGTACAATTACGCTCGTATAATGCAAGAAAGAATGTACAGACCTAAAACAAAAACTCATTAAAGCGGATAAAATACAAACAAAAAAATAATTTTTGTTTTTTTTGTCTGCCATACTGTTCATCACATTGCGGTAAAACAACTTGTCAACGTTTTGCTTTTTTATTTTATAGGATAGGGTGACAAACGAGCACACAGTCCACCTGGTGGTAAGTGGTTGCATGGCCCATAGACATCTACATCTATCCTCGATTACGAATCAAAATGCAGATGCGTTGTCATCCGTGAGGGCTAAGATAGATTGCCTTGTTGCCAGTAAAAAGACTCTCCGGTTCTATACACTCACCATACGAAACACAGCAGCATTAAGCTACTCTTTGACGCTGGTATTCTATGAGAGCGTAGTACTTCGACGGTCGAGCCGACTCATTCGTGCTACAACTATACTACTAATATAATTGCAACATGGCTCTATCATGGCTTGTACTGCAGCTAAGGTTATAGGCAGAGTTGGACCCGGTAGGTGGCGTTGTTGTAGAATCCAGATATCACCTGAGTGAAGTTGAGTGAACTGAAAAAGATATTATTTTTGATACTCAAGGAAAAAATTTGAGAATAGTAAACTTCTTTTAACAATTTGAAATAATTTTAGCGCCCACCAAAACTGCTGTTTATCCTCTATATATAAAAGTTGTTAAAATGTACTTCAATGCGTAAATCAAAAGTAACGAGGCATTACATCTTGTTCCTCATGGATGACAGTACTTATGGTATTTTTGGTGTCTATGAGCGCCCGTTTGTCTCTTTTTAAACATTTAAAATAATATGAATTTCATAATACATATGTATAATACATACTTATGTAACTAAAATATTATGTTCATAATATTATATATAAATAGTAATTTTACTATTGTTGCTATTTCTTTTCGATTGGGAGTGTTATGTGGATTATATCTTATCATCTCAAAGACCTTTTTGAACCTGTTTATTGTAGTAATGTTGAAAAACAGTTTATTTCAATTATGAGAGACAGAAATAAATAATATGCACATATTTATTATCTAATAGGTTATCTTCTTGACACCATTTACTTTCTTAAGAAATAACTATTTCTTCAGAAAGGTATTAACGCAGATTTCTTAGAAATTCAATGTAATTCTACACTTTACTCAAGATTTTTTTATAGGATGACAAACAATGACAAAAGAGCACACAGTTCACCTGATGGTGAGTGTTTGTTGTGGCCCATAGACATCTACATCTATTCTCGATTATGAATCAAAATGCAGATGCGTTGTCACCCGTGAGGACTAAGATGTAATGCCTCGTTTCCAGTATAAGGGGTTTCCGGTTCTCTACACCCACCATACGAAACACAGCAGCATTAAACTACTATTTGACGCTGGTATTCTGTGAGAGCGTGGTCCTTCCCCGGTCGAGCCGACCCATTCGCGCCACAAATATACTACTCATATAGCTCCAGTATGGCTCTACCACGTCAAAAAAACTGACGAAATTAATAATAAGCTATAATTTTAGGACTCTTGTAAAACTAAAAGAAAAGTATAATGTTTTTAAAAAAATGTTTGAGAGTTATTTTTGAATGTTTGGATATTTTTTTAAACTTTAGCATTTAAAGAGAACCACGAGTTCATGTTTATCAGTTTATCTCGCAGTAGTGAAAGACGTGAGTTTAACAATGCTGCTGGTGAAAAGCCCTCAGGCCAGGCTCGCCACAGAACATGCTGTTTTCTTATAACTGTTTAAATAAATAAGTTTGTGAAAGTAAAGTGATTACATGTTACTACCACTGCAGGCCACAGAGGACCTCTCTCTCTCTCTCGTTATTCATATAAATCGATATTTGCCTAATGGTCTATAATTTTGGTTTCAGTTAAATAACAATGGTCTACATAATGATTTCTTATATTTACGCGAACACTACACATTGAAATAATACTAGTTTTTACGGAATTTATCGCGTATATTTAACTTTTAACTATAGATCGGAACAAAAGTTAAATTTTAATCTATGGTAACCGCGGTTAACTATGACATATGGACGTTGAACATCTCAGTTCCGCCCGTGACCATGAGTGCTGTAAAGCGTTCGAAACGTCGGGTATTTAAAAAGTTAAATATACGCGATAAATTCCGTAAAAACTAGTATTATTTCAACAATGGTCTAAACAAAATATTTTTTTAACTTTTTATTTTGTTTATATCGCTTCAAAGTAAAATGTCAAGATATCCGTGGAAAGTAAAATATGTATTATAAATAGTATAATTTACACAAATGTGAGATTGACATAAAATGGGTACGGGTCCGATTCGATCATTACGACGTGGACCTAGTAGATAGTAATGTGACCAGACCATTGGTATCTAAGTTTGCATCAGGGCGTCACCAAACCTGCCGGGTATGGAGCACTACGACGGTTCTTAAATCTTTTGGACTTTTCTATTTCTCGAAAGATCTAATTTTTGTCCAGTGCTTAATATCTTAACACTAAAAATAAACCTACAAGACGCATTAGCTGAAGTCTAGAAAACCTGTCGATGCTTCCTAATTGTTCCCAAATCTATTAATTTCAAACTAATGGTTTCTTTCTAGAAATTATATCCACCTAATGTTACTATCTATTCAGTATTGTGGAAATGATTTTGTTAAATATTTGTTACATACGTGATAAAGCTATGTTGCAGCTATATTATGATTGTAGCACGAATGGGTTGGCTCGATCGGCGAAGAATACGCTCTCAAAGAATAAAACCCTAATATAGCAGCTTAATGCTGATCTGTTTCGTATTGTGAGTGTAGAGAGCTGGAGAGGATACCTTTTTACTAGAGATGAGATATGCTTTATTAGTCTTGAGGGATAACAACGCATCTGCATTTTGATTCTTAATCGAAGACAGACGTAGATGTCTATGGGCTACAGCATAAACTTACTATCATGCCTGCGTGCTTTGTCACCCTTATCCAATAAATTTACTTCTAAGTGAAATAATAGATACACAGTAGTTCATCAATCAGCAAGGTGCATATTCCTCTTTACATAGCAGAAAATCCATACAAAAAAGTCTGACAACTTTACTTTAAGAGAAGTGACAGGGTGCAGTATTACTAGTGTGTAGATCCCAAATCTTTTAGTTTTTTAAATTGAAGTGACACAGTCCACCTAATGTGTAGTAGCTACTGCAGTTCGTGTAAACTTTAAGTTTGGGATGTTAATATTGCCGGCCATAAAGCTTGAAGAAGAAGGAGACTGGTACCGGTAGGGGTAGTCTAAGACGATCCCCCACTAGGTAGAGTGATGACCTGGTAAGACATGTAGGAAGTAGATGGATGCAGGTGGCTCAGGACCGTGCTTTGTGGCTTTCCTTGGAGGAGTCCTACTTTCAGCAGTGGACTTGCGGAGGGCTGTAATGATGACTTATTTTATATAAAAAAATTACACATTAACAAATTATTATTCGTCGTGCGGAGTGTAGGAGTATTCACTACCCAATACCAGCCGTGGGTTTTAAGAGGCGACAAATGGAAATCGCAGCATCCTCTTGATAACAATCCAAAATAATAAATACTGCGGTTGCCAACCTGCATGCCAAGCGTGGAGACTATGACGAACATCTCCTTTATGAGACAATCCGTGGAGGCCGATGTACAGCAGACAGCGGTAGACTTTGAATTCTGTAATGAATGAAATTATTATATTATGTTAAGATCGATTTTACCATCAATATTATATGGCAACAATCCTTCGCGTTGTTTGAGCATTACATAGCACTTCCAAGGCTCCATTCGCATAGTTATATTTATTTTTCGATCGAATGACAGAAGCACTAATTAACGTACTTACTCTCTCGTACTATAAACGAGAAAGGTTTGAATGTTTATTATCAGTGACTCATTGACATTCTGTGACATTTAATTTTGAATCCAAATTAAGAGAATGATTGAATGTTTTCAACATATTATTTTCCGGTTGAAGAGTAATAAGCAACTTAAATTCGCAAGTCACATTCGTTTTAAATGAAAATATCAATAAATTTTTGAAAGCTGCTTTCCATAATAAGTATTTCATATTTCTAAAACTTTAATTTTTAAAATAGAAACGGTGGAACCGATTTAAATTATGGGTTTTAGAGTTGGTCTCAAATGCATTAAAAAAGTTTCTTTTGTCACTATTGTGTGTGTTAATCTGTGGCATTCTATCTTAGTCCTCAGATATTTTTTTGCGCCCTTAGCAAATAAGGGCAACACTTCGGTAAACGGGGGAGGGAGGTGGTGAATGCTCATAGCATACCATGCAGCTGCGTGGTATTGTGGAGACTTTTATCCACTAAACACCACCTTTTGAGATTGGCTTAATGATCTAGCGAGAGATTTTTAAGCCGTAAACGGACGCGACCCCCCTTGGGTGAAAGGAGAGCGCAGTCCTCATGTGTGACAACGTACCTGTAGTCTTCTTCATTATTGGCTGCAGGTGTCCATGCAATAGCAGCTTACCAGCACAGCAGGTGAAATGTAAGCTCGTTTGTCACCTGAGTTTAAAAACAAATATTTAGACGACATTCTAGTTCTTTCTTTGAACACGAACTCTTTAGTTCACCCAAAACGTAAAAAATTAAACTTGTTTTAAAGTTGAAGTCGATATTTATTTTAAGTTTAATGATATTTCATATTTTCCTTTAGTTAAAAAAGTTCCTGTACGCTCAGACGAAATAAAAATTTATTTCGTCTGAGCCTGTACGGTGCAACCGCACATTTTTTTATAAGGGTGACAAGCGAGCTCACAGTCCACCTGATGTTATGTGTTGGCTGTGGCCCATAGAAATCTACATCAATCCTCGTGTGTGAATCAAAATGTAGATGCGTTGTCAGCAGTGAGGACTAAGATGGAATGAGTCTTTTTCAGTAAAAAGAGTCTACGGTCCTCTACACTCACCATACGAAACACAACATACATACAACATAACATATTTTACGCTGGTATTCTGCGAGAGCGTGATCCTTCCCGACCCATTCGTGCTGTAACTATACTATTAATGTATCTGCAGCATTGCTCTACCTCGCATATAATCCACGTATTGCCGGCCGATCAGCACTTTTGCCTAATATATACTTATTGTATTGTTCATCGCATCGTCATACAGCGCTCTCGTGTACTCATTATCAGCTATTAGCAGTTTTTAAATATATTTGCTATTTTACTTCCAGCAGCATATTTTATTTATCTCGTCAGCAGCAGCATCTTAAGTATAACGTATAGTATCAAAACGTATTATTAACGACTTCTTGTTTGACGAGATAATAACACAATGCTTCGAGGTATTTGTGACCCGTTGCGGGAATAAACTCACTGTTATAAAATACGTACATCACTGTAATCTGCCCATTCAGAGTCTTTGTTTATTTGCTTTAAGCCTCTAGTAATCAAGCTACTGCGGATGTTTGCTCCATAATTTCAGTGCAGATGATTTTATCGTTTTGGATTCTTCGTTGAGTAAAGAGACTAGCATTTGGGTTCAACAGAATCAGTGATTTTAATGGTAATTTATATCATCCAACCTTTACTTAAGTAAAACCAACACTCAGAGATAGATTGGAGTAGTAATCGATTTACACACACGGACCGTGAAATGATTCGAACTAGGAAATACTGTTGATAGTAATTAACAATTATATAAAAAGCGTAACGGTTTTTGTCATTTAATACAACAACTGAACGGACTGAGGACACAAAATACTATTTTATTAGCCTTTTTATTTACTAAAGGTGTATATTATCGTAATAATGTAATGGCAAAAGTCTTAATGTATTTAATGATTACAGCCTTACTTATGTTTGATTATCGCTTACTTAAATCAAATATTAGTTATCCCTATAGCTGTCTCTTTTTATTGTTATTTAGTGAAAAGGAGAGGGAGAGAAAACAACACACAGCGACAAACGAACACCTGATGGTAAGTGGATGCGGTGGCCCATCGTCTCGGCATTTGACATTTAACCTCGATTAAGAATCAAAATGAAGATGCATTCTCACCCCTGAGGATTAAGATGAAATGCCTCAATTCCAGTAAAACGGGTCTCCGGTCGTCTGCAATCACCATACGAAACACAGCCAGCATAAAATAGCAGCATTAAGCTACTATTTTACGCTGGCTGGTATTGTGTGTCTTCTGTGTTGTGTGGTTTTCCCTGGTCGAGCCGACCCATTCATGCTACAACTATAACATAGCTGCAGCGTGACTCTACCACGTATATTTCCATTTACCACGTATTCTTAAATTGACGTCGATTTTTATGAGAAGTTCCATTCCATCTATCAAAAGTTGCTGCTGTATATGGACTTACCTTATGGATTGCCTCCTAGATATTTGCCATAGTTGCCACCTTTATTTTTGTTGGCAACCCCAGTTTTGTATTATTTTGAGTAGATACCAGGATGATGCTACTGCCCATCTTCTGTTTTATTTTCCTCTAGCATCACGTAAGACATCCACTACACGGCACTAATATTAAATATCATTCATTAGTCGTGTGGTGACGGCGTTAGAGAGGTGGGTGGCATCATATCAGGCGAGAAAGGCCTATGTTGTATTGCTTCTGATCGATGTTGGTATACCATTTTGTATTTAAGCCGATAACTCTAGACAGGCGACGGGAACCAGATTCGTAATAAGGGTGCGGGACGTCTTGGATTGCCAATAAGCTTGCTAAACGTGGCGATTAAAGTAAATCGTCCTCACGATATGATAGCCCTAAGAGCTTTAGAAGAATTTAGATGGGCTGTGTAGCACATATGTGGGTCTCGTAAGAGACGACAGATCAATCTGAGAAATAACAACCCTATATAATGAAATTATAAAATATAGCGGCTGACAAGTACCAACCCACCGGCCTGGCGAGGCAACTACGCCAAATATCCCACCATATGAATCCATCTATGGGTGGGGCTGTGGGCCTTTGATAGGGTGTTATGATGATGATGCTGATGAATTACGATGTGATGAAGCGTATTTATGTGTATTGTATATACTATATATGCAGTATGTAAGTGCATACTTTGACTACCTCTAGTATTTTCTTCAACTATCCTTCAATAGGCCCACTGGAAGAAATTTCATCAAATAATAAGCAATGCCTTTGTAAATATGTTCACTTTAATATTTTCCTATCAAAATATATGTGTACATAAATTATTAAATAGATGAAATAAAATTGTGAGAGATAGCCTTATCTCTCCGCTTTCACAAATTGACAAACATAATTTTGTTTCATTGCGAATTAAAGATCTTTCGTTATACAAATTTCATAAGTATGAAAACTGTATACTCGCAGTGTTGTTTGATAAGTTTACAGTAGATATAATTGCCAATTATATCAAAATATTGATGTAGGCAAACCACAAAGTAAATCGAAACTGGTAGCAGTTGCTACGATCAGTAAATAAACTACGAGACCATTTCCAACCGCACCTTGCTTATTGGGAGCGGCGACAAGCACAGCAGAAAGCGACCCAAAGGCTTTATCCCGAAGCATTGATTAACGCCAAAGATTATAAAACGTTGATCGAGAAAGTTGTGTTGAATAGCTAGACTGCTTTTTTATAACTTATAAATATCGTTTTGATTGATGTGTTAGCGATCAGCTCTAGCCGACAGAGAAAGGCAAGGAAAGTGTTTTTGTAATTAAATAATTATTACGGCGTCAAGAAAGGCGGGCTAGCGTCGCGTAACTTACCGCATTACATGAAACTTGTTTCATTTGGATAATGCAAAAAGTTTTTATAATTATGAAGCCAGTGCCCTTTCTAGCGGGAATCTTAGTGCTCGCGTGATCTCGGTAGTGGGTTTTACTTTCTTTTCTGTACTTGAACTTGATTTTTATGTGATAATTTCTAAAAGCATTATTTGCACAAAAAACTAAAAAGAGATATAAAGCACAACTATATATTTATATTTTACAAGTATCAGTTTGTTTAATCGCTATCAATGTGTTTCAGGGTTATAAGGGCGAATTTACTATTTCTATCAAAATTAACCTACATAAATTACTTCAGTTAAACAGATTAAATCATGCATCATTGCTAATAATGTTTGTATTCCTAGGCAAATACTTATGTATTGTTTTATATATTAATTTAATTTTATATTTAAATTAAAATTTCGTGCAGCTTCCTGTTTGTCCCTTATGCGTTCCTACCATTCATCTGATTACGATGAAACTCTGTATTGCATGCGCACACACGCAAGAAAGTATTTTTGACAAAAAAGGAATATTTTTATTCTAATATTACTTTAGATAGATAGATTGGTAGATAGTTAGATAGATAGATACTTTAATTGTTTGCTATGCGTTCCTATACCATTTATCCGATTACGAGCGTTGATAGCGTACATTCACCGCGTTCAGCATGGCGTTCGGCGAGCGTTACAAGGTCTAGTCCCTAATGGCTGATCGCTTTTGGATTGCATCGATAGTGAAATCTGTATTAAATGCTAGATCTCATTTTTGTCAACGTGCGTCTAGTCTACACGAAAGTGTGCGATCAAATGTACAGAAAATGGCAGGGAAATATATCTAAAAGCACGCGGCTAACTGCGGCTAACGCACGTGCAACGAGCTTTCTAACCAAAATCTGACAGCGCGCATTTGACGCGCGCTTTAATAGAAGTGCGTGATCTCAGGCGAAAGAGTTTTTATTTCGTCTGAGTGCGTGATATGCTCTGACTAAAAAAGGCATTCCATTTCATGACAGGCACAGCTAAGATTTTTCTATAAAATTCAAAATGTTAATTTATGTAGTGAGGATTTAACTGTTTGAGGTGCTCGCTACCTCAAATAAAGTACATGATTGTAAGCTGTTATTTATTTAAATAAAGTCCCGCTGGGTTTCTTGTTGATTTTACCCAGGACAAAGAATTTTTTCGAAGCAACGGTAAATTAAACAATAGTATTATTTATAATCTACATTGAATAAAGAGTTCCTGTTTCTGTGTAGTGTAATGATGGCGTATAGAAATTCAATACACAATATTATGTTATATGCATATGTACTACCAGTTTCTCGACTCCACAGAGTCAGTAATTCATTCTTGGGGCAATGTATACGCTTTTACAACAAAGTCCCAGAAAATCTACAAGGTCTCTCTATTAACAAGTTTAAATATTTAATTAAGCAAAAACTGTATAAAAGGGGTTGTTATGATATAAATGAATTTATGGCTGATAATATCCCCTGGAAATGAGGTGGTTGCCTCCAAGCTGTTTCTAAATAAATTTTGTAAATATTTTGTGACCCTTGACATTGTAAAATTTATTTTATAAAAAAAGTCCCGCTGGGTTTTTTGCTGATTCTTCCCAGGACAGAGGTTTTTTTCGAACCAGTGGTAATGTAAAATATTGACTTTCAATAAGAATTACTTGTAATCTATATTTAATAAAAAATTATTCTATTCTATTCTATGTTGTGACAGAGGCAAATTGAACCGGAGATTGGCAGAAACATCTTCCCAATAACAACACTATTTAATTTAAAAAAAAAAAAAAACTGCCTACCCTGCTTGCCACGCGTGGCAACTATGGCAGAAATCCCTTTTATGATAAATCTTTGTTTTATGAGACCTATGTTCAGCAGTGCCCATTTGAAAGGGTGTAGGTAACGAATTAATTAATCATGAATGATATTATTATATGTTGCTGACGGGTGAGGGTTCATAATTTGTCCGGTGACAGAAAATCTATTGCCAACCCTGACGTTAATTTTGAATAATTGTAGGAAGTAGCGTCGCCAGGGTGTTAGTTCTGCGGCCAGCTGGCGAATTTTTAGAGAGGCCCTTGTTATACCTAAATAAAGTCTCTTTAAAAAAATTAAGTGAGTCTTTCCTATAAAATTTATTGTCAAATAATACCACCTTTTTATGTAATTTAAAGTCTTTGCTTGTTTGATTAGCAAAAATTATACAAGAATTACAAGCAGACGTAGTTATTTACGGGCCATGAATGACCCAACGTGTGTTGCACGTGTCGTATTTTGCACATGCCCGGGCCCGCTTGTCCGGTTGCAGTTGCAGCGGCTGCTATATTGTTTGTTTTTTGTTGCTTTGGGTTTGCTTCATTCGTACGTTACTCTACACGTGTTCCTACTTAGCATTGCATTGTTGTCGACTCTTTGTACTTTTCGTGGTAATACTTATGTTTATTTTTATGGTAGAGCTATCGAAGTTATTGATTTAAGCTATTGTTATCACAACTTATCATTCGATTTTTAAAATTAAACCATTGCTAGACCATTCTAATTCAGACGGAATCCTAGGTAGATAAGAAAGACCGTCCGTCGTGTTATTGCACTTTACTGGTAAATTTTCGACACTTACTTGAATTAAAATAAATAGATCACATAAATATAAATAAAACCTCCTCTTTCAACGAATTATTAAATACACATTATATAAAGAACCTATAAGTATTTCAATATTTTTTTATGGGTGCGTTTGGCAAAAAAAAGCGCTAGCAAGCGCTTGTAAGCAAAATGGCGAAACTAAACAGTTTTCGGCCAGTACACGTTTGCTAACTTCAGTAGCGCTGACACAATCCGCCATTTTGCTTATTTAATTTGTTTGTTTTGAAGTAGAGTTTATAACTTGTTTTGTGCAATATTAGTTGAAAGTAATATAATGACATGAATAAACATATTATACATGTTATTAAATTCATGATTGGTAAGTTTTTAATATGAATACTTTACAAACATATATTTAAATTAGGTTAGGTTCCCCGGTTAAAACTAACTTCGTGTCCTAGAGGAAAATAGCTACTTACGATTTGTATCGCTTACCGCTTACGATCGCCATTTTGCTTACCTACAAGCGCTTTTTTCTGCCAAACGCACCCAATTCGTTTATATTTAAAAAAATGAATATTAAATAATTATACGGTAAACCACAGTACAGTAAATAAAGACATAAACTATGAATAAGTAAGGAAGTAACGGCAGTTTATTTCTTTCGTTTCCTTATCTTTTTAACTCTGGTAAATTGAAGTATAATGTACTACGTACTCTGGTAACACAAAACAATATTTGTTCGGTTTTCGCAATTATGACCATTTAACCTTCTTTGATTCCGCTGGCATAAATAAGCTCATGTAAATACAACTTTATCGCTCATAAAACTTGAAGACATTCTCATTCTTAAGTCTGAAGTGTTAAAACTTACTTTGGCTAGTTTGCATAACAAATATCAACGATAACCTTACATGATTAAACTGATCAGGTGATCAGGTTCGATGTCATAAGTCTGGTTTAAAATTATTTAAGTGACTGAACTTTAGCTTAATTTTGGAAAAGTCAACATTGCGCAGGTATTTTTTGCGTCAATGCAGAATCAGCTACAT
This sequence comes from Parnassius smintheus behrii, assembly GCA_036936625.1. NCBI lineage: Eukaryota > Metazoa > Arthropoda > Insecta > Lepidoptera > Papilionidae > Parnassius > Parnassius smintheus. The sequence continues at coordinate 19,633,598 of JAUPFT010000002.1, read as the reverse complement.
TGATTTCTAGCTTCGAGATTCGATTGTTTAAGACAAGAATCGTTACAGTTAATTTGGTTTTATGATATACAAACAGTGTGACATAAAAATATTACACGATCAGTAATATGTTAAATACGAGATTTGAGATGTCATTTATGTAAGTATATTGTTATTTGGTTTCTAATTATCCAGCATTACCTCCAAATTCGTGCAAAGTTAGGGCATTTTACGGTACGCTGGAAAGCAGTTATATAAGCTAATTTGTGTAGTTAAGCTAATATGCAATGGTCCTACATAATACCAGTGTGAAATGGCAGATAATGCTGCTGTGTTTTGTATGGTGAATGAAGAAAACCGGAGAAACTTTTTCTGGAAACAAGGCATTCTATCCATTGATTTATTGTATGACTCAATGATTTTATCTTAGTCCTCAGTGACGACGTATTTTGATTCTCAATCGATGATTAATGTAGATGTTTATGGCTCACAGATCTACTTACCATCAGGTGGACTGTAGACTTATTTGTCATACAATACAATAAAAAAAAACTATATCAATGTATGAAATATTTTTGAGTGCAACCACTGCATAATATCATGCAAATGCGTAACCAGGACATATTTCCATTCACACCTATTAAGATGAAGGCGGCTACTGAGGCGGAACGACACTCGATACGCTCGCCGATCGCGTCTGCATCGGATTACAAACATTCCAATAAGACATTTCACTAAAACAGCCGCCCTGCGCCCTTCTGTAACTAGAAATTAATGTTATGTATTTGCATGTGCAGCAATAAACGCAGTAGACCTACGCTGCACTAGTGTCAGGTAGGGCAGTACGAATAGATTATTTCGAACAGGCAAGGACTTGGCTCACACTAAATTCCAGAGTAAATTAGCAGAATAAAGCTGAAGTGTTTCCAATGGTAACAGCAGAGAACAAGAGATCCGTTTTACTGGTAATGATACATATTACTCAGGAGAAACGCAGATGATGCAGATGCAGATTTTGTCAATGGGCTACAGCCCTCACTTACTAGCCGATTTCTCAATGTAGGGAAAAAGCTTTCACCGTCAATGGGACAATATGCTCAAATGCTCAATCTATACGTCAAAGGTGATGGTCTAGAATTTTACTTGTACTTTATTAAATTAAAAAAAAAGCTTGTCAAAAGGATAACTTTTATTTTCTTCATTCGATCGACTGTCGAACATCTCACCAGTCAAACCATCTCAGAATTAATAATCCACAACACAGGTCTACACAAATATATATATATATATATATATATATATATATATATATATATATATATATATATATAAAAGGCGACCGCTCATATCCGTCAAACTACAGAATCCATTATAAACTGCCAGCTCAAGCGGTACCTTGAGGATCACTAGTTGATTAGTGACCGCCAATACGGTTTTCGTCGGGGTCGATCAGCTGGCGATCTTCTGGTCTACCTGACTCATCGATGGGCGACAATAGAGTCCAAGGGGGAGGCATTGGCCGTTAGTTTGGAGTTTAGTTAGTAGTATTGCAAAAGCCTTCGATCGGGTTGGCACAAAGCGCTTCTTTAGAAGCTCCCTTCTTGTAAGCTTCCCGAGTGGAGCTGTCTTACAGATCGAAGCATCAAGGTCGTTGTGGACGGTGCTTGCTCCGATTACAAGCCTATTAATGATGGCGTTCCACAAGGCTGCGTGCTATCGCCAACGCTGTTTCTTCTGCATATCAATAATATGTTACTAACCGGTAACATTCATTGATATGCGGATGACAGGACGGGTGATGCTTTGTACACCGGCCGTGCCAATATTGGTCCGGAAAACGTCTCCAAGAACCGCGACAAACTTGTGTCTGAAGTCGTGTCTTTGCTGAACGAAGTCTCGGATTGGGGGCGACTAAATCTAGCCCAGTTTAACCCACAGAAGACATAAGTTTGCGCGTTTACCGCTAAAAAGAACCACTTTGCCGTATCTCCTCGGTTTGAAGGTACTCCCCTTGTTGCCTCAGCCAGTATCGGAATTCTCGGCGTCGACATATCGAGTGACAAGCACTTTCGTGGTCACTTGGAAGAGAAGGCCAAATTGGCGTCTAAAAAGCTTGGCGTGCTCAGCAGAGCGGGTCAGTATTTCATGCCGGTACACCGTCTGCAATTTTATAAGGCGGAGGTTCGGCCTCACACGGACTACTGTTCCCATATCTGGGCTTTGGCTCTCCAGTGCCAGCTCCTTCCACTTGACCGCATCCAGCGCAGAGCGGTTCGAATCCTCGATGACCAAGTGCTTTCCGTTCGGCTCGATTGACTGGCGCTGCGAAGAGATGTTGAATCTCTTTACATTTTCTTTCGCATCTACCACGGGGAGTGCTCTGAGGAATTGTTCGGATTAATCCCAGCCACCAAATTCCATGAACACACTATGCGGCAAACCTCCCGATACTATCTACACCATCTGGATGTTTGGCGGTCCACCACTGTACGTTTCACTAGGAGTCTTCACTAGGCGATTTTTCAGGACCGATACGACCTAGGGACCTTCAAGAAAAGAGCTTACTCCTTTCTAAAAAGCCGGCAACGCACCTGCAATTCCCCTGGTGTTGTTCATGGGCGGCGGTAGTCACTTACCAGGTGACTTACTTATCAGGTGAGCCGCATGCTTGTTTGCCCACTCTCCTATAAAAAAAGGTGAACTTTTATATAAATACGTAGGAAGGTCTCAATTGTCGTGTATTGGCAATGAAATGAAGAATTCATTACCTACTCACATTTGTCACGTAGGTGATGTTGTCTAGGCATCTTTAGGAATGCCAGTAGTATTTCAAGGTTTTCGACAGATATACAATAGGCCAGACATCAAAGATTCGAGCCGTTTGGTTCTGCGATCGCCAATCAGTTTTTCAGAGGAACTATTTAAATAAATCCACCTTAACAAGATAGGGGCCCATGTTTAGAAGTATACTTCAATGGAATAGCTGAAAAATAAAATACTTCTAATGATAAGTCTATAGATTTTTTATAGGGTAGGGTGACATATGACCATACGAGCACACAGTCCACCTGATTGTAAGTGGTTGCTGTTGGCCATAGACATCTACATCTATCCTCGATTACGAATCAAAATGCAGATGTGTTGTCACCCGTGAGGACTAAAATGGATTTTTTTTTTTATAGAAGAGGGGGCAAACGAGCATGCGGCTCACCTGATGTTAAGTGACTACCGCCGCCCATGATCAACCGCAACACCAGGAGAATTGCGGGTGCGTTGCCGGCCCTTTAGAAAGGAGTAAGCTCTTTTCTTGAAGGTCCCCAGGTCGTATCGGTCCGGAAAAATCGCCGGTGGTAAGCTATTCCACAGAGAGGTTGTACGTGGAAGAAAACTCCTTGTGAAACGTACAGTGGTGGACCGCCAAGCATCCAGATGGTGTGGATGGTATCGGGACGTTTGCCGTGTCGTGCGTTCACGAAATTTGGCGGCTGGGATTAATCCGAACAATTCCTCAGAGCACTCCCCGTGATAGATGCGATAAAATACGCAAAGAGATGCAACATCTCTTCGCAACGCCAGTGAATCGAGCCGATCGGAAAGCACTCGGTCGTCGACGATTCGAGCCGCTCTACGCTGGATGCGGTCAAGTGGAAGGAGCTGGTACTGGGGAGCCCCAGCCCAGAGATGGGAACAGTATTCCATGTGCGGCCGAACCTGCGCCTTGTAAAGTTGCAGGCGGTGTGCCGGCATGAAATACTGTCCCGCTCTGCTGAGCACACCAAGCTTTTTAGAGGCCAATTTGGCCTTCCCTTCCAGGCCTTCTCTTCAAGTGACCACGAAACTGCACGTCACTCGATATGTCGACGCCGAGGATTCCGATACTGGCTGAGGCAACAAGGGGAGTGCCTTGAAACTGAGGGGATACGACAAAGGGGTTCTTTTTAGCGGTTAACGCGCAAACTTGTGTCTTCTGGGGGTTAAACTGGACTAGATTTAGTCGTCCCCAATCCGAGACTCTGTTCAGCAAAGACTCGACTTCAGACACAAGTTTGTCCCGGCACTCGGAGACGTTTTTCCGAGAAATATTGGCTCGGCCGGTGTAAAAAGCATCACCAGTGCTGTCATCTGCATAGCAATGAATGTTACGGGTATGCAACATATCATTGATATGCAGAAGAAACAGCGTTGGCGATAGCACGCAGCCCTGTGGAACACCAGCATTAATAGGCTTACAATCGGAGCTTGCACCGTCTACAACGACCTTGATGCTCCGATCCGCAAGGAAGCTGGTGATCCAATCGCATAATTTCTCGGGAAGCCCATAGGAAGGGAGCTTCGAAAGAAGCGCTTTGTGCCAAACCCGATCGAAGGCCTTCGCAATGTCCAAACTAACGGCCAATGCCTCCCCCTTGAACTCTACTGCCTCCGCCCATCTGTGAGTGAGGTAGACCAGAAGATCACCAGCTGACCGACCACGGCGAAAACCGTATTGGCGGTCACTAATCAGCTGGTGATCCTCAAGGTACCTCATGAGCTGGCAGTTTACAATGGACTCCATTGTTTTGGAGAACAAGGAGGTGATGGCGATTGGCCGGTAGTTGGACGGGTCTGAGCGGTCGCCTTTTTTAGGGATCGGGTGGACGAAAGCCGTCTTCCATGATTTTGGGACTACGCCTAGGGAGTAGGAGTACCGGAAAAGACGCGTTAAAACCGGTGCCAACTCTGGAGCACACGTCCTCAGCACAATTGGGGGGATTCCGTCAGGCCCACTCGACTTGTGGATGTCCAGGGAGAGGAGTGCTTTGCGAACCGAGCGCTGTGTGAACTGCACTTCCGGCATGGAGCACTCACACCGCGGGATGGTCGGCGGCTTACTCCCCCCGTCATCGAGAGTCGTAGACGCAAAGAAGCAGCCTAGAAGATCGGCTTTCTCCTTTGCAGTATGGGCCAGTGAGTCGTCCTCCCTGTGCAGAGATGGAAGAGATGGCTGACAGAAATTCCCCTGGACAGCCTTAGCGAGAGACCAGAATGCACGGGTTCCAGAAGGAAGGCGAACTAGTTTCTCGCCAATTCTGCCTATGTGCTCTGACTTTGCCTTGGCAATGACTCTTTTGAAGGACCTAGAGGCGGAATTATACTTCTTTTTTAGAGCGCTGGTGTTTACATCCCGGGACGCTGATGCATCAACCCAGGCTTGGTAGCACTCCTGCTTATAGCATGATGCTATTTTACAGGAGCGACCAAACCATGGCTGAGATTTGCCTCCAATGGGCACCACAGAGGAAGGAATAAAAAGTTCCGTACCCTGAAGTACCACATCAGTAACAGAATCCGCAACAACGTTGGGATCATCCGGCGAGAAGCAAACCCGCCCCCAAGGGTAGGATGCAAAGAAAGACCGCATCCCATCCCAATCGGCTGACCTATAGTGCCAAACACGGCGGCAGCCTGCAGAATGCAACCGCGATTTCAGCGTGAGTGGCACAACACTCCGGACCAGACAATGGTCCGAGGAGCCTAAAGGGGCGTTGACGGAAATCTGATATCCGTCCGGGTGAGAGGTCAGCAGAAGGTCCAACAGGGAAGGTGCATGATCCTCCACATCTGGAATCCGCGTAGGCGAAGTAACCAGTTGTGTCAGACCATATGCCAAGGCAAAATCATGAACAGATCTCCCCGCATGATCGGTTAAACGTGAACCAAGCCATTCGGCGTGATGGGCGTTAAAGTCGCCGAGGATCACGATCTCTGCGGAGGGGATCTGCTGTAGCAACGAATCTGCAGCCATTTGGACGTAGTCGAAGAGTCGGTCTGTTTCGGCATTACCGCTATGGGACCTATAGAGGCACCCGTAGACGCGCGGATGGTCGTCGCTGTCTACGCGTAGCCAAAGGATGGACAGGTCCGAACCTTCAAGTCTGCCGAGGCGTCGAGAACAGATGTCCTCTCTGACGTAAACGCAAACTCCAGCCCGAGGCACAAAGGAGTGTTCCAGTTTGTACCCCGGGTAGGAGAGATACGAGACATCAGCCGGAGAGGACACCTGCGTCTCGGTCAGAAAGAGCAGAGCCGGCCTCGCCGTCTCGAGATGGTAGTGGACGGCGTTTAGGTTAGAGTGAAGTCCCCTGATATTGCAGAAATTCACGGACAGCGTGGCAGGGGTCGCCTTGGTCTTGTTGCTCCGTTTGCCCCGAGCAGTTGTAGTCTTGAGCGGAATTTCGCCCCCCCCCCCAGAATACGCGGGGCAGCCTGAGCACCCACGCTCAGAAGTGGAGAAACATGGTCGTGGATGCTCAGCGAGGGATTCTCCAGGGGTGCTGGTACCCTCTTGGGGTAGTCTATCTTTATTTAATTCCGCTACCATGTTGATGGGGGGGGGGGGGGATTTGGCCTGTGGACTAAAATGGAATGTCTCAATTCCGGTAAAAAGGGTCTCCGGTTCTCTACACTCACCATACGAAACACACCAGCAATATGCTACTATTTTACGCTGGTATACTGTGAGAGCGTGGTCCTTCCCCGGTCGAGCCGACCCATTCGTGCTACAACTATACTACTAATATAACTGCAGCATGGCTCTGCCACGAAAAAAGATTAGTTGATTTTTTTCCTTTTTATATTTAATTAAAAAAATAACTTTTATTTAATTACTTTATAAAAACACTTATACATATATATATATATATATATATATATATATATATATATATATATATATATATATATATATATATGTATTGTGTTCTATGTTGTAATATGTAGCTCTTGTATAATTACTATATTATATAGTATTATGTCGTAGAAGACTTACACAATACTCGTAAAATGCATTGTGTTAAATTGCTGAAGCTCACCGACACGCTGTTAAGATCGTGTATAGTATGATTCGTGGAAGAAGCGCGACACGGTTGGTATACGTGAATTGAATTAATAAAACTTTGAAAGCGCCACACGACGTTTGGCTCACCTATGACGTTAGAGGCAGAAGTAATATGCAAATGATACGAATGTTAGAAATTTAAATCCAGTTCAAGGCTAAAGAAATGAAGGACATAAATGATATTAATATATATCCCTACATTAATTTTCAACGTAAAAGTTTTAAGTTTCTTCGTCAAAATAATACGTTTGTACACAAAATATTTTATAACATTGGTATATAGAGAGAACTTTGGAAATAGATAATACAGCCTATACACGTCCTACTGCTGGGCACAGGCCTCCTCTCATTTCTGAGAGACTTTGAGAGCAAGGATGTATTCACCGCGATACCTCAATGCGTGTTGGCGAACTTCACACGTCTTCGTAATATTTTTTTTCTTATTGCTCGGACATGCAGGTTTTCTCACGATGTTTTACTACACCGCCGAGCACATGGTAATCAGAACTTATAATTGCAATTAACCATTTCATTGGTGCCGGCGGAGATCGAACCCGGTTTGCTCGCGTACTGTGAAATTTACAGCGAGCGCTAACCATCTGAGCTACCACGGCTCAAGTGGATGGTATAGACATATATTTTAAATAACACTTAATGAAAGTGGTTTTAATACTGGTACGACCCTTAAAACCTGTCCTGTAAGTTGTTCAAACACATGTTCTGGTTGTTTGATCAACTTACTTCTTTTTAAGCCCGTATACGAATAGTTGTATAACTTCCCGCTAAGAAAATTAAATTTTTTCAAAAATCGGGATGTAATTGTTTTTACCACGTTTTTCAAAAATGAGTTTTCATCAAATCTTGACGTTTTACGAGGTCACAGGACAACTTTTCGATGGTGTGTGTGTGGATGTGAATAAAACTCTTATAACTTTTGAACGGCTTGACCGATTGAAATAAACTAAGCGGATTTCCAAAGCGTTTCATCAAACTTGGATTTCTTATGAATTTTAACCCAATCGGACCGGTAGATTTTCAGAAATCTCAAAAAAAAATTTTAAAAACTGTTTTTTTGGAATATTCCAAAAACTAATCAGCTTTTAACCTTAAAAAACCACGTCGATCGCCACCGGTGCGGTCAAAATCAGTTGATTCGTTCGTGACATATCGTTAAAGAAAATTTTTGAAAAAATTGATTTTTTTTAATTACTCCGATATTTCATATTAAACGTCATAATTTGGTGAAATTTGGAGCGCTTTGCATTTTAAGTTACAGGAAGTTCCAGCGATGGCCCGCAGAGTCAACCAAATTTTTTAAATGGAATTAGGGTGATACCGAGATAATTAGGAGTCCACCCGATTAAGTGTGGCCCATAGACATCTACATTTATACTCAAACAGAATCAAAATTCAGACGCGTTTTAATCACTCCTGAGGAGTTAGATGGAATGCCTTGTTTCCAATTAAAAGGGTCTCCGCTTCGCTACACTCACCGTACGAAACACAACAGCATTCAGCAGCTACTTTACTGTATTCTGTACGAGGGTGGTCCTTTGCCGGTCGAGCCGACCCATTCATGCTACAACCATAACATAGCTGCAGCGTGACCATACCACATGCAGTTACCGTAGCAGTTAAGTAGTACGTTGTGAAATTTGATTTATAAGTCATTTTAGAAACGGCTTGTTAGCAATCACTCCATCACCGGCGATTAAAATAAATCGTGTTTTCATAATGTTATAATGACAATCTTCGTTTATTAATAAATTTACATTTTATTATTGAATTGTGATAGACCATTCATTTATTTATTCATTCGTGGCAGCCTATTACGATCCGATGCTGAACATAGGTCTCCCCTTAGAATGCCTAAAAGGGGGATATTTGCCATAGTTTCCACGCTTATATGGCGGATCGGCAGCGGTGGTTTTTTATTTTTTAGTTATTATTAGAAAGACGCTGATGCAAATCTCCAGGTTTGTTTCCCTTTGTCGCCTCTTATATGGTTTGATAGATATGCGTTGTTTATTTTATGGCACTGTTGTAAAAGCGCATGCGTTGGTTTAAGTACGAATTATAGTCCATTGTGCATTATCACCGTAGATTCGAGTAACTATTGAGTTACCCGACTTTTAATGGTTTTTGGTACTTGTGCGATAATATCTGTTATATTACCTTACCTACCTTTTTACCTACCTTTTTGTGTCCTCAGAAGTGATGAAGCATTTGCATTAAAATTTTCAATCGAGGACAAATGTACGTGTCTATGGGCCACACAGTTCATAACATTCACTTGCGATATGCAAATTTGTGACGCGGGGCAAAATACAATAATAGGTGTTGTTTTTACATGTTAAACATCTACATACGAAACAATTACAGGATCGCCCCCGTCACTACATCAGATTTGATAGACCACAAATTCTCGCTGAAGAACACCGATTCTTTCCAAGGACGATTCGCGAGGCTATTGAAATAAAAAAACATCCTAATTTCACAGAGAAGATGACGGGACTCTACCATCTGCTTGGAATCCTATAAAAGTAAAAGTAAAGTTACAGCCCAAATACGTCCCACTGCTGGGCACAGGCCTCCCCTCATGTCTGAGAGGGTTTTAGGGCATGGAAATGTTCACCGCGCTGCCCCAATACGTGTTGGCGAGCACAATTTCATTGGTGCCGGCGGGGATCAAACCCGGGTTACTCGCGTTCTGTTATACAGCGAGCGTTAACCATCTGAGCTACCACGGCTCTTAAATCTTGGAATCCTATAATTAATAAAATTAAATCCCAATCCAAGCATACAACTGCAAGACTTCAAGATACTAAAAATTAATAACTTTAATCTGTGGTAACCACGGTTAACTATGACATCTGGACGTTAAACATTGCAGTACCCCTCCTCCTCCCCGTGGTTGTGGGTGCTGTAAAGTCTCGCGTTTACCTATTGTTCGGCATGACATTTAACCAGACGTTATAATTCGTGAATCCCAGGAGAAAGGTTAATACAGACAGAACTCGCTGCTTTCAGGATGTAACGCACTAAACGACGTGGTCACGATTTAGAAAGATGTAGTTTACAACTATCTATTAAATTGAGATGTGGTGAAATCTTGATGATAAAGCGCTACGTATCGCTGGTAATGAGACCACCCGCGCTGAGATATATTCCGAAGTTATTTGTCACTTAAATGAAACATTTACATAGTCGTATTGATCTGATAGCAATGATTGAATTAGATTCTTTATAACTATAATAAATCTCTTGTAAATAATATTAAAGCGAACAAAGAAAAAAAAATCGGGCGCCTAGTTTTTTTCTAAATATTGTTAAGCGGTGATGAAATACGTTTGTGTCATGATTGATGAAATATACAACGATGTATGTAGTGCTTGTAGAAACTGGGATCGGTATTACAAATTAAGATACGCGTGCTCCATTCTAACTTCATATGAAATAGAGTTTTGGACAAAAAAAGTTGTTTTTCCGTCCAATGTAACCTATTAAAAATTTACTCGGTTACGGGTTCGTCATAAGTGTATGTAAATCAGAACAGTGTGGACCGCCGTTATGCGCTATTTGGTTATTTTTTACCTCTTTTGAAAAAAAGGAAAGAGTTATAAACGAGCATATTACCTACCTACACCTACATTTACCCTCGATTAAGAACCAAAATGTAGATGTGTTTTAATCCCTGAGGACCAAGATGTTTTAATCCCTGACGAAAAAGGGTCGTTCTGGATATTAGACGTAACTGTGTCATATTCTAACACTTACATACTCGTGCATAATATTGTTCTAAAGTGCATGACATTTTACAATATGACCGGACTTTTATTTTTAAATTGAGCAAATAAACAAAAAAGTAAACTCTTATATGAGCGTAAAATATATGCTTAAACAATGTGGATAAAATGTATCTGACGGTTTATAATTACTTTAATTTGACTTTTTATTATTGTACAGAACCTTCAATATTTTCTTACAACAGCCGTTCCAAATGACCGCACAGTATTAAACTCATGATTTCCAGCTATTTAACAGCTAATTAATTAATGACCATGTAAATATTGCGACTCGAAGGCAATGCAGTCGACTGTACATTTCCTCTAACCAACATTGACAACTATCGACGTCGTTCCAATTTAAATTATTGAAGACTATATTTCACCATTTTTTAACTATATCGGTAATATAATTTACTATATTATGTACATATTTTTGAATATATAACAAATCTATTAAATTTTCAATGTCATCATCATTACATCTCATCAAACAACGACTGGCATATGTGTAATACGAGTACGTCCAGGATTCACCTGCATTTTTTACTAAAGTAAATATTAAATCTACTACTCGTATATCGCAAATGTTGCAATGTCTGAGAGACGTCGCTTCTGGTGGCTGAACAGACTGATGCAAGAGCGACATGTTTACCACAGGCCCGATAAGAGCAGTTTGCGGCAGCTGATATTGATCCGCCTTGTGTCTGTCTCATGGGAGCAAGTACCGCGAACCAGGCATCATCGCAAAACTTACAACCCTCCATTACGTGTTTGTGCCATTCCGTTTGTTTCTCAGCAAGCTTCTTTCCCGTTTCGGCGGCCAATTTTAAAAGCGGCTGTGCCACTCTCAGTGTACTCTTTAAAGTAAAGCCTTTACTCCATTACGCTATATTCGTAATAACTGTCTCTACTTTGATTTTTGATTTATATAATATTATCTACTCGTATTTTATCAGTTAACGGTTACACAACCTCTGCGACTGCACTTTTGCCATTTTAATGTTCTGTTCCGTTGGGCTATGTATAATTACATATTACATATAACTTTAAACTTTTTAGCAAAAGAGGGCACAAAATAGAAAATTTTATATGTTTGGTGATAAAGGATCATATCTCCGTTCCATTAATTCTTGCCTTTATACCTATTATATTTTAATAATGACTGATAATAACTTATTTATTTGCATCTTTATATATTTACAGTAGGCGTTGCAATCACTGTCGCTGTTCTTACGCAACAAATATTGACTTTGACAAAAATATTACTGTTTTGTTATTAATATTTGGCATTTCAATTTTTTTTATATAATACATATTTTTGCGAAAGTCGCCTATTGCCACTTCGGCTTAGGAAAGGGTAAGCAGAAGTGTTAATGTGTCGGCCGTAAAACTTGAAGAATAGATAGCCGATGCAGAAGAAGGATTTTCTTTAGATATTATAATTAATAGTAATATTAGTAAAATACAAATAGTCGATAGATATGATAAATTAAATCAATAAAAAAATTTAAAAATTAACTCATAAATTATATATTGAAGCCTATATTATAAAAACTTTTCCCGGTAACGAAGCATTCCATATTTTTCCTTAGGGGTAACAATACATCTGTATTTTAATTCTTAATCGAGGGTGGATAGAATCGTTTTCGGACCACAGTATTTAAGTTATACGAGCTCCTTTCACTTGACCGCATCCAGCTCAGAGCGGCTCGAATCCTTGACGGCCGAGTCCTTTCCGATAGGCTCGATTCACTGGCGCTGCGAATAGATGTTGCATCCCTTTGCATTTTTTTTTCACATCTATCACGGGGAGTGCTCTGAGGAATTGTTCGGATTAATCCCAGCCGCCAAATTTCATGAACGCACATCACAGTAAATCACCCGATACCATCCATACCATCTGGATGCTTGGCGGTCCACCACTATACGTTTTACTAGGAGTTTTCTTCCGCGTACGACCTCTCTGTGGAATAGTTTACCACCGGTGATTTTTTCCGGATCTATACGACTTAGGGACCTGCAAGGAAAGAGCTTTTAAAAAGCCGGCAACGCACCTGCAATTCCCTTGGTGTTACAGTTGTTCATGGGCGGCGGTAGTCACTTACCATCAGGTGAACCGTATGCTCGTTTGCCCGCTCTCCTATAAAAAAAACGCAGTAGGTGGTGCATTCGTTTGTGAAACTCATTTCTATAAAATATGCTAAAAAAAAACAAAATCAAGTAAAACGGCTATTTACAATATTACACTACTATTTATGGGCAGTTCTGACGAACCTGTAACCAAGTTGATTCACGGTAGGTTGCTTGAGGCAAATAAAAATAACTTATTTTCTTGAATAAAACTGTGTCCAAATGTTTAAACTAATAAAATACATACAAAAATTAAAAAGGTGAAGTGGAGCACACGAATCTCAATTTATTTCTCCATTGGCCAATCTAGTTTTAAATACACTACATTTTTGTACATTCATCAATCACAGCACTGATCTATTTCATCGTTGCTAAACAATGCTTAGAAAAGACTAAGCGCTCAATTTATTTCTCTATCTAGTTTCATGGTACACTTAATAAAATCAATAGATTATTAAGAAACGTAAATCTTGTACTCATGCATCATTTACCCTGTTATAAGAAAAAAAAAACAATTCCTTATAAACCTTGTTTATGCCTAGGGATGCCAGATCGGAAAACCAAAATATCTGGACAAAATTTGAAAATGTTGGGATTTTGGGGTTTTTTCTTGAGAAAAATAAATTTTGAAAATGAAAATGTTAAATATAAAGTTTATTTTTTAAATTAATAGGCTACAAAAATATTTAATATTGTTGACACAACAAATTTAAGTACACCTAACTTTTAGATTGCCACATGTATTTGACATTGGAATTTACTGGGTCCACCAATTTGGATCCTTCAGAAAATATTTAAGATTCAAACAATTTACTTCAAAGTGCAGTCTAATTACTAACTCAGCCTTTATCAAATCAAAGACAGCTGTGACGTCAAGAGAGAAGGTGTTTGCCTGGAGATTTTGAGTTTTGTCGGGAGTCTGGAGATTATTTAAAACGGGAGAATCCAGACGAATCCCGATTATCTGGCAACTCTATTTACGCCACTTGCAAGTTAGATAACGATTGCTGTTTTATTTGCATTTACTGATTATTGCTATCCATTTATAGTAACATTACTGCTGGTATCTCACCAAGCGTAAACAAACAATGAAATGACTTTACTTATAAAATTTAGTAGATGGTGCTATAACACTGCTCCACTCCGCACCGCTCGAGACTAAATCTGCTCGGGGCAAACGGAGCAATAAGTCAAATGCACCTCCTGCCACGCTATCCGTGAATCTCTGCAATATCAAGGGACTTCGTTCAAGCCTTAACGCCGTCCACTACCATCTAAAACCGGCGAAGCCGGCCTTGCTCTTTCTAACCGAGACACAGGTGTTGTCTTCAGCTGATACTTCGTATCTCTCTTACGCGGGGTACAAATTCGAACACTCCTTTGTGCCCTGGGCTATAGTTTGCGTGTACGTCAGAGAGGACATCTGTTTTACAGATACGGATACGGAACTATCCATTTTATGGCTACCCGTAGGCAGCGACGACCATTCCCGCGTCTACAAGTGGCTCTATAGATCCCATAGCGGTAATGGCGACGCAGACCGACTCCTCGACCACGTCCAGATGGCTGCAGACTCTGTGCTATAACAGGTCCCACCGCAGAGATCATGATACTTGGTGATTTCAACGCCCAACACGCTGAATGGCTTGGTTTTCGTTTAACCGATCATGCGGGTAGATCTGTTTATGACTTTGCATTGGCATATGGTTTCACACAACTGCTTACCTCGCCTACGCAGATACCAGATGTGAAAATTCATGTACCTTCCCTGTTGTACCTTCTGCTTACCTCTCATCCGGATGGATATCAGGTCTCCGTTGATGCCCCTCTTGGCCCCTCGGACTGTTGTCTGATCCGGAGTACGGTGGCACTCACGTTCCCATCGCGGTTGCGTACTGCAGGTTGCCGCCGTGTACGGCATTAGATCAGCCGATTGGGAAGGGATGCGATCTTTTTTTGCATCCTACCCTTGGAGGCAAGTTTGATTCTCGCCGGATGATCCCAGCTTTGTTACTGATTCTGCCGCTGATGTGGTACTACAGGGAACGGAACTTTTTATTTCGTCTGTGGTACCTATCGGAGGCAGAACCCAGCCATGGTTTGGTCACTCCCGCAAAATTGCAACACGCCATAAACAGGAGTGCTACCAGGCCTGGGCTCGCGCATCGACGCCTCGGGATGCAAATATCAGCGCTTTTAACAATAAATATAACTATGCCTCCAGGTCCTTCAAAAGTGTCATTGTTAAGGCAAAGTCAGAGCACATCGGAAGGATTGGCGAGAAACTAGTTCGCCTTCCTTCGAGAACACGTGCATTCTGGTCTCTCGCCAAGGCTGTCCAAGGGAACTTCTGTCAGCCATCTCTCCAATCTCTGCACAGGGGGACGACTCACTGGCCCATGCTGCATAAAAGAAAGCCGATCTGCTGGGCTCTCTCTTTACGTCCAACTAGTCTCTTGATGACGGGGTGAACACACGGCCGTCCCGTTTATCCAACGCTCGTTGCGCAGATCACTCCTTTCCCTGGACGTCAACAAATCTAGTGGGCCTGATGACGTCCTACCTATTGTGCTAAGATGTGTACTCCAGTGTTGGCACCGGTTTTAACGCGTCTTTGTCGGTACTCCTACTCCCTAGCCGTAGTCCAGAAATGATGGAAGACAGCTTTCGGATCCCCAAAAAAGGTAACCGCTCTGATCCATCAAACTATAGGCCTATCGCCATCACATCCTTGTTCACTAAAATAATGTAGTCCATTATTACACCCAGCTCATGTGGTACCTTGAAGATCAATAGCTGATTAGTGACCACCTGTCCTGACCTACGTTACCTACTCATTAAAGGGCGGAGGCAGTAGAGTCCAAGGGGGAGGCGTTGGCCGTTAGTTTGGACATAGCGAAGGCCTTCGATCGGGTTTGGCACAAAGCGCTTCTTACGAAGCTTTCTTCCTATGGGCTTCCTGAGAAATTGTGCAATTGGATCACCAGTTTTCTTGCTGATCGGAACATCAAGGTCGTAGTAGACGGTGTATGCTCCGATTACAAGCAGATTAACGCTGGTGTTCCACAAGACTGCATGCTATTACCGACGCTGTTTCTTCTGCATATCAATGACATGTTGCAAACCGATAACATTTACTGCTATGCAGACGATAGCACCGGTGATTCTTTGTACACCGCCGTGCCAATATTTCTCGGGAAAACGTCGCTGAGTACCGGGTCAAACTTGTGTCTGAAGTCGAGACTTTGTTGTACAAAGTCTCGGACTGGGGGTGACTTAATCTAGTCCAATTTAATCCCCAGAAGACACAAGGTTGCGCGTTTACCACTAAAAAAAATCGCTTCGTCGTATCTCCTCAGTTTCAAGGCACTCCCCTTGTTGCCTCAGCCAGTATCGCAATCCTCGGTGTCGACATATCGAGTGACGTGGAGGTTCGTGGTCACTTGAAAGAGAAGGCCAAATTCTTCTCTGAAAGCTTGTCGTGCTCAGCAGAGCGGGACAAGCTTTCATACCGGCTCACCGCCTCCAACTCCACTGTTCTCATCTCTGGGCCGGGGCTCCCCAGTGCCAGCTCCTTCCGTTTGATTGCATCCAACGCAGAGCAGTTTGAATCGTCGGCGACCGAGCTCTTTTCGATCGGCTAGACTCACTGGCGCTGCGAAGAGATGTTGCATCTCTTTGCGTATTTTATTGCATCTACTACGGGGAGTGCTCAGAGGAACTGTTCAGACTAATTCCAGCCGAACAATTTCACTATCGCACATCGAGACAAAACTCGCGATACCATCCATACCACCTGGATGACTGGCGGTCCACCACCGCGCGATTGAAAAGAAGTTTTCTTCCTCGCACAACATCCTTGTGGAATCAACTACCACCAGAGATTTTCCTGGACCGATACGACTTAGGGACCTTCAAGAAAAGAGCCTACTCCTTTCTATAAGGCCGGCAACGCACCTGCAATTACCCTAGGTGTTGCAGTTGTTCATGGGCAGCGCAGTCACTTTCCATCAGGTGAGCCGTATGCTCGTTTGCCCCCTCTCCTACAAAGAAAAAACAAAGGAATTTACACAAAAGAAAATATTCTTTGGATTTATTACACCAAATTTAGACACCAAGTGTCTAAATATAACGATTGTAACATGTACATCCTATAAAATTAAACGTTCATCTCATATTTTAGGCCGCATTAGTGGTTGAAAAATATTCCATTAAATAAAACATTTTATATTTCATATTTCAATTCATTTGAAGGTTGCACTTCTATCGCGTGTGAACTGTGTGACATAAAAGCTGCAGATGAGTTGAGTATTATTGTAACCCCTGAGATCTAAGATAAAGTTCCTCACAGTCTGTATCTATGTTGGTTTTCGTTTAAACTGAAACACATCAGTGGGTGCACTACTTACTGCTTGACGGTAGGAATAGGTAAGAGGGTACCATCAACTCAGACTGACTCCAAGACAGAAGAAGAGTCCACCGCTAAAAACTACTAGCAATTCGATTGCCGTATTTTAAAACCAAGTAAGCAATATTACATAGTTTTACATGACTGCGATGAAACGGGAATGAGGAAATCTTAGAATTATATTTTTTTATATGATAAGGGTGACAAGCGAGCACATAGTCCACCTGATGGCAAGTGGATTTTGTGGCCTATAGACATCTACATCTGTCCTCGACTATCCATACCACCTGGAATGAAGATGCAGATACGTTGTAGGACTAAAAAGGAGTGCCTGATTTCCAGTAATAGGGGTCTCCGGTTCTCTGTACCCACCATACGAAACACAGCAGCGTCAAGCTACTATTTTACGTTAGTATTCTTTTAATATATTCATATTAAAGAATTTATGATTTAAAAATTTCTGATTATTTTTAAGGCTTTTAAGCAGATGTTTTGTCTTTCTATGGAGCTGTACGATGTAGCTAATATTTTGAATAAAAACAATTTTATTGTCACTAAAAGGTTTTTGATATGGGACATCCGACCAACCCAAAAATAAAAAAAACGTACGCTGCTCTCCTGCGCCAACGATTCTCTACGATAATTAAATTTGTTTATTATTAATACAAATATATATATATTTAAAACTTAATCTACAAATCTATAAGTACTTTCTTAATATGATCGCCCCGTGATGCAATATATACTGCTTGCAGTTCGTCGATACGTTCTAAAAAGGAACCTTAATACCGTTGGTGTTGTTGATCGAAGCTTAAAATAGTAGTGTAATGCAATATAATTACATGTTAATGCAATTTATGTTTTTTTAAAGATCATGTTAGTTTTTCGTTACGTTAGTTGTACTGGCCGATTGGCCGTCGCGGGAATAATTCAGTCTGGAGGACGTTATTATTCTGGCTCTAAGATTTTTCTTCACATTTTGTTTTTCACAAAAATTTGTAAAAAGTCCAATGAATCTTGAATAAGCTATCTTAAATAAAATGCAGCACGAGCCAACGATATGTTGCAGAAAATATAATAAATCAATTACAATCGTTCATAACAAGCAACTGGTGACCGAAACCAGAACGTTCACTTTTCCCTGAGTTCGTGACGCAACCATTGCTCCTACATATATGCACAAGATTGAATATAAAGGTAACAACACAGTGGTAAGCTTTGAATTTAATACAAGAAAACAATTAAATATGGGATATAAACAAGTAAAGTTAGACTAAGCAAAGGGAAATGTTAGCATATAATGTAAATAGAAAGAAAAAACATTAAAACAATCCGAGATCGAAAATATTCGCCATATTGGTGTTTCTAAGAAACTAAAATACGGGAATTGACTGTAAAATTGCTATTACCCCTGAAAATTTTCGAAAAAATTCACTGTCCCCCGCGACTTCGCGCGCGTTTAATTTAATTTTTTTTGGGCGGAATCCTAATTAAAAAAATTAAAATAGCCTAAGTTACACCTTATAACATCAGCTATATGCCAGTGATAATGAAGACCCGTCAAAATCAGTCCAGACAGAAAATTTTCGAAAAAATTCACTGTCCCCCGCGACTTCGCGCGCGTTTAATTTAATTTTTTTTGGGCGGAATCCTAATTAAAAAAATTAAAATAGCCTAAGTTACACCTTATAACATCAGCTATATGCCAGTGATAATGAAGACCCGTCAAAATCAGTCCAGACATTTCGGAGATTAGCCGGAAAAAACAGACAAACAGACAGACTTCAAAAATTTTAATAATTGTGTTTTTGTTATAAGTACAGTATATACAATTAAAAAGATGTTATTTTGACATTACAAACAGACACTTCAATTTTATTTATTGGAGAAAATGCAAAAAGAAATAATCATATTTTTACCTTTTAGTATATTCTAGAAATTATGTAATATATTTACAAGTAAACATAACGTGTATTATTATTAGTATTATTTTATTGTTTTATCCAAGAATTACCGTGGAAAATATGCGAACTAAAACGAAAGGAATGGATTTGCCAGTAAGTTTCAATTTTTGTGATTACTATAGCACCGTGGTTTAGGGACTTCTTTCGTGGCAAATGCCAAACAAATTTAAACCCGAGACTTTTAATAAAAAACGTTTTATAATAAGACCGTAGGTTTTTAGCCACCTTTTGTCTTACTTCTTATTTTGACATTCTTTTTTTTAACAAATTTGCCGTGTAGTGTTGGCCAAGATAACATACTACCCCTTATCATCCCGTGTGTAACGTGAGAGGCGAAGAGGAAAACGTTTCAACAGGAAAGAAAAATTCTTTCTTGTTTCAACGGGAAATTAAACTAAGGTTCCCAAACAGTCCGCCAAGATTGGTAACGATGGCAAATAACTCCCTAAGAGGCAATCTATGGCGGAGGCCTAGTGGAGCAGTGAGATTTTAATAAGCTCTAATTAATTAATATATGAATAAATGTGTAACTGCCGTGCAGTGGCGGCGTCGTATAATCCGCCAACCTATTTCGTCTATTTTGTAACAGCCGATGTGCCAGAAAGTGGATTTAGGCGGTATAACCATCTTGTTAACGCCAGGCGTAAAACGCTGAAATCTGCAAAATGGAGCAGCAAGGGTATAAGACGACTGTATTTGCGATCGGAAATTCGCCTATTAAGCAGGAACCATTATTAGGAGCTGTTACCACGTTCCACGTTACCACGTTGTACCACGCTCTCACAGAATACCACCGTGAAATAGCAGCTTAATGCTGCTGTGCTTAGTATGGTAAGTATGGAGAAGCGGTGATCCTTTTTAGTAGAAACGAGACATTTCACCTTAGTCCTCAGGGTTGGCAATGCGTTTTAATTCCTAATTGAGACTAGATGCAGATGTCTATGGGTCACAGCTTCCACTTATCATCAGGGCAACTATGTGTTCTTTTACCACCGGTATTCTATAAAATGAATTATTTATTCTATAACAACTGGAGAGGCCTATGCCCAGTGAACTATTATATACTATATTACGGGTTGTGAAGATAATTATATTTTTGATATAAAATAAACACAATAGAAGTAATAAACAAAAAGGACATTTCAAGCGAAAACATCGCTTCATAGTAGTGGAACGAGACCCTTACCTAGTAAGTATTGGTTGCTCCATTTCACATGAGTGCTCGCTAAAGTGATAAATATAGTGTGCACGAACTAGCACCGAAGCCAGTCAGCTTACATAATTTTCTTATTAAGTGTAAATGAAATATATACAAGCGTTATTTGCTTTTAATGTTTGATATGTCGTCATTAGGTATATTTAACAAAATGTTGATACACAAACATCAAAAAAAGTTTGTGATCACTAGCAAACGCTGATATATTTTTAAAATTTAACTTTATCAAGAAAAAGTGTTTAAGATTACGATTACATTGTTTGGCATTAAAACATAAAACTTTCTTTTAATTTTTAATAACAAAAATTGAGTAATTCAATCCTAATGTAAATGTAACAGATATTTGATGAAAAGAAAAATATTGATTAGCTAAACTTATACAATAGTTTATTATTATAAGGTTTTTATTTAATACAATATAACCCCCCTGACTCGAACACATGCGGAGATCCTCCAGAGCATGCTGAGGATCAAGTTATGTAGCATTTTTTGTGGTAACGTGTCCTACTCTTGAATAGCGGCTAACGGTTCGAAACAGCTCTCTCAAAAGCATCCCACGCGTACTCTATTGGGTTTAAGTCAGGCGAGCCGGCAGGCCAGTCTAACCTTGCGATGTCGTATTCTCGGAGAGCAGCATTGACCGTTGAGCTCAGTGTGCGGGCGCATTATCATCGACCAGTACGAATTGATGCCCATGATTTACTTGGAATGGTTTTGTACCACCGTCACCGCGACACCGATTTCCCGCCCTGCTGAACGGTTCCAGTGGCAGTTCTTCTTGCCTTTCAGAGTCTCCAAGCTCGTCGGTTATCTGGATGAGTACTGATTCGCGATTCGTTAACGAAGAAACAGTTTTGCCAAATATTTTCCACCGCATCTTTTTTATTTTTCCGGAGCCTAGCCCACTGCAATTTCAGTTACTGACATTGCCGTAAGTGCTAACTTTAAGTCCAAAGGTGGCCCGCACTCCTGCTTTTGTTGTAGTGACGTTGATTGTTGGTCACGGATTGCCAGAAATCTGATATAGCGCTTCTGAGCAGCAGTCAGAACAGTTGGGCGACCACTTCGGGTTAGGTCAGCTAAATTATCAATGCCGTGGTACTTCTGTAACGTGACTACGACATAGAATTGGGATACAGCAAATCTGCATGCTATTTCTCTCGTGAAATATCCTTCTTCCCTTAAAGTTACAATTCTTGCTCGTAAAAGTTCTGATAATCTTTTTGGCATTATCAGAACGATCATAACTTTCCTCTTAAAAATATTTTAAATCCGTTAAAATTGACTAAGTCACATTTCTGAATGAGAGTAAGCTTTGATTTAATTTCTTTTTATATGAAAAACAATTGACTTTTGTTCGGTATTGAGTTTTGTTCTATCGCTTTGTATTCTAATTCTATATTTTTAAGTAAAAAATCTAAAAAGAAGAAGAAATTGTAATGTAATTTACCGAAACAGAAAAAGAGATGGCGGCGCTGTTGTGGCGTCACAAGCGAAACATGTCGAAGCCTAAAATTTATATGTATATAGAATAGCTCCGTACCACCACTCGGAGTGTTGGCCGCTCCTGGGGTAGAACACCTTGCCCGGCGGGAGATCTCCCCTTTTCCTTCCACGGTTACAGTGGTGACCCCTACGTGATCTGAACACGCCACCAACAATCTTCGGATATTAATACTTCAAACCTTCGTCATTAACCACCATTCGCTCCCGTGAATTGTCTTCTGTAGTATTAAGCTCCTGGAAGCCGGTCTAACTTGTCTTCATCTTGATACACCGCAGATTTATAAGGCAGACTTCTGGCACTTGTTCTGGCACATCGTTCTCATCGGCATCACCTGTAAGTACGTAGTATGGCATGCATTACACACCGGTATATTGTTTGCACTGGAATCACTTGCCCTTAAGCACACAGCATGCACTCTCCATAGGCGTTAAGGACGTACCGGCAACCGGACTGCACTATCGACCTCTAGTCTGTGCAGAGGGGTGACGTGGCGGCGTTGTTGTCGCGCCACAAGCGAAACACCTCGAAGCCTAAATCGCGCTATCAAAGTTCCGAAGTAAAAACAGTATGTTTAGAATAGCTCCGTACTACCACTCGGAGTGTTGGCAACTCCCCGTTTAGAACACCTTGCATGTCGGGAGATCTCCCCTATTCTTTCCACGGCCACAGAGAGTTCGTTTTTCAAACTGATCGCAAACTTTTTTGATGTAAGTATGTTGATGAATGTAGTATTTATTTATTTTTAAATTATTAATAATCTAGAACATGTGCAAGTTCATTCATCACATGTGCGTGTCGACTGTTACTGCTATGAAAACGAAAAAAGAAAAATTTAAGTTCTTTAGGTTGTAAAAGGAAGAGTTTAAAAAAGTTATTCCTTATTTTCCCTGCCTTTTTCGAAAATTTTAAGCGATAGAAGATTGTGTTTGAAGTATTTTTTTTCGGACTCTCCCTTTGTCAACAACCGTGGTTAAGACCACCGCAAGTTTACTGGTAGGTATATCAGATTATTCTATAATCTGAGCACAAAATTTGACAGTTTCAGTCATAAATATAACAGCAAACTTAGAAGCATAGTCCCGTTTTCTCAACCGTGTAGTGGCGGTTTTAGAATACTCACTATCCCATATTATTCCGTGAATGTTGTACGAGGCGAAAGAGGGAACTAAAACAGGTGATGGACAACAGAACCTTCCCGATAATAACTTAATATAATAAAAAAAAACTGCGGTTTAAATAGTAAACAACCTGCCTGCAAAGCGTGGCAACTGGCAGTTGTGGTAAAATCTATATGCTGTAATGGATAAATGGACGATCCCGTTTTCCATGTACTGCTGACAGGATTAAGATGATTCGTACTCATATTTAACTTGTTATGCATTCGAACCTATGATTTAAGGTTTTTGATATAACTGAATATTACATAATCATATAACAGCTTTTATTTATAAAGTTTGGATTGGGATTTATACAGTAAGTGTAGTGAATCACATACCCTTTTTACTGAAACCAGAAGTTTTCGACTATCCATCGTAATCCTCAGGAGTAAAAAGGCATCTGCATTTTGATTCTTAGTCAGGGATAGACGTTTATGGACCACAGCATCCACTTACCATCAGGTAGACCGTATGCTCGTTCGTAGCCCTTATTCTATAAAAAAATCTGTCTTATCGTGTAACTTATTTAGATTGCCATAATATCCAAAAGAATTGATTTTTTTTTTTCTAAAACAACTGAAAATTTAATTTATTTACGTGGGTCAACTCTGTTTTTTAACATTCGTCTTGGTATATTATATAAATCCTGTCCTTTAATGTCGCATAAACTCAAAAACGGCTCAGCTGACGTTGATGAAGTTTTTTGTGCGTGTTTGAATGGGTCTCTGGATGGATTTACAATCGGACCCGCGACTTGGCGTTGTTGTCGAAATCCAGAAATCGCCCGCGAAGCCGGGGCGTGTTTACTAAAGTAGTATCTACTATTTATTAAAATTAAAATAAAAAGTGTGGGGTCATATAAAACTGGTATTATTCGCTTGTTAGTGTGATCGAGAATGATAGTTGACCCATTTGAAACTGCGCGTACCTACCTGTATTTTAATCCGCGGTGTCTGGTATTAACGAGAAAAATGGCCGGTGGATTATAGATAATGATTTCGAAGTAAGTATTAGCTCCGTTTCAACCTGTTTCTGTTGAAGCGAATGACATAATTCGATTATTTAGAACAACCTTATGCTTGCGACTTCTATTTTACAATTTTGGTATAATTACAACCACGGTATTCGAAACGTTCGTAGCTATTAAATTATACTATCTTAACGCTCATTTTTCTTTAAATTTAAAATTTAAAATCATTAATGCCACACAGCCTTTTCAATCCAATTCTAATAATGAGCCATAAGCAGTCAATAAAATGACCAATGTTAAAGATACTGGCAGCAAAACATTTGAAGAATTGTTTTTTAACAGATTTATTGCTATCCCGTAATGTAATTTTTCCAAAAAATTTAAAAAAATTTAAAATCTAACCTACCTATTTGTGTTTTTCAATAGTTTGCGAAATATCAATATGCTTCCTGCTTAAACTTATACCACAATTTAAACTTAAAATTAAAATCGTGATGAAAAAGTCAAGTATAAAACACCACGGCTGTTTTTATAATAGAGCTAGTGTTGCACTAGTTTATAAGTACAGCAATGTAGGTCGATTTTACCGTAGGTATGGTCTAATAGAAAGATTTAATCTTGAGGCGACTGTCTAGCGGCAGTCTAGTCGATACGAAGTCAATGGCAGGCCCACTTTCTCAGGCTGTCTTGTAACTTTTTTGGCCGTTACAATAACTGGACGATGGTAATTGTAATCGTAAGAAACGGACACTTCCATTATATCGAATACGGTTATTTATCTTCGCAGAATCGATTTCGTTGGCAGTCGAAACAACAACGTATTTCCGCATTTTTTTTGGCATTTGTTATTTTTTGTTCCTAATTTAATTTTATGAATAAACATTTTTGTTGATCCAATATGTTTTTAAACGTGTACACAGTAAAATATATCTACGGCAGTTGTAATTTATAATCTACACAAAGAAATAAAATTGAAGTGTCTGTTTGTAATGTCAAAATAACAGCTTTTAACTAAATGCATATGTACCATACGGTACTTATAACAAAAAAATATTTTATTATTAGTTTAAAATGTTTTTGTCTGTCTGTCTGTTCTGGCTAATCTCCGAAACAGCTAGGCCAATTTTGACGGGACTTTCACGGAAAGATGATTACTGTTATAAGGAGTAACTTAGGATGCTTTTATTTTTGAAAAAAAAAATTAGGGTTCTGTGCAGTAAAATTTTAGAATTTTTGTGTAAATTTTTTTCAATTATCTACTTATTATGTATTAATAGATTTTTTAAGTTAAAATATACAAGTCATCATCATCATCATCATCATCATCATTACAGTCAACCACAAGTCTACTGCTGAATATATCCCAGGAAAGCCACAATGCACCATACTGACCCACCTGTATCCATCGACTTCCTGCATCTCTTACCAGGGGCCGGCCTTCAGTTCGCTCATAAGTACGAGGCTTCCACTCAAGAATCTTTCTTCCTCACTGGTTGTCAGTTCCTCGAGCTATGCGGCCCATTGCCACTTAGTATAAGTATTGGTAGGGAATCAGCTGCTGTAAAAGTTCCATAACTTATATTTTTAGAAATGACGTACATTTTTTATATTATACCAGCTGTTCCCCGCGATTTTGGTCCTGTATAATTTAAGGATTACATGAGTTTTAATTTTTCTTGCGCGGAACCCTTACTCTTTTTCTAAAATAAAAGTACCCTAAGTTACTCCTTATAAAATCAGCTGTAATAGCAACTGTACCAGGAGATGGACAGCAGCATCTTCCTAATACAATTCATAATATTAAAAAAACTGCGGTTGCCAACTCACCTGTTAAGCGTGGCAACTATGGCAAGAATCCGCCATAAGGTAATCTATGGGGGAAGCACATGTTCAGTAGTGGACTACAAGAGACTGTGACGGAAGGATGAGAATTTTTAATTTTTGATAAGAGAAAATTTTTTTTTTTTAAATGTACCCATACATGTTCATAATGCTCGCATATCGAATTAACATGTTTTTTAATTCGATATGCGAGATATTAATAAAAACTTCATCTTCAATTTTAAATTCAATGTCCCAAATGATTAACAACTTTTTTAAATTGATACTAATTTCTTAAGTATCAATATATCTTTTCGTCAGGTGGACAAATAGCCTGTTAACCTACATAAGAATATTAAAATAAAAAGAAATGGCAATTGATGTATACACATACATAAAAAAAAAACAACTTAATGTTGATAAATTATTTAGTCTTGGTTGTTGACAAGCCGTCAAAAACTTATCGTCCAAGCTACAGTTAAACGTAAGTAAATTATCTTTGTAATATTAGATGAATATACGATAAATCTTTTGGCGGGACGAATAAATTAGTTTTGAATAAATTGATTATTTTGTTTGGCAAAAAATTACAAACTTTTATAATGGTTTGATTTGAATTTTGAATTGAATTGAAATGAATTTAGAAGTTATTGTAATGGAATTGATTTTAAATGTGCAAATTAAAAAAAAATCTAAGTTTTTAGTTAACTGCTATTCTAAATGTTTGTTTAGGTATGTTAGTTGCTATTTTAGTTCGCATATCTCGGGAGCAAATTATAGCCATATCAACCAATTTTGTTCGACGCATAATTACATAATGAACAGGGTTTTTTTTTATAATTAACATTACACACATTACAATTATACAGCACCGTTTTTATAAAACAACTACAAAATGAGACGTTGCTAGTTCGGACAAACCGAACCACATACGCCAAACAAATAATTTTGAATTGATTGAAATCACTACGTTAACTTATACGCAGTTTTAGAAAAGTTTCGGCGAGCGTGTAAGCGTAGGGATGCATACTGTTAAAATTGTAGCTGCGGTATAATATTTTTTATTTACATTTTGCCAGTATATGATTGCATCTTATTCTTTATTTTGTACAAGCAATTATTCATGTCTAACAAGACCGGTGTTACTGCGCTGCGACCAGTATGATTTATAGTGATTGCTGCTTTAACGATATTTTGCCTAAGCTCAACACTATGCATTGCAAGGTTTGCGTATCTGTGAGGTCTACTTTTATCTTCTTTTGGGCTTCGTAAGCAATTCATCAGATGGATGCTACGTTTACGTACGTTTCCTCCGCTAAAGAACAGAATCAGCATACAGCGAACGGTATTATTTGCTGTGTATAGAACCCTTATTATATTATATTTTAACATATAATAAGTAATTTACCTTCTTTCTTGTTCATTAGTCTGTACTCCGGTAGGTATTGCTGCACTGCTTGAAAATTTTGTTATAGGAAATACTTAACCTAATCGCTGCGCTAGTAGTGTGTTTGTACCAGTTCTGTCTCGTGAGCCAGAACTAGTACAAACACAAAACCACAAACCAGCCCTCATCGGCTGACGGGGTGTCAACGGATATTTAAAAAAAAAAGGTTTTGGCATGCTCTAATCACGAATCCGTTTTTGCGTAGGATGCGCGGTTCCGGAGATGTGCAGATCAATTAGCTAATAACTAATTGATATCCGGCCGGCACCCTCATTAGCGGAATCTTTTAAGTCTATCCCATAGTTACATGAGCAGTTGGATGAAACAGGGTGATAGTTGCGGTCACGGCGCAAAGACTCAGCGCTGCCTAGCCAGTGACGTGCTTTCCCAGGCCCGAGGATGTAAAATCGCCGACATCCCAACAAAACCCAACAACTGATTTTGACCCAATCCGGTTTTCGAACGTACGACCTCATATGACTTAGGTCGATGTAGTTGAAAAGACATGAAGAAGCAAGCAGGTCTGTTTTAATAAGGATGAGATATCCATCCTTGATGTGTCAACACATCATAAGCAATGTCAATTCCATTGCTCGACAAAGTACAATGAAGTTGAACTTAGAAATGTAAGCAATGAAGTTTCCTAGCGCCGGTTGTGAAATTTGGGTTTAGCGTTTACAAATGGATTTTCCACTATCAGCCGTTTAACAGAGTCTCGTCAATCCATAAGCATGATGTACTGCGTGACTTTGGCATTTAGAAAAACGCAACATATTCTTCTTACACCCCGTATGACATAATTTTGTAGTTGTATAACGGCCACAACGTAATATCCCACACTCTTTAATGTATGTCGCCTTATCAACCGGGCTTCTACTTTCTATACTATGGTCAACCAAATCTAAGAAATACCTTTTGACGTTTCATATTAATCATTTCGCAATAACTTTGCACAGGCGTACTCACACGATTTAAAATAACCTTTTACGTAAATCTAAGAATTATGAAGCTATCTATATTTTGTTACATCGTGTATAATTTTTTTATCACTTATTTAAATTCGAAAAATGTGTTGAAAAAGGCACGTATGGCGATTCACAATGCTGTGTTGGTCCCTACTTTAACGTATGGTAGTGAAAGTTGGGTGTGGCAGAAGAAGCACGAGAGTAGAATAAACGCAGTAGAAATGCGGTCGTTAAGGAGTATGTTAGGGCTGAATCTGAATGGCAGGGTAAGAAATTGTGTAATAAGAGAAGAGTGTGGTTTGCAAGATGATGTGGTGACCAGGATTAAGAAAGGAATGCTTCGGTGGTTTGGTCATGTGGAAAGAATGAATGATTCCTCATTGATTCTTTCCACATGACCAAACCACCGAAGCATTCCTTTCTTAATCCTGGTCACCACATCATCTTGCAATCCACACTCTCCTTCTTTCTTCTTTTCTTTCCTCATTCACTCAAAGAATGAATGAGGAAAGAGTGACAAAGAAAATTTATGGTGCAGAAGTGAATAGCAGAGTCGGAAAGGGACGTCCTAGGCGAAAAATGGCCATTTATTGAAAACGGGCCAAATTAGGAGTACCCTTAACCGACGAGCATGTATGCGTAGGTGTATGGATGTGAAGGAGGCAAGAGAGGTGTGTCAGGATCGTGCCAAATGGAAGTCTGTAGTCTCCGCCTACCCCTCTGGGTGACAGGCGTGAGTGTTTATGTATGTATTTATGTATGTTAAATTCGAATCTTTCAAACAAAGCCAAATGTCAAAAAAATAACCAGTATCAACTTTTGTACTTGACGTCGTTTCAATGATATGTCGCAATTTACCTTACCGTAGTGTTTGGATGATTAAAATTCATTGTTATACGAATAATCGGCAAAAATATTTAAATAATCGGTAAAATATCCAAATAATCGAATCATTATTTTTTTAACGTATTATTTGTTTAATTAAATTTTTATTTTTGAAATTCCTTAAATTAGATAAGTCATGAATAAAATAAGTTTACTTTTTTTATTTTGTCAACGTACATTTGGTACTAAACAAACTCTATATAAAAAAAACCCTATACAAGGCCGCACTGAAAAAACCACTACGTAATTTCGATCTCCCGCCATTTCAGGAGTTTACTGTGCGTTATTTTGTGATTTTGTGTTTGTCTTCTTATTTTGTGACTCGGCTTTAACTTCTATATTCGTTGAAGCATGCGCCCATGTCACTAAGGATGATTGGGCAAAAATGGTAGAAAAAACAAAAAAATTATTATGGATGATTTTGAAAGATAACTAATGAAAATAAGATGACTGATTTTGACTGC
This sequence comes from Parnassius smintheus behrii, assembly GCA_036936625.1. NCBI lineage: Eukaryota > Metazoa > Arthropoda > Insecta > Lepidoptera > Papilionidae > Parnassius > Parnassius smintheus. Next base: position 19,604,020 of record JAUPFT010000002.1, on the reverse strand, counting down.
ATTATTGAAAATCAAATAATAATTAATCTAAACAACGATAGCTCAACTAGTTGTACTGAAAGTGATCGAATAAATTTATTTTTAATCTAGTCTCAATCTTAAATTTTTATTATTATATTATATTTTATTACAAATAAGCAGTAACAACAAATACGAAGACACTGATAAATATTGTGTTTTAAATTATCCGTTTTTAATTTATTCTAGTATTATTCAAACCAAACTGCAAATGATTAGTGATTACCAACTCTAAATAATCGATATCGATTTTTTTAAGAATCGCATATTTTATATTCCCATTTTTTGGTTGGCATGCTTGGTGCAATAAGTCTGACAGCTGTCAAAATGTATTTCTTAGATTTGGTGGACTATACGAGTATGTATCATTGAAAAACACTGATCGTCTTCAGTTATTGGGGGTTGACATTTCTTTGAGTATAAACTTTTGGTGGTTCATTGAGTCCAAGATGGCCGTTTATTCACGTCATTATCGTATGTGAATGCAGAGGTACATGACGGGATGCACGTCCTTTGCCAAAGCGGTATTGGTGAGCCAGAGGAGATGCTCGAGGCAATTAAGCGGAAGGAACGACATAACGCTCTACAGATGTAGCGAGTTCGCTTCGCAAGGGTCGATCTATTTCCAAATTAATCTACCTTTTTTTTTAAATAAACTCACAAGTGAGGAGTGGGAGTCTACCGACATTTCGACTTTTTAATTCCTTCAAGATTTTGTGAAAAAAATTATGGAGGTTGGAATTGTTAATATTTAATAATACAACATACATAAAACCTTTTTGAGAAAACACAACAGCAATTCGGCCAGAGTATGTTTTTTTTTAAATATGGGTACACTATTTCTTATACAATTATTGGATAACTTCATATTCAAGCGACTTTATTATTTCGCTTTTAGTAATAATGTTATAATATATATATATATATATATATATATATATATATATATATATATATATATATATATATATATATATATATATATATATATATATATAAATTTAGACAAGAAAAATGTTTTTAAACCATGTTATTATTCCCATAAAATTGAAGAAAACACGAATTAAGTACATCATTATGCATTTGCATGTGCAAGAACATGGGCGATTCAGTGATTATTTGTGTAAGATCAGATGCGAAGCGGTAGCGAACTGGTGTATGATGAACCAGAGCGGCGGATCTTGATGAGCCGTACCAGAAGGGACCTCTTTCTGCCAGCGGTCGTATCGGCGATGCTGAGCGGAGACACTTTTTGGAAAAGCTTGCCTATTATTACTAGTGATTTCCAATCATAAACGGGGCCTTTGGGGTCGCAGTTATATGGAATGGTACTGCAAAATGCCACCCAAACAGCTTTGAACTCAGTTGAAGGGAGTGTTAAGAGGCTTATTGAACTTGATTTGGGTAAAAACCTAGTCAGTCAAGATTTAAGATAAAATATTTAGTTGCGATATTTGACCCAAGTAATTTCTCCATGAAATTTTATCGTCTATATTCATTTTTAGATACGACTTTTACTACAGAAAATGATTGCTTTACTTTAATGGCATCGATAAAGAAAACTATGAAATCTTTTGATCTGAATGTTTAGATTATTATTATTAAAAATAATTTAATCTCTTACTATATTATGCTAGGCATAGACTAATTGCTAATGGCCGCTTAGAAATGGTCTCGAATTTACCGTTAATTCAAACTTCCCTTGTCCTGAATACACATAATGAAACTAGTTTCTGTAATAGACTTGAATTAGGTCGATTGCTATTAGGCGCCAAGCTAACTAACCATTTACTAGATTTATTGAATAACTAAAACAAAAGTCGATAATTTTTTTGTTTACTCCTTTGATGTTTGCATAGCTTATTGTTATTTCCACCCTTTTTTGGAGGGGGGGGGGGGTTATCAAAAAGTTACCTGTCAGTTAAATGTAACGTAAACACCGCAAAAATTTCAGGGGGTGCATAGAGATTTGGTAGCCTTTCGGTGAGTCCGTATTGCGGGCAGTGGGTTGGGTAGTTTATTTTCTAAAGTGAAACCTTTCACTATAATATTTTGCAAGCACCGCCATTTGGCGGCAGAAATAGATAAAAGCCTAATACCTACCCAAACTATGTTCCATGTAGAGAATATTCCACCTAAACTATTGTACATACTCGTATATATAAACATAGTACAGTATATCAACACAAAAGTACCAGTAGTAGACATATTTTATGACTTGTCAAAGGCGTTTGACTGTGTTAACCATATTATTTTAATAGACGAATGTGAAAGATATAAGGGATTCGCGAGCCTGCGTTTAATAGATTAAAATCATGTTTGTAAAATCAGCAACATTGTGTTGAAGTGACACGTATTTATAAAAGCATAGAGCACGACATTTAGATCTTCTTTTACCCACAATAAAAGTAGCGTGCCCCAGAGTAGTGTACTGGGTCCACTGTTATTGCTATTATGCATGACTTACCGATTACGATAGTCTATATTTTTTGCCGACGACATTTCGATCGTCATACCAAAAATAAATAAAGAAGGTACCGTAAGTGACTTCGAAATAACGTTAAATTCTTCTGTAGTATCCATAATGACCTGGCTAGAAACCAATAATCTGCATAAGAATGTCTCAAAAATAAAATTCATTACGTTTTTGAAATACAACTGAAAAACTAAATATTTCATATAAAATGAAAATTTGGAAGCGGTTGGTGAAATTTTCAGCCCTACATGTTGATCACCATTGTAAATGGAAGTCGCATGTGAAAAATGTCTGCACCAAATTAAATAAATTTTTATATGCACTGCGTAGGTTACGGTGCGTCGCAGGGAAAAGGGCTGCGCTGACTGGATATTACGGATTCATCGAATCTGTGTTGAGATTAATGTCTGTTGGTATGGGGAAACTTAACTGTAATAAACAGAACATTTATTAGTCAAAAGAAATGTATACGAGCTCAAGTAACGTCGAGTCCCTAGATTTGTGTATAAAGATTTTATTAAGATACCTAAAGCGGTTATAGAGTTACCAACAATGAGAATGAAAACTCTCCTAAAATGGATTGTAATTTTTTATTTCATTTAATTTTGACATGGTAAGTCACTCATAATTATTTTTTATTGTATACTGTAGCTATGGAAAATTATTTTTTTATTTGACTCTTTGGACGGGTTGCCGTATATTAGAGTGGTGCGCCGATTAATTTTTTTACGACTTGATCAAAAAATATTTGTGTGCTGTTATTACATAAATTTTCATGTATAAAAATTTTCCCCAATAAATTCTTCATTCAATATATTGTATTCAATATATTTTTATCGGTATTAGCTATAAAGTTGTTCTATGATGCTTGGTATGATCGTAAAAAAACAAATTAAGCATATCAAAACAGCGCTTAAAGGCAACTAGCACTATAGTTTTTGCAACCGTTCAAAATAATTACAAAGCGTTGTTTCGGTTACGCTGACCTACGTCGAGGCTTATTTTTTCGGCCAATAGGTCGGATATCTCCAAATGCGTACTAATTTACTTGTATCTGGTACAGTTAAATGTGCTAGACATATTATGGTCGATGCAAAAATAAATTGAGCATGCCAATTTGATTTTAAAATACATTTTCCTATGACTCAATTACAATTACAAAAATGCATTTTTCTTTTGCAGAATAATAACAAAATACGAAATAATTAAGATCAAAACACACTTTTGCGTTATAAAATTAATATATTATGTATATCAAAATGCTTGTGATTTATAATATTGTTCCCTATTTTTGACTAATATTCGATATGTCAAATGAGCCAAAGTTTAGAGTAAAAATGCCAACTTGGACCCCAAATGCGAGCCTCATCTCCATGTAATACATCCTCCTGACTACTGATCGAGGTCTTCCGACCAAATGATGGCAAAAATATCCAAACAGTAATCCAAGTTTTCTTAGACAAGATAGGAAGTATTTTACCATGCAGCCTGTCCAGAGTGCTGAGTATAGACAAATCTTCCAAGCACTCCTCGCCAGCTCACGCATTCATGGAAATCTAACCAGCAACAAACATAAAAATTACTGTTAATGATGTGAAGCGGTAGCTGCCTCTTCCTTCATTCTTTCTTTTTTCTTATTAAAGAAAAATCTCTGCTTTTGGATTTTTTCTTGTGTCGTGTAGGCGTTTTATATACATAAATGGAGTATGGGAAAAAATCCAAACCCTGAACAATTATTTGTAGGCCATTAAACACTTGTTTCGTGAGTGATTCGAAACTTTATCTATCTCATCATAAAAATCATTATTATGAGACTTACGAGTGTATCTATAATATTCTATACACTCTTAAGTCTTTCATATATTATCATGTTAAGAATGACGAAAAGAGCACAGTAAAAAATAGCTTTTGTGGTTATCCGAAATACAGACACGTTTTCACTCTTGAAGCTGATTCTACGATAGAATGCTTTGTTATTAGCAAAAAAGTCTTTGTTTCTCGAAAATTATCACACGAGTAAGACATTCTATGAACGCGTGATTCTTCTAAAGTTCGGAGCCCACCCGTTCGCACTGCAGTATGATACAGCTACATCGTGGCCTTACTAGTTATAAAATTACTCATTACCGTATCAAAGATGAACTTTCTTGAATAATCTTAAAACGTCACGTTTATTTCGGGGCGTGTTCCTTTAGCGTGGGCATCAGGAAGTGTGATGTGATGAGATGTGTTAGATGTGTCGTAGAGACGCTAGAACTCGAGTCTCTCTTCCTGCGAATGGTGGCGGAACAGTGGTAATTGTGTCCTGACTTCTTGCCGCAAGGTCACCTAAGATGACCGTTAACTGTTTTAATGCGAAGATTGCAAGAGTAATGTGGGTGCTTGTGTACGGATAGCAGACACAATGTTTTCATAAATTTATTAGTTAATGATTTTTTTATAAACGCTTTTTGTATAAAAATTACTAGTGTGATAAGGTTGGTTTAAAAAAAAGAAAGAAATAGAAAACGTTTAGTAAAACCAAGTAAGCATGCCTTAAGCACTCATGTTATACTTCAATTTTTTAAAGTATTTTATATACACATAAGTTTCCACAAATAACCTTATTACTATTACTTCTAATTTTCCAATAATTTTATGTCAAACGTCAATAAAAAAAGTTTGGACAATCCAAAAGTGCAAAACTCATAATTGATCATATGATCGTGAAAAAATGCAGAAAAAATTTTCTATCAGCAATAGATTTTTTTTAAAATTTACTATTATATTATTATTATTGTAATTCAAACATTTTTTTATTATTGATAATTGAAAATACTTTTAACGAAATTATCTTAAAACGATCAGAAATCAACTTTAATATTACTTTAATTTTTAGGTATTTGTACTTAGGCATTATCGTAAAAACTAGTCTTTTTTACCTGACTTGTTAATAATTCATTTTCCTCATCTACTTTATTTCTTTTTCAAAAAAATTTCCATACATAACCAGTATTTTAATTTAGCATTCACCGACCTTCAGGTCACTCTATCAAGTCTAGTCATCATCATCATCATTCCTGCATATCCACATCCACAGCCCTTCACAAGTCCACTGCGGAACATAGGCTTCCCGAGATATAATCGATGAAATTAAAAAAATCCAAGACCTGTGATGTTGTCAAAGTTAATGATTTCTTAAATTTACGCGAACACTACACATTGAATAAAACTATTATTTACGGATTTTATCGCGTTTAATTACTTTAATTTGTTCTTATTATTATCCCGACGTTTCGGGTGCTTTACAGCACCCATGGTCACGGGGGGGACTGAGATGTTTGACGTCCCAATGTCATAGTTAGTCCGGCTACCTTCAGTTTTTTAATATTAATTTTTGGTCCGATTTACGCAAAACGAGCTTATAGTATCATGAAGTCTTGCAGTGGTATGCTTGGGTTTGGGTTTAATTTTGTTAATTATAGGATCCCAAGCAGATGGTAGCACCCAACCATCTTCTCTATTGAAATTTGGATGTTTTTTAATTTCAATAGCCTCGCGTATCTTCCTTGGTGGGAATCGGTGTTCTTTTGCGAGAATTTGTGGTTTATCAAATCTAATGTAATGGTGGGGACGATCTTGAACATGTTCGCAGTTGTTCGGGAAGTCTGCAGTCTGACGTCAAACATCTCAGTCCCCCCCGTGACCACGGGTGCTGTAAAGCACCCGAAACGTCGTGATAATAATAAAAACAAATTAAAGTAATTAAACGCGATAAAATCCGTAAATAATAGTTTTATTCAATGTTGTCAAAGTTTTTAGAATTTTTTATATTTCTACAGCGATTGATATTGCGCTGCGCTGCTGTAAACAAATTATACATTAACCCACTCACGACGGCGGCCGAGCTCGGAGTGAGGCAAAGTGTCTGTATTTAGTAAAATAAATTAGGCTGCTCAAGCATCAAAAATTATGGAATTTCCCGGCCCAAAAAAATTATTATAACTAAACAAAACAAAATTAAACCGCCATTTACATTTCATAGCTTCCCAAATGATAGATGAAGGTATTAAAAATAGACTGAGTTGAACAATTGACAAATAACCCTTTTCCAAAGTTATCGTGTCAACCCTTCGATGCGGACTTGATAAATCTACATCATAAGCCACTAAAACCACTTTTTTAATGTAAAAATGCCAATTAACCGGTTAAAAAAAATAAGTTCAACAATCATTTGTCTTTTTGACAATGTGCTTTTTTATAGAAGAGGGGGCACACGAACATGCGGCTCACCTGATGTTAAGTGACTACCGCCGCCCATGATCAACCACAACACCAGAGGAATTGCAGGTGCGTTGCCGGCCCTGTAGAAAGGAGTAAGCTCTTTTCTTGAAGGTCCCCAGGTCGTATCGGTCCGGAAAAATCGCCGGTGGTAAACTATTCCACAGAGAGGTTGTACGCGAAAGAAAACTCCTTTTGAAACGTACTGTGGTGGACCGCCAAGCATCCAGATGGTGTGGATGGTATCGGGACGTTTGCCGCGTAGTGCGTTCACGAAATTTGGTGGATGGGAATCCGAACAATTCCTCAGAGCACTCTCCATGGTATATGCGAAAAAAATGCAAATAGATGCAACATCTCTTCGCAGTGCCAGTGAATCGAGCCGATCGGAATGCACTCGGCCGTCGATGATTCGAGCCGCTCTGTGCTGGATGCGGTCAAGTGGAAGGAGCTGGTACTGGGGAGCCCCAGCCCAGAGATGGGAACAGTATTCCATGTGCGGCCGAACCTGTGCCTTGTAAAGTTGCAGGCGGTGTGCCGGCATGAAATACTGTCCCGCTCTGCTGAGCACGCCAAGCTTTTTAGAGGCCAATTTGGCCTTCTCTTCCAAGTGACCACGAAACTGCACGTCACTCGATATGTCAACGCCGAGGATTCCGATACTGGCTGAGGCAACAAGGGGAGTGCCTTGAAACTGAGGAGATACGACAAAGGGGTTCTTTTTAGCGGTTAACGCGCAAACTTGTGTCTTCTGGGGGTTAAACTGGACTAGATTTAGTCGCCCCCAATCCGAGACTCTGTTCAGCAAAGACTCGACTTCAGACACAAGTTTGTCCCGGCACTCGGAGACGTTTTCCCGAGAAATATTGGCTCGGCCGGTGTAAAGAGCATCACCAGGGCTGTCATCTGCATAACAAGGAATGTTACGGGTTTGCAACATATCATTGATATGCAGAAGAAACAGCATTGGTGATAGCACGCAGCCTTGTGAAACACCAGCATTAATAGGCTTGCAATCGGAGCTTGCACTGTCTAAAACGGCCTTCATGCTCCGATCTGCAAGAAAGCTGGTGATCCAATCGCACAATTTCTCGGGGAGCCCATAGGAAGGGAGCTTCGAAAGAAGCGCTTTGTGCCAAACACGATCGAAGGCCTTCGCAATGTCCAAACTAACGGCCAATGCCTTCCCCTTGAACTCTACTGCCTCCGCCCATCTGTGAGTTAGGTAGACCAGAAGATCACCAGCTGACCGACCACGGCGAAAACCGTATATATTATATAGTAGTATTATATCATTTATATGTTCAATATGATTGTTAGATCTATACGATTTCATGCGACAAAATGTCGGTCGATTCTTGATTTTTAGGCGCTAGTAGAACATACCTATGACACAGTTTTCCTCTACACGATGACTTCGCACCGACTTCAGACGCTATTAAACTATGTGGATTTTTTCTCTATTTATATTTGGAATAAGTGGGATAAGTTTAATTTTTTTACCCTTATGGCTATCGTAAAAACTAGAATATAGTATAATAAACCCTGTCGCTCAGTGATTACCATTGGTGACGATTCCTACCAGTGGCAATCGGAATGCAGCGACTAAGACAAAGCAGTTACAGCTACAGCTATAAAGACTATATTATAGCACGTCACTAATGTGTAATTAAAATTTGGTGAGTTTTAATTTAATTTATGAAACATTTATTAAATGCCATGGTATTAGGCGAAAGCAAAAATGCAAATACAGTAACTATGAAAATTTTAAATCCATCATCTTTAAAACGCTATTAAGGTGTCGCCTAAGTATGGCCAAGGTTAGGGTAAACTCTGATTGATGACATGTTACAAAAATAAAGAAACATGAAGTAATGTTTATTTTGTAATTACTCTCGCTTTAGGTTATTATTATTAATGATATTTTTTACAAAATTCCATGATGTTACACGTTCTATGACTAATATTTGAAAAAAAAATGTTTTGGTTGATATAAGCCCGGAACTCAAAGCATTTTAAGTGTAAATATTTTCAAGGGCAATTAACTTTGCCGTCTAAATCACGTATGCTTTTATTATACATTTTTGGCAGCACTTCTTATGTGCCTATGTTAGCTTTCTATATAATTAACGAAGTGAGTAGCATAAAAATAAATATATACTTTGAATACAACAGAGTTTTAACGGAAACTCGACCGCTAACGAATTGTTGTTCTGGTTTTATTGTAATTTGTAGATAATTTTGATACGTACAGGGCTCGTATTAAAAAAATTCTTATGGGTAAGATCTTCCACTAATCAATGTCTGCAGTCAGTTGTAGGTATTGTTGTTTTTAATAAATAAAGTAACATTGTCCGGTGCAAGGATTTTATCAAAGTCTGAGGTATTATAACCGGTTGATTGTGCATGAAAGTGTGCTTTTTATATTGTACGATGCCGCTTTATGTGGCCTTTTTGAAGTGCGTGTGTTATGAGTTCACAAGATTTATAACTATTTTCAGAATTAAATTAGGATGAGTGATTCAGAAAGTTCAAAGTCTGCAACGAAAACTGATTGTTCAACAAGTTCTGATTTACCAAAAAAGACGCTCACAGACAAATGTGCAGATTTTCCGATGTTTGGACAAAAATTATTCGCTTATTTGATTATAAAAAAACATTGTATCAAAACGACAAGTATAACTAATGGCAACCAAAATGGCTACAAAAATCTGCTTTTTATAGCCATTGTAATTGTCCCGATTTTATGACCAAATTATGCTCTGTTATTTTTAACTTTTTACCGATTTTTGAAAATGTTACGATACGATACGAGCAGTGGTTGCTTAAGGGCAAAGTGTTCTTTTTAAATTGTTAATTTGATCAATTAGGTTAATATTAAGAAACAGAATAAAAGTATATCAAACGATATCTAAATTATATAATATATATTTTTAGATTCGAAGTCACGAAGATTCGAATTAATTTCTAGTTGTAAACTTGGCCTTGTGATATTCCTAAGTCTACTCAATAGCGTAAGAAAGTAAAGCCGACATCAATTTACTACCAAAATATACAATTTCCACATATTAGCTTCCGCTTTCCGATTAGGGCTATATTCGATATTAATTCTTCTATACACTATGTCTTGGCACCGAGGTCATAAGCGATTATGTGGCAATCATTTTATTATTTTAGTTCTAATAGTATCAAAACGATTCGTGCAACTAACAACTACATCTTGCGTTCGAACAGTTACGCAAACAAAGAACATTGTGGTGTGCGTCAATATTACGCCTCTCCAGAGCGATCGCGTAGATTTTGACTCGCATATTTGAATATACGCTCTTATGTCTGCATATGCGAACTTTTAGTGAATATTAAATATAGAAAAAAAACAAGGGCTTCGGTGTTAAAGTTCTTTTAAAGTCAAGTTGGAGTGTCGTAAAAACTTGAGATATTGACGACAGCGATAGTTATGAACTGTCGCTGTCGTCAATATCTCCCACAAACTCCACAATGTGACGCACCAACATATTCCGCGCTCAGATCAAAAAAGAAAGATAGATGGAGCGCTGCACACATTTTAAGTGATTCTGAAACAGTGTTAATTTATTGAAATTCACTCACGTACATATATTTTTTCTTATTTACTTTAACAGCCCGTAAAAGTTCATAGATGTACTCAGACATATGCACCAAATACCATGGTGTTGGTTGCAAATTATTTTTTACGTAGTAGAGCCATGCTGCAGCTATGTTATAGTAGTAACACAAATAGGTCGGCACGATCGGGAAAGGACCACGCTCTCACAGAATACCGGCGTAAAATAACAGCGTAATGCTGCTGTGTTTCGTATGGTGAGTGTAGAGAACTGGAGACCCTTTTTACTGGAATCGAGGCATTACATCTTAGTCCTCAGGGTAACAACGCATTTGCATTTTGATTTTTAATAGAGGATAAATGTGGATGTCTGTGGGCCACAGCATCCTCTTACCATGAGGTGGGCTGTGTATTCGTTTATCACCTAACGCTATATAAAAAAATGCATAAAAGTTTGTGATGGCATATCCTTACAATAAGTTGGCTTCACTAAATACTGTAATTAAACTTACAATTAAAGTATTGTTTAACAGCGCAATATTGAAAAGGATATAAAAAAAAACCTAATTATAAACTAACGACCCTTATATTTTATTGGTTACTCAGGTATAAAGAAAATAGTGGAAAAAAATGCACACGAATATTATAATATTAAAATATAGCGCTTTTGCTAACAGTACTATGACAGAGCGGAGACAAAGACGCAGTTAGTTTGGGTATATATGAAGATTGATAGTAAACACTCTGGATTATATTTTCTACGCAAACAGGAGCGTGTTGACCGTGACCGGATGTCCTTATCCTGTAAGAGCTCTCAAGGACAATATTCGGCAGCAGAGAATAGTGCATTAACTTCATTTCTGTTCTCATTATTAAAGCAATAAATTCAATAGGAAGATTGCGGGGACCCCGGCAAGTGGATATAAATGTTGAGAGTCAATAGGAGATTGACGCAGCAGGAGAACTGACTCACTACACACTCTTAAATGCATCAAAGTTAGAATATGTAGTGAATGGAAAGGTTTTGAATATTAAACGCCTTAGCATAACAACTAATTTATTAAATTTGAGATATGGTAATCGAATTTAATGGAAACGAATTGCTCTTCAAAATATCACTTTGTTTTGCTTCTACATATAAATGTAAAGAACCACTTATCCACTTTATTTAATACAATGCAATTTTACACGTCTTATTCTTCTTATGTCTACACTCAAATCTCTACGCGTCTCCTCTCTCTCTCTCTCTCTCTCTCATATTACGTCCCGATCTTTCACTTCTACGTTTTTTTTTCATCATCATAATCATCATTACAGCCCTTCACAAGTCCACTGCTGAACATAGGCCTCCCGAGATATAATCGATCTCCAAAGAATACCATAAAACACTGAGAATTAAAAAAAATCCAATACCAAATGATGTTGATAACCAAAACGCATTGGGGCAGCACGGAGGACACTTCCTTGCCGTAAAACCTTTTCAGAAATGGGGCATAAGCTTTCCCAGGAGTGGAAAATATTTGATAAGTTCCAAAAGTTTCGGGCCAACCCACATTAGATTATTCAGAGGTACAAAACTTTCATGTTATTAAATTACTGGGCTTTTCTTTACCTACCCACAAAAATATTTCTTTGAAGCGGGGAATCCACTAGACGGACATGGCCCTTGGGCTGTTCGTCATGTCTGTCGCCGCAATACACTACACTACACAGACTCGTCAGTTTGTTTTAGACCGGCTACGTTATTAGTTGTATATTAAAATACCTAGACTTGCAATGCTTATTATTTATTTATTATTAATTTGGTGCAATGAATAGTATAAAAATATAAATAAGTTTAGCCATATCAATTTACATAAAGAATTAGAAATTGTTGAACCAGGAGACGTACAATTACTTGCGCATGGATATAGAGTCGTATAAATACTTCCCGTAATATTTTACTACCATTTAAAAACTCATTGCAAATTAAAAATCTCCAAAGTTCGTTAAATAATAATAAAAGGACGTCTGCACTGGTTGCTGTCGCTCTTGTGTCTGTGAACAGACTGCCCGTAGTATGCATTCACTTCGGGCATGTCTGTGTCCGCGCAGACAAAATGAAAAGGTGCGGACGTTCGATATTCAAATCTGCCAGACCGAATGCGACGGTCCTACACTAACAAACTTTGCACAGACCTATAATAGCGAAGTCCACCAGGTATGTCTGCAGACATGCCCATAGGCAAGTCCGTCTAGTGAATTCCCCGCTTTACAGTGATGTAGCCTAATAAAGTCAAACTGCCGATTAAAAATTTTACTCGAAAGTCTGACTTTATTATGCTACATCACTGTAACAAAAAGAAATTAAAAACTCGCAATGATTCCAAAATTTTTAAATCGAGCATGGGCTTTGATAAAAATTTAGTCCGTACACAGCATCCAAATGTTGTTTAAAATTTAACAACATTTAAATGCTGTGTACGGACATTTTCCCCTTTCGTACTCCAACATCGACGTAGTAGGTTAATCATCATTATCATCATTACAGCCCTTCACAAGTCCACTACTGAACATAGGCCTCCCCTAAGGAATGCTTGTCGTTTCTCACACTTCTTCTCATCTTCACAATCTCGTTTTCAGGTTTTGAGGTATACCTGACGAGAAGATGTGTCGTAATTTCCCAAACGCTGCCCAGCCAAGTTGAATCCGTCGATTGACCTCTCGGTCGAAGTTGGACTTACATAGATTCTGCCATAAGGACTATATCGTCGGTAAATCGAAATTGATGTCAATACTGTATTTTTTCTAGATCAGTAGCTTAAAAACGTCTTCCTATGCAGCAGTGAAGAGTTTCGAGGTTATAACGTCACCCTGTCTTACACCTCTCTGCAGTTGAATAGGTTGCGTACTATGGTTCTGTTCTTTTGCGGCGGGTCTTGCAGAATTTAGCTCCTACCGCGTGGACAGTTTTCACGAGCTTGTCATTCATATCGTCCACTGCATTGCAGTCTTCTAGGTACTGAAAATGGTTTTGTAACTCGAGCTGAAGGCTTTCGGGACTTTGGATTAAAGCACGAGGGGGACGGAACCTTGACTTTATTAGATGAGACCTCTCCAGGTTCAATATGCCTCTAACTGTTCAAGTAGTAGGTAAGTAGGTCAATGTACCTAACTAACTCCACTGTAAAAGAATTTGGGAAGCAATTTTTTTTTGAGAATTGGTATTAAACCACGCCTAGGACGACTATCCGAGGCCAATACGGATGTAACAATTAAATTTGTGGTGAAGACAGTACTGTAAGGCAGACGGTTAAAGACTAGAGAATTATCAGTTATGACGGAAATTAAAAAAAAAAAACAACAATTCTTGGAATCCCACTTGAACATTTGGGTACGAAATTAGGTCAGTGCTAGGTGGCTTCCAAAACTTATTTCCGCTGTTTAATAACAAGAACGCGTGGAGTGCTGTACTCAGTTTTTTATCCCTTTGTGAAGACCGACAGAAAAAAGTTTTGGATTCAATTGTTACGGGTGAAGAAACCATAGTTCTTTATCATGTCAAGAAAGGAACCGATGGTGTGACGTCGTTCGAGCTCACCGCGGCCAAAATAAGCATACGTGACTCAATATTAGAAAAAGATTATGGCTACAACCTTTTGGGATTCCGAAGGAATTTTACTGAAATAAACACAACAATAACCAGTGATTACTATGCTTCCTTGCTATATCAATTGCGAGATGCTATTAAAAAAACGTCGTGGGAAAATTTCGCGAGGAGTGTTGTTGCTTCATGACAGTGTCCCCGGTCCACACATCGGGTGTTTTCGAGGCTGCCTTTAAGGAATGTAGTTTCACAGAGCTCAACCATCCATCATATAGTCCCGACTTAGCTCCATGCGACTAATAGTTATTCTCAAAATTTAAAACCGGTTTACGAGGAACAAAATTAAACGTTGGTGATGAGGTTAGCAGTTTTGTCACATTTTTAGGTCAAAAATTCAGACTGTTTTTAAGGGTATGGGAAGGGTAAAGTCAGTAGTAAAAGTCAGTGAAGAGTTGTGAAAAGTGTATTGATGTAAAGGTAGATTATAATGAAAAATAATTATAGTGGTTTGAGATTTATCTTCCTTTTATAGTTCAGGCCAGACACCTCTGGAACTCACCACATATAGTATTATACTGGCTATTATACTAGGCTGTAACTATTATCCACCATGTCATATAGGTGTGTGGCAGCGTAAGAGAAAATTTTATCGCAAATATTAAATACCTAGACCATTAACGGAGAGCAGCGTCACAGGGGTGAGACGACTTTTTTTTTATAGGCTAGGGTAACAAACGAGCACACAGTCCACCTGATGGTAAGTGGTTGCTGTGGCTCATAGACATCTACAACTATCCTCGATTACGAATCAAAATGCAGATGCGTGGTCACCCGTGAGGACTAAGATGGAATGTCTCGTTTCCAGTAAAAAGGGTCTCCAGTTCTCTACACTCATCATACGAAACACAGCAGCATTAAGCTACTATTTTACGCTGGTATTCTGTGAGAGCGTGGTCCTTTCGCGGTTGAGCCGACCCATTCGTGCTACAGCTATACTTCTAATATCATTGCAGAATGGCTCTACTACGTACGAAACGACTGGTACTACTATCATCATTCTCCCGCCAAGCATGACGATTATGACAAGTCCTCCCTGGTGCCTGCTAACGGGCAGTCCCTACCCAGCATTGGACTATAACACACATAACAGTTATGGTAGTGATTGCCGTCTGGAGTACAATAAACGATATATTTTAGCTATATAAACATAAATGTTAAATAAATTGATTTTTATTTGTATTTTTTTTTTCGTAAGTAAAGTAAGAACTTTCTAATTATTTAAAAAAATAGATAAGCTTTACGTTATTACTAAGTTAAGAATTCCCTAAGAGGAATTGTTATATGCTCCGAGACTAAAAGGTAACGTTAAAGTCGTGGTCGTGGAATATGTTATGTTAGATTAATAATATAATCTTATAAATACGGTATACTCGTATGCACTACGGTATGCCGAGTCCGAGATGTGATCCAAAGTGTGATCGTACACCCATTTAAAAAGTTTGGCCATTTTTAAAGAGAAAAAACCAGCCAAGAGCGTGTCGGGCCACGCTCAGGGTTCCGTAGTTTCCCGTCCGTCACAATAAGTGTTCCCACTTATGAGTTTAAAGGTGGGTATCCATTATGTTCGCGCTCCAGCAGCGCTCCGCGCTCCTGCAACTGCTCCCGGTAGTGGGTACTGTTATAATGTTCCATCCAAGTTCAAAATGATTTTCCTAGGAAGTCCTTTAAAGTTCTACTTTTCAGATTTTTTTCATATTTTCTAAACTTATGGTTTAAAAGTTAGAGGAGGGGGGGACACATTGTTTTTTACTTTTGGAGCGATTATTTCCGAAATTATTGACATTATCAAAAAATGATTTAAGTTAATCCCTATTCATTTTTAAATACCTTTCCAACAATATATCACACGTTAGGGTTGAAATTAAAAAAAAAATCACTTCCCACTTTACATATAGGGGGCTAACCTAATATTTTTATATTTTTTTCCAATTTTATTTTACCACTTTTTCGGCGTGATTGATACACATATTGATACCAAATTTCAGCTTTCTAGTGCTAACGGTCACAGAGATTAAGCGAGGACGGACAGACGGACAGACAGACATGGCGAAACTGTAAGGGTTCCTAGTTGACTACGGAACCCTAAAAAGATCGTTAAAATTTTTAATTTAAAAAGGTTGACTATGGAAATGAATATTGATTTGATTAAAAAGCAAAAAATGGTAAATAATAAATTATTAAGATAATAGTATTTATAAAAAACGTTACAAATAAAACTATATACGATTAAATGAAATAGAATAAAATAATAAATATTGGAATAAATATAAAACTTTGAAAATTTTGTATTTAAAACTTACAAAATACTTGGTAATATTTTAAAATAAAAAATAAAATATTAAAAAATATTAAATAAAACCTATTCTTACATTCATTTACTAATATTATAGAGTATTAATTTAACGTTAATAAGAATACGTAAATAAATTATTTGAACTTATAGGCCGATTGTTGTAAATTATAGGTATAGTAAATGGCGTTCTGTGCTTCAGAGAAAGCTGTTGCCTGTAATTAACAACCATATCGGGCAGACAGAAGTTTTAGAGATACGCTTTTAATGCTTTCTGTTATGTCCGTACTTTCAGTTGGACCTCGGGGCGTATAAATTGTTCAAGACTTGAATAGGACAAAATGTTATATCGCTGCTTTCTACTCGATGATAGGTACAGTACAGTTAGACTTTTTCAATCGTAATATAATATTACGTAAACAGCCACATTTGTCCGTTTTTGCCAGAGGGGTAAGCAGAGAATACGGACTTCCATTTGGCACAATTCTTACACACTTCTCTCGCCTCCTTTACATCCATATACTAACGCATACATGTTCTTAGGTTAAGGGTTCTCTTAAATTGATCCATATTTAATATATCGCCAATTTATGCAATAAACTACCGTCTAGGGCGTTCCATGCTGACTCTTAGTTCCCTTCTGCATCATACATTTGCTTTCTAATTGTTTCCTCATTTATTTATTTCTACATGACAATTCTACATGATCAAACCACCGAAGCATTCCTTTCTCAACACTTTCACTATCCGGTTTTCGGACAAAATAGTAAGACAATAATTATCATCATGATCAACATCATAAGCCTGCGGCAGTCCACTGCTGGACATAGCCCCTCACAACGCGCGCCACTTAACCCGATTTTCGGCTACACGCATGCAGTTTCTACTAGCCACTTTGCGCAGATCGTCGCTCCATTTAGTCAGGTGGCGTCCACACTACATTGACATAGACGCGATCTCCACTCCACAACACGTCTACTACACCAGTTGTCACTCCTGCGACAGACATGACCAACCCATTGCCACTTCAGCTTACAAACACGGAAGGCTATGATACCTTGGTTCTACGGCGGATTTCTTCGTTTCGAATTTTGTCTACTAGAGAAACTCCGAGTATAACTTTTTCCATGGCTCGCTGAGCGAATTTGAGCTTTTGGAGTAGCCGTATCGTCAGTGTCCACGTTTTGGCACCATAAGTGCGTAAGGCAGAAAAGACTGCTCGAACACTTTTGTCTTCAGACTTTACGGTATAGGCGACGAGAAAACTCGACGGAGCTTTCTTAATACTTACTGCCCAGCCCAACCGAATCCTCCGATTGGCTTCCTTCTCGAAGTTATTCTTACCTTGTTGCAATATCTGCCCAAGGTAGGTATATTCCTGGACAACTTCGAGAATTTCACCATCAACAGTAATTGAAACTGGTATGACGTGAACGTTGAACATAACTTTTGTCTTGTTTAAGTAAGTCAATAGCAATGACCTATATGTATGTAGTGCACGGAAAAGCGAAGGGTTAATACTAGTCCCGACATCAAAGTAGATATTTTCTTGTATAACACATAATAGTTCGAAATACGCCCAATAAACTTACTTTGAGAAACATCTTTTTTAAGTTAATAAGCACTTCTTTCTTTAAGCCAATAAACGGGGGTAAAATTTCACCATAGTGGTAGATATAACTATAGTGAAATTTGTTTGCGACAGTTTATATTTGTCGTAGGATTTATAAGAATCCACCTTCGTAATACATACAAAACTTTTTGAGAGATATTGTGCTTAGTCACGTCTGACATACATAAAGATACATATAAACAAACTCTCACACCTGTCACTCAGAGGGGTAGGCAGAGACTACTCACTTCTTTCATTTCAATATATCTACGCATACATGCTCGTTGTTTAAAGGTACTCTTAATTTGGCCTATCTACAATATATCGCCAATTTGGTCAATAAGCTTCTTTGTAGAGGGCGTCATTAGCCTACTCTTCCACTCACTACGGCGGGAAAAATTTGTTTTGTCACCCTTTCCTCGTTAATTATTTCTGGATCCACCGAAGCATTCCTTCCCAATCCTAATCACGACAACTTCTTTCAAACCACACTTTTTCACACAATTTCCCACATTATCATTCAGAGTCAGCCTTAACATACTTCTTAATAACCGCATTTCTACAGTATTAATTTAAGGTCAACCCAAGCGTCTTCTACTACACTCAACTTTCACTACTATACTTTAAGTAACTCAAACGTAAAAATATTTCGAAGATAATTTTGTAAGTAAAAAGTTATATTTAGGGTTATTTTGAAATAATCGGTCAAATTTGCAGAGATTTTTTTTATAGAAGAGGGGGAGGGGGGGGGGCAAACGAGCATGCGGCTGTAAGTGACTACCGTCGTCCATGAACATCCGCAACACCAGGGGAATTGCAGGTGCGTTGCCGGCCCTTTAGAAAGGAGTAAGCTAAAAAAGCAGAGATTGTGAATAAGGAATATAGGCTAATGGTAAAGTAAAATCAATTAAAAAAATCTCAAACAGTCTGTCCTTTTTATCTTTTAAATTCAATATGCGTGGAATTGCATTATTTTATCTGATTTTACAGCGCAAGCACACATTCGTAAGAGTCGATCGGTAGGCAAAAACGTAATTTCAAATAAAAGCCTTAATATTTTATTTTACTCGTATTTTCAAAAACTGCAATAACAGTAAAGTAAATTATTAAAATATTTGAACTTAAGTTTACTTAAAATTTGGATACTCTTTGAAAAATAACTCTGTATTATTATGTCAGCATTGTTTAGTGGAAGATCCTCTTGACATTAGTATACTTTTATGTAAATATAAATGCAATAGAAAATTGGTGAAAATGCTTGAATATGGGGGAATGGCGATTTTTCTTTATGGCAATAATAGAGCACTAACTCTCCGCTTCGCGTGTAAAGTGTGCAATTACGAAACCTAAAATATTCAGACGGTGAGGAGAGCATAGTCTACTCAGAGATCTCAAATCGCAGACGATTTCAAAACCACCTGCAAAAGTTGCTATTTTGCTTACGTATACCTTCTGGGCAACAATATATATAGAAGTGGATCGTTACGGGGAAACGATGATTATGAAAGGCAATATTTGTAACAATACTTATGTTTGGCAGTGAATTTTAATAGGCCGTAACGTTTATTGAATTATATATAGATATTTTCTTTTTTGATTTCGATATTGTACCATAATTTAAACTGTAGGTAAATACCGTTTGTTTTCACAACGTAACACGTTATAGGTTTACTATCCCTGTCCTAGACATTCATCTTTAAATAGCTTACCTGCGCTTCACTGAAGAAGCCATTTAGAACCGCCGCGCATTGCTTTATGTGCATTGCGTTGAAGGCCACACCGACTAAAATAGACTCGAAGTGCAGTATTCATTCAGTCACTTGGCGGAAGTCCATATTGAATGAAGGTAGAATTGAATAAATGTTTCCGTAGCTGTAGCTTATCCTCTTAATAAAAAGTTAGATTTACAAAAAAAAAACGGAATTCAAAAAATTTGAAACGAGGTACAGGCAAGCTGCAGCTATATTATGGCTGTAACACCAATGGGTCGGTTCTAATGGAGTAGGGCCACGCTCTCACAGAATACCAGCGTGAAATAGCAGCTTGTTTGCTGTATTTCGTGTGGTGAGTGTAGAAAACTGGAGACCTGTTTTACTGGAAACGAGGCATTCCATCTTAGTCCTCAGCGGAAACAACGCATCTAAATATTGACTTTTAATGGAGTATAGACGCAGATTTCCATGGGCTACAGCATCCTTTTACCATCAGGTGCGCTGTGAGCTCGATTGTTACACTTATTCCATAAAAATAAAACAAAAGAATGAAGGTATCTAATATTTATGACTAAGCCTCAAGCTTAGAACATATAATGTAATTTCGTAGTACGCTAGCAAGTACTTAGCGGTTAAAGCAAACAACGTGAGGAAAGATACATGTATGAGATATAAAAAATAAAATGTAATTCGTTAACATCGTGTTTGGGGCCAGCGCGACGGTCTTTCCAATAAAATTTGAGATATTATATTGCCCCGGAGCAATGGACTGTATCCTGGCTGGTCAAGGTTATTAAGGAGAAATAGGGGCCTATGCTACCTCAAATGGCTTAGCAAGATCCTCCGTTATGCCGATAATATTGCAGCATTAATTTTGAAATAAATATATGGTAAAGTTGAGGATTAATGTTAAGTACTATGTTAGACGAAAACATGATTCCGTAAAATTTTCTCGATAGAAAATAAATCCAAAGTTACCTCCAAACTGAACAACAAACCGCTGTTATTCATAAAATACTTTAAATTAGATTATGAAACTTTGCATAATAACTGAACTAATTATAAAGCAGGGCTTACGTTTATTTTTTTTAAACTGCCACCATTTTCACTGTAAAAAGAAATTACCTAAACTATCGGCGTCCTGAACTCCTGAACCTTGTTCCGTGATTCCCTGCCACCCGATCACCCGATCAGTCTTGCTTCGGCTTTCGAACGGTAAAGCTTTGTCGCTACGATCAGAATACACATTACGCAACAGGACGACGTAAAATTAAAATGGGAAATAAACGTAATAAAAATAAGAAATGACTGGGTTGGGGAAAAGAAACGGTCATAAATATGATAAACCTAATGAAATAAGTGTCTAACGACCTATATATTTACAGTGTTAGTGATTACAAACATGTCGGTACATAGCATACGACGCGCGTGCAAGTGGGGACGAAATTGAAATTTGAGCGGAGGTTGTATAGGCCCTTATAATGCATTACTGTACAGTGAACACCACAGATTTATTTGCACTTTGCTGCGAGGAATAACTTTACACGCAGTCTCAATCAACTCACGTTATTAACAATTATAGATAAAAAAGAAAGATACATTCAGAGTTGATCAGTAAATATATTTTATATATTGTTTAAATTAATGTTGGGGTAATTAACACTTTTCTCTGTCTCAAAACCCCAGGAGGCCTGTGTCTAGCAGTGGGACGCGTAGAGGCTACATTACATTTTTCTGTAGTTAAATAACTTTGGTTTGAAACTAAATAGCTTATGTTCCTTATATGTATTCTAACATGTTCGATGTTCTATTGAATTTTATTCCATCAAAAAAGTAAATGCGAAAAGAGGTCCAAAATCGGTACAATTGACGTTCGTAGCCGTCAGCTTTCATCAGCAATCATAAGACATAAAGAAATGAACAACGTTCTTGATCCATAATTCCGAACTTGACCCAACTTTCACATTTTGTTTATGGTTTATGGATTTAAAAAAATGTATATCCTTTATTTAATCTAAATAAATATATGACCTTCATCGTTTTTCTTGTGTTGACGGTGTACTGTTTACTCTATTTCTAATTTGAGCTATACGAATTAAATGTCGACAAAAAACCTAACCGTACCAACAACTTTGTCAATACCTGTCGACTCCAATTATCGAATATTGGTTGTTTTTAGATTATTACTTATGTACGCGTAATGGTCTATCTTGATGCCAAATTTCAAGTTTGTTAATAGTAGTAACCTAGAGTCTTTGATAGGAGAGCCAGTAAATCAGTCAATAAGGGACAAAAAGGTACTTTTCAAACCTTAGTAAAGCAAGAATTATAATAATATATCTATTTATGTATTTTGGGTTCTAGAATTATTCAAGGGATTCTCATTTTATATGCAAACTTATAAATGTGTAGGCTGTGTACTCAGACGAAATAGAGTTTTTATTTCGTCTGAGGCTGTGTAATAGTTTTTTTTAATTTTAGGGGTTCGAAATGGTGCGTGACAATACACACACTGCCAGTTCGTTGCTTTTTTTTCCGAACTCGTGTCTAAATGGTTGCGAAGGAGATCTTTGACTACTTTTTAGGTTTAATGTTTACATATTATGTCATATTAATAATATCATAATTTTTTTCATTGTTATGATGTTTATAATTTAAACTTTTATTTATTTAGTAAACGATTTTATTATTAAGGTATTCTCTGATATTTCGGTATATTTTTTTTGTTTTGGGTGTTTTCTTATTGATTTACTTTGATCGTCAAGAAAACATTCATGTTAATATAACGAATACTACAACTGTTAAATGATAGTGAAATGTAGCTCAGTATGATACGATACGATTGTAACTCAATGGATACGATACATTATTATTCAGCTGCGTAGGCCAATTCGCTCACAGCGGGAGCCGGTTTGGAATTTATTATCTAGTAGCAATTCACGTTGAGAGGAAACATCGATGAAATTATTGTGTATTGAATAGAATAGAATATAATTCATTTATCACAGAATATAATTAATTCTTATTGCTCATTGAAAATATATTTATTACTTTTACCAATGGTTAAGAAAAAAAATCTGTCATGAGAAAAACTGGCTAGAAAACCATTTCCACTTTTTTCAAAACAATATGCTGTGTTTTACTTTATATGTTGTTGCATTAATTATTTCACACTACAGTATTCACACTACAGTATACACTATTATTGAATACATTTATTATAAATGTAAAATACATTTATTATAAATGTATTCAATAATAGTATATTAAGATTTTTATACAGTCTGCTTTGTTAAACAATAGAACAATGACGTAATTACAAAAAAAAAAGAAATTTACATTTCGATGTTATAAATTCCCGTTGCGGAAGTTCTCTTTATAGAGAAAACGACAGAATTGTTCTTACAGTAGAGGACAATAGACTACGTAGTAGTGGCATGGTTCAGTACCGTGCTTTGTGACATTGTGTTTACTTATGATGGCCTGTTATGATGATGATGAGATATATTCTATCTTAGTCCTCAGGGATTTTTAGGACCGATACGACTTAGGAACCTTGAAGAAAATAACCTACTCTTTACATCTGCTATTCCCCTGACTGTCTACTGTCGCCATAGAAATATCTTTCATACATCCTATGACTGCCGCCCATGGACAACTACAACATTGTTCATCAGCGGCGCAATCCACGTACTATCAGGTAAGCCGAATGACGTCCCCTCTTTTATAAAAAAGGAGCAACAACGCATTTGCTATTCATAAGCTTCGGTTAATTGTATAGAAAAAGGTTAGTGAACATCATAAACAACGAGCAATGCAATTAAATATGTGTATACCTTTTTCAATTTTTAGCATTCAAGATTTCTCATTTTACATTCGGTACAAATGAGTAAACCCATTGGGGCTGCGCGACAGATAGGTACGTCCTTACCCTAAAACTCTCCCAGAAATGAGAGGAGGCCTGTGCCCAGCAGTGGGACGTATACAGGCTTTAACTTAACTTAACTAATGAATAAATTTTTAAATAACTAAATGTTTTAAGTGTTATGATAGAAATGCGTAGAGCTGGTAACAAACCATGGAGACCGGAATTAGTAAATAAGAACCTTGCTACTGAGGCCAGCTTTTTAAATTTTTCTGTTAAATTGTGGCAAATGTCCTTAAGTCATGAATGAAATAATGCATTTGGAAAGTGCGATATATTGTTGCTATCAACAAATATTATATTATGTATATCATTAATATATTTACAATGGACGAATTAAAATTGGGTGCTGAAATACCAGACCGACGACGGGATTCATTACATAAAATAGATCTACTTTAAAACGCTGTGAAAGTCGTATGATAGTTGCTTAGCGGGAAAACAAGAAATGATCGATTTAGGTAGCTAGGAATTGAATTCAAATGTAAACCTTTTATTTTGTATCATGTAATCTAAAAACTATTTTTCTACCGGTACTTAAGCTTATCTATATCATTACTTGCGTTCGAAAACATAATTAATCCTATAATCTTAAACACACCAGTACACGTAATACATCTCGTAATATCGATACACTACAAATTACATAATAAATGATATATTATTATTACTAATAACGTAATTTTGAACTTCTTAGAGTGAAGTAACAGTCCGGATTAGGTCTTTTATTAAAATAGAAATTAAATATCCTGCAGACCGAATTTTCACAGTCGGCACGGCGGGCAGTCTCGATTTAGTTTAACCATCTGCGCAGGACGCGATCATAATGTGCACGAACACAGGTGCAGTCTATATTACCTTACTCTTATAGTCAAATCGGACGGAAGTCGATACGACCAGAGGGAGATCAGGTGCAGGACCAATAGTTTTATGTGCTTTCCGAGGCACGATGGTGATGTGTCATCCTTCGCTGCGTTGCTACTTGCTGGCTTCGGACTGCTACTAAAAAAATTCTTGACGAATATTCCCAGTAACTAATTTTTGCCCGACGCTGGATTAAAACCCGGGATCACAAAGTCGGTCGTATTTACGACCACTACACAATCAAGGCAGTCTGACTTCTCGTCAGTATTACTGAGCGAATTATAGAACATAGTTTACCGTGCTTTTTCAAAACGGGTTGGACGTCAGACATTACTTCTCTTTGAAATATTTTTGATTTTTCAGAGATCGGTTTTCATACGGTGTTTTTCTACTGTGTAAAACCGACATAATATTTAAATACAATTTCAGTTTTTTTTGCTAATATTTTTAAGCGAAACTTGCAATTAATACTGTGAACTCTAAGTTATCAATTTTATTGGTAGGCTTTACTAAAGTTGGTCCATGCGAGTTTCGAAACCCCACGGTCTGCTCTTCTTTTATTATAATGTGGAAAAGCATATACGACAGGTTATTTCGGACTTGTAACCACTAAAACATCATAATGTTTCACCTTTGCCGCAAATGGACAAGGTCATGAAAACCACCCTTAGCGGCTTACCCCCATTTTTTCCCTTAGGTAAGGCACGCCAGAATACTGTACGGAACAGGTTTTACTACATGGCCTTGTTTACTTTACGCGAAGGCCATGGGGCTGGAATAAACGTGCTCCGAAATTTAGCCTTCCGGTTTCAACGGCAGATGAAGTCCATGTCTCTGCCACCAATAACATTTTCGAACTTCTTTTATAACCACACCTATCATAGAACAGAATTCAAGTAGTGTCAATGAAACATCCACACACCTTACGGAATGACGATAAAAGTAATATATTCGTGGTGGATTACGTAGGACTGTAGATACGTGGGGTTTTACACCTTATTCACGAGATTCGTTTGTGTTGGGCCAAGGCCTCGCCCACGGCTTGCTTTACGACTTGTGTTGCACTTGTCGTGGATATCCGCCAATTTATTGTCTGCTTGATAACAAGATGGAGGCTTAAATTATTTAGTTTTTGGTTCAATTTAATAATTTAATCGCTAAAGTATATTAATACCGATTTCGATCCCCACCTTCGTCACTGTAATTGTTACTTGTTTACTGTAAATACTAATTCACCTCGTGCTCGCCGGTGAACGAATACATCCCAAAGAAACCTGCATGTTGAGAAATATAACTTCAAGAGGATCCGTTATTTGCTCCAAAATCCTCTTAGACATAAAAGAAAAATCATAGCTTTTATTTTCCTTTTCTTGTACAAACCGATTAATTCGAACCACATTGATAATTCAGCTGCGCCAGAGCACTCATCACCTTCATCACATGCAATCAAAAGTTCACTGCTGGCAAAGGCCTCCCCCAAGAAATGCCACAAAACATAATACTGAGCCATCTGAATAAATCGATTTCCTTACCAGTTCCTCACACCATCTAGTAGCGGGTCGCTCTATATTTCGTTAACAGGTACGAGACTGGCTACGTCTTAAAGCGAGCTTCCATTAAAAAATACTACAAGCCGTCAAAGAAGATCAATCAGTTCTTATCATCCGTTGAGCGTAATATCCTTCTACAAGATGCACGAGTGTACATACGAGTGTCTCTCTTGCATAAGACAAAAAGATCCATAAAATACCCGCGTGCCACAACGTATCGTTGATGTAAAGCAACGACGCTATGGGAAGTCGGCAGTATGTCAACATGTTCAGGATCGTCCCTACCATTAATTATATCATATTTCATAGCAATCCTCGTAAAAGAACACCGATTATTATTATTAACTACCAAAAATGATTCGCGAGCCTATTAGAAATAAAAAACATCCTAATTTTAATAGAGATAATGGTTGGGTGCTACCATCTTGGATCCCATAATTAATAAAATTAAATCCAAACCCAAGCATACGTGGTAGCGTCATGCTGCAGTTCCATCTTAGTTCTCAGGGGTGACAGCGCATCTGCATTTTCGAGGATAGACGTAGATAAATATGGGCCACTGCATCCACTTACCATCAGGTGTATTATGTGCCCGTTTGTCACCCTTATTCTATTAAAAAAATAATTATACAAATCGGTATTTGTATGATTTTTTAAGGAATTCTATTTCTAAAAATTGCATGTAATTTTATAACTTCCTGAGTATTCTCACCGATGTTAGGAAAAGTGCTATCGAGTTATTCAAAGAACTCCGTTAATTTATTTATCCCACTATGGTTCAGTGATCGTTGTCCGCAGTTTCTTATTCCGTTTCCCTGCCAGCGATAGAAAGCCGCACTAACGTTGTGTATCCCTTCAAGTGATACTCTAGCAACATGTTGTGCAAGACGATAATAAAGTTCAGATTATAAATCTGTACCTACAATTATACGACAGACCCAAAGTTCATTTCCTCGTTATTTTAGTTTCTTAATAAATTTCATTTTGAGACTGTTTCTGATTTTTACTTGACCTTATAATGGCTGTGATAAGTCATTGACATTTTTTTGACCTCACTTGATATCCGGCAATGAATTTACGAAGCTATTTATAGTACAGTCTTGTCCGGTTTTAACTGGCATTTGTGACCAAAGTAATTCTAGGAATTAAGGAGTTTTTATGTACAAACTCAAGTAGTGTTCGGTTTGTTCCGATAAGATTTCGGACAATATATTACCATGTTCTTTTGGATGATATTATAACTTATATAATATTAAATCTCTTAATTAAAAAGTATGGCATCTCTCTTAATGAAAATGGGTTGACCTAGAAAAAAGTCTGCTAAAGTTTTCATTTAACACGAGAACGACTTGTTTTTATGCGCTTTTGTTTTGAATTTTCAGCAACAATGAACGATGTCTATTACGAGAACTTCACGTTATTTGGCCAGTTGCCAAGTTGTGTCAAGTAATAACTTTCATAAAAACGGCTAGTTTTTTATTATTCAGTTTTTTTATTATGAAAGCAGAAACACGAACTTGAAGGGTATAAAGTGAGCGTAACTCGTGTCGGTATATATGTAGTAGGAAGGAAAGTGTTATATAGTCTTTGCTCTATACTCGTAGGCCCAATGAGGCGAGACAAACAACAAGCGAGTCTATTTGTTGCACTTAAATGCTTTCACTAGATGACCCTAACGTCACATGAATGTTAGCTTTAATTAAATAATCATCGCACATTTCCGCGGAGCACATTGTTGTTTACGGACAACGTATTTATAGATGATAGATTCATAGATTTCATAATTTATTTTGAGCGTTTATTTTTCTTACTATGATCATAGTCAGAAAAATAAACACTCAAAATAACACATCAACATGATCATGAGGTAATTATTCTGTTACTAATATTTTTTTTATTCTTAGAAAAGGGCTTTGTCACTGAAGCGATTATGACGGCCTGGTAGTTACAACAAAATTCTTAAATAGGATAAATACTAACAAACAAACTTATTAATTACTTATTTACCAACACATAAAGTTTTTTGGCATCATCTGATAACGGGTCTGACAAAATACTATTAATACTGCCAATCAATGAAAAATGTAAACTACATTTTTTTCTTTCTATGGAGTTCTGGGTACATTCTATCAAAATGTGATAAACATTACCGATAAACATTACAAGTTGAAGTTTGGAAGGTAGTTTTTCGCATCAAGTATAAAAATTTATTGCATGGAATGTGCCCTGATCTGAGTCTTAATGCTATTACAGTGTCGCGTCTACATCGTTACTAATGTTGATATTTAAAATAAACAAATTTAGTAAAATCATTCCTCAGCCGAACGTTGTCAATATAAAATTCACACAGCTTAACATAGAGAGAACACAAGAATTATGATTTTGGGCTCACTGTATGTAGATTTGTAATTAGTATAATTTATTTATTTTAAAGTTAATATTATAAATGAAAGGAAAGAAGCCGAAAACATTTTCTATCAAAGGTGAACGAATGAATCCGTCATATAGTTTAAAATAAGTACACATATCTCGTATAATTAATTACAAATTAAGTCATATTAGGTATAACTAAACTAGTTCTTATGTTTTATTCTACTTGTAATAAGCTGATTTTATTTAAATATCTCGCATTTGTAAACTTAATTGGGTGATAATATAAATAAGATTGGATAAAATGGAAATTTTAGTCTCATATATAAAATTTATCAATACCTATTCTTGGTATATCTTCTCCAAAGTTTTGACGTGAATATGTCTTTAAATTTGCTTCCATAGTGGGAGGCGATTCAGTAAACTGATGATAAAAATATCTGGAGATACACTTCGGTGTTGCAGCTACATATTTATCATCTAAATTCAAAATTTAAAAACACCACTCGATAGCTGAGGACAAAGAATTTATTAGGTCGTTTGTTTGCTTCACATAATTTCCGCTTAGTATAAATTTTGACGCTACGTACCTACACGTATTTACTTAAAACACACGGCCGTGTTCACGAAACAGCCATACCACTTTAAAAATGAATAAAAGTAAGAGTGACAAACAACCACGAAGTTTACGTGATGGTATAAATATGTAAATGTTGAGGACTATAGGTAACTACATCTACCCTCGATTAAGAATCGAAATGCGAATGTGTTGTTACCCCTAAGGACTAATATGGAATACCTGGTTAGTTTTAAGAAGATCTCCGGTTCTCATCACGTACTGTACAATACACAGAATTGTTATGGAGCTATTTTATGCTGGTATTCTGCCCTTCTTAGGTCGAGCTAACTCGTTTCTACAGCAAAAACTATATAGGTATGTATTGACAAGTGATTTGTTTGTTTGCAAGATTTGTATGTGGGGAAGAGATGTCCAAAATTTATTACTCTGTTTATACTGTATAAAGTAGCCTAATTAAAGGCCATAAAAATATTATCTTAATGATGAAATTAGTATGGGAAGCTACAAGCTCGTACCTATAGGTAAATATCCGATAAACATTGTCTGTAATGAGCTAATGAGTTGTGTTCATTTAATTACTATAATATGTTAGTTAATTAGTTAGTTGTTATAGTACTTTATTTTATAAAGATTTTTTTTTGAAATTTTTGTTTCAGAGAATTTACCGTTTCGGTAATCATATGTAATAAAATTTCCAGATTTTATTGACTTTAAACAGACGTCCAACTTTAAATATACCACACATTGAAGAAACAGATTAGAGACAGAAGTATATTTTATTGTATACTTGTAATTTAATAATTATAATTAGAAATATTCATTAAAATAGAACGTATTATAATAGACAATGTAGTAGCGATGTAAGAATATCCACTACGCCATTGTCGCTTCTTACTAACTATAGAACGTATATAATTGACGATGTAGTGGCGATGTAAGAATATCCACTACGCCATTGTCGCTTCTTACTAACTATAGAACGTATATAATTGACGATGTAGTGGCGATGTAAGAATATCCACCACGCCATTGTCGCTTCTTACTAACTATAGAACGTATATAAATGACGATGTAGTGGCCATGTAAGAATATCCACCACGCCATTGTCGCTTCTTACTAACTATAGAACGTATTTAATTGACGATGTAGTGGCGATGTAAGAATATCCACCACGCCATTGTCGCTTCTTACTAACTATAGAACGTATATAATTGACGATGTAGTGGCCATGTAAGAATATCAACTACGCCATTGTCGCTTCTTACTAACTATAGAACGTATATAATTGACGATGTAGTGGCCATGTAAGAATATCCACCACGCCATTGTCGCTTCTTACTAACTATAGAACGTATATAATTGACGATGTAGTGGCGATGTAAGAATATCCACTACGCCATTGTCGCTTCTTACTAACTATAGAACGTATATAATTGACGATCTAGTGGCCATGTAAGAATATCCACTACGCCATTGTCGCTTCTTACTAACTATAGAACGTATATAATTGACGATGTAGTGGCCATGTAAGAATATCCACCACGCCATTGTCGCTTCTTACTAACTATAGAACGTATATAATTGACGATGTAGTGGCCATGTAAGAATATCCACCACGCCATTGTCGCTTCTTACTAACTATAGAACGTATATAATTGACGATGTAGTGGCCATGTAAGAATATCCACCACGCCATTGTCGCTTCTTACTAACTATAGAACGTATATAATTGACGATGTAGTGGCCATGTAAGAATATCCACCACGCCATTGTCGCTTCTTACTAACTATAGAACGTATATAATTGACGATGTAGTGGCCATGTAAGAATATCCACCACGCCATTGTCGCTTCTTACTAACTATAGAACGTATATAATTGACGATGTAGTGGCCATGTAAGAATATCCACCACGCCATTGTCGCTTCTTACTAACTATAGAACGTATATAATTGACGATGTAGTGGCGATGTAAGAATATCCATCACGCCATTGTCGCTTCTTACTAACTATAGAACGTATATAAATGACGATGTAGTGGCCATGTAAGAATATCCACCACGCCATTGTCGCTTCTTACTAACTATAGAACGTATATAATTGACGATGTAGTGGCGATGTAAGAATATCCACCACGCCATTGTCGCTTCTTACTAACTATAGAACGTATATAATTGACGATGTAGTGGCCATGTAAGAATATCCACCACGCCATTGTCGCTTCTTACTAACTATAGAACGTATATAATTGACGATGTAGTGGCCATGTAAGAATATCCACCATGCCATTGTCGCTTCTTACTAACTATAGAACGTATATAATTGACGATGTAGTGGCCATGTAAGAATATCCACCACGCCATTGTCGCTTCTTACTAACTATAGAACGTATATAATTGACGATGTAGTGGCCATGTAAGAATATCCACCACGCCATTGTCGCTTCTTACTAACTATAGAACGTATATAATTGACGATGTAGTGGCCATGTAAGAATATCCACCACGCCATTGTCGCTTCTTACTAACTATAAAACGTATATAATTGACGATGTAGTGGCCATGTAAGAATATCCACCACGCCATTGTCGCTTCTTACTAACTATAGAACGTATATAATTGACGATGTAGTGGCCATGTAAGAATATCCACCACGCCATTGTCGCTTCTTACTAACTATAGAACGTATATAATTGACGATGTAGTGGCCATGTAAGAATATCCACCACGCCATTGTCGCTTCTTACTAACTATAGAACGTATATAATTGACGATGTAGTGGCCATGTAAGAATATCCACCACGCCATTGTCGCTTCTTACTAACTATAGAACGTATATAATTGACGATGTAGTGGCCATGTAAGAATATCCACCACGCCATTGTCGCTTCTTACTAACTATAGAACGTATATAATTGACGATGTAGTGGCCATGTAAGAATATCCACCACGCCATTGTCGCTTCTTACTAACTATAGAACGTATATAATTGACGATGTAGTGGCGATGTAAGAATATCCACCACGCCATTGTCGCTTCTTACTAACTATAGAACGTATATAATTGACGATGTAGTGGCGATGTAAGAATATCCACCACGCCATTGTCGCTTCTTACTAACTATAGAACGTATATAATTGACGATGTAGTGGCGATGTAAGAATATCCACCACGCCATTGTCGCTTCTTACTAACTATAGAACGTATATAATTGACGATGTAGTGGCGATGTAAGAATATCCACCACGCCATTGTCGCTTCTTACTAACTATAGAACGTATATAATTGACGATGTAGTGGCGATGTAAGAATATCCACCACGCCATTGTCGCTTCTTACTAACTATAGAACGTATATAATTGACGATGTAGTGGCGATGTAAGAATATCCACCACGCCATTGTCGCTTCTTACTAACTATAGAACGTATATAATTGACGATGTAGTGGCGATGTAAGAATACCCACCACGCCATTGTCGCTTCTTACTAACTATAGAACGTATATAATTGACGATGTAGTGGCGATGTAAGAATATCCACCACGCCATTGTCGCTTCTTACTAACTATAGAACGTATATAATTGACGATGTAGTGGCGATGTAAGAATATCCACCACGCCATTGTCGCTTCTTACTAACTATAGAACGTATATAATTGACGATGTAGTGGCGATGTAAGAATATCCACCACGCCATTGTCGCTTCTTACTAACTATAGAACGTATATAATTGACGATGTAGTGGCCATGTAAGAATATCCACCACGCCATTGTCGCTTCTTACTAACTATAGAACGTATATAATTGACGATGTAGTGGCCATGTAAGAATATCCACCACGCCATTGTCGCTTCTTACTAACTATAGAACGTATATAATTGACGATGTAGTGGCCATGTAAGAATATCCACCACGCCATTGTCGCTTCTTACTAACTATAGAACGTATATAATTGACGATGTAGTGGCCATGTAAGAATATCCACCACGCCATTGTCGCTTCTTACTAACTATAGAACGTATATAATTGACGATGTAGTGGCCATGTAAGAATATCCACCACGCCATTGTCGCTTCTTACTAACTATAGAACGTATATAATTGACGATGTAGTGGCCATGTAAGAATATCCACCACGCCATTGTCGCTTCTTACTAACTATAGAACGTATATAATTGACGATGTAGTGGCCATGTAAGAATATCCACCACGCCATTGTCGCTTCTTACTAACTATAGAACGTATATAATTGACGATATAGTGGCCATGTAAGAATATCCACCACGCCATTGTCGCTTCTTACTAACTATAGAACGTATATAATTGACGATGTAGTGGCCATGTAAGAATATCCACCACGCCATTGTCGCTTCTTACTAACTACAGAACGTATATAATTGACGATGTAGTGGCCATGTAAGAATATCCACCACGCCATTGTCGCTTCTTACTAACTATAGAACGTATATAATTGACGATGTAGTGGCCATGTAAGAATATCCACCACGCCATTGTCGCTTCTTACTAACTATAGAACGTATATAATTGACGATGTAGTGGCCATGTAAGAATATCCACCACGCCATTGTCGCTTCTTACTAACTATAGAACGTATATAATTGACGATGTAGTGGCCATGTAAGAATATCCACCACGCCATTGTCGCTTCGTACTAACTATAGAACATATATAATTGACGATGTAGTGGCCATGTAATAATATCCACCACGCCATTGTCGCTTCTTACTAACTATAGAACGTATATAATTGACGATGTAGTGGCCATGTAAGAATATCCACTACGCCATTGTCGCTTCTTACTAACTATAGAACGTATATAATTGACGATGTAGTGGCCATGTAAGAATATCCACCACGCCATTGTCGCTTCTTACTAACTATAGAACGTATATAATTGACGATGTAGTGGCCATGTAAGAATATCCACCACGCCATTGTCGCTTCTTACTAACTATAGAACGTATATAATTGACGATGTAGTGGCCATGTAAGAATATCCACCACGCCATTGTCGCTTCTTACTAACTATAGAACGTATATAATTGACGATGTAGTGGCCATGTAAGAATATCCACCACGCCATTGTCGCTTCTTACTAACTATAGAACGTATATAATTGACGATGTAGTGGCCATGTAAGAATATCCACCACGCCATTGTCGCTTCTTACTAACTACAGAACGTATATAATTGACGATGTAGTGGCCATGTAAGAATATCCACCACGCCATTGTCGCTTCTTACTAACTATAGAACGTATATAATTGACGATGTAGTGGCGATGTAAGAATATCCACCACGCCATTGTCGCTTCTTACTAACTATAGAACGTATATAATTGACGATGTAGTGGCGATGTAAGAATATCCACCACGCCATTGTCGCTTCTTACTAACTATAGAACGTATATAATTGACGATGTAGTGGCGATGTAAGAATATCCACCACGCCATTGTCGCTTCTTACTAACTATAGAACGTATATAATTGACGATGTAGTGGCCATGTAAGAATATCCACCACGCCATTGTCGCTTCTTACTAACTATAGAACGTATATAATTGACGATGTAGTGGCCATGTAAGAATATCCACCACGCCATTGTCGCTTCTTACTAACTATAGAACGTATATAATTGACGATGTAGTGGCCATGTAAGAATATCCACCACGCCATTGTCGCTTCTTACTAACTATAGAACGTATATAATTGACGATGTAGTGGCCATGTAAGAATATCCACCACGCCATTGTCGCTTCTTACTAACTATAGAACGTATATAATTGACGATGTAGTGGCCATGTAAGAATATCCACCACGCCATTGTCGCTTCTTACTAACTATAGAACGTATATAATTGACGATGTAGTGGCCATGTAAGAATATCCACCACGCCATTGTCGCTTCTTACTAACTATAGAACGTATATAATTGACGATGTAGTGGCCATGTAAGAATATCCACCACGCCATTGTCGCTTCTTACTAACTATAGAACGTATATAATTGACGATGTAGTGGCCATGTAAGAATATCCACCACGCCATTGTCGCTTCTTACTAACTATAGAACGTATATAATTGACGATGTAGTGGCCATGTAAGAATATCCACCACGCCATTGTCGCTTCTTACTAACTATAGAACGTATATAATTGACGATGTAGTGGCCATGTAAGAATATCCACCACGCCATTGTCGCTTCTTACTAACTATAGAACGTATATAATTGACGATGTAGTGGCGATGTAAGAATATCCACCACGCCATTGTCGCTTCTTACTAACTATAGAACGTATATAATTGACGATGTAGTGGCCATGTAAGAATATCCACCACGCCATTGTCGCTTCTTACTAACTATAGAACGTATATAATTGACGATGTAGTGGCCATGTAAGAATATCCACCACGCCATTGTCGCTTCTTACTAACTATAGAACGTATATAATTGACGATGTAGTGGCCATGTAAGAATATCCACCACGCCATTGTCGCTTCTTACTAACTATAGAACGTATATAATTGACGATGTAGTGGCCATGTAAGAATATCCACCACGCCATTGTCGCTTCTTACTAACTATAGAACGTATATAATTGACGATGTAGTGGCCATGTAAGAATATCCACCACGCCATTGTCGCTTCTTAGTAACTATAGAACGTATATAATTGACGATGTAGTGGCCATGTAAGAATATCCACCACGCCATTGTCGCTTCTTACTAACTATAGAACGTATATAATTGACGATGTAGTGGCCATGTAAGAATATACACCACGCCATTGTCGCTTCTTACTAACTATAGAACGTATATAATTGACGATGTAGTGGCCATGTAAGAATATCCACCACGCCATTGTCGCTTCTTACTAACTATAGAACGTATATAATTGACGATGTAGTGGCCATGTAAGAATATCCACCACGCCATTGTCGCTTCTTACTAACTATAGAACGTATATAATTGACGATGTAGTGGCCATGTAAGAATATCCACCACGCCATTGTCGCTTCTTACTAACTATAGAACGTATATAATTGACGATGTAGTGGCCATGTAAGAATATCCACCACGCCATTGTCGCTTCTTACTAACTATAGAACGTATATAATTGACGATGTAGTGGCCATGTAAGAATATCCACCACGCCATTGTCGCTTCTTACTAACTATAGAACGTATATAATTGACGATGTAGTGGCCATGTAAGAATATCCACCACGCCATTGTCGCTTCTTACTAAACATACCGGGAGATGGGCATTTAATACTTATTAGTTGATCGAAGTTATTAGGCATGTTAAGAACGTGGCCACTATGGTAAATATAGGGGATATTTATTTTGAGGCAGTCTATGGGAAGGCTTTTAAAGACCTTATGTTTAACGATGGAATTTGACACGATGTAAACCAAAAATCGTTCTTTTTCATAGAAAAGAAGGCCAACAGCTCACCTGGTGGTAAGTGTTTACCGCCGCACATGAACAACTACTACAGCATTACAGCCCATAAGAATTCCGAATTGAACATAGGCCCCCAAGGAATGCTACAAAACATGGTCCTAAACCATATGCATCCATCAACTTCCTGCATCTCTTATCAGGTCGTCACTTGCATCTAGTAGTATGAAGGTTATTAGAGGTAAAATCCTGGATTGTGGAGAGGGACGGTTTGGTACAGCTATAGTGTAGTAAACTTGGCTGCTGTTCACATGGGCAAGAAACCTAACAAATGAATACAGCAGCACATTAACTTTGTAATTTAGTTAAAAAGATATTGTTAGTATAATTAAAGGATATTTGACTACACTAGAATCATAGCTGAGTTAAAGTGCTAGGTGTAGAAGGGGTGTGAGGAGTATGTTATCACGATAATAAATTACTAATAACTTGCAAAGTGCATTAATTTACAATATGTAAATAATTTATAATTACACAAAGTGAATTGCAAGTGCTATATCGACGTTTTAAAAAGATGTATGCCCGTTTCTTGAAAGTCCCTAAATAGTATCGGTCCGGAAAAATCGCCGGTGGTGGATGACAAAGAAAACTCCTAGTAAATCGCTCAATGGTTGACCACCAAGCGTATAAATGGTGTGAAACTCATGATACCAGTCTCGCGATGTCATGCACGATGTGTGTAGGTGGAATTTGGCATCTGGAACTAATTAATTATTTATTAATAATTAATTATTTATTAATAATTAATTATTATAATTAATTATAATTAATTATTATAATTAATTATTATAATTGATTATAATTAATATATTTATTATAATTAATCTAATTATTTATTAATAATTAATAATTTATTATTAAGGAACTCGGTTATCAAATATTTGGGCCGCCCCTTGCTGGATGCGGTCTAGTTGAAGGAGCTGGGGTGCACCGGCCCAGAGAACAGTATTCCATGTGAAGCTGATCTTGCCTCGCCTTGTAAAGTTGTAAGCAGTGTGCCGGTATGAATTACTGTCGAGCTCTCTTAAGCACGCCAAGCTTTTTATAGTCCGATTTGGCCCTTCCAGGTGACCTTCGAAATGAAAATCATTAGTTTGGTCGTCGCCAAGGATTTCGCTGAGTTAATCATGGGGAGCGCTCTGAAATTGAAGAGATACGCCAAAGGGGTTCTTTTTAGCGATTTGCGGATTATTTTCTGGGGATTGAACTGAACTGGATTTAGTTGACCTAAATCCGAAACCGTGTTTAACAAAAACTTGACTTCAAACACGAGTTTGTTCTGGTACCTACTCGCTGACGTGTTTCCGAAAAATATTGACACGGTCGGTGAAAAAAGCATGTCCAGTGCTCTTATAGCTCTCGTAGCAATAAATGCTACTGGTTTGCAAAGTATCAGAAACGCACGTGGTATAAGAAACACACGCCTTGTAGAAATTCAGTGGTAATAGTTTTATAGTTGGAGCATGCACGGTCACGGTACGACCTTCATCATTTGATCTGCAAAAATACTGGCGATCTAATTGCGCAATATCTAGGGAAGCGCATAGGAAGGAAACTTCGGTAGTTGTTAAATTACTTTCAAAAATAGAAATGGAGAAGTAATGGGAGAGTTTTTGACTGTAGTTTTTGGTAAAAGTCATATTTATGTAATAACCATAAATATTTTCAATGTATACAATAATTAGTTATTAGTGTTTTATTTTCCGTTGTTAATGTTTTTTCTTGTAAGTACCAGTGTTATTCTTATTTGATTTCTGTTTCTACTTATCCTATCCTGTACCTTTAAACGAACAATTCTTGTTTATATATATATATATATATTTATAAACATTATTTCTAATACTAAAAACCTTAAAAATATATATTATAATAACTAAATTAAATTATTAAAAAAGAGGTCCTTTAGGCAAGGTTCCGAAGATACTGGCAGCGTTTCCCCGTTGAATAGCTAGACTAATTCTTTGTCCGAGGTAACTGCCAGCTCTTCGGTCTCCTGTGACGTCGATTAACCTTTTTGCTATTTCCTTAAAAAGGCTTATAGCGCTAGGACCCCACGGACCAAGGGTCTCGACACCGAAAGGGACAAAAATATATTCGGAGCCTAGACCCCTGTATTTGCAAACTTTAGCCTTTTCTGCCGCTTCACAAGCCGCACCAGCTCTGTTGTTGGTTCCACGTAGATGGGAAGGGGCCAGCGTGTCTGAACAGGTTGCATCCCATACCAGCACCCGGCCCATCCTCCATGGAATCAAACTCATACCGTCCGGTCTCTTGCCATCGTCTCTTGCAATACCAGACGGCTCAAGTAGACTTGGCACGTTGACGGTGGCAAGAGACCGGCGTATGATATCGTTAAGTGCTGCATGTCTCGAGAAGCGACCTGCACTTTTTTGGCATGATAGCCCGTGATATCCTAGCTTGTCGACGTCACTGCCACACGGACATTTATGAGGAGCGCAGACCGGAACCCCAAGCCGTAGACAGGTTGCGATTCGGAGCGTGTCAGGCTCAAGAAATGTTCCTGTATTTGACGAAGGATACGCGTGAAGCCAGTAGCCGGCCTCATGCGTACCCACGGCCAAAAGCCTAGCACGCGCCGAACCTGTACTAAAGCTCAAAAGATTGTCATAAGTCAATTTGCAGTTTATGTCGTCCCAGCTCCTCTGTGAATTTAGAGGAAATTGAAAATTTTGACCAGGGCATGTAATTAAGAAAGCGTTTCTAGCTTCTTCCAGGCCAGCAATCTCAAAGTTTGAAGGGGATGCCCTTAAAATTTTACTTATGAGATTTGCTGAACTGTGGACAGAAGATAGGAAGGCTGGTAAAGAGACACTGGAAATTTTGCGAATTCCTAAACCACCATAACGGATGGGTAGGGATGCTTGGGTCCAAGATTGTTCGTTCATGTGTATATTAAGAATCGATTCTAAACTTATTTTGATTAAGTTGTCCACTTGTGTCAAAAGGTCTGGGTGATTCCAAAAGGAGCAGCAACGGAGCACATACGTAAATTTCGGGACAAAAAGGCAAGATTTTAAAATGCAAAGTGCATAATGTGGACTAATTTCAAGGAGACGGTCAGCAGAATTTTGAAATTTAGCAATTGAATTATTAATATATTCAGAAATAGATTCGTTAAAAATTGGAGAACCTAAAAGGTAAAGGGAATTACTGTTAACTATTTTAATATTTGGTGCCAAAGTATTAAATTTGTGTTTTACGTCATTTAAATTTAAGTTGCAGTTATTTATAAAAAGTTCGCATTTGCTAAAGTTAAGCTCCAAACCAATGGCTTCAAATTTATTTTTGATTGAAAAAAGGTCAGAAAATACAGTTTCCATATCACCTCCTAAGGTTCCGTCATCCAGATACTCTGTCTTTATATATATATATATATATATATATATATATATATATATATATATATATATATAATCGGGATCTCGGAAACGGCTCCAACGATTTTCATAAAATTTTGTGTCCAAGGAGTTTCGAGGGCAATAAATCGATCTAGCTAGGATTTATTTTTAGAAAATGTCCTTTTGTCCATGTTTTTAGGCAATGAAAAACTGCTACAATATTGTTAGAATAAGAAGGTAAATTTTGACAATATGTTAATGATTATAAATAGCTTAATCGGTATATTAGGCGGTCACAGAATCGTCATATCCTGGTTCGAGCCCAGATCGACCGACCGAATTTTTTTAATTTTTTTATCAAGTTCCTTTCTTTTTTGAGAAAATCTATTTTTTAGAGCCCTTTTTTTAGTATTTTTTAAAAACACGAAAATTTAAATTAAACTAATTGCACTCATGATTTTTTTATTCAAATAACCAGTTCAGTTTTTTCTATTATGTCGCTAAGATCAAAAAATGTTATTTGTATTTCATCAGTATGTAATTTGCATCTAAATACAATTCCAAAACACACGAATTAAAAAAAAACCGAGCAAAAATACCGAGCAAAGCTCGGTCAACCAGTTACTATACATTATAAATTGTTTATTTTGATAATTTTGAAATAAGAAATTTTGTTTCAGTCTATAAATAAAACGAATAGTAAATTCGCTCTTAATTAATTATCGAGAAAGTTATATTTACCCGGGTGCATGTTTATATAAAAAGTTGCTAAGGTTTAGTTTTTCGGTTTAGGGTTCAAACATGGGGGGTGCCTGGGGGTGCCTCTTTATGAATTATACTACTTAATTTTACGGTTTTCATCGGTTTATATTCATCGGAAATTCAAAACAAGTAAAATGAACGCGATAAACTTCCCAGTTTACATTCAATTCGTACTATTTGCGTAAATTATACGAGAAATTATACCTCCTATTTGTTGCATCGTTGTATCAGAATGTACTCAAGGATAGGACGAAAGAACGCTCTGTGTTTGCGTATACACTTGACATTATGATGTCCTTTAAGAGGATAGAGTAAGTCAGCTCAAATTCTAATTTCGCCCCCACTTCCCCGTGCGTCGTATGCTATGTACCG
The DNA here is from genome assembly GCA_036936625.1 of Parnassius smintheus behrii. Taxonomy (NCBI): domain Eukaryota; kingdom Metazoa; phylum Arthropoda; class Insecta; order Lepidoptera; family Papilionidae; genus Parnassius; species Parnassius smintheus. The sequence goes on along the minus strand of JAUPFT010000002.1, from coordinate 19,563,164 downwards.
ACATGTTTGTAATCAATAATACTGTAAGTAGATAGGTCGTTAGAGACTTATTTCATTAGGTTTATCATATTTATGCCTGTTTCTTAACGCCAACCCAGTCGCTTCTTATTTTTATTACGTTTATTTCCCATTTTAATTTTACGTCGTCATATTGCGTAATATGTATTCTGCTCGTAAGCGACACAACTTCTCCCTTCAAAAGCCGGAGCGATACTAACGGGTAACGGGGTAACGGGGCGACAGGAATCAAGCTTACGCGCCGATAGTTTAGGTAATTTCTTTTTACAGTGAAAATAATGGTATTTTAAAAAAAGTAAATAACATAAGCACTGCTTTATAGTTAGTTCTGTTAGTATGCAAAGTTTCATGATCTTATTTAAAGTATTTTATGAATAACTTTTTATTGTTCAGTTTGGAGGTAACTTTGGATTTTTTTTCTATCGAGAAAATTTTACGGAATCGTGTTTTCGTCTAACATAGTCCTTAACATTAATCCTCAACTTTACTATATATTTATTTCAAAATTAATGCTGCAATATTTTCGGCATAACGGAGGATCTTTCTAAGCCATTTGAGGTTATATTTCCCCTTAAGTTCCCGCTACTAGATGTGAGTTGAAATACATGATTTAAAATGCAGTGAAAACAAAGTGTGTAAACACCTAATTTATTATGAATATTATTACCCTTAGATTATTCTATTAGAAAAATTCTATATTTATCCTTACTACCGCGAATTTGATACTTGTAACAAATACTAACAAGTAGTACCTAAATGCGCCTAATAAACCTCTTTTGAAATACTTAATCCTAAATTCTACGGTGTATTGATAGAAAAAAACAATGGAAGTATTTTGAACAATGGAATTACCTATGGAAATTTCATAGGCTGTAACGAAAGACGATGAAAAAATTTATTTCAATAGTCTCTTAAAATAAAAATCAATTGTCATCCATTAGTCTCGCTAATTTTTCAATATGGTTCATACGTGGTAGAGCGACTTATACGTGGTAGAGCCACGCGGCAGATATATTGTGGTCGTAGCACAGATGGGTCGGCTCGACCGGGGATGGACCACGCTCTCACGGAAAATACCAGCGTAAAATAGCATCTTAATACTGCTGTGTTTAATATGGTGAGTGTAGAGATCCGGAAACCCTTTTTACTGGAAACGAGGCTTTCCATCTTAGTCCTCCGGGATGACAACGCATTGCGTTTTGATTCTTAATTGAGGATAAATGTAGATGTCTATGGACCACGCGCGCCCACTTACCATCAGGTGGACTTTGTGCTCGTTTGTCACCCTTATTCTATAAAGAAAGGGTTAGTGATATCTTAGGGTAGCAAAAATACTTATTCGCGTATTATGCAAGGTACTCAAACCGGTTCACTCACGCGACACAACTGTTCTCTACGCAAGCTTTTAAAATAAATATACCTTCAGAAGAATCATTAAACCCATACAATCATTTCCCTCAGATCGAGTATATCAAAGTATGAATTTTACACGGAAGTGCTCGTAACCGAACTTGCTCGTTAGCAGCGATTAAGGAGTGGTGTTTAACCAAAATGTATAAGGAAGGCGAGAGTAATATGGTCACCCTAATCGTCGTTGCAGCCCTATAAAACCAAAACTTGGAAGACGGCCGAGAAAAAAACACAAAGTCGTGTACTATAACTAATATATTAAGAAAAATGAAAACAAACAAGCTTTGGCAATAATTATGAACACTTCGAAAAATCGAATTAAAAAAAAACTAACTACACTACACCATACTAAAATCGACTAAAATATTTACTATAGTCACAGAATAAATAGTAGTACCTATAATATCAACCGTCAAAATAGCGTCGATAAAGCAGCGCCCTTTTGAGCCATTATTATTTGATTGCCCGATGAAAAGCTCTCGTATCACAAAGTTATCTATACAAACAAGGCTGTAGTTTTTAAGTAATAAGAAAGTGAACATATTAACCGGATGAACATATTAACCGGATGAACATATTAACCGGATGACAATATTACCCTTACGTACCATATAAGTAAGGAATCTATAACGTCTCCTTTTGCTATTAGCTATTTAGCTAATGACTGAACTATTTATTTTACGTCTTTAGAATGTTGACGGATTACTGCGGAATAAGCCATTTTACTTACTTCAAATTTAAACAAACATAGTACAGATAGGTATGCAGAGACTACGGACTTTCAACTAGCACAATCCTGACATACCTCTCACTGGCTTCTTTCACATCCATATATACCTACGCTTACATACTTGTCTGATAAGTGTACTCTTTAGTTTAGTATTTTAAGCTAACGGTTATAAATAAAATTAATTACTTTTTCGTAAGGATTAATCTGCAGCTTTTGTGGTCTATAAGTTTGGTAAATATCCGGTGAAGCTCAAATAAAAAATATTAATAATGAAATTTTATTTAGTAAACGAATGTAAAAAGTTTGCTTTTAATAATATATTTTGAGTGCTTATATCTTCTTCTCCATCAGCTCTTAAAAATCAACGTAATTCCTGCTATTGCAGTAATGGATACTCTTAAATAGTGCTTGGCAGACAGATGTGACCAGCAGCGTCAAGATGTTGTTGACGGTCTGGGTATATTACGCTTGGCGTAAACAAAATGTTCTGTTGGAGCCCTGAGATCTTTCAGGCGTTTTCAATAGTCGCCTCTTACGACAACCAGGTACGAATTGGGACGATGGATTCTAAAACGCCATCGCCACACGACGGTAGTTGCTCGAAGTGAATTTAAAGAGCTTATTGTCATTTACTTATGAAGTTAATTATAGATTAATATAAAATATGTAAATAAATTACCCCAATTATTTAAATAATTACTGGTCGTTACAATGGGCTCATTGTTCATTAACAATGTTTTCTTTTTAAATAAGGAAATTTAGTTCGTGAGAACTTAATTTAGAAATAAATGCGAGAAAACAAGACAAGCAAGCCATATTAACAAATAAAAGCGATGTTTTCTTAACTGAAATGAATTTATTGCCCTTAAAGGGGATACGAGTTAATGGCAGCCGGTGTTATTATTTAATTAATGTCTGAATAACCGCTCTATGTAATTAGAAACGATAAAGATTTATTGTTATTTGCGTCGGAGCTAAACGAAATTGAAAAATACACAGTATTGGTACAACTTAATTAATTATGTAGAAGGGGATCTCGGAGTTTTACATCAGTCATTGTTTATTATCATGTATAAATAAAGGCAACAAAAGGTTAAAATGTTAACTAGGTCTATCTAAGAAGAAAATTCAATACTTATTTTTTCTGATTTTACTTATTTTTAATTCCCGACGATGCTGCACCCGAAACGTCGGGAATTAAAAATAAGTTAGTTAAATAAACGCGATAAAATCCGTAAATTCAGTTTTATTCAATGTGTAGTGTTCGCGTAAATTTAAGAAATCATTATAAAAAAAATAATTTTTAAATTTTTTTTCTGTCCATCTGTTTGTTTCGGCTAATCTCCGAAATAGCTGGGACGATTTTGAAGAAACTTTCACTGGCAGATAGTTGATGTTGTAAAGTAGTAACTTAGGATACTTTGATTTTAGAAAAATAATTAGGGTTCCGTGCAAAAAAACCCACGAAATCCAATCATAATAAATTCCACGCAGGTGAAGACGCGGGGCAAAGTTAGTAATCAACAAAAAAGAAATATAATTTCTCTAGTGCAAACATGATTCATATAAAATCTTGTTTCCGAACTAATAACAGACTTCGTAATGTCATTTAAGTGAGGTCGAGCACGGCACGTAAGGCTGTTCTCATTTGAAGGAAGTATTTGTTTCATATATTAAAATGCACTTTAAGGCAATACTGTAGAGATGATAAGTGGCTGAGGTTAACTTAGAAGGTTAGGACATTGAAACAAAAACTGACGCATGATCAATAGCTCCTTCATCGTACTTTTAATGAAATAAAACGGATTTCGCATAATATTTTTATTCATCAAAATACGATTTTGATCACTGTTACCATTACAGCATATTAAAGTCCACTGCTGAACATGGGCCTTCCCCGTAGATTGCTTCATTTGCCATTTGCCATAGTTGTGATGCTTGGCAAGCGAGTTGGGAAACGTATTCTTTACTTTAGTCGTGATTAGGAAGATGCTGCTACCTATCTCCTCATTTGTTCCTCTCCGTCGCCTCTTACGACACCCACGGGATGATATGGGATAGCGGATATTCTTACACCGCCGCTACACGGTAAGGATTTTGATTCGTAACATAACATTCAAGGATTCAAGACTTATATCAAGCAGATGGCTTAAGATCGTGCCATGTACTTTCGGAGGAGAACATCATTAGCCGAAGCCTAATGGGTCGTACTAATTAATGGTAATTGACCGAAATATGATTTTTTTTAAATTAAACAATTTCATTTTAATGAATTTGATTGTATTTAGTCGTCAAATTTCTGGAAAATATGAAAGAATATTTAAACATCTACGTGACCACGAGTAATGCATTTAAAACGTCAGGTCAAAACTTAAAATTAAAAGTACGTAATAAGATTAGGAAAATTAGTTTTATTTCATGTGTAGTTTTCGCGTAAATATAAGCAATCATTACAAAAGACATTAGAATACATTAGAAATACTTAATAAAATTGTTTGCAGCATGGGCTTAATATAATAAACCTGCTTTTTAATTAAATTATTAAATTATATACCGAAAGTTGACATCTGAGGTTAGATCATAATAATTTAGTTCATGGTCACTTTGTTTCTTATGCACATAAAACCGCAATATGCGCATGTAGGCCAACAATTCGAATGTGTCAGAAGTTTTAATAATTTGGATATTTGTTAAGGCCTAGCCGACCTAGATCAATCGTATTTTATAGTTCCACGAAATTGCGAATAAAGTAATAAACCATGCTGCCATGCTGCAATTATATTAGTAGTATAGTTGTAGCACGAATGGGTCGGCTCGTCACAGAATACCAGCGTAAAATAGTAGCTTAACGCTGCTGTATTTCGTACGGTGAGTGTAGAGAACCGGAGACCCTTTTTACTGGAAACGAGGCATTCCATCTTAGTCCTCACGGGTGACAACGCATCTGCATTTTGATTCGTAATCGAGGATAGATGTCTATGGGCCACAGCAACCACTTACCATCAGGTGGACTGTGTGCTCGTTTGTCACCCTATTCTATAAAAAAAAAACACTTTCGTAAAGGTTATAATTTTTTTTCTTTAACATATAAAACTAGTATGGGTAACGACGACAGCGTATTTACGATTAATTGAAAATAGCTGCTGACAACATAATATCACATGAGTTAAGATACCGTCCTTACTCTGTGATAATGTGTGGTAGGCTCAAGTGCTTTTATGCTACTTAAACTACTATTATACTGTATTAATATTGGATGTAATGTGAATAGAATGGTTCGCAAATACAATGACCAATAAAAAATATCTGTGGACATATTTTCCACCAAAATCTTAAGGTAAAAAAATCAAATGCAACATTACAAGAGGGTTTTTAGCGCAATCGTTATTGTCGTTTATTTTATAAATTTTTCTTTTGTCACTCAAAATTATCACTTTTTTTGTATTTCTGTTTATAATTTGCCACAATTTCAGTTATGAGATTAATCATAGTTTTTTTTTTTTTTTGAGAATAAGTGAATACTAGCTACGTAGTGAAGACTAGCTATCTTTAAGTAAGGTGACCCAAGTCTTTCATTCTGCTGTATTTGTATAACATGCATTTAATGCGTGCTTAACCTTGTTGGTTATTCTTAATATAAAATAAAAATTAAATAAAAGTATGCCTACATAATTAGGTTACAAAGTTGAAAAGATTATTATTTTTATCAATATAATACAAATGTTTTAGATGGCATGAATCTAATATACCATTCAAACGAAACGAAATCTGCTTCCAATAAATCTTTGTTTTGTAGTGGCCATTTTGTTTAGAGATGTGAGGGTATTTTTACTCAATTTAAATATGTCTTAGTTTAAAGTAATAAGTTCATTATAATTTTCATAATTCCGCACTCCACGCACTCCATCTATAATACTCCATATATATAGGTTGTGTTATTTCTAAAAACATTAAATGAAAATATATTTACATTTTCAAGGCGATATAAAACATGAGCTTTTATTTGTGCCACAAAGATGAATAATCTAGAAAAAAAAGTAACAATTTGTATATGTACTACAACTATACAATGTCGCATTGTGCTTGAAGTGATGCTATGCTACCCAAAAATATTTCGCAAATATTTTAAATGACTTAAAATTACTTTTTTTGGTGGTAGAATGACAAGCGATGTATTAGTTCCCAGTAAACGGTTCTTGCACTCGACAGATGTGATGTCACCTCCGAGAACTATGAAATATGAACCACCTTACAGCCTGCAATAATTTTACTGTCTTCAACCCTTCGCTTTAAACCAGAACGCAGCAGTGGGCGTGGGGGCAGCCTTACAGTACTATAACCTCTATTACATGTTGAACGATTCTAAAATTACATTGAAGTGTGCTCCTAGAATTATGAAAATAAAAAGTTAATATATACTCTTATGTAGTTTTTTTTAAATATAAAACAGGGCGACAAACGAGCACACAGTCCACCTGATGGTAAGTGGTTGCTGTGGCCCAAAGACATCTACACCTATCCTCGATTACGAAACAAAATGCAGAATACGTTGTCACCCGTGAAGGTGTAATGCCTCATTTCCAGTAAAAAGGTTCTTTAAGGGGAAGTTTTTTCTTGTTTTATTTACGTCAATACATAATAACGTTTATTTGTAATTTATCTTATAAATGTCGTGTATTTTGTACACATTTGTGAAAAATTAAGACATGTTTCGTTATATTTCCATTTCGTTAATATATTTCCCAACTAACGGAATCGTACCTTTGAAAAAAGAATTTTTTTTATTTTTTTTTTATAGGATTGGGTGACAAACGAGCACACAGTCCACCTGATGGTAAGTGGTTGCTGTGGCCCATAGTCATCCACATCTATCCTCGATTACGAATCAAAATGCAGATGCGTTGTCACCCGTGAGGACTAAGATAGAACGCCTCGTTTAAAGTAAAAGGGTCTCCGGTTCTCTACACTCACCATACGAAATACAGCAGCATTAAGCTACTATTTCACGCTGGTATTCTATTTTAATTTTATTTTATGGAAGAGTGGGCAAACGAGCATGCGGCTCACCGTGCTACCGCCGCCCATGATCAACCGCAACACCAGGGGAATTGCAGGTACGTTGCCGGCCCTTTAGAAAGGAGTAAGTTTTTTTTCTCGTTACTCATTACATCAACTAGTAATATTTTTTAAATTAAATTTAAAAGTAATAGGCGATAGGACTCTTTCTGCCTAGAAATGCGTTCTGGGTACCTCCGTCGTACCTATTTTATTTATCATATCAGTTTGTACTGCTGTATTTCTGTCTTAAGAGTATATGAAGCCAATATGTAGGCTATGAGGCTTCCCATCTTAGTTCTCATAGGTGATAACGTAACTATAGCTTTCTTTTTTTGAATTTGGCTGTAGGTGTCCAAGGACCGCAGTAACTACATAACGGGGGTAGACTGTAAGTTTGTTTTTCATTTTTTTTTTATAGAATAGGGTGACAAACGAGCACACAGTCCACCTGATGGTAAGTGGTTGCTGCGGCCCATAGACATCTACATCTATCTTCCATTGCAAATCAAAATGCAGATGCGTTGTCACCCATGAGGACTGAGATGGAATGCCTCATTTCCAGTAAAGAGGGTCTCCGGTTCTCTACACTCACCATACGAAATACAGCAGCATTAAGCTACTATTTCACGCTGGTATTCTGTGAGAGCGTGGTCCTTCCCCGGTCGAGCCGACCCATTCGTGCTACAACTATACTACTAATATAACTGCAGCATGGCTCTACCACGTATAAAAAATGTCACTTGAATCTGTTTACAATTTTTACGTGATAGAGCCATGCTGCAACTATATTAGTAGTATAGCTGTAGCACGAATGGGTCCACTCGACCGGGGAAGGAACACGCTCTCACAGAACACCAAAGTAAAATAGCAGCTTAACGCTGCTGTGTTTTTTATAATATAGAGTAACAAGCGAGTACACAGTCCACCAGTTTTCTGCTAAATAGGCTTTTTCAAGAATGCATCAGGTGTGATTCATTACTTGGAAGATGTGCCTAGACATTCATAATGGCGAGGTGGTACATTGTGTGTATAAAGGACATAGTAGTGATACCCTGGTGATACCGCTCTCCCTAACTAATCATTAAGTTAGGGTTTAGCCTTTTTATTGCTTGACATGTGACACGTAAACGAGAAAGGCATTTAGTGAAAAGGTAGCATGATTAAGGAGGACTTCCTTAAACTCGAATATTAACATATTGTTTAATAGATCATTAAAATTATGTCTTATCCTGGGTAGTCTCGCTCCGTTCCTGGACGGAAGCAAACGTAAATAAACTCGCCCGCAGTGCACTTCGCACGGAAGTCAATTAGTCCGATCTAGGCCACAGTAATTTTCTGAGTCGCACAGTGAAACCGATTATCCGTTTCCAGCCACTTCCATTATCTTGCAAACGCGACGATTGTCGCCTGTTATCGTTCAACGACACGCAGTTAAAACACCCGTTGTACTCTAGATACGATTACGTTGTCTTGCATTGACATCTATGTCGTAATTACCTTGGACATGCTTTGAGTGTTCATTGAATATATGACAATTAGTTTTAAAAGCGACATCTTCTAAACGACTTGATCTAGGGCAGATAGCCTCCTAAAATGTAATATGCCAGAAAAGTAGTTGACACGATCTTGAATGTAGTATTCACTAGCTTCTAAGCCAGACTAAAGAACTTCGTAATGGTGTTTTTAATATTTATTTGAAACAAATTTAAAATCTTGTGAACATTCTGAACTTACGTCTACTTACATAATCTAATAAAGATTGTTTAGTCAAAAGAAATCTCATGTGCTTATTTAGACAAAAATTATTAACCATTTTAGTAAAGTCAAGCCCCTGGAGTAATTAAGGATGACTTGAACGGATGACTTTTCTATATTAGTTTTTTTAATTGGGAGTATTCTTTACCCAATTTAATTAAAAAAGCTTAAATTAGAAGGACCTTAAATCTTCCTCTTGCGGGCAAAGGACCGAAGGATTCGGTCCGTCTTCTATTCTCGAATTTCGTCTTAGGCCACGGTGATGCAAGTTCTTGAAATGTTTTTATTGTTCAAGCATGTCATGGTAAATCAGCTATCCAAATCAAAACTAACAATTTACGTAGTGCCACACTAAAGATTGAACTGAAGTATTACCCGTTCAGTGAGCATCCGGCCACACTTTAAATATTCTCAGGGCCTCTATACACATTACTCGCTTTCACTTGACTATAATATCGTGACGGTCCATTTACGTTTTTCATCTGGGCAACGGATCTGAACCCTGAGCTATATTTTTATCAGCTGTATTGATCACTTTTAGTTGCGTTATATGACTCCGAATTTAGCGTTGATATACTTACTTATCAATAATTAAAAAAAATTAAGTTAAACAATCGGTCGTGCTTTAAAAAAGTAAATATGATTCAATAGATAATTTACCAATTACCTTGTGTGCTTGTGACGCAATTCTTTTTTTTTTGTGTCAGTGTTACGACACAAAATTTTAGTGAATCATTTACATTGACTCACTTTGCAAAATATTTTATCAGTGGAGGAAAAAAAATCTAATCTGACATTTTTGGGCCGACAGTACTTGTTTTGTTTAAACATCTTGGCCCTCGGTCTTTGTATTTTTGAATAGGTATTTTCTTTGTAAATGTGACGTGTCTGAGTTTTTGTAAGAATTATTCATTTGTAATATACATTACAGTAGAATATTATCATAAAAATAATAAATAATAATATTCAAAAAAATCGACGACATGTGTGGTTGATTATTATTAAAAACACTACATCCTCATCATCGACCACTGCAAATCAAAGACCCCACTCTTAAAAACATGCCACAAAACACGTTCCAGAGCCATCTGTACCCATCGAGTAATTCTCACTAACTTTAAAAGATACTTTACATATAGTTTATAGAGAATTCTTTGAAAGGATTCTATATTTAAAACTTGAAACATAGAACTTTTCTTTAAGTTTCGTATAACTTTCTGAGTGGCTCGTGTACGTACTCATCCGAATTAAGAATCATACCGGCTATCTTTCCACCCACATCACTTGCATATTGCAAGCATGCTACATTATCCGCTGGAATTTAGGTATATACCTGAATTACATTGGACTACACCATCGACTTCCCATCTGAGAAGTAGAGTGATGTGGCGGCGCTGTCGTCGCACCATAATCGTAAATACACATCGCAGTTTACCCATAACCAGGGTAAAGACAGAAACACCGATAATAAGTAAAAGGTGTTTCCTTTAAAGAAGTGAAAATGGGTCGATTTTCTCAAACTCTATTAGTAAAGTCACCTACACATTATCCAGTTTTACACCCAGCCAATGATCGTTTAGAAATCATGAGAAAAGTGATGTGCTGATTATAATTAACTTTTCTTTGAAGCTCTCTTTTCCGGGTGTTTCCGTCAAGGTTTATGTATTAGTAAACATGTAACTACGTACGTATATGTAATTGTTTATAAACATAATTTTCTTTTCAAACTGCGCAACTAAATTACGCACATCGAAACAGTTAAAAATAAAAACATTTGCTATGTTATACAAACTAAGTAGTTTCTTGATTTACATACATTTTGTCATTTTGTTCTTCTAATTTTGAACCTTATAATAATAATCTACACACTACTTAATAATTTAAAAAAATTGTGAATATTATTATTATTATTTTTTATTTTCCTGTTAGCGAGGCTTCTATGGATTGCATAAAATCCTTTTTTTATGTCTATCTTTGTTGAAAAATCGTTGAAATTGGAATAGAACTGACGGATTTCTTGTGTGTTAGTGGGATCGTAATATAAACTAAAATAAAATAATTAAAAATCGGCTTCATAAACTTACTTCTTTCTAAAATGCTGGCAACGCACCTGCAATTCCTCTGGTGTTGCAGTTGTTCATGGGCGGCAGTAGTCACACCATCAGGTGAGCCGCATGCTCGTTTGCCCCATCGTCTATACAAAAATCTGTTTTTACTTTTGTTTTAAGTTTATTTTTTACCTTTTAAGTGGCTTAAGGAACATTACATCAAGTTCAAGTCTTAGTTGCATGAAAATATTGATTCCCTATTTTCTTTCCAAATATTTTGTATGTAGTACATTTAATTAATATTTATTTTCTAATTAAATTCATAAATTCTACAAATTCAAAATATATGTTCTAGATATTTTTAATATGGTCTATGTCCGACTAGGAATATCCAAATTCGACCAAGAGATCTATCGACGAATTCCACTCGCATGGCCGTGTTTGGAAAATTACGAGACATCATTACGATTATCACGCGGTAAAGCCATGCTGTAGCTATATCATGGTCATAGCACGAACGAGTCGTTGGGTCGGCTCTTCTGGGGCAGCACCACGCTCTCACAGAATACCGGCGTAAAATAGCAGCTTAATGCTGTAGTGTTTCTATTGTGTGTGTAGTGAGTGTAGACAACCGTAGATTATTTCTACTGGAAAGGAGGCATATCATGTTAGTCCTTTGGGGTGACATAGCATCTGTCTTTCGATCGAGTTTTGGCGGGAAATTGGCCGTAGACGGATTATTGCTCCTGTTTTGTCGCTTGAATAGTGATTTGAAGTGGATTTTTTAAAAGTGGATTGGATAAGTGTCCGCGTGTGTGAACTATTAGAGAAAACGACGAAACAAGTGCTTTGATGTCGATATAAACCTCAAGTTATTTTGATCGCTTGGGCGCCTTATGAACTTGAGTGGCTGTCGTCATCAACTGTCCTCTAGGTTGAGCTGTCGTCAAAATCTCCCAAGGGCTTCGCAATGTGACGCATCAGCATATTGTGAAGAAAAAGAACATAAAATGAAGATTCCCAAAGAAAGGATAGGCTCAGAAGGTCTAGAAACCAGAGCCGTAAAGCCAGTTAATAAAGAAGAAAAATGTATTTCGATCCTTAATCGAAAATAAATGTACTTGTTTATGGTCCTTTTTATCCACCTACAATTAGGTGGAATATGTGCTCGTTTAATACCCCTATTCTATAAAAATGTATATGGTCAACAGCATCCACTTATCATCAGTTGGAATGTGTGCTCATTTGTCACCATTATTTAAAAAAAAATCTCTTCTTCGTGTATTCCAAATCTGACGATCTCAATGAAAAAGTGATCTCATAATAGTATCAATAGACTGCCCATATAGTTCTAAGAACTGATAACTCATGAGGGAAAAAAACCGGCCAAGAGCGTGTCGGGCCACGCTTAGTGTAGGGTTTCGTAGCTTCCCGTCCGTCACAATAAGTGTTCTCACTTATGAGTTTAAAAGTGGGTATCCATTATGTTCGCGCTCCAGCAGCGCTCCGCGCTCCTGCAACTGCTCCCGGTAGTAGGTATTGTTGTTTCCATCCAAGTTCAAAATGATTTTCCTAGAAAGTCCTTATTTCTAAACTTATGGTTCAAAAGTTAGAGGGGGGGACACATTGTTTTTTACTTTTGGAGCGATTATTTCCGAAATTATTGACATTATCAAAAATGATTTGAGTAAACCCCTATTCATTTTTAAATACCTTTCCAACAATATATCACACGTTAGGGTATTGAAATAAAAAAATCACTTCCCACTTTACATATAAGGGGGCTACCCTAATAAAACATTTTTTTACAATTACCACTTTGTCGGCGTGATTGATACACATATTTTTACCAAATTTCAGCTTTCTAGTGCTAACGGTCACAGAGATTAAGCGAGGACGGACAGACGGACAGACAGACATGGCGAAACTATAAGGGTTCCTAGTTGACTACGGAACTCTAAAAAGGTTTCCAAATAAAAACCTAGTACCAGTAAGCGAAGTGTAGGGCGGTTCCCCCAATCGATATAATTACAACCTGATAAGACGTACAGCAAGTCGAAGGATGCAGGAGACATATCCGAGCCTTGTGGCATTCCTTGAGAAGACCGATGTTCGTCAGCAGACTTGTTAAGAGCTGTAATAACAATGATTACGTCTTCGCTTAAATATGATTGCGCTTTTGTATTTTTTTCTTGCTTCTTTTGTTGTTATACTGTACTCAAAAGGAAGTCTAGCTATGTTGTTTTATTACGTAATAATTTTTTTTGAATGTTACCCCTACACTAGGATTTTCTCCTGTATCGTGGGGGCAGTTTACAAACATAAATTGCACAAGGACAAACATCCAGACCCGGAACAATTATTTATAGGCCATACAAATACTTGTTCCGTGCGGGATTCGAACCCGCGACTCCCAGCGCAGCCACTCATTGCTCAGCCACTACGCCACGGAGTCGTCAAATTGTGTTAAATTGAGTGAAATTATTTTAAAATTTAATAAAACACATGAATAGATAAAAATAACGAAGAATAATAAATCAAAAGTCTTATTCAACATACGAAGTAGAGAATATAAAACACATAACAAAATAAAAAAATATAAAACCATTTTAACTAAGACCAAATCGAAATGGTCTTGGTAGTGACTACCACTTAAAACCTGTATTAAAATTAAGAATTCATTTTGCTGTATTTAATAAAACTGCTACATAGGTTTAGTTAACATTGTTTCCGCATTGATATACCTACAGAATATAGTCTTCGACGGTCATTAGTCGAAATCGGTCAAGTAGTTTAGGAGCTATTAGAGAACGATGTCCCCCGGACCAATAACGACCACACAGCCAACCACTGATCACTAACTTCCGTTTTTTATCTTATTTGTTACAAATGGAGCTAACCACATATCTGATCGAAAATGTATATTGTAGACACCTGTTACGAACTTGTAACCACGGATGCTACAGATGTGTTTTCTTGTCATCGTTAAGTACTATGTTTTCTTAGTTGTCACGGCTCGTAATAATAAATTAACAGGCATTAAACATAAACATAGCAGAAACAATGGTGGGAACTGCAGAAATAACTAAATGGGTGGAACAAACATCATCATCATCATCATCATAACAGCCCCTCACAAGTCTACTGGTGAACATAGGCCTCCCCCAAAGTATGCCACAGGCACGGTCCTAAGCCACCTGCATCCATCGACTACCTGCATGTCTTACCAGGTCGTCACTCCATCTAGTAGGTGGTCGCCCTACACTTCGCCTACCAGTACAAGGTTGCCACTCGAGAACCTTTTTTCCCCAACGGTTGTCGGTTCTTCGAGCTATATGGCCGGCCCATTGCCACTTCTGCTTACTAAACCGTTGGCCTATGTCGATCACTCTGGTTCTACTGCGGATATCCTCATTTCTAAGTTTATCACTCAGAGAAATCCCGAGCACAGCCCTCTCACCCCTCTCCATAGCTCGAGCATAGGTTATGTATATAGGACCATAGGTTTTGGAGGAATGCGTGGCTTTAGAGATATCTTCATACATTTCCTCTACTTCCTCATCGGGATGTGCCGAGGTCGGTGCGTAAACCTGTATGTATTGTTTCTGAAATTTCCTAAAATAAAATAAAAATTGTGTCCATAGGCTGTCGTAACAATTTACCAATAACTAGATTAACGGTGTCCTAAGCCCAAAAAACAAAATATATAACTAAGCTGCTGACATCCTTTCATAATTTTGTAGGTTATGTTTGTTCCTGAGATCGACTTCATTGTGATGACCAGACGACAAGCGTTCAGTGATGTCTCAGTGATCGCAGGGGTGGAAACTGGCAGCAATCAAATGGTGAAATGCACCTGAACCTAAACGTGAAGTTGGAGAGGTCACTTTTAATGAAGTCAAGGCTTCGTCCCTCTCGTGCTCTAGTCCAAAGCCCCAAAAACTTTTAGATCGAGTTATAAAAGTCAATCGGTGCCTAGAAGACTGCAATGAAGTGGACGATATAAATGACAAGCTTGTGGAAACTGCCCATGCGGTCGGAGCTAAGTTTTGTAAGACCCGTTGCAGAAGAACATAAAAACTCTCTGATTACACTCTTAACCTCATGGCTGTTAGACGGGAGATGAAACAGCAGTTTTGTCAGTATCTTATCTTATCAATATCTTATCACACTTATGCCGATGGTTGTTGGGAGCACTGGGACAAATTGTCCGACTAGGTAATTTCAATTTTGATTGGGAGGTCGTTCGACGGATTCAACTCGGTTGGGCAGCGTTCGGTTCAGATTATGATACATCTTCCTGTCAGGTATAAATCAAATCCTTAAAATTAGATTGTACAA
Source organism: Parnassius smintheus behrii (assembly GCA_036936625.1). Classification (NCBI taxonomy): domain Eukaryota; kingdom Metazoa; phylum Arthropoda; class Insecta; order Lepidoptera; family Papilionidae; genus Parnassius; species Parnassius smintheus. Next base: position 19,547,804 of record JAUPFT010000002.1, on the reverse strand, counting down.
CCAGCGCGTATTGCCAGTGATGACCTGATCCTGAGTGAGAATCGTAAACGTGATTCTTCGCTGCTGGCCGTATGAGGAAGCCCAAAGTCGCTCAGCGAGCTATGGTTACTCTGCGTGATAAACTTAGGATATCCGCAGTAGGACCAGAGTCACCGAAATAACCCAACGGATTTTTTTATAGGATAGGGTGGCAAACGCGCACACAGTCGACCTGATGGTAAATGGTTGCTGTGGCCCATATACATTTATCCTCGTTTACGAATTAAATGCAGAAGCGTTGTCTGTCACCCGTGGGGACTAAGATGGAATGCCTCGTTTCCTTTAAAAAGGATCTCCGGTTCTCTACACTCACCATAAGAAACACAGCAGAATTAATATGCTATTTTATGCCGGTATTCTGTAAGAGCGTGGTCCTTCTCCGGTTGGGCCCACCCGTTCGTGCTACAACTATACTACTAATATAACTGCAGCGTGGGTCTACCACGTTGAGGGGGTATATTCACGGTTTCAATGCTTTGCAAATTTATTACTTAATAATGAAGCTAAATGCAAGTTTTTCTCAAACTGCGTCTCGGCTTTCTGAACCTTTCCCCAAAAACGATATATTTCATTACAGCCTATCGAAAGTCCGGGGAAAAAGTGAGGGGATATTTGCCTTAGTTGCTACGTTTTGATGTAGATAATTAAGTTAGTATATGATATTTGTGTTATTTAATGCTCTTTTTTATTCTTATTCTTTAGTTATGCGGCCACTTATAAGGGAAGTTTATATTTGCTACAACTTTACAAGTCGTAAGTTCGGCCTCACTTGGAATACTGTTCTCGTTTATGGACTGCATCTAGCGAATAGGGGCCCGAATGGTTGACAACTGAGTTCTTTCTGATCGGCTCGATTCACTGTCGCTACAAAAAGATGTTGCAATCCTTACTATAATCTATCGCATTTATCACGGGGCCACCATGCCCTTAGAGAAATGCTTCGGATTAATACTAGCCGCCAAATTCTACTATCGCACATCGTGACAAAACTCACGAAACCATCTGGATGCTTGGCGGTCCACCACTGTGCGATTTACTAAGAATTTTCATCCTCGCACGACTTCTTTGTGAAATGGGCTACCACCGGAGATTTTCTTTTATAGTGCTGTCCACAATTTCAGTCCAAGATCATTGCAATTTGCCAAATATACGTTTTTATAGAGGTAAGATTGACAAACCTATGACACACAGTCCATTCGGCAATAAGTGTATGATTTGGCCCATAGACACTTATTATTTACTCTTTTTTTATATAGAATAGGGTGACAAACGAGCACACAGTCCACCTGATGGTAAGTGGTTGCTGCGGCCCATAGATATCTACATCCATCCTCCATTAAAGATCAAAATGCAGATGCGTTGTCACCCATGAGGACTGAGATGGAATGCCTCGTTTCCAGTAAAAAGGGCTTTATTATCAATCAAAATGCCGATGTGACCACTTAGCTCTGAGCCCTAAAGGCTCAAATAGAATGCATTGTTACCAATTAAAGGGTCTCCGCTATCCGGTTGTCTACACTTACTATATGAAATGAGCTAATTGAAACTATAATGCTGTGCGCGCGCGATGTTTTTGGTCGAACTGACATATTCGTGCCATCGCAATATTATTTTAGTATGTACATCACTGCATGGATATACCACATTCGAAATGCCTAAATATTCATTTTATTTGGTAATTTGCTTATTTCAAATGTTCATTATAATGTAGGTCTGCTTTATTGATGACAATATTATTTACTAACAAACTAATTACAAGTAGGATTTATGATGATCAATTCCGTTTAATTCTTGTATTTACTTTCGATTTATTTTAATGCAACAATAAATCTCAGTGATTTACATTTATAATCACAAGCACATTAACGTACTCTTAAAGACTATTGGACTTATGACATTACAGAAATACACACTTAACCATCTTGGTGTATCGTATCTGTCGCATGGGGCCGACTTGTATCACGATCTAGTGATCGTTATTTGGACGCAAAATGATACACGATCTTGGTATATGCTGTTGGGATTCCTATCAGTTACGTTCCGTCCCGCACTGAACTTCGCATTTGATAAACGTCGCATTACACTTATCGTGATAGCACGGCCGTATTTTGAAACTGTATCATGATACGACGATGTGAGTTTATACCTGATTTGCTGCGTTCCACCTATTTGTGAGTGTGAGTTGTCTAAGTGTGTAGGCGATTTTTACCTAATCATTACAGGGGATACTACACGTGCACGTGGGCTTTAAAAAGTTCGTCATATGGCAATTTTTTGTATTTCAATTAATGTATCATTAAATTCAAAAAAAAAAATACAATTCGTTCCCTGATAAGCTGTGTTTTATCTGGTGTCTCTACTACAGATCATTTGATAGTCTTGGAAAGTTTGGACATGAAAATCTATATCGGAATGAAACATGATACGTTATGCAGCAGCAGTTGGAATGTCCCGACCCTTTCTCCAGAAGATTCAACGGACGTTACAGGTCTATCCGTATAAAATACAGCTAGTGTGGTAACTGAAGTCGGCCCATTAAAGGATACAATTGGCGTTAGCGGCCCAGAATTGGCAAGGCAAGAAGCTGATTTCATTCAAAATCTCATTATGGGCGACAAGCCCAAGCGACGAGCGGCGTCGGCCAGTTAGGACAGGCAGCTACGCTCACCTTACTTAACTGCTTCAGATTTCTTTCTGTAGGGTGTTTGAAATATAACAATCAGCGAACCATTCAGCAGTTGAAGGTCATCCTTGAAGAAATTGGAGGTATAAGTCAAGAAACATTACGACTTGTGAAAAATCACGCCTTTGAAAGAGCGCGTCGGTGTGAAGATCAAAATGGTAGTTGTAAGGATGTTATTTTCAAACCTAAATCATATTTATTCACAAGAAGTGCATTTTTGTTTATGAAGGAATAAATTTAAATTATTCGGAAATATAAAAGTTACTCCATTCTAAAAAAGTTAATTTATGGATGAATTATTTGACGACTGTAAGGGATAATATTTAAAATATTTATTTAAAAATTGTATCTGCTACCTTTACTTGAAACTGTATCTTTCCAGTAGCAACCTACTAACGTAAAATATGTAATTAAAATTCTTTTCACAAATTATTTTAATACACGAAGTGAAATTTTTATAATAAATGTAAGTAATATTATAATTAACGTCGTATTCTGGACATTGTCATAAATAAATATGGCAGTGTCAAGAATACGACGCTAATTATAATATTACGTTTATTATAATAATTTCACTTCGTGTAACTTCAAAACACGCTAGATATGTAAGTTATCCTCAAATTGCGAATAAGAAGTTGACTGAATGCGTAAGTTTTCTGACTAACTACATACATAACTTGCTTTACCGTTACGCCAAGTACTATTAGGATCTGAGATAATATATCTCTTAATGTGCTTTAAGTTTGGTCTAATGTGTTTACTTACGTAATCATGTATTGTAAAACATCAAAATTTCTATTAAAGTGTTATAAATTATAATTGATAGCTTTACAAACAACAAATTTCCTAATGTCTTCAACTGTTCAGAAAGTATGCGGACTTAACTGGCATTTAAAGATTAAGAATTAATTACATTAAATGCCACACAGTCTAATGATATTAAAATAAACAAAAGGTCACTATCACTATCATTATAACCCTTCACAAGTCCACAGCTGAACATAGGCCTCCCCCAAGTAATGCCATAAAGCACGGTCCTGAACCACCTGCATTGCCACTTTAGCTTACTAATCCGTTGGTAGCCCAACGGATTGGTAAGCTTAAGTGTCGCTCACTCTGGTTTTACTGCGGATATCCTCATTTATAAGTCTATCACGCAGAGAAACTCAGCATAGCCCTCTCCATAGCTCGCTGAGCGACCTTGAGCGTCCTCATTAGGACCACGTCTCAGATCCGTAAGTCATCACTGGCAACACGCACTGGTTGTACAATCTAATTTTCAGAGATTGAGGTATACCTGACGAGAAGATGTATCGTAATTTCCCGAACGATGCCCAGCCGAGTTGAATCCGTCGATTGACCTCCCGGTCGAAGTTGGACTTACCTAGTCGGACTAGTTGTCCCAGGTAAACGTACTCGTCAACAACTTCGAGCATAGTGCTCCCAACAACTACCGTCATAGGTGTGACATGGACATTAAACATGATCTTTGTTTTGTACATACGGTGTCTCCCAACGGATAGTAAGGAAGATGAACATCTTAAGACCTATCCGTTGGGAGACATCATTAAGGTCATTAAGCATAGTGCTTAGGTCCTCCAGCGATTCTGCCATAAGGACTATATCGTCGGCAAATCGAAGGTGAGATGTACTCGCCATTGATGTTAATACCGTATCCTTTCCAGTCCAGTAACTTGAAAACGTCTTCCAATGCAGCGGTGAAGAGTTTCGGGGATATAACGTCACCTTGTCTTACACCTCTCTGCAGTTGGATAGGTTTCGAACTCTGGTTCTGTACTTGGATAACCATCGTAGCTTTACTGTACAAACACTTTAGCACTTCGATATACCGACAGTCAACTTGGCACCGCAGAAGGGACTGTAGCACCGCCCAAATTTCGACGGAATCAAAGGCTTTCTCATAGTCCACATACGCCAGGCAAAGTGGCAGATTGTACTCTCGGCAAGGATATTTTTCTTTTCATTTCAAAACAATCAAACAAAAAACAAAGAAGTTATTATTATTATTATTATTCGACTTTTGCGACGCGCCGGAGATAGGATTATAAGTAGATCCTCTTACGTCGTCATCGTAATCTACATTTTGCAACAATTTTTTTTTGTCAACATGCTGACGCTTTTCTACTTCCTCTACATATTATTGATCGAAGCTTCCTCGATCGATAATATGTATCGATAATATGATCGATAATATGATCGAGCATGATCCATGAAACTCTTTTTTGAATTTTTCTTTGATTTAGAAAATAAGTAGATGTACTTTAAAGTATATGCTTCATTTTTGAACGTCTGCTCTGCTTGCATCCGCGTAAAGATTAACATTGAGAACGTCGCACTCGCATTTTTAGTACCAAAGAAGGGTATAAAATAGTTAATTAAACGCGATAAAATCTTTAAATATAGTTTTATTCGAATGTATTATTCGTTAACGTTACCGTTACAGCCTCCCCCGTATATTACCTCATAGGGGGGAGATTTGCCACGGTTGCCACGCTTAGCAAGCGGGTTGGCAGCCGCAGTTTTTTATTATCAGTCGTTACTAGGGACCAGCTGCTGCCCATCTCCCGATTTGACTTCCTCCGTCGCCTCTTACGACACCCACGGGATGATATGGGGTAGAGGATATTCTTACACCGCTTCTCCACAGTTCAGAATGTTATCATTCCTAATTAAACAATATAACTCATGCAAATTTAAAACGATGTTCACCACAATTAATTCTTCTGTGACAGCAACGATTAATATATATATTGACTTAAATATTGATCTAAAATTACCATAACTTAAAATTATTGCAGATTTATCCTATTTAATTTTACTTATATTTACAATACAATACAATACAATACAATACTCTTTATTGTACACCAACAAAACATTAATAAATAATGAAAAAAAAATGAGGGATAAACAAAAGGCGGTCTTATTGCTACATAGCAATCTCTTCCAGACAACCCAGAAGAGGAAATTAATAAAAATAAAAATAAGAATAATGGGTAGGGTGCACTAAATTAGACAAAAAAAAATATAACTTATATACTATATAATGACAACATACTTAAGGTATATCAGTGACCATAACTAAGAGGAGAAAGAGAGAGGAGTTAAAGAGACAAATAGTGTTCCTTAATTTGTTTCTTGAACACATTTAAAGATTGAGCACTTTTAATTTACGTTAGTTCTTCATTACTATTTTAAGAATATCAAATCAGACCTTAATACTTACTAAGTTACTTACTAAAATGTTAAGCAATGGAAATTGGATAACGTACTTAATAAATTAACAAAACTAAGCAATAACGCGTATTAGTTACTCCTTTACGCGATCAGCAAATTTGCTCTGCTTATTGTACACACATGTATTTAAAATCAACTCTATTATTATTGTCATTTTATAATCGTATCCAATTTTTATTTATTTATGTAGCTATACTGTATTCGTATCGTACCTACATTTCTAACACTTCTATACATTATTAAAATAATTTTTAATTTTTTTTTTATATTTTTCTAAAAACAAGCTTGATGAGACTTGGTGTTTATCTAGGTTATTGAAGTAGATTACTTATTTGTGTAGACGTATTTGATTTTTAAATAAATTATTATTCCATTTAATGTTTTTCTTGTTTTCTATTACTACAAGATTGTCAACCAGTGAGACGTTATTGGAAAATACCAAAAATTGAAACATCTTATCTTTTCTCTTATCATTATCTAAAAATTTACAAGACTTCACTGCCTACGAATAAACAAATGCAAACCAATTCTCATGCTTATAAAGAAGCGATAATCACGTTCAACTCGGATAAAAAATAATACGGTCTAGTGAAGGTTGTGTGATTGTCGTCCGATGCTCGTACGCCGCGACCGGTATATCTGCTAGAAAGACAGCGCTCTCGAGTCTGTTACTATAAGGTCACGATATACCACATTGTTCAGGGGCGAGAACTGGTTTACCACGTAAACTGCAAGTTACCCTACTTTAAATCGAGACAAAATCACTCTCATGCGAGTTAAGCATTTGGGAGTAAAATGTTTCAGCTTAAAAATAGTAACTTTTCTATCAAAGGTAAATATTAATATTACCACTATAAGTACCTTTTATTCAATATTTACAGAATATAAAAAAAAACAGGCCACTTAGAAAGTTTTGCGAATAAAAGATTTTTTGTACGAGGCATTCGTCATCATCATCAATACAGCCTTTCGTCCGCTGTTGAATTTGGCCTCCCACATTGTAGATTGCCTAACTATAGCAAGTGTCCCTCCATAGTTGTCACGCTTAGAAGGAGTCCCTCCATAGTAGTCATACTTAACAGAGATTTAGCAACTTAGCTTTGATATTTTATAGATGTTACTCGGATGACATTTTTTAGATGTTACGCCGCTTCCCATTTCCTGATTTATTTCCCTCTATCGCATCGTATCGACACCCACGGGACTATATGGAGTACTTAATGGATATTCTAACATCACCACTAAATGGTTTATGGGATACTGGCCAGATGTATTTTATTTTGAAAATACGCTTATTTACAAACGAAAATACGAATGTTTCTGATTGTTGATTTTAAATGTCGCTTAAAACCGGACGAACTATTTGACGGACTTCAAATGGCATCAATCGATAAAGCCTCTTCTCTTTTAAGGCAACCGTGTACTGCTGATATAACAAATTTTAGCACGGTCAGCTAGTTGACCGTTGAGAGATGATGAAAGAAGTGGACGTCCTTTGACAGCTGTTACGGAAGGAAACACGCTGGTAGTAAAAAACTTAATCAGAGAAAATAAGCGATTGACATATTCGATAAAGTGACCTTTGCGTGAGGTAGATGATTTCGCGGTAGATGTCGCACGAGTTCACCGATGCTCAAATGCAGGCCCGCGTGTCGTGGTATAATTACTAAATTTAAAGCTGGCTAGTCTCGGCTCTCGGCGTGTTTACTAGAAGTGATCATTATTATGAGCAGCAAGCGAAGAAAAAGGTGTATTCTGAAACGGCATGGAAAAGTGTTTCGAAAATTGGTTTAGGCGCATGAAACGGTTTACGAATAGTAGCGGAGACTTTATTTTTCTATCACAAACTTTCAGAGCGGCTACGTCATTAAGTTGGCGAAAGTTCGCTCAAACAAAACAGAACAGAATACGTGCCGATAAATATATTATTATATTATATAGGTACATTATTATTTCAGGGTTGTTAATGTGCTCTGAAAAACAAACTGTGATCTTTAGACGTGTCAAATTAAAAAAGAGAATTTGGAGTCTGGAACGAATAAATGGCCATTGGATACGGATAAAAGGAGTAAGGAAAAGAAGGGGTGACTAGGGCGTTGAAGGCAAACCCCCTCTAAAGACATTGACTTAAAAATTGATAGAGATTTTACGAATTTTGGTTTTCTTAAGTGGGGCTACACACCATTGCATTTGTACTAGCACTCTGGTTGCAGTTGTGACGGAGTCGCATGGCGTGATTATTGTTTGTTCTATCTATCTACTCTAGCTCTAGTAATGCGTACTCTACTCGACTCGACTCGACGTCTCGACTCGACCGCCACCGCCAGTCCGTACCAAACCGTCGACTCAACGCGACGCACGTCGTCCTCGCGGGTATAAGCGTGGCGCGATAACTTCTACACAATTAAATCAAAAGCCGACTGTGCATGGATTGAGTGACAGTGCGTCAGTGAGACGAATAATTATTCGGAAGAAGTGTACGGCTGATAAGTACGGGACTCAATTTTTTTCCAACGACTACCGAAACGAAGCAACGACGATATTGTTTCTTTTTTTTCTAAATTGCACATTAATTCAAGGTGAGTGCTTTTACTTTATTATTCAAATACTGTGGATTGTGGGTAGAAGAAAATTAATAATTCAATTTCAAATAATTAGTATTAAAATCCGAATGGTGCGAGAACGGTTGTTCCACCAATCCTTTAACTATTTAGAGAAAAAACTACTTTAGTAGCCGATAATTACTAATGTTTTGAAAATTTATTACACTACCAGTTACGTGGATATTTCTTTAACTTATTTTTGTAGCCGAGACTGTACCTACTCGTATTACTCTTTTACGGCGTTACTGGAAATAGTATTAGTAAAAAAATCGTACCTATTTAAAACTTGTATAACGGTAGTTTATTAAAATTTAGGACCGGTATTCAGAACAACGATTACAAGCTTAAATTAAACTACCGTTCCCTAAGGATAAGGCTCAATATTTGATATTGGGGTAGATATATTATGTTCTGTGGCGGAGTTTCGAGTTTTAAACTCAAGATTGCTTCTGAATTTAATAGACAAGATTCGGGAGCGATTCACACATGAGTTGGAAAAATAATACGGTTTAAGTTTAAAGGTCAAGTGGTGAATAGATTAGAACTACATATTAAGCGGCTATAGGCTTTCTAGAATAGTTGAAGTAAAATTTTATCACAAAAAAGTAATTAAAAAGAATACTTACCATTTTTTTAATTTACAATCTAATTAAAAAATCAATTTCAAAATAAAATGCTACAAATATGTAAATTTTGTGAAAACAAACTTTGGCATTAAATTTATAATATGGGATAAAGTTTTTAGTAAGCTAAACTTAATATAATAAACAATGATAATATAATTTTACGCCCATGTCGTTAGTCGTTGGGAGTGCTACGCTCTAAGTTGTCGACGAGTATGTTTTTAACTAGGACAAATTGTTTTACTAGGTTTATTCTGTGGACTAGGTAAGTCCAACTTCGACCGAGAGGTCAGTCGAAGAATTAAACTCAACAGGGGCAGCGTTCGGAATATTGACACATCTTTCACGTATTCCCCAAAACATAAAAACAAGATTGTGCAATACAACCAGTGCATGTTGCCAGTGGTGACATAATGAATAGTCCAACGGATCAGCAAGCTGAAGTGACAATAGGCCGGACATATAGCTCGGTGGGGAAGAAAGGTTCTCGAAGGTGCAGTCTCGTATCGATAATCAAAGTTTAGGACCACCCCATATGAAGTGACGACCTGGTAAGGGATGCAGAAAGTCGATGGACGCAGGTGGCTTAAGACCGTTCTTTGAGGCGTTCCATGGGTGAGCCTACGTTCGGCTATAGACTTGTGAAGGGCTGCAATGATAATTATGATATAGTAGTAGTTAAAGTATGATGACAGTTTATTCATTTATAAAAAAAAATTGTAATAAAACCTATAAATTGACAATTATTGTTAATTAAAAGAGTTGGTTATATTATATTATATTTAGATAACATTTTACTCTAAATACGGAGGTTGTGCTGAAGCAATGTAGGTTGCTTATATCGCTAAGATTTTATATTATAATATAAAATATTGTATAAATATTAATTTAATCTAAAATTTAGTTATTATTTCACATATTATATTTTCGTTACTATATAAAATAATATTAACCTAAGGCACATTTATATACGCTCACACCGGAAAAGGTCAAAATAAATTGCTTTATTTCATGTACTTTTTACATTTTTTTTATTCCTCTTTAACATCTATGGAAATAATGGTTGCTTTGAAAATATTACTTATATATTTAATGGCACAGAAAAATTTAGCTACCTACACTTATGTTGTTAAATTAAAACGACCTCTGTACCCGTGCAAAAGTTACCTCCATTCTCCATTGTGACTCCAGCTGGAGATGTTTTGTTTGATTTTAAAATATACCCGCATCTTGTGACAATGACATTGACGAAGAAACAATCACTCGTAATTTATTTTATTTTCGTAGTTGTTTTTTTCTCCTCGAGTTATAAAAAAAATGTCTATATGTATAGCAGGCAAAAATTGAAATACTTTTATAAATGCATACGAACATTAGTTAATAGATAATTTGCGTAATAATTATATTTTAAATTCATTTCCCGTAACTGTACGTGATGATTAAAGATTATTTTTCATAAATAAGCGGAGCAAATTTTAGCTTTTTCTTTTAAACATTAAAAAACATTAGCTTTTGTTTATATCCGTTTAAGAAGTAATTTTGTAATTATATGATTTTATGTGTTCATAATATTTGAAGTAGGTATTTAATAGTATATTATGTAAGTAGGTACCATTGATTAAACAAAACAATCGAAGTTACCTACGTAGGTCTCAGAACGTTACTTAGACATTGAATGGTCTAAGGAACTTTACAAATTGACATCAGTGGCTTGTGTAGGCCTGGAATGAATAAATATACAAAAACAAATGAACCGTTTCTTTTCTTAAATATTTCAGTATGAAATAAATTTTCGCCTAAGAATAAAATCAGATCATTCAGTATTATTATATTATTTTCAACCAAACCATCCCGAACTTGGAACTTGGAACGTGGCTGTGGTAGCTCAGATGGTTAACGCTCGCTCTAAATATAACAGAACGCGAGTAACCCGGCTTCGATCCCCGCCGGCACCAATGAAATTGTTAATTGCAATTTTAAGTGCTGATTTACCACGTGCTCAGCGGTAAAGGAAAACATTGTGAGGAAACCTGCATGTCTGAGGAATAAGAAAAAAAGTATTTCGAAGACAAAAGAAAAAAAGTATTTCGAAGACGTGTGAAGTTCGTCAACACGCATTGGGGCTGTGCGGCGGACACTTCCTTGCCCTAAAACCCTCTCGGAAATGAGGGGAGGCCTGTGCCCAGCTGTGGGACGTATATAGGCTGTAACTTAACTTTTTCTTACACCCCGAACTTTGTCTTAATGGGAAAACTCAAAACAGATCTCAAAGAAGATGGAGGTTTCGGGCTTCAACTAAAGTCATTTTAGTAGTCTTGAGGAGATTGAGCACCGAGGTATAATACCTACGATCTATTTTCATGTGGTTTACGTATACATGCACTGTGCAACCTTCGAACAGAGCGTCGTCTTTACGGGAGACGTATTGGGTTATTGGCCTTTGAGTTGACTTTGAATTTAGATACAACGATATGCGATTTAATTCAATATAATTTATTTGAATAGTACCGGTTTTGATCTATTTTCGAGACAGCGTAAAATGTTGCAGATCATGATCTGCAACGCTAAGATTACGGTAATAGACGTGCGATTAGTGAACGGTCACTGTTGACCCTGCGACTACCTGTGCGGCGGCGGCGGAAAAATACGATCAGTATGATCTTTCCATACTTTACAATTCACAATGATTATAAATAGGGATGGGCTGAACACGGATTTCACCGAATACGAATATTCGGCCGAATGTTCGGTAAAACTTTTACCGAACCAAATATTCGGCCGAACATTATTCGGCAGGATCACCTCGGTACCTAACCAAATTTTGGTTAATTTGTTACCGTAAAGCTCGCGGGATTAGCGTCGGACCCTGCCACTCACACTCCCGCCACACCTGACATGCCTTTGTATCATCATCTTGTACTGAGCAAATTGCCCGCGCACACGCTTATGCTTTGACTATTTTTGTGCGAAAAAAATTTCGTAGTGTTATTCTTAGTAAAAATTGATAAAAATGAGTGACAGCAGATCTTAATGCTATTTGGATTTATTTAAAAAAAACTCACAACCAAAGTAAATTGAAATTTCCTAATGTAATGTAATGTTTCTTTCTATTTGCTATAATTGAAAATAAATCTACAGTGCCTCAAAAACATAATGCTATACGAGTATAATAATAATAATAATGTCCTACAGACCGAATTTCGGCCACGGTGGCCTGCCTCAACGGAGGCTAGCCATCGGCGCAGGACGGGATTATAGAGCCCAAGTGTGTGCGCAAGCACAGGTGCACTCTCTATTCCCTCACTCTCATAATCCGATGGGACGGCAAACCGACACGACCATAGATAGATCAGGCGCAGGAAAAACGGCTTTACGTGCTTTCCGAGGCACGGGGGTGAGACACCGCCAACTTCCTGACTCCGAGCAACTACTGAGAATTTGTTGACGGAAAAACTCAATAATTAATTTTTTTGGCCCGACCCGGGATTCGAACCTAGTACCTCATGTTTAGCAGTCACACTAATACAACCACTAGACCAACGAGTAGAGTATACAAGTATATTTAACCCATAAATATAATATACTTTCAATAGTAAAATTATTAAAGACGTGGCTTTATTCAATTCGTACATTTCATTACAGTGAACACTGAGTATACTACGTTACCGAATGTTCGGTGATTTAGCTGAATATTCGGCCGAATACGAATATTCGGTAAAGCTGCCGAATATGCCGAATGCCGAATATGAAACGAATATTCGGCCCATCCCTAATTATAAATAATAATGAGTGTGTAGTAAAGATCCAACGTTCACTGTGATATTTCCGCTGCCCATTTTTTTTTGCTTTGAATCTAAAACGTAAGAGACATGATGATTTCATTTCTAAGGTTCATATTATGAAACTTGACTTAATGATCAAGCTGCGACATACTTAGCCCTTAAATATTTTGGTGCTTATACTAGGTATATCTATGCAAATCTAAAAAAACAATTGAGATATTAGCTGCGACTGCATAATTCTTTATTACATATTGATATAATAATGATGCATTAATGATAAAATGGAATACTGCAACATTATCTTAGTTGCATGTTTACAATGCAGGCACTGCAGTGTTAAGAAAACGACTTTATCATAGATAAATAACGCAAGGATATTATTATTAGATATATTCACATTATGAATATGTGAAATTGTCATACACTTTTTTTGTATTTATTATAAAAGATGGGGATTAAAACTTGTGTCATATGGAAGATACTGTATGCCATAGATGTACAGTAATCACGTGTATATGGTACCGTTTAAGTAAACTAAATAAAGATAACACACCCATGATTTTTCCTTACAAAACATTTTAACCAATTGAATGGTTGAGTTTTGACCACACGCGATACTAAGTATCGAAAATTATCGTCCGGTTTTGTAAGTATTTTGGTATTATAAACCGAGAGAAAATACTTCTATAATTCGAACGGATACTGTGCCGAAGATGTCAAGAAAAATAATGCCATACATACATGATTTTTGCTATGACATGTATGTATGACTTGATGAAAATCATTTTTATTGTTACCAGTAAGGCAACACACATAATGTACCGTTATTTCTAAATAGTTCCTGTATATTTTAAATGATATCTTCATAGCTTAGTTAGTGGTCCGAGTTCCTTCTACTTTTCTTTATAACTAGGGGTTTCGATGTTTTTGAAACTCATTAACACAAAATTGCTTATAAATTTAAATTCAGGGTTACTCATCTGTGTGACTTTATTTGCTGCTCAGTTGATAGTTTCGGACAGTATTCTAAGGATTTCGTCGGACTATAAATATTTATAATAAGTTCCCAATCTTAGAAGAATTGAGAGAAATTTACACAATTGCTGCACATGGCCCTCTCTTAAAACGTGAGATCTGACTGTCTCAAGTACATTATTAATAAACTATGTGACTGTCTTAATCATTACTCATAAGAAGCTGATCAAAGTTCCCACCTTCGAATCTGTTTACTCGGTCCCAAACTTTTACAGTACGTGTTGTCACCTCTGAGGGCTAAAATGGAATGCGTCGTTAGTCGTTGCCAGTAAAAGGGTCTATAGTTATTGTCACTTCCTATACTTACGAAATGCAATGGTATTTCCGGCTGCGTTCATTATTCAGCTGCAGCTTGATTTCAGCATGGTTTTCACGTATAACAGTTTAAGCAACAGTAGCCTAATGGCAGGGCGCGGACCGCGAACTCAAAAAGGTCGTGGGTTGGAATCAGCCATTCGACTACTGGCGTGAACCACTCGTAACACAAGCGTTTTAAGCTTACCACGAGTGGTTAGGGGGAATATTAGTAATGTTTATAGCATTGTTAATATTCTTAAAAAATTGGCTATATTGGAGAGTATAATTGAGGTTTCTCCAAAATTAAAGAGTGACAAAGTGATTAGCAGTTTATCTGAAACAAGGTGAGCAACAGATGCTTCGGAAACACCAGAGTTATGGTGAATATCTCATTGCCGTGTAACAATGTTTATTTTTCATTTAAAGCCACTTGGTGTCACTTTCGTCGCCTCTGGAATTAGGTACGAAATAATATCCAAACTGTCATAATTTTTTGATATATTAGGTAATTATACTTATTGTATATTTATATATTCACAATACTGTATTACATAAGGATTTCTTATATTTACGCGAACTCTACACATTGATTAAAACTACTTTTACGGACTGAGTCCCCCGTGACCATGGGTGCTAGAAAGCGCCCGAAACGTCGACGGAATTAAAAATAAAAGTAATTAAAAGTAAAATAAACGCGATAAAATCCGTAAAAGTAGTTTTAATCAATACTTTATTATTTTATAACTGAACAAATTAATAGTAATAAATATATAATATACAAAGCATACATAATACACAAGTCAGATGATAAGTTAGAATATGTTAAATCATTAGTACTGTTAATTACCTTACCTACCCTACCTTACTTACGTATCAACTGTTAATGTGTCATTGCATTTTAATACTGTAAAATAGTTAAAATTTCTATTTAATTCCGCTCGTACTTCTCTTAAGACAGTATACCCTTTTATGTTTTATCGCTGTTATGAAATGTTATTAAAATTCGTTTACTTTTTCATGTTTTAACTAGTAAATACGTCGTAATTAAATTCGATACAGAATATTATGAAAAATTTATACCTATAATTTCCAGAAAGTACATTTCTCACTTTTCTATCTATTTAATGAAAGTTTAATTAAAGTAGTAGAGGTAAAGAAAATTGGAAATAATAATATTTGATTGTGTTAATAATAATATAAATATTGTGGGCGTGGCTTCTTGAGCGCGCTCACCATGCATAATCGCGAGGTGTGCAGCCTCCGTCATTTCTTCCTGGCAAGATCGGATGATCCATCCTATAATGACGTCATTTCTAGTGATAAAGGACTTAGCCCTCTATCCTTAGCCAACGAGCAATGGCAGGATCCGGCAGTACAGAGCATTTCCGACCGGGAGACCGTATGGAAGGAGAAGGAGCTCCACGGGAGGTACTACAGGGCTCTATATGAGCCCCACGTAGATACAGCCGCCTCCCTCAATTGGCTAGGTTTCGGTGACCTCTTCGGTGAAACCGAGGGTTTTGTCTGTGCAATACAGGATCACGTTATTAAGACCAACAAGTATCGGAGATACATCCTAAAGGATGGCACTGTCGACGTCTGTCGAGCTTGTCGCCATCCCGGGGAGTCACTTAGGCATGTCACCTCCTGTTGTTCGGCGCTTTCTAACTCTGAGTACTTGCAGAGGCACAACCTAGTAGCCAGAATTCTACACCAGAAGCTCGCTCTGAAATACGGTCTCGTGGATCGGAAATTGCCGTATTACAAGTACTTGCCGGAAGCGGTGCTCGAAAATAACCGCGCCAGGTTCTACTGGGACCGGGCCATCATCACGAACAGGACTATTCTTGCGAATAAGCCCGATATTGTGCTGATGGACCGGGCACAGTCAAGGATATTTTTGACCGACATGTGGGGTGATATGCCGGCCGAAATTATTCCTGTAGTCGTCTCTGCGAATGGGCTAATCCCAGTCAGCCTCTCGGGTCATCTGAGGCGACTGGGACTCCGTGATGGACCGCTCCGGGCTCAAATGCAGAAGGCGGTGCTCTTCGATACCGCCCGCATCGTCCGCCGGTTTCTTTTTGGGTTTTTTGGGTTGGGAGGAAAGGTAAAGAAACCTGCCGAGGGCTTCCATCTGGTTGGGCTTTTATTTATTTATGTATTTTTGTATTTATTTTATTTTAATTATATTTATGTATATTTATCTTTTCATTTTAATTTATAATTATATATTTATAGAACCCAACCAGATGAGAAAACTATATAGATACCCCATAAAAATAACTTCTAAAGAGTGAAGAGCACTGGAGTAGTAATTTTGCAATGCATAATATTTTAAAATAACGTGAATTTGAAAAAAAAATACTTTAGAGGATGTAAAATTACGTAATATTTATCAGTTTGAGGCCCTTGGAAATTAGCCTTAACATTTAATCTTTATGACTATCTGAAGCTATCTGCAAGTTCCAAGGTTTTCAAGCGACCTGAGGCCTATTTACACGCTATATCGTATAAGTACTCGTATGCAATCATACTTTTTATAAATTTTATCGCAGATATCACACCAATTTAAATATTTGTCTAAAAATATGCACACAGAAAACATATTATTCTTATTTAATAATTCATTATAATTAAGAAGATATGTTCGATAAGATAATTTTAAATTAATATAATTCATATAAACATAGATAAAATGTAAATATATTAATTAATGGAATATAATATGCAAAAATTAACATGTTATCAGAAAAAAATAGTACATGTA
Organism: Parnassius smintheus behrii; assembly: GCA_036936625.1. Classification (NCBI taxonomy): domain Eukaryota; kingdom Metazoa; phylum Arthropoda; class Insecta; order Lepidoptera; family Papilionidae; genus Parnassius; species Parnassius smintheus. The sequence continues at coordinate 19,530,714 of JAUPFT010000002.1, read as the reverse complement.
TAAATTTACCATGTCAGTTGTATTTTTTTTAAATTAATTAAAATTATGGTCTGGCAGTGTAAGAACTTCCACTACCCCATATCGTCCCGTGGGTGTCTTCCTGATTGCAACTCAAAATAAAAAACTGCGGTTGTTATCCCGCTCGCCAGGCGTGTCAACCATGGCGAAACAAGCCAGCTATGAGGCATTCTAAGGTTTTATTTTTTGGCGTTACAATCAAAAAAACTTTGACTATGAAAAAAGAATATTTTAAAAATGTTCCTCTAAGACTTGTTTATATAGAATATTGGGTGCGTTTGGCAGAAAAAAGCGCTAGCAAGCGCTTGTAAGCAAAATGGCGAAACTAAAAAGTTTTCGGCCAGGACACGATTGCTAACTTCAGTAGCGCTGACGAAATCCGCCATTTTGCTTATTTAATTTGTTTGTTTTGAAGTAGAGTTTATAAGTTGTTTTTTGTAATATTAGTTTTAAGTAATATTATAATGACACAAATAGACATATACATGTTATTAAAAATCCATGATTGGTAAGTTTTTAACATGAATACGTTACAAACATATATTTAAATAAGGTTAAGGTTAGGAGGAAAATAGCTACTTACGATTCGACAGCGCTTACCGCTTACAATCGCCATTTTGCTTACAAGCGCTTGCTAGCGCTTTTTTCTGCCAAACGAACCCATTAAATTAATTTTCATTCAATAAATGGCTGATAATAGGTACTTCTTTCGCTGGCACTACATGGCTGACCTAGGTATTTATTAATATGTGAAGGGAAAACTTTTTACCCCCTTAGTTAGTAGCAGTATAAGATGTGGTTATAGTTTATATCGAGGAGGAGTGCAGAAAACCAAAATGTATTAATTCGATCATGCGACCATTAGTATATTATAATTAAATGTATATTTATTTAAGTATAACTTTGGTTATGTATACGCATACCAATTGGAGTTAGTAACTAATAAAAAATTGTCGGATATTAACTTCAGACTTTTAACTAAGAGAAATATTTTTGTGTTAGTTATTTTAATCCTACTCAGTGTTAATTATAAATAACGCACACACGCTTAAAATCAAAAGTAAGAAGGCATGGTGGACGAGTATGACCGCAGCACACTTGTCTCTTGACAAGACTAACCAGAACAAAATAGCAAAACGGCTGAGTTCCGCTTACGTTTTTCATATGGTTAGTACCTAACTAAAGTCGGAGACCCTTTTTACTGGTAACGGAGCATTCTATCTGATCCGGTAGAGGTGGCAACACATTTGTGTTTTGATTCTTAAACGAAGATAGTAAGAGCCACATTATTTTCTGAAAATCGGACAAATTGTGTGCTAGTTTGTCGTCGTCGTTATTTGTATAAAACATCGATTAAATAAGCGTGTGTTCGGGCGCATTTTGTGGTTATTATTCATTAATCTTAATTAAATGAATTTTAGAGAGGAAAGGCCCGTGCCATGTTAACGGGCTGATGAGGACTGTGTTACAAAAATAATTTACAGTTGCTTGACTACTGAAAAGTACGTAAAATTTTAAATACTTTAAATGAAAATAGTTTTTTTTTTCATACTAATTATGCAATCTACCAGAATTAATATCATATTTATGAACATTATTACTTCCTATAGTAAAAGTATACAGTATGAAATAATTAAGTACGTCGAAGTGTCACACACACATCACACTTACGCGTGTATAAAAGTATGTCATTGGGTATTTCCTCGATGTATAACGTCGGCTTAAACAAAATGCGATTCCTTACAACTTGATCCGTTGCAGTTTCGAAATAAAATTTCTGTCTAATCTGATTTACTTTATATTTTTGTATGTTGAGTAGTGTGTAACCGTTAACGTAACTATGTGCATATACGCCTCTCACGCTTTTTAACAAGGTCAAATTGGCCAAAGTTATATTTACATATTACTGTATTTTATAAAAGTGTGCGTTTACAGGTCACTGTATTTTTTCAGCTTTCACTGCGCTGTAAATTTTTGATGCCGTTAATTCGAAACAGAAAAAGAGTTTATTTTTTTAATCACTACGGCAAAATTAAATTAATTGTACTGATTTTTAACAAGATACAAGTAGATAATTTCTTTGATAACCTTATAAGGCACAATTAATTGAAAATAAGTGTCATAAATTAGTTGAAATTGTAATTGAATAGCCAAAAATAAGCCCGGGACGTGTTTTGGACAAATGACAAAGTCAAGTAATTTTATAGGCAGTACATTTCTTAAATATCTGTGTGTGTGTTTTCTTAAATTTATTTATCAATTATAGTTCTCGGGTGGCAGCCTCGTACCGGTAGGCGTAGTGTAGTGTGACCCCCACTAGATGGAGTGACGACCTGGTAAGACATGCAGAAAGTCGATGGATGCAGGTGGCTCAGGACCGTGCTTTGTGGAATTACTTGGGGGGGGCCTATGTTCAGCAGTGGATATATGAAGGGCTGTAATGATGATGAATGACTGTTTGCATTCTAAATTTTTGGCTTACTCGTGCCATTGTTATAAAGCCTGTAGCAAGAAATCATTTATCGATTTTAATTATATTTTATAATTTTCACATTTCTGTTTGTCTGGCACCTGTCCGGGTATTGTGTCATTTGTCACGAAAACCGCTAGGTATCTATTTAGTTAGTCGTGCTTAATGCGTCACAGATCAATCGTAATTTGTGCGTTTAAAGTTGAAGTCAGACGATATAACCCGTAATGTGTTGCGATAACATTTGCGTACATATACATATATGAATGCAGTGACGTTCGAGTGTAGTTGCGATGCTAATAAGATTTGTGTAGCTTTATTCTGATACAGGTTTAAACTGTTTTTATCAAAATCGAATTAAATGATGCCTTTTTATGTAATGTGTTGCCATTTGTAGGTACTTATTTCAACAGAAATATATGTATAGATGATTGCTATAACAAGTTTTTATCGTTGTTAAGTAAATTGGTTTTGATTTTTTTCTTATTTCCCGCTGAACATAAGATCATTTATATCAGAGATTTATATAAAATTATAATTAAATAATGCAGTTATATGTCAACGATATTTTTTAAGTTATTTATCAGTTATCATTTGTAAGTTCAATACAAAAGCATAAGTAACATAGCATCTATAAACCACAAAGGTTTGTGAGTAATGCTATCGTCTACTTCGATATTTCCAGGTTTGATAAAGAAAAATAAAGTGTACATAGGCAGTGGTCCACTGTAGGATATAAACCGTAGATTAGGTACGTCATGGCATGTGGTAGCTCAGATGGTTAACGCTCGCTGTAAATATAACAGAACGCGAGTAACCACGTGCTCGGCGGTGAAGGAAAACATCGTGAGGAAACCTGCATATCTGAGGAATAAGAAAAAAATATTAAAAGACATGTAAAGTTTGCCAATACGCATTGGGGCACCGTGGCGGACACTTCTTCCCCCTTAAACCCTCTCAGAAATGAGGGGAGGCCTGTGCCCAGCAGTGGGACGTATATAGGCTGTAATTTTACTTTACTTTTATATATCTCATATGCAATAGATGCCGCACTGGGTTGGCAACCGCAGTTTTTAATTTTTTACTCGTTATTATGCTGCGGCTACACCTAACGAGCAACGTCAATGCCCATAAACGCAACAATTATTGCCTTAAACAACGCGATAAAATGAGTGGCTACACTTGAACGGTCAACGCCGTTTCCCGTTGAACGGCATCAAATTTGCCGTTGAACGGCGTTAAATGTTTTTAATGTCCCTTGAATTTCAAGCAAGATGGACGTTGACGCAGCTACTCTATATTTGATGAGTGTAAATTTTTATGACATGAATATATTGTATCATTGCCAAACGAAGAAAAAAAGAATACAAAGAAAAAGAATAATTTAATGTGTGATTACTTTCATAAACCCCTCGTAGGAACACGTCCTTTGTGCCAGCTCCGGACCTCAAATACTTTTTATATTTGTTTAAATGGGTTCTATAATAACCCATTAGGCTTAACTTTTTCTTTTTAATTTCTTCAATTGATGATTGAAAGGGTAGCAGTTGCAAAATACGTCGCCAAGCATCATATTGCGATGTACGATTTTTATAACTTTTAAGTCTCGGATCCCACACACATGGCTCTGTTTGCAGGATCTCGAGAAACGTTGTAACTTTTTCGTTACTCCACTCCATCGCAGCCATACGTGTAACCCCGTGGCACTCACCGTGCACAATGAGACAAACGTAGTGTGGCCGCTTCAACGCGATAATTCGCGCGTTAATCCTTTGATGTACCGACACTCGAGTTATCATTTTTGTTGAGTTGAAAATTATCGCGTTAATTCGTGGCCACACCTAAATTCAACGTCCATCAACGCGATAATTAACGGCATTTCTCCTTAGTGTGGCCGGGCCATTACGAAGACGCCGCTGCCCACCTCCTGGTACGATTCCCTCTGTCGGTTCTTACAACACCCACGGGACGATATGGAGTAGTGAATATCCTTACACTGCCACTGCACGGTAATATAAATGTATACTATGCTTACAATAGTAATTCTAAACGTGGCAATACCAATATTATGATCGTAGCACTACAGGGGTCTGACCGAGGTTTGAAGATTACCTTTTTTAATTATAAGAAAATATTACGCGTCATAAATATATATATATAAATTTATTATGAGATACTTAATCATTTTTTAATTCCGTATCAAAAGTTAAAAAAGGCATAGATACTCGTAGATTTGCCAGGTATATTTAAAAACACACTATTGCAGTTTCTATTTACGTGATCGTAAACTCTGATTGTTCCGACTTTGATGATATTACCTTTGTAAATTCATATTTTACCAATTATTCAATGTGGATATAATTTCAAATGCTATAACTTTCCCACGGTAGTCTCAAATTTTCGTGTGCTAGCATTTTTATCTATTAAACCTGAACCATTGGCGTATCGAAAGTAAAATAACAATAAATTATCCTCGTTAAAACTGCTTCGTAACAACATTCATACTATAGTGGCGTGTAACTTGTACTATTTTTACAAAATTGTGATATTTTATAAATGTCTCCGTATCTCTTACACTGCAATTGACCACCCTTCTATTCACTCGACTGCCCTAGAAGGATTTTTTTCGATTATATGTACTTCACGCACAATCCCTAACGGGGTAGCTAGAGAGAACAGATCGCCAAGTGTCACGATCCTTACATACCTCTTTCGCTTCTTTCATGTTCATTAACTTCTTCTTAGTATCTTCTAGGTATCCGAGTACTCTTGACTTTTCTCTCTTCGAGTAATTTGCTCACATGGTCTTCGAAAGTTAGTCTCGGTCTACCTGGACACCTTTTAATATTTACTTTCGCGCTATATATTTTCTTCACCATTCGGTCTTCACTCATTCGCTCAACGTGCCCAAACCATCGGAGTACGCCCCTATCAATTTTTGTGATAAGGTCATCTTTCAATCCTGCCATATTGCGAATCTCTTCGTTTCGCTTTCGGTCGGCTATGGTAACGCCGCACACTTTACGAAGAGATCGCATCTCCACTGCATTCAACTTGCTTTTATGCTTCTTCTGGCATACCCAGGTTTCGCTGCCATATAACAAAGTCGGTACCAACACTGCGTTATGTATTGCAAGGCGTGCACTCTTCACCACGCCTTGCCTTTTGACTAACGCATTCAGGGCACCATTGACTTTGTTCCCGGCAGCGACACGCCTGTCCACATCTAAATCACATCTTCCATCCCGGCTGAAAGCACTCCCCTCCCCAAGTATACAATTTCATTTATCTGTTCTAGACATTCTAGACATGTATTTTGTTTCATCATATGTACAGCTGTGTTTCGAATGGTAAGTGTAGTGATCCGGAGACTCTTTTTTACTGGAAACGAGGCATTCCAACTTAGTCCTGAGGGGTGACAACGTATCTGCGTTTTTATTCTTAATCGAGAGTAAATGTAGATGTCTATGTGCCACAGCATCCACTTATCATCAGGTGGACTGTGTGCTCGTCGGTCACCCTTATTCTATATATAATAAAAAACTAGATTCTAGTAAGCTATGCGGCTGCAATTAGTACTCGTAGTTTTATTGTAAGGATGAGACCGCGTAGACTTATACTCTGGCAGAGGCAAACGCCTGCCTATGGTTACTTCCGTCCGATCTGCCGGTGGCCCATGTTGCTCTATGGTTCTGAGACGACTGAAATAGGAAAGAGAAAAATACCTAATCATAAAAAATGCTGTATACGATGTATTTGTTGCAAAATGTAAACGTGGTTATAAAAAGTGTAGAGTAACGAGTTTACAGTATAGACAAAGCGAGAGCTTACGTCATTAAAAATAGCATGCACATATGAACTAACCTTTACTCAAATGACAAAAGAATAATTCCACAAAGCCGACTCGTATTTTGTTAATTTTAAGTATCTAAACAGCTACAGCGTATTCGTAAATACGACTTAAGTTTTATTTTCAACATGAAAATAAAAGGAAATTTCCCTTTTTAGCAATTTCAATTCTACCATATTACAGCTTACAAGAGTTGCATGTAGAATCATAAGCTGGTAGATTAAGTCCCGGAAACATTGTGTATAATCGATTGGAAACGCTGCGAATATTATATGCGAAGCGTGATCAAACTTGAATAAGCATTCATTAAAATGTGTAAATAGGCTATCGGCTGACGCTGAAGGTGTGTCTCACTGGCATGTAAATGGGTCATAGGCCATTATGCGCAGATATTGTGCAGGAGCCATTGTAATTGCTCTTCTATTGTGTTAGACGACAATAAACAATATTACCATACATTAAATGAAATACACTGCCCATGTGTCAGGACTTAGTAGCGGTGTTTTAGTCAAAGGACCGTCCTCATTGTTTTAAATATACATGTATGTGTTATTTCGTTTTAAAATATATATGTTTGTCAAGCGCGTCAAAGTTCACCGCACTTGCTTGTTAATTAGTATTCTTTTTATGCCAGCTAAAGCGAACGAGTCACACTGTGATTGTTGGTGACTGTGGGTTATGGCCCATAGTCATCCGATTAAAAATCAAAATATAAATGCTTTATCACCCCTGAAGGCTAGGATAGAATGCCCCGTATCTATTAAAAATTAAATGGTTCTCTGATTGTCTACGCTCACCATACGAAACACAGGAGTATTTAGCTGCTATTTATTTTACGCTGGTATTTTGTGAGAGCGAGGCACTTCCTCGGCCGAACCGACCTATTAGTGATGCAACCATCATATAGCTGCAACACATGCGACTGGAGCGTGGCTGTACCACATTTATGAGGAAGTTGGATTTAGTGCATCGTAAGTGACATTGAAATATTTAAATATGTTTCAACTCTATCGTTTTTGTGACTTTTGATTTAATTAAATAACACTAAGTAGGTACAAATAAAACTATTAATCTTTCCATACAATATTTTTTATTCAATTCTTAATTTTTTAGTTTCATAAACAAACAATTATTTAGTGCTTTTAATCGATGATTAGATCTGATTTTTTAATACATGTATATTAAAGTTGTTTCATTAACTCTTGAGCTATGAAATATCTCACATGTTAACGAAATTTAATTAAAACGGTTAGATATATAATAATTTTTCTAAAGTTTAAAACAAAGCATAGTGATAAGTGATAACATAATAATTAAAAGTAACTTTATTACTCTTCGATCAAAAACATTGATCGAAGCTACTACTCGCTTCAAACTGTGCTACTATGTATTATGTAATAGTTTTACTAACTATTCACTAGAATGATAATAATTATTTGACTGACAAACAATGCGATGTTCTTGAGATACGAGGTCTCTAGCGACACGGCGACGTCACTACTTATGTGTTATCGGAAGACGATTATTAAATATTAAGAATAATTTTATTCTCAAAGCTGGAAAGAAACAATCACGGAAATAATGGGCCGCGTAATTTAATAAATTATACCATGTGTAGACGACATAACATAATCGATTACCCTCTTTCGCCTCTTGGTTGTTGTAAAATCTACTACGAGAAATCCTTAAAAAAATCTGATGCTTTACAATAGATGGCGGTGTGACCATCAAGTTTATGCTAAACGTAAAATAACCGGACCGCTGACGGAGAGCAGAGTTAAAGGTGCAAGACGTCTGCTAATGCGATCGCCAACCCGCCTGTTAAAGGTGGTGATAAAGGCAAATCCTTCCGACGAACTGATGAACAATGTGATACAAATAGAAGACAAAATAAAAAAAAAATGTTGGTACATATCATCGCTTCCAAACGCCATTTAGAATCAATGTTTTTAGTATTTTTGAATGTAATTTAAGGTACATAATTTAATCATATTCTCTCGTAACTTGTTTAGTTTTAGAGATAGACCCCGTAACAAAATCTGTCTAAAACTGATAACTTTGACAGCCCTCATTTCTTTTGAAGATAAAAAATGCTAAAATAATTACTTTTTCTTTACTCAATGAGCTCTCTACAATCACAACCACATCTTTGATTAGAAAAGGTTTTTTTCAACCTATGGGACCCTAAATGAAAATAATTTATTTGAATTTCTATAATTCAATATTTAGTTTTGGGTCAACGTTCTCAGGCAGACTGACGAACAAATGGACAGACAGACAATCAGGCAGTAGAGTGACATTAATAGTGCGCTTTGGATACGGAACCCCAAAAACTCATCTTGATCTTTGTCAGACCAAAACACCTATAACTGGCAGGATTTGCTATAATTATAAAATTTTACAGGTGTATGCAAGATCAGACGTTACGCTGCTTTAACGCTCTCAGATCTTATCGCTAATTTAGCTGTTATAAGACTAGCATTAATATGCGATGATTATTCCGCTCGAGTTGAAAGCCGCAGAATTATTTGTGGTTAGTCTTAATCGACTTCTGGATACCATCGGATACCCATCATGATAGGTTCTCCTATGCTGCCAACACACGGTAGCTTAAATAAAAACAATGCCTTTGTTTTCAATCTACCGTGGCCGCTAACAATGCGGTCTTTGCCAGTTCAATGACGACGGTTGATTATAAAAAAACTTAGACAAACTTGGCCACCGCATGCCAGCGCTTTCTCATAAGACGGTAAACTTAGCAAACTGGATAAAATATATTTAAGAAAAATATTTTTGATCCTGCCGTTTTCTTGATTTTTATTATTTAAGTATCAAATTAATCGCTTCATTTACATATTAATACAGTAGTTAAATAAAATTCAAATGATTCTCTGGCAAGATTCGTCAAGCTTTTTTGATAGTTATAAAGTTTCACTCATTTACTATTAACTACTATGTTTACGTCAGTAATTACATTTTCTGTTTTTAATTTAGTTGGCATTTTTAAAATTTGCAGAGTAGGTAAAACAGTTTTACTTTATTAAAATCTGTAATTTAGTTGACCTTTTTAATTATGCAAAGTTGGTAACAAATAAATGACTTGTTGCCGAGGCATATGCATTAAGGTTTTTTTCAATAGTAAATCTATTTATAAATCTGTAGTAGAGTAGTAAGTAGTATAGTATAAACTGCATTTTATAAACGCGTCACCGTTATCAATAAATATTCTATAACTCCTTAGGGTCAGATCACACCGAGACGTGACGCGACGCGACGCGGCGTGCACTTTTTAAGACGGTTCCCCTAGCGAGAGACCTTGAGCGTTCGGTCCCATACAATCCACGTGCTCTCGCTACAATATATTGCATTAGAAATTCCCCCTGGATTTTGCAATATTTTCTTTATAAAATCGAATTTTAGTCCTTTGAAAAAATGAAATAGGTCAAAAGATTTGAACCACCTCCCCGGTATCTGATTGAGTTGAAAGGAGACAATCATTTTTGGGCCCACTAGAAATATTAACGACGTTTAATGGTATTTACACCAAAAAAAAGACACCAAATTATAATAGTAAATGGTCTATAGATTTTTCGAAAATGTAAACGGAAACAAGAAATCTGAAAAAAAATTAGTTGTTTTGACATTCGTGTTCTGATCATTGGCTAAGGTAATGTAATATTTAAAAAATTATTGTCTTAGAGATGTGCCGTGATAACTCGGAAAAAATCGACTCGAGTTGAAATTCAGGTAACTCGATTTTGAGCTCGAGTTAAACAAATTAGATGAACGAAGCTGTGTCAATATTTCACAAATTATTTTTATAATTGTTCTTCCATACAACACAATTATTATTACTACACTTAATAGGTTTAATTATTTTTGGTATGCGTATCGACATCTTCATAAAATAATATCACTCTAACGTTATGACGTAAGTTTTAATGTTATTAATAATTTGACTATCCAAAGTATATATAATCAATTTATATCATATATAACATAAATTGATACAACATTATATACATATTACCTAATATCAATTTATTTATTACATAATATATCAATAAATTGCTCGAATTAGTAAGTCGATTTCATCACTAAATTGTAGACAAACACTGCATTGGCCGTAAGATAAAGATGCGATTCGAGTAGAGTTTTGTGACTCGAGCCACTCGGGTTAATTTACGAGTATGTATGTATGTCATTCTAGTTGTACACTAGTTTTTGAGTAAATCAACTATTTACAGAAAAGTTTATCACTAGAGTTGAGACCAGCGATTACTTTAGTTAAACCATTTTTAAATATGTACCTTTATAAATAAGTAATATGTGGCAACATGAAATTAAAACTATAAATCAATATCATAAATAAAACTAAGTTCAGGTTTGTTTACAACTTGCCAGATGCAAGTTTGAATTTGGATGCAACTTGTGATGTCACCCGAAGCGACTTATAATATATACAAGTAAATTAATATCTATATAGCACCCCCTGAATCTATACATTGCGCCGAGTTAACTCGGTAACTTGGTAAAATTTATTTTCTATCGATTATCGAGTTGGACAAATTCACTCGATTCACTCGAGTGACATAAAACATAGTTGGAGTCGCATCATTAAGGTAAGAACAAAATGGAGTTTTTTATTTACAAGCATTAAACTAATGTTTTGGCTGACGCACAAACCGTGCAGGCCAAGAAAGGGAAAAAAAACTAATGTTTAAGAAAATATGGATATTATCAATTATCAGAAAGGTTAGCCAAATATTAATTGACACAAGTACGTATGTTTTTCTCTTTTTTGTTTTTGTGGTAAAATTCGCAAATAGAATATAAGAGTTTATTAATTTACAATATAATAGAATAGCTAGGTTGTGAAAATCTATTATTAAGTTTGTATATTTTACCTCAAACAAATACAAATAATAAACAGGTCTTAGAACCTTATTAGTTTGTTAAAAGTGACCAAGTATTAAGTTTATTTTATTAGTAAAATCTAAATTAAATAATAAATAGAATAAATGCACAAAAGAAGTTATTATAATGTTAAAAGAAAGTAATATGTGATAGTAATATAAGTGTTCTTTGGGCCGAGGGACTTAAAGAGGGTTTTGAAGAGCAATTCATATAACTGCATTTGTGTACAAATAGGTACCTTATGTATTCAGCAAGTTGCTTAATGCTAAATGGCTTTTTTGTTAAGCCAGACACAGATCCTGGATTTATACCAGCCACAGTAGATAGGCAATATAAATGTTACATATATTTATGTGTAAAAAATGTAGTAATTATTTGTACTAGAAGCAAATATAAAGTTTAATAATAATAGTTTGCATAAAAAAAAGTGTAATGGTTGTTTCTATTATGCTTAGACAGCTGTGTTGTTCACTGTGCAGAAAGGAATATTATTTTGTCATCTAGAATCAGATATACTTAATATAACAATAATATCTTTGTCTACTATGTAAGTACATGAAACCGGTAAAAATAAAATGTGAGACAACTTTTACATGGTTGAATATCATTAATGTTAATCAATAATTACTGCTTCTGTATTTGATCAGCTGGAGCTGATTATTGCTGTATAATTTATAATAATTTCTTTATTATTTAACATATGAAAAGGCAGATATAAGAAAATGCTCACAGAAATATGTAAATACTGTTTATTGACATTGAAGGCATTGTCTTATCTCATATCTCTTATTATTAAAAATGTCCTTTTAATTCCTATATAATATAGAAAAAAATAATATATTGATAAGAATTATTATTTAGTTAAGACACCTTTACAATTGTCATTAACTTCTTTTCAGGTGGATCGCTTAGAACAAATCTCTATGCCGTGCAGGCTGAAAGCTTGCAGAGACAAAAAGTGTATGGATATTGAAGACAACAGTCTTATATCATATATCTTATAATTGAAAATTCCTTCTGATTGCTTACAATATCATAAATGTACATGTTACCATCAAGTTATTTTCAAAAAACCTTCAGAAATATATCTAACACTAAAATGTTTCTACCTATGTCCGTTATAGACAAAACATAAGAAACCTTCAAACCAATTTAAATGAAAATGTTTGTGTGTGTTTGGATGGATCCCTAGATGGTTTATATTTACATTTGGACTCGGTAGATGGCACTGTTGTCGAGATCCATAAATCACCAGTGCACAGCTGAGGCGCATCGCTAGTAATAAATACATTTAAATTAAGCCTGTGTTTTTGTAATCCTTACACAAACAGTTTAAAACATCTTACTTCCACACTATTTATCATTGTGTAATAACATAGATAAGGCATGTTAATTCCTAGTCATTTTATTATGATGTATACTACTTACTAATCAACCAAAACATTTTAAAATAATGTCTTGACCCCGCTGCTGTCTATATATGTCAGTCAATCATCAAAGTTCAAAAAATGTATTAAATTAAGTTTGTATAAAAGGGGTTATTATAGTATAAAGGAATTTATGGCTGACCATAACCCGTGGGTAAGGTGATCGCTACCAAGCTATTTCTAATTTGTTCTGTGTTGTTAATTATGACATACATGATTGTAAGCTGGCTTTTTTTTAAAAGAACCACTGGGTATTTTGCTGGTTCTCTTCAAGTCAGAGGTTTTTTTCCGAACCAGTGGTAAATTAAAAAAGTGACTTTCAATAAGTATTATTTATAATCTAAATTGAATAAAAGGTTTCTGTTTCTGTACCTACTACTGTTAATAGAATACTTAAATAAATTATGATTTACAATAATAAATAGAATTACCTACATTATATTTTCTTTTTTGTAATACAATCAGTTTAAAACGTATCTTACTGTGTGTTGGTAATATCATAAATATAAATAGACATTATCCCTTAGCCATCTTAGTATTTAGAATTACACTCACAACCAATCAATACATGTCAAAGTTAGAATCCATATGACATTTGTGCATAGACAGGCACTATGTTTTGCCCGAACTAGTGAAAGGTTTTACATCAATTATAAAATATTTATAAATGCTGAATATACCTACAGCTTAGTTTTATATGTACTATTATTCAAGACATTATCCCTTAGCCATCTTGGTATTTAGAATTACACTCACAACCAATCAATACATGTCAAAGTTAGAATCGATACGACATTTGTGCATAGACAGCCACTATGTTTTGCCCGAACTAGTGAAAGGTTTTACATCGATTTTAAAATATTTATAAATGCTGAATATACCTACAGCTTAGTTTTATATGTACTATTATTCAAGTGTGCACTATTTTAACTTATAATATCGATGAATACTACTAGAAAATCGCTTTCAGTTTGTTTTTAGGTTATTGTTAGATTCATATTTTATTTGTTAATTTCTTAGGACTCCGTTTAGATGCAGTAAAACTAATAATTTTATCGTAATCTATGGATTATAAGGAATAAATCGACTTGCATTTCATTGATAATCTTTAAAATTTGTAGTGGGCCCATTCTCCATAGAAAAATTGATTGTCTCCTTTTGTATACAATAATTTCAGAGACAATCCAATAATATGATAGGCATAAACTGGTGCTACAGCAAGGATTCCCCTAGCTACTCTTCAACGGGTAGTAGCAGGGTCACAAAATGTTGTATGTTAAATTTTGATAGTTTAACACGATCCTTACGAGGGAACTCTATAACCGTTAGTAGCATTTACTCGGAACTTGTATTTAAATTTAATTTTGTTTGCTAAATATGATCTTCACCATAAATTGTTGCTGCAGACAGGATAGTCTACTTACGAGGGACTCCTCATGAGCTAGGTATAGTAAACTTTATGTTAGATTCAGAATTTATCATACCATTAAAAGAAACAATAAATTATTAAAAAAATATAAAAAGAAAATTATTAGAGTAAGTAATTTGTAAAGTATTCCATCATACTGAATAATAAAACTATTTAACAAATGTTTTGTTTAAATTGTCTTAACCTATTGTGACAACCCTACCAAAATGGGTAACAATTTTGTACGTTCATAACAAGCTTTGTCTCAGTGTTCAGTTTATCTACTCATGTGGTAGCGTGCAAGATCGGTGCACTGCCAGCGACTTCACGACACGGCGACGCGTTGCGCAGTGCAAAACCACAACCACTAGCCTCTATAAGCATTATCGCGTCTCGTCGCGTTTCTGTGTGAACTGACCCTTATTCACAATCATCCTGAACACACCTTTTTAAGTACATCCTTTCCTCCTTCTTTCGATTTACATTCGTAATCGTCTAGTAGACTCCATTTATGTAAAACTAGTAGGACGAGTATGTTACGGAAATTACTGTACTCACTTTAAGTATACCCTTACTATACGTATAAGATACAATTACATGTATCATCTTCTGCACCAACTCGTAAAAGTTTACTACACATGCAACGCATGAATGTTTCCCGTTATAAGAAGAATTTGCCATAAACACCAAGGTTAAAAAAAAGTTAAAGTCTGCAGACAGATTTGTGATCGGATTACGTGACTTTGCCTCTTGACGGTGCTCCCCGTTGATCTGGGTATTTTACGTGAGTCATAGTGGTGATGGCGTTTCGTTATCTATAGAAGGCCTTGAGATATTTTTGACATTTTCTGTGATATGATTGTGGTAATCACGGTGCTAATTGGTTACACTGTCACCACACTACCTATCACGACACGAATTGTAGTAAGTAAAAAAATTAAATGAGATTTATGTTTTTATAACAAAATAAAATTATTCTAAATTACTTTTCGAATAGAAGTGATTTATAGGATATCCAGAATCACTCGGGCGGCATCCGTACCCTAAGGGGCAACCGTACTAACACTAAAAATGCGAAATGTAGTAAACTAAGATAAATTGTTGTAAACATCAGTCATGAGACATTCACACGCGAAAGCGAACAAATTGTATTTTTATTTCGGTGTAACATATGTGTATCTATGTGATATATTACACGAATGTTATTTTCGGCTAGAATGTAACCCAGCATTTACGACCAGGCGTTCAAATATTCACGCCACGGTGCCACGTGGTTGTCATTTTACAGAGCTCTAGTTGTTTTGAATAACACAGTTACTTATTTGGTTCATTCATTATTTTCATTTACTACAGCCGATCGGAACTCGAGTACTGTACCTTATCCTATAGATTGCGTCATAGGGGCAGATATTTGCCATAGTTGCCACGCTTCGACTCTCGGGTTGACAACCGTAGCTTAGTTTAAAAAGAAGTTTCTCTGCCCATCTCCTTTTTCTATTTTCCTCTATCGCTGCTAATGAAATCCACGGGATGATACAGTGTACAGGTTTCTCTTAGGCCGCCCCTACTCGGCACAAAGTAACGGTTACTATAATATTAATAATGCTTATTGCTTTTCTAATTGGATCACGTAAAGTAGTAAATTGGACTGCGGTATCCCTAGAAGAGTTTGCAATTTTTACAGGTTTTATGCCCTTGGCAAAACCTGAAGTACGCGTGATTTTATGCAAGCTATCGTTACTTTGAATTAATAACAAAATTAAAATGCAAAATATATGGTCATGTGCTTTGAATTAACAAAACTAAAATGAAAAATATATCATCGAGTGATTTGAATTAACAAAGCTTAAGGGGAAATATAATCTGAAATGGCTTAGCAAGATCCTTCGTTATGCCGAAAATGTTGCAGCATTAATTTTGAAATAAATATATGGTAAAGTTGAGCATTAATGTTAAGGATTATGTTAGACGAAAACACGATTTCGTAAAATTTTCTCGATAGAAAAAAAATCCAAAGTTACCTCCAAAATAAACAAAAAACCGCTGTTATTCATATGATACTTTAAATAAGATCATGAAACTTTGCATACTAACTGAACTAACTATAAAGCAGTGCTTATGTTATTTACTTTTTTTAAAATACCATTATTTTCACTGTAAAAAGAAATTACCTAAACTATCGGCGCGTAAGCTTGATTCCTGTCGCCCCATTAGTATCGCTCCGGCTTTTTAAGGGAGAAGTTGTGTCGCTTACGATCAGAATAAACATTACGCAAAAGGACAACGTAAAATTAAAATGGGAAATAACCGTTATAAAAATAAAAAGCGACTGGGTTGGCGTTAAGAAACAGGCATAAATATGATAAACCTAATGAAATAAGTATCTAACGACCTTTCTACTTACAGTATTAGTGATTAAAAACATGTCGGTACATAGCATACGACGCGCGGGCAAGTGGCGACGAAATTAGAATTTGAGCTGACTTACTATATCCCCTTAAATGAAAAATATATTCACCATACGAAACACAGCAGTGTCCGTCGTCCGATGGATATCGTAAAACGCGACTTTGGTAAATGTAAGAAACTCTCTTAAGGCGCTACCCTGACCAAAACCTGGCAAAAGTGCGTTTTTCAGAGACTATTATCTCATTAGTTATGAGAAATAAGCTACATCTAAAAGTACATTATTAATGTTCGATATCCTATCATCACATTCCACGTTCTAATTTGTCTTTATGTGTTATGAATACATTTAAAATCTACTTTTAAAAAATGACTAAAATTATTGATTACATGCATCTGTTGCTAAAGGAAATGCTCTAATCATTTGAGAATTACACTAATGGATAGATAATTTAAAAATCTATATTATACACGTTTTATTTAATTTCTTAAGTTCGCTTATCTCTTTTAATTGAAATAATTCCAAATATTCGGGCGTATTTTTCCGTGATATACAGGGTGGCCCAAAAGTCGTGGATCAAACGCAACTAGGGGTTAGATGGGGTCATCAGCTGCAAAAAGTTGTTCTACGGGAGGTCCTTAAAGTCAACCCCTGCAGAGTTAT
The DNA here is from genome assembly GCA_036936625.1 of Parnassius smintheus behrii. Classification (NCBI taxonomy): domain Eukaryota; kingdom Metazoa; phylum Arthropoda; class Insecta; order Lepidoptera; family Papilionidae; genus Parnassius; species Parnassius smintheus. The sequence goes on along the minus strand of JAUPFT010000002.1, from coordinate 19,513,554 downwards.
AATTTATTTTGTGTTTTTATGAGAAAATTGACTTTTTTTAACTAATTCTTATTAGAATGCCAAAAAATAAACATCCTCTATCTTTTTTATAATTTTCACTAGATTGGTACTGATGAGTCCTTGCGTTAGACATGCTATTTATGGTTGTTTATTGGGTGTGTTGAAGATAGTGTTAAGTTTTACGATTATTATTTTTCTCAAATCATAACTTTTTATTTACTTCGGACCCCACTGTGAAAAAAAATACTCTACCGAAAAGTGACCCTGTATTACAAGTTTTGGCGCATTTAATAGGGATTCTGAAAAGGTATTACACATGGTTATGCGTGGCTTTGATATCTTTTTAGGACGATTATTCATGGCAAGGCCAAAGTTAACCCAACCATAAAACTCGGTTAGGCTTATTTAAAAATAAACTAGAATTAATACAATTAATGACAAAGACTCTCTGCCTCTCTTTTACACTAACTATTTAATCCTTTGTCAGTAAAAGGCCGGTTGGCCCGTCAGTTCAGGTAGCGATATCTTTTCTAGGAAACAAAAGGCTGGGCCGGCAGGGGCGGGGGCTGGGGGATGCGCGTGAGCATGTTTCTTTAGAATGTTTAGTGTTCTTTAGTAACTCGCTTCCTGCCTGTGTGTACGCACGTGTTCTTTTTCTCAGTTTTACGACGACTTGTGACCAGTTTCTTTCCTTTGACCTACGCTTTGTTTTTCGGACTTGTGATAGATTGCCTACCTGTGACCAGTGCTGTGTGAATCGGACGGATTGGCTACAAAAGTGGACAGATAGCTGCTGCGAGGAGAGAATACACCCAACGGGAGTATGCAGAAATGCATTACCTGTATGGCTTTTGCGACGGTAATGCCCGGGCTGCTGCCAGGGAATATCGTCAACGCTACCCTAACCGTGATCGTTTTCCGGATTACAGGGTCTTTATGCGCGTACATAATTCGTACATGGAGGGAGTCTTACCCGGTCAGCATGCTATGAGAGCAGGCAGACCAGTGATGCAATTTGAAAATGAAGATGAAGTGCTGAGAGAATTAAGATTGGATCCTAGTATAAGTCAACGCCAAATATCCAGTAATATCGGGATTCCAAGATCGACGGTGCAACGTGTCATTAACAGAAAAAAATATCACGCCTACCACGTGCAAAGGGTGCAAGCTTTGCTGCCCGGTGACTATGAACCTAGAGTGCGGTTTTGTAGAGAGATGCTAAGATATCACAGAGAAGATCCGCAGTTCTTTAACAAGGTTTTATGGATGGATGAGTCAACTTTTAGAAGAATGGGAGTATTCAATATCCACAATCTACAATTTTACTCCAGAGTAAACCCCCATATCATAAGAAATGATCGATTCCAGAATCTGTTTGGTATTAACATGTGGGCTGGTATAATTGGCCAGCAGTTGGTGCTGCATGAAATGCCAGCAAGGCTGAATGGTGCTCAGTATTTAAATTTTTTGCAAAATAATTTAAACCATATTCTTAACGAAGCTGAAGTTACAGAAGAAAGAATAGCAGAAATGTGGCTGCAACATGATGGCGCCCCGCCTCACTACGCTCGAGCAGTCAGAGATCATTTGAACGAGCGCTTCCCCAACCGGTGGATTGGTCGAGGCGGACATGTTGCGTGGCCACCCCGGTCGCCCGATTTAAATCCATTAGATTTTTTTCTTTGGGGCTATTTTAAAGAAATAGTTTACCAAGGAGAGAACAATAGCGAACAAGAACTACGACAAAAGCTCGAGTTTGCTAGAGTACAAGTAACTAACAACAGAAGTGCATTCCGTAGGTTACGTAGGAATTTTATTAGACGGTGCAGATTATGTATTATGGTCAGAGGCAGGAATTTTGAGCATTTATTGTAAAATGTTTTGCTTAATAAAACAATTATTTCACAATCGTTGCTTTGTTTTTTCGTCCTAGAAAGATATTAGAGCCACTCATGGCCATGTGTGCCTTTTCAGAATCCCTATTAAATGCGCCAAAACTTGTAATACAGGGTCACTTTTCGGTAGAGTATTTTTTTTTCACAGTGGGGTCCGAAGTAAATAAAAAGTTATGATTTGAGAAAAATAATAATCGTAAAACTTAACATTATCTTCAACACACCCAATAAACAACCATAAATAGCATGTCTAACGCAAGGACTCATCAGTACCAATCTAGTGAAAATTATAAAAAAGATAGAGGATGTTTATTTTTTGGCATTCTAATAAGAATTAGTTAAAAAAAGTCAATTTTCTCATAAAAACACAAAATAAATTATAACTCTGCAGGGGTTGACTTTAAGGACCTCCCGTAGAACAACTTTTTGCAGCTGATGACCCCATCTAACCCCTAGTTGCGTTTGATCCACGACTTTTGGGCCACCCTGTATTGTAGCGAGAGCGCGTGTGGATTGTATGGGACCGAACGCACAAGGTCTCTCGCTAGGGGAACCGTCTTAAAACAACTTAAGAAATAGTAAATTTTAGCATCGACGATTGATGTAGTCAATTTAGCATTGAACATTTTAGTGTAAATTTTATCGAGTTGCTTTCGATTAATTATGGTTTTGTAGTAGAGGATAGTAGAAGCATAGCCATTGGCTAAATATGGCAAAGGAATTTTACTGGTCCACTAAGGTGGTGCACCAGTTCAAATTCGAAATTGCGTGTTTTGTAAAGGGGATGAAAATAAGAATCCATTGTTTTTGAAAGTGATATTAATTAGTTAATGCAACCTGCAAGTTTTAAAACTTTATATATATATATATATATATATATATATAATAAAAAATAAGGTATTGTAAAACTGCTATCAAAAACTATATTTCTTATAACTAGCCTTATAAATTCTCCAGACCTTTCGAATAATAAATTTGTTTACTTCTTCAGTTAGTTTTGTCATTACGTGCATGTAAATTTGGTACACAGAGGACAGTTTATAACATCTCACATTTAATTTTTTATCATCATCATTACAACCCGTCGCAAGTCAACTAGCAAATATAGGCCTTCCTTAAGGAATACCACAAAACACGATTCTGAGCACCTGCCTCCATTAACTTCTTGCATTTTTTTCTATAAGAGGGAAAAAACGAGCAAGCGGCACACCCGATGCTAAGTGACTATCGTCGCTTGTGAACAACTGAAACACCAGGATAAGGTATGTATGTTTTACAAGTTCGTCACTTCATTTACGCTGCCAATGGAGAACCTTTCTTCTCCATCGGTTGTTGGCTCTTCAAACTATATGACAGGCTTATTGCCACTTCAACTTAAGGATCCGTTGAGTTATGTCGGTTTCTGTGATTTGTATTACCGTACTGCATCCCATTATTTTAGTAGGTTAAAAAATCAATAGCCTGTTCCCTCTGAAGACTTAAACCGTCCGCCAGGGGCAGCACTAGTGCGGGTACACGTGTTTTAAATCCCTATTGACAGTAACGTTAAACATACATTATAAAAATGGAATTAACAGAATATACCCGGAGCAAAATTGAAATTTGCTAAAATAAAGATCATCTTGTTCGAGATTTAAGACGATAGCTTGCATGTCGTGGTTTACTTGTTTCGGGTAGTAAAAATGTACTCGTAGACAGGTTAGTGGTCGGTGACAGTTCGTTTTATTTGTCGTCAGATATTTAAATCTTTCATGTACATATTTTTGTTAAAATCCTTTTCTTAATTTAAGATTTGAAGAGTGCATTGCGAATGGTAATGATAAAGTAATTTTTATCAGAATCGATGGTGGTAAATGTTTAGAGGGTGAGCAGCTTATGCGTGAAATTACTCAATCCAGTTCCACAGACATCCTGCACTTTTATTTCTTCAAATTGGGCAAGTTTCCTATCCCGGACTTTATCTCTATCTATTCCTTGTACTTGCTGTCTTGCTACAATATATAATTATGTGACTTCTGGTGCTATTGATAGAACTTTGAACCTTTATTTTAAACATGGAAGATAATGCTACTGATAGGAGTTATTACTTGAGTAATACCTCTTATCAGTAGCATTTATCTTCTTTCTTCAGATTAATCTTCTTTCAGAGCAACTGTAACTTAAATAAGAGTAGCTCTTGATAACAATAGTAGCAAAATTATTAATGCTCTTTGTCACTTTCCAGCATCTGCTTTGAAGAAATGTTCCTATATTATTGCTGTACTTTATAAACTTGAAGATTACCGTATAGTAAGTATTACCGTACACTACCGTTATGATGCTCTGACTTGTACATCCAAACTAAAAGAGCAACAAGGGTAACAAGGGTAAAAAGTTTGACAATAATCCAGACAGTATTTAAACAGCCAGCTATCTCACAAAACATAAACATAATTTTAAAAACAAATGTAAATTATCTTTTGTAATTTTTAAATTTTAGTATGTTAAGGGGAAACCTGAAATGGCTTAGCAAGATCCTCCGTTATGCCGAAAGTCTTGTAGCATTAATTTTGAAATAAATATATGGTAAAGTTGAGGATTAATGTTAAAGATTATGTTAGACAAAAACACGATTCCGTAAAATTTTCTCGATAGAAAAAAAATCCAAAGTTACCTCCAAACTGAACAATAAACCGCTGTTATTCATAAAATACTTTTAATAAGATCATGAAACTTTGCATACTAACTGAACTAACTATAAAGCAGTGCTTATGTTATTTACTTTTTTTAAAATACCATTATTTTCACTGTAAAAAGAAATTACCTAAACTATCGGCGTCCTGAAGCTTGATTCCTGTCGCCCCGTTAGTATCGCTTAGGCTTCTGAAGGGAGAAGTTGTGTCGCTTACGATCAGAATACACATTACGCAACAAGACGACGTAAAATTAAAATGGGAAATAACCGTGATAAAAATAAGAAGCGACTGGGTTGGCGTTAAGAAATAGGCATAAATATGATAAACCTAATGAAATAAGTATCTAACGACCTGTCTACTTACAGTATTAGTGATTACAAACATGTTGGTACATAACATACGACGCGCGGGGAAGTGGGGGCGAAATTAGAATTTGAGCTGACTTACTATATCCTCTTAATAGATTGACGTCTATAGCATAACTTCATAAAATGGACAGTTACTAACCTTTGATACAATCGTTGATAACGCATTTGGATTTCGTATTGTTGGACCATTTGGATTTATAAAATGTAATCGTCAACTTGATGTTATATAAACGGCACAAATTTTATATCATCTTGCTTGTACGTTAGAAGTGCAATTCGCGAATGCGCAATGTTTGGTAGGAATGACAATAAGGTAGGAAATCAAGACATGTGACCCCCCACTGGTGCTGCTTCTGGCGGATTGCTTTTAAATCTTCAGAGTAAACAGGCCAATTGTTTTTTTATATATATAACAATAACTAAAGTAAATTCAAATTTATATAACGCCTTTAATTTTACTTTAGTAATTATTAATGTTATAAATAGTAAAGACGCGATAAACTGTAGCGTGTGTGCATATATTGTGTAATCATCATTATCGCCCGTCTCTGCTGGTTCAAGTCCTGGCCTTGACTATAGCTTCTTGTTTGTTACCATTCTGGTTAGTATTTTATTTCTAGACCTGATATTTCGAAGTCCTCAATATATCATTAGTACCTATGTAACAATTACAGAATGACTCATCAAAGTTAATAGCCTCGCCGTGGCTGCATGCTACTAGCTTGTCAATTTTGAGATTAGATAGATTTTTGTTATACCTTAAATATACACATATACATTATTAATAATATCTTTTAATGTCTCAGATATTTTTAGATATAATTACGTGATAGAGACGTGCTGCAGTTATATTAGTAGTATAATTGTAGCACGAATGGGTCGGCACGAACGTGGACGGAGCACGCTCTCACAGAATATCAGCGTAAAATAGTGGCTTAATGTTATGTTTCGTATGGTGAGTATAGATAACCGAAGACCCTTTTTACTAGAAACTAGGCATTCCATTTTAGTCCTCACAGGTGACAACGCATCTGCATTTTGATTCGGAATCGAGGATAAATGAAGATGTAGATGTCTATGGGCCACAGCAACCACTTACCTTCAGATGGACTGAGTGCTCGTTTGTCATCCTATTCTCTAAAAAATAGATATCTCTCTCATTAATAAATTAGTTACTCTTTTTTTTAATGAGTAATCACTATTTGAAATATTAAACGTAATAATTATTAAAAGAAACAAAATAATTTGCAAGTCGCGATGATGGAAATGGGTTTACGAAATTGCTATTAGTAAATTAGTATAGGTACTAGCACCTTTAAGTTAGTGGCCTCGTAATTCCCTTATAAATGTTTTATGAAGGTGATGGCTGCCACATCTGTCATACTTGTGAAGAGGTGTTGTTCTAGTGGTTATATAATGTTTTATAATATTTCTTTAAATGACTTTAATAATTCATGCACAAATCTGCTAAAGTAGTCTTCATGCAATTTTTTAAACATTCACTTTACTACCGTACCTTTGGCATTAAGTTCGCTTCCGTATAAATCATGAGTTACGCTATCGGTAATCAGAAGTGCTCCGAAGAAATCACTCCGCCCACTAAGTAGCGTGGGTGAGCTGACCGCATGAAAATAAATCTAGACTTGGAGACAACTCGTTTCTCTGGTCACACAGGACAGTAACTTGTTCAGAACGTAATACTGTATGATTGCAATGGATAGTCCTGTGACGACATATAAATATTTCGAATATATTTGTTTATAAATTTGGACAAATAAACTTGATTAAATATAACTTGCATATAGACTGTAAACTTTAAGCGTTCAGTAATCATGACATAACTGTACCTACATTAGGTATAATGTGGAAACGATTCGTTTTGTTTTTTTTAATTTTCATCTATTCAATTCCAGATATAGATGACATTTTTTTAACTAGCTGTCCGCCCCGGCATCGCACGGGTGTGCATATTGACAGCAGCGCCACCTACCGGGTAAAATTGTGAAACTAAACCATTATCACAATCAACTTCAAAATCGTTCGAGCCGTTTTCGAGTTTTTGCGAGACGACACGGCAATTAATTTATATATAACATATAGACTTTAAGGTTACAGTAATTGACACCTGATGCAAACTTTTATTCATAGTCGTTCGTTCAATATGGACATTGCGTTCAAAAACGTTTTAATTGTGGGTCAATTATCATAATGATTGAACAACGGAGGTACCGTAACCATGTAATGGCGGTGTAAGAGTATCCACTACCCCATATTGTCGCGTGGGTGTCTTAAAAGACGAGATAGATAGGCAGTAGCATCTTCCTGATAACAACGCTTGGCAAGCGTGGCAACTATGGCCAAATACCCCCACGAGGCAGTCTATGAGGCAATCTATGAAGCAAGCCCATGTTCAGTAGTGGACTATTATAGGCTGTAATGGATGAATGGTATGAAAGTACCGTTGTTCAGAATAGGGTATTTTTTTAGAAAGTTACATTAAATACAATATCTAAAAGAATGTTTCAATGTGATACATACTGTATCTAGTTGTGGTTTTATCCTTGGTCAGTGTCGTTTTCTCGCCTACACGAGCTCACCGCAATTCAATCTTAAGGCTTTCCAACCGTAACGGGCTCTCGAAGGCAAGTAATAAACTTTGGACCTATATTATAAAACAGCCATTCGGTTTGATACTGCAGCACTTACTGGGCAACCTAGACGTTTAATAGTCGTATATACGTTACGGGCAGTAACAATAATGACTATCTAAAGAAAGTGTAGCATAAATCTTAAGAGAAACTTACTTGATTTATCGATAAAAGCCTTTTATTGCCCTTACCATATATTCAAAATATCTATAAATTAATTTTAATTACAAGTGGTTTAATTTTAATTTGTAAATAAAATTTTTAATACATTTACAAGTACAATACTTATTAATAAAAAAAAACCCTTCAACAGTAATCGCCATTGCGGCTAATACTGCCCGGGCCAAAAAAGCTTCTTATTTTACTTAATTCGTGTTTTCTTGTGTTTATACACAAAAACTATAATAAAAAAGTTTTTCTCAGATAAGTTTAGATTATAGTATAACCAATTTTCGTAAGAAATAAAAAAAACCTTAATTTTGCTACAAAAATGAATGAAAACACATATAGATAATTTATATTTCTCGATACTCTGATTTGATTTTCGATAAATTCAGCAATAATAAGCAAGAAAACACAAAATACGAGATAAAATGTTTAAAACAAGCATTGAATTTGTGCGATTTAATTGATGATTTTCGACTGGCAAATCTTCAAATTCGTCAAAGAATTACACATTAAAAATTATTTGTTATCTAGCTTTGTCTATCAAAAAGCCTTTCCATAAATATGAACAGATTACGAAACTGGCAACACAGTTAAATAACAGACAACCGCAGCAACCGTTCGCATTGTCCGGTGCGGGCCATCCCGGCGTTTTTGACTGTAGAAGGGTTAAGAGAAACTTACTTGATTTATCGATAAAAGACTTTTATTGCCCTTACCATAGAATCAGAATATCTATAAATTAATTTTAATTACAAGTAATTTAAGTTTTAATTGTAAATACGATTTTAATACATTAACAACAACTATACTTATTAATAGTTATTCTAAGTAGCTATTATTAATTGTAATACATTTGTCTATGATAATATACTTTAATATATTGTTAATGATAATGGCAATCAGCATTGGAAATAATAATAATTATATTAACAATAACCACATCATAGCAAATAAATAATTTTAATGTAATGAATATGGCACTAAAAGACTAGAGTTGCACAAAAGAAAATAACAGTAAATACCTAGCTAGGTTGGAATGGGTCATTTCAATTATATAAATAGCTATTTAGTTGTTTATGTAGCCTCAATAGCAGTTTAGGACTGTCAGCACAACGATGTTGCATGTTGTAAAACTGCGATTTCCGTGACTGTTTATTTCTACTACTTACCACACTACAAACGGATGTCTGCTACTTTTGGCATTTCCGTGACCACTCAGCAACCTATTTTCACGGATAAGTATAGTAACGAATACAAACAACCCATTTTTCTTAACGTGGTTAAGCCATGCTGCGGTTATATTGGTAGTATAGTTGTAGCACGAGTAGGTCGGCTCGAACGGGGAAGGACCACGCTCTCGCAGAATACCAGCGTAAAATGGTAGCTTAGTGCTGCTGTGCTTCGTGTAGTCAATGTAGAGAATCTGAGACCCTTTTTACTGGAAACGGGGCATTTTATCATAGTCCTCACGGGTGACAACGCATCTGCATTTTGATTCGTAATCGAGGATAAATGTAGATGTCTATGGGCCACAGCAACCTACCATCAGGTAGACTGTGTGCTCGTTTGTCACCCTATGCTATAAAAAACATACAAACAACCTCAACAAAAAAGTAATTCCTGAATGTATTTTATCAAAAATTTGGCAGCTATAAAGCTGGTAAAAGTTATATTACGGAAAGGACATTATATTGGCTAACATTATCTCCATACATCTCATATTTCTACACTCATAAAATAAACTCATTATCTCATGTCTTCCCGTACTGTGGTTTGCTCACCATAAAATCGTCATTATCCTCAAGCAGATTACTTTTCCCCGCAAGCTGTACAGAATATATTTTATACGTAAAGCTGAAAATACCGACACACGCCAGGCTGATTAATGGCCAAAGGAGTGCGATTCTATCGACTGCTTATACCAGCTAGACACGCTGACTGTCTCACAGTCCGGTTTGTGCTCCCCACAATTTGCTTTGCTGTGTCATTCACCGTGACCATCTGGCGAATAAACAAGCAACTGAGGCGTTTCAAGTAATTCTCGATCGATCGCTCTTATATTATAGTCGTATTTGAGATTAAACGTTGCCTCAAAGAATGCAAATTTACTAGAAAACGTACAAAAACTAGTTTGATACATCTTATTCACAGAAGCAAAACAAGTTACATCTAGCAATTTCAGTTCACTCACACCACTATGAGTAGTGGAGGATCTATTATATATAATTGCTTAAACAATTATGAAATACGTTGATTTAATCAGAAATGGCTATGGTTTAAAAAAAATAGCTGTGTCCGTTGTATCGTCAATTACGACGGAGTAGTAAAGAATTTTTATGTTTCGTTTATGATCAATTTATATTTTCTTAGCCGTAGCATTGTGTTGACTTTGATTATATAGACGGGTATATAATCAAAGTGTGATGAATTAAAATCAGCCGATCACGTTGTTTGCGTTTCTTTGGTAAATCGATACGCGATTGACTATTCAATTGTGATGACAAGCGCATTTCACATCCGATAAATTATTTAACACATTAGTCACAATATTTTAAACAGTATTACGCTATTTAATGGTTGTATTATTAACAAGTAATTTCAAGTTCGACATAATATTCTACTTAATTCGATGCCAACGAAGTAATAATATATTTAAAGAAAACATTCTCACAGTCACATATTATAATAAATCAAAAGGAAACGACGTCAATGCATTATCATAGCATTAAATACGGCTTCAGATACGCATGTAAAGCAACAAAATGTTAATAAAAGACGGAACAAGAAAAAACGTTAAGTCTACGCTTTTTGACGTGTTAAATATTTAAGAGGATAAAGTAAGTCAGTTCAAATTCTAATTTCGCCCCCACTTCCCCGCGCGTCGTATGCTATGTACCGATATGTTTGTAATCACTAATATTGTAAGTAGAAAGGTCGTTAGACACTTATTTCATTAGGTTTATCATATTTATGCCTGTTTCTTAACGCCAAGCCAGCCGCTTCTTATTTTTATCACGGTTATTTGCCATTTTAATTTTACGTCGTACTGTTGCGTAATGTATATTCTGATCGTAAGCAACACAACTTCTCCCTTCAAAAGCCGGAGCAATACTAATGGGGGGCGACAGGAATCAAGCTTACGCGCCGATAGTTTAGGTAATTTCTTTATACAGTGAAAATAATGGTATTTTAAAAAAAGTAAATAACACAAGCACTGCTTTATAGTTAGTTCAGTTAGTATGCAAAGTTTCATGATCTTATTTAAAGTATTTTATGAATAACAGCGGTTTATTGTTTATTTTGGAGGTAACTTTGGATTTTTTTTCTATCGAGAAAATTTTACGAAATCGTGTTTTCGTCTAACATAATCCTTAACATTAATCCTCAACTTTACCATACATTTATTTCAAAATTAATGCTGCAATATTTTCAGCATAACGAAGGATCTTGCTAAGCCATTTGACATTATATTTCCCCTTAAGACCTCTTTGCGTGAATACTGTTGAGTGCTGACCCGTCTGGTCATAAGCGTATTCAGTCTTCGTGGAGGGCGATGCATAATGCTGTGCGAGACTGTAACTGCTCACGTATTATCAAGGACAAATGCTAATGTTGAATTATCACTTTGCTTTGAACGCTAATCTAAACTAAATGTTCGGGCAAATGTCTACAAAATTAGTTAAGTATACCCAACAGTTTTGCCTTCTTATTAAAGTGCAACTAAAATGGTAATACATTTTTTGACATTAATTAAAATATACGTTACGTGGTAGAGCCACGCTGCAGCCATATTATGGTTGTAGCACAAATGGGTCGGCTCGTCCGGGGAATTTTCACGCTCTCACAGAATACCAGCGTAAAATAGCAGCTTTATACTGGTGTGTTTCGTATGGTGTAAAGATCCGGAGGCCCTTTTTAAGGTATTCCATCTTTGTCCTCAAGGGTGACAACGCATCTGCGTTTTGATTCTTAATCGAGGATACATGTAGATGTTTATGGGCTACAGCATCCACTCCCCTTCAGATGCACCCTTATTCGATAAAAAAATATGTTTATTGAATAGTTTAAAGTTAAAGACTCATAAATAAATGTAACAAAATTTGGATATATCTTATTTTTTATTATCTGACTAACAAAATGCCATGTCCGTGATCCATATCCAAAATTTTAGACAAAAATTGAGAAGGTAAAAGAAGCAAACATGGGAATGGAATTCGTGATACATACATGTAATGTAGTCACGCACGCGGGCTCTCGTCTTTATTTGTGCAAACAGCAAGAGATAGCAAAGTTTGTACTTGTAAGTAACTAAGATAAAATCGGGCACGCATAATATAAGCCCGCTTTTAACGAAATTCTTACCTGCGCCCGACGAACCGACGCCCAATTCATTTCTAAATCTCCAAAAAAAAAAAACCGTTTCCTTCACAATCTGTTTACAAGACCTCCGACACTGAGACCCTTTGTACTTCGCCTTTCCGTCCAAAGCGACGTTAGCAGCGACCTTTTTTTGTCCGCATGTTTTCATTCGAATTTCAATTTTTACCTTTGTCACTTCTCGGTTCATCTCGATCCTACGATAATTTCGAACTTAGATCCATAGATTTATTACTAATACATTTATTTTATTTGTTTCTCCTTTTATTCCCTGGCGACGCGGAGTTACGTAATCCGAAATCCAAAACCGTGATAAGTTGATTTGCATATGTGATGTAATTTTTTTACATTACTTCTCAGAATATCGCGATCACGTCTATAAATTTTTCTTAAAATTATAATATGCGGTGTTTTTCTTAAACATGGGTGAATTGCAGTGTCATGACATATATAAAAAACAAATGATTCATGACGCCTACAAACCTTCTGTATTAGTTCGCTAAAAATATCTACAAATATTCTGAATCACTTTGTTGCATCTAAATGTATTGATTTTTATAAACGAAATTCACTCATTTAGTGGGATTTATATACATATTGAAATAATTAATGTGTTGCCAAAATTAACACCAGCTACGTGAAAATTCAAATCATAGCAACTACACAAGCTTGTGTACTTTGGCCGTTCCACATCAACACATCGCTGTCCTCCAAACCGACCTTGTACATGAACAAACACTTTTATCAGTAAATGCTTTCCAGTGAATACTAGCTACAATTATTTTATTATCTATACAAATAAATAAAATTGAAGTGTCTGTTTGTAATGTCAAAATAACAGCATTTTACTAAATACATGAAAGTATATAAACGATACTTAAAACAAAAAAAGCAATTTTTAAAATTTTTGTCTACCTGTTTGTTTCGGTTGATCTCCGAAATCGCTGGACTGATTTTCACAGGACTTTCACTGACAGATAGCTGATGCTATAAGGAGTAACTCAGGCTACTTTTATTTTGGAAAAACAATTAGAGTAGGTACCGCGAAAAAAATTAAACCCATGCTTACTCCTTTCTAAAAGGCCGCATTTGCAATTCCCCTGGTGTTGCGGTAGTTCATAGGCGGTAGTCACCATCAGGTGCGCGGTCCACGAAGTTGCGGGGAACAGCTAGTTTATTATGAGTTAATGGTGTTGATATTAATATATTATAATCAGAGAAAACAAAGTTTAAAAATTACATTTCACAAGTATCAGTTCAATTGACTTGTTTTGTCAAAGACATTTAAGTATGTATGGTTATTATATATTTAAATCTCTTTGTGTTTTACCTACAACTTTATCAGAAAGCTTATTGTATGTTACACTCTATTATACTTATTAACGCCTCGTCTGATATGACTATGTAGTTTATGCACTTTTCGCATCAACAAACACGCGTTCAAAGATTTGGTTAAAATTAACCAAAAAAATAAAATTTATTTGTGACGGCCACCCATAAGTCCACGGCAGCACTGGCCGGCGTGCGACCAATCATTATGACGTTTCGTGTTAAACAATCCGCGTCGTATCCGTAAACAAATTGTGGAAAATAAATGTTTAGAAGAAAAAATGATCATGCTATAATAAGTTGATTTTTTTAAATGCAGGAACTGGAATCAAAGTTTCAGTGTTACACTTTATTATGGTTCTCTCGGCAAAACGCATTTCCCACGACCGCCTGTGTGCAATCTAATGAAAGCCAGCCAGATGAGATTACATTTGCTTGCATGCAATTTACGCACTTATGCGTAAGTGTAAACAACCGTAAATGTTCTTAATTCGCAAAAGCAAGTAACGACAGCTTAGTAAATATATAGACAGACCGAATTATTTGAAGTCGTATTTTGTTTCACGCTTGGATATAAAGAGAATATATAAGTCAATAGTTTCACGCCTATCATTTTTGTACTGATAATCGCAGTATATAGTTACAGCTATCTAAAATAATTTAAATCCAATAAATATACATTGAACATATCCTCCATAAAATTTAATACGTTTTAAAATTAATTTCCTTTGAGATAATGACTTCTTTTTTGGTAAACGTATTGAACTATTTCTTTCTTTTTTTATTCTTTATCACGTCACGATTGACATGCAGACTGACGATTGCGTCTCGCATCTTTGAAGCTGTTACTAGTTGCTGGTCTGGGTATTTTATGCCCGATGTAAGCGCCATCTATCGGAAGCCATAATTTTTTCTGGGATTTCTCATAGTCGCCTCTTACACGGGATAAAATGGGGTGATGGCAACTAAATGAGAAATAGAGTGATGGGACTTTCTAATTCTAAATTTATTTAGATTTAGAATTATAATAATAATAACAGTTTGCTCCAAACCGAATTTCGGCCACGGCGGCCTGCCTCAACTAAGACTAGCCATTTGCGCAGAACAGGATTATAGTGCCTAATTCTATGCACAAGCACAGGTGCACTTTTTATCCCCTCACTATCATAGTCCGATATGACGGTAATTCGATACTACTGCAGAGATATCAGGCGCAGGACCAACGGCATTAGGTGCTTACCGAGGCACGAGGGTGAAACAACGTCAACTTCCTTACTCCGGTTTCTTGCCAATAAGTGATTTTGACCCGATTCGGGATTGGAAGCAGGGACCCGTGTTCAGAAATCATGTTTACGACCACTAGACTAACGAGGCAGTCAGGTAGATTCAGAATTTAGAATAAAAAATACATTAACATTAACTTATCCTTACGTCTGTTTTGTTATAATAAGTTTTTGATTGACATTGCAATAAAATATTTAACATAACAATTAGCAAAATTACTCCCACATCTTAGTGTTTGCACGCTGCTTTCACTTTTCCTGTCAGTGACTCGTTATACAAAGGAATAACCTTATATATACTATAATATGTTCTTTCTAAAACAAAATATATTTAAAATATAATCTATTGACAAACTTAATCGATTTTTCAACACAGTAAAAACTCTAGAAAATTTTCTCACAACTTTGATGCGGCTTTAGGCTTGATAATTTCATTAGAGTTTAAATATGAGATGATTAAACTGTAATATTTCGGAGGCCACAACATCTAGAGCTACCTGTCAACACTTACTGTCTGTGTTTGTGATGATTTCTCTCAATCTCTTTAGGTTATCATTACATCCTTTCGCAAGTCCACAGCTGAACATAGGCCTCTTACAAGAAAAATACAGTCTGAGCCAACTGCACCCGTCCACTTCCAACATCTTTAACCAGATCATCACTCCATCTAGCGGGGGCCGCCATACACTTCGAAAACCGGTATGAATGCTACTCGAGAATCTTTCTACCCCATCGGTTGTCGGTTCTTCGGCTATACAGCCTGTCCTTTACCACTTCAGTTTACTTACGGGCTTTGTTGGTAACTCCAATTCTACTGCGGATATCCTCATTTCTACTTCTGTTACACAGACAAAATTCCAGCATAGCTCTACCCATAGCTCAATAGCATACAACTAATCATTTTTTTTAAATTTAATAGTTAACTGTGTCAGTTGTGAGACATGTCTGTAATCTTTAGTGCATTGCTTATACTACTTGATTTGCATTTTTTTATCGCGTTTTGTCATGCAAGCTATAAAAAAACAGTTTAAAGCTTTTTAGGTTGTCAGTTTCAGTTCAAAATAACAGGTTTTCACTTGTATTTGTAGTGGGAATAAAATTGCACGATCATGACATTGCAGAGTTGCACCGAATTTTATTGTTACATTGTGATGACAGGAGTAATATCAAACCAGTGCTAACTACTTATTGTTGCAGGGATAGTCGACTGAATTTTTTTAACATAATAAACGATAAAATTATTAATACAAAACAAAGTCACATTTAAATATTAAAATTGTATTGTGTTCACTAATATATAAACTATAAAATCTTAGATGAGATAGCTATAAAATTAGGTGAAAAAAAAAACACTAGTGAGGGTGACGTTCTGTTCTACTTAAGAAATAGCCTGTATTAAGGAGATTCAGTCCTTTACCTATGAACCTATTACTAATACAAAACGAAGTAACATTTAAATATTAAATGTACATATTGGATAGAACCTAACGATTTTTGGTCAACATTTATAATAATTAATGACGCGTAATAAACGTTTTTTCATAGTATAAATTTGACAAACGAGCCCACAGTCCACATTTCGCCTGATTGTGAGTGGTTGTGGCTCATACATATATACAATTATCCTCGATTATCGTCATCCCTGAGGGCTAAGATGGAATGCCTAGTATCCAGTTAAGAGGGTCTCCGGTTCTACACACTCACCATAGGGGATACAGCAGCATTCAGCTAATATTTTACGCTGTTATTCTGTAAAAGCGTGGTCCTTCCCCGGTTGAGCCGACCCACTCGTGCTAGGACTATACTATTTCGTGTTACTACTGCAATATAGTTGCAGCATGACTCTACCACATTAAAATTGCTACCTATTTTTTCTTGTTATAAATATTACTAGTTATATGTATTTATTTTTATTCGTAAAATGTATGTCAAATAGTAATTTGTAGCTGTATTAATATAATTGTTTATTCGTACAACTCAACATTTGCTAACGCACTCATTATGATTTCTTTAGAAACAGCGTCTAAATTTCGCAAAAACACGGCGGCGGTGCTGCTCAAAGGTGTTTTTGGTTTATATCTCGTACGGTATTTGCAGCGGTTTGCGTTAACGGTTACTTTAACTGCCACAACGGCAAACAGGCAGCCGGTGTTATTTTTTATGCAAACATTTTATCGTGCAGATTAAAATTATATCGCGGACTTATTACATAACACGACCTCTCATTTGGACAATGTTAATAATTTTTGATGGTTTTTAAAGATATTCACAGTTTAAAGTAATGTGTTGACGCATTTTCCTTTGACAATGAAGTCAGCGCTCCTAATTTATAAATGACTAAGGCGATGACCGAAGAATTTACATTATCTTTCAACAATAGACATGTTTGTCTAAGAATTCCCTAAGACTAAAAACGATTACGTTTAAGTGTCTTAGAAAAAGTCAGATATGTTTAATTGATAACCGAATATAAAACTGTTTTAAATATTTAATTTTTTAAATATTTAATGTGTATAATTGACTCTTATCAGTTTTTCAAGTTATATTGACTGAACTTCTATTCGCCAATTAAATATAGATTTAATCGCCTTCGTATTTGCTACCAGTGCACGTACGTATACATTGACGTCAGTGCGTTTATGATATAATATCATATCAAATCGAACTCAATCATATCTCATATATTATTAATTAACCTTATGGTAATCATTAATGACGCAGAACGTAGCGCCTCTTCCTTTACTGGAGTGCACTTCAACACTTTTTGCGTACTTAACTTGTGCTTGCTGATTTATATACTTAGATTATGTACAATGCAATACAAAAAATGAATAGGTCAAATTATTAGTTGTTACAGTGGTGTAAATTGTATAATGAGCTGTAAATATTGAATGATTTTTTTATAGACTAAGGGTGACAAACGAGCACACAGTCCACCTGATGGTTAGATATTGTGGCCCATAGACATCTACATTTATCCTATATTAGGAATCAAAACGTTGTCACCCCTGAGGACTAAAATGGAATGCTTCGTTTCCAGTAAAAATGGTCACCGGATCTATACACCCACCGTACGACACACAGCAGTATCAAGCTGCTATTTGATGCTGGTATTCTGTGAGAGCGTGGTCCTTCCCCGGTCGAGCCTACCTAATGATTTCTTATATTTACGCGAATACTACACAAATGCTGTAAATCACACGAAATGTCAGTAATTAAAAAAAGTTAATACTCGAAAACATTCCGTAAAAATAATTAAATATTCCGTTAAGTAATAAAAACGGAATAATGCGTGATAGTAAAATATTATCAAGCGAGATACTGGTAACAAACTTTTTGACCTATTTTATTATAGAGGTGTCTACTGAAGGCATTGAGATTGATTTTATTTTATTGTAATATATACAATCTGCTCGAGACAAGAGAAACAAGGGCTTTTGTGTAATATATAATGAGTAACGTTATCCTTGCTCCAATAAATTGCAGTATGAATTGCTCTCGGACATTAGCGCGCCTTGTGCCGCCGACCGCAGCGATATTCATAAGCAAGTAATGAAACTACCCAATCGTAGCGATAACCTATGATCTGATATCGAGGCCTAAATGTCGAACTGTGATTGCATTTCATATGTATGTTTCACCGATACTTGCCAGCTGGATGAATACCTATTTACTTTTATAAATTATTCCAAGAATAATGATGCATTAATATCTAAGAAGACGATAGTATGGTAAATTTCATTTCACAAAACGAGGCGATTATTTTGTGAAATATAATTCTTCATTCACAACTTACATCTTTTGATCTTACCATGGCTCGAATTTTGAATGCACGGCATAAAACGTTATAAATTTTACCTGTACAGTTAATAAAAGACCGGGGTCTAAATTTCAACAGCTGTTTCAAGGTTAATCATTGTTATCTAAAACTGACAATAGCATTCCCTTATAATTGACAATTCGATTAGAATTTTTTATAAATCTAAATGCTTATATCGTCCGAAAATAAAGTTGCAGCTGCCTACATATTATATAAATGGAGAAACTCGTATTTACTTTGAAAATGGCAAGTAAATAAATTAATAAATATGTTACTTGTTTCAGAAGTGCAAGAAGGGAGATGCCGTTGTAAAAATACTACTCGTTGAAAATTTTCATAGGTGAGTAAATCAATTAATTGTAAATAAATGATCCAGTTAAATAAGTTAATTATTTTTATTGGAAGCAATTGAAATAGGTATATCACCAAAAAGTTAAGCGCTTATTACACTATACAATTTTTAGGAAATCTAATTAGGAACCTAAATTGGAAGCTAGTGATCACACTACACTAAATTGAATTCTAAATCGTGACGATGCGCATTCGTTAAGAAGTATCGATGGGGTTGCACCACAGAACACCTAATATAGTGAATAGAAATGCCTTTGTTTCAATTTACTTGCGGTACCACTGCCGCCGCTAGTCTCCCCACTCCTTGCAGGTAGTTAACACACTCAACTCATATACGCTAGTGCTTGACAAAAAACTATCGATAAAATATCGACACGGAATAATGTAGGTAATAAATATGTGATAAAATAAAACAGTATAATGATATAATATGAAACGTAAATTTAATGAAATAAACTTAATGCTATAAAAAAAACGTAAAGTAGAAAAAATAATTAATTACAAGGAGTAAAACTTATACAGTAAAATAGAAAAACTAAAATAAGAAATTTTCATCATTTCAAAAACAAAATATTTATTGAAATATTTATTTATTTATTGTCCTGTAAAATGCAAATATTTATTTAAAACTTGTCTTTTTGATACTTTTTGTGCTGAGGTTTTCATTAAATGGTGAAGGCTTATACAGCAACAGCAACAGCAAGATCTGTATACCTTTCTATAATACAAAAGACCCGGATTTTTAGGTGATTTAATTATTTTCGTTTTGTTATACATTTTTAGGTTTTTTATATATGCTTCCATATTGTTTAAAAAAATGAAAACCTTATCTTTGTTTTTGAAATTTATGGGTTTCTTATAGTTTAACTGATTAATATTTCGTGAATTTAAAATATCAAACAAGTCATTAAAATTTTGCGAAAAATCTACTGTGCCTTGAACCCCGGTTGGCTAGTTTTGGAACAAAAAATTAAAGCTCTAGCCACACTACTGCTCATCAGTTGTGTCGCCAGCTTAACTTTCATTTTTTGGTTGTAGAAATAAATATGGCGACGGATGAATGCCTCATTTCCAGTAAAAAGGGCCTCCGGCCACCTGCACTCACCAAGCGAAACGCAGAAGTAAACCACTCACGCACCAATCACGCTGGTTTTCTGTGAGGTCGTGGTACCACCCCGGTTCGAGCCGGCCCATCCGTGCGACAGCAAGACTGACTTCATTTCAGTATAATTACACAGAATGTCGTAAAGCGTTTAGTTTCCGAATTTTTTTTTAAATTCTTTATTAATAAGCTTATTCACAATATGAATATGTCGCTCCGTTAATTCATCACCAAAAAAAAAAAACAATTACATGAGGTATACTTAAACTTATTACATTATAAAGTTCTCAAATCAATAATTAATTACAGAAAGTTGAAGAAGATAATTATGCAATTAGTTACAAAAAGTAAAATGAAAAGTTCCCAGATCAATCCCATTGAGAAGTGAGTGATCGATCCGAGAACTTCACCTTGTAAAGCTTGAGTAATATTTTTATATCGTCAGAATGTGGCTTAGCTAAAATTATATTACAATCAGCGAAATCTTTTAAAATGTGGTGGCATTTCTCATTACGAAAGGCAGCGTTGTGGGCACAATCCATCAAGACATGCATTAGGTCGTCTGGAACACCGCATTGATCACAGTTCGGTGACTGAACCTTTTTCATAAGGAATGCAAACTTTCTAGATGGAATGTGTCCAGTACGCAGCCTCATTATCACTACTGCTTCCTGTTTCCGAATTATAAAGTATCAAAAATATACTAGTGGCGCAACATAATTTCTTTACTGTTTTGCATAATATAGCCACGGGATGGTTTGTATTTTACTAAAATACTTTATTTATTTAGAAGATACTTAAATTTTCAGAAGTTGTCCAAACGGGAATAGTCGGATAAGCATGATCCAAAAGAACACGGCGTTTTCTTGTAGGATTAAAATCCTTTTCTTGAAAATCTGCTGAACATATTTTGCTATGTTTAGAAGAAAACCAATTTTTTCCCTGCCGCCAAAATCCATTTTTCCTTAACTTCTGGGTTTATCGGAAAACTAAAAAAATATAAGAATATTGATTGAATAAGAAAAAATATTTATTGTTAAATAAAAACTTACGTTTTTTATTTAACAGCAAAATTTATTTCTAAAAATAACCTGCTAGAATTGATTATACAAGGCATAGAATATCGATAGCGTCGATAAACAAAAATATAAGCACATCCTTAATTGGCATCTGGGACCAGCGGCCATACTACGATGCGTTGAAGGGCAAAGTATCGTTCAATAAAATCGATGTAAAAATGTATTATTTTACTCACCAATGATAAGAAATTCTTTTAGAAGAACAATAACCCTTTCCTGAACAGTTTGAACAGTTCGAAACACTGCAATAGACCATTTTTAACCACGTGCACCACGACTAATACGTGACGACGGTTTGTTTCGAACTGAGCCACGAAATTCTAGTAGTTGGCTTTTAAGCCATATACACGGCGCGCATTCCCGGCTCGTATAACATTTCTATAATACGGCCGACGTATCTTGGCGAGTCCGACCTTCGCGCAGAAGGTTGCGCAATAGCTTTTTTAAGGAACAAAATGGTGGCATGAGGCGACGTACGGGGGGCGGTGGTCTAGGCTAGAGATTGACCATAAGTAAACACAATCGACCCTTTAGTCATAAAATATCGCAATCGATTAGTTTTATTTAGAAGTTATTGATTTTTGTTTATATAAGATATTAAACGAAATAGATTTACAAATATAGTGAATTTTGTTGATAATAAACAAGATTTCGACTTAAATAAAAAAAAAAACTAAAAACATATTATTTTCTCAGCTGAAAGACATAATGTACTTAAATATCAATTATCTATTAACGTCTTCTTGAGTAACGACTATTTGAGAAAATTTAGAACCTCCTTATAAATTGCAAATAAATATATTTTTATGTCTTAATTTTAATCGATTTGAATAAAAATCGATTAAACAACACCCTCAGGCACGCGTGTTGGACATCCCTTTCTGGTTACTTCGTAAAGCTTCGTGCTTATTCGGCAATGCTCGGTACACGGTAATATTTCTCAGTCACACGTTAGCATTGGTGTCGTGTTCGTGTCGCTATCTCTGTCTTGAGCACAGTCGGTTACAAAAGTTTTCGTTGTTATTGTTGTTTGTTTTTATTAATAGTGTTAAGTTTGTTTTGTTTGTTTTATTTGTTTTATTTGCAAGTGTCAGTTAGCACTTATATTATTCGCCAAACATGCCACCAAAACATAACAGTGTGTTAAATCGCCAGGCGAGAAAAATTATTTACGATTTAACGCAATATATGAAAAAAGAAAAAGAAGAAGGCGTAAAAGATGTCGATAAAGTTTATTTAAGAGTTGCTAACGCAACTGGTGTGTCCCAACGCACAGTACAGCGGATCGCAACTGAAGGCAATATTTCGGGCTTACTTTCAGTATTCCGCACGCCTGGTAAAAAAAGGTCTAGATCAAAACCTATTACTGATATGGATAATTTTGACCAGGGAGTAGTAAAAATGATGAGATGCATACACAACTTCCACAAAACTGAAAAAGAAATGCCGACGATAAACAAATTACTAGCGAAACTCAAACGGGATATAAATTTTCAAGGTGGTAAAACGAGCTTAAAGACAATTATCAAAAACTTGGGTTTCAAGTGGCGAAAGACCGAAACCAATAGAATGGTTCTTATAGAGAAGACCGACATTCGCCTGAAAAGGATCTTGTACTTGAAGGCAATGAAAAAATACAGGGACGAAGGGCGACCAATTGTATTCACTGACGAGTCGTATGCCCACTCATCACATACAAAAGGTAAGGCATGGTCAGATGGTTCCGCTCAAGGACTAAAGCGCCCGATATCAAAAGGTCAGCGGATAGTGATGGTACACGCTGGGTCAGAAGCAGGGTTTGTTCCGAACGCGCTACTAATGTTCAAATCTGGCAGCAAAACCGGAGACTATCATGATGACATGAATTTCAAAAATTATGAGAAATGGTTACGGACCCAACTGATTCCAAATTTGAGCCCTAACTCGGTGGTGGTTATCGATAATGCTCCGTACCACAACAAATTAATGGATCCTGCCCCTACATCTAATGACAAGAAGGCAAAAATGGAATCGTGGTTATTAGAAAAGGGTATACCATATGAAAAGGACATGCGTAAACCACAACTTTACGATCTAATAAAAAAAAACAAAGACGTGAATAAAAAATACGTAATAGATGAAATGTTTAAACAAAACAACCACGATGTCCTTCGTTTACCCCCATATCATCCCGATTTAAACACCATCGAGATGGTGTGGGCTGCCATTAAAGGGCACGTAGCCGCTAAAAACGTCGACTGGAACGTAACCCGGACAATGGAGCTCATACAAGAAAAAGTAAATTTAATGGGTCAGAATGAATGGAGTGCTTTATGCAGAAAAGTGCAAGAGGTCGAACATGACTATAGGAAGAGCGACCATATTATTGACGAAATGACGGATCAATTATTCATCATTAATACAGCTTCAGATTCAGAAAGTGAGTCTGAAAGTGAGAGCGACGATTACGAAGATGAACCTATGCCAAGTACCTCACATGGTACACAAGGGGCCGACGACTTTATGTTAGGAATTTCCCCCCTCAGCGACAGTGATTAAATAATAATAAGTGTAAATAAATAAAAAGTATTAAATGTAAATAATATTGTATGTGTTTGTGATAAAATCTGCCCCTATCGAAAGGTGAGGTATCAAAATTGAATCTTTAATTTATAATGTCTCCAAAGTGTTTTGATATTTTTGGTCACTGTATTAGGGAAATTTTATTTGTACATTGGTATATATAAAAAAATGACAATAACAGTTTTCTTCACGAGTGTTCATGCGCTAAACTTCGCAGAGCCTATATTCAGACTCGCCAAGATACGTCGGCCGTATTGTACTAGCTGTATTAAGTGTTCTGTGGGTTGCACGTTTGATCGATGGCGCCGTATTTATCAAAACAGCAGAAAACAGGACTTGCCTTAGCCGTGGTGGGAACAATGGATATTAAAAAAAGAAAAAAGAGAAAATGCTGGGTTAAAGAATACTTGTCATTGAGAAAAAAACTGTCCAATATGAATATAGTGAATATGTTCGAACCTGACGACTGTAGAAATTTTTTAAGAGTTGATTCTAAGCAGTTTGATTATTTATTAAGTTTGGTATCCAAACATATTGAAAAAGAAGCCACGATATTTCCACTTAGATCAAAGCACGGGTGCCGACTGGTTGTTCTAAATCCTAACGCATCGATTACACTGTCCTAAATTGTAAACAATTTAGGAAGTAGAGCGATTGGGACCTCCAATTTGACTAAATCGGATCCTAACTGTTCTAACTACGATTACACCTTCCTATTTCCTAACTAGATTTCCTAAAAATTGTATAATGTAATAAGCGCTTTACCAGTATAAATAATTAAAAGAATTAGTTTTGTAAATTAATTTACTGACTGCAAAAATAAAATACTTTGAATGTCTTGTTATTTTTGATACAGTGAATATCCGCCAAGTATAACCGGATTCTATTAGTTATCTTAATTGTGAGGATAATAATCTTTTCTTAAAATTTTCCATTTTAATTGTTTTTTATAATAAATTAATAAACAATTTCTTTTCTAATGCAGCTATAAAGATGATTCCTCATCAGGTTTTATCTCATATACGACGTATTCATAATGTCATTAAATTATGACAGAATGAGAAACATTTCTTGAATAATGATACATAATTGCATTAGTTCATAACCCGCGGTGGTTATGATATGGCAAAGTCTAAAGTTTGCTGATTTCTTACGTATTTTGCTTTGTATATCATTATTTAAATATGGGATCACAATATACAGATAGACATGGAACTTTTGTAAACAATCATGAGCTCATTGCCTATTACTGTTTTGTTTGTCATGACTTAATTCGGAAAATTGGTGTAGGTATTAATAAATTATGTAATGAAAATTAAAAAGAATTAAAATATAAATTTTACTTTTAATTAACTTATTTATTTGGAAACAGTCTAAGTATCACTAAAGTACAGTAATGATTGATTTTAATCAAACTGCATCTTAACAATCGATTTTCAATTACTGTCCATTACGTTAAATTGTTAGCGAGTGATTCAATTCAAAAAGGACGCTGACGTGGGTCTTCACAGTCTTTTCTGAATTGAACGCTGATTTATATTTTTAGCTTAGCACTTTTTTGTCATTTTAATAAAAAAGTAAAAACTGTTTACTTTCGCACTACCCTTTTCGACATTACTTGTTTACTATATAATCAAATGCAATATTACTTCTATCCATCTAATGAATATATTAAAAGAACGTATTTAAAATTAAAATATTGAAACTATTAGGTAGGTATCTTTAACTTAACATGAAGTTGTTATGACCTATTCACTAATTGGAATTTCCAAGTCACACTGGCAGTTAACAACACAGTTCAAAAACGAGTTTTTATATCATCGACATTAAAACGAGCGACGAAATTTGCCGTAATGAACTTTATGTGATTATTTTCACACTTGTCGCTGGTTTAAATAGTTCTCTAATAAACATAATATTTGTAATTTTATAGCTAAATATGTTTCATACAACTCGTTTATTAGCATAGTTTTCAAGCTACGAGTATGTGTATATGTAGTAAATCCACGCTACAGCTGTATAGAATACAGCACGAATGGGTCGTTCCTTTTTTTTTTGTATTATACTCGTAAGCTAGTGATCTCGCCTGATGGTAAGTGGTGATGCAGTAGAAGATGGGAAAGCGTACTGATTTGCCTTTATAAAATCCTATTCACTCTCGACTAAGGTGGAAAGCAAGCGTGGGCTGGGAAAGACCACGTTCTCAAAGAAAATCAGCGCAAATATAATATAAAATAAATAGTATCATTATATTGATTTGTGTGACGTATGTTTAGTGAAGAGAACCGGAGATCCTTTTACTGGTAACAAATGCTACTAAAATACTATTTTAGTTCTTAGGGGTGACAACGCATTCACATTTTTTGTCTTGATCAGGAACAAATATAGATCTCGTTTTTATATATAAAACCAAAGTGATAAAACGAACTAACGGTCCACCTGATGGTGGAAGGCGCTGACACATCTGAGATCTAAAATGATGGATCACAGCCTGAATTTATACCGGATCACTATACACTTCAGACTGATACACAGCATCACAAGCACTGATATATAGCTTAAGTAGGTAACAGGGTACAGACAGATTCCTCGGCTGAAAAGTAATTCTATCACCTAGTGTTTAGGCCACAGCATCTTACTATCAAAGGAACTGTGTCTTCGTTGCCATTCGTAATTTATCATGTTTTATAACGTTGTTTAACTCGTAATACGAGAATTGTTAATAGCAG
The DNA here is from genome assembly GCA_036936625.1 of Parnassius smintheus behrii. Classification (NCBI taxonomy): domain Eukaryota; kingdom Metazoa; phylum Arthropoda; class Insecta; order Lepidoptera; family Papilionidae; genus Parnassius; species Parnassius smintheus. The sequence continues at coordinate 19,487,168 of JAUPFT010000002.1, read as the reverse complement.
AGGTTTCCAAACTTGAAAAATACCTAAATAAAACATTTTGTTACTAATACAATATAGTAATACTAATACATAATACAGTAACGATAATTCAGAGAGCATTTCATTTTTAGAACGGACCATCACACTTTGATCCTAATAGGAAGAAACTTTTGGATGGTGCATACAAAGTCAATAACCTGTTTAGACTCTTGCAACCGATAGTTTATGGTTAGTCGCTAATTTGATTTATTAGTACTACCACAAAACCGTGACCTACGCGAACCTTGGTAATTAATTTAAATTGTTTTTGTAAACTTCTATATTTTCCGATCTTATTCGTTCTACCGATATTAATGTTGTTCGACTACATCGATACTTTTAGTAGTAATTACTGTTACGTAAAATTGCATAAGTGCTTGCATTTACTTATATGCATTATGTTTATATGTATTTAAGATTATTTTGAGCCGTGGCAGCTCAGAGGCTAAGCGGTCGCTGAAAATTTCACAGTACGCGAGCATCCTGGGTTCGATCCCTACAGACACCAACGAAATTGTTAATTACAATTTTAAGTCCTGATCTCGTGATTTACCACGTTCTCAACGGTGAAAGAACACTTCGGGAGGAACTCTACTGTCTATGAGAAATAATAAAATAAATATTTCATAAACATGTCAAGTTTGCCAACACGCTTTGGAGCAGCGCGACAGACATTTCCTTGTTCTAAAACCCCCTCAGAAATGACAGGAGACCTGTGCCCAGCAGTGGGACGTATATAGGCTGTAACTTTAATTTTACTATTATTTGTTTTTTCTTTCTTGAATTTTTATGAATACATCTTACAATCATCTTTAAAAGATTTATCTATTCAGCTTATGAAATAAGTGTAAAATTAACTTACTCTTGTTATTAAATCAGAAGTAGTTTTACTTGTTCACAACAGGATATTCGTAATGTGGTGACGTCATAGGGATTAATATATCTTATCTCTAAATGATAACAGCTATTGGTAACTTAACTTCACGCTCGTTTCTGCGAAGTTCTCTGTTGCTTGTTATTCTACGTCCCGCATGAAAAAAATGTTCCCACTAAATTACTGTTGAACTAACAAGAATTTGAGTACCCTTTTTTGTTGATTTTTTTCTGCAGATATGTCACATTTGTCGACTTGGCTGGTGGTGGCAATCCTGGTTTTGTGAAACACGTACGTCTTTTTTTTAATTCAATGAAATTCAATGCAGATTACATAATACAACATATATGGGAGTAAAAATTAAGTAATGCTCCATCTAATAGCAAAAGGCTGGTTTCCATTTACATATTATACCTACTTAAAACAAAGAAAACTACGTATGAGTTGTCGCTCTTGTGGATTAGGGTGAAATGGATCCCTAGCCTGTAGTTATACTGGGATACCTTTTGCTGGCCTCGATCACTGCGATCGTCGATGTCAATTATAATTTTTATCACTCATCGTTTATGTCAATTATCATGTCATAAACGTGGTACAGCCATGCTGCAGCTATATTAGTAGTGTACATCACGTACGAATTAACTTGAGACTCCGCTGGAATGCGACCCCCTTCCCGACTCCCCGCACCGCGTCCCGCGCTGGCCATGCGCGCTTAGTACCGATAGCATTTTTGTTACGGATAAGCGTCTCGACTCTAGTTCGATATTTTTGATAATTGTTTGTTGTTTGGTTTGGACTTTTGTTTGTTTTTGTTACACTTGAACGTTATTTTATCTGTTTGTTGTTAATTGCGTTGTTTTATTGTTAAGTTTGGACGTTGTGTTGTGCCGTTTTCTTGTGACGCTTAGGAGTTACTCCGCCTTTTGTATTTTTAAAAAAAGATGGGAGGAAAGACAATACATAGCCAAGCACGGACACAGAGATTGCTTTTTAGCAATAAGGTCGCCTGTTATGCTTTGTATTTTTATTGTGTACGAATCTGTAACACTTTTTATAGTGCAATAAAGTGTATAATAAATAAATTAATAATATTATAAATGAGAAAGTGTGTATGTTTATTTCTTTGTCCTTCCTTGACGCGTTAACTAAGAATAATATTATATATATTATAAAAAATAAATATTTAAAATATATAAAAATGGCAACAGTATATCACTTATTACTTCACCCCTTGCCAGAACATTTTATTTTGTTTTTATTAATAATCTCATGCAAATCTCAAAAATTTCAAATAAAAAAATATTACGACGAATTATTTTGCACACCGTACATTGACAATTACGTCATCGGCCCATGTCTCAAGTTAATTCGTACGAGTTATAGTTGTAGCACAAATTTGTCGGCTCGACCGGAGCAGGAACACGCTCTCACGGAATACCTGCGTAAAATAGCAGATGAACGCCGCTGTTTCGTATGGTGAGTGTAGAGAACCGGAGACCCTTTTCACTGGTAACGAGGTATATCCATCTTAGTCCTCACTACGCATCTGCATTTTGATTCGTAATCGAGGATAGATGTAGGTGTCTATGAGCCATAGCCAACCACTTACCATCAGGTGGACTGTGTGCTCATTTGTCACCCTTGTCTTATAAAATAAATATCATTGTGGTCTAGTTCGCAAAATAACATTTTTAAGTTACCTTCTGTTATATGTTTTCTGTAACCATGTCCGTTAGCCAAACGTACATGTTGACCGCGTAAACTTTGGTAAGTTTACTATGATCTTCTTTCCGTTTTGGAAGCCATGTCAGAAAATTGGGAGGAACTTCCGTCTCATCGGATTAAATCCATCAGAAAATAAGATCAATCAGAAACTTAAAATTAATCATTAGCATCTTCTTTTCTAGTGTCCATAGGGTCAATCAAATCATAGAGCTACTAGTGCAGCTCTTTCAAAACTTTTAGACTACTTAAGTATACTTCTGACAGGCTGCAAGGAATGTATGATAATTAGAAAAGAAAATTAGAGTAGTCTATGTAATAATATACCATTACTATATTATACTATACCAATATAAAGAAGCAGTGTTAGCCTGCGGCTAAAGATATGAAACATTTGGGTGGCGAGCGTTCGGCGAGCGTTCGGCGAGGCGCACGGCGTGGCGGCATGTCACAAGCTAGCGACCACGGTTCAGGACATGGCAATACAAGCATGTATTGCAATGAACTGTGTGTGTTTGATATGTGGTAGAGCCTTGCTGCAGTTATACTATTATGGTTGTAGCACGAATGGTTCGGCTCGACCGGGGTAGGTGTCCTACCGTAGGACCACGCTCTCACAGAATACCAGCGTGAAATAGCAGCTTAATGCTGTTGTATTTTGTATGGTGAGTGTAGAGAACCGGAGTCACTTTTTACTGGAAACGAAGCATTCCAACTCAATACTCAATCAAATCTTTTTCCATAACTTATAACCCATATTGTTTTTCCACATCCCGGGACTCAATTGACCCAATTTATTGTTGCACCGTTCGGTTTTCCCAAGGATCTGCCAATCCGCAGATCCCCGAGATGGCCTTCGCCATTTTTGGGATCCTGTCTTCTAGCATCAAACTGGTGCAAGGGGCTGTGACCAAAACAGGTTCTTTGGGGGGTGGGGGGTTTGAATACTGATCTCCCCTGTCGTTCCGACTTCTCCTCATGCGAGGCTATAAAGCCTGCCGAACCGCTTTAAACCGCCATGTGGTGACCCATTTCACCGTTTATGACAGTAAATGTTCTATTGTCATAAATTGTGTTAAATTGTGGCCTCTGCTTTGTCGAGCGAAATTAATGATAAAATTAATATGTCAATCATAAATCGTCAATCTTAAAAAAAACCATATTGGATTTGTCTTAAAAGGGTAAGGATAACGTAATTAATTTTAAATCCCAATCGATTAGTCATAAATATTGTAGTACACGTAAAACATTATATCACGTATACATATAATTTTGTTCGCTACGCAAAAAAATCTAATGCACAAAAGGTGATAGGCGTGTAGAGGTTTCAAGTTTTTCGTACTAAATGTAAATATTTTCCTATAGAAGTAGGCACCGTATAACAATACATTATAATTATAATACTTTATGTTTTGTAAATTTTAAGTTTAACTTTAAATATGTACAATGGTTACCGGTCCTGTAAGCAGTCTTGTCTTAAACGAAGCCTGTAGTGAGGCGCCATGACATTTTTTTATTGAATGAGAGAGATAAACAAGCAAAATGTTTTATTTTTGCAACCATCATCATTTATCCGTTACGGATACACAGCTTTTTTAACAGAATATAGATGTCAAACGAGCACAGTTCACCTAATAGTAAGCGGAAATGGTGGGCCCATAGACATCTGCATTATCCTCAATTAGCAATCAAAATGCTGATGCGTTTTCACCCGTAAGGCCGGTTTTAGAGCTCGACCAACCGTAGGTGCGTACGTCGGTTGCGCTTGCCTTTTGTATGAAAATTCACAAGTCGTTACAGTGCTCGACCAACCGTACGCACGCGTATGTAGCTACTAGCTACGCACTGCGTACGAGTACGAGGACCGTCAGTCGAGCGCGTCCGCATGTGTACCGTCGACCGACGCGCTATAGAAACATATTGACGCGTTCAGTGCTATACCGACCGTACGGATGCGTGTATCATCGTCAAGAAAATTGAACCTAAACTTTAATAATATTATACGATTTTATAGGTATTAAGGGGAAATATAATCTCAAATGACAGCAAGATCCTTCGTTATGCCAAAAATATTGCAGCATTAATTTTGAAATAAATATATGGTAAAGTTGAGGATTAATGTTAAGGATTGTGTTAGACGAAAACACGATTTCGTAAAATTTTCTCGATAGAAAAAAAATCCAAAGTTACCTCCAAAATAAACAATAAACCGTTGTTATTCATAAGATACTTTAAATAAGATCATGAAACTTTGCATACTAACTGAACTAACTATAAAGCAGTGCTTATGTTATTTACTTTTTTTAAAATACCATTATTTTCACTGTAAAAATAAATTACCTAAACTATCGATTCTACTTACTATCTATTACTATTGATTTCTGCCGCCCCGTTAGTATCGCTCTGGCTTTTGAAGGGAGAAGTTGTGTCGCTTACGATCAGAATACACATTACGCATTATATATATATATATATATATATATATATATATATATATATATATATATATATATATATATATATATGTACGATGGGAAATAACCGCAATAAAAATAAGAAGCGACTGGCTTGGCGTTAAGAAACAGGCATAAATATGATAAACCTAATGAAATAAGTGTCTAACGACCTTTCTACTTACAGTATTAGTGATTACAAACATGTCGGTACATAGCATACGACGCGCGGGCAAGTGGGGGCGAAATTAGAATTTGAGCTGACTTACTATATCCACTTAAGTTGTGTCAGTGATTTAAGTAAGTTTTATTAAACATGGCATATGTCGACACCGAACGCCTCGCGGATTTTTTAAGTTGTCTTGCAATTTCACTAATAATTCATCAAAACTTTTGATTGATATCCTAAAGTAATAAAAAAAATTTCTTCATCTTCGCGCAAAAATGCATATGAAGTAGTAAATTCCCCTTAAAGTGCTCTTTGGGCGACGATTGAGTGAACCTGATATCTACGTCTTCTGTTCCTTATACGTTTACGAACATAATAAGCAGCAATTAAACAATTAACGCGTCCATTTCGTGCACGTGTTTGTTGTGACTGTACCAGTCTGGCCAGTTTAGTTGCTCAGGAGAGCTCTGAATGCTACAAACTGACGATCGGTTATGCGTCGAGCTTTAAAACCGGCCTAAGGTCTAAGATGGAATGCCTCGTTTCCAGTAAAAAGGGTCTCCGGTGCTGTACACTCACCATACGTAACACATAAGCTTTAAGATGCTATTTTACGCTGGTATTCTACGAGAGCGTGGTAATTCCCCGGTCAAGCAGACCCACTCGTGCATTTTTACCCCCTGTGGACTAAGATGGAATGCCTCGTTTCCAGTAAAAAGGGCCATTTTACAAATCTACTACAGCCCATGGAACCCTATAATCAACTTATAAAAACAAGGCTACAGGTACAATGCCAAGATAGAATGCCTCACAAAATAATATATTATTTAAAAAAAACTGAATAATAATTATTTAGATATTTTTTTTGTCAATTTTATCACGTACCAAAACAAGTACCTAAGCCAATAAAAGTAATTTTTTATAGAATGGTGGTCACCCTTAACGAGTCACTTTAAACAAGCACACAGTCCACTTGAAAGTAAGTGGATGCTGTGGCCCATAGCCATTTACATCTATCCTCGATTAAGAGTCAAAGTGCAGAGCGTTCTCACCCGATACGAGTACGAAAAACTTGAAACGTCGACATGCTTTATCACCTTTTGTGCATTAGTTTTTTTTGCCTACCAAACAAAATGATACGTATGCATGATACGTGTACTATAATATTTACGATTATTCGATTGGTATTTAAAATTAATTACATTATCCTTATCCTTTAAAGACAACACCAACATATTTTTAAAGGCTGTTAATTTTGCTGACTTAAAACATATTAATATTATCAAAATTAAAGTTCTTAGGGATTAATTTGCTTATATTCGCGTAATGATATAAAATTATGATTTTTACTTAGTTTGAAGAGCACCGGCGGAGCCGGGCGGAGGAACCCTCCCTCAATTGCGTGCACTAATCCCATCACCACTAATCCCAGCACCAATACTTCCAACACCACTACACTAGGAAACTTAAACATATGTATTGATCATAAGCTGTGAAGGTCCTAGTGAGAACTCCAGGTCATAGTCATTCAATTTATTATAATATTGTCATCTGTTCTTAATACCTACGAATGCGAATTTACAAGTCTATGGGCCGTCTATAAGTTGGTGAAAATTATATTGAAAAAGATTCCGTTACTTAGCTCTATCTATGTAACAGAATTTTTTAATATAATTTTCATTTATCTATATAGATACGCAATAAAACGATATCTCAATGTTGTTGTTTAAAAAATATAATGTTTCCTTGTAGCTAACTCTCTTTATTTTGTGATGCTGTTTATACCTCCTTCACAAAAAAGCGGGTCACGGTCAAGCAGGCTGGGCGCAAGACGTAATACCCAGTCTTAACTTCAAAATCAAGCAAAAAGTAGATTTACTGAATAATAGGTGATATAAATGTGATTATTTAAAGCTAGCTGATACCCGCGACCTCATCCGCGTTGCTTGATATATTTAACAAAGTTTTCGTATGTGCGAAGGAAAAAACATCAAAAAGATCGCAAGCAAAAATATACTTTGCTTACAAAATTCTTTATTAACAATGTTGTTTGTTGGTAGTGCTTATGAAAATAGTAGTTTCTTAAAATTTTAATAACTTTATATTAAACGAAGATACCGCAATATTTTTTTAGATAAGGGCCAAGTGTTTAAGAAATAAAACTTAAAAACTTAATTGAAAGTACCCGGATGACCGAGCTTTGCTCGGTTTTTTAAGTTACATTTATAAACAAATTACATGAATAATAGTTTTTGATCTTATTGACATAATAGACAAAACTGAACTGATTATTTGAATAAAAATCATGTGTGCAATTAGTTTAATAAAAATTTTCGTATTTTTTAAAAATACTAAAAAAAGGGCTCGAAATAATAGATTTTCTCACAAAAGAAGGGAACTTGAAAAAAAAAGGAAAAAAGTCGGACCCAAAACGGGACGAGAACCACGGAACTCCGATATCACACCCGAACAACATCCCATCTGAGCTATTACGATCGTTGGTAACCGGTCAAAATTTACCTTCTTATATTGTTGCAGTTTTTTTTATTGCCTGAAAACACGGACAAAAGGACATTTTCTAAAAATAAATCCTAGCTAGATCGATTTATTGCCCCCGAAACTCCCTGGACACATAAATTTATGAAAATCGTTGGAGCCGTTTTCGAGATCCCGATTATATATATATATATATATATATATATATATATATATATATATATATATATATATACCAGGCGGTCAATATAAAAGAAACATGCATCGACATGAAATGCTTAGTCTTAGTTTAACAGGCATTTGAATAACGAGAGTCGCGTATTTTTTCAAAATGTCGAAAACTGAATATCGCAGTGTCATAAAGTTTCTGTTTAAAGAAGGTTTATCCCCTGCCCAAATAAAAGAACGATTGGATGGCGTGTATAAGGAGTCTGCCCCCTCCTATAGCACAGTGAAAAATTGGGTGAAAGAGTTTCGCCTCGGGAGAGAAACCGTCGAAGACTTTGGCCACTACGGTCGACCTGGAAGTGCTCACTCCCGAAACGATTGCTCTTATCGAAGAGGAGGTTCTGAGTGACCGCCGTTTGAAGATTAGAGAAATTGCAGCAAGGCTTGGGCTCTCTAAGAGTACCGTTCATCGCGCGATCCATGAACATCTTCACATGAAAAAAGTGAGTGCAAGATGGGTACCGAAACTTCTTTCAGCGGTACAGATACAGGAAAGAGTGCGCTGGGCTTCGGAGTTTTTGGATCTTTGTGGCGAAAATCCAAAGACTGTGATCGAGCGGCTAGTGACTGGTGATGAAACTATGATCTTGTATTATCACAAAGCAAGCGCGAGTCAATGGAATGGCGTTATAAGGGTGAAAAGCCCCCTAGAAAGGCAAAGGTGCAACAACCGACTAAAAAACTGATGTGCACAATATTCTGGGATTTTCAAGGCATTTTGATGGTGGATTTTAAAGAACGTAATACAGTCGTCAACGGCGAATATTATGCTTCTTTAATATATAAATTACGAGACAAGATAAAGGAAAAACGAAGAGGCAAGCTGTCTAAAGGTGTCCTGTTGCTCCATGACAACGCCCCTGTTCATACCGCTGGTGTTTCGAAGGATGCAGTTCGTCAATGCGGGTTCACAGAAGTTCAACATCCACCTTACAGCCCAGACATGGCCCCGTCCGACTATTATTTATTTCCAAATTTAAAGCGGGACTTAAGAGGAAGAAAATTTTCAAGCGATGAAGAGTTGCAGGCGGCCGTCTTCAGTCATTTTGAGGATAAAAAATGTGATTATTTTTATAAAGGTTTAGAGATGTTGATTCACAGATGTCAGAAGTGTGTTAGTATTCATGGTGATTATATTGAAAAATAAAATTGGTTTCGTTTCATTTCCTTCATTGGTTCATAGTTAGGCCAATTCATTATGGGACCGCCTACGTATATATATATATATATATATATATATATATCCTATACTATTAAACGAGCAATTCTTGTATATATGTATATATATATATATAATCGGGATCTCGGAAACGGCTCCAACGATTTTCATAAAATTTAGTGTCCAGGGAGTTTCGGGGATAATAAATCGATCTAGCTAAGATTTATTTTTAGAAAATGTCTTTTTGTCCGTGTTTTTAGGCAATTAAAAACTGCTACAATATAGTTAGAATAACAAGGTAAATTTTGACAGTTTGGTAATGATTATAAATAGCTTATTGGTATAATGGGCGGTCACAAAATCGTAAAACCCCGGTTCGAGCCCAGACCGACCGACCGACTTTTTTATTTTTTTTTTCAAGTTTCTTTCTTTTTTGAGAAAATATATTTTTTTCGAGCCCTTTTTTTAGTATTTTTTAAAAACACGAAAATTTAAATAAAAATAATTGCACTCATGATTTTTTATTCAAATAACCAGTTCAGTTTTTTCTGTTATGTCGCTAAGATCAAAAAATATTATTTATAATTCATCAGTATGTAATTTGTATCTAAATATAATTTCCAAAACACACGAATTAAAAAAATCGAGCGAAAAATACCGAGCAAAGCTCGGTCAACCGGGTACTATATATATATTTTAAAGCGATTATTAGAAAACTACTGGTACTACCACACGAGTAGATAACTACTCATGTGGTAACTCCTGTTTGTATACAGCATACAGTCGTAATGAAGGAACTAGAAATCGTAAATGTTTTAAAAATATGAAAAAATTGAGTCAAGTGTAACTTTCACACGGGCGTCGCCGCGTCTTTATGCATCATCGTATGTTACTATTTGGCAAATTGCCCGTTGTGATAACATTGAAAAACTCCGCTCGAAACTTTTGTATCAATGCACCGGTACTGTCATTACATACATACTTTGTTCTATATTTTCAATCATTTTCATCTTTGCACACTCTTTGAAATGTGATCTGAGACAAAGTACTTCCGGGGCGTTAATTTTGGCCGTTGTACATATTCAAATTAAAGTTTGCAACTAATGTATCATAAAATAAAATAAATACTCCAAAATTCTAAAAAGAATAAATAACCATTTGTGTGTGTGTGACGTGACACTGGTTACAATCGAAACTAACTTTTTAAAAATAAAAGTATTATATTTATTCTCATACTTAACAGTACTTTTACTTAAAAAACCCATTTTTAATTGAAGGTTATTTCCATGTGTGTATTAAACAGTCATGTAAAAAAGCTAGCAGCTGTTACGGAATAAAATACTTAGGGCACAAATTACTAGATACAACCATATACTATATATACAATAGAAGTTTTACTTACATTATAATACTTTAGGAATACGCGTAATAGTGTTTTTTGTGCTCCGGCATATATTTTGACTTGCGAAAAATCAGTGTGACGTGCAAGTGACGCTTGTTGTTCCAACTGCTTCGGAATGAATAATAAATAGTTGAAATATAGTATATGAGATGCCGTACCGTCGGATGTGAGAAGCACGTTTCGGAATAAAAATTTAAAATATTTATGTAGAGAAATAAGCCAAGAACAATGTAACAAGAAAAAAACTAGAGAGTTGCGAGCTAAGAGTTATGTATTGGTTATACAAGCAAGCGATTTTAATGTAACTTTATTATAGATGTACAAAATATATTTGTAACTTCCTCGAAGGTAATACAAGAACCACGCTATTTAAAAGGATTTACTAATTTTAGGTGTAAATCGTACACTTTCATAGGACAGTAGAATAATCGATATATAATATTATGTTAGGTATAATTAAATTAGTGGATATTCGATGCTTTAGGTCAACCGCGTGTTAGCTAAGACAGTAATTAGCTTTGTATAATACCGTCTAGCTTCGTTACCGAAATTATTTTATTTGGACGGAAGCCAACTTTAAATAATGTCACCTTCACCTTGAATTTGGACCGCAAATAAACGTAGCATTTCACTTTCAGTATATAAGCATTTGGTGAAATCCTGTTATTCCATATCGTGGGAATGAGCATGCGTTTTTTTATATTGTGACGTTTGGAAAGTGTCTTGTTATTAAGAGGATAGAGTAAGTCAGCTCAAATTCTAATTTCGTCCCCACTTCCCCGCGCGTCATATGCTATGTACCGACATGTTTGTAATCACTAATACTGTAAGTAGAAAGGTCGTTAGACACTTATTTCATTAGGTTTATCATATTTATGCCTGTTTCTTAACGCCAAGCCAGCCGCTTCTTATTTTTATCACGGTTATTTCCCATTTTAATTTTACGTCGTACTGTTGCGTAATGTATATTCTGATCGTAAGCGACACAACCTCCCCGTCCAAAGGCCGAGGCGAAGTGACCGTGATGCAGGAATCACACTTCAAAAGGCCAATAGTTTAGGTAATTTCTTTTTACAGTAAAAATAATGGTATTTTAAAAAAGTAAATAACATAAGCACTGCTTTATATAGTTCAGTTAGTATGCAAAGTTTCATGATCTTATTTAAAGTATTTTATGAATAACAGCGGTTTATTGTTTATTTTGGAGGTAACTTTGGATTTTTTTTCTATCGAGAAAATTTTACGTAATCGTGTTTTCGTCTAACATAATCCTTAACATGAATCCTCAACTTTACCATATATTTATTTCAAAATTAATGCTGCAATATTTTCGGCATAACGAAGGATCTTGCTAAGCCGTTTGACATTATATTTCCCCTTAATGGATTGTTTTGTTATATTTTTTTTTAACAACCCAAGTCCATGGTTCGGTATTGGTCCACTGATAAATATAGGCCTCCCCATACCTAGATTGTCTCTAGATTTTGCAATAATAATGTCCTCCAGACCGAATTTCGGCCACGGCGGCCTGCCTCAGCGGAGGATAGCCATCGGCGCAGGACAGGATTATCGTGCCCAAGTGTATGCGCAAGTACAGGTGCACTCTCTATTCCCTCACTCTCATAATCCGATGGGACGGTAAACCGACACGACCGGAGAGAGATCAGGCGCTGGACCAACGGCTTTTCGTTCTTTCCGAGGCACGGGGATGAGCCACCGCCAACTTTCTGACTCCGAGCAACTACCGAGAATTTCTTGACGGAAAAACTCAATAATTGATTTTTTTTGGCCCGACCTGGGATTCGAACCCAGGACCTCATGATCAGCAGTCTTACTACTACAACCACTAGAACAACGAGGCAGATTTTGCCATATACACTTGGCAGATAGGTTGGCAACCGCAAATTTTTTAAAGTTGTAATTAGGAAGACACTGCATCCCTTCAACTGGACTGTCGCCTGCTACGACACCCACGGGACGAAATGGGACAGTGGATATTCTTACATCGCTACTTCAAGGACAATATACGGTATTGCTCCGTAAACATCATACAAATATAAGGAGTTCTACCTAGGCTGCACTAAAAGTATCGGGAATGGAATATTTCCACTGTTCCTGTCATATTAAAATCTTTTTAATTGAAAACTCCTTGGTTTTAAAAATCGAATACATTTTATTTATTTAAAAAAAGATTCTCGGTCTTGTCAGAAGGTTCTGTCAAACTTGTTTAGTCGTTGAGAAAATGGAATTGACTCGAGAAAATTCAAGAGCGATGATTTATTATGACTTTCGGAGTGGTTTAACACAAAAACAGTGTGTTGACCGGATGATTTCTGCATTTGGTGATGAAGCCCCATCCAAAACCACAATTTATCGCTGGTTTGCTGAATTTCAACGTGGATGTGTCAAGCTCAGTGATGATCCCCGTCAAGGTCGTCCAGAAACTGCAGTCACCCAAGAAAGAAAATAACAGACAGTCAGAACTCTCGAAAGATTCCACGCAGGATCCTCAAATGCTGTAAATAACATCGTATCAGGTGACGAATCCTGGATATACGCGTAGAACCCGAAACAAAAAACCAGTCACTATTTATTTTACTATTTTAAAACATATATTAAACTGTAGCTATCATATATATGCTGATGATATACAAGTGTATATTTCTTTCAAGCCAAATGAGAGTACTGTAGCCATACAAAAATTACATGAAGACCTAAATCGTATAGTCGACTGGTCTGAAGCAAATACATTAGTACTCAATCCTAATAAAACGAAATATATGCTACTTGGTACCAAAAAACAAATAAATAAAGTTTTGGCAAATCGTCCTTTAATTTCAATTAAAAATGTAAATATTGATCGAGTTACTGAGATTAGAAATTTAGGAATATTGATGGATGAGGCACTAAACTTCAAAAAACATATAATAAATAACGTTAAAAATTGTTTTTACAGACTAAAAGTTCTATACCAGATAAGGGATGTATTAAAGACGGAAGTCCGTATCAGATTATGTGAGTCCTTGATACTTTCCAAATTCAATTATGCAGATGCAGTAATAGGTCCTAGACTTCTCAACCGTTCAAAGAAACTTATACAGCGCGTACAAAATGCCTGTGCCCGTTTCTGTTTTAAAATACCTCCCCGTTCACATGTTACACCTTACATTAATAATGCGAAAATGCTCAAAATGGATTACCGGTGGCAGTTGCATTTTGCTACGCTGTTGTTTGGGTGTATAAAATACAGGACGCCGTCTTATCTCTATGAAAAATTGCGCTGGGCTCGAGACAACGTCTTAACAAATGTAGTGACAAGAGCTTCAGCGTACGGGTTGCTTCTGCCTCAACACCGCACCGCTGCGTTTCGAGGCAGTTTTCGATATGCAGCAACCAAGTGTTGGAACAACTTGCCGCCGCCGTTCCGTAATATACAATCGATACATATGTAGCTTCCGTCAAAAATTTAAATTGTTCCTCTTAGATCAACAATCTCAAAGTCAAATAGTGCAGATATTTTGATAGTATGTAATTTTATAAATAATGTATGAGCGTGTATATGTGTATGTATGTGTGCTTGTTTATATTTATGTATATATATGTACATACATATATATATGTATATGTGTGTGTGTTTGAGTATGTATATATTATTTATTGAAATTATGTAATGAAGCGGTGTACTGCAGCTGGTTTGTGTATTTGTTTGTAGCTTAAACTTAATTACGTTCCTGAGTGAATTTCAATGCAACCTCTTACAGTATTAAGAATATTTTATAAGAATTATGACAATATTACAAGAAATAAATTTTTGTTATTATATTTGGTTTAACACAACAGAACTGCCCTCTGCATATAAAGAATATATAATATATGTATATATATATATATATTTATACTTATTTGTGTATTTTTATTTTAAATATATAAGGGTGCCACTGAAAATCAGGGTTGGGGTGTTGTACTTCTAATACATTCCAACATATCCTGAGTGGCTTTCCTTTTTGGAACAGAGCAGCATTAACGGGTGGATTGTCTTTGTAATACACCCTATGCATTACTCCTTATTATCCAGTTCTTTATTATTATTTTTTTTTCTTTTTTATATTATTGTTTGCTTTTTTTTGTTTTTTTTTTGTTTTATCATATCTACAAACAAGGAGTGAATGTCCTGTTTCATGATTTCTATGTAAAATTTTTTGTTGTATGACTACTTAAATGTTATTTGTTTTATGTAATCCACTTGAGTGTGTTGCATGTGCCAAATAAAATCTGTTTCTTTCTTTCTTTCTTTCTTTCTATTTTAAACTAATACGATCGTCGCCGAATGGAGTATAGCGAAGTCTATGGCCGAAAATTCTTCGTGTGATAGAAAACCTAACCATATCACATATAATATCGTACCGGTACCACGAGGGCCTCTACAATAGGACAGGTCGACCGCAGAAGAATTACGCTCGCACAGAATACTAGCTTTAAATAGCAGTATAATCATATAATGCTGATGTATTCTGTATTGTGATTGGTAAGTGCCGGGAACAAAGGAAATACGGCTTTTACTGGTAATGTGGGGCCATCTGAGTCCTCAGGAGTAAACATCTGCATTTTGATCATGATCTAGGACGATCATACGTGCTAGGGCCACACTGCAGCTATATTATGGATTTAGCATGAATGGGTCGGCTCGACCGGGTTAGGAACACTCTCTCACAGAATACATGCGTAAAATATCAGTTTAAGGGGAAATATAATGTCAAATGGCTTAGCAAGATCCTTCGTTATGCCGAAAATATTGTAGCATTAATGTTTAAATAAATATATGGTAAAGTTGAGGATTAATGTTAAGGATTATGTTAGACGAAAACACGATTTCGTAAAATTTTCGAAAAAAAATCCAAAGTTACCTCCAAAATAAACAATAAACCGCTGTTATTCATAAAATACTTTAAATAAAATCATGAAACTTTGCATACTAACTGAACTAACTATAAAGCAGTGCTTATGTTATTTACTTTTTTTAAAATACCATTATTTTTACTGTAAAAAGAAATTACCTAAACTATTGGCCTTTTGAAGCGTGATTTCTGCAGCACGGTCACTTCACCTCGGCCTTTGGACGGGGAGTTTGTGTCGCTTACGATCAGAATATACATTACGCAACGTTACGACGAAAAATTAAAATGGGAAATAACCGTGATAAAAATAAGAAGCGGCTGGCTTGGCGTTAAGAAACAGGCATAAATATGATAAACCTAATGAAATAAGTGTCTAACGACCTTTCTACTTACAGTATTAGTGATTACAAACATGTCGGTACATAGCATACGACGTGCGGGGAAGTGGGGGCGAAATTAGAATTTGAGCTGACTTACTCTATCCTCTTAATGCTGTGTGTTTCGTATGGTGAGTGTAGAGAACCGGAGACCCTTTTTACTGAAACGAGGTTTTCATGTCATTTGATTTTAGTCATCATACAACGTGGTGACAACAAATTGATTACAAATGAAGATGTTTATGGGCTATAGCATTCACTCTCAGCATGTGCTCGTTTGTCGACCCTATTAAAAGTAAAAAAAAAATATGTAAGTTTTTCATGGGTCACAGCTATGTCACAGGGTTTACTTCAAGTTCTGTAACAAAGTCTACTGTAGTGAACCTTTTTTTATTGAATTTCTTAATGACGAAAGAATCATGTCCACTTTGGACATGGAAATTTTCTAACGGGTCTAGTAATGTAAAAAACTGCCTATTTCGTATCGCATAATTGAATTTTCAAATAGAGCCAGAAAAAAAGTTATGTAACTATGTCTATCATACTCAATAGACTTTTGGAGACGCAACGTATTTTACAATGGCTCAAAGACCCAGAAGACATGCCAAAATATATAAAAAACGTATTTTACACGTTCCGTTTCAAACTACGAAATACGAGTACGACTCTGTAACTGACTAGTACGAGTAATACTCATACTTATTCATTCGTCATGTGGTTTATGAATGTTGAAAAAAAAAACAATTGCTTTTTTTATAACTTGTTAATTTATGATTAGATACGATTTTTTATGGTTTTACACTATGGTGTGGAAATAAAAATAAGTGTACAGACCTTATCTGCCAGCCGTCATAACCTCAAAAACTTATTTACTTAATTTACGTATATAATAACATTTTTCCCCGGCCTCTAAATAAAAAATGTATAAGTTATTATGTTATTATAAACAATAATTATTTTATACAACACTACGAGTAGTTGTAGGTAGACGTGACCCGCTAACGGAATCATGTGACAGGTCAATAAATAAGTGGAAAATGGGCATCACTATTTATGACGGCTCCGTGGCCACTGCCACTCCGGCTTAGCAATAAGTTACGAGTTCGAATCCCGCATGTATTTGGCCTATAAACAATCGTTCCGACTCAGGTCGTTTGTCCTAAGGTAATTTATGCATGTATACATGCTTATAATAAAAATTAATAAGTTTAAGTAATTAAAAAAAACTCATGGCATAACTAAATAGCACCTTGAAGACTATGTAGAACTAAAACTAATTCCCAGCGGATTGCGTTACGCAATAACCGCTTTCACGAACGCATGTTCGTCACATCGTGCCCTTTTTATGTGCGGCAAAATTCACGTTTATGCTACTACTTGTAGACACACGTACTATCTAATTAATTTAATGAGACGCGCCCAACCGGCAACAATTCGGTCATGGTTTGATACCACGACGCGTCTATGTGACTGTCGATATAGACACTATATTTTCAACTGAATGACATGAACGTTGTTCATACGGGACTTATTTGTTTTGATTTCCTTTTCTACAGCTTACAAAAGTGGTATCCGACTGTACTGGTATAATTATAATATTAATTTATTATTTTAAAGTCGCGGTAGCGCATAGGTAGTCTATGATACTGCCATCCGCCAATACGTACTGAAGCATCGTGGCCACAGAGTAGGGAGCGGCTGTCCAATTGCTCCATAACCATCTCACCCACCACTCTTCTAAATCGGATGAGGCCTGTTCCCAGCGGTGGGATAGATATAGGTTATAAGTTTACTTTTATTTTATTAAGATTAGAAATAGTTAGACATACATCGATTTGTTTGTTGAAATATATGAATTATGTATATAATAATACGAGTTATATATAAATATAAGAGAACGAGACCTTATGGCTAACGTTTTGCTTGACTCTGCATATTCTATTTGAGATACCAGTCGTAAATCTCGTAATAACAATCAAATCGTAAGTTGGGAACAACACCTTTACGACAAAATGCTGCGACGCATAAAACAGCCGACATTAACTTGCGAAAGTCCCAAGCGACCGATGTAATGCTTTATTGTTTCAAAGAAATATACAGATTATAG
Organism: Parnassius smintheus behrii; assembly: GCA_036936625.1. Classification (NCBI taxonomy): domain Eukaryota; kingdom Metazoa; phylum Arthropoda; class Insecta; order Lepidoptera; family Papilionidae; genus Parnassius; species Parnassius smintheus. The sequence continues at coordinate 19,469,268 of JAUPFT010000002.1, read as the reverse complement.
GCGTTCGAATGCACTTGCATCAATGTACTATTAACTTGGTAATTCATTGAATTTGATATAGCCATATATTGTCTCGTGTTATTTACGACACAAAAACTATGGTTTGCGATTTGACGAGATTAAGTACTTATTTTAACATTATAACGTGGCCTTGAATGTATGAATTCATACAAAATTGTTTTAATTAACGATGTAATTGTACTAGCATTATTAACGAAACTAATTTTCCGGCAAATTTAATTTAGCATAAATAACACGGTTTCATGAGATTTTTTTAAAATTCAGTATAATCATATCGTGATGTTATTTATTTGCAATAGACATCAGAGATTCCTTTTCCTACCTTTTAGGAGCCCAAACAGCAAAACATGCAAAAAATATTCTCTGTTTGTGCATTATTGTTTCTTAAACATGGTTATCGATTACTCCATTCTTCATTCCTGATTGAAAACACCAAACAGTATTGTTTCCAAACCGTGTTATTTACAAATTGTCAGATCGCAGTCGCACAATACACTGTAAGAACAGTCCCGTTCCAGTACTCTTGTGATAGCGACTTGCAAATACATGCATCGACTACTGCATATCTAATAATAACTATGCGGATGCTATTTCAACTTAATGAACGCTATGCAGTTCCGATATCGATTTTACGAATTATTAATGGGTGTGTGTGATTAGAAACTTATATGTTTCACTTAAACTGTATTTATAGAGATGCGTTTATTTATAGCATAGCTTGGGAGAAGCCGATAGTCAACTGCCGGCTTGTGAAAGGCGGTAATAATGATGATGATAGTTAAATTTTTCTCAAGTAATATCTTAATTCTTAATTAAGACCTTATTTCGGATTTTTACTTCACTTTGCGGTCGCCCTTACCATCGTTATTTTGTTTTAGGAGTCTCCCAAAGGAGTCTCTCTTTAGGTGGTAGAGCAACCCTGCAGCTATATTACAGTTGTAGCACGAATGGGTCGGCACGACCGGGGAAGGACCACGCTCTCACAGAATACCAGCGTAAAATACCAGCGTAATGCTGCTGTGTTTCGTATGGTGAGTGTAGAGAAGCGGAGACTCTTTTTTCCGGGATCGATGCGTTCCATCTTAGTACTCAGGGGTGATAACGCATTTACATTTTGATCCCTAATTGAGGATGTCTATGGGCCACAGCATCCACTTACTATCAGGTGGACTGTGTGTTCGTTTGTCACCTAATGCTATAAAAAATTTATTCAGCGTTCGTTCGTCAAGTATTCGTGTACATGTAAGAATTCATTGCGTGGTAACTGTATCAAACATCCCCCTATGAGCAATCTATTGAGGGGGGGGGGGGCTATGTTCAGCAGTGGACTTTGGTAGGTTCTAAAGTTTAAGTATGATAATGATGAACTACGAGTACCTACTTTATAGATTTCAACTGCAGCAATCGACAGTTTTAGTGTCTATTTTCAAAGTAATAAATTGGGATACAGCAAAATATTTCGCACAACATCTCTACTAGTCAAATGAAAATTTATTGATCGTTTAACCCACGCATTGGCTAATGGAGTGCGTGCAACAAATGTTTGCGTCCATCAAGTTCAAGTGCGTGAATTATAAACATTATTAAATTTAAACTAACGTCGTTAAATTTAAATGTTACCGCAGGCGCGTATGCTGTTATGCGTGTTGCGTCTTTAATTACTAGTGCAGCTGCCAATTTTTTTTTCATATTGAAATGTGACTTAACGGAACGATGTTGGCCATCGTTCCGTTAAGAGATTCCCCTATTGAGCATTGTTGCACTATGTACATTTTTCTCGAGTGTTTCAGGTAGATCATGTCGCTAGGGTTTATCGCCTATTTTTGTTTACAAATAGCAGAGCTTGTACTGATGTGTTTCGGTCTGAAGGGCACAGAGAGCCAGTTTAATCACAAGCTGTGCGCCATATTAATCCTCAAATGTAACAACCCACCTGTAAGCTCTACAAAGCTCGCCAGGTGACTTTGAGCTTCCTCTTATATTTATATGCAGATACATTTCAAAGTAAAATTCTATTAAACTTAAAAACAGTATTGTATTAAGGTTACTTACTTTTTTACCAACTTCAAAAAAGTGGGAGTATTAAATTCGACTGTATGTTGTTTTTTTATTTGTGTTACTTCCGAAATTTTAACAGTGGTAGAGCCACGCGGCAGCTTTGCTGTCGCACGTATGGGCCGGCTCAAACCGGGGTGGTACCACGACCTCACAGAATACCGGCGTGAAGTGGAAGCCCTGCTTCCGCGTTTCGTCTGGTGAGTGCAGATGGCCGGAGGCCCAAATCCCCCCCCCCCCATCAACATGGTAGCGGAATTCAATGATAGACTACCCCAGGAGGGTACCAGCACCCCTGGAGAATCCCTCGCTGAGCATCCACGACCATGTTTCTCCACTTCTGAGCGTGGGTGCTCAGGCTGCTCCACGTATTCTGGGGGGGGGGGGCAAAATTCCGCTCAAGACTAAAACTGCTCGGGGCAAACGGAGCAACAAGACCAAGGCGACCCCTGCCACGCTGTCCGTGAATTTTTGCAATATCAGGGGACTTCACTCCAACTTAAACGCCGTCCACTACCATCTCGAGACGGCGAGGCCGGCTCTGCTCTTTCTGACCGAGACGCAGGTGTCCTCTCCGGCTGATGTCTCGTATCTCTCCTACCCGGGGTACAAACTAGAACACTCCTTTGTACCTCGGGCTGGAGTTTGCGTTTACGTCAGAGAGGACATCTGTTCTCGACGCCTCGGCAGACTTGAAGGTTCGGACCTGTCCATCCTTTGGCTACGCGTAGACAGCGACGACCATCCGCGCGTCTACGGGTGCCTCTATAGGTCCCACAGCGGTAATGCCGAAACAGACCGACTCGTCGACCACGTCCAAATGGCTGCAGATTCGTTGCTACAACAGATCCCCTCCGCAGAGATCGTGATCCTCGGCGACTTTAACGCCCATCACGCCGAATGGCTCGGTTCACGTTTAACCGATCATGCGGGGAGATCTATTCATGATTTTGCCTTGGCATATGGTCTGACACAGCTGGTTACTTCGCCTACGCGGATTCCAGATGTGGAGGATCATGCACCTTCCCTGTTGGACCTTCTGCTGACCTCTCACCCGGACGGATATCAGATTTCCGTCGACGCCCCTTTAGGCTCCCCCCTTTAGGGACCATTGTCTTGTCCGGAGTGTGGTGCCACTCACGTTGAAATCGCGGTTGCATTCTGCAGGCTGCCGCCGTGTTTGGCACTATAGGTCAGCCGATTGGGATGGGATGCGGTCTTTCTTTGCATCCTACCCTTGGGGGCGGGTTTGCTTCTCGCCGGACGATCCCAACGTTGTTGCGGATTCTGTCGCTGATGTGGTACTTCAGGGTATGGAACTTTTTATTCCTTCCTCTGTGGTGCCCATTGGAGGCAAATCTCAGCCATGGTTTGGTCGCTCCTGTAAAATAGTATCATGCTATAAGCAGGAGTGCTACCAAGCCTGGGCTGACGCATCAGCGTCCAGGGATGTAAACACCAGCGCTCTAAAAAAGAAGTATAATTCCGCCTCTAGGTCCTTCAAAAGAGTCATTGCCAAGGCAAAGTCAGAGCACATAGGCAGAATCGGCGAGAAACTAGTTCGTCTTCCTTCTGGAACCCGTGCATTCTGGTCTCTCGCCAAGGCTGTCCAGGGGAATTTCTGTCAGCCATCTCTTCCATCTCTGCACAGGGAGGACGACTCACTGGCCCATACCGCAAAGGAGAAAGCCGATCTTCTAGGCTCTTTCTTTGCGTCTAACTCGACTCTCGATGACGGGGGGAGTACGCCGCCGACCATCCCGCGGTGTGAGTGCTCCATGCCGGAAGTGCAGTTCACTCAGCGCTCGGTTCGCAAAGCACTCCTCTCCCTGGACATCCACAAGTCGCCTGAAGTGGGCCTGACGGAATCCCCCCAATTGTGCTGAGGACGTGTGCTCCAGAGTTGGCACCGGTTTTAACGCGTCTTTTCCGGTACTCCTACTCCCTAGGCGTAGTCCCAAAATCATGGAAGACGGCTTTCGTCCACCCGATCCCTAAAAAGGGCGACCGCTCAGACCCGTCCAACTACCGGCCTATCGCCATAACCTCCTTGTTCTCCAAAACAATGGAGTCCATTGTAAACTGCCAGCTCATGAGGTAACTTGAGGATCACCAGCTGATTAGTGACCGCCAATACGGTTTTCGCCGTGGTAGGTCAGCTGGTGATCTTCTGGTCTACCTAACTCACAGATGGGCGGAGGCAGTAGAGTCCAAGGGGGAGGCATTGGCCGTTAGTTTGGACATTGCGAAGGCCTTCGATCGGGTTTGGCACAAAGCGCTTCTTTCGAAGCTCCCTTCCTATGGGCTTCCCGAGAAATTGTGCGATTGGATCACCAGTTTTCTTGCAGATCGGAGCATCAAGGTCGTTGTAGACGGTGCAAGCTCCGATTGCAAGCCTATTAATGCTGGTGTTCCACAGGGCTGCGTGCTATCGCCAACGCTGTTTCTTCTGCATATCAATGATATGTTGCAGACCCGTGACATTCATTGCTATGCAGATGACAGCACTGGTGATGCTCTTTACACCGGCCGAGCCAATATTTCTCGGGAAAACGTCTCCGAGTGCCGGGACAAACTTGTGTCTGAAGTCGAGTCTCTGCTGGACAGAGTCTCGGATTGGGGGCGACTAAATCTAGTCCAGTTTAACCCCCAGAAACACAAGTTTGCGCGTTAACCGCTAAAAAGAACCCCTTTGTCGTATCCCCTCAGTTTCAAGGCACTCTCCTTGTTGCCTCAGCCAGTATCGGAATCCTCGGCGTCGACATATCGAGTGACGTGCAGTTTCGTGGTCACTTGGAAGGGAAGGCCAAATTGGCCTCTAAAAAGCTTGGCGTGCTCAGCAGAGCGGGGCAGTATTTCATGCCGGCACACCGCCTGCAACTTTACAAGGCGCAGGTTCGGCCGCACATGGAATACTGTTCCCATCTCTGGGCTGGGGCTCCCCAGTACCAGCTCCTTCCACTTGACCACATCCAGCGCAGAGCGGCTCGAATCGTCGACGACCGAGTGCTTTCCGATCGGCTCGATTCTCTGGCACTGCGAAGAGATGTTGCATCCCCTTGCATTTTCTTTCGCATATACCATGGAGAGTGCTCTGAGGAATTGTTCGGATTAATCCCAGCCGCCAAATTTCGTGAACGCACTACGCGGCAAACGTCCCGATACCATCCACACCATCTGGATGCTTGGCGGTCCACCACTGTACGTTTCAAAAGGAGTTTTCTTCCGCGTACAACCTCTCTGTGGAATAATTTACCACCGGCGATTTTTCCGGACCGATACGACCTGGGGACCTTCAAGAAAAGAGCTTACTCCTTTCTAAAGGGCCGGCAACGCATCTGCAATTCCCCTGGTGTTGCAGTTGATCATGGGCGGCGGTAGTCACTTAACATCAGGTGAGCCACATGCTCGTTTGCCCCCTCTTCTATAAAAAAAAAAATTATCTGGGTGAACCGATTTTGATGATCCTTTTTTATGCGATATCTCTTTTCGTTAGGTTCCTAAAATTTTTGTCAATACTCGATTTTTAGTTTTTGAGTTATACTTAATGATGCGTATTGACTCCTGTTCTCATTTTAATGGTTTGTAAGTCCGTTACACAAAATTTTTAATTTTACCACGCGTTTATTTACGTGTAAATGCAATATTAAGGTTAAGATAACCATCAAATACTATTTATTTTGATTAAAAATACTTTTGAATTAAAGATAAAAATAATTAAAAGTAAAAGTAGTTTTAATCAATGTGTAGTGTTCGCGTAAATATAAGAAATCATTATTTATTTTATTAATTTACAATTTCACGGAAATAAAGTTTTCCAAGTTTTTCAGATAAAATATATAACAGTCGTAGCATTCTCTCCATCTGTCCGCGAGGTTCCATTATAAACGTTTCAGCCATTTCGAAAATTAGCCCGAACCCGAATAGATACACAGACAATTTTTGAAAACATCTGTAGGCACGTCAGACACGTTTGGGATGGGGAAAAAGCACTGTACTCGCCTGATCGTCACGCCCTACGTATATACAAACCCAAAAATAATGTTTACAAGTTTGTGAAACTAAGAAGTTTCCATTTCTGACTTGTAGTCCTACGACAGTTTTTTTTTTAATGTTTACTCATATGTGTCCTTCTGAGCACAATGAAAGGAAGTTATTTCGATATCACAAATTTTATTTATGTATCGTATTGATATCATTGTGGTGTGGTGTGACTGTTGTAATGTGTCCGCTTAGTAAAATACTCGCTATTCATTTAATATTAAGTTAAATGAGCAGTGTTAAATAGTTTTAGACTGGGTATTATAATTATAAAGTCATAAAAGACAGGGGGTCATTGTAGAAGCGTGCTCGTCGCGACCCCTGCCAGCCCTTTTCAGGGCTGCAATTCTACACAGCTGCGCACCCATGCGAACGAGGGTTAGGGCGTCCCCCCAAGGCGACGCACACCAGCTCGTCCCCGTTGGTGTGGAATGCAGCGCGCAAAGCGGCGATGGGGACCGCCACCCGTCACGCACAGCCCGACACGGCGGAAGGTGGAGGACGGAGTGCAGAGTTGGCACGTGGAATGTTAGAGGAGGCATGAGAGATAAGACGAATGAGTTGATCGAAATAATGAAAGAAAGAGAATTAGATGTCGTGTGTATGTCGGAGACCAAACGGAAAGGCAGGGAAGAGAAGAGCTCCCTGGCGGGACGTTAGCTACATGGTCCGGAGTCCCGGAAAGCGAGAACGCCTGCCAAGAAGTGGGAGTGCTGTTGTCGTCCCAGTTGGTCGATCTTATGACTGAATACAAGGTTGTGAACTCAAGACTTCTCTGGGTTCGCTTCAAAATGGGACTGACGAAGTTATTCCTTTTGGCTGTTTATGCGCTGGTAGCTTCGTCGTCCAGGGCTGAGCTGGAGGAGTTTTGGGAGAATGTAAGAGAAGTTCTAGATTTGGTTAAGGGAAACGAAAGAACTGTTGTATGTGGTGATTTGAATAGATGGGTAGGTATCGCTCGACCAGGATACGAGTCGGTGCTTGGAAAGTTTGGAGATAAAAGGGTTAATGATGCTGGCAAGCTTATACTGGCTGTATGCAAGAAAAGGGTCTTCTTGTGACAAACACTATGTTTAATCACAGGAAGATCCATATGTACACTAGAGAAAGAAAGAATGAGAGAAGTACGATTGATTTGTTCCTGGTGGATGACCGACTGCGAAAACAGGTGATGGATACACGAGTGTTCAGGGGTGCTGACCTGGGAACGGATCATTATCTAGTAATTACTAGATTTAGGGGTTTGTTCGCGGGTTGGCGCCACCGGACGGCAGTAACAGAACCACAGTCGGTCTGTCGCATCCGAAGCTGGAAGCTTCAGGAAGCGGATACTAGGGACAAATATCACACGAGGGTAGCCGAAAAGCTTGACACCATCGATGGCAGGAAAGAATGTGTGGAGAGAACATGGCAGAACCTTAGGGATGGAATGGTAAGTGCAGCGGAAGAAGTATGTGGTACGACAAAAAGAGGTAGTAGTAAAAGAAGAGATGCATGGTGGAATGACGAAGTGAAAGAAGCTGTAAAAAAGAAGAAAAAAGCATGGTTAGACTACTTGGCCTCTAGTAACGATGAGCATATGAGAGAGAAGATGAAAGAAAGATATAAGCTGCAGAAAGTTCATGCGAAAACATTGATTGAGGAAGTATGTGAAAGGTGTAGAATAGAAGCGGACGAGAGGTTGTCGCACAACTTTAGGGAAAACTCCAAACTCTTCTGGAAAGAGGTTGGAAGGTCCCGGAGTGGTGCGACAGCTTTAAGAATGAACAAAGTGCTTTCGAGAACCAATGACGTCCTCTCAGAAAAATCGGACGTCATGCAGCGATGGAGTGAATTTTATAGAGAATTGTATGCGTGTCATGATCTTAGTGAAGGATCCGGGGGTGACGCCGTGACTGGCACGCCAGACACGGACCTCGATGACACTGAGGTCATCAGCATGAAAGAGATTGAACGTGCGATTCGAAGTTTGAAATGTGGTAAGGCTGCGGGACTAGACAGAGTTACTGCTGAAATGGTCAAGTACGTTGGGCCTCGCGTCTGGGACAGCTTTCATCTGCTGTGCAATTTGTGCTGGCGGACGGGAGATGTCCCGGATGATTGGCGATCCGCGGTCATTGTGCCTTTATATAAAGGTAAAGGTTCACATTTTGACTGCGGGAGCTATCGGGCGATCAGCTTGACCAGTTTAGCAAGTAAAGTTTATTCGAAGGTTTTGACACGCAGGATGCAAGAGAAATCGGAAAGATTCTTATGGGAGGCACAATGCGGATTTAGACCTGGAAGAGGATGCACGGATCAAATGTTTTCTCTCCGCATGATCACGGAGAAGCTTCTGAGTGTTAACCAGAGGATTTTCTGTGCTTTTGTGGATCTGGAGAAAGCATTTGATAAGGTTATAAGGAAGAAAATGTGGGAACTGTTGCCGGGATATGGTGTGGATGGTCGATTGTTAAGGGCTGTGCAGTCACTTTACTATGACTGTAAAGCCTGTGTGCGGGTAGGGCATGACCTGTCACCCATGTTTAGCATCCAAGCGGGCGTAAAACAGGGTTGTGTCATGTCTTCCTGGCTGTTCATACTGTATCTCGACAGCTGTTTACAGAAGCTGAAAGATAGCTGTTTGGGTGTGAAATTGGGTGACATAAAAGTTAATTGTCTGCTGTATGCTGATGATGCAGTGCTTATTGCACCATCAGAAGCAGAACTGCAGGCATTAGTCACGTGTATGAAAGAGGAATGTGAAATTAAAGGTCTCCGTTTGAATGCTAATAAAACTAAGGTTATTATTTATTTATTTAACAATTCATGTACACACGAAGTATTTTACAATGAAAAATAAAAAGAAATTTTGTACAAAGGCTCTGCTTATTTCATAATGAAATTTCTTCCAGCAGGCCTGATACTGGACAGATTCAAAGAGAAGCAGATTTAGTGTGCACCCTCATAATAAATTTTAAAATAAACTTAATATAAAATAGAGATAATAAAAACATATACATACATTCATACATACAAACATGCATATACCTAAATACTATGCTATATACATATATAAAATGAAATACAAGTAGATACACATATATTTACAAGTCATACATTGGATCATTGGGACGACAAAGAAAGATAGTGCTCTTTAACTCGCCTTTTAAACACTGAAACTGTTTGAGCCTCACGAATTGCAGTAGGAAGAGAATTCCATAACCTAACTGCATGTACTGTAAAAGAATGAGAATAGTACTTAGTTCTGAAGGAAGGGAAATTTAGGAGGGTTTTTAAATGTGATCTGCAAACTGCATCGGGAGAACGAGCAAAGCGGAATCGATCACGTAGATATGGTGGTGATGTTGGATCGTAGAGTATTTTAAAAAGGAGGCATAGGATTCGGGTATTCCTGCGAAGTCGGATTGGGAGCCACTTGAGCTGTTTGCGAAAGGAAGAGACGTGGTCATACTTTTTTAGCCCAAAAATGTAACGGATACATAAGTTTTGCAAGCGCTCAAGCTTGTTTAATTGCTCCTCAGTCGCATCCAAATAACAGACATCAGCATAATCAAGAATCGGAAAAATAAGTGTTTGGACAAGCGAAATCTTCGTTGATAAAGGCAAAAAACTTTGAAGACATTTTAAAGAATGTAAAGTATAATTGATTTTCCGACTAACTTCTGTGATATGTGCATTCCATGTCAATTTGCAATCCATTATGATGCCCAGATTCTTAACAGTTTCTGAAATGCTTAGTGGAGTGCCATTAATTTGCAGTGCTGGAAGTGAAGTAAAATCAAGTAGGTTATGAGTAAACCTGGTGCCTATAATAATTGCTTGTGATTTTTTGGGATTTATAACAATTCCGTATGATCTGGACCACTCATAGATTTTATTAAGATCTTTATTTATTTCAAATATTGCTGAATTTGCTTCAGTCGCTAGAAAATGACGATACAGCTGTAAATCGTCTGCGTAGAGATGAAAGTTTGAAGATATCACCTTGGAGATACAGTTAATAAAGACAGAAAAGAGTAAAGGAGAAAGGACGCCACCTTGAGGAACACCCGTAGCTAGGTTGCACCACTTAGATAAAGTTTCATTTGAACGAATACACTGAGAACGACCACGGAGGTAGGAATCAAACCATTGAATAGTTGAAGGAGACACATTAATAGAATGAAGAATGCTAAGAAGTATATCGAAATCAATAGAATTGAAGGCACTACTAAAATCCAGCAGCACGAGTACCGTTAAGTAATTTTGGTCTATACCGCACCGGATATCATCCGTTACCTTGAGGAGAGCAGTAGTTGTACTGTGGCCAGGCCTAAAACCGGATTGAAAAGTACTTAAGATATTGTTACGGTTAAGAAACTTAGCTAATTGTGTGTGGACAATATGTTCAAGCACTTTTGAAAGAAATGGTAGAATAGAAATAGGCCGATAATGAGTTGTAGATGAAGGATTCGAAACTTTGGGTATAGGGATAATATGAGCTAATTTCCATGACGACGGAAAGCAACAAGAAGATAAAGAGAAATTAAAGATATGAGTAAGAATAGGGATGACAAAGAGAAGAATCAATGTAATCATTTTAGAGCAGATGTTATCATTTCCAATAGCAGTAGATGAAATTGCAAGCACGGATCGCTTGGTATCATCTTCAGTAATGGAAGTGAAATTAAACGAGGAATAATGAGGAATTGGGCATTTGGACATTTCGAGTAGAGTTCTGGCTTTAGTGAATGATGAGACTATGACAGGAGGGTTGGCAAAGTTTTCGTTGAGATTATCCAAGTCAATTTCACTTCCCACACTAGCAGAATATTTTCGGACACCGACAGATCTCAGAAAACTCCAGGCTTTTGCAGTATCGCAATTTGTGAGGGTATCATGAAAATAGCGCCTTTTAGCATCTCTACACAAACGATTGCAGCGATTTCGTAGAATTTTAAAGCTGATTAAATTGCATTCTGGTATTTGAAAAGGACGAAGAGAGAACGAAATGTGAAATATGGGTAAATCAGGAATGTCTAGAACAGGTAAATGAAATTGTATACTTGGGGAGTGCTTTCAGCCGGGATGGAAGATGTGATTTAGATGTGGATAGGCGTGTCGCTGCCGGAAACAAAGTCAATGGTGCCCTGAATGCATTAGTCAAAAGGCAAGGCGTGGTGAAGAGTGCACGCCTTGCAATACATAACGCAGTGTTGGTACCGACTTTGTTATATGGCAGCGAAACCTGGGTATGCCAGAAGAAGCATAAAAGCAAGTTGAATGCAGTGGAGATGCGATCTCTTCGTAAAATGTGTGGCGTTACCATAGCCGACCGAAAGCGAAACGAAGAGATTCGCAATATGGCAGGATTGAAAGATGACCTTATCACAAAAATTGATAGGGGCGTACTCCAATGGTTTGGGCACGTTGAACGAATGAGTGAAGACCGAATGGTGAAGAAAATATATAGAGCGAAAGTAAATATTAAAAGGTGTCGAGGTAGACCGAGACTAACTTTCGAAGACCATGTGAGCAAATTGCTCAAGAGTACTCGGATACCTAGACGTGCATGTATGAAGAAGTTAATGAACCTGAAAGAAGCGAAAGAAGTATGTAAGGACCGTGACACTTGGCGATCTGTTCTCTCTGGCTACCCCGTTAGGGATTGTGCGTGACGATAAGTAAGTAAGTTAGTAAGTAAAAGACAGGCGTGATGAATATGATTTAGGTACTTCTTTTTTATAATTTTAGAGTTTTTTCTTGTTAGATAATTTTATTTTTTGCAATTATCTCAAAAGTTATGACCCGTTAAACGCCATTGTTCCCGCCAAATCTATTCGAATACAACCATTAAAAACCAGTTTTATAGTCACTAAAGGCAAGATGTGACGTATCATCGCATATGTGTAAAAACCACGTTTCAACATAAGTGTATTGTGTTCTTAACCGTAGATAAATAGGATATATGTGTCTGATACCCGGGTCCACAGATGAATTAGCCTTTGACTGTTCCATTCGACACAGGTTGCAAACCTGATAAATGACTCAGCGACAAGGGGAGGGAGGTGCGCCCTCCTTTCTGCCAAGGAGGGTCGCGTTCGTATACGGCTTAGAGATCTCTAGTCAGATCGTTAAGCCAATTCCTAAAAGGTTGGGTTTACTGGGTAAAAGTCACCACATAACCACGCAGCCGGCTGCGTGGTATGCTATGAGCATTCCCAACCTCCCTCCCCCGCTTTCCGGAGGGTTGCCCATATTTGCTTCGGGTGCAAAAAAAAAAAAAAAGAAAAAAAAAGGGGAGGGAGGAAATAAAATAACACGTGCTCTCTGAAACTATTTCATTTTATAATCTGTAAATAAATTATACATGAGTTTAATATAATACGATATCATTATCATCTCATCATCATCATTATAACCCTTCACAAGTCCAATGCTGAACATAGGCCTCCCCCAAAAAACACCATAAAACACGGTCCAGAGCCATCAGCATCCTGCATGTATTACTAGATCGTCACTCCATTTAGTGAGGGGTCACCCTACACTTCGCCTACCGGTACGTGGCTGCCATTTGAGAACCTTTTTTCCCATAGGTTCAGCTTATTCAGCGGTTGGGCTATGACGGTTACTCGGTTCCACTGCTCATATTCTCATTTTTAAGTCTATCACGCAGAGAAATCCCGCAGCATAGCTCTCTCCATCGCTCGCTGAGAGACCTTGAGCTTCCTCATACGGCCAGCAGTGAAGGACCACGTCTCAGATTTATATAGATTAAATGTTAATACGATATTCAAATTTTCACCAAATAATGTACAAGAGATTGCATAACAACTTTCTTTTATGTTACTCGGAAAGAAAATTTGATTAGCATATATCAGAGAAGCCCTTCGTTAAACAACAGTTTACTTATGTTGCATAACCTGAGAAAGCGTTAGAGAATAATTTATCGTAATTTTAATATTTCATATACGAAACACTTTCTTATGTTATGCTTTATTGAGTATTTATAGCTGTTCCCGTGACTGTGAATTTCTTACGATTGGTTTTTTATGGGTTTTAATTTTTTTGCGTTGAACCCTAATTCTTTTTCTAAAATAAAGGTAACTTGTTACTATTTATAACATCAGTTATCTGCTTGTGAAAGTCCCATCAATATCGTTCCAGCCAGTTCGAAGGTTAGCTGGAATAAATAGATAGACAGACAAAAATTTAAAAAATTGTTTTATTTTGTTATAAGTAGAATTTTCTTGAATACTTTCATATGCATTTAATAAAAAGCTGCTATTTTCAACTTCAACTTAATTTGTTTGTATAGGTAACGACTGCGTAAGCATCACATAATGATGATGGCAATGTTGATTTGCCATCATTGAGCAGAAGTTTTAAATCAGTCGTCCAATTCAAAATTTTATTAATTTTTTTTCTAAATATTGCGCAGTCATGTTGGCATAGGCAGTTGTTATCGAACGAAATCCATACGAACACATCTTATGCAAACACATTATGTGTATATAACACACCTATTGAATAAAACTAAATTTACGGATTCTATCGCGTTTATTTAACTGATTTTACTTATTTTTAATTCCCGACGGTTCGGGTGCTTTACAGCAACCATAGTCACGGGCGGGGGGGGGGGGGACTGACATGTTTGACCTCCCAATGTCATTGTTAGCCCGGCTACCTTCAGTTTTTGAATATTAATGTTTGGTCCGATTTACGCTTAAACTAATGAGCCGTGGTAGCTCAGTGGTTAACGCTCGCTGTAAATATAACAGAACGCGAGTAACCCGGGTTCGATCCCCTCCGGCACCAATGAAATTGTTAATTGCAATTTTAAGTGCTGATTTACCACGTGCTCGGCGGTGAACGAAAACATCGTGAGGAAACCTGCATGTCTGAGGAATAAGAAAAGAAAAAAAATATTTCGAAGACATGTGAAGTTCGTCAACACGCATTTGGGCAGCGCGGCGGACATTTCCTTGCCCTAAACCCTCTCAGAAATGAGGGGAGGCCTGAGCCCAGCAGTGGGATGAATATAGGCTGTAACTTTACTTTACTATAATACACCTATTTCTATATCTTCTGTTATCTCCGTGACTTCGTTTTTTTAAAATACATTTGGTATTAATCGTATAGTGGCGATATAAGAATGTTCGCTGCCTCATAAGGTCCCGTAGGCGTCATTAGAGGCGAGAGGGAAAATGAAAGAGGAAATGGGCAGTAGCAGCGGCATCACCATGATAACTACTGAGTATAATCATAATACGGCGGCTGTCAAACCCCAGAAGCCTATATTCAGCAGTAGACTTTGACAAGTTATAATAGTAATGGTTATTTCTATTTTTATATATGTAATATGATCTGTCTTCCAATTCTGACCCTACTGATCAGCAGCTTTCACAGCTTTCACAGCTTTCACTAACTGTTGTCCATAAGGTATTCCATAAGGCAAAAATTACTTTAGGTACGTGCAGTCGTTTGGTCGTTTGGTCGTACAGCAGCATAGTGAGGCCGATCCCCACCTACGCCTCTACTGTCTGGTGTAACAAGGACAACCAAAAGATGACTGCGGACAGACTAAATAGTCTACAAAGGACTGCCTGCTTAATTGTAACTGGAGCTATGCGATCATCGTTTGGAGCGGTTCTTAATGCACTTCTATGCCTAACGCCCCTTGATTTACATGTACACAAGGAGGTGAGGGCAGCGAGGGCTAGTTTGTATAGGATTAACGCCCAGGGAGGTCTGAGCTTGCTCTCCTACAGATTGAGATCCATGACTCAATTAAGAAAACACCGGTCCTATGCATGTTCTCAGATATCATGCGTCCACTACACACTTTTGATAAAAAGTATATATGTAATTACCCTCCAGAGAAAACTGACTGAATGACCAGGTTATCTGTGAGGTCGGTAGCCTCATATGGTATACCGATGGGTCTAAAATAGGCCTCGACGTAGGCTTTGGGATTTACGGGGAACGCCCCAAATTCAAACTTAGTATGATTTTAGGTAGATCCACCTCTATCTTCCAGGCAGAAATTTTCGCCATACTTCAGTGTGCGGAAATCAATCTGCAAAAGCACTACGTCAACCATATAATTTATATAAACTCTGATAGTCAAACAGCACTGCTAGCGCTGAGGTCTACTGGCAACTAGCCAAGTGTTTGGCTGTGGCGCTACCGGACGCGAGTTCGAATTGCGCACGGAATAAGTGTTGTATGACATACAATTGCGTGTATCGGCTTCCGGGTCTATATGTAATTCATGTATGTAAAGCGCCTAAAATTAAATTAAAGAATAACAAAAATAAAAAGAAAAAATATGGATTATTTTATCAACGTAGTGTGGTCTCCGCCTAATGCCGCGCCTGGAAATCTATCCTCCACTGTTTATTATCGCATGACGGACGTGGGAAAGCAATAAGGAAATTCTGCAACCTATAAGTAATTGATAAAATCTGTGATTTATTAGAGGTGCTTTACTGAATAATTACTTTTACTAGTTCCGTATGTTGGCTGATTACAAAACGTGTATTGCACGTTTACAATTGCAATGATATGTTATACATTTTATTGTATGTAGTATTTTATGTTAGTTTAATTGCATATGTGCATACGTGGTAGAGCCATGCTGCTGCTTATATTATAACTGTAGTATGAATAGGTGGGCCACGCCAGATAGGACTAGGCTCTCATAGAAACAGCGTAAAATAGCAAACTTAATGCTGCTGTGTTTCGTATGGTCAGTGTAGAAAACCGAGGATACTTTTTTACAGGAGACGAGTCATTCTATCTCAATCCTCATGGATGGATGGTCTGCACTTTGATTCTTAATCGACGATAATGTAGATGTCTATGGGCCACAGCATGGGTTTACTTTCAGGGGGACTATGTGCTCGTTACCCTTATTCTTTAAAAATGAGATTTACTTTTATTGGCTTAGGTAGGTATTAGTTTCGGTACAAAAGAAAATTGACAAAAGAAATTTCTACATAAATTTTATTATATAAAATTTACGTGTCACGTTGTTTGTCCGCGATGGACTAAAGTCCTAAAGTACTTAACCAATTTAAATCAAATTTGCACACCGTGTCAGTTTGATCCAACCAATTGAGAGATAGGATAGTTTTTTTGCCCATAAATGACCCACAATTTTTTTGCTAATTTAAGGATTTTTAGTAGGACATGACAAAGGGTCGTCGAAAAGGGCAGAACAATATCTGCCTGGCAAGCTATTATTATTCAATTTTGTTTATATATATTTATATTCTTTTGTTAGGCATAGCATCTTAGTTTCTTTTTATTACTTGGTGTACGGCTCTAAGGCTGCAGTAAATTTTTTAAATTGTTTCAGTTTCCAAAATAACATGGTTATTTTAGAACTTTAATTTAAAGTTTCTTTTAAAACTTTTCTAAAATTCAATTATACTTATTAAATAAAACTTTGTACGTTTATGTGCTATCATGATTGTGCTCAACGGTGAAGGAAACACAGTGACGAATTCTGGATGTGTACAAATAAAATATTTCTAAGATATGATGCGTGAAGTCCGCTAGGCCGTGCCGCGTACGTCCGACGCGGTACGAGAGTACCGCGTCGGACTAACTGGACTAAAATTTGAATTAATTGAAATTAGAACTTAGAATATAAACATATAAGGTATAATATATAATCTTCTTAATAATATTTTGAGTGTTCCAATCAATTGTTATTTTTGTTGAAAACTCAAAATGTTATTAAGTAGCTTTGTTCCCTTTAATATTCAAACAAGTGGGTCAGTTTGGTCAGAGGGTTACTTGCATGCTATTAAGACACAAAAAACCATTTTTAAAATTTTTGTCTGTCTGTCTGCCAGTCCTAGTCTTCGGACCACGGCCGCACCGATTCCAATGAAACTACGATGCCAGAAGTTATAGTGTTATAGTGAGTTATAAAAAACTAATTTTTTTTTCGAAAAACAAGCATAAAATAGAAAAACTTATTAGTCTTTGATTAACTTAAGTCTAAATAACGCTACATCACGTTAATAGATTATATCCAGGTGAAGCCAGAGCGAATCGCTAGTTATAAATCCAACTTGATGAATCTCACAAACAGTCCACCAGGTAAGAGGCTTCTGAACTCCATGGACGCCATTACTTCGACGACTACAACCAATTTCAAACGAAAAAAAATTGCAAACAACTTGTAGCATATCATCAGTCGTTATTATTGAGGGACCCGCGTGCGTGGTCACTCGTAGATATCTGATTTTATAAAATCACCAATGTCTATCAGTTAATTGATATCGGTTGATCACGATTGACGGATCATATTATTATCGGTTTATCTTAATACTTAATAATTTAATTAAATTCATCAAATAATAGTTCCTCTTCCACGTCGTTTTAAGTACATCGACATTTTAATACAAGTCTCCATGTCTACGAAATGCAACGCTTTGATTAGTTTAATTTATGTCTATCATAATGCGTTGTTTCGCTTGTAATAAACCATTTAAAAAAATATCACAGTAACAGTACTGAGTGAACTGTATAGGTTAGAGTAGCGGAATATTCTTCAACCTGTCCTATGTTTAAGTTGAAGTTAAAGTTACAGCCTATATACGTCCCAGGGCGGGGCACAGGCCTCCTCTGTTTTCCGAGAGGGTTTTTTATATAGCATTAGGTGACAAACGAGCACAAAGTATCTGACGGTAAGTGAATGCTGTGGCCCATAGACAACCACATTTATTTTTAACTAAGTATCAAAATGGAAATACATTGTCACCCCTGAGAACTAAGATGGAATGCCTCGATTCCAGTAAAAAGGGTCACCGGTTCTCTACACTCACCACACGAAGCACAGCAGCAATTTTACGCTGGTATTATGTGAGAGCGTGGTCCTTCCCCGGTCGAGCTGACTCATTTACTATAACTATAATATAGCCGTAACGTGGCTATACCACGTAAATTGTTTAGGACAAGGAAATGTATGCCGCTGCTCCAATGCGTGTTGGCGTACTTCACATGTCTTCTAAATATTTTTTCTTATTTCTCAGACATGCAGGTTTCCACACGATGTTTTCCTTCACCGCCGAGCAAGTGGTAAATTAGCACGTAAAATTGCAGTAACCAATTTCATTGGTTTCAGCGGGAGTCGAACCCGGGTTACTCGTGTACTGTGAAATTTATTGTGAGCGTTTAGCCCCTCAGCTACCACGGCGCACTAAGTCCCTTGTGCCTTTTCCTATGTGTTATGAGTCAACTATTTTAAATTTCATAATGTTGCTCGACGTTCAGAGTATGTTTGGGTAAGGTTATGCACGCGTGAACGCTTTAACATTTTAGTTTCTAATTTAAACTTAAGTTTAAATATTTAAATGATTATATCTAACATACTATCACTACTATGTCATCACTGACAACATGCACTGGTTGTACAACATAGTTTTCAGGTTTTGAGGTATACCTGACGAGAAGATGCGTTGTAATTCCCCGAACGCTGCCCAGCCGAGTTGAATCCGTCGATTGACCTCTCGGTCGAAGTTGGACTTACCTAGCCGGACTATTTGTCCCAGGTAAACGTACTCGTCAACAACTTCGAGCTTAGTGCTCCCAACAACTACCGGCATAGGTGTGACATGGACATTAAACATGATCTTTGTTTTGTCCATGTTCATCTTAAGACCTATCCGTTGGGAGGCACTATTGAGGTCATTGAGCATAGTGCTTAAGTCCTCCAGCGATTCTGCCATAAGTACTATATCGTCGGCAAATCGAAGGTGAGTGATGTACTCGCCATTGATGTTAATACCGTATCCTTTCCAGTCCAGTAGCTTGAAAACGTCTTCCAATGCAGCGGTGAAGAGTTTCGGGGAAATAAAGTCACCCTGTCTTACACCTCTCTGCAGTTGGATAGGTTTCGTACTCACACTTCAGCACTTCGATATACCGACAGTCAATATTAGAAATAGATAAGAGACTGTAGCACCGCCCAAATTTCGACGGAATCAAAGGCTTTCTCATAGTCCACATACGCCAGGCAAAGTGGCAGATTGTACTCTTCGAACTTCTGTACAATTTGCCGAAGGGTATGTATGTGGTCTATGGTACTGAAGCCTTTTCGGAAACCGGCTTGTTCGGGAGGCTGGAAGTCGTCGAGTCTGCGTGCGAGACGATTCGTAATGACTCTCGAATACAGCACGTAGACGCGGCTCAGAAGGGATATCGGTCTGTAGTTCTTCAAGAGGGCGTTGTCACCTTTCTTGAAGAACAAGACCACCGCACTTCTGCTCCACGCCTCCGGAGTAGTGCCACCATGGAGGACGGAATTAAAAAGCCTCTGAAGGACTTCAAGTACCGGTTTTCCACCCGCTTTCAGAAGCTCCGCTGTAATTCCATCCTCGCCCGGGGACTTGCCGTTTTTAAGGTGCTGGAGAGCCATTCTAATCTCGCTCAGACTGACCTCCGGGATATCATCGGAATAGTGTCGGATAAGAACCGCTCTTGGATCGTTACTCACACTTGCGTGTGGCTCCAACGATGATGTGTACAGCTGCCCATAGAACCTCTCAATCTCACTCAGAATCTCAGGTGTCCCGGAAACGATGCTGCCACACTCAGTCTTCAGCTTTGACAGTTGGCTCTTATTGGCAGACAGATCTCTGGCAAAGACTTTGGAGCCCTGGTTCCGCTCAATCGCTTCTTCAATACGAGCAGTATTAAATTTGCGTAAGTCTCGCCGCATGCATTTGGAGATCTGTCTGTTCAGTTGCCTGTATGCTGTCAAATCTGTCGACGATTGCAGCCTCATCTCCCGTCTAAAGCCATGAGATTAAGAGTGTGATCGGAGAGCTTTTGTGTTCTTCTGCGGCCGGTCTTGCAGAATTTAGCTCCGACCGCATGGACAGTTTCCACGAGCTTGTCATACATATCGTCTACTGCATTGCAATCTTCTAGGCACTGAAAGCGGTTACGTAACTCGAGCTGAAAGGTTTCGGGATTCTGGATTAGAGCACGAGGGGGACGGAGCGTTGACTTCATTAGACGAGACCTCTCCAACTTAACGTTTAGGTTCAGTGTGCCTCTAGCCATTCGGTGATCGCTGCCAGTTTTCACCCTTGCGATCACTGGGACATCACTGAAAAGTTGGCGTCTGGTCGTCATAATGAATAATAGACGTGGTCCTTCACTGCTGGCCGTATGAGGACGCTCAAAGTCGCTCAGCGAGCTATGGAGAGGGCTATGCTCGGAGTTTCTCTGCGTGATAAACTTAGAAATGAGGATATCCGCAGTAGAACCAGAGTGACCGACATAGCCCAACGGATTAGTAGAATAGCAGAATTAATAGTAGCTCGAAGAACCGACAACCGTTGGGGAAAAAAGGTTCTCGAGTGGCAGCCTCGTACCGGTAGACGAAGTGTAGAGCGACCCCCCACTAGATGGAGTGATGACCTGGTAAGACATGCAGGAAGTCGATGGATGCAGGTGGCTCAGGACCGTGCTTTGTGGCATACCTTAGGGGAGGCCTATGTTCAGCAGTGGACTTGTAAAGGGCTGTAATGATCTAACGTCAGTTAGTACTAAATCTATGTGATATACCGTTATTGCGGTTTTTTAAAATATGAGTATATAAGTTAGGTATATAGGGACTTGCGCCATAAAATCATTTAAAATAGTGCATTACCACGAATTTTAAATTTAAAGGATAAAATGGACAGAATATTGAATTTTTTTATATTAATTTTTCTTCACCATTTGCCTATATTACTTACTCTGAACCTTTAAAGTATGATGACAATATTCTGATTCTAATTTCTGAGATCTGATGTAATGATAGTCTAGGATATAATCTCAGACTGTTGACTTCCCCGAGCGTTTTTGTTTTATATCAGCTTATGCCATTTTACGCGGGCTAAAGCATTATTAGTTTTGGAATCGAATATTATGCAGTAAAGTTGTAGATATAATGACTTCTTATATTTACGCGAACAATTAGTTTCATTCAAAGTACTTTTTACGTATTTTATCGCATTTAATTTAATTTTTTTATTTCCAGACGTGCTTTGCTTTATTACACCCATGGTCACGGGGAACTTAGATGTTTGACGTCCCGATGTCATAGATGGCCAAATAATTATTATTGATTAGAATAATACAACGAGGTATTTTCTGAAATCACTATATTCCTATATTATGCAGCTGGCGTATTAATCTTAATACCAAATGCATCAAACCATTAGAAATACAAGAGTATGTAGCCCTGTAATGTATATGTAGTATGTATCAGATCTGGTGACACAATCAAGATGTTCACGTCCGTTAAATTTACGCAATATTTTCCAATTGGACCCAAACAATAAGTCCCCTGTGGAGACCAAGTGACGACATTTGCACAAACGGTTAACAACCATCTTCCTGTCGTGCTAACATTGAACCACTTCTGGCCGCGAGTGCCGGCCAAGTGCACCGGGGTTGTTATTACAAAGACAGGAATAGAAACTGTATTCTACATCACTAGGTTGTTCAGGAATGTAAATTTTATACCTTTCAACTACGATGTTCTTGGACAATATTTCTGCAACTTTTTAATTCATTATTTTATTATCAGAATATTGTTGTAAGTAAGGCTTAATAAAATAATATATATCATCACAGCTTTTCCAGGTTGATGGCACGGCATGGGATTTTTAGGTGACTAATAGTAACGTACTATTACGTGTTGTGACATTATAGTTGCAATTTTATTGATGGTTATAAATAATATTCATGATTATAGTACGTCCTAAGACACCGCGGTGGTGATAGGAAAAAGTATCGTTACTTTTAGTTTAGAGAACTCGCCATTCGATACCGACAATTTTACGGGTATGTCTTAAAATTTTAGTAGGTACACAAGAAATCTCGAGTTCGATCTCCGCCGGTAGGTCAATCAAATTGTTAATATGTTATGTGCTACGCGGTGAAGGAAAATATTGTATCTGTTGTCTACCAACACCTTTAAGGTACCCCAATACCAAATCGCCTAAGAGGAGGTGGCACGATTCCAGTATTGGGTGGTACGGAGAATATAGACTGTTATATTCTGCACTTTTTTATATTAAAACTCTGGTATTTTAACAAAATACTATGCTCGTGTTTTAAGTTTTAGTGTTTTTAGGTTTAGTGTAAAGTTGAGAGACTTTTAAATTGGTGTTCAGAGGCTGAACTAATAAAAGGAAACACCTAGATTCAAATTGCTGCCTATCTGCAGTTGCAATAATTGGAGTGTAGTAGTTGATAGCCAATTCATCCTACCAACATGTGTTGCGTAATATTGTGGGTCTATATTTAGTTGAATTTCTTAAATCTTTGTTTTTCTTATAAGATGTTCAATGTATTATATAAATTTGTTTGTGAAAGTTCCACGCTTAGTAACTAAGCAATTTAGAAAGATAATATTAAAGAAATTATTTGTTTTACTCACTTAAATAATTTATTAATATTTTGGTATCATGGAGCCTCTAAATTATATGAATTTATGACAGTATAAAAATATAATTCTTGCATTTTATTTTTCAGGTAGCGGAACCCGTTCAAAATGTTATGGCTACGCACATCCGTCTGCTTACTGGCGGTGTCTTTACTTCTGGCACCTATACTCGCAGCAGTCTGTCCAGATAGTTGCGTCTGCAACACTACTCGTGACGGCCTTCATCGTGTAACATGTAGCAGTATAGTTGAACTCTATAAATTTACTCTTCGTCAGAAGCATCATAACATAAATATTCTTGATCTGTCACATAATAACATCACGAAGTTAAACCATGAACTTGACCGACTAACCGAAGTTGTAACTTTAGACCTTTCAACAAATGGTATCACAGATCTCAATAAATTTTTGCACAATGCAAAGAAATTGGTGCATCTTAACCTAGCCAATAATAGGATAAGAAAGCTCTCTCTGACACACTTGCCGACAAGTGTTAGTTCATTGGATTTAACTAACAATCTGTTGCAAGACGTACCTTCAGAATTGGGGCATTTAATCAGTTTAGAACATTTGGAACTTGATGGTAATCCATTAAAATGTTCCTGCGAAAATATCATGGCACGTGATCGTTTGTTAACAGCAAATGTTTTTATAGATAATGTAAAATGTGCAAGTCCTATAAGACTACAAGGTCGTTCTTGGCTTGAGTTAAAGACAAAAGACGTTTGTAAATCTACTAAAATGGAAAATAATAATTTGGATATGATGATGGGCGATCAACCAATTGATGCAATTAAAGTCGGAGAGGAAACAACTGCATTAAAATCAATGCCTCTTGTAGCAACAAATGATTTAGAAGATGGCAAAGTGATTAAAGGAATTGACGTAATTGAGGATGATGATAGCGAACAGTTTATGAAAGTAGGTCATATAATAACATCATCTCCTTCGTCTTATATCGAAGGCTCTGGTGAAACTGAAAGTACAACTATGAGTGATATAATTGAACCAATTCAGGATCATAAAGTGTATGCGAATTTGTTAGCTACAGATGAAATATTTCCCGCTAACCATTTGGATACCACTGATGATCCTATAGAAGGATCTGGTGAAGGATCTGGATTTATTATTCCAGAATATGAAGATAACACAGAAAAAATAATCGAAACAACTACACC
Organism: Parnassius smintheus behrii; assembly: GCA_036936625.1. Classification (NCBI taxonomy): domain Eukaryota; kingdom Metazoa; phylum Arthropoda; class Insecta; order Lepidoptera; family Papilionidae; genus Parnassius; species Parnassius smintheus. Next base: position 19,445,529 of record JAUPFT010000002.1, on the reverse strand, counting down.
TGTTTATGAAGAACTTAATCCCGGACCAGTGCATAAAATTTTTGAAGAAGATTCTAGTACAGTAACCTCAGAATTTCCAATGCCTATACCACCATCAATCTTTGAGGGAGGTGCCGATTGGCACAGTAGAACTGATACTGAAATTATTACCGAAGGTGCTACGCCTGCAACGCCACAAATTACTCGAGATACCACTATTTCAGAGCAAATTAGAGTAACACATGTTTCAGAAGTCTTGGGTCAAGCACCGGCTGATAATGAAAATGTTGTTCCGCATAAAACGGGCACTTACGTGTGTATAGCTCTAATTGTTGTACTACTAGTTGGATTAATAGGATTTGCTATAATTAAAGGTCAAATGAGAAAACGCAGGGATAGAAGGCTTTTAAGACAGCAAAAGAGAGACATAGAAAAAGCATCTAAAGAAATGGTGGATATGAATAAATCTTTATTAGGTAAACCTGCTCCAGTAAACAACCTCGGAGACAAAAAAGTTAACGGAAAATATGAGTTAGTACCTACACATGAAACATTTCAAAAGAAAAGTTATAACGGGGATCTCGGAAATGGCATAAAACATGGATCCAAGATTGATAGTCCTAGGGATTCGAATCAGAATAAACGCAGCTCTATTGATAACAACTTAGTTGAAGAAAATCAATTACCACAACTAGAAAACTCACTCCATTCGGATCAAGCATCACCTGGCTCAAGAAAAGATACAAACTCACTATCCAGTGAAGATATATTTGTGCCTATAAATGATGATGATAATCAAAGACTAAACGGTAATGCAGATTCAGATGTATCTCAACCACTTATTAATGGAGATCCAATTTCTGATTCTGATTTCTTGGATCCATCTCGAGAATACGCTCCCGTGTATTCGCCAGATATGGGAAGGGTTCGGATTAAAATGTCTGAGACACCGAAACCAAAAACGCCGGTACTAGTCACCAGAAGTAGGTCGAATGCTGGAGATATCATCATTACACCTTCAGTAGATGGAAACATGCTTAAATCAACTACTTGAAACTAAGTCTTCGTGCAAAGGATCATAACCCTTTTGTGTATTTGTCAAACAACAAACGTTTCACTATTGGCAAAGTCCTGTGATTGTTTATGTGCATAAAAGAGAGAACTCATGTGTATGAGAGTGTGAAATAAATTGGTATAACTGTTCTTTTTCTAGAAACGTTGCTGCCAAAGTGTGTTTGTAGTCGACAGTGCCTTTTTAATGTGCTAGTGTTAAAATATATTTATATACCTAATTATATTTTGGATAAGAACAACATATTTTTATACATGTAAAAGATTGCCATGTTCATTATAGAACTAAACTTCATTATTCTTTGTAATTCAATCTTGTAGAATTCCTTTTACAAGTATGTACGTAAAATAATTTGACAGATTTCCACTATATTATCTAGGCTATATTTTGTTTAGTCCGAAAATTATGTTTGAATTGTTAATGGTTGTGTACTTACTTTATATCGAACATTACAATACACGTTAGTAATGAAACAGTTAAAGGGTTGACCATTGCTAACTTTTGGTTTATATGTCTCAACTACTTCCTATTAGAATGTTTCTGTTTCTTGTTGTAATGTAAGTAGTTCCTTAATAATAATATTTTATTGAATTAGTTTATAAGATTGTGATACCATTTATCCTAAGTTTTATCAAGCTATTATTTCTTATGTTTGTAATTAATTGAATTTTGTCATCGCATATTGTATATTTTTAAGATTTTATAATTGGATGTTAATTTTGTTCTAATTAAATACCACTGATGCTTTTTATCTCATGTCAATGTTTTGAAATCTCTCCATCGTGTTTGCAAATGAAAAATCACTAATTTGAACATCAACCGCTATTTATAAATAATGAGAAGAGATAAAGAAAATAAAAACAATATTGTAAAATATCACCAATGTATTTCATTTCATGCATTGTTTAAAAACTGTTAAAGAATTAATTTTAAGTGCCAAAAAGCAAAGGCAGTTAGAATAAGAGTTGTCACATGGTAATTAAATGATGTGGTTCACATCGATTAATTTTAAAACGCAGATGTGTTATCACCCCGGGAGAACTAAGATGGAATGTTTAGTTTTCAATAAAAAGTGTCTCCGGATCTCAACAGTGGTAGAGCCATGCGGCAGCTTTGCTGTTGCACGTATGGGCCGGCTCAAACCGGGGTGGTACCACGACCTCTCAGAATACCGGCGTGAAGTGGAAGCTCTGCTTCCGCGTTTCGTCTGGTGAGTGCAGGTGGCCGGAGGCCCAAATCCCCCCCCCCCCCATCAACATGGTAGCGGAATTAAATAAAGATAGACTACCCCAGGAGGTACCAGCACCCCTGGAGAATCCCTCGCTGAGCATCCACGACCATGTTTCTCCACTTCTGAGCGTGGGTGCTCAGGCTGCCCCGCGTATTCTGGGGGGGGCGAAATTCCGCCCAAGACTACAACTGCTCGGGGCAAACGGAGCAACAAGACCAAGGCGACCCCTGCCACGCTGTCCGTGAATTTCTGCAATATCAGGGGACTTCACTCTAACCTAAACGCCGTCCACTACCATCTCGAGACGGCGAGGCCGGCTCTGCTCTTTCTGACCGAGACGCAGGTGTCCTCTCCGGCTGATGTCTCGTATCTCTCCTACCCGGGGTACAAACTGGAACACTCCTTTGTGCCTCGGGCTGGAGTTTGCGTTTACGTCAGAGAGGACATCTGTTCTCGACGCCTCGGCAGACTTGAAGGTTCGGACCTGTCCATCCTTTGGCTACGCGTAGACAGCGACGACCATCCGCGCGTCTACGGGTGCCTCTATAGGTCCCATAGCGGTAATGCCGAAACAGACCGACTTTTCGACCACGTCCAAATGGCTGCAGATTCGTTGCTACAGCAGATCCCCTCCGCAGAGATCGTGATCCTCGGCGACTTTAACGCCCATCACGCCGAATGGCTTGGTTCACGTTTAACCGATCATGCGGGGAGATCTGTTCATGATTTTGCCTTGGCATATGGTCTGACACAACTGGTTACTTCGCCTACGCGGATTCCAGATGTGGAGGATCATGCACCTTCCCTGTTGGACCTTCTGCTGACCTCTCACCCGGACGGATATCAGATTTCCGTCGACGCCCCTTTAGGCTCCTCGGACCATTGTCTGGTCCGGAGTGTTGTGCCACTCACGCCGAAATCGCGGTTGCATTCTGCAGGCTGCCGCCGTGTTTTTCACTATAGGTCAGCCGATTGGGATGGGATGCGGTCTTTCTTTGCATCCTACCCTTGGGGGCGGGTTTGCTTCTCGCCGGATAATCCCAACGTTGTTGCGGATTGTGTTACTGATGTGGTACTTCAGGGTATGGAACTTTTTATTCCTTCCTCTGTGGTGCCCATTGGAGGCAAATCTCAGCCATGGTTTGGTCGCTCCTGTAAAATAGCATCATGCTATAAGCAGGAGTGCTATCAAGCCTGGGTTGATGCATCAGCGTCCCGGGATGTAAACACCAGCGCTCTAAAAAAGAAGTATAATTCCGCCTCTAGGTCCTTCAAAAGAGTCATTGCCAAGGCAAAGTCAGAGCACATAGGCAGAATTGGCGAGAAACTAGTTCGCCTTCCTTCTGGAACCCGTGCATTCTGGTCTCTCGCCAAGGCTGTCCAGGGGAATTTCTGTCAGCCATCTCTTCCATCTCTGCACAGGGAGGACGACTCACTGGCCCATACTGCAAAGGAGAAAGTCGATCTTCTAGGCTCCTTCTTTGCGTCTAACTCGACTCTCGATGACGGGGGGAGTACGCCGCCGACCATCCCGCGGTGTGAGTGCTCCATGCTGGAAGTGCAGTTCACACAGCGCTCGGTTCGCAAAGCACTCCTCTCCCTGGACATCCACAAGTCGAGTGAGCCTGACGGAATCCCCCCAATTGTGCTGAGGACGTGTGCTCCAGAGTTGGCACCGGTTTTAACGCGTCTTTTCCGGTACTCCTACTCCCTAGGCGTAGTCCCAAAATCATGGAAGACGGCTTTCGTCCACCCGATCCCTAAAAAAGGCGACCGCTCAGACCCGTCCAACTACCGGCCAATCGCCATCACCTCCTTGTTCTCCAAAACAATGGAGTCCATTGTAAACTGCCAGCTCATGAGGTACCTTGAGGATCACCAGCTGATTAGTGACCGCCAATACGGTTTTCGCAGTGGTCGGTCAGCTGGTGATCTTCTGGTCTACCTCACTCACAGATGGGCGGAGGCAGTAGAGTTCAAGGGGGAGGCATTGGCCGTTAGTTTGGACATTGCGAAGGCCTTCGATCGGGTTTGGCACAAAGCGCTTCTTTCGAAGCTCCCTTCCTATGGGCTTCCCGAGAAATTGTGCGATTGGATCACCAGCTTTCTTGCAGATCGGAGCATCAAGGTCGTTGTAGACGGTGCAAGCTCCGATTGCAAGCCTATTAATGCTGGTGTTCCACAGGGCTGCGTGCTATCGCCAACGCTGTTTCTTCTGCATATCAATGATATGTTGCATACCCGTAACATTCATTGCTATGCAGATGACAGCACTGGTGATGCTCTTTACACCGGCCGAGCCAATATTTCTCGGGAAAACGTCTCCGAGTGCCGGGACAAACTTGTGTCTGAAGTCGAGTCTTTGCTGTACAGAGTCTCGGATTGGGGACGACTAAATCTAGTCCAGTTTAACCCCCAGAAGACACAAGTTTGCGCGTTAACCGCTAAAAAGAACCCCTTTGTCGTATCCCCTCAGTTTCAAGGCACTCCCCTTGTTGCCTCAGCCAGTATCGGAATCCTCGGCGTCGACATATCGAGTGACGTGCAGTTTCGTGGTCACTTGGAAGGGAAGGCCAAATTGGCCTCTAAAAAGCTTGGCGTGCTCAGCAGAGCGGGACAGTATTTCATGCCGGCACACCGCCTGCAACTTTACAAGGCGCAGGTTCGGCCGCACATGGAATACTGTTCCCATCTCTGGGCTGGGGCTCCCCAGTACCAGCTCCTTCCACTTGACCGCATCCAGCGCAGAGCGGCTCGAATCGTCGACGACCGAGTGCTTTCCGATCGGCTCGATTCACTGGCGTTGCGAAGAGATGTTGCATCTCTTTGCGTATTTTATCGCATCTATCACGGGGAGTGCTCTGAGGAATTGTTCGGATTAATCCCAGCCGCCAAATTTCGTGAATGCACGACACGGCAAACGTCCCGATACCATCCACACCATCTGGATGCTTGGCGGTCCACCACTGTACGTTTCACAAGGAGTTTTCTTCCACGTACAACCTCTCTGTGGAATAGTTTATCACCGGCGATTTTTCCGGACCGATACGACCTGGGGACCTTCAAGAAAAGAGCTTACTCCTTTCTAAAGGGCCGGCAACGCACCCGCAAGTCTCCTGGTGTTGCGGTTGATCATGGGCGGCGGTAGTCACTTAACATCAGGTGAGCCGCATGCTCGTTTGCCGCCTCTTCTATAAAAAAAAAAAAAAAAAAACTTGTCATAGGGAACCTAGCACCAAAAAGTTGCTATTTTATGCTGCTATTCTCTGAGAGTGTGATTGTTTTCCTGTCGAGCTGAATTTGTGCTACAACCATAATGCAGCATGGCCCTACTACAGACATAATAGTATTACTTAAATAATGTTATAAATGCTATACAAGCTACAAATTTTCTATACGATTTACTCGACCCCACAGAGTCAGTAATATTCATTCGTGGGACAATTTAAGTATACGCTTTTACAACAAAGTTTCAAAGAAACAAAACAAGTTCTATCTATATAAAAATTATGATATAACTATAATAGAACGAGGTTAATGCTACTATGATTTATCGCTGATGATTGTGGTAATAATTATGACGTGTAACACGTGTTAACAAATTACTTTTAAAAAATCGTTCTAATTTTTCACTTCAATATCAGTCACTATGTCATACGTGACTTGTGTATAAAACTGTTATTCTGATATTACTATTAACTGACTAAAGGTCGAGTAACTGATATTCAAACTATTTTATCTCAAATTTAGACACTATCAACCAACATTTGATATATGTATCAACCTAAATATCGATATACATATATCCAATATGATGTAGCGATCGAATAATATAATTTTATTTAATATTTTTATAATTGGTTATAGAATATTTATGGCATAATTCTAATTTCGTTACATTAGTCCCAAATTTTGTTGTATTATGCGTGCTAGAGCAACGCTTCAGCTATATTATGGTTGTAGCATGAATGGGTTGGCTCGACCAGGGAAGGAGCACGCTCTCACAGAATACCAGCGTAAAATAACAGCATTTCGTATGGTGAGTGTAGAGAAGCGGAGACCCGTTTTACTGTAATTGAGGCATTCCATCTTAGTCCTCAAGGGTGACAACGCATCTGCATTTCCATTCTTAATCCAGGTTAAACGTAAATGTCTATGGGCCACAACATCCACTTACCATCAGGTGGACTGTGTGCTCATTTGTCACCCTTATACTATAAAAAAATTAGTTATTCTGGTCCGTTCGCGTTAAGAAAATAGTGAGTCATCAGTGCAACTACAGGGTAAAGGTGTATTCGCAGTGGAGTAAAAAAAAATTTTCAAACATTTAATTAAGTTTAATGGAAACAAATTTTCTTAAAATTACTTAAATCACTAATCAGTATCGCTAGATTCTCCAGTTACATTAATTATGAAAGAATTTTCTTCTGCAAGTTCCACGATGTCATCCAAATTCCACATGGTATTTTCTTCGTGTATCACGTGGTCGCAGCACTTCTTCCAACGATTAGCGTCTATTAATGCTGTTGCGTCATCTAATAATTTTTTATGTCACTCATTTTGAACGTGGAGTTATTGGCACCAACATAATTTTTTATTTGGGTCTAAACCAATTCATTTGGATTGGAGTTTTTATTTCTGTGCTCTCCACAGTCGCATTTAAATCACACAGTTTAAAGTACTTATAAACATTGTAAATTACGCGTCTCTCTCCGCTATGGATTATTGATCCACTTTTATTCTTTCGAATAGGTGAGGTATTCATTTTCAAAATTTAATGTTGAACGAGTAACACTCAAAATACACAACCGTTAGTAGTTACGTTGTACCAGTTCTGGCGCACTTGTAGAAAGGTTTAACCAGTTCTGGCGCACTGAGTCACAAGTACGACGTTCGTCGACTCACGATCCTAAAAAAAAAAAAAAAAAAAAAAAGTTTTGGCATGCTCTGATCACGAATCTGCGGTCCATTTTTGCGTAGGATGCACGGTTCCGGAGATGTGCAGATCAATTAACTCTTATCTAATTGATATCCGCTTCGAGCCTCCACCGTCATTAGCGCTCCATTGTTCTTATCTACTTATCTATTGTTCATTCAATACCGTCATTATCTATTCTTCCTCAGCGTGGTGATATTGTTATATACTCCTTTGTTCCTATCTACACTAATCTGACTCATTAATAAAACACATTACCCAATTTTGTTAAAATTTTTATTTATAAAATACAAAATCTTATTACTTATTATCTATAAAATAGGAGCGAAACATCTCATCCACTAAAATATCGTTGTACAATGTGTTCCCTGTAAATATACTCGTAAAACTATGCATTGAACATCCCTGAAACTTATATAGCAAATACATTAAGCAATATTCGCCACAAACTGAAGTCCACTCATTCTGAATCCTATCAACATTCCAGTTCCATCTTTTACAATTTCTTTTAAAAAACTCTAGATGATATCGTACAGGTGCCCGTCCGAATGAATCAAAATATTGACCGACGTCATTCGTATCGATACATAAAGCTACCCAATGTGACCCTGGTTTATCATCTGTATCCAAATTGCATATTATATACGTTGGTACGTGGGTGTACATGGGTAGTTTATTGGCAGCATAAACATTATTTTCTAGAGTGGGGTGAATCATTTTCAGATGTTGTTGTACATCTAGTGTATCCATAATATTACTGCTATTAGTAGATTATTACAGTACCAATCTACTCAATGACTAATATAGGAATGATCAATTATAGTGATATCTAAATATTAAATTACATTCTTTGTGTTATACAAATCGTATTTGAGTCACCAATACACTGAACAAGACACGACAGGAAGGACGTAGGAATGTAGAGATAAGCAACAGAATGTAAGGTAAGCTTGTTGACGCATAAAGATACTATCAATTCTACTGCAGAAATTCTTTAGATTAGAATTATTACTCACTGGTACTATATAAGACCAAGCAACTGCAGTCATGGAGTTAGTGTATGGTCGTTTGACCGCAGTGGATCTATCAATACTACGTTTGTGTTACTTCAACGCATCAAAGGCCATGGATGTAAGTGTTTATTCTATTGACAAACTTACTTTTCTTTCTGTTATTTTCTTACGTGTGTATGATTTAGTGTTAACAAATTATATTTAAATATTATGTGTGTGTATATGGTTAAGCCGTGGTAGCTCAGATGGTTAGCGCAAAATGTAAAATTCACAGTACGCGACCCGGGTTCGATCCCCGCCGGCACCAATTAAATTGTTAATTACAATTTTAAGTGTTAATTTACCACGTGCTCAGCGGTGAAGGAAAACATCGTGAGGAATGCATGTCTGAGATAATTTCGAAGGCATGTGAAGTTTGCCAACACGCATTGAGGTATCGCAGCGAACATTTCCTAGCCCTAAAACCCTCTCAGAAATGAGAGGAGGCCTATGTTCAGCAGTGGACTTTAATAGGTTGTAACTTTAGCTTTTTTAACTTTTATGATTAAGTGTTACCAAATTGATATTAACATGATAACTGTGTTGTTGCAGAAATCATTGAGCTTCGATGAAAATACATACAAACAGTATTACTACTCGCCACTCTCCCCTCAAGAAGAGAGTGATGACATCGTCATTAATAATAACACATGCGATGGTGGAAAAAGAAAATCGCAATCGATTGATCATTTTTTTGAAGCTGAATCAAAAATAAAAAAGAGGAAGCTGTTATCATCAACCGTAGCACGAGCCGCTAGAGATGGTGTATCATACATTTCTACTAATTCTGACGATGGAGACCAAGCGACGCATCTCATCAAAATTGAAATGTACGATATGAAGAAGCTATCCAAGATTCCAACTACTGATTATTGGAAACATGCTTCCACGAGGATTAAATATTACGTAAAGACTAATAAGGATAGCATCTACGACAACACAAACGCCCTCGTATACAATATTACAAAGACAATAGCAGAAAGTGAAAAAGTTAAAAAATACTTTTTTAACAATGACAGTCATTAGCTGATCATTAGTGAATGTGATTCTGTTTACTTAAATTACTTCCGTGTACTCATTATATTCTATTTCTAATCCTTTGTTAGACTTAAATATCGGACATTATTTGAAATTTGGGTATCAGTTGGTCTACCAACACTGAACTGTTACTTACTCTGCTACCTAATTTCTTCTTTACTATAAGGATGGCAAACTTCAGTGAAGTGTGCACCAGTGCTTTCTTTTCCACAACCATGGAAGAGAATACGGAACTATTCAACAGCGAATTAAATCAGGAGTTGTCTAAAGTTTGTGATGAAATGGAGAAGGATCAACTGTTCGATTCATCGTATGATGATGATTTGTATAATCACTGTGCGATGGTTGAAACACAGTTTAAGTAAGTAAAATAAACATTCATTTCGATCATAATTTACACAATGTCTTGTACAGTTTTTAATAAATTTAAACATTTTAGTAGTCAACCACTACAACTTGGAAGAGGAACGAAGCGAACGAGCAGCAAAGAACCCAAGATCATCAAAAAACCAACAACGGAAGCAGAAGCGCCTACCTCTGCAGGGAACAGTATCAGTAACGATGATCAAGTGGAATGTCTAACGTGTCATATATTTATCAAGAAACGGTATTTAGCTAATCATTTTAAAAGTAATGTTCACAAAAATAATCTTTTAAATTCACATAATTCTTTATCAAACGTTAGTGTTATTGAATCTGCTTTTGGAAATAGGATTTTAACTTATAAAATCAAGAGTAGAGTAGATAGTTCGACATTGGTAAATTTTGAAACTCCTGAACTATTTTTAAATTCTATTAAAGATGATATTTTATTTTTAATACAAGAGTGTATTCATCAACACATAATTTTTAAAGTAAACTTCATATTGCATGCTGATTTTGTTCAACAAACTAAAGATATTCATGATACGTTCGATTTTCAAACGATTAACTATATTATTATGCCGTGTAGTGGCGGTTAAGAATATCCACTACCCCATATCTTCCCGTGGGTGTCGTAAGAGGCGACAGAGGGAGACAGGCAGGAGATGGGCAGCAGCATCTTCCTGATGACAACTGTGACGTAATAAAAAAACTGCGGTTGCCAACCCGCTCGCCAAGCGTGGCAACTACGGCAAATACCCCCCAATGAACAAATACACAAAAAGACGGCCCCCAGTCCCCGGCGGCCCCGCTATTCCTGGCTACGGTGGCGACCATGGTAACGGCGGGGCAGGGGGTGATAAGAATCTCCGGTGGAGGTTCGGTTGCCACCTACGACGACTCGACCTGGCAACATATAACGCACGCACCCTGAGGACTGACGAGAAGATACTGGAGCTGGCAGAAGAGGTAGACAAGTTGCGCTGGCATATTATTGGATTATCCGAGGTCCGAAGAGAGGGGGAGGACACGGCAATCCTCGAGTCCGGCAACTTGTTCTATCACCGGGAGGGCGACCATCTGTCCCAAGGAGGTGTCGGATTTATCGTCCACAAGTCTCTCGTCAACAACGTTGTAAAGATTGGGAGTGTGTCGACGAGGGTCGCGTACCTGATACTCAGAATCACCAAACGGTATTCGCTGAAGGTCATTCAGGTTTACGCACCAACCTCGGCACACCCCGATGAGGAGGTGGAGGAAATGTATGAGGATATTTCCAGAGCCATACATTCCTCCAAAACTCACTACACGGTGTTGATGGGAGACTTCAACGCAAAACTAGGCACAAGAGAAAGCGGTGAGCTGAAGGTAGGGAAATTTGGAGTAGGGCAACGGAACCGAAGGGGCCAGCAGCTGGCCGACTTTATGGAGAAAGAGGGACTCTTTATGATGAACTCTTTCTTCCAGAAGCGGAACTTCCCCACAGGAAGTGGACCTGGTCGAGCCCCGACGGTTCGACAAAAAATGAGATTGACTTCATTATGACGACCAGACGCCAACTATTCAGTGATGTCTCAGTGATCGCAAGGGTGAAAACTGGCAGCGATCACCGAATGGTTAGAGGCACACTGAACCTAAACGTTAAGTTGGAGAGGTCTCGTCTAATGAAGTCAACGCTCCGTCCCCCTCGTGCTCTAATCCAGAATCCCGAAACCTTTCAGCTCGAGTTACGTAACCGCTTCCAGTGCCTAGAAGATTGCAATGCAGTGGACGATATGAACGACAAGCTCGTGGAAACTGTCCATGCGGTCGGAGCTAAGTTCTGCAAGACCCGCCGCAGAAGAACACAAAAACTCTCCGATCACACTCTTAATCTCATGGCTGTTAGACGGGAGATGAGGCTGCAATCGTCAACAGATTTGACAGCATACAGGCAACTGAACAGACAGATCTCCAAATGCATGCGGCGAGACTTACGCAACTTTAATACTTCTCGTATTAAAGAAGCGATCGAGCGGAACCAGGGCTCCAAAGTCTTTGCCAGAGATCTGTCTGCCAGAAAGAGCCAACTGTCAAAGCTGAAGACTGAGTGTGGCAACATCGTTTCCGGGACACCTGAGATTTTGAGTGAGATTGAGAGGTTCTATGGGCAGCTGTACACATCATCGTTGGAGCCACACGCAAGTGTGAGTAACGATCCAAGAGCAAGTCTTATCCGACACTATTCCGATGATATCCCGGACGTCAGTCTAAGCGAGATTAGAATGGCTCTCCAGCACCTTAAAAACGGCAGGGCCCCAGGCGAGGATGGAATTACAGCGGGCTTCTGAAAGCGGGTGGAACACCGGTACTTGTAGTCCTTCAGAAGCTCTTCAATTCCGTCCTCCATGGTGGCACTACTCCAGAGGCGTGGAGCAGAAGTGGGGTGGTCTTGTTCTTTAAGAAAGGCGACAACGCTCTCTTAAAGAACTACAGACCGATTTCCCTTCTGAGCCGCGTCTACGTGCTGTTTTCGAGAGTCATTACGAATCGTCTCGCACGCAGACTTGACGACTTCCAGCCTCCCGAACAAGCCGGTTTCCGAAAAGGCTTCAGTACCATAGACCACATACATACCCTGCGGCAGATTGTACAGAAGACTGAAGAGTACAATCTGCCACTTTGCCTGGCGTATGTGGACTATGAGAAAGCCTTTGATTCCGTCGAAATTTGGGCGGTGCTACAGTCCCTTCAGCGGTGCCAAGTTGACTGTCGGTATATCGAAGTGCTGAAGTGTTTGTACAGTAGGGCTACGATGGCTATCCGAGTACAGAACCAGAGCTCGAAACCTATCCAACTGCAGAGAGGTGTAAGACAGGGTGACGTTATATCCCCGAAACTCTTCACCGCTGCATTGGAAGACGTTTTCAAGCTACTGGACTGGAAAGGATACGGTATTGACATCAATGGCGAGTACATCACTCACCTTCGATTTGCCGACGATATAGTCCTTATGGCAGAATCGCTGGAGGACTTAAGCACTATGCTCAATGACCTCAATAGTGCCTCCCAACGGATAGGTCTTAAGATGAACATGGACAAAACAAAGATCATGTTCAATGTCCATGTCACACCTATGCCGGTAGTTGTTGGGAGCACTATGCTCGAAGTTGTTGACGAGTACGTTTACCTAGGACAAATAGTCCGACTAGGTAAGTCCAACTTCGACCGAGAGGTCAATCGACGGATTCAACTCGGCTGGGCAGCGTTCGGGAAATTACGACATATCTTTTCGTCAGGTATACCTCAATCTCTAAAAACTAGATTGTACAACCAGTGCGTGTTGCCAGTGATGACTTATGGATCTGAGACGTGGTCCTTCACTGCTGGCCGTATGAGGACGCTTAAGGTCGCTCAGCGAGCTATGGAGAGGGGTATGCTCGGAGTTTCTCTGCGTGATAGACTCAGAAATGAGGATATCCGCAGTAAAACCAGAGTGACCGACATAGCCCAACGGATTAGTAAGCTGAAGTGGCAATGGGCCGGCCATATAGCTCGAAGAACCGATAACCGATGGGGAAGAAAGGTTCTCGAGTGGCAGCCTCGTACCGGTAGGCGTAGTGTAGGGCGACCCCCCACTAGATGGAGTGACGACCTGGTAAGACATGCAGGAAGTCGATGGATGCAGGTGGCTCAGGACCGTGCTTTGTGGCATTACTTGGGGGAGGCCTATGTTCAGCAGTGGACTTGTGAAAGGCTGTAATGATGAATGATGATGATGAACTATATTATTTGTCAAGGAGATAACTTAAATATTTTTTTTTCATCTTTAAATGATACAATTACTACTAAAATTAGTGCATTTGAAAAAAAAGATAGTGGATGGAGTCTAAAAAACATAAAATCTATAGACATGAATGTTAATAAATTTAACCCCCTACGCGGTACTTCATACATAGATCTTCCTCGTGACATAAAATTAAAAAAGGCTGTTATAAATGTAAAAAGCAAGGATTATTTTTGTTTTAAATGGGCGTTACTCTCGGCGTTATATCCCGTAAACAAAGACGCGGATCGTGTATCATCGTACGTTAAACATGCAAATAAACTTAAATTTGATGGTATTTCCTTTCCAGTTAAAATTTCTGACATAGCAAAAGTAGAGAAATTAAATGATATTAGTATTAATGTTTTTGGGTTAGAATATAATAAAGAAAAACGATGTAATTCTATAGTAGGTCCATTATTTTTAACAAAGTGTCGTAAAGATAGACATATCAATTTATTATTTTTTTCCAAGGATACAAAAAATCATTATTGTTACATAAAAAATTTATCGCGGTTAGTTAGTAAACAAATTTCAAAAGACGGTCACATCATGTACATTTGCGAAGCATGTCTACTTCACTTTCCATCTAAGGAAAGTTTAAATAACCATGAACAATACGATTGTGCCCACATTTGTACAGAATTACCAAACAGTGAAACTTTTAAAAAAAAGAATTGGTTTGGTCAACCTATTTCAAATGATAAAATTAAATTTGATAGTTATGAAAAAAAGTTGAAGATACCATTCGTAGTTTATGCTGATTTTGAAGCATTTTTAAAACCAATAGAATCATGTTCTAACGATCCTTCCAAACCTTTCACACACAATATTCAGAAACATGAAGTACATAGTTTTGGTTATTATATAAAATGTTCATATGATGATAAATTATCAAAATATGTAACGTATTGCGGACCCAACTGTGCACAAGTGTTTATGGAAAGTTTATCTAACAATCTCAAAGAAATAAATAGAATTCAAAAATATCCTCCACTTCCGCTAACAAATGAAGACAAAAACCAAATTTCAAATGCAACCATTTGTCATATTTGTGAAACAGAGTTAGCAGAACATTTTTATGATTTTGATTGGTACACCGGTAGTTTTATAGGTGTTGCTCACGGATCATGTAGCTCGAAGTTCAGAAAACCTCGTTATATACCAATATTTTTACACAACCTTAGTCGCTATGGTGCTCATTTTATTGTTCACGCGTTAAACTTTTGTGATGGTGAAGTCGAAGTTATCCCTCAAAATAAAGAAAAATATATATCCTTTTCCAAAAAATTAAAAATGAATAACCACGAAATTATATTAAGATTCATAGATTCATTTAAGTTTTTATCATGTAAATTAGAAGAATTGGCCAAAAATCTCAGTAATGATCAATTTCAAGAATTACGTAGAAATTATCCTAATGATGAAGATTTCTTTCGTTTAAAACGGAAAGGCGTTTATCCATATGAACTTATGACTAATTATGATAGTTTAAGCCTAACATCGCTCCCCGAACAAAAATTTTTTTATAGCTCGCTCACAGATTCCCATATTTCAAATGATGATTACAATCATGCTAAAGATGTTTGGGAACACTTTGGGTGTTGTAATATGCTAGATTATTCAAACCTGTATTTAAAAACAGACGTTTTACTTTTAACCGATGTATTTGAAAACTTTAGAAAGTTATGTATTAATACTTATGATTTAGACCCTGCCCATTATTACACAGCACCCGGTTTAAGTTGGGATGCAATGTTAAAATATACAAAAATAGAATTAGAACTTTTAACAGATTATGAGAAAATTGCATTTATTAGATCAGGTATCAGGGGTGGTGTATCTCAATGTAGTAATCGTTATGCTAGAGCTAATAACAAATATATGGGGGATTATGATGCAGGGAAACCAAATTCATATATCACATATTTTGATGCCAACAATTTATATGGTTGGGCTATGTCTCAATGTCTTCCTACTGGTGGATTCGAATGGGTAAATCCGAATACAGAATTTAATGTGTCTGAGACATCGAACTTCGGTTTTATTTTAGAAGTTGATTTGGAATATCCAGATGAACTTCATGATATACATTCGGACTTTCCTTTATGCCCCGAAAACATTTGTGCAGGCAATATTAATGAAAATAAACTAGTCCCAAATTTAAATAATAAAGATAAATATGTAATTCATTACAGAAATTTAAAGCAGTGCATAGAAATGGGGGTTAAATTAACTAAAATTCATAGAGTTTTAAAATTTAAACAGTCTCGCTGGTTGAAGATGTACATAGATCTAAACACAAAATTAAGAACGTTAGCAAAATCAGATTTCGAAAAAGATTTTTATAAATTAATGAATAATTCAGTCTTCGGAAAGACTATGGAGAATATTGAAAAAAGGGTTAACATAAAATTAGTTACACACTGGGAGAACCAGGGCAAAGCTTTAGGTGTTCAAGATCTAATCGCTAAACCACAATTTCATAGTCTTTCAGTATTTTCGGAAAACCTAGTTGCGGTTCAGTTGCGAAAAACAAAGTTAATATATAACAAACCAATTTATTTAGGGTTTTGCATTTTAGATATTTCAAAAACATTAATGTACGATTTTCATTATAACTATATGGTTAAAAAGTTTAGTAAAATCAAATTATTGTATACAGATACGGATAGTTTAATATATCATATATTTACAGATGATTTTTACTCTGATATAAAACCTGACCTTTCTTCATACTTTGATACCTCAGCTTATGATGCAAATAATATTTTTGAATATCCAAAATTAAATAAAAAGAAATTAGGTTTTTTTAAAGATGAAAATAATGGTAAAATCATGAAAGAATTTGTGGGTTTACGATCCAAAATGTACGCTTTTAACTTAGAGAATAAGACTATAGCCAAGGCAAAAGGGGTAAATAAATATATCACTAAAAAGATGACCATGGATAATTATAAGTCTTCTCTATTTAATAAAAAAGTGCAATATTATAGTATGCTTAGATTTAAATCAATTAAACACACAATTTTTACACAAAAATTAAATAAGATTGGTTTATCATATAATGACACAAAGAGGCATATTTTAGATAATAATATTGAAACATTAGCTTGGGGTCATTATAAACTGCGTTAAGTGTTGATAGTTTTTAATTTTATGTCTGCATGTAAATAAAATTTGTATTGATTGTAAAATAATGATAATAGTATAATATGACGTAGAGTTTATTACATATTTAATCGTTGTTTTATTGTAAATAATTTAAGTTAATTGTTGTTTATATTTGCGTGTGTGTGTGTGTGTGCATTTATTTGAGGTTGAGTTGATTGTAAAATTATGATGTACTAATTGTGTTAGAAATAGTATACAGATCATTCTGTTTTATATAATGTTTGCAATATATATTAATTGTTAACACCAACACTTTCATTTTTTATTTCACCCCTTAGTACTTTAGACGTGTGTAATGTTTCACTTTATCCATCCGTTTACTGCTATTGTGGCGGGGCCAAGTGGATGTGGGAAGTCAAATTTTGTAACAAATTTCATAAAATCAGTTACAGAAATATGTAATTGTGATTTTAATCAGATCACATGGTGCTTTGATGAAATGCAACCTTTATATAATTTACCAAATGTTAACTACCATCAAGGAATTCCAAATGTTAATATGTTTGACGGTGAAAACCCACATCTTGTTATTATTGATGATCTAATGAGAGAGTCCGATGGAAGAATTGTGGATATATTTACAAAAGGTAGTCATCACAGGAATCTTAGTGTATTTTATTTAACACAAAATTTATTTCATCAGGGTAAAGGGCAAAGAGACATATCCTTAAACTCAAGTTATATAATATATTTTAAAAACCCTCGAGATAAAACTCAAATAAGATATTTAGCACGACAAGTGTCACCAGATAACCCAAAATTTATTGAAGATGCCTACAGGGATGCAACTCTAGAGGCGCATGGATATTTAATGGTAGATTTAAAACAGAATACCAATGATTTTTGTCGTATCAAGACAAATGTCTTCCCATTTAATGGTTTCTGCACAGTCTACGTTCCCACAAAAGAGTTTAAATACACCAAGAATCAAACATTTCAAATCATTGCTAAATGATGCATCGTCGACTCACAACGCATAAACATTTGCTAAACGCTTTGCATACGCTTAAACCAAAATATCAAAGAGCATTACTTAAAACGTGTGATGAAGAAGAAATTAACTGTATTTGTGAGTGTATTCATAACGTTTTACAAGGAAAAGTACCTCTTAAAGATCAAGATAAACAAAAATTGAATAAACACAAAAATATACTCCGTCAAATAGTGCGTAAGTGTAAACATAAACTAAGAAAAAATATAATTATACAAAAAGGAGGGGCTTTCTTACCAATAATATTAGGTGCAATATTGAGTGGATTAGTGAGTGGACTAGCCAGTTAACATGGAAAATGCAAAGAAAATGATACTTATCGAACCTGGATTGATTGAAAAATTAAAACAAGCAAATAAGGTTAATACGAGTAGTAGTTTATCTCGATTAGATATTGAAATGCAAAATATTATGAATAGTAAGACGGAAGACCGAAAGAAATGGATGTTATATTTACAAACACTGCAAAGATACCTTCATTTTACCGAAGAGGATCGTCAACCACTCAGATTACCAATTTATTCTGATACATCTAATGAAGATTCAAACGAGTCTAAAATTGGTTTTAAAAATAAAGATAGAGATCTAAAAACTTCAGTTGATGCTGAATCTTTGTTGGAGGAGAATCGATCCATCAAAAGTAAAGAAAATGTTGAAAATCCACTTTACACACCAGCTCAAATACTCAGTTTAATACCAAAAACTTATAATAAAAAAGGACAGTTATTATTAAACTTAGTTGAAACAAGTAAAGGTAAAATACATTGGGATAATGAAGGTACAGTCATAATTGATAATGAAAAAATTCCTGGAAGTAATATTGTTGATTTAATAAATGATTCACTAAGACCCTTAAAAAGAAGTGATCCAGTAGGGTGGGATAGATTTGCTGAAGCATTAAAAGATATTAAAGTACCACTTACTTATATTGGAAATCCAAAGAGATGTGAGTTTATTAACTAACTTCAAGCAAAAGATCTGAACAAACCCTCTGAGATTGAATTTCAAGAGTTTTCTACACCGAGCAGTAGAGATAAAAAGTCTACAACTAAAATACGTAAAAGGCTTGAGTGGGAAAAATGGACCCCGTACTAGAAGAAATTAACAGGATTTATTATGATCCATCTAATCCCGCTGGTTTTGGTAGTATTGATAAATTATCAAAAGCCATGAAGGGTAAAATGAATAAAAAGCAAGTAAAGGAATGGTTAAAATCACAAGAAACATACACATTACATAAACCCATTCGAAAAAAATTCCCGCGTAATAGGTACATTCTATCAAATATTAATGAACTGTGGCAAGCTGATTTAAGTGATATGCGAACTTATTCTCAATATAATGATGGTTTCAAGTATATACTTTGTGTTATTGATGTATTTAGTAAATATGCTTTTGCAAGAACAATGAAAAAGAAAAACTCAGAAACAACTAAAGAATGTTTTGAAAGTATATTTACTGAAAGTAATTTAACACCTACTCACATACAATCTGATAAAGGTACAGAATTTGTTTCAAAAGATGTACAAAAATACTTTAAATCCAAAAAGATTAATTACTATACCACTAACAATCCTGACATTAAGGCCAGTATTGTTGAACGATTTCAAAGAACACTAAAAATGAAAATGTGGCGTTATTTCACTCATAATAATACTTATAGATATATAGATGTTTTACAAGATTTAATATACTCTTACAATCACAGCTTTCACTCTAGTATTAAGATGTGCCCATGTGATGTAAATTCCAACAATATTATGACAGTTTGGACTAATCTTTATGATAGACGGTCAAACAAACTTTCTTTAGAAAATCCTAAACCAAATTTCAATGTGGGTGATTATGTTCGAATAACTAAATATAAACATGCTTTCCAAAAAGGATATGAATCAAATTGGAGTGATGAAATATTTATTATATCTTCAATAATTGATAGATCTCCATGGGTTGTTTATACAATAACAGATTTACAAAATGAACCAATAGTTGGTACTTTTTATGAAAGAGAATTACAGAAAATCACTTACAACCCCACCTCACAATATAAAATAGATAAAATAATTGACACTCGTTACTCAGGTAACAGAAAAGAAGTATTAGTGAAGTGGAAAGGTTATCCAGATAAATTTAACAGTTGGATTTTAGCTTCTAGTTTAAAAGAAATATGAATAAAGAAAGTTTTTATTTAACTTTGCTCAGCAATAGTTCAATGGAATACTTTCCTGATAACAAGACCACAAATTTTTCAACGAAATTACCGAAAGCTATTAAATTAGAAGGTGAATGGTCGGTTGGAGTTGTCGAGTTTCAATATCCATGTACCATGTTTACTGTTCAAGATCATGAAAATGTTATATACATTACAAAATCTATGTTAATGCCTAATGAAGATAAACCATCCACAGTGTACTACAAAAAACATATTCCAGCTACCAACTATGATAACGTTGAGCATATTTTAAGAGTGTTAAATGGTATCGGAGAGAACTTGAAATTTCGCTATGATGAAATAACAAAATTTGTGTCTATTTCTGTTTTGGATAAAAATATAACATCCGTAACATTATCACCCAAATTAAGTTTACAACTAGGTTATGAACCAAATAAAAATCTCCTAGAGAGAAATTTTGGAAAGTGTCCTGCTAATTTACACTTAGGGTTACCATCTCAACTCTTTCTATATTGTGACATTATCGATCCTCAGATTGTGGGTGATGTTATGACTCCTTTACTAAGAGTCATTTCATTAGATCCTACAAAATACATTTATGGTGCAAATAAAATGCACGTTTTCTCTCAACCTCATTACTTACCTGTTATGCGAAGAGAGTTCGATACGCTGGAAATAGTTATAAGATCGAGCACAGGACAAAAAATACCATTCCAGTTTGGAACCGTGTTTATTAAACTACATTTCCGAAAATTATTATAATGAATTCTCTTCGTGATCATCATAAATGTCCATATGAAATTTATTATACACATCAAGCTGGGTCAGGAGTTGGAGCAATTTATAAGGGTGCACCATACCAACGCGGTCATGGTATTGGGAGCTTCTTAGGGGGGTTATTTAGATCAGTTTTACCTTTACTTTCAAGTGGTGCTCGAGTGATTGGTAAGGAGGCATTAAACGCTGGAGTAGGACTTTTATCGGATATGGTTCAAGCGCGTCCTATGGAAGCCTCAATAAAAGATCGTCTAAAGCAAGTTAGTACGAATTTAAAACGAAAGGCTGATGAGAAAATTGATCAATTTAACATGACAGGATCTGGGTATAAAACTAAAAGAAAACGATTGACCTCGTTCATTCCACCATTAACTGCTAAAGTGAAAGCTGCGAAAAAACTTGGTCTAAAACCAAAAAATAACAAAGATATATTTTCAAATTAAATATGTCTTTCCTTCATAATCATTCTTGCGAGTGCGTTAAGTCAGAATTGGATTTGTTTGCACTACCGTCTACACAAACTAGCATTGAAAATGGATTGTGGATTCATTATAAACCAATTTCATCTCTTGGTGATGATGGACCTATCGAGTTTCAAGTTCCTGGGACAGGCGATGACTACATAGATTTGTCTCATACATTACTCCACATAAAGGCAAAAGTATTAAATCAAGATTCAACTAACTTGATATCTACTACAATAGTAGCACCTGTAAATAATTGGCTGCATTCACTTTTTAGTCAACTTGATGTTTATTTAAACCAAAAACTTGTATCACCACCTAATAATACCTATGCATATCGAGCATACATGGAAACCCTTTTAAACTATGCTCCTGCTGCTAAACAATCTCATCTTACTTGTAGTCTTTGGTATGATGATACAGCAGGAAAAATGGATTCTACGGATGGTAAAAACATGGGATTTGTTAAAAGACAGGAATTGATTAGTGAAAGTAAGGAAATAGAAATGATTGGTCATCTTCACGGTGACATTTTCAACCAAGATAAATTTTTAATTAATGGTGTTGAAATGAGTGTTAAATTGGTTCAATCGAGAGAGAGCTTTAATTTAATTGCTGGGTCAAACGATGTAAAGTTTAAAGTTTGCATTACGGACGCAACTCTTATTGTTCGACGAGCACGAATTAATCCAAGCGTATTACTCGCACATCAAAAAGTTTTAGCTTCTACCACTGCTAAATATCCTATTACTCGAGCTGAAGTAAAAGTTTTAACAATTCCATCGGGTGTTCAAGGAAAAACTCTTGATAATATATTTTTAGGGCAGGTACCCAAAAGATGTATAATTGGATTTGTGAAAAATTCTGCATTTAATGGTTCCCTTACTAAAAATCCATTTAACTTTGAAAACTATGGTATTAATTCTTTCAGCTTATATATTGATGGTCAACAAATACCTTCAAAAGCTTTGCAACCATCTTTTAATAATAGCATATTTACATCAGCATATCATACTCTATTCTCGGGAACTGGTATTCACTTTCTTAATGAAGGAAATGGAATCTCTTGTGAACAGTATGCCAGAGGTTACTGTCTATTAGCATTTGACTTAACTCCTGATTTATCAGCCAACTCATCAGCTCATTGGAATCTCATAAAGCATGGTAGTGTAAGATTAGAAGTACGATTTGAATCCTCACTAATACAAACAATTAACTGTATAGTTTATGCTGAGTTTGATAATATTATTGAGATAGATAAAAACAGAAATGTTACTGTAGACTATAGTAGTCAAGGTTATAATATGTGTTGTGTGTTAGATTTTATGAGTTATGTGTAATGCATTTTGTGTGTATGTAACTATGTGAAACATTATAAAATTAAATAAAACAAATTGTATGCAATATATTATTTTTTATTTCTTTATAAATATTCTATTTAATCTAATACAAAACTCTGTTCGAGTTTAAATTTTACATAAGCACACTGACTAAACCACTGAACATGCTGCTGCCAAGGATCATCATCATCTTCCCAATCTTTTAAGCCACCACCACAATGGAAACACTTGGTCCTGTCTGCATGGCCAGTATAAAAGAAACCGGCTTCTGCAAGATCTTCAGGTTTCTGTCGCATAACGAGAGGCCAGTTTTCAAAACTGAGCAACCGGCTAGATTTTGAACTGAAGAATGGATATTCAGCTCTTGAGTACTGCATATTCTTCTCGTTTTCATCTCCACTCAGTGTTGTAGTTTTGTTCTTCAATGATGTGTTCTGTACACGTATGCCACACTCATCTCTTTCTTCTGCTCTTGTCTTCCTGTAATTTAAGTAAACAGAATCACATTCACTAATGATCAGCTAATGACTGTCATTGTTAAAAAGTATTTTTTAACTTTTTCACTTTCTGCTATTGTCTTTGTAATATTGTATACGAGGGCGTTTGTGTTGTCGTAGATGCTATCCTTATTAGTCTTTACGTAATATTTAATCCTCGTGGAAGCATGTTTCCAATGATCAGTAGTTGGAATCTTGGATAGCTTCTTCATATCGTACATTTCAATTTTGATGAGATGCGTCGCTTGGTCTCCATCGTCAGAATTAGTAGAAATGTATGATACACCATCTCTAGCGGCTCGTGCTACGGTTGATGATAACAGCTTCCTCTTTTTTATTTTTGATTCAGCTTCAAAAAAATGATCAATCGATTGCGATTTTCTTTTTCCACCATCGCATGTGTTATTATTAATGACGATGTCATCACTCTCTTCTTGAGGGGAGAGTGGCGAGTAGTAATACTGTTTATATGTATTTTCATCGAAGCTCAATGATTTCTGCAACAACACAGTTATCATGTTAATATCAATTTGGTAACACTTAATCATAAAAGTTAAAAAAGCTAAAGTTACAACCTATTAAAGTCCACTGCTGAACATAGGCCTCCTCTCATTTCTGAGAGGGTTTTAGGGCTAGGAAATGTTCGCTGCGATACCTCAATGCGTGTTGGCAAACTTCACATGCCTTCGAAATTATCTCAGACATGCATTCCTCACGATGTTTTCCTTCACCGCTGAGCACGTGGTAAATTAACACTTAAAATTGTAATTAACAATTTAATTGGTGCCGGCGGGGATCGAACCCGGGTCGCGTACTGTGAATTTTACATTTTGCGCTAACCATCTGAGCTACCACGGCTTAACCATATACACACACATAATATTTAAATATAATTTGTTAACACTAAATCATACACACGTAAGAAAATAACAGAAAGAAAAGTAAGTTTGTCAATAGAATAAACACTTACATCCATGGCCTTTGATGCGTTGAAGTAACACAAACGTAGTATTGATAGATCCACTGCGGTCAAACGACCATACACTAACTCCATGACTGCAGTTGCTTGGTCTTATATAGTACCAGTGAGTAATAATTCTAATCTAAAGAATTTCTGCAGTAGAATTGATAGTATCTTTATGCGTCAACAAGCTTACCTTACATTCTGTTGCTTATCTCTACATTCCTACGTCCTTCTTGTCGTGTCTTGTTCAGTGTATTGGTGACTCAAATACGATTTGTATAACACAAAGAATGTAATTTAATATTTAGATATCACTATAATTGATCATTCCTATATTAGTCATTGAGTAGATTGGTACTGTAATAATCTACTAATAGCAGTAATATTATGGATACACTAGATGTACAACAACATCTGAAAAAGATTCACCCCACTCTAGAAAATAATGTTTATGCTGCCAATAAACTACCCATGTACACCCACGTACCAACGTATATAATATGCAATTTGGATACAGATGATAAACCAGGGTCACATTGGGTAGCTTTATATATCGATACGAATGACGTCGGTCAATATTTTGATTCATTCGGACGGGCACCTGTACGATATCATCTAGAGTTTTTTAAAAGAAATTGTAAAAGATGGAACTGGAATGTTGATAGGATTCAGAATGAGTGGACTTCAGTTTGTGGCGAATATTGCTTAATGTATTTGCTATATAAGTTTCAGGGATGTTCAATGCATAGTTTTACGAGTATATTTACAGGGAACACATTGTACAACGATATTTTAGTGGATGAGATGTTTCGCTCCTATTTTATAGATAATAAGTAATAAGATTTTGTATTTTATAAATAAAAATTTTAACAAAATTGGGTAATGTGTTTTATTAATGAGTCAGATTAGTGTAGATAGGAACAAAGGAGTATATAACAATATCACCACGCTGAGGAAGAATAGATAATGACGGTATTGAATGAACAATAGATAAGTAGATAAGAACAATGGAGCGCTAATGACGGTGGAGGCTCGAAGCGGATATCAATTAGATAAGAGTTAATTGATCTGCACATCTCCGGAACCGTGCATCCTACGCAAAAATGGACCGCAGATTCGTGATCAGAGCATGCCAAAACCTTTTTTTTTTTTTTTTTTTTTTTTTTTTTTAGGATCGTGAGTCGACGAACGTCGTACTTGTGACTCAGTGCGCCAGAACTGGTACAACCTTTCTACAAGTGCGCCAGAACTGGTACAACGTAACTACTACCGTTTTGTTCGAAGGCCTGACTTCAACTGGTCACTGTGAACTCGACTTTCTAATTTCTTGCATTTTAATTGGCTGGGGGGCGTGGCCAGGCCGGCGGACCACGATGACTCACTATTTTCTTAAAGCGAACGGACTATAGACAAACTATTATTCGTTAAAGTAGATAATTTCTAAATGTTTAAATTTTCAAAGGTTGCACTAAAGAGTCTAAATAAATAAATAGATAGAATAAAACAGTATCATGTAAGTATTGATATAAATAAACACGAATTATTTTGTTATAACTAGCCCAGGACATAGTCTTAATATATAGGTGCGACGACAAGCGAACTGGTTACGAAGACCACAACGCGCGAGCTGAGCGAGCGTACTGCGATAGCGGCCGGCGAGGTGCCAGAAGAATATTTAAGGCATTTCTTAGTGTATCAGGGTCATGCCAAAACACTCTCTATTCCCTCATCCTCATAGTCGGACGGTAATCCGATATGCCTGGAGAGTGATCAGACGTAGGAACAAGGGCAAAACATGTTTTTCGAGGCACGGGAGTGAAACACCGGCAACTCCATAACTGCGGTATGCTACTGAAAATTTCTTGAACATGAACGTATGTAAGTTCCTGTTCGCTGGGTTAAAAATCTTAAACAAAAGATCATGAAATACGAGTTAGTAAAGCTAAGCTCTTATATTTAGTAATCCCACATTAACTAATTCTATATATAGGATGGACAAACGAGCATGCGGCTTACCTGATGGTATTTGAATACCGCCCGTCATGAACAACTGGAACACCAGGGGTATTGCAGTGACAGTCTTTTAAGGGGAAATATAATGTCAAATGGCTTAGCAAGATCCTTCGATATGCCGAAAATATTGCAGTATTAATTTTGAAATAAATATATGGTAAAGTTGAGGATTAATGTTAAGGATTATGTTAGACGAAAACACGATTTCGTAAAATTTTCTCGATAGAAAAAAAATCCAAAGTTACCTCCAAAATAAACAATAAACCGCTGTTATTCATAAAATACTTTAAATAAGATCATGAAACTTTGCATACTAACTGAACTAACTATAAAGCAGTGCTTATGTTATTTACTTTTTTTAAAAAACCCTTATTTTTACTGTAAAAAGAAATTACCTAAACTATTGGCCTTTTGAAGCGTGATTCCTGCAACACGGTCACTTCGCCTCGGCCTTTGGACGGGGAGGTTGCGTCGCTTACGATCAGAATGTACATTACGCAACAGTACGACGTAAAATTAAAATGGGAAATATTCGTGATCAAAATAAGAAGCGGCTGGCTTGGCGTTAAGAAACAGGCATAAATATGATAAACCTAATGAAATAAGTGTCTAACGACCTTTCTACTTACAGTATTAGTGATTACAAACATGTCGGTACATAGTATACGACGCGCGGGCAAGTGGGTACGAAATTAGAATTTGAGCTGACTTACTTCCTCTTAAGAAAAAGTAGGCTCTTTTCTTAAAGGACCCTAAATTGTTTCCGTCCGAAATAATCGCTGGTAGTAGCCATCCACTGTAGATTAATATTTTATATATATTGTACCGCGAATAGTTCGGATGGTATGTATAGCATCGTGAGTTTTGTCGCAATGTGTGATAGTGGCGTTTAACGGCTAGAATTAGTTCTAACGAATAATTCCTCTGAGCATTATAGATATATTTAATAACTGTTACATCGTTTGCGGCGGATACCATATTATGTCATTTACTTTTAGTAAATGCTGAATTGTATTCTCCTGAAACTGTAAGTTGTTAATTTTGATCTGAGGTTCACAATAAGATATAAATACGATAAGGTATAGTTATATTTAATAAAAATTAAATCATAATCATTAAAGCGCCCCAAAAGTAAGAATTTGTAATGCAACAGTGTTTGGTTTTTAGTCGTACAGAGTGAAATGGTCAAATGCACGCTAATTTGCAAACTTTCATATACATGGTATCCAGAAGTTGATGTCGACGTTTGCTTCTCGCCGGACGATTCCAGCGTTGTTGCTGATGTGATACTTCAGGGTATAGAAAATTTTATTCCATCCTCCGTGGTGACCATCGGAGGGAGATCCCAGCCATGGTATAGTCGCTCCTGTAAAATAGCATCACGCTATAAGCAGAATTCTACCGGGCCTGGGCTCACGCATCAACGTCTCGGGATATAAACACCAGCAATCTTAAAAAGAAGTATAATTCCGCCTCCAGGTCCTTCAAAAGATTCAATGCCAAGTGAAGGTCTGAGCACATTGGCAGAATTGGCGAGAAACTAGGTCGCCTTCATTCGGGAACCCGTGCATTATGGTCTTTCGCCAAGGCTGTCCAAGGGAATTTCTGTTAGTCATCTTTGCAAGGAGATGACGACTTACTGGCCCATGCCACAAAGGGGAAAGCTGATGTGATAGGCTCTCTCTTGGCGTCAAACTCGACTCTCGATGACGGAGGGAACACACCCCTCAAAGCATTCCTCTCCCTTGACGTCAGCAAGTCGAGTGGGCCTTATGGAGTCCCTCGCATTGTGCTGAAGACGTGTGCTCCGCAGTTAGCACCGGTTTTAAACCGTCTTTTCCGGTACTTCTACTTCCAAGGCGTAGTCCCGAAGTCGTGGAAGATAGCTTTGGTCCACCCGATCCCTAAAAAAGGCGTACGATCAGACCCGTCAAACTACAGGCCTATCGCTATCACCTTGTTCTCCAAAATAATGAAGTCCATTATAAACTGTCAGCTCATGAGGTACTTTGAGGATCACCAGCTGATTAGTGACTGCCAATACGGTTTTCATCGTGGTCGATCAGCTGGTGATCTTTTGGTTGAACTGACTCGATGACTCGATAGATGGGCGGAGGCAGTTGAGTCCAAGGAGGAGGCATTAGCCGTTAATTTGGACATAGCGAAGGCCTTCGATCGGGTCTGGTACAAAGCGCTTATTTCGAAGCTCTGTCCCTATGGGCTTCCCGAAAAATTGCACAAATTGGATGACCAGTTTCTTGCCGATCGGATCATCAAAGTAGTAGTAGACGGTGCATGCTCCGATTACAAGCCAATTAACGCTGGTGTTCCAAAAGGTTGTGTGCTGCTATCACAAACGCTGTTTCTTCTGCTTATCAATGACATGTTGCAAACCGTTAACATTTATTGCTATGCAGACTGGTGATGCTTTATACACAAACCGTGCCAATATTTCTTGGGAAAACGTCGCCGAGTACCGGGATAAACTTTTGTCTGAAGTCGAGTCTTTGCTAAACAAAGTCTCGGATTGGAGGCGACTAAATCTAGTCCTGTTTAATCCCCAGAAGACACAAGTTAGTGCGTTTCCCGATAAAAGAACCCCTTTGTCGTATCTCCTCAGTTTCAAGGCACTCCCCCTCAGCTAGCATCGGAATCCTCGGCGTCGACATCGAATAGTGTGCAGTTTCATGGTCACTTGAAGGGGAAGGCCAAACTGGCCTCTAAAAAGCCTGGCGTGCTCAGCAAGACGAGACAGTATTTCATGCCGGCACATCGCTTGCAACTTTACAAAGTGCAAGTTCGGCCTCCCAAGGAATACTGTTCTCATCTCTGGTCTGGGGCACCCCAGTGTCAGCTCCTTGCACTTGACCACATCCAGTACAGAGCGATTCGAATCGTCGACGACCGAGTTCCTTCTGAGAGGTTCGAATCGTCGACGAGTTCTTTTGGTTCGGCTTGATTTATTGGCGCTGCGTAGTATTGTTGCATCCCTTTGCATATTCTACCGCATCTACCACGGGGAGTGCTGTGAGGAATTATTAGGATTAATCCCAGCCGCCAAATTTAATGAACGCCCCTCGCGTCAAAGTTCATGATAGCATCCTCATAATCTGGATGCTTGGCGGTCCACCATTGTGCGTTTTACTATGAGTTTTCTTCCTCGTACAACTTCTTTGTGGAATTGTTTACCACCGGTAATTTTTCCGTACCGATCCATCTTACGAATTTTCAAGAAAAGAGCTTACTCCTTTTTAAAAGGCTGGCAACGCACCTGCAATTTCTCTGGTGTTGCGATTGTTCATGGACAGCGGTAGTCACTTACCATCTGGTGAGCCGCATGCTCGTTTGCCCCCTCTTCTATAAAAAAATAAAACGTCCAGCCGAAATCAGGTGATAGGTAAAGTCATAATAGTTAACGGAAAAAAATCTTTGCTGATTATTTTAAAAATCATAGGCATTTATAAAAAAAAAACTCTTGAAAATCTACATCCTGTGACGGTATTTTAACTCCTATTTGTTGTACAACAAATTGTAACTTTTTAATTTTCCTTTTATTATGTAATCCTGAATAATGCTCCTGAAAACTGTTGTTTAAAATTTACAGCCAACTGCTCCAGTCCAGAAGGAAATGTAGTTTTTTTCTCAACCAAGTATTCAAAATTAATAATTTGCCCAGTTAGAAATAACTATACTGAAATAAATGTACTACACGGGTTTGGCAAGTAACTGTAAAAGTTTAAAGATTCCAAAATGGTATAACACTTGCGAGACTATTTTTTAAATCATTGATTTTTTTTAAGGAAACCCAGTTCTAAATAAATTTTTCTTAGCTGTCTAAAATGATTTTTGTGTACCCCAAAGCTTTCATCGCTTTAATGATAGGACGCTTTAATGATTCATTATGATATAATTTTTATTAAATATAATATTATGTATATATTTATAACTTATCTATACCTTATAGTGAAAGCCAGATCGAAAATAACTTATGTTACTATATATTACTTTTTACTCTTTGATGCCATATCTATGGCTCGAAGAACCGACAACCGATTTAAAAGCAAGGTTCTCGCGTAGCAGCCTCGTACTGGTAGGAGAAGTGTGACGACCTCTCACTAGCTGGAGTAACGACCTGGAAAGGCATGCAGGAAGTCGATGGATGCAGGTGGCTCAGGACCGTGCTTTGTGGCATTCTTTGGGAGAGGCCTGTTCAGCAGCACATAATCACAATATATATATATATATATATATATATATATATATATATATATATATATATATATATATATATATAAAAAACTCTTGAAAATCTACATCCTGTGACGTTAATTTTAACTCCTATTTGTTGTACAACAAATTGTAACTTTTTAATTTTCCACAATGTTGGTTTTTGGGTCTGCATATATATGTATATATATATATATATATATATATATATATATGCAGACCCAAAAACCAACATTGTGGTTTTGCACAAATATTTAATTAAGTTATAATAGTAGATAGATACTAAGCAGCGAATTCGTCATAGAATTCTAGATTCTAGATCAGATATGAAATACTCAGACCACGCTGCAGTTATAGTTTTTTTAGTGTAGTTGTAGTTTAATAATTTTAATATTTTGGATTGACAATACGATAGTAAGTAAACAGCTCAAAATTATTGTAGTAAAAGCGAAATTTGGAACCTTATATAATGTATATGGATAACGTTTCACAAATAATTTCACGTGATGTACAAACTGAAAAAATAGTACCATCATCATCATCATCAACTCGATAAAGTTCAACTAATTGCCCCAATCGTCACCTTGGCAGGCGTATTTATAATAATGTCATGTTACGTCGTCAGTCTGGGGGTATTTCACGCCTTGGCTACACCGCCCTCTATCGGAAGTTTTATCTTTTATCCCACAGTCAATTATTACGATATCGGCGTGATGATGGGGTGATGGATTTTTAAATTAAATATATATTCAATACTAATCGTCTGAACAGAAGACCGATGCTCCACTTGGCTCTTTGTAACAGATTTGGACTACGGTGCCATCCCGGGCACATTGTATGTTTCAACAATAGGATGCCGTCGTGTGACTATAAGTCGGCGGATCGGTATGGGATGAGGGCTTTTTTGCATCATACCGCATGGGACAAGTTTGGTTCTGGCTGGTTGATCTTAACATAGTTGCTGAGTCCGTCACCAATGTGTTGTTTCAGGAAATAGAACTGTGCTTCACGTCATCCATAGTGCCTATTGGTGGCAGATAGATGCCTTGATTTGGTTGCTTCTGAAAAGTAGCGTCACAGCA
The DNA here is from genome assembly GCA_036936625.1 of Parnassius smintheus behrii. NCBI lineage: Eukaryota > Metazoa > Arthropoda > Insecta > Lepidoptera > Papilionidae > Parnassius > Parnassius smintheus. The sequence goes on along the minus strand of JAUPFT010000002.1, from coordinate 19,414,351 downwards.
AAATTAAGAGCGTTACCAAGCCAAGGCTGGTGCAATACGCATCCCAGGGTGCCCTGCCTGCTTCCAGGTCCTTCAAAAGAAACAAACTCAGAGCACAATAGCAAAATTGGTAAAGAAACTGGTTCGATTTCCTTCGAAAACTCGTGCATTTTAGGCTCTCGCCATGGCTGCTCGAAGAGAATTTCTGTAAGCCATCATAACCATCTTTGTATAATGAAGCTAACTCGCTGGTTAACGCCGAAAAGCAGGAAGTCGATCTTTTTGGTTCTCTTTTTAGGTCAAATTCAACACTCGACGACAGGAACACACCGTCAACTATCCATCAGTGTGGACGCGCCATGTAGGATGTTCGAGTTTTGCAGAGCTCAGTGCAGAAAGCACTACCCCCCTTGAACGTCCATAAGTCTAGTGGAAATTGCTCCAGAGTTGGCACCGATTCTTACGCGTCTTTTCCGGTAGTCCTACTCTTAAAGGCATCATTAAAAGCTTAAAAGAGATAGCTTTATAGTCCATAGTGTATAGGAGATAGTAGTATAGTCCATCCGAGCCTATTACTAAACTGATCATAGTAAAAGCCCTAAATCTTGCTGACAATGAAACTATGAACTGTTTTGGGGTACAGTTACTATTTACATGTCTACCTATTCAAGAATTTGTAAACTAAACTATTAAGTTTTGAATTGTTTGAAATGTAACTATTGTAACTAATAATTTAGTAGATACCAACTTGCCTGCAGACATTGCCTCACAACTGGTTGTCTATTGTGGAAAGAAGATTTCTACAAGTAAGTAGGTGGTGTGAGGATGGACTCGTCTGTGTCTCCCATTGTTGCTGATATATTAATAAAGGACTTTGAGGAGAAAGCTTTTCTTACTTCACATGTAAATCCAAGATTCTACAAGCGGCACGTAGACGTAGACATTTTTACAATTTTACCATCAGACATAATTACCGCATTCTTAGACCACCTTTTTTATAGGATAACGGTGACAAACGAGCGCACAGTTCACCTGATGGTAAGTGGATCATGTGGCCCATAGACAGCTACATTTAACCTCGATTAAGAATCAAAATGCAGATGCATTTTGACCTTTAGTACTAAAGTGGAATGCCTCGATTCCAGTAAAATGGTTCTCCGGTTGAACCTTAACGCCATATACTTTAATATTCAACTCACAATGGATTTAAATATTTTTTTAGCTTTCCCAGATGTTTTATATCACCAGATACCACAGACTTCAGCAAATACCGCCCCATCACATGTCTAATAACCATATATAAGACATTCCTTGGTCCCACGACCAGCATCCCGGCATCCAATTTAGACGCGAGAATCTCTCGTCATTTGGGCTTAAAACAAATGATGTCACGCACTCGAAAAAGATGTTGGGACGCTGATTGTGGGACGAAGGAACCACACCCCATTGACGCGGTTCTCTGCAAGATGCTGAAACGCAACCGTTGGAACTTCTCCGTCATCTGGACTAGACAATCGGACTCGGTGTCTCATACATGGCTAAAGAGAGTTCTCGAGCTGTGCAATCTTGACTGTACAGTAAGAAACTTTCTTGAGCAGTGTTTTGAGCAGTGTAGTAACGATCCTTTCTCATCTAGGCAAGCGGACGATAGATGCGGAAAACCGAATAAAAATTGGTAAGTAGGGGTATATCCCAGGACAATTGTTTGAGTCCCAACTGATTTGTCTCACCCTAAGCCCTTTTACTACTGGAAGACTCTGGAAGGTTATTTCTGCTTTGGAAAGGAGGTACAAATGTGACTTTTTTATATGGATGATCCTAAATCCTTAAAACATCTTATAGAATTGCTAAATATAACTTAAATATTTGCAATTCTATTACAGTGGGGTTGGGGACGGATAAGTGTTCGGTACTCCATGTTGAAGGGGGTAGGTTTGGTAACTCTAGCGGTAAAGACCTATCTACGACCATGCCCATAAATATAAGGACAGAATGAGGAGGAGTTCCATGGGAGGTTCCACAAGGTGCTACACGAGTCTTTCGTAGATACAGTTTTTTCCCTCCACTGGCTACGTTTTGATGACCTGTCATTCATACCAACAATTATCGGAGATATATCCTAAGGGATGGTATCGTCGGCATCTGTTGAGCTTGTCGCCATCCCGGTGAATCACTTAGGCATGTCACCTCCTGTTGTACGACGCTTTCTAACTCTGAGTACTTGCACAGACACAACCTAGTAGCCAAGATTCTACACCAGAAGCTCGCTGTTAAATACGGTCTCGTGGAACACTGTCTTATTATAAGTACTTGCTGGAAGTCGTGCTCGAATAAGCCTGTGCTGATGGGTCGGGCAGAGTCAAGGATATTTTTGCTCCGCAGGTATGACGAGAACCTCGTGAAAGCCACGATATCTTCCATTTTTCACGATATCATCCGTACCATCTGGATGACTGGCGGTCCACCACCGTGCAATTTAAAAGAAGTTTTCTTTCTCGCACAACTTCCTTGTTGAATCGACCACCACCAGAGATTTTTCCGGACCGATACAACTTAGGGACCTCCAAGAAAAGAGCCTACTCCTTTTTAAAAGGCTGACAACGCATATGCAATTCCCCTGGTGTTGCAGTTGCTCATGGGCGGCGGTACTCACTTACTATCAGGTGCTTGTTTGCCCCCTCTCCTATATAAAAAAAAGATAAGCAAAAAAAAATATCTGGACCTGGCTCATGAGATGAACATGTGGAGTGGTCTGCCGACCGAAATTATTCCTGCAGTCGCATCTGCGAAAAGGCTAATCCCAGTCAGCCTCTTAGTCATCTGAGGCAACTGGGACTCCGTGAAATGAAGAAGGCGGTGTTCCTCGATACTAATCCTTGTCCGGACCATGTGTATGGTATCCCATAATTCATAAATTTAAATACAATCAATCTCAAGCATACTTAAGCTTCAAGATACTGTGAGCTGCGTAGATCGGACCAATAATTAATATTTAAAAGTTAAAACTAAATAAAATATTAAAACTATTATTTAATTATAACTTATTTAAACATACAGACAAACTGTACAGTGAAACTAATATTATGAATATTTATCAAACATATTGCTATAATACCCCTATTCTAATACAGAAAATTTTACACAGTAAAATACACATATAATTAAAATTTGTCACAAATAAAGGCAAAGGAAAGAAAGTACTTTGCAATACTAATAATATTTACATATCTATGGTACGAACAAACTATGGTAAGCAGAGTATACTTTTTGAGGGAGTTAAAATATATAATAAACTACCACAAGAAATAAAAATATTAAATAGTTTTAACATCTTTAAAAGCAAACTAAAACAACATATTATAGTGAATAAATTCTAAATTCGTAAACCCTGTGCATATGCCGACCGCTGATCAGCGTTAATCGGTAACGATAAGAACACGGGTGGTAATCTCTATACAAATATTCCTAGCCTTATGTCTATGGCCCTCAAAAATCTATGTTGACAGCTATTGACTACCTACGGATTTAGATTGACGTTTGTTTTGACGTTTCTGTCCACACTCCACACTAGACGTGGGTCGTTACGTCATTTTCAAGAAACGTAACGGAACCAGTGACTTGGTCGGCGTCACATGTTTCAAAACTAGTGATTTTTGTAACTGGCTATTTTTGTTCGGCTACTGTGATTGTTTACATAAATATCACCACCAACTATACAGTTACACACGAAACGAAAACAAATTTAATCACAATCTGTACTTGTAGCTATACAGTAACTGTATACTGTTAAATCAATAAATTAACTTCCCTTCATACTTTATTCAGGTTTAGGACTGACTGCATTAAATGTATTTATGATTGATTTGCGTTTACTATGACACTAAGATTTTCATAAAATTATTAATGCAGGCAAGTCAATTTGATTGTTTATACAATGATTATTGATATTTACAGTTTATTTACTCTTTTTCAACGTTTTCACTATCATTTATTTTTGCACTTTTATCTACACTGTACAATTAATTTGTTTGTTTGTTTGGCTATTTACACACAGTTTTTAAGTTTTATAATATTATAAACATTGAAATTTTTTGTATATATTTTTAGTTTTATTTTGATTTTATGAATAAAAGAGTTCATGACTCCGTCAAAAATGTTTTAAAAATTATTTTACTTAAGTTCAACGTGACTCCCGCTTCCCGGAATCGACCGTTGAAATTACTTACAAACAGAGATTACTCTATTTTACTGTCTATGTATATAGTCTTACGTATGAAAATTAAAAGTACAATAATACTGTTACAAACGCTGTTTTGTTTATTGTTGTATGCCACATGTGCGCTTTGCGTTTGACCGGCCAACAGTCGACTCTCGCAATAATCACGGTTAACAGTAATAAGTAACGCATTTACAAAAATCACTAGTTCTAATATGACTCGAAACTAGTGATCCGGTTACATGCCGCGTAGCCAGTTACTGTATCTAGTGACGTGAAATAACGCCCACGTCTACTCCACACCATAGATAAATAAATATGTAGCAAGCTACTCGCGACGATATTAAGTTAAATATGTAAAACATTCAAAGGTTATGTACAAGAACATAAATAAATACAGTAATCTATGTACAAGAACTTACATAATAATAAGTTGCATGTGTGCTACTTTTTATTATATAAGTATGTGTTATGGAGTGAAGACCGCGTCTAGGCGTAGTGTGGGACGCCTCCTGACCAGATGGAGCGACGATCTGCGCAAGGTGGCTGATAAAAACTAAATGCGTGTAGCCGAAGATCGGGCTAAGTGGCGCGCCTTGTGAGAGGCCTATTTCCAGTAGTGGACTGCTGCTGATGATGATGTGTGCTACCGACACTTTGAGCTGCGATTTGTTATCCAGAATAAATCTGGTATTCACCAGGATCTAAGATCAAAGTAACTACCCTACCAGGATGCATATCTCACGTTGTTTACAGAAGCTGAGATCAGAACCTGTCAGTAATTTTTCTATTTATTTTTTCTTAATTCATTATTCCTATAAATATATATCCTATGAAAGCCTGCTGCTGACTATAGGCATCCCCCATAGATTGCCACTTAGGGAAGATTTTATCATAGTTGCCGCAAGTCATGTAAAATGGTAGTGTATATGCCTTGGTTTTCAAACTTGGCAGGCGAGTTGATTACAAGATATTGACAATTGTAGGCCCTACTTTTTAAACATAACATCCTCACACTACTATCTTTATACATATTTGATTTTTTCATATTTGTTCTCAAGAACATAAATCACCTCTCAAAAGTAAAAATGTATCAAATGTCAAAATAAGTGCTCTAGCAAATATTGACTAGGGAAGCTGTAGACTATATTTTATACAATACAAGATATTAACAGTTACATCTTTATACATATTAGAATCATGAAAATTAGTAAGAAAATGCTAAGATATATTTCAAAAAGCTAGTGATGATAATATACATAGATGTAATATACAACTTACAAGGAGAAATATATCAATATTGCCTAAAACCACTTTATTTTTATACAGTTCTGGACCATATTCCATGGCAGTTAAGATATATATAATACATTACTCAAAGATATAATAGAAATAGAAGAATATAAGAAGTTTGTGATAGCACTAAATAGCTTTTTGATTAAGAAATGTTACTATAAATTAGATGAATATTATGTTAAGTTAAAGTAAATAAAGAAATATAGTAATGGAATATACACTAAATACTATAATAATATTAATATTAGTACTAGGATTAAGGCATTAGAGCTAGCTAGCTTTATTTCATATTGTTATACCCTCGCTGGGTGCATGTGCTGTAATTTATCATACAAAACCACATGTAAATGCAATAAATAAATAAATAAAAGACAACCACTATTTCAATACAAACCACAGAGACAAACTATACCTACCACCATCAAGAATTAAAATGCTAAACCAGAGTCGCTACTACATGGCTGTAAAAACACAACATTTACAATAAATTACATTTCCACATAAAAACTGAAAATAAGATTACACTATTCATTAAAAAACTAAAACCATTATTATTACTTAATTGAAAAATGTTTCTACTCAATCAAAGAATACATTGAAGCACTAGTAACAAAACACAAATAACAAATTACATATTTTTAACACAAATAAAATACATAAAAAAGGAAAAAGCCGTTTTGATACACAGTAACATTATGAACAGTATCAGTAGAAGAAAAATTATGTGTTTATGTAAAATGTCACAAATACCTTTGTATTTTGCATGATTTATTATTGTTCATTTATTAGACTATATTATTGATCATTAATCTAATTTCTCTATAATGTTTGTATTTAATAATTTATTTTATCTATACTTTCTCAAATTTGCAATGCCTAAATAAAGACAAATTGTTATTATTATAAGACTATTTATGTACACTTGGTTGGCAAATAAAAGTTGATTGATTGACTAACATCATGTGTTGTAGTCATATACCCACAGAACACCTAATATAGCTATATGAAGTGTTCTGTGCATATACCACATGAAGCTTTATTATGGTGGTAGTATGAATCAACTCGACTAGGGTAGAATCACACTCTCATTAAATGCCCATGTAAAATAGCAGCCTAATGCTGCTGTGTTTTGTACGATAAGTGTAGACATCTGGAGACTTTTTACTGGAAACAAAGCATTCCATATTAGTTCCATCAAAACAGGTGCATTTCTGACAGTTGACTTAACATCTGACGAAGAATACAAATACATCGTGAATCAACCTGTTATAATGGTCACAGGTGTTATGGGTGCTGCGAAGCACTGAAAATATAGGAAGTTAAAAGTAAGAAATTTAAATGGGATTATATCTGTATAAGTGGTTTTGTTTCCTTTTAATCTACTGTTAACAAAACTTACTTTATCATCATCATTACAGCCTTTAATAAGTCTATAGCTGAACCTTAGCCTCCCCCAAGGAATACCACAAAGCACAGTCCTGAGCCACCAGCATCTATTGACTTCCTGTATATCTTCACAGATTGTCACTCCATCTAGTGGCGGGCTGCCCTACACTTTGGCTACTGGCACAAGGCTGCCTCTTGAGAACCTTTCTTCTCTATTGGTTGTCGGTTCTTCGAGCTATATTGACGGTCCATTGCCACTTCAGATTATTAATCCGCTATGTATGTAAAAATATAGCCGTATCTAATATCCAAACTGGCGACAAAAAAAGTAGAATGTGAATGCGCGTATGCGAATGCGAATGGCGACAAAAAAAGTGTAATTTGCCAAGTACAATAGTAGATTGTTTACAAGCTGATGTGAAGTCAAACAATTGAACTATTTTATTAATTCAATTGTAATTCTCCTTTGTTTATGTTGGATTTTGTTTTATGAATAACTTATATGTGACCATTGAAAAATTAACCCTTAGTGACTGATTGTATCTAAAAAGAACCTTTGCAATACTCACACAATCTTAAATAAAATGCTACTTTGTTTATCAAGTCATTATTACTTTTTTTTTAATTTTATTTTTGTTGCAGGTTGAAAACTGCCTAGGAGTACTCGGCTATTAAATAGATATTGCTGCATATTTGGTAAATGGGGGAGCAACAAGCACAAACCATAAATACTACAAGGAGAAAAATTTGAGAAAATTTGTTACATCATTGGAATTGAATATGTGACCTATGTGCAAAGAAGTATCAGTTCTTTCGATAAAAAATTAGATTGTCATTATAAAGGTTTCAATGGCTGTGGCAATATTTAAAAGAAATTGATGTTTTGCGCCTAGAAGGAAAGAATTTGCTTGCACTTGTAAATTTACACTGAAATGTAAAAATAAAAGGCTTAATAAATATTTCTGTATTTTATTTCTTTATATCTAAATAAACGTTAATAACGGTTTAAATTTATGTACGTGGTCACGTTGTGTACACGTACATAAGTTTAAACCAATAGAGTTCTAAGAGGATTTTTTACAGCCACTGGCCTAAACAAATAACATAAAAAAACAAAAAAAAACACTAGGCTGAAACAAATAAATACCTTTGCCTTAGATAAATTTTAAAACGTAAATGTCACTTTCAATTTTTGAGGCTGCTATAGACCAATTTTTTAGTATGGAAGATTGTCGTCTGTACGTTAGTACTCTTATTAGTTTGTGGATAAGAAATACCTTACTTACTACCCACTTTATTAGCTTGTAGTCTAAAAGATTAATTACTTGTTCATTAACACACAAAAAGACAATATAAGAAGTATTAAGGGGAAATATAACCTCAAATGGCTTAACAAGATCCTCCATTATGTCGAAGATATTGCAGCATTAATTTTGAAATAAATATATGGTAAAGTTGAGGATTAAATGTTAATACGACACATCGAAAAGGCTATCGTCGTAATGATCCGAGTTAATACAAAATTTGTATAAAAACTTGTAAAAACGCGGTCATAAGGTCTAAAATTGCGTAGCGCCCGCGACGATTAAAAGCGCTTATAAATTGTCAGAATCTTAAAATATTTTTTAAAAAATTATTGATTTAAGTAATCAAAATAATGAGCAAGTAAATTATGGATATTGATGTTATGAATATATTTGAGTGATTCCCAAGCATATAGATTAAGTAATTTCGTTGTAATTTCAACTATAGTGATTTTAAAGGTGTTTTCGCAAATAATTATGATCGAGTCAAAATTATACAATCGTGTTTTTGAACAATCAAATTCAAGATAAAGACATGAATTTACCTATATCAAAATTCCACTTTCGTTAGTAGTGTCATAGTCCTATACTATTCGATGAAAGGAGGTGCATTTTTTCACGGTGTCGCCTTAAGAGGGAAGAGTAAGTCAGCTCAAATTCTAATTTCACCCCCACTTCCCCGCGCGTCGTATGCTATGTACCGATAAGTTTGTAATCACTAATACTGTAAGTAGAAAGGTCGTTAGACACTTATTTCATTAGGTTTATCATATTTATGCCTGTTTCTTAACGCCAAGCCAGCCGCTTCTTATTTTTATCACGGTTATTTCCCATTTTAATTTTACGTCGCACTGTTGCGTAATTTATATTCTGATCGTATGCGACACAACCTCCCCGTTCAAAGGCCGAGGCGATACTAACGGGGCGACAGAATTCAAGCTCAAGACGCCGATAGTTTAGGTAATTTCTTTTTACAGTGAAAATAATGGTATTTAAAAAAAAGTAAATAACATAAGCACGGCTTTATAGTTAGTTCAGTTAGTATGCAAAGTTTCATGATCTTATTTAAAGTATTTTATGAATAACAGCGGTTTATTGTTTATTTTGGAGGTAACTTTGGATTTTTTTTCTCTCGAGAAAATTTTACGAAATCGTGTTTTCGTCTAACATAATCACTAACATTAATCCTCAACTTTACCATATATTTATTTCAAAATTAATGCTGCAATATTTTCGGCATAACGAAGGATCTTGTTAAGCCATTTGACATTATATTTCCCCTTAAGTACTATGTTAGACAAAAACACGATTCCGTAAAATTTTCTGATAGAAAAAATCCAAAGTTACCTCCAAACTGACCAATAAACCGCTGTTATTCATAAAATACTTTAAATTTATTTATTTTATTTATTTATTTATTTATTTAACATAAAAACAAAACATAATTAGTTATTTTTACAGTCTGCCAAACTGCTCAGCAGTTTGTTGGCAGGAAAATGCTCTCTTACTTTCTAATATGCAAAAAAAGAAAAAAAAAAGAACTAGCTTAATACAATTATACTACCACTAATATGACAAACCAATAGTATTACTATAACGTTATTCAGTAATTTAAAGGATAACGGCATTTTTATGTACATGCAAAATTTATATATTATTTTATATAAATTTTGCATGTACGCTTACACATATACATACATACATGCGTACAAATATATGCATACCTTAATATTACAGCTTACCTATGATGTTGTACAATGGATCGTCATGATACATTCCATTTTTACTTTTTATTAGTATAAAGTTTTTTTAACTTATTTTTAAAATGTTGTTTTGATTTATGCGTAAGGCATTCTTGGGGTAAATTGTTATAAATGTTTGCTGCTAAATGTTGGAACGTTCTTTTACCATAATAATTAGCACATTTATATTGTAAAGTTATTAATTTATGTGGTCTGCGCGTATTCTTATTTATGGGGATAAAACTACGCAATGCGTCACATAAGATTGTATAATACTTTTCACATGTCGCAAATGATATTTTAAATTGCTCATGTATCGGTATTAAATAACACTCCTGGAAGAGCTGCTCATAATTATCCCTATATTTTATTTTAGCTTTTGGGTTCACTAATATTTTCATAAATCTAATTTGAAACTGCTTCAATTTATCTAAATATGTTTTAAATGTCCTTCCATATGCTACTAATCCATATTGTAACGTTGACTCAACTAGTGCGTAATATACAACATACAGTACATTTTTAGGTGTTACTTTCTTCAAAAAATAGAATTTACTTAAAATACCTCTTAATTTATTACATACCAGTTCAATATGGCTACTCCAGTTCATATTTCTATCTATTGTTAAGCCCAAGTATTTAAATTTTTTTACAAATTCTATAACTGTACATTCACATTTAAACATATTGTCGTGTATACATTGATAAGAGTGACCCACTATCCTGAATTTTTTTGCATTCTTTATATTATGCGGTGATGACATATGTAGTCCTTTAGTTTTTGCTGTATTAATAATAATTCCATTATCGTGAGACCACTTAGTTATGTTGTTAAAATCACTTTGTATGTTTTTCTCTATCTCATCTTGATTTTTGTCAGCATAGAGGATGCACATGTCATCTGCATACATAAAAACAGCACAGTGTTCAATTACGTTACATATACTGTTAACATGCATTATATAGCCCACTGGTCCATAAACGGATCCAGTAGGTACACCTGACTTTACATTTTCCTCGTTTCCCGTAATGTTTTTAATGACTGTCACTATTTTCCTATTTTTCAAATAATTACTTAGCCACCTATTAATAGGACCGCGTATACCACATTCATCCATTGCTTTCAACAAGACATTATGTTCTAAAGTGTCAAAAGCTTTTTTAAAATCAATAAATATTCCTACAACATGTTTTCTTTCATTTAACCTTTCATTTATATAGTCTGTAAAACTAGTTATAGCTGTAGCTGTACTCCTATTTCTTCTAAATCCATGCTGATGGTCGCCTAATATAGAATTATCCTCTAAGAAATCCGTTATTTGCTTAACAATTACTTTTTCAACTAACTTATTTATAACAGAAAGTATGGCAATCGGTCTGTAATTTTCATAACTTTTATGGCATCCTTGCTTATAAATGGGTCGAATTTTTGCCATTTTAAGCCTATCTGGATATGTACCTTTTTCTACACATAAATTAATAAAATTAGCAATGACAGGACTAATCTGGTCTTTGACATATTTTAAATCTTGGGCCCTTATTCCATCAACACCAGGAGCTTTTTCACACGACAACTCATTAATTAACTTTGCAATTTGGCCTGGTGTCGTTTTTTTAAATCTTATACTTACCAAGCTTTCATTAACATATTTACTCCTGTCCAAAAAATTAATATTACATTTATGGTTGATTCTATCTACTTCTTGTGTAAATGTTTTAGAAAAGCCTGTACAAATCGAACTGATATCACTATCACTTGAAAAATGTTGTAATACAATATCATCCACACTAATTTTTTTTTTACCTATCCATTCATTAATATACATCCATTTTTTTCTCATATTATTTCCGCACTTAATAATTAACTCTTTTTTATAGTTATTCTTAGCTTGGTTAATACGTTTATTTAATTTATTTCTATATCTTGTATACTCTAACCGATAACACATGTTTTGAGGAGCAGATTTTGACCTTTTAAAAAGTTCATCTCTTTTTTTAGACATTAGAATTAGTTCATTTGTAATCCATGGTTTATATCTATTATTTTTCTTCACAGTTTTATATTTTATAGCACATTTATATGTCTCATCGAAAATTTCACACAATTTATTATAAAGTTTTAACGGACAGTTAATTAATAATAGGTTTGACCAAATAACTGCACTCAATTTTTCTATCACAATTTTGTTATCAATAAATGTACTTACATGCTCAGGCCGTTCACCTTCTCCATAATTACGTGTACGCAAAGAAAGTCCCGTTAAATAATGATCCGTTATCTTCTGAGCTGTATAAACAAACGACGCCGGCGGCGCCGAGCGTCCTCCGTCCCTTACCCACATATGATCGATGCAGGACACTACTAATCTCCCATCAATTATCTCTTCTCGCGTTACATCATCATAGGCGCACTGCAATCCGTACCTACATAACATGTCTTTATATCTCGACGTTGACGAATTTTCTGTACCATGTAAAATGTTAATGTTGACATCACCCGCCAGGATAACATCGGTCGTCGCTGGGACACCCCGCAATAATTCATCCAGCTCTTCCACAAATCTATTTTTATTAGTATGTGGGGGCCTGTACACAACGAAAACGTATACAGGTCGTTCATACATAATTGTCATAAGGCCATGCAACACCTCACAGGATTGCCCGCTATACTCAGTAGGTGTACAAGTTATTGTATCTTTAACAAACATTAAAACTCCTCCCCCTCTTCTGCTATTTCTTGTATACGCATGCGCATTGTAGCCCGGTATATAATACAATGGTATTTCATATTCTTTTATGTTTATTTCGGTTAATACTATAATTTCTAGTTTATACAAATTTTCATCCAACAACACTAATATTTCATTAAAATTTTTACGCATAGATCTTATATTTAAATGTACAATATTTATTGACGCATTTTGTTCCTTTATAAATAGTTGTAGACGATCTTTGTTATTAATTCGTTCATAGTAAATGCCATTGTTATCATCTTGCACCATGGTGCCCTTTTTTACCATTAAAGACGCAAATTACAATCACCTTGAAGGTGTTTTTCGATATCCTTCTCACTTTTGATTTGGTGAATTTTATTTTCAGTTTCACTTTTCTTAATAAGTATTTTAGAATTTTGTATCCATATGAACCTATATGAGCTTTTTAATTTGTTCTTGGTAAGGTAAAATAATTCTCGAGTTTGTGAAGAAATATTTTCATTTATGTAAATTGGACCTTCGGTGTTATCTCCATACAGCTGATTATTGTTTATACCTCGTTTTCGTGCATTCAGCCATTTGTCGCGAGCCGCTCGGCTTCTCAATCGCACAAACACTGGGCGCGGCTTTCCGTTATTTTTTTCTCTTCCCACCCGCCAAGCACTCTCTATTTCATCTTCTACTCCCATCATATGTGAAATTTTACGTACAATTTCGAGTATATTTTCTTTTTCTTTGTATTTAACACCAATCAACTCGATATTTTTTTCTCTTTCTCGATTTTCAAATACAAATATACGTTCTTCCATCATTTTATTGCACTTCTCTAGGTGAATATTACGTTGTTGTAAATCTTTAATTTGATTTTCATGCTTAGTGAATTTTTCAGTAGCTTCCTTCTTAAAATCTAACATTTCTTTGTACTTCTCTGCGTAGTATTTAAGCTGTAAGTTAATTTCTTCCAATTTTTTGCTCATTCCCTCCACTATAGCCATTCGTTCATTAATTTGTTGTACGACTTCATTGTCTTTAGTCGTTGGCGAGCGTGGCGTTCCGCCCCCTGTTTTTACCTCTTCACACGTATCACAAATGCCTTTAGCACTAAAACAATTTATATCTTTTACACACTTCCTATGAAAGGCATGTTTGCACTTTTTACACTCCACACTGTCTTCCTTGGTATTTGGTAAAAATTGTTTACACTTTTTACATTGCAACTTCGGCATTTTGCTTTTAGTTAGCCGAGCCAAACGTAGACTTGTCAAATTCTATTATGCAACAGACATAATAAGATCATGAAACTTTGCATACTAACTGAACTAACTATAAAGCAGGGCTTATGTTATTTACTGTTTTTAAATAGCAGCTTGTTTCCTGCCGCCCGGTTAGTATCCATAGATACGTAGTACTATTATATTTTCTGTGCCATAGATTACTGAATATATATTAGTTACGTAGACAGAGAAACCTATAGACAAATTGACGCCTTCTTTCGCATTCGCACACGAAAAGGATAGATTTATGCTTACGTCTTGCATAGAAATGAGATAGAGCGGTGTGATTGTTTGTCCCTTTCTCCGTGCCGGTTTTTTTGTTTAGCAAAGTCTACAGTTTGCTAAACAACTTTAACAGCGTAGCGATTTAAGGGGTTTACAAGTTGGTTTAAGTGAGAAAAAAGTGCTTTGTGAGCTTAAGATTGGTGAATCTTGTTCAGTTCAGTTCTTAGTACAATTAAAATTTTTATCTAAATGTGTTTAAGAGTCACAAAGATTATTGTATAACCTAAAAATTCGTTATCGTTCTTTCTCACTCGAGGCCACGCTGATCATTAGTCTATAGGTTTCTCTGTCTACGACTAGTTAGTAGTTGGTATCCACAGAACACTATTACTCCGATATGAGTAATAGTGTTCTGTGGTTAGTATCAGGGCCTTTGTAGTTAGAAAATTTTTCTGTTCTATAGAAACTGGCATTGCATATTTAGTTCCACAACTCCCCAAAGGACGGCACTGGAGTAAGTTTACGTCCGAAAACGCGTTGTTTTAATTAATTAAATCAAATTCAATGATCGTATCACATTGATTAACAACGTGTTAATAATGTGAATTTAGATTTGCTGCTAGCGCTTACACCAAACTCAGAGCATCAAGAAGTTTGGACAAAATCAAAAATCATCCTCAAATCTATGAAATTCGTATCCAAAAAGGGTAATGTTGGTGTGGTTCCCTCAATAAGTAACTAAACGTACCATTGAAAATATGGAAATATTAAAAAGTACATTATTCAATGTGTACAATATAAAATCAATCTGGTGCCGGCATTTTAACCAGGACCCGTTGGAGAATTTTTTCGGTAGTGTAAGAAGTCATGGCTATCGAAATAATTCTCCAACATGTGCAGGATTTGAATCCGCCTTTGTAGCACTTGTGGTGAATAATTTAAGCAGCACTTATTCGCCGGGTTCTAACTGCGAGGATGATTCAGGCTTTATATTTAAATCGTTAAAGGCATTGTTCTTTACAGAACATAGCAATGAAGATAATGTTTGTTCAGAAATTCGATGCGAGGATATTTACAGTGAGGAAATGATGGTAGATTTAAATATAAAGAAAAGGGACCCACGAATAATGGCTGCTTTAGAGTACGTAACTGGTTACTTATTACGACAGTGTCGCTCAAAAGTTTTTAAAAATTGTAAAACTTGTTTCGCAAATTTGTATTCTCGTAAAGAAAATAATTACTTAAAATTAAGAGAATACAATAAGAAAAAAAACTATCTAACATACCCTACCCTTGATTTGGTTAGTTGTTTTTTCATTATACAAGATGTATTTCATTATATAATCAAGACAAGGCCAAGAAGATGTGCTGCAATGTTTAGCATACTTACTTACTTACTTACTTACTTATCGTCACGCACAATCCCTAACGGGGTAGCCAGAGAGAACAGATCGCCAAGTGTCACGACCCTTACATACCTCTTTCGCTTCTTTCAGGTTCATTAACTTCTTCATACATGCACGTCTAGGTATCCGAGTACTCTTGACCCTCCCCTCTTCGAGCAATTTTCTCACATGGTCTTCGAAAGTTAGTCTCGGTCTACCTCGACACCTTTTAATATTTACTTTCGCTCTATATATTTTCTTCACCATTCGGTCTTCACCCATTCGTTCAACGTGCCCAAACCATTGGAGTACGCCCCTATCAATTTTTGTGATAAGGTCATCTTTCAATCCTGCCATATTGCGAATCTCTTCGTTTCGCTTTCTGTCGGCTATGGTAACGCCACACATTTTACGAAGAGATCGCATCACCACAGCATTCAACTTGCTTTTATGCTTCTTCTGGCATACCCAGGTTTCGCTGCCATATAACAAAGTCGGTACCAACACTGCGTTATGTATTGCAAGGCGTGCACTCTTCACCACGCCTTGCCTTTTTACTAATGCATTCAGGGCACCATTGACTTTGTTTCCGGCAGCGACACGCCTATCCACATCTAAATCACATCTTCCATCCCGGCTGAAAGCACTTCCAAAGTATACAATTTCATTTACCTGTTCTAGACATTCCTGATTTACCCATATTTCACATTTCGTTCTCTCTTCGTCCTTTTCAAATACCAGAACCTTAGTTTTATTAGCATTCAAACGGAGACCTTTAATTTCACATTCCTCTTTCATACACGTGATTAAGGCCTGCAGTTCTGCTTCTGATGGTGCAATAAGCACTGCATCATCAGCATACAGCAGACAATTAACTTTTATGTCACCCAATTTCACACCCAAACAGCTATCTTTCAGCTTCTGTAAACAGCTGTCGAGATACAGTATGAACAGCCAGGAAGACATGACACAACCCTGTTTTGCGCCCGCTTGGACGCTAAACATGGGTGACAGGTCATGCCCTACCCGCACACAGGCTTTACAGTCATAGTAAAGTGACTGCACAGCCCTTAACAATCGACCATCCACACCATATCCCGGCAACAGTTCCCACATTTTCTTCCTTATAACCTTATCAAATGCTTTCTCCAGATCCACAAAAGCACAGAAAATCCTCTGGTTAACACTCAGAAGCTTCTCCGTGATCATGCGGAGAGAAAACATTTGATCCGTGCATCCTCTTCCAGGTCTAAATCCGCATTGTGCCTCCCATAAGAATCTTTCCGATTTCTCTTGCATCCTGCGTGTCAAAACCTTCGAATAAACTTTACTTGCTAAACTGGTCAAGCTGATCGCCCGATAGCACCCGCAGTCAAAATGTGAACCTTTACCTTTATATAAAGGCACAATGACCGCGGATCGCCAATCATCCGGGACATCTCCCGTCCGCCAGCACAAATTGCACAGCAGATGAAAGCTGTCCCAGACGCGAGGCCCACCGTACTTGACCATTTCAGCAGTAACTCTGTCTAGTCCCGCAGCCTTACCACATTTCAAACTTCGAATCGCACGTTCAATCTCTTTCATGCTGATGACCTCAGTGTCATCGAGGTCCGTGTCTGGCGTGCCAGTCACGGCGTCACCCCCGGATCCTTCACTAAGATCATGACACGCATACAATTCTCTATAAAATTCACTCCATCGCTGCATGACGTCCGATTTTTCTGAGAGGACGTCATTGGTTCTCGAAAGCACTTTGTTCATTCTTAAAGCTGTCGCACCACTCCGGGACCTTCCAACCTCTTTCCAGAAGAGTTTGGAGTTTTCCCTAAAGTTGTGCGAAAACCTCTCGTCCGCTTCTATTCTACACCTTTCACGTACTTCCTCAATCAATGTTTTCGCATGAACTTTCTGCAGCTTATATCTTTCTTTCATCTTCTCTCTCATATGCTCATCGTTACTAGAGGCCAAGTAGTCTAACCATGCTTTTTTCTTCTTTTTTACAGCTTCTTTCACTTCATCATTCCACCATGCATCTCTTCTTTTACTACTACCTCTTTTTGTCGTACCACATACTTCTTCCGCTGCACTTACCATTCCATCCCTAAGGTTCTGCCATGTTCTCTCCACACATTCTTTCCTGCCATCGATGGTGTCAAGCTTTTCGGCTACCCTCGTGTGATATTTGTCCCTAGTATCCGCTTCCTGAAGCTTCCAGCTTCGGATGCGACAGACCGACTGTGGTTCTGTTACCGCCGTCCGGTGGCGCCAACCCGCGAACAAACCCCTAAATCTAGTAATTACTAGATAATGATCCGTTCCCAGGTCAGCACCCCTGAACACTCGTGTATCCATCACCTGTTTTCGCAGTCGGTCATCCACCAGGAACAAATCAATCATACTTCTCTCATTCTTTCTTTCTCTAGTGTACATATGGATCTTCCTGTGATTAAACATAGTGTTTGTCACAAGAAGACCCTTTTCCTTGCATACAGCCAGTATAAGCTTGCCAGCATCATTAACCCTTTTATCGCCAAACTTTCCAAGCACCGACTCGTATCCTGGTCGAGCGATACCTACCCATCCATTCAAATTACCACATACAACAGTTCTTTCGTTTCCCTTAACCAAATCTAGAACTTCTCTTACAATCTCCCAAAACTCCTCCAGCTCAGCCATGGACGACGAAGCTACCGGCGCATAAACAGCCAAAAGGAATAACTTCGTCAGTCCCATTTTGAAGCGAACCCAGAGAAGTCTTGAGTTCACAACCTTGTATTCAGTCATAAGATCGACCAACCGGGACGACAACAGCACTCCCACTCCTTGGCAGGCGTTCTCGCTTTCCGGGACTCCGGACCATATAGCTAACGTCCCGCTAGGGAGCTCTTCAATACCACTGCCTTTCCGTTTGGTCTCCGACATACACACGACATCTAATTCTCTTTCTTTCATTATTTCGATCAACTCATTCGTCTTATCTCTCATGCCTCCTCTAACATTCCACGTGCCAACTCTGCACTCCGTCCTCCACCTTCCGCCGTGTCGGGCTGTGCGTGACGGGTGGCGGTCCCCATCGCCGCTTTGCGCGCTGCATTCCACACCAACGGGGACGAGCTGGTGTGCGTCGCCTTGGGGGGACGCCCTAACCCTCGTTCGCATGGGTGCGCAGCTGTGTAGAATTGCAGCCCTGAAAAGGGCTGGCAGGGGTCGCGACGAGCACGCTTCTACAATGACCCCCCAATGTTTAGCATCGGAATATAATAATAAAAGAAAGAGGAAATAGTTAAAAAAATAATTTTATTTTATTAAATAATTAAATAATATTAAATGATATTAACTTTGGCATCGCAATATATTTATGAAAATGTAATGTATGTACATAAAAACATTGGCCTTTTAACCATTGGTATATCTGGCCTTTTCTTAATTATATAATGAGATACATCTTGTAGCTTTCATAAGAATACAGATGTTCATACTTTAAACACTAGGAATAAACATAAGCTTGTAATATCAGTTACTGGACTCTACAGAATTAATAATTCATTTATGGGACAATGTATACGCTTTTACAACAAAGTCCCAGAAAATGTACAAAATTTGTCATTAAGCAAGTTTAAATGTTTTATTAAAGAAAAATTGTACAAAAGAGGTTATTATATTATAAATGAATACATAAATGAAAATAACCCCTGGGAATGAAGTGATCGCCACCATGCTGGTTCTATAAAAATTCATAGAAACATTGTTCAAAATAAATTTATTGTAAATTGAAATATGTTTAAAAAAGTCCCACTTGGTTTCTTGCTGGTTCTTCCAGGACAGGTTTTTTTGCGAACCAGTGGTATAATATAATAATCTATATGACTTTCAGACTGTCTACAATAACTCTAAGATTTCACACAGTACACATAGATTCATTTGAACTTACCAGCTAGATATCCCATATTAACTCCTACAGCATGACTGAAAATTTGAGTTGCATGCTTGACTTTCATTTTATGTATTTTATTTGGGTCACAATGAGATTCTGTTAGCTTTTTAATTAATCTTATGCCTTATATGTAGGGTTATTTTCAAAGAGTTTCATAATGTGGTCCCATTTTGCGATTCTATCAGTGCCTTCCATAGTGTATTTTAAATTTTTAGTGAGCAAGTTATTTCGGATTCCTTTTGATAAATGAGGCACATCAAACAATGGTACCACTTATATCAACCTCAAATACTCCATCCCTTGCTTCTTTACCCACTCTTGCATAATCCAACCTTGTT
Source organism: Parnassius smintheus behrii (assembly GCA_036936625.1). Taxonomy (NCBI): domain Eukaryota; kingdom Metazoa; phylum Arthropoda; class Insecta; order Lepidoptera; family Papilionidae; genus Parnassius; species Parnassius smintheus. Next base: position 19,394,555 of record JAUPFT010000002.1, on the reverse strand, counting down.
TGTTCAATCAAGTGGTTAATGGCACTAACATTTGATGTTCCCTGATCACATACGGTAGCAAGGACTAAAGCCAGACTCCTTCAATTTTCTTATATTTCTCTTAATCATTAAGGCTAATTCAGCTTTTTTTGTACTGCCAGCACAAAATGAATATGATATCGGCTGTTTATAGTTTTTTAGAATACCTCTAATCATAAAGACTAACACATGATCAGCTATTTCTGTCCTCACCACATCACCATTGTCAACTAAACCAGTAATCCTGTCATTTTTCCTGTCATAATCAATATGTGGTGTTAAGGCCATTTCATCAAAAACCAGTGTACACAATTTATCATTGGCTTTCATTTTAGATGCTTGCTTCTTAACTTGGTAAAATATGTTTTCATTTATACCAGGCTTAATATTGGCCTTAGACACTATCTTGCTTAAGGTGAAAGGTGATGGCAGAACAAATATCTTTTGCGGCATCTTGTAGGCTTTTGGTCAACGTTTAAAAAAATGTAATGCCATCACTTTTTCATCTGGTGTGAATCTTCTGCCCATTTTGTGTCTACCACATTCTCGGAATTGGAACATAGTAAAAATTGTTGCTATTGAGGTAAAACTCTTAATTGCTTTCAAGAAAGTTGTATTTTCTGGTAGATTCATTGCCTTCTTAAGTCTTTTTGAATATTTCTCATTTGCTATATTCATGCTTTTAAGTTTCTTTTTTAACACATTAATTCTTATACTAATTTTAGTCCTTTTGGGTTTAGTCACCTTCAAGCCTGAATTTAAAATGACAAAACATTATATTTATGTAGACAACCTGGACAATTTGTACTGTAGTTTTGTACAAATAAATTTAATTGTAGCAAGTTGATTGCATTTTGAATCATAATTTGGAACATAGTAGATAAATATTGAAATATATATACAGAGTTACATGTTAAATTGACCTAGATCCTCTAAGGGGTTGTAGTTTGCATCATTACCTACTAAAAACAACAGTAACACCATACACCGAACTTAACCGTTTTCAAGATATTGGATATTTAATTTTTTTTTATAAAAATTGCCGATTTTTTGTCTATTGTACTATTTTTTTTAATTTGTGCGTCTTGTTTTATTTTTCTTATGATTGTGTAGTAGTTAAGTTGCTTTATTATTTTAAATATCAAGCTCTTATGTAAATATACTTTTATTTTACTTTATTTCGATTAATTTGTTTTCTATACTGTCATTGTCATGTTTGATTTATTATTTTAAAATTGTTACTTTGATGAAATTTATTGATTGGTCGATATTTTTTATTTATTTCTAAAATTGTGTAGATTGCTTAATTTTTAATTCATTGATTTTACTGGTTATGGGTGTAAATTGCCTGAATAAAGATGATTATTATTTTTTAAATTGAGTTTTATTTTTTATGCTTTACCTTTGATCACATAATTCTGCAACTAGTTTTGTGCATATAGTTGCAGAATTATGTGATCTTATAAAATTCGTTAAAAATAATCAGTATACCAGGGACGGGGCTGTACTATATATAGTATATATTTATAGATAGATATATCATCCGTTTGGTTCGACAACTCCACTATAGATGTCTCTGTACCACAGAATCGACTAGCAACTCTATTCCAGGTATATATAATGTACTCTGTGGTTAGTATTGCTTCGACTTTTGAAGGGGGAAGTTGTGTCGCTTACGACCAGAATACACTTTACGCAACAGGACGACATAAAATTAAAATGGGAAATAACCGTAATTAATGGTGGTTAATATAGCGCATAGCGCCATATTATAGCGCGCTATCTCTTCATAACGCATAGCGCGTGCTATGTAAGTAGTCACCATGGCGCTATGACGCTTTGGCGCTATTCATATCAAGCGGCAATTAGTTCTAGCAGCAGCGCTGTTGGGAGTAGACTAGAACTAATTTAGTGTTAGACGTTATTTAGTTAGTGTATACTGTATATTTATAAGTGATCGAAGGACACAGTTGTCTGCTACAAAAGAAGCCTAACTAATGTTTTTAAATGTAAATAAAATATGGATACAAAAGTGTATATAATAGTGTTTGTAAACCGTTGATTTTTATAAATTCAATCAATAAACTTTTAAATACACCTTTAATTGATTTATAATTTATATTAAGGTTAAAATAACGTTTATATCAATAATAATAAAAAATGATTAATTTTATTTTGTTTTAAAAAGTACACGCCTTAAAAATATTTTTAGGATTATAGAAAGTTAGAAAGTCGTAAGCCTGAAAAGTATGAAAGAGAGTTCATTGATTTTTCTTTACCACATTATTTTATTTTAATCTAAAATACCACTTATTACGAAACAATGTTCTTATATAGCACGCGGTCTATCCAATGAATAACATGTAGCGTGCTCCGAGAAATAGAGTGCTGCAAAACTTAACGCGCTTGCCGGCCTCCTACACACTTTTTTATAAATAGCGCACTATAACATAGCGTATTTATTTAATAGCGCGCTAGAAATTTCTAGTTTATAGTCTGTAGCGTGCTATTGATTTATAGTCGTTTTTAACAACTTTAACCGTAATAAAAATATGATGCGACTGCGTTGGCATTAAGAAACAGGTATATAACTTAATTAAACGCGATAAAATCCGTATGAATGCTTTTGTTCAATAAGCGTCAAGTTATTTTGTCTGGCTCAAGTTGCAATCAAAATCTATCAAAAAATTCGCAATTCGACCCGTCAACATATTGTGTATAAGTTTTTAAACATCTTTATATTATTATTAAAATTGGCAGCCCTAGCAAAAGTTTTAGGTGGTGCGAGATCTCATAGTGGTGCCCCTCTAAATACAAAACCTTAATGTTCTCTATGCAGTTGCTTTTTCGTGGTTTTAAATAGTATTAGACCTATTAAATGTCTACAGGTGTATATACGGGGCAAGCATAGTTGTGTCTGTCACTCTTGCCTTAGCAGTTGTTCTGCTTATTCGCGTTAAAGAAATGTAGTCCATTCCGCTCGCACTACCCTGTTGTGCTCGACGACGCCACTATGCTTGCTTTGCTGCGGTGACTAGTTGTAATTTCGAACGGGAAAGCTGTGTCGCTTACGATCAGAATACACATTACGCAACAGGACGACGTAAAATTAAAATAGGAAATAATCGTCATAAAAATAAGAAGCGACTGGGTTGGCGTAAAGAAACAGAAAGGTATAAATAGGGTAAATCTAATGAAATACGTATCTAACGACCGATCTACTTACGGTATTAATGATTACAAATATGTCGGTAGCGGTAGAATTTGAGCTGAGGTAGTATAGGCCCTTAAAACGACCCTGTTGTCAAATCCCAAGGCGTTTAGACGGTTCACGCAGTCTTCAGCTAGCTTCAAATTCACTAAGTTTGATCTCAGCGCTAGCAGTGCCGCTTTATTATCAGAATTTATATAGATTATATGATTGACGTAGTTTTTGTAGATTGATTTCCGCACACTGAAGCATGACGAAAATTTCTGCCTAGAAGATAGAAGTGAATCTACCCTAATTCATACTCAGTTAGAATCAGGGGCAATCTCCATAAATTCCAAGGCCTAAGTCGCAGTCCATTTTTGACCCATCGGTGTACCATATAAGGCTACCGACCTCACAGATAACCTGTCCATTCAACCAATCTTCTCTGAAGGGGACTTCCACTATATACTGTAATAGATATCTGAGATCATACATAAGACCCGCATCGATCTCAATTTTTAGTAAAGCATGCGCAAACCGCCCTATTAATCCTACCACGTATTAACCGTCTATTAATCCTATACAAACTAGACTCCCGGTCTAAATAAAGATCAAGGGGCGTTAGACACAGAAGTGCATTAAGAGCTGCTCCAGGCAATGAACGCATCGCTCCAGTAGCCATTAAGCAAGCAATCCTTTGTAGACTATTTAGTCTGTCCGCAGTCATCTTTTGGTTAGCCTTATTAGACCAGACAATGGAGGCGTGGGTGATAATTGGTCTCACTATGCTGCTGTACAGCCATAGAATCATACTGGGACGTAAGCCCCAGTTGTTCCCAACCATACGATTGTACTTAGCCGTATGACATACGTGGCTAAGGTGAGAGTTCCACGTCAGTTTTTAGTCGATTGTTTATACTTAACTTTTTCGATAATTAAAAGAATCAAGCGTTACTTTGCGGAATTCCATTATATTGAAGTTGTTAGAACTTAATTTGCTCATTTCCGCGTAATAAAATACAATGATGAGTCCTGCCCAGTCTAAAGAGCACCCACCCCCACCCTCCATCAGTTGCATGCATCCCCTTCACTACCACTTCCAGCACCACCACTCTCAGCACCACCACTCTCAGCACCACCACTCTCAGCACCACCACTCCCAACGCCACCCCTCCCAGCACCATCACACTAGGAAAGACACACCACCCTTGATAATACGACATGTGTTTTTCCTCTACACGAGGCATTCTCAGATGAAGTAGACTCTGCGAAGGCTGACACTATTTACGTCACCATTAATCCCATAATCACCACTCCTAGCACTCTCTCCACTCTCCACACGCTGCTATTTATACAACTCGTTGATCAGTGAGTTGCATAAATAGCAACTGTTTCAGCTCGGCGGTCACTTAGCCTTCAGCCACCGCAGAGACTACTTCAGCTGTAGATGCCTCGTGTTGAGGCAAAACACGTATCGTATTATCGATAATGGTGTGTCGTTCCTAGTGTGATGGTGTTGAGTGTGGTGGTACTGACGGATAGTGCATCCAATTGAGGGGGGTTGGGAGGTGCTCATCATTTTTTTTTATTACGCGAATATGAGCAAAATAAATTCTAATAGCTTCAACCACATGGATTGAACTTTAATCTGCCTGCTATTTTCGCACCATTATTGTACCCTTGATCTCGACAATCATTAAAGTCAAAGTCAAACACTTGTACAATTGCATCAAGAAAGGCCAGTAAGTCCTTTTTCCGAAGAGTCAAATACTGGCTTGTAAGCAACAAAATATTCGTACTTTGATATCCTTATTAGCGTCAACAAAACGGAATGCTAGTGATAAGAGTGAGTGAATTGGTGACCGGTGGTAGCGTTTAGGTTGATTTCGGCGACCCTGATGATCCGGTGTGGTCGCATCGCTCGCACCGCCCTATGGCCGCCACTGAGTACAAATGTATGAGTCCAAAGGAGAAAATACTACTTTATAGCTCCCTTATTTAATACGAAACAAGAGGGAAACCGATATTACTTTTACTTTACTGCAAAGGTGACGCTGAGTTTGATTTTTCATAACACGTAAAACTTCCTAAACACGTAAACATTTAACTGTTGGATATGGGCCTCCTATATAAAAGGGAGGTTCACAGAAATCGCCAAACTTGAGGACTGAACCAGACGCTTCTTTCTGTATCCGACCTAGTTATTATTTACCTATTTATGTGCGAGTTGATTATTCCGCCATTTTCTAAAACATAATATTTTGTAAAACTTTCTTAATCCTTTAGATGGTTGATGGATTCTTCAATACTCAGTAAGCAAATTAGAATATATAGTTCGATATTTTAATTATTTATATAAATTAGTTTATGAAACTTACATTGAGAGCAGTCCTTACTTAGTATACTCGTATGTTAAAATAAATAAATACAAATAAAACTATGTTAATAATATTTATATCTAGCTCTTTTAACGTTCAAGTTTTAAAATACAATTCATTCCAAAATTTAAAAGTCACTTTCCCGTGGTTCATCGTCATCTATTGAATACCTTCTACTTCTGGATCGAAGAGGACGTTCTAACTCCGCCTCAACTTCAATAGTCACACTATCATTACCATTTGCATCATACTCAGACATTCGTCTACGTCTCACACCTGGAGACTGATCCAACTCTGCTATCTCATGGCTTCCAAATTTTCGTGGACGTCGGCGACGTCTTCGGCGGTTAGTGTCAGATGTTTCAGTTAATTCGAAGTCATCTACGGTAGGTAAATCACCATTTCTTTCAGTTTCTTCGATCAAATCTCCACTTGATTTTGTTTTACGTCTTCCTTTTCTTCTTCTCTTTTTACCTGTACCTTCTTCGCATAATGACTGACATGATATATTAAGTTTAGGCATAGAAAGAGCTTCATCATAAGACGGTGGAGCCACTAGGTCTCGTGGATCAGGAGTGTTGCACAAAGTTTCTTGTTCTGCACGCATTCTCAATTGTCTCAATCTCTCTCTAGCTTCTTCAACTTGTCTTTCTCTCTCTGCTTGCATAGACGCTAATCGGCGATTCATGGATCTCCTTATTCCATTCACTAACAATAAACATAATGCTAAGCCTACAATCATTATTACTAAAAACCAAACTAAACTATCTGCATTTGCTACCTTTTCACTTGGATTCCATATTAAATAACATGCTTCTAACCACGTTTGTCCAACCAAATTTACAGGACTATTGCAAATAAGATTATATGATTCTTCTTTTTTATTAGGTTCCAATGTAACAAATTCATAAAAGTCAAACATGTTGCCATCAGCACAATCACATCGCCACATATTATCACCTAAATCCAGTCTCTCTAAATAAGGATTGAAATCAAAGTATGATCTACTCCATATTGCCGTAAATCGGTTTCCTATAACACCCAATCCTGTTAGTCTTGGTAACATGAAGAATGTGTAGTTACTTACAGCATTTATTCTATTGTAGTTTAGATTTAGATACTTTAACGTATTAGACGAAATACTGTCTGGAATGTTAGACAGTAAATTATGTGATAAGTCTAGATCAACAAGTGACTGCCAGCCTTCCAAAGAATCCTTACCAATAGTATTAATTTCACAGTAACTCATATCTAGAATAGCGACAGATGTAGATTTTATATGTCCAACCCTCGTTAGATAGTTTCTGCGTAGTTTTAAATGTGATAATGAAGGCATCTCCAGTAAACTGTTTTCCGGTATGTTTGCAATTTCATTCCATGACAAGTCTAAATATTTTAGTATACCGAGTCCTTGAAACGTATCGCTTTTAAGAGAGCCGATATTATTATACGATAAATCCAAATACTCTAATTTAGAGTTGTTAATAAAATTGTTGCTCTCTAAGTACCTTATCACATTATGACTTATAAGACCTTTTCTTAGATTAGGAAATCCCGCAAGATTTATTTGCATGATGTTACAAAATGAAATATCTAAATATCTCAGTGAACTTGACACTGGGCTGTTTGAAGAAATAGGTAAAATTAAGTCATAATTATAGGAAAGTTGTAAGTATACTAGCGAAGGTAAATACGATAGTTCATTTTGGTTTATAGAACTCAGTTGACAGTTACTAACATAAAGACTTTTTAATGTAGGCGAAACCAGACCTTGAATCCTCGACAATGGATTGAAGTTAATTTTGAACACCCGTATATTTATTAAACCGCTTAGTGGTGATCGACCATGTATTGAAGTTATTTTACAATTATCTAAAATCAATGTCTCTAAAGACGAACTTATTAAAAGCTCCTGATTTGCTAAATTTGCCAAAGTCCGAAATTTATTATAAGACAGGTCAAGAATCTTCAAGTTTGTTGCTGGTTTAAATACATCATTAGGGTTTAAGTTCAGCCACGTATCAAAGTTGTTTCGCGATAAGTTCAGTAGTTCAAGTGATGTTAGATTTTCAAGAGCATTCTCCGGCATAAAGCTTAGTTGATTACCACTAAAATCGAGTGATATAAGATTGACGAGCTTATTTAAATTTTGTGGAAATAGCGAAATCTCGTTGTCTGACACGTTGAGTTTCGTCACCTGAAAATAAGAGATTTCTGATTAGTATAAAATATTAGAGATATTATACCGTCAGTTACCAATGAAATTGTTAAGCAGCTCTAATTGCTGCTTTACCAGAAAACGTAAATGTCTGAAGAAGAAAGTATTTCAAGTATATGTAGAATCTTCCGGATTCGATACACTTTTTGGTAGGAAATACAAATACTTGTCCCTTGTGGAATACGAACCTGCGATATTGCAGAGCCGCAACTAAACGTTTAGCCATTACGCTACCGAATAATCAATATATGTATGTGGAACATGACCGTTAGATTTGATCGTCGCCTTGATCATTAATCTTTAAACAGAACTGTTGGGAGAACTAAGTGATGTGTATGTTACGGCTAAAAACCGAAGTACTAATACACCCAAGTTTCGCTGGCTACAACTAGGTGCAGTTGATTGGGTTTGGTTAAACTTAGATGTATACGATTTATTTCTGGTACTGGTAATGTCAGAAGAAACAACAAACCTTTTTTTACCTAGGTTTACTGCTTTGGTTAAGGTGGGAATATTTATTTTATTGTATAAATATCCTTGAGGGAGGTCTATGTTCAGCATTGGACCAGTGATGGGCAGTAATGATGATTATATAAATGTTGGTGACTTAGTCCAGTACTTTAAGTTACCGTTACAAAGGTTACAAAGGTTTACAAAGGTTCTTTCAGATTTTGACTAAGTTAACAGTGGTTTTTATTATTATAATTGTTGTTGATACTTTACTAAACTTAGTTTTAGTAGAGGGCAACGGACGACCTACAGGTTTAGTCATAAACGACCGATTATTTGGGAGGTAAAAAAGCTTCCTTAATGTAATTTGAGTAGAGGGAATAAAAAGAATACTAATAGCGAATAGGTAACCACTCACCAGCCTGAAAGAAATATTCGGAAACGTGATCACATTTGTGTAGATCAATATGAAACTGATGGAGAAATTATGTAGCCGTTGAAATAACTGGTGTCGGCATAGTCCAGAATGGGTATTAAAAGTGAATATGCGAGCGCAAATAATGTGGAATGTAGAAGGAATTTCCGCAGCCGTTTCAGAGAAGCAGGTGCCGCATAGTTCTTTTCATTTATCGATCCACACAATGATCTATGAAAATTCCCGAGTTTTGATCAGTCCTGAGCTGTCTACAACTACCACTTGCGTTTTTTAGGAATTCACTTGCAGGTCGCGTCCTTACTCTACTTCAGGATGGGTTCTGAATCTTTATTTATACAAGTAATGGAATCACCTACATACTCATGGGGAGCTAAATGTGAGAATAGATTTGTTTGTAATTAGTAGTAAACAAAGTGAACCGAGCGTCTGCCAACTGTTTCGTCGACGCCCCTGCAATGACCAATTTCAATAATTTAGCTTTAGCGGATGACACTTACTCTGTCCCTGGAGACATTGATATGGTAATTTGAGCATCTGTTTTCCCTCACCTTTTGTAAATCATCTGCGTAGAGTTCGTAAATATCGCAATGAGTAGGGGAGATAAAACGCAACCGGAGGTACATAGGCAGTCAGATGGCCCTTCACAATAAGAGACAAGTAGCTATGAAACCAGATAATTTCTATTGGAGGTATGTTAAAAGTATGTCATAGGACAGCAACATTAAAGTCAACATTGTCAAAGGCATTAATTAAAGCTGTAAGCGCCAGAATAGTGATTTGCTCTTTCTCCATGCCGTGCTTTACGTCATCTGTAATTGTGATGAGAGTTGTGGATGTGCCATGACCTGGGCAAAAACTGGACAGGTAAGGATCAGAAGGTTGTTTTGCTGTTATATAAAGCTCTCTAAAACTTTGGATAGGAACGGGAGGATCGAGATAAGACAGTAATAAGAATACGTGGAGTGATTTGGTGTTTTGCGTAAGCATGTTACTTCAGCTTCCTTTTACACACTTTAATTAGCCCCCTAGACTATGCAATGGTTCAACAAATGGGTCGAGAATGTCATCGGGATTGGTGCTTTTTTTTCTAATATTGTCGCTACCAACCATTTTCAAGATGGATGATAATATGATTTTTGGTCTCTTTTTCAGAAAAACGTGAAGAATGAGGAATTAGTAAAGAACAATGATTATCTAAAGTTGGAGCTATAGCAGATTCATCAATATTAGCGATGAGGAAAGGTGAAGGTTTAGTGAATTTAAATCAAGTTCTTTATAAATATCCGAAGTTACGATTGATTCGTGGATAAATTGGCGCGAGTACAAACGACATTGCCTTCTCTATTCTGCTTTTTATATGACTAAAACGACATACTAAAGCACTATCTTGAAATGAATTAGAACTTGCAATCCACCTGATGGTAAGTGGCTACTGCAGCGCGTGAAAACCTGGAGACAACATCAATCATAAAACGCTATGGATGCGTCATCACCTCTGAGCTCATAAAGAAGGGAAGAAAGAAGGTGAATGCCTCAAACTCTGTTATAACAATTGCTCCCTATAACATATAGGTCGGAACGCAGCAGCGCACTCATGGGATTTGTTGGCAGAAATCTACTTGTTTTTGTTTATTCTCGTTGGACGGTGTATATTCGTTTCAAGCTTTTGCGTATTTTGTGCATTGCAGTTCGTATTTGATCTGAGGTGCAGGAACTGTACCTTTAAAATAAAATACCAGACTTTTGTTACGAGCTGCCTTTGATAATGGAAAGCTCTGTATTACAAATTATAAAAAATACGCTGCGATCTTGTCTTCGAGTGCACTCAGATAGAGCAAACATTTGCGCAAAACACGCTGTTGGCATGTGTCTGATTCTCTTGTGATTTCTTTTATACCTCCTCTATAATCTACATTCCATCTTATTACATAGCTTACATAGAGCAAATAGTGATAACGGTAATATATATCCTACGTAATTGAATGTTTTCCGACTGCATGAAGTCATTGACCGTGGTTAGAATCGGTCCCGAAGACATTACCAGGTAAGAAATAGTATTTGCTAATATTTAATAATAACAACTTTGTATAATATCATAGAATAAATAAAAATGTACCTTTTCACTGATACCGTCGGGAAAATTTGTTAAACCTCTTTTAGAACAGTCAACACTGCTCCTGTCTGTGCTGCACGCACATACATAGCACACGTGGTTTCTATCACTGTTATCGATGTCCGATATTTCTGCATTTACTACCATCACGAGAAACAGAAAATTTCGTGGTATAAGCATCCCGCCAATTTGTCATAACTACCTGGAAAAATTATTATTTCAAAACATTATAACCAATGCCAAATTAACTGTATTACTGGCACACCTGCGTTAAATTATGTTTCTCGATTTCCTGTCACGTTTGGTTTACCAAAACGTTTAGTTCGACCTTAATTTCTGGGTACAGGTCCACATAACATTGTTAAAAGAACAAAATAAATATCAACACAACAATTTTATCTTTGTTATCTACATTTGATAAGGGAGCCGGTTGTAGGCTACCTAATTTAGGTCGATTTCGTGTAAAATTACCTTCTACTAGAACTTCAAAAAAGATGAATTTCAGATAATTCTGCAAATCAAGGATTATTGTAGTAGGTACGACATTTTGTGTAGGTACTATTTGTATCTACAAATAACGTGCGTTATTTAATTAAGGTTGTTTTTATTTAAATATTAAACATGAATATTACCTATAATAACAGTAATATAACTATATAGATATTTATTTACTGTATAATTACGTAGGTACATACAATTTGTATCTGCAAACAACATTCATTATTGTTAACTACTTATAACATTATAATTTATTAATTTCCAGTTTTATTTATTAATAAAAATTAAGGATGTTCTTTGGAGTACCTAATGATTAATGAATTTAAGGATATAACCTTTATTTGAGGACTAAAGCTGAGGTACCTACTTTTTTGTTTAATTCTTTAAGGTACTTAATTAGTAAGTATATGAATTATTATAGATCTTTACTTACCGGTGTATGTTGGATATATATAATATATTGCGATGATAAACCATTTGATATTATATAAAAGGTGACACACCTTATCATGAAGAAACTTACTTAGTCCAATTTACCACAAACACGTCACATTTTAATAACTAAATTTTATGCTTAAAAATATCACGCAATCCACAAGATATTTTAATAGCTGTTAAACTGTCAGTCAATAAAAGTTCGGAAACTATGGAAGGTATAAAATTTGTCTATATTTTTCACGTGTGTCTTCGAGTAGAAGATAACATTGTATGAACCAAATTAAACGATACACATGTTATCATGATAAGGAAGTTTGCGAAACTGTAGGCTATGCTATGAGTCACCTATTATTAAATATCAATTATCATTAAATTTTTCTCTTACGTTAAGATTTAGGAGTACTTAATTTTGTTTGGTACGAGTACCAATGGGGTCCTTTAGCTAATTACCGTAACCGTTACTGCCCAAAAAATCCACTATATATTATCTTATAAGAGGGATATTTGCCGTAGTCACTATGCTTGGCAATCAGGTTGGCAGCCGCAGTTTTTTATTTTTAGTCGTTATTAGGACGATTCTGCTGCCCATCACAAGATTTGTTTCCCTCTGTCACCTATTATGACACCCACGGGAAGATATTAGCTTTTTCGTAAGATTATAATATTCTTAAAAATAACAATGTTAAAATTAGAGAATAATATTTTTAAGCTAAGATAGTACCTACGTAATTTAGTAAATTATAATATTAGTAAATTTTCCAAAAACGAACTAATACGTTATTCGGTTTTAACAATATTTAATATTTAGGTATATAATATTATAGTTTATAATATTATTCTTGTCTGTGACTATCGACCCTAAATATTATTTGAAATAAATAAATATCTTATTTATGCTTATAGCACAATTTGTATGGATGTTTTATCCATGGGCGCTGTAAAGCACCCGAAACGTCGGGAATTAAAAATAAGTTAAATAAACGCGATAGAATCCGTAAATTTAGTTTTATTCAATGTGTAGTGTTCGCGTCAATTTAAGTAATCATTATGGAGGTTTTATATTTGAGTACCTATTTTTAATCCCACACACATGAAAACACAGTGTAAATAAAGAAATATTATTATTTATATTACGACGTCGTAATATACATAAAATATATATTACGACATATTTTATGTTTCAGATACATCTAGCGATATTTCACAGAAATTTTGCAACGGTTCTGTCACCTTTATATGCTCAAAACGTTAACTGCAGTAGTTCGTTAAAATGCCAATAGATGTCACAATTATGAAAAAGCTTTAACAGTAAATATTTTAGTCACCGTACACAAAAGTAACGTCCCTTCTCAATATAAAATAATGCTAAAGGCCTATGATAAAAAAAATTGCAGTCGCACAGCAGCTTTTTAGTTAGGTATTAGAAAGACGCTGCTGCCAATCTGATTTGTTTCGCTCTGCCGCCTCTTACGACACACGCGAGATGTTATAAAGTAGAGTATATGAGAGGATATTTTCACACCGCCACTACATGGTAAAAAGTTATCAATCAAGTAATTTTTAAAGTAACAGTTTAAAGTAACTAATTACAAAAATGGAATGAACTGGGAGGGATTAAGATTGGGATTAGAAATAACGTCAACCACCTGTTAGTTCTTTTTATATATTGTGTCTTTAATTTTTTCGTATTTGAATTTTTTTTCATATCTGTTCTAATCTATTTAAAACAATTTTAATGTTAACTTAACCCTAATAGTATAAAATTACTTTTAAATTAATTTTGTTACTATGCATGTTCTAGTTTATCACTCATAAAATGATATTTAGAGGAATATTATAAAAAGAAAAGATTAGGCAGTTAAAAAGAAACAGAATTAGAAATGATTTACAAACATGTGCCGGGTTTTCTAATTTATTTTTTTAGGACTGAATTTTCAATAATCGGATAAAAGTTACCCCTCAAATAACTAAAGCTCCACGTGAAACAATTGAATTATTTTATTCATACAAACCGTGATTATTAGTTTGTTTATGTTGTATTTTATTTTATAAATAACTTTTATTAATGTTTATTAAATCAGTCCTCAGTTTTTTAATGGTTGAAATGTATGCATTTTTTAAATATGTACAATATTAACTTGATTCAAAAATATGGTGGCGTTTTTGAAGAAAGAAACGTCTTTTTAAATAACTTAGCAAAATGAAGCCACATACTACACAACTTCAGTTTATACGTATTTCGACTGTTCGTCTAATAGAGCGTCTCTCCCCAATTCTTGATCTGGACTCGGTGAGATCGCCAATAGATCTAGACCTACGACATAGACGATCAAATGTCTCATCGTCTTCATCGTCTACGAAATCCGGTAAAGAGTGAAACGACGCATTGAGACGAGGCATTAATAGCGCTTCATCGTAACTTGGTGGTAGATCTTCTCTTAGAGGAATTCTCATGATAACGCTTTCAACTCTAGGTTGAGTAGTGGTGCCATTTATACCGCTAGTTTCTGTAGTAGCTCGCGGTATTTCTGGCTTGTTGATGGACATTAGTCCTCTACAGACACATGAAGTTATGACAATGCCTATTATAATGCCGACAAACACTGCCATCATTGTGTACGACTGCATGGACGTTTCATTAGGATGCCACGTCAATATATAAGCTTGCTGCCAACTCATTTGTGTCACATTTGGTGGCGAGTAGCAGATAAGGGAGGCTCTGTCCGCAATCTTCGGCGGTTCCTTTGTCAAATATTCATAAGTCAATAAAAGGTTGACGTTGAACCCCTCGCAGCTCCATCGGTTTCCCTTCACGTGAACTTCCCTCAAAAAAGGGTTCGAGGCGAAGTGTGAGGTTGACCATACATCTTTGAATTCGTTTCCTCTCAAGTCTAACACTGCCAAATGTGGTAGTGCGGAGAAAGTGCGATCTGTCAGGACGCTGATTTCATTGTAACTTAAGTCTAATTCTTGTAAAGTGTCTGAAACAAAACCGTCCGGTAATTTATCGATTTGGTTCATGGATAAATCGATTGTCAATATAGAATTCATTCCCGTAAGAGATCCGACGTTTATGTTTGCGATTTGACAGTTACTCAAACTTAAACTCCTCAAAGATTGAGACTGGAAGTTAGGTACTTCTGAGAAGTAATTTCTGGACAAAATAAGTGTGTCTAAATTATTAGCGTCTGTAAATACTGTTGGTGGTAATTCATAAATTCTGTTTTCAGATAGATCTAGGGTGGATAAGTTCGGCATGCTAGCGAACGCTTTTATGTCGACACTGTTGATCTTGTTTTTCGATAGATCTAGTGTTTTAATGTTGTATTCAATATTGCTGCTTAGCCATGCATCGTATATGTTGTTAGATAAATTAAGAGTATGCAGATTTTGGAACTTTTGTAAAAAGGTTGGGAGTGGACTCGTTAAACGGTTTCCAGACAAGTCCAGTATTTCTACTTGAGAGAAATTCGCAAGTTCCGCCGGAAAGGACACGAAGTTGTTGTTCGACAAAATCAATGCTTGCGCCTGAAATTAAACAATAAGAAAAATATTAAATACTACATTTTTTGTGTATCCATTGCATTTTACTGCAAATTATAAACCAAATTGGGGTTTGGTAAGTATGAATGTGATTCCTAGAAATAACGAATAAAAATAAGCGTAATTTTTTTACAGAATATTATACTAGATATTAATTACCTAATATTACATTATTTAATGTTAGATGATTCCATAAATGGTTCATTTTGCTAAATTGAGCTTTGAACACTGATGATGAAATAGGAACTACTTTAATTGTTTTATTATCTATACCTGATATATTAATAATACCTACTTATTAATTTCTTTTAGTAAATTATATTCTATTTTTCTGAAGAATAACAAAGGATATTTATTACATAAATGATTTAGTTTAGAATAATAAGGTTATTGGTAAAAAAGTTTCGGTGGCGACATCACTTCGTAAAACTAAGTAATATTTACGAATTTGAACCTGCTCCATGAATATCGATGCTGTTTAGCACTCGAAACATTTCAAATAATAATTTTGTTATATAAAATGAAAAACAATAATAATAGTGTCAAAGAACTTACGTCATAGTTTAATTTGTCTGGAAGTTCTGTCAGTCCACGATCTGAGCAATCTAAGTAAACCAATTCGTCTAAAGTATAGGTGCGGCAAATTGGTTCGTCCAGCCCATCGCCGAGGTTTGGAAGAACCCTGGCAGTCACCATCGCTGGCAGCAGCCATATCCATAATGTTTGTATAGCAACACCTAAAATATTGTATTAAAATAATTGAACAGGTAACCAGAAAACGAGTTCTCTTATCTCTTACACGTTGATTAGTAGAAATTTTACGTGTTGCAATTTATTTTTTATTTTTGAACAAAATTTATATTAAAATGTTGTCCCTTAATATATTTTCCTATATTATGGTATTATTGAATAAAAGATCTCTATAAAATTATTTAGTCTCAACAGTTTTTCAACACTTACCCATTAGAAATAATGTATCCTTTTCTGAGTGGTAGGCATGTTATACACTTGGAAAATCCGATAAATATTTGGCCGCTGTCACTTCATTGCGCTTAGTCACTTCTCACACATTTCAAATACATCATTATATTGGAAACAAATACCCATACAACATTCATTCAGTTACTTGAGATCTCCATACTATTCAGTAATGAAGCGGATATCTACATGTCACGGGGGACTCTAGGTGGGTTTCGACTTCGGTCGCGTGTGACGACTGTCCGTAAATAATGTATCGAATTTTGATAAAACTTTGATAATTTCGCACAGTTATTGATTCAATTTTAATAAAGTATATTCGTAAAGACACTATTATTTATTTGATTTCAAAATTTTCGTTAGTTAATATAAAATTCCGCCTTTATAAATGTTTTGTCGGAATTTAAGAGCCTGCTTATTGCATTATGTTGTAAAATATTTCTGACGTCCGAAACACTTTACGTTTACAAAACCACCTGCATACACGTTTCGGTTATCTACACATTCTTATCACTGATTAGACGTATCGACTTATCGTCCTACCCAAAGAAAAACTGTTCTTGCTAGAGTTGACTAGATTACTCACGAAACTCGCCATTATAATGCTTTTGTGAATGTTTCGACGGCATTGTTATTTACATAATTCAATGCGGTAAATGTTAGTATACAACCTTTAGAAAAAAAACTACATTCGTAAAAATTACCGTGTAATGGGGGTGTAAGAATATCCACTTCCCCATATAGTCCAGTAGGTGTCGTAAGAGGCGACAGGGGGGGGGGGGATCAATAGATAGGCAGTAGAGTCTTCCTAAAAAATAAAAAACTGCGGTTGCCAACACATTTGCCAAGTAATAAAATAATAAAATATTTATTTGCACAAAAGTGGTACATTTTTAGGTCTTTTATCATAACGTGAACATGCATGATTTACCGATTTATAGGCTGTATGCATAAATATCGTCGACATGCAATTGAATAATTAAGATTAGAAAATTGCAATTACATTTCATTTAAAATTAAATGAAACTATATAATGTCAATAAATTTAGAATGTAGAAAAGGACAAAAATATATACATGGTATGGGCATGGTCATGTCATAATGAATAATGTCAAACTAGTGTAATGTCAACCTTACAATTTCAATTTCAACAATTCGCTTGAGGTGACCGTTACGAAGAATTTGATAAATTCAATTATGTCGTAAAAACAGTTTTCAATCGGAATCCCGAAAATATTTATTTTAAAAATGTTATTTAAATTTAATTAAATGTCAAGTTTTGAATATGCTTCGGAAGTGAATTAAGTAGTCGAAATATAATAATAAACGAAGTAGAATAAGCGTGGCAACTATGACAATTATACCCCCTATGAGGCAATTTATGGGGGAGGCTTATGTTCAGCAGTAGATAAGCTGTAACGATAACCTTAAGTAATACAAAAAGAAAGCGACTAAAATGGAGAAAAGGATGTCATCGTCATCAGTATATGAAGATTGCTCTGCTGGATATGTGTTTCTCCTATAGTAAAGAGTCAGTTTTATTCCCCTGACGCCGCTTCTAACTTCCGTGTAAATACTTATAGCATAGTTACAGCCTTCTCTCATCTCTAAGAGGGTTTAGGGCAATAAGGCAGCGCTGCACTAATGCGTGCTGTATAACTTTACATGTCATAGAAATATTTTTTTCTTATTTCTGCGTTACCACGGCTCTAATAATACAAAATGGTTTTTCAGTATCCATCGGAAGCTAAATGAACCTTGAATGAAGCGGTATTTGGGACAATTGCTAAAGTTACCTCTTACGTCACCTAAAGGATGGTGTGGGGGGAAGCCTTATTTACTCGTATTTTCAAAAACTGCAATAACGTACATTATTTATATACTGGAACTTAAGATTAAAAATTAGCTACTCGTTGTAAAATCACGCTGTATAATACGCATTTCCGATACAAAATACAATTATATTTATATAGGAAATGGGGGAGGAGAATGTTATTTAAAAAAAAAAACAGATCATAAATCCTTTGTAGTTCAGGGGCTAAGCGCTTAATGTAAAGTTTTGGGGTCCGGTCGGTCACCAATGAAACCGTTAATAGCGCTAATTTATCAGCACGTAGTAACGGTGATGAAGAAAAACATCGCATCGTGAGGAAAGCAGTATATTCAAGGAATAAAATATTTCGTGGATATGTGGAGTCTGCAACAGGCCTTGAAGCAGCACACCGGGCTAATTGCTCTATGCCTACGTACAGCTTTGTGAAAGGTATTGTAAAATATATATAGATTGTTACTTTAGCTTATTTTACCAATAAAATACATATACATTGGATGCGACTCCATTATACTCCTGAAATGGAGCAAATAAGTAAGTTTAATATGAGTTGAATATTTTTTTGGATATATTGATTTATAAAGACTTCTCAGTAATGTAATTATTGCTAAGTGGAGTTCATATTCGGATTTTAACCGACTTCAAAAAAAGGAGGAGGTACGCAGTTCGTCTGTATGTTTTTTTGTGTGTTACCTCAGAACTTTTTTCTAGGTGAACTGATTTTGATAATTCTTAATTATTTAAAATATTTGAAAGCTGGTGCTTCTCATGTAGTCCCATATAAATTTGATCAAGATCTGACCAGTAGTTTTTGAATTATCCTTAATAATGCGTATTTAATTGACTTCAACTACATTGATGATGTTTTCATTTTATTTATATTGAAGTCGGTTGTACAACATTTTAATTTTACCACTGGTTAAAAATGTGCATAGTAAAAAAATAATGTTTAGCGCCGATAGATTAGTGTAGATAGAGATAAATTAGAATATGACTTCCTTTGCGTGAGTTAATACAATTTCATGTTTTGATAAATATGAAAAATCATTTAGCAAAATATTATTTTAAAGGTAAGTAAAATATAAGCATTAGATCAGCAAATCTGGTTTTTCATGTGTATTTATTAGCATATCTGTTTCCTTCTTTCTTTAAAAAATCACTTCGCTATTTATGTAAGTTGTGATTACCTGTAAGAGGATGAACACATAGCATTTAGTCGCAGTGTTGAGTTATAATTTGTTAGTATTGTGTATCATCAGTCGGTTATTAAAACAACATTAACTAAACTTGTGTGTCTTTATCTCACTAAAACAAAACTAATATTTTATTATTTATAACTAATAGTTATTGTTATTAATTTTTTTCGTGATAGGTGGCCGGCCCTTGGGGTCTTCAGCCAAGAGTATCTGAAATACACCAGCAGATCAGTTGGTGTATTTCAGATACTCTAGTTAAAATCCTAATTTAAAATATTTATCCTAATATCTGTACTCCGAATATAACCCACTTCATGATGCGGATACCGGTGTATGTTAACCTCCGAGATCTATATGTCATCACAAGCAACACGCACTAATCTTTAATTCTTGTTTTCAAATTGACATATATTTACATATGCAATGATAATACATTTTTATAGTTTTTCTCTTTTTGATAAAGTAGGGATAACTGTTTTGACCGCTCTTCAGATAAATGCAAATTAAACAAATAAATTTTTGAAACGGTGCAGGTTTTAATTGATTCCCACAGAATCTCAAGTCCTTTACGTACGGATGACCGAGACCTTTGTTATCTTTGAAAGTGGTATTTTAGCTATTCCCAGTGGCTTGTATTTTATCAGATACTGTCACCATGTAGGCAAAATATTGAATAATAATATCCAATATGCCTTGCCTTGTCACATGCTACCGCAAATCCTAAGTGCCTAAGGATTAAACCCAGGTGTCGAGTTGTAAGAGCGTGACATGTTCGACTCTTCACGCCTGTCTGAACTCGTTTGAGGTCCGCCGTGACCTGTTTACGGCCCCCTTTAACCCCTGAAGTTTGTTTCCAGTGGGGAGGTAGCCACCCCATTTGATAAGATTCGTCGATTAGAATTCGAGATTTTCTTAGAAATATAGCGTGGCTGGAGTAATGGCTTTGTGATGAATTTGTCTTTTAAAATTTTGATTTAAATATTGTAACATATTTAATTCAATATATATATATATATATATATATATATATATATATATATATATATATATATATATATATATATATATATATATATATATTAATTGGTAACTCTTAATATAAAAGTTATTTTTTATTGGTGGTTTAAGGGTATGAAATCCCATCGATTTAAAATAATAAAAATAACAGTGTTTTGCCACTGAATACAATTATTCCAGTAATCTGCTAATATCTCGTTTGGGCTTCGTTGTCAAACAAGAAAAATATATAAATTCGTTCTGTTCATTTATTCAAATGTGTCACAACATAAGATTGCAGAATTTAGGAGTATATTCTTCCGAAGTAGGTGTCAACGTTATTATAAAGAATTATTTCAAATATAAGTATTTACACGTGGTAGAGCACGAATGGGTCGGCACGACCGGGGAAGGACCACGTTCTCACAGAATACCATGAGTGTAGAGAACCGGAGACCCCTTTCACTGGAAACGAGACATTCCATCTCAGTCGTAACGGGTGATAGCGCATCAGCATTATGGTTCGTGTACGACGATGTCACCTTCATGGGTCATGTCACAGCAACCACTTAACATCAGGTGGACTGTGTGCTCGTTTGTCATCCTATCCTATAAAAAAATAGTAATTTATTATTATAAAATGTATATTCCTTTAATGTTTTTTATAGAATTGAAGTGGGGAAAGAACTGACAGTCCACCTAATGGTAAGAAGCTACTGCAGACCATGAGCACCTGCAGCCAATTTCCATCAAAGAAGACTACAGATGCGCAGTCACCTCTGAGGGTTGAGATGGAATGCTGCAATCTACAAACCTTTCAGATCAGAATATGGCAGTGCAGACATTACTATTTAGAGTCAGAAATAAGTAAGATGGATCACCTAGAAGTCCCAAGCGAATGAGATTATTAGATAACGCTCTGAAATTATTATCAGGTTTTTTATCCCTTTTAATCCCTGGTAGTTCTTATTAGTAATAAATCTTAGTTTTGAAACATATATACGTAGTAGAGACACGCTGCAGCTATATTATGGTTGTAGCACGAAAGGGTCGGCTCGACCGGGCAAGGAACACACTCTCACAGAATACCAGTGTAAAATGGCAGCTTAATACTGCTGTGTTTCATATGGTTATATGGAGACCCTATTCTACTGGAAACGAGGAATTCCATCTCAGTCCTCAGGGGTGACAACGCATCTGCGTTTTGATTCTTAATCGAGGATAAATGTAGATGTCTATGGGCCACAGCATTCACTTAGCCTCTTACCATCAGGTGGACTGTGTGCTCGTTTGTCACCCTTCTTCTATAAAAAAAATCTGCTAACCATCAGATGCTACGTTACGTCTACAGTGACTTAGAAGAGATAAGTAGTTCCAGGGTGATGCAAAATTGTGTGAAAGCTGAAAAATCTGCATATAATCATGATTTTGTCAATTTTTGTGTTGGGCTTGTAAAAATAACGTGAGAAAAAATATCGTTGTTTCTCTCCTTCACGTTGTTTTAAATTTCCATTTAAAAATATTCATAATTACTACATCGGAAAAAAACTGAAAATGTTAATTCTGTGCTATTTTTTTGTTTGCACCTTACAATAATTATGTAGATACATATAACTCTCAGGTTCGCACAATTAATTGGCCTATTAATTGAATAAAATAAAATATTTAGCTATTATCAGAATTCTATTAAGAGAAGCCATGACTTAAAAGATAAAAAATAATGTTTGTCAACTTTTTCATCTCGAAAAAATTTTCTCAAATTATTTTATAGATTTGGGTGTGCTCAGAATCGAAACTAAGTTAAGTGTAACGTGCGAACAAAAAGCACAAAATTATCTCATCACTTTCCGCAGGTTTCCTACAATAGAACAAGAAAAACTTATGACAATAGTTCTCTTATTCTCTTCTTCTTCTTTCAGTCTTTAAACATTTTGAATTTATTGACCGTTATTTGTAGGGATTTTTACTATATCGACTGGAATTTTATCTGTTTCATATCTTTTGTTTGGGTTGAGTTAAGTTTCAGTTTTAGTTTTACTAATTTATATTTACGTTAATAATCTGTGAAGAATAACTCTCTAACAAATACATATATTTACATATCAATAACATGCGTGAAAATATTATGTGTAATTTAAACACATCAATAATTATATATTGTTTATAAAATAATCTGTCTTTTAAAAATAAAATTACCTATTCGTAGTTTTATTTTATTCCACATGCTGATCTAAAGTACATTCGAGAAATTTTGGAGCAACCTCTCAAATGTATGGGAATTTACCCCATAGATTTATGAGGCTTGGGCCAAAATTACTGGAATCCTATACTATTAAACGAGCAATTCTTGTATATATATATGGAGACGCCAGTAACTTAAGGTATCTTCGATAAAGATTTAGTGGACTGTAATTTTGGTGCATACGGCAAAGGGGAAAATAAATAGATGGGATAGCACGCACTGACCTGATGAGGGCTGCCGCGCCTTCCTCCTGGAGTGTCTGCTATACAGCAAGCTCGCCACGTGGTTCGGCGCACACGCACTCTCGGAACAGTCTCGTGAAGTCCCACACTCTCCACCTTTGCCCTTACGGGGCGTCTCACACTTTTATGAGTTACAAAGACACAATGTCTGATGCGGTGAATATTAAACATAAACAGGAGAACTCAATGTTCGTCCTGCGCGGTTTGCGGTTAATGTACATAAGACGCGACGGGTGGCCGTGCGTTGCGGATGGCGTAATATCACTTAGTATAATGACGCACGCCGAGATCCTCTTTTTCACCTCGGCGGCAGCGCGTGCGGTAGGAAAGGGAAGGAAGGAAGGAAACAAAAAATATGCACTTGTCATGTTGATAAAGTAGATATAACTTAGGACGAACTCAATGCGATATGTAATGTAATGTTGATAAAGTAGATTGTTAACTGGCGTTACCATTTCCTCCCGCCCTTAAAGGGTCACCTTTAAAAGACAACCGTAATATAAAAAGTAAAAGGAAAACAAATAAATAAGCGGTATATAAAGTGAGAGGATGCGCTCAATGCGCATGTCTCATCTACTAACCTTACTTGGTAAGCGAGAAAATGTATACATAAATATAATATTGCGGTTTAATACTTTTTTAATATATATAAATATAAACTTAATTCCTAATTTAGATAAATAATTATAATCAAAATAATCGTGATTTATTGTCTTGGGAGAGGGCAAATACGAGCAACAGGACGGAGATATGTTCCCTTAGTAGTTCTCACGGTCACTACTCGAACTACGCCATCCTTCGAAGGATGAACAGACTCGACAATCGCTAATGGCCAAGCAAGGGGCGGTTTATTATCATTTATCACAATTACAACCATGCCTGGTACGATAGCCGTAGACGGGGTGTTCCACTTCTGACGAACTTGTAATCCGTGAAGGTATTCCGTCCTCCACCGGTCCCAAAACGACTGAACTAATTTATCCAGTAAAGAATGCCTGTGTAACAGACTGGTAGAGTCAGATTTGACTTTGGGTGCGGGTAATGACAATAAAGGTGCGGTGTTCAAAAAATGACTCGGAGTAAGAGCTGAAGGCTCTGCAGGATCAGAACTCAATACTGTCAAGGGCCGCGAGTTTAGCAAGCACTCAATTTGCGCAAGAACAGTATTAAGCTCTTCGTATGAAAGTAACTGATGTCCGATAACTCAGAACAGATGCGTTTTTACGACTTTGATCATACTCTCCCAGGCGCCTCCAAAATGAGGAGAGTTGGGACAGATGAACTTCCATGTTATACGATTCTCAGCACACTCTTGCTCAAGCTTTGGGCGGTATTCAACGTTTAGAAATTTATAGAGATCGCGAAGATACGAAGCGGCACCTTTAAAATTCGTTCCATTATCCGAATATAAAAACTGAATCGGCCCTCGTCTAGAGAGGAAACGTTTAAGCGCAGCGAGGAAACTAGAACTACTAAGATCTGTAGCGATTTCTATATGTACAGCTCGAGTCGTGAGGCATGTGAAAACACATAAGTACGCCTTCTCGCTGCGTACACCACGACGACGTACAGGAGTGTATGCGATAGGACCGGCATAATCGCAGCCCGTGTGTGTAAATGCCTTAATAGCTTGTCTTACACGACTATGGGGAAGATCAGCCATCAAAGGGTAAAATGGACGAGGTCTAAGCCGGAAACATATATTACTCTTGTAGACTCTGCTTCTCACAGTGCGGCTTGCGGAAAGTATCCAAAATTTTTGACGGAGCAATGACAATAACAATTCAGGCCCAGCGTGTAAATTTTTAATATGATAATAGTCAATGATCATGTTCACTACATGATCACTGCGCGGGAGTATAATTGGATGTTTTTGTGTGTAATCTAATGCGGAGTTCGAAAGACGACCACCAATGCAGATTAAACCATTCTCAATAAAAGGCCTTAAACGATTGAAAGCGGGCGAGCAAGGTTTGTTACCTTCAATATTTAAATATTCCACTGCAAAATGCTGTTTTTGCAGGGCGCGGAGGATTATAACCTCAGAGAAACTGAGATCATCAGCAGTCACTACAGTAGTGTTGCGGCGGGGCAATAATTTAGCAAACTTACACACGTACGCAATTATACGTAGAAGTTTACTCCAAGAAGAGATGCGGAATGCGAGCTCATAAATCGCAGAATTACAGACGGATGTGCACACAGTGTGCGACAAAATCTTCTTCTCAGGCATATTTGCAATAACCTCATTGTCTAAAGTACGAAGAGGCCATTGAGATGGATCTAACGAAGTCCACTGAGGCCCATGGAGCCACAGGGGGTTTGAAACTAATTTATTTGGCGTAACGCCGCGTGAAAGTATGTCAGCGGGATTCTCAGTACCTGCGACATGATAAAAGTTATCAGCGCGAATATTGTCGGTAATCTGAACAACGCGGTTTGCAACAAAGGTCTGCCACTTGTGTGGCGAACTCTTTATCCAGTACAGAGCTACTTTTGAATCTACAAAGGCATAGACTGATATTGCAAGGTCAAGAGAATAATTGTCGAGTACTCTGCGAAGCAATTTTGAGAGTAAAACCGCTCCACAAAGCTCAAGGCGTGCAATAGATAGTGGTTTCGTCGGTGCGACTTTAGTCTTTGCACAAATCAACTGGACGGTGTTACCATTGACGCTCTTTACATGTATGTAGACTACGGCACCGTATGCGTGCTCGCTGGCGTCGGAAAACCCCAGGAGTGACGCAGTACAGTTTTTGGATACACCAACATGTCGCGGGATACGTAAATCATTAAGAGCTGGTAATTCAGCACAGAATTGCCTCCACATCTTAATAATTGGCGATGGTGGTATGTCGTCCCAATCTAAATTAAGTTGCCAAAGCTGCTTTATTAACAATTTGGCGTACGCTACTGTGGGAGCAACGAAACCCATTATGTCCCACAGGCGAGCGACAGTAGATAAGATGGCGCGCTTAGTGCACGTCACATCAGCGGGAACAGATATCTTAAAATAAAAGGCGTCACTATCGGTAGACCAATGCAAGCCTAGTATTTTATGTGGCATTGATTTATCGAACTCTACTTCTCCTGTAATTTTATGGGAAGTAGGGAGGTCATCTAAAACAGATCGACGGTTGCTATGCCATTTTATCAGGTCCCATTGGGCACCCTTGAATAAGTCTATCAGCTGCCGAGAGGTCTCACTGGCCTCGGATTCACTGGGCATAGAGAACGCGATGTCGTCCATATATAGCGAAGTAAATGCGATACGACTCGCAAGCGGATACTTTGCGCCGTCGTCATCAATGAGCTGTCTTACCGTGCGCAATGCATGGTATGGACTCGAAGTTAAACCGAAGGACACGCGATTGAAGTG
The DNA here is from genome assembly GCA_036936625.1 of Parnassius smintheus behrii. Lineage (NCBI taxonomy): Eukaryota > Metazoa > Arthropoda > Insecta > Lepidoptera > Papilionidae > Parnassius > Parnassius smintheus. The sequence goes on along the minus strand of JAUPFT010000002.1, from coordinate 19,368,406 downwards.
GTATAACACAAGTGGGTCTTGTGGACGGAAGCGGTATAGGAAGCATTGGTAACGACGATCAGAATCGCGAACAACTATTTGCAGAAATTGTTGGCGACAGTCGGCTGTCATAGCGATTGGATGTAAGCGGAAAGTTAAAATTATATTGAACAAGTCGCCTTGCAAATTTGGTCCTGAATGCAGAATATCATTTAATGATCGCCCAGTGCTAGTCTTACTGCTAGCATCCAGGACGATGCGCAGACGCGTTGACTTCTTATCTTCGCGTAAGACTCCATGATGCGGTATGACATATATTGGAGCGGGTTCATGAGAGTCATACGGCGGTGCGGGGGATATATAATTTTTAGCTAAGTATTCCTTTATGACGTCATCATATGCTAACCTTAATGTAGGCGAGGCTTGAAGTTTCCTCTCCAAGCACATGAATCGTCGTCGAGAGGTTTCATAAGAATCTCCGAGAGAGTAAACGTCATCTTTAAATGGCAGGCCAACAATATATCTACCAGTAAAAGGATCGCGGGATGTCGTAGATTTATAAAACTCTTCACATTCAATGTCTGAAGGACACTGAATGGGCGGTGCGGAGGGTGGCTGTTCAAGCTCCCAAAATCGTTGCATTAATTTGTCAACGATAGGAGACTCTAGAACTGAGCAGCACGTTAAAGAATGATTTACCTGAAGTGTCGGCACTGAGCCCATAATAACGTAACCAAATACCGTATTCAAAGCCGAGGGCCCGGACAAGTCGTTAGACGAATAAATTACGTCTGGACATAGTAAGTGCGGGAAAAGGGATGCGCCTATCAAAACATCAATTTTATTAGGCATGCTATAACATTCATCAGCGAGTCTTATGCCATGGAAGTGTGATAAGACAGATGTGTCTACCACAGCGGTGGGCAAAAGGTCGGTGATTTGATCAACAACTAGCGTTGAAATATTGAAGTTAATATTCGAGTCGAATCGTGAGAAAATTTTAATATCAATCGATTTCGATTTTACAATTTTTTCAACTCCACCGAATCCCTTTACTACAGTACATTCGGTATCGTGTTGTTGAACGCCTAAACGATGACAGCACTCTTTAGTCATAAAATGGCTTTGAGCCGCGGAGTCTAATAATATACGAATAATTTGTTTCTCTCCCTTAGCATCGTAAGCAAATACTTGAGCGGTTGATAATAAAACAGTTATCTGCGAACGACTTGCGCGCGCGGGAGGCGGTGAACGTTGAGAAACATTCTTGAACGAAGTACACAGCGCGACGTCTGAACGCGCACCTGCGGTGAGGGGTGGCGAGTGTGCGGGCGCGGGGGTTGTAGACTTCAGTGTAACTGGCTGAAGCGGTGGAGAACGCGCCAGCGCAGGGGAAGCATTATCGCTTCTGCGGTGGAAGTGCAACAATGTGTGATGTTTAAATTTACAAACTCGACAACTATAATTTGAAGAGCAACTAGACACTCGATGACTTAAACTGAGACAATTCACACATGCATTGTTACTCTTTACGCATTTAAATCGTTCCTGCGGCGTCATTTTATTAAAGTCTGCACACTTAAATAGGTGTTGATGCACAATATTATCGCACAGACACTTTGAGCAACTAGTCGTCGTGCTTACGAACGTCTGATACTTCGGCGACGAAGTATTATTACAGCGACGATTATTACCGTTACCTCGTCGATTGTTTGGTGCGCTATTAGAATTTGTACTAGAATCGGTGCGTTGCAAAACTTTGGAGCGGGTCTTAATAAAATTTACTAAATCATCAAAGGTAGGTACCATCGAGTTATGACTATATTCGAAAGAGCGAATGGTATCCGGGTCCAGCTTCTTAAGCGCGATATGAAGAACAATTAAGTCCGCGAGATTATCTAACTTTAAGTTTTGTAAAGCGCGCACTGCACTTATAAAGTTATCAGTAAATAAATCAAAATTATTTGCGGTGGCCGATTGCAATGGCTTAAATTCGAACATCTGATTAATATATGTAGATGCTAGCATACGCCGGTCTTCATATTTGTCAACGAGTGCTTGCAATAAAATTTTATAATTTTCAGCGCAAGGAGTTATACCTGAGCATACAGATAGGGCTTTGCCCGTTAGTTTACCTAGCAAATAGTATAACTTTTCAGCGTCGGTAAGCGATGTGTTGTCATGGACGGTTGATTTAAAGCTAGCATAAAATAAAGGCCATGAGCGAATGTCACCCGAAAATGGCATAAGTTCGATAGGCGGAAGTGAGAATCTGGCTTTAGATGGTGTACTAGTACTTTGTGAATTAGATTGCGAATATTGTAAATAAAGCCTATTTATTCTACCGCAAAGAGACTCAAACGCAATGAGGCTGTTATAATCAGGTTTAGCAATAGGGTTTATTTTTAATAAATGTGAATTATAATTATCTAAGACCTGTTTAAACTCAATACGTAAAGCATTAATATTAGAACTTCCATCAAGAAAACGCTCCATCGTGGAAGTGTTTATGTGGATGTCCGAGGACATATCATATATTTTTTGCACTATTTCAAATAAAGCATCTCGTTTAGCTAACAATAAAACCAACTCAGCATCAGGTGTGCCCTCATTATCCGAGGAATCGCTATTATTCGATGCTATTTGTTTTTTAGGCGGCATTACAACTTAAGTTATGCGGCAAAAATAATATAATTATAAGCGGGTAGTCTGTAAGCGACCTCGCTACGCGGTTGAATTATTAAATATTAGTTTCGTTAACGATGAACTTTAATTGTTAACTTTTATAATAATTATGAAGTTATTTACAACGAATATAATGCTTAAATATATGTGCAAATAATAAATGTAATTTAACAGTATAATCTATAGATGTAGTTAAAAGTTGATGACGTGATGTGAACATACAACAAATAATTTATATAGATAATTATATGCTTATTCATTCTATGAATATAGTTTTAAAATTACTATGAATGTCACCTATTAGGACCTATTCTAGTGTTCTAATAAGGGCGGGGTTAATCCGAAGTCGGATTAAAATATAAATAATTAATTATATAAACGCTTATTACGATAACGATCTAATAAGGGCGGAAAGTCAAGGTCAATCCAGCGAGAAGTGACCATTAAAAATGGAGACGCCAGTAACTTAAGGTATCTTCGATAAAGATTTAGTGGACTGTAATTTTGGTGCATACGGCAAAGGGGAAAATAAATAGGTGGGATAGCACGCACTGACCTGATGAGGGCTGCCGCGCCTTCCTCCTGGAGTGTCTGCTATGCAGCGAGCTCGCCCCGTGGTTCGGCGCACACGCACTCTCGGAACAGTCTCGTGAAGTCCCACACTCTCCACCTTTGCCCTTACGGGGGCGTCTCACACTTTTATGAGTTACAAAGACACAATGTCTGACGCGGTGAATATTAAACATAAACAGGAGAACTGAATGTTCGTCCTGCGCGGTTTGCGGTTAATGTACATAAGACGCGACGGGTGGCCGTGCGTTGCGGATGGCGTAATATCACTTAGTATAATGACGCACGCCGAGATCCTCTTTTTCACCTCGGCGGCAGCGCGTGCGGTAGGAAAGGGAAGGAAGGAAGGAAACAAAAAATATGCACTAGTCATGTTGATAAAGTAGATATAACTTAGGACGAACTCAATGCGATATGTAATGTAATGTTGATAAAGTAGATTGTTAACTGGCGTTACCAATATATATATATATCTAATCGGGATCTCGGAAACGGCTCCAACGATTTTCATAAAATTTAGTGTCCAGGGAGTTTCGGGGATAATAAATCGATCTAGCTAGGATTTATTTTTAGAAAATGTCTTTTTGTCCGTGTTTTTAGGCAATGAAAAACTGCTACAATATCGTTAGAATAAGAAGGTAAATTTTGACGTATTGTTAGTGATTATAAATAGTTTAATTGGTATAACGGTCGGTCACAGAATCTTAAAACCCCGGATCGAGCCCAGACCGACCGACCGATTTTTTTTAATTTTTTTTTTCATGTTCCTTTCTTTTTTGAGAAAATCTATTTTATCGAGCCCTTTTTTAGTATTTTTTAAAAACACGCAAATTTAATTTAAATTCAAATATTCAAATAACCGGTTCCGTTTTTTCTGTTATGTCGCTAAGATCAAAAATATTATTTATATTTCATCAGTATGTAATTTGTATCTAAATATAATTTCCAAAACACACGAATTAAAAAATAATCGAGTGAAAAATACCGAGCAAAGCTCGGTCAACCAGGTACTATTCCTTAAATACCTAAACAATTTATAGACTGTGAGTATGAGCACAGTCTATAAATCCATATCCTATATATTATCCTATATATCATACTTTGGTATAAGGCTGTATAAAAAGGTTTCATTCCTTCGCTATGAACAAGCATATTTTAAATTTATAAAAAATAAAGTGAACTTTAAATTTTGTATCGGAGCGATTTGCTTCCTGCAGCAAGTTCAATAAATAAGGATAAAGACCATTAGTGACGGTCCAGCAAATCTTTGGCCGCCGAACGCCACTTACTTAGACTTAAAGTGTTGCGGAAGCTATTCCGTTAAAGATTTTGGATTGTAGCGTCCATTTTAAGAAATATTTCGTAAGAAAGCGCAATTTCCTCACTGGGTGCAAATATCATCAAATATCAAACTCAATTCAGTTCAATTCAATTCAATTTTATTTCTTGCCACAATGTAGTACATAATATTATAATGTTATTAATTATTAACGAGAATAGAGAAAGATCATGGTAGAGGTAACCATGATCTTTGAGTATGGCGCTGCCGTTGGTGAGTAGTAGTTAGCCGTTTATGAGTACAAGTAGATGAAGTTAGTTGAATACGAGTAATGTACAAATTTTCTTCGCATTGATGAGAAAATAATCGTCTTCCGTATTTTTTAAATTTTTGACAAAAAAAAAAACATTAAAAAAATGGAGAAATATTTTATTGTGTGTTGATGTGCAAGTGGTTTAGCATCTGATTGGAAAAATAGACTGAAAATGACTTTTATTGAGAGAACTTAGCAGTTGCAACGCCTCACATATTTTGTCCATGTTTCTGGGACACTATTTTCTACAGAGATCGTTCTCCTTCTCTTTAACCTCCATGCTAAACATCAATAAATTATCAAAAAATTACAATAAATATCAAATGTCAAAAAAGATAATTAATCAGTTACATTGACTTATTATACTTTTTATTTAACTGGCTTTACGGCTCTGGGTTCTAGCCCTTCTGAGCCTATCACTTCTTTCGGAATCTTCAATTTTATATATTTATTCTTCACAATATGTTGATGCATCATATTGCGAAGTTTTTGGGAGATTTTGACGACAGCTCAACCCAGCGGATAGTTGATGACGATAACCCCTCAAGCTAATAAGGCGCCCAAGCGATCAAAATAACTTGAGGTTTATGTCAACATAGCACTTGGTTCAGCGTTTCTCTAATAGTTCACACGCGCAGACACTTAATTCACAAAATCGCATCACTGTTACGAATCGAAATCCATTTCAAACTTTTTTTCAAGCGACTAAACAAGTGCGACAATCCGTCGACAGCCAAGTTCCCGCCAAAAATTCACTTATTATATACTATGCGTATGGACCGGGTCATTGAACAAAGAAAATAGCACCAACTCCTTGGTAGTCCGGCTCATGTGTATGGAGCACCAACGCCAGCTCATATGAGTATAATACTTTTAAATATTTTACACTATTTTATGGTAAATGTACTAATAATCGAAGAAATCCTATAAAAAAAATCCGACGTCAGGTAACCCTGTTTTCTATACCTATCCAATGTATTTTTTAAAGATTATGAAAAGGTGTCAAAAGAGCTAGAAAAGTGTAGAATGAAAAAGTTTTTCATTCTGTATATCGAAATAATGGTATGATAATTTACTTAGTTTCATATACATTGTGTTAAAAACCAGTTGTGTCGCGACGACACGTCGCTTGCTGCTGCTGTCTGGAGTCGGCTACGGAATTGTACCTTAATCGAGAACAAATGTCTATGAGCCACATCATACTTTTGCCATCAGGTGGACTGTGTGCTCTTTTGTCACTCTTATCCTATAATAAAAATTATAATGAAGTTTGTAATGTAACAATGTATACGACATTCTAGTTGTCACCCCTTAAAGACGGTTCGTACTTTTTTATTAAACGGTAAATTATCATGTTCAATTTTAATATGAGTATGTAGACGAATATTGATTGAATGCATGGTTGCGAGTCGAGTAAAAAAAGTGAGACACATCTCACAGCCTTGTAGGTTTTTTCTTATTTCTGAGAAGATTCTTGGAGCAAAGAGGAGGTCACCATGCTGCCTGAATACTCGAGGTTTAGACGTGTCTTATTTATTGTTTCTGTCAATATATTGTTTCTATTAATTATTTAGTCTTAATCTTTATTAATGTATATCGACGACTTGGGTTGTACGGTAAAACTCAAAAGAGTTTATATTTACACCTCGTTAATTGTTATACTTCTTACTGTATATGAAAAGAAAAATAAATAAATAATAAATAAAGTATTATATATTGTTTCTGTTCAATGTTTCCCTTGACAGCCGAGTACGTGGTAAATTATAAATTAAAATTAATAATTTTATTTGCGCCTGCGGGCTCTGAACTCAGGTTGATGGCGTATTATTGGTGGTTATCCCCAGAGCAGCCAAGACTCAGCTATATTTCTGTGCAATTAAAGACTAAGAAATTACAGATATCAATCTGGTGACAGTGACATATATTGCTAGAATCTGTGCCAAATTAATTAAGTAAAGTAGTTTTTACGGTCAATAAACATAATCCATCAAATATTTCCAAACAATATGAAAAACAATAAAACTTTCATCTAATACCAATTGAGAGGGTCTCATAGGTACATGAATTATAGGCTCCGTCTGAGACCGATCTATTGCTGACCCTTCCATATCTTTAATACCCGGGGATCAGAGAAATATAATACGCAAGGAGCGCCGTATTTATTTGTGCTCGCTAAGGATTTGCCCTTCATATGTTAAGATGTTTGACCCGGCAAAATGAGATGATGATAATTTGCTGTGCTGACTTTTTGATCTTGCGATTTGCTTTTAAGAAAAATACGATAGATGTACGAGTTTTTAAATATCGTTCTTTAATTAAAATTAGGCTTCCTTTTGCCTTCTTGTTAGGCCCTAATAAACGGCTATAGATAATGCTCAAGGCTTTCAGTAGATGGCGTTATAATCACTCATATACGGTTTTTTTAGTTAATAAAAGAATACTAATAACTAGACATGGAACGAGTAGTGATTCGTCGAGTACTCGGCCACCGAGTACTCGGCCTATATTGGGCCGACTACTCGGCCGAAGACTCGGCTTTAAAGAAAAAAACGCGGTAGCGGGCGCGCACGGGTTTTCCTTTACACAAAGTTAGGTATGAAACGATACGAGTAAATACAAAACCGAAAAACTAGTGTTTTTGCATCACAATCATCATTCAATTATTTTGAATATATGTACCTAATAATAATACTATTCTAGATTTTTATGTACTTTCTCAATATTTCTGCTGTTTTTCATGTTCCTGGTGTTTTAATGTCTAATATAATAATAATGATAAAAACTGAATTTTTGTCTTTATTTTATCTCAAATATAATTAGGGCGATTACTCGGTGCTTGGCCGAACCCTAAAAAAAAAGGCCGAACCCGCCGAGTACGGAATCCAAACCGAGTACTCGTCCCATCTCTACTGATAATTAAATTAGCGACATAGTAACTATTAAAGTCATAATATTGTAATTATTAATAGTGGTAAATTACTGGAAACGAGACACTCCATCTTATTTCTCAGGGACGCATCCTTGTTTTGATTTGTAATCGTATAAATGTGGTTGTCTTAGGGCTACAGCGTTAATTTACTGCCATGTGGACTGTGTACTCGTTTGTCACTCTTATTTAATAAAAAAATGCTATTATTCCGTTTCTTACTCCCGTTAATCACTCCAAGTAACACAATAGTCAAATGGCGGATTCAAACCTAAGAATTTTATAGATTGCAGTCCAAAACTTGAAAGTTATGTCAGTTTGGTTTCAGACAGATAATATTGTTATAGTGTGAAAGTTCTTCCTTGATCTTCAATTAAATTTATTATTTCGCTTAAATAAATTATATTTATTATCTTCGCTTAATTAAATTACATTTTGTTGCAAATAAATTTGTACTCAGAACTGTTTGCATGTTCTATTTTAACATAACAGTGGTAGAGCCATGCGGCAGCTTTGCTGTTGCACGTATGGGCCGGCTCAAACCGGGGTGGTACCACGACCTCACAGAATACCGGCGTGAAGTGGAAGCTCTGCTTCTGCGTTTCGTCTGGTGAGTGCAGGTGGCCGGAGGCCCAAATCCCCCCCCCCATCAACATGGTAGCGGAATTAAATAATGATAGACTACCCCAGGAGGGTACCAGCACCCCTGGAGAATCCCTCGCTGAGCATCCACGACCATGTTTCTCCACTTCTGAGCGTGGGTGCTCAGGCTGCCCCGCGTATTCTGGGGGGGGGGGGGCAAAATTCCGCTCAAGACTACAACTGCTCGGGGCAAACGGAGCAACAAGACCAAGGCGACCCCTGCCACGCTGTCCGTGAATTTCTGCAATATCAGGGGACTTCACTCTAACCTAAACGCCGTCCACTACCATCTCGAGACGGCGAGGCCGGCTCTACTCTTTCTGACCGAGACGCAGGTGTCCTCTCCGGCTGATGTCTCGTATCTCTCCTACCCGGGGTACAAACTGGAACACTCCTTTGTGCCTCGGGCTGGAGTTTGCGTTTACGTCAGAGAGGACATCTGTTCTCGACGCCTCGGCAGACTTGAAGGTTCGGACCTGTCCATCCTTTGGCTACGCGTAGACAGCGACGACCATCCGCGCGTCTACGGGTGCCTCTATAGGTCCCATAGCGGTAATGCCGAAACAGACCGACTCTTCGACCACGTCCAAATGGCTGCAGATTCGTTGCTACAGCAGATCCCCTCCGCAGAGATCGTGATCCTCGGCGACTTTAACGCCCATCACGCCGAATGGCTTGGTTCACGTTTAACCGATCATGCGGGGAGATCTGTTCATGATTTTGCCTTGGCATATGGTTTGACACAACTGGTTACTTCGCCTACGCGGATTCCAGATGTGGAGGATCATGCACCTTCCCTGTTGGACCTTCTGCTGACCTCTCACCCGGACGGATATCAAATTTCCGTCGACGCCCCTTTAGGCTCCTCGGACCATTGTCTGGTCCGGAGTGTTGTGCCACTCACGCTGAAATCGCGGTTGCATTCTGCAGGCTGCCGCCGTGTTTGGCACTATAGGTCAGCCGATTGGGATGGGATGCGGTCTTTCTTTGCATCCTACCCTTGGGGGCGGGTTTGCTTCTCGCCGGATGATACCAACGTTGTTGCAGATTCTGTTACTGATGTGGTACTTCAGGGTATGGAACTTTTTATTCCTTCCTCTGTGGTGCCCATTGGAGGCAAATCTCAGCCATGGTTTGGTCGCTCCTGTAAAATAGCATCATGCTATAAGCAGGAGTGCTACCAAGCCTGGGTTGATGCATCAGCGTCCCGGGATGTAAACACCAGCGCTCTAAAAAAGAAGTATAATTCCGCCTCTAGGTCCTTCAAAAGAGTCATTGCCAAGGCAAAGTCAGAGCACATAGGCAGAATTGGCGAGAAACTAGTTCGCCTTCCTTCTGGAATTGTGCATTCTGGTCTCTCGCCAAGGCTGTCCAGGGGAATTTCTGTCAGCCATCTCTTCCATCTCTGCACAGGGAGGACGACTCACTGGCCCATACTGCAAAGGAGAAAGCCGATCTTCTAGGCTCTTTCTTTGCGTCTAACTCGACTCTCGACGACGGGGGGAGTACGCCGCCGACCATCCCGCGGTGTGAGTGCTCCATGCCGGAAGTGCAGTTCACACAGCGCTCGGTTCGCAAAGCACTCCTCTCCCTGGACATCCACAAGTCGAGTGGGCCTGACGGAATCCCCCCAATTGTGCTGAGGACGTGTGCTCCAGAGTTGGCACCGGTTTTAACGCGTCTTTTCCGGTACTCCTACTCCCTAGGCGTAGTCCCAAAATCTTGGAAGACGGCTTTCGTCCACCCGATCCCTAAAAAAGGCGACCGCTCAGACCCGTCCAACTACCGGCCAATCGCCATCACCTCCTTGTTTTCCCTGAGTCCATTGTAAACTGCCAGCTCATGAGGTACCTTGAGCATCACCAGCTGATTAGTGACCGCCAATACGGTTTTCGCCGTGGTCGGTCAGCTGGTGATCTTCTGGTCTACCTCACTCGAAGATGGGCGGAGGCAGTAGAGTTCAAGGGGGAGGCATTGGCCGTTAGTTTGGACATTGCGAAGGCCTTCGATCGGGTTTGGCACAAAGCGCTTCTTTCGAAGCTCCCTTCCTATGGGCTTCCCGAGAAATTGTGCGATTGGATCACCAGCTTTCTTGCAGATCGGAGCATCAAGGTCGTTGTAGACGGTGCAAGCTCCGATTGCAAGCCTATTAATGCTGGTGTTCCACAGGGCTGCGTGCTATCGCCAACGCTGTTTCTTCTGCATATCAATGATATGTTGCATACCCGTAACATTCATTGCTATGCAGATGACAGCACTGGTGATGCTCTTTACACCGGCCGAGCCAATATTTCTCGGGAAAACGTCTCCGAGTGCCGGGACAAACTTGTGTCTGAAGTCGAGTCTTTGCTGAACAGAGTCTCGGATTGGGGACGACTAAATCTAGTCCAGTTTAACCCCCAGAAGACACAAGTTTGCGCGTTAACCGCTAAAAAGAACCCCTTTGTCGTATCCCCTCAGTTTCAAGGCACTCCCCTTGATGCCTCAGCCAGTATCGGAATCCTTGGCGTCGACATATCGAGTGACGTGCAGTTTCGTGGTCACTTGGAAGGGAAGGTCAAATTGGCCTCTAAAAAGCTTGGCGTGCTCAGCAGAGCGGGACAGTATTTCATGCCGGCACACCGCCTGCAACTTTACAAGGCGCAGGTTCGGCCGTACATGGAAAACTGTTCCCATCTCTGGGCTGGGGCTCCCCAGTACCAGCTCCTTCCACTTGACCGCATCCAGCGTAGAGCGGCTCGAATCGTCGACGACCGAGTGCTTTCCGATCGGCTCGATTCACTGGCGCTGCGAAGAGATGTTGCTATCACGGGGAGTGCTCTGAGGAATTGTTCGGATTAATCCCAGCCGCCAAATTTCGTGAACGCACTACACGGCAAACGTCCCGATACCATCCACACCATCTTGATGCTTGGCGGTCCACCACTGTACGTTTCACAAGGAGTTTTCTTCCACGTACAACCTCTCTGTGGAATAGTTTACCACCGGCGATTTTTCCGGACCGATACGACCTGGGGACCTTCAAGAAAAGAGCTTACTCCTTTCTAAAGGGCCGGCAACGCACCCGCAATTCTCCTGGTGTTGCGGTTGATCATGGGCGGCGGTAGTCACTTAACATCAGGTGAGCCGCATGCTCGTTTGCCCCCTCTTCTATAAAAAAAAAAAACATTTTCAGATGAAACGATTAAGTGTATCCCATAAAAATAAGAGAAACTTTGAAGACATTGAAATATTTGCTAATATGATGGAGATAGGTACCTATTCTCGACACGACTTTTGTCTCCGTCTCAATCCGCTACTTCGATCGTCCTTTGCCTTAAATGTCAATCCTTTTATATTAGTATAGGAAAATGTTGTCAATACTTATCGATAAACTAATATTATTTTTTAAATAGAAGTGGAAGATAAGGGGACACTTCCCGCTGGGCAAGGTAATCTGGCCGCGAAGCGGTCAGCGCTACGTGTAATAAAGAAGACTACAGAAGACGATTCTCAGGACTTAATGGTAAGGGTTCTTGAGGATAATGCCCATGGCTTGAAGTTGTAGTATCCGTAGGCTGTTGTTGGGTGCGTGTTCAGATCACGTCGGGTGGTCACTACTGTCCAGTGTCAACCGTGACTGTGGAAGGAAAAGGGAAGATCTCCTGCCGGGCAAGGTGTTCTATCCACGAAGCGGCCAACGATCCTAGTGGCAGTTCGGAGCAATTCTTTATATACTGTTTTACTTTGATAGCGCGATTTAGGCTTCAATGTGTTTCGCTTGTGGCGCGACAACAGCGCCACCTGTATTTTATTGTTCTGCCCAATAGGTAACAGGCTTTATTCATGAAGCCCGGTAAATATATTTTATAAATAGTTTTTATCACATTGCCTATTGGCATTATTCATATTTCCTGGGCATTATGAAAAATACCCTATTAATATTCCACAACACTAAATCTCTACATATAAAAAGCAATTGCTGTCCGTTGGTCTCGCAAAAACTTGAAAATGGATCGACTGATTTTGGTTTAAAAAATAAATTGGACCCGGTAGATGGCGCTGTAGACAACATCCAGAAATCACCCTTGCAAAGCCGGGGCACATCGCTAGTCATTCATAAGTATATATCTATAATATCCGTGTTCTTCCATCAAGATAGACTTGGCCTTGGCGACGCCGTTTTCGTGATATAGGTATGTCACTTTATAATCATTGCTAAATATAGGTAATAATTTATTTTCATTGAACATTTGAGTAGTTTTTTTTTACTTAAAATATATAAGTTATAAATATTTTATATAATAACCGTATAATTTTTTGCGTGATAGAGCCACGCTACAGCTATATTATGGTTGTAGCGACCGGGGAAGGACCACGCTCTCAAAGAATACCAGAGTAAAATAGCAGATTCGAGGCGTTCCATCTTAGACCTCAGGGGTGACAACGCATCTGCATTTTGATTTAATCGAAGATAAATGTAGATGTCTATGGGCCACAGCATCTACTTACCTTCCGGTGGACTGTGTGATCGTTTGTCACCCTTATTCTAGATATAAAAATATTATTTATATTAGCTACATGCGGTTGTTAAAAATGAATAATTATATTTAGCACTATAGTGAATTACTTCTATCGATACGCATTGTTTTAAGGAACATCCCTAAACTATTCACAAGTATTTTAAGTATTGATGGCAACAGAATAAAACAGCATTGAGACGATGTCGCCTCCCTAAACCTCGTCGTCGGGAAACAGGCTTATTCTGCCGATGAGTGCTATCGCTCGTGGCCTTTCAGAACTGCCTCCCGCGGGAGCTCAGCCTTTTACAGCGTGTACTCGGCTTTATACGATCGGCGTTCAATATGAATTTCAGATAGGTTATGAGATCGGTAAGCCATTATGTTTTACAAATGTATTAGAAAATATTTTATTGATTTCCTCTACTATATATTTGTTTTCAATTTAATTGGTAATTTGAACTTATCTGTTATTTGTTTTTTATTCAAAATCTAAAACTTTGGATTTGTAACAAGGTGATTAAGAAATCCTTCTCTTATACTCTATATTCTTTTCTATATCCTCTTAATTTGGAAAATGCTCATGTCTAACAGTTACCAGTCACAGGTTGACGATAAGAATAATAATATATCATATCATATATAAAATAATAATAGTATATTCTCAAAAATTTCCTCTAGCGGCCAACCATATCCTAATCTAGGAGATAATATTTTCTATATTACAGATATAATAATAATCAAGGTCTAGCATAAAGTGCAAGTAGTTACAAAATATGTTCATGTTGTTCATTGAGAGATATCTTTTATTAAATGACAATATTTTTTAAATATTTTCTAAATTAAATCTAAACTTATGTTTTAATCCGAATATGAAACTATAACACTTTTGACAGCTCCATGTGGCAGTGGATTATCATCTCTGAGCGCCGCGAGAAGAAGTATTTGTTTGGTCTACAAATAGTTGTTCCGGTTCTGGATGTTTGTCCTTGTAAAATTTATGTATGTAAACTGCTTTCACGATATTTAAATAAAATTAAAAAGCATTGCATATTGTAAATCAAATTGCCATGTAAGCACTAAGTAGCTCATTGTAGGAAAATAAAGATAATTGATATTCAGATATCATATGCATTGTACAGGTATAGAGATAGAATTTAAGATTGAATAGCATCTATTTTCTCGACATCTCGTACACTACACTACTGTACGAGTTCGTTACTCCTGAACTTTTATTGGATAATCTAATATGATACGATTAGGCGAATTTGAGCGAACGCGTCAGCAGCAAACATGCTTTCTTACTTACTGCAAAAACAAATGAATTATAAACTATAACACAATTTGCATAAATATTTTTACTATATCTTAATTATTCGTAAGATTTATTTTACTCTGTTTTATTTTTAGATTCAATTTTAGGTAGCTAAGATTAGATTTCGTGTATGCTTCTTAAATAACTTTTTTGTTCGCCCATTTCTGGTAAACAAATGTGTTTTGTTTGTTTCTTTTCTTTCTATCTTCTTATTATGTAGAATTAATTGGTTTAGTTATTAGCCGCAGGCATTTGTCAGTGTTTATACGTGGTAGAGCCATGCTGCAGTTATATTAGTAGTATAGTTGTAGCACGAATGGGTCGGCTCGACCGGGGAAGGACCACGCTCTCACAGAATACCAGTGTAAAATAGTAGCTTAATGCTGCTGTATTTCGTATGGTGAGTGTAGAGAACCGGTGACCCTTTTTACTGGAAACGGGGCATTCTATCTTGGCCCTCAAGTCTCAAGGGTGACAACGCATCTGCATTTTTATTCGTAATCGAGGATGGATGTAGATGTCTATGGGCCACAGCAACCACTTACCATCAAGTGTACTGTGTGCCCGTTTGTCACCTTATATAAAAAAAGCATTGCTGTATAAGAAGGCTATCAAGACTTTCTCTCCAGTTTGTTGAATTGATAATTAAAGATTATATTATTGACATGTATTATATGATTTTAATACAAAGGTATAAGGAGCACCCCTCTTGATTACTTCTACTACAAAACTCAATCTCAGCAGCGCGTGTTGCATCTTGTTCATTAACGAAGGAGACTTTTGCGACTTTTTCGAATATTCAAAATTTCTAAACATCTCGTAATCGTATAATGGCAGAATATCCATTACAAAATGCTTTCCAAAAGCAATCAGCATTATCATAACGGGTGTATGCACCAACTCCACTGTCCAGCGTGGTGAGTTCTGAACAATCTTTTATAATAAAAGTAAGCACGGTAAACAAGCATAAAGCTCATTTGATGGTAAGTGTGCGCAATTTTTGTACTTTTTCGTGTTTTATATCGATAGATTAAAAATCAAAATGAAATTGCGCTGTCACCCTCGAGGATTAAGATGGAATGCTACGCATCCGGTAAAAAGATGATGTGACTCCTGAGGATTATGTTTTAACTTTTAATAATTTTAAAAACCGACTTCAAAGAACTAAAATATTAAACAAAAAAGTCATTTTGTAAAGTCGGTGTTAAAGCAAACTGTAAAGAAGAATTATTAAAGCCGCGACTCCAGAATTTTTATATATTCTGTTTTAATTCATTGAACTTTGATTAAAATTTTTATTAAAAGTTAATTTCTCGTCCTCTTGAATGGATTAACGAATATTAAAATATTAATGTTATCTAAAAAGTTACATAGAAAACTTCATTCCCTATTTACGTACTTGACTTTCCTCTTTCTTTCTTTATCAGACTATAATTTACAATTACATTATCGTTTACAAATAATTTTAGTTGCATGTATGTAGAGAGAAAGAGAACAGCGGTGTTAGAATATCGACTATCCCATTTCGTCACGTGGGTGTCGTAAGAGGCGACATTGGAACATAAAACATTAAGCGACAGTAGCCTAATGGCAGGGCGCGGACCGCGAACTCAAAAAAGTCGTGGGTTCGAATCCACCATTCGACTACTGGCGTGAACCACTCGTAACACAAGCAATTTAAGCTTACCACGACTGGTTAAGGGGAATATTAGTAATGTTTATAGCATTGTTAATATTCTTTTTATGTATAAAAAAAACAGGAGATAGGCAGGAGCATCTTCCTGTTAACAACACAAATTAATTAAAAAAACTAGGGTTGCCAAGCGGGACAACAACGGCAAATATCCTCTATAAGAGGCAATCTCCTTCCTTTTGTTCGATGATTGTCGTGAATTTTTTTTAAACGCTAACGAAACAATATTTCTTACTGTAATATAATAACTGAAGGCATCTGAAGTATGTTTTATAATAAAATTGTTTAATATTTTAGCTAGCCAGTACAAACCAGATATAACCAGTTTCCGAAAGTATAAGTATGTCATCCTCCTTAAAACCATAAGCGGCCATTTTGTTTCGACATATGAGAGGTATAGACATTATTTAACTAAGAAAACGAAAAATTAAAATCTAACGGAAAAGAAGAAAAATATTTCTCTTCTAGATATGGTTTAAAATAATTTAATTGCTGAGTTCAGCGAAAACCGAGAAAGAAGTCATAACGAAATTTAAACACGCTTTGATAAATTTTTGTCGGAAGCTACATCTCGCTTCAAAGTTGTAGTAAGTTTCCCGAACTTATAGTTCTTCAAAGCCAGTCGGGAAAGTGCAGAACATTCCTTAAAATGAAGAAGCGAAGCATCCGACTGAAACGAACGAGCATGGCTGAGGTGGAATAAAGTTGACATTTTTGCAAAGCTACGTTAGAATTTCAACAAAATTAAATGTGGCACTAAACGAAATGAATATAGTGAAAGACGTAGCGCGCGTCTCGTGTGTTGCTTATTTTTTTGCGACTAGGAAGTTTTTAAGCTATTGCATAGCTTCTATCGCGGGCCTTGAGTGCGGGAAAATCCAGAAATTTCGTAACGAAAAAAACCACACGTGGCTTGAAGGCCGTGCATTGTCTAACGATGGTCTAACGTCGTTTCTTTTCCTCAGTCTTTGTTGTCTTTGTCGAAGAGTTTTGAAATTTTGAATATGAATGAACAAAGTGCATTTATTATTAAGGCTGCTCTCTCGCAAAAAGCTTGAAAAAAGCGTGCAGATGAACCAACTTTTCGTCGACACTTACAGAGAAATTACATATGAAAAAATAGCTAGTGATCTACATGATCTGATACGTAATTTGGTTTAGCCATAATTTTTCTAGCGGTGTCACATAATAAATAAAAAAATACTCAAATCACCTCCAAATCGTTGAGATGAAACCACTTTACTCCTTCATTGTTTATCAAAGGAATATAAAAGAAATATATACTGCTTTGCAATACAAAATAAAATAATTTGGTTTGGTTACTTTTTAGAAATATGTATTATTTTTATGATAATAAATTAAAAATGCGTCCCGATTAAATACTGCGTCTATATCACCCCCGCATTCGTCCACGAATTCAGTGCGGGGCGCATCGTGTTGCTAGGTGGACGTACGCCGCGTTGCGAGAGCTCAGCACTACGAAATAAAATCGTAAAATATTACTGCAAAAATTTAATTTTGTTAATAGTGGAGTAGGTTTTTTCTGATTCTTGTTTAATAGTAGTGTTTTATAGTTATATTAATTGTACAGTTTTATTAATGTTTAAGTTTAGTTTGTAAAACATGGGGAATAAGCAGAAACGATTGAAGAGAGGTCTAAAAAAATATTACAAACAAAAGGGTATACATTTATCAAAGTAAGTTTTAAGTTTTATCTACATATTTCATAATATTAGACAGGTGCTGTTTATAAAATATCTATATTACTGTGATTTCGCCACTCTGTGACGAGACAAAGCGTGGCAAATGCAAGTGGCGGCAAGGCGCGGGCCGCGTCGTCGCATGCTGGTAGCGCATGTTAGGAGAAATTAAAAAATATATATTTCGAAGAAATGTGAAGTTCGTCAACACGCACTGAGGCAGCGTGGCGGACATTTCCTTGCCTTAAAACCCTCTCAGAAATTAGAGGAGGCCTGTGCCCAGCAGTGGGACGTATATAGGCTGTAACTTTACTTTTTTTTACTTTTATAAATATGTTATTTTACCGACGAAAATTTTAAAGAAAAATAAAAAATAAGCAACCGACAACCTCCTAGGTCCCTAGGTGACTTGCGAAATGTCAGTGTAACAAAACAAAACGGCCCAGAAAAACAGACTTTCCAATTGATAGCTAAATCAGCACGCAACAATTTCATTGGTGCCAGTGGGGATCGAACCCGGGTTGCTCCCGTACTGTGATACCTATAACGAGCGCTAACCATGTGAGCTACCACGGCTCTCAACGACATCGTTCCGTTCGTGTACAGCGCTGAAGATAGCAGAGTAAAAAATTAGAGATTGTGGTGTTTGAAATTTGTCATCTGTGAGAGTGAATTTTATCTGTGTACTCTGTAACAAAAACTATATAAAATATAGAAAAAAATTTGAAAATGATATTTTCGCCATTTTTGTTTGTGTACTGGTTAGGAACTCGATCAAAAATTTGATAATTTTTCTGTTCTTATACGTTATTTCTAATGTTATTTTACATCAAATTAATTGTGAAGATATTTCCTTTAGGAAATATGTTTCATTACGACGATTCAAAAACGTTTACATATAATAATTTACCTCGAAATTCACTATACGCGATTATCGTTTATTGATTATAATAGAGCGTGCCATTTGAATTTAAAGACAATTAATTGGACAATAAATAATAAGTGACAAATCTTGCCGTGGAGCGTGGAACTGAGTAGTTGCGCGTCTTGTTAATATAATTGCCGTACGGCCGCCCTGACGTATGTACTGCGCGAACCTGAGTTTTTTGCGACGCGGTCCTACACGCGCGGACGCGGTGATACAGTATTTTTCACAAATAGTGAGTTCGTTATAACGCGGGTTCGGTTAAATCTGGTTGAATTTGATTGGATTAACCTAATGACAATTGACTTAACTATAATTAATGAGTGATAGACGAGCGTAATTTCCTAGACTCTGAAGTTTCTGTGACGGCTTGCCCCTTCGATGGATCCCATACTGGAATAGAGGTGAAGCCTTGGGATCTGCTGTTCGGCAACCAGCGGGAAGTCAGGTTACATAATATAACACGTACTGAGCATAACACTATCACACACATATAATTACACCTGAATCTTCCTAGGTTTGACCCTACGTCGACGAAATTGTAAGTCTTGTTTGGTTCCTTTTTAACCGCTATTGTCTCATATTCCACAAGCCATTTAGGCCGACCTCCTGTTACTCGTCGAGTTGAAACCCTGGTTGGCCCGGGTTCTACGACCTTTGCCCGCGTAATTAGAGGCCGTAACAATAGCAGAGTAAAAAATTAGAGATTGTGGTGTTTGAAATTTGTCATCTATGAGAGTGAATTTTATCTGTGTACTCTGTAACAAATAACTATATAGAAAAAAAATGTGAAAATGACATTTCGCCATTTTTGTTTGTGTACTGGTTAGGAACTCGATCAAAAATTTGATCATTTTTCTGTTTTTATACGTTATTTCTAAAAAAATGTGAAAATGACTATTCGCCATTTTTGTTTGTGTACTGGTTAGGAACTCGATCAAAAATTTGATTATTTCTCCGTTTTTATACGTTATTTCTAATGTTGTTTTACATCAAATTAATTGTGGAGATATTTTCTTTAGGAAATATGTATCATTACGACGATTCAAAAACGTTTACATATAATAATTTACCTCGAAATTCACTATACGCGATTATCGTTTATTGATTATATGTTGTTTAAAAAGTATTCTTATCAGTTTTTTTTGTGTTAAATGGATGCTAAATATAAGAGAATGCTTCAGTATTGATAGCAATTTAGTAACGAAATATCTGTTGAGATGTGTCTAGAAATTATTAATACTTATTTTTATTTATTTATTAAAATAATAAATAAATAAAAATAAGTACACATTTATCTATATTGAGTACTAGTTATTCCCCGCGATCTCGCCCGCGTGGAATATGGATTTCATGGGTTTTAATTTTTTTGCGCAGAACCCTAATTCTTTTTCTAAAACAAAAGTAGTTCAAGTTATTCCTTATATCATCAGCTATCTGCCACTGAAAGTCCCGTCAAAATAGATCCAGCTGTTTCGGAGATTAGCTGGAACAAACAGACAGACAGACAGACAGACAGACCGACAGACAAACAAAAAATTTAAAAATTGTGTTTTTGTTACTAGTACTTTCATATGCATTTAATAAAAAGCTGTTATTTTAACATTACAAACAGACACTTCAATTTTATTTATTTGTAGATATAGATATAAGATATTATTCATATTGGTGTCATTTTAAAGGAAATATAACATGTACTATTATAATAATAAAATAATTGATAGGACTATGACACCACTAAGGGAAGTGAAATTTTGATATAGGTAAATTCATGTCTTTATCTTGAATTTGATTGCTCAAAAACACGATAGTATAATTTTGACTCGATCATAATTATTTGCGAAAACACCTCTAAAAAACCACTATAGTTGAAATTACAACGAAATTATTTAATCTATATGCTTCGAAATCACTCAAATATATTCATAACATTAATATTCATAATTTACTTGCTCATTATTTTGATTACTCAAATCAATAATTTTTACAAAAATATTTTAAAGTTTCTGAGAATTTCTAAGCGCTTTTAATCGTCGCGGGCGCTACGCTATTTTAGACCTTATGAGGGCGTTTTTTCAAGTTTTTATAGAAATTATGCATTCACTCGGATCAGTCCGGCGATAGCCCTTTCGAGGTGTCGTCTTAACGCAATTCCTTTGTATAGTGCGACGTTGCCACTCTTATTAGTTATTCCGCTTCGTAATATTTTATTTATTGGTGATATTTTGTTTATGTAGGTATTCGATAGATTCCTATAGTCTGTTTTTGCGCAGGAGACAAAAATAACAGCTCTTTATTATATTCGTTTAGCCCGAATAATACAGTTTTTATGATTCTGGTTCAGATTAGATTTAATTTTAGTCAGTTAAGTTTCGTATATTGTTCAAAATAATGAAATAAATCCACAGAATCTGCAGTTACGAAAAAAAGCTATATCATTTTAGTCTCCGGCGAAAAAAAAAGATATATATATCATGATTAATTTATCAACTAGTTATTCGTTTACTAAATACGAAAAAATATCTAGGATTCCCCAGCCGTGATACATTACAGATTGACTATATTATCATTTATTTTACTATTGTAAATAAGTACTAATTGTAGATATTGACAGGTTTAATAGAAGTTCATTTTCTTATATTGTGACTAATAACCTAATATGACCTTGGGAAGAAACTCATTTTAATATAAGGTTTTACTGCAATGACTGCCAATGGGTTGTAAATTTCTACAATAGAACGCCGTGCATCGTTTAACGTCGTTTCAGTTCGGCAGACTTCGGCACTCGGCAGACTTCGGCACGGTGTTTGTGTGCGTGCGACTAGTCGTATGCGTGTACACTAGCTGCTAACTGAATGATAAAAATTCCTGAATAACCTACATGTATTGTAAGATATTAAAAATATTTTAAACAATATTAACTTCTCATTTATACAATAAGAGAAAAAAAAATTGTTTTCTTATCGGTCACCACGCTCAAAAAGTGTAACTTGGTTTAATATCAAGGACTTAACTGCATAAATAAAATAAATCATTAATTATAATTGCATAAGTTGATAAAAAATGCTATGCAATAGCTTTACCGCGGCAGTCCCCGAGTGCCACGCGTCTTTTTTTATTTTTTTTATAGAATACTGGTGAATAACGAGCACACAGTCCACCTGATTTACCAGCAGTAGTTACTACGGCTCATAGACATCTACATCCATCCTCGATAAAGAATCAAAACAAAGAAGTGTTATCACCCGTGAGCATTAATATGGAATGCCTCGTTTCCAGTAAAAATGTTCTCCGGTTTTCTACACTCATCATACTAAACACAGCAGCATTAAGCTACTATTTCACGCTGGTATTCTGTGAGAGCGTGGTCCTTCCCCGGTCGAGCCAACCCAGTCGTGCTAATACATATGGTTTATATTAAAAGCTATAACATATGGTTTATATTAAAAGCTCTTCCTTTTTCTGCTCATTTAATGGCCCGTTAATGTCCACTGCTGAATATAGCCCCCCCCCCCCCCGTTAGAATCCGTGGGTAGGATTTACGTTAACCACCATGCTTGGCAGACAAATAGACGATCGCAATGTCTCGCAACATGGACGCTGCTACCCGTTACCGATCCGGGCACTTAAGGTCTGACGTAAACGAGATGGTAATAATGCCATCTATAGGAGGCCATAAAATCGTCCCTAAGACATCCAAAGGATGAACTGGAATAACAGATTCTTTTACGCTGCCACCACACGAAACAAATAAAGTAACAAAAAAGGCAGATTATTTTTATGTTGAGTGAGGTATTGGTTTATCTTTAGTAACGTACTAGAGATACTTCTAAGAAGAATATAAGAAGTATCTCTAGCACGACGTACTAGAGATATTTCTTATATTATAATCCTGCGATTTGTTATTTTATCTTATTTTTAATGTAGTACGAATATTACACTGTTCTATGAAAGGCTTCCGAATCGAACTGAAAAAAATATATAAAATAAAATGTTCGAGACATCTGCATACAATCGCCCATAAACTAGCCCAGCAGTCTTCGCTACTAGAAGAGACTAATGTTTAAATCTAGTAGTAGACTGTTTACGACTTGTTAAGTAAACACATTATTCACGTTAATTCACAAGTAATATATTTATTTATTTAACTTCAACATATCGTTATATGCTGTATAGGCGGACTAAATGTCTCTAAGAATCAAGCTTTGGGTGATGTACAGATAAAATGCCATTTCATTTTATCTGTAGAAGTAGATACAAAATAAAAATGTGATTAAAAGTAAATAAATATAAAACAAAATTAGTACATATACAAGTACCCATACATAAACTTACATATTTTAGAAATATTTAATATATACGTTATATTAATCATATATAAATTATGTATATATTTTATATAATAAAGATGACAAACGAACGGTATACGGTAACGGTAACGGTAATACGGTCCTCCTGATGCCTGATGGTAAGTGGATTCTGTAGCCCATTGGCATCAACGTCTATCCTCAATTAAAAATCAAAATTCAGATGCGTAATCACCCCTTTTTCTTTTTTGAATTATTTTTAAAACACTGAGGTGGATTGCCTAGTTTCCAATAAAAAGGGTATCTGGTTCTCTACACTCACCACAAGAAACAGCAGCATTAATCTGCTATTTTGCGCTCGTATTTTGTGAGGGCATAGTCCTAACCCAGTCATGCACGGCTCTACCACATAAGAAAATAAATTCCATAAAGTATATATCTTTATATACCTAATTCTTTTCCTCCTAAATGGCTTGACTGATATTGATTTACCGATTATGGAGTACTTATGGGATTCTGGATTGTACTCAACTATAGAAGGACCCGATAGATGGCGCTGATGTCGAGATCCAGAAATCACCCGTGCAAAAGCAGGGCAAGTCGCTTGTATGTGTAGAAGCATGAATGCTCGCTGTAAATAGAACGCGAGTAACCCGATTCGAATAAGAAAAAAATATTTCGAAGACATGTGAAGTTCGCCAACACGCATTGGGGCAGCGCGGCGGACACTTCCTTGCCCTAAGACCCTCTCAGAATTGAGAAGAGACTTGTGCCCAGCAGTGGGACGTATATAGGCTGTAACTTTAATTTAATATATAATATAATATAGTTTAGATATGAACCACTACATTAAATTATATAATCCAAATAATAGTTTTGTGCAATTCGCCAAATGGGTAATGATATTCGTTTGTCAAAGTCGCCGGCACGAAAGTCTTGTGCAATGCGAAATGTAAACGAGATGCAGCTGCACATTAGCACAACGAATAACCTCTGTCGCGGCGACTATCGCGCGCCACATAAACTACCGAGCACATTACCGATGCCGTGACACACGGCCGTAAAGACTGCAGAGCAAAACAGAACTAACAAATGAACTTACAGTCTACCTGAAAGAAAGCAGCTACTGCAGTCAATGACACTTGCAACATCAAAAAAAATGTCTACAGAGATGTTACCTCTGAAGACTGAGATGGAATGCATCCCACCTTGTTATTTTGTTGGCTGTCTATACTTTACAGGCCGGAACATAGTAGTGTTAGCACTGCTATTTAGAGGCAGAAACAGATAAGAGGGGGGTGACTTCTAGATATGAAAAGGATTCTTACCGTATAGTAAACGATGGTACGTGTCCTTTCCTACTTAGTAGTTCGTTCTTGTGGATATGCCCTTGTAACAATGTTCAACCTATGCAGTCATGTATTGAGAGTGAGTCAAAGAAAGAGGATTGCTTTTATACGTGGTAGAGCCATGCTGCAGTTATATTAGTAATATAGTTGTAGCACGAATGGGTCGGCTCGACCGGGGAAGGACCACGCTCTCACAGAATACGAGCGTAAAATAGTAGCTTAATGCTGCAGTGTTTTGTATAGTGAGTAGTAGAGAGCCGATGACCCTTTTTACTGGAATTGAGGCATCCCATCTTAGTCCTCAGGGGTGACAACGCATCTGCATTTTGATTCGTATAAAAAAAATGCAGGCTATAAAACATATCACTTTAAGCTAGAAGGGTGGTGCCTACGGTATGGAGCAATATGCAGGAACTTCCCCGCCACTAAATTGCTAGGAACACTTTAAGGGGTTATTTTTTAAAATAACATAGAGTGAGAGTGTTACCATCAGGTGAACTGTATGCTCGTTTATCTTTCCTCTATAAAAATGTATAGGTAATGGGTTGAATCACTTTGTCGCAATCTCAGTACGTCACCGCAGTCGGAACTTTGAACGAGTGGGGATTTAGTGTTTTACCTTTATCACATCATCACAGCATTATATATACATCACTTTAATGTTTCTAACTATATCTGACAAATTAGAATTTCGTGTATCAGTAAATTTTTATTTGATTTTGTTGTTTGATAATATCTAAGTAAGTCCAGTCTCTGTGCCATTTATATATAAGGGCAATAAAATAAAGATTTAAATAAATAAATCCTTGCAAAAAAAAAAAACAACCATTCTAAGGATGATTCGTTAGACTTTTAAGTACACATCTTAGTTAGAGAACTAAGCAAACTTAGCTGGGTGCTATCATTTGCTTGGGGTCCTATAATTAATGAAATCCAAGCCACACCCAACCTTACCACTGCTCTTCAAAATACGGCATGTTTATTTTGCGTTGATTGGACAAAAATGGTAATAAAAACTGAAGATAACATGAATTAACGTTGTCATCGGAATCAGGACATCGAACATCTCAGTCCTGTGGTAGAATTGGTCCTACATACCATTTTGAAACGTAGGTATTTTTAAATTATTTTAAATTCGGGTACAGTGAAGAATTCATTTTCTTTGGAAATCTTTACCCAAATAATGATTTTATAGTGCAGGTAAAATTATTTCTATCATTATGTTGGATATTACTTCCCTCCATATGTTAATGCATATGCCATCAAGCGTGCACTGTCATGTGGCTAATGTGCTTGATCACAGCCGCAACGTTTCTTGATCACAGCTTATAAATTTTTCACTTTTTTTTTTTTATCTAACGTGATTCTTTTGTACAAAAAGCAACCTTCTTTAACACGAATACATTGAGACAAACACTTGATTTTTTTTATTACACTTCCTCCAATTTTCGGGTAAGCAAATATATCCTTTAGCTCATCAACACTTATACCACGCAAAGCACAATTCCTTGCCTCTAAAATGACACAAAAATTGTTATACATTAAATGCGGATCAGGCAGCTAAAAAGAAATCAAACACCACTCGGATTACAATGTTTTTGAATACTCGTGTTTCAATTCTTTTGAGCTAATGAAATCGGAGAAGTTGTCTTTAAAACGCTGTTGAACACTGAAGAATCTGTAAGCTTGTGCAATCTTGTTAAAATAGCCATGGAAGGGAGAAGCATATTGTCGTCGGTAATTTTTTGGCTATGTTGACACGGTTTTTTTAAAAAAAAAATTGCCAGTGCCGCAAATCACACAACACAACCATAAATGTATGCGCTTTTCACGACGTAGGGTAACTGTAGCAGTTTCAGGACGAATCGAGGATCATATCCAGTCATTTTGGAGATAAAGGGATATAATATTCTATCGTCTCTATTCTTCCTAGGTGATTTTTTTTTCAATTTGTCGCTGCGCAAAGTTGTTTAAGCAAACGAAATCGCTAAAGATGAAGTCTTTTAGTGAGTTTATACGATATCAAAAGGATATCTTAATTTACTAGATGCTATATGGTTGATCAACTAACCATTTTATTAAGTTAAAGCGTTACTCCCACGCTAGGACTTTCTCCTGCATCGTGGAGACAGTTTACATACATAATTTCACAAGGACAAACATCCAGATTCGGAATAATTACTTGTAGGCTAAACAAATACTTGTTATTCAGCTCTTGGTCCTCAACGCCGTAACTCATTGGTAAGCCACTGTACAACAGAGGCGTTCAACGAAACGAATCTCGAAGTTTGCTAATATTTTTCACCTAGTTTTGAAAATCTGGGCCTTACCTTTGTTTAATAATGTGGTGATTTTGAAAAGTTCTAGAGGTCTCTTTGATAATCTCCCAGCATGGTCTTATATATGTCGAAATGAGACATGCTAAAATGGCATTTAATTTCACGCTACCCTTTTGTTGCATTTAAATTATAGCTTGATGTTGTTTTATTTTAATAATCTTAGCCAACAAACAAAGTCGAAATGATCATAGACTGAAAAAACTATAAAGTAAGTAAATCAAAAGAAAAAGCAAATTCATTTTACTTATGAAATTTTATATTTTTAACTATGTCTATATTATTTTAAGCCACGTGTCTCTTCGTTTAACTATGAATATTATAAGCAACCTATTAATTGAAAAGAAAAATTAAATGATGGATTAACAATTAAAATACTTTACGTCCATTATGATTTAAATAAATTTCTTCAGAGCAATAAGTAGGAGTTATATCTCGAATTGTATCCTACCCCAAAATTATTTTATCCCTTTAAAACGAAATTATTGAATTTAAGGTACACCTCAAAAGCGTTCAGTGTGCTTTCTAGATGGTAATAACCTCTTGCTTGTGGCCAATAACTTGCAGCAAACTTCTCCGTGTAAATTGTTTAGGCAGATTTATTGCTTACCGTATGGCTCTATACATAAGGTTGTAAATAGCGCATAAACCGATTTTGCCATATGCAAAGAGAACGGTATCGTTTAGTATAGGACAGACAGAGGGGCACAATGCACTAATTATATCAATGTCTTAGAAAGCCCCTAACCAGCCCCTTAACAGTTTTCCACAGTATCGGAGGGGCATTAGTGCATTTCCCGGTAATGCTTCTAAAGACGGTTGCCGCACGATGACCAAGGAGGCCCTTCGGTGAAACAATATTCTAATCACACACACGTTAAACATCGTTTAACTTTCGGATTAAGCTTCATTTTACATTTTTATTTTACAGGTGTACAATATAAAACAAAACTATTTAGAAAATAAATAAACATTTCAGTTTGAATATTTTAATATTCAGTTTTGTAGAAATAAAAACTAATTTTTTGTCTTAAAATTTTTATATATAAGAATCCACAACGTAACCTCTCTCCTTCAGGTAATCAACAAGCAGTAAAATTAAAAATGTAAAAAAGTGACTTCAATATAAATAAAACGAGAGCATCAATTGTACAACAATGTAGTCGAAGTTAATTGAATACGCATTATTAAGGGTAATTCAAAAACTACTGGTCAATCTTGATCACATTTATATGGGACTACAAGAAAAGCACCAGATTTCAAATAAAAAGATAATCATCAAAATCGGTTTACCTAGAAAAAAGTTTTGGGGTGACACATATATAAAGAAAATCAGTCAAATTTAGTACTTCATTTTTTCGGAGTCAGTAAAATAGCTTTATAAATAAATGCTAATAATAATCTCGCAGTCTGTAGAAATGTATTTTGAGACAATCATTGTGAAAATGTATTTTGAGACAATCATTGAAACCCAGATGTGCCTTAATTACAGTTAGGATTTTGTATAGTAATGCTATAATGCAAGATAATATCCCTAGCGTGATTATGACACCAACTTTTACAGGAAGAACCTATGGTGAGTAAGTGCCCGGCTAAAAGAACTCCTGCATGATATTTGTGGCTTTATTTATTAATTAAATGTTTTGTTTTATTCTTGTTTGAGACAAGTCTTGCCACACTAAAGTACATTCATCATATCTGCTAAAAGTGATCCACTTAATCTAAGATTTGATTTCCTGTTGAAACGGGCCTCATTGGCTAATTTAGAACTATTGCAAGCAAAGTGCTTCACTACCATCTTGCCTCGCTACTGGACGGCTAACATACAAGTACCGCCGAGCTTTAGTTCGCTCAAACCGAAACTTAATTTTAATATACGATCTTTAGAAATAAGTTCGGCCATCAAGGGCATCTTGCGGTATATGTTAAAGTTATTAGAATCTTCATCATGTTATTTACGTGAGGTGTCTTTAGGAGACTGTTTAATTTATTCAAATTAAAAAAAAATTAAGTGTTTGTTTATAAAATCAAAATAATAGCTTTTTACTAAATGCATATGAACTTATACGGTACTTATAACAAAAACAAAACATTTGTTTAAATGTTTTGTCTCTCTGTCTGTTTGTTCCGGCTAAGCTCCGAAATGGACTCCGGACTTTCACTGGCAAATAGCTGATGTAGTAAAGAGCAATTTAGGCTTCTTTAATTTAAGAAAATGAATTCGGGTTCTGTCAAAAAAATTAAACGCCATGAAATCCAATAACAAATTCCATGCGGCCGAAATCGCGCGGAACAGCTAGTAAGACTATAAATTTAATGATAGTTTTTAAGTTTTATACATATTAGTCTCTTTTACTGGCTAGATCGATTATTAAAAATTGTGATTCTAAAGTCAGATTACGCTGACTTCTAGGTAGTTTAATGCTCGAGGATTGTTTTACTGGTTTTTGAATAATAGATTTTCCACTTACGTAACGAGATCATCATTATTAAAACCTAATTATATATAATATTCGTAATTTTAATAAGTGATATGCGCAAAAAAAATATATATAAATTTCTTGATTTTTAAACTAATTTTGCAAATGATTTCGTAAAAATTCAAATTTACGGGCTGTGAAACTAAAAAAGAACGAAAAACTTTACGTGGTAGTGCCTTATGTTGCAGCTGTTTCACTTAGATATTTTTTAAATTTGATTTTATATTTAAGACTGCTGTGGGTAATGATATATTAGTATGTATTTAAGTAGTATGAAGGGTTTTTACATCACACGGTGATGGTGGTTATCGCTGAGAAGTGTTGGAATTCTATTGTGGGTGGTCAAGGATCATCTGCAACGCGTATCAGCTATATTCAACTTGCTGCCCCGATACTCCTTCACATATTATATTAAGTGTTTTCATTTCTCGTCAAGCGCAAGTATTGACAGAAAATATTTAATAAAAAAGCAAATTCACAACAGTGGGATGTTTATAGACCCACCAATCTTACGGCGGAGCTTTGTAAACCTTAATAGTTATCATAAAATGAAGCGTGATACCTTCGACACCAAGAGTTTAATTGATAAGGATTTTCCAGATTTAGAAAAGAGCCATCGACTTATCTTCGAGAAAGCGCCTTCTTATTACCAGACAGATACCAACCGATTATTTGAGGCATACCCGTTTACCATTAGCATCTTTTTATTATTAATGATTAACAACACAACTGTGTCCAAATATTCAGATAATAAATTCAACGATAACGTTCCGAAATTTTCCATACATATTACTCTCAGTCAGTCAGTCAGTCTCACTGATTCATTATATTTCTCTTTAAGAAAATATTCCGAATATTTTATTGTACAAAATATAGCAACAAAAATCACTTATTTAGATTTTACCACAATATAAAAACGAAGTAAATCTTCAAAGCTTCCACTTTTTCATGTTAGTTTCGTAATTGCTCGTTATCGTTTCTATGACAATCGAGTCGTTGGTACCTGTACCCTGTTGTGTTTTAAGAAATATTTGCTTTGTGCAATATGTTATAAAATAAACATTGTAATTGCTGTTAACATAAAATTTTATCATCATAACGACCACCAACAAGCAATCCGAAAATTTGAAAACCGAAGTCGTTTCACTGAATGCTATTAAAATTAAACGAACTTTTTTGTATTCGTAAACACTACGTAAACACCTGTATTCTAACTAAAAATAGCAATTGAAAGATAATCTTCGATTTAATAATTACCTGGTTATTCAGGGTACACCGACAACACCTAGGGCTTTACATTGTAACTTTCAATGGCTTCTTCCTTGCGCACCACATTATGCTGATGTGCTCCCATAGCGCACACAACCTATTTGATGGATAGTAGGATTTCTAGCCTATTAAGGCATACGACTTAGCAAAGAAACAAACCGATTGGGTGATTGCACTTGAGGACGTAAGATATGGCTCACAACTTGCATTGTACAAGCTCCCTTATTTTTTTAAACTGAATCACAAGGGTGCGTCTTAAGGGAATAAGCATGCAGAAATAGGTGGAAGAAGGTATATTTTCGAAGTAGAAAAAAACTACCTAGATATAAATGTTAGCATCGTATTTTTACTCGACGGTGGAGGTTAATGTGCTTACCAGCCTATGTATGTATGTACATATGTATGTTCGTTCGTCAGTGCCGCTCTAGAGACCAAACGCGCGGTCCGATTTTGATGATTTTTATGTCATTCAATTTTCGAATCATTCATTTTCATTTCATTTCAATCACTACGAATCAAAATTCAATACGGCGTCAACCACGTCTGTCACGTCAACGTCATATTGCTTAAAAGAAAAAGATGTAAGTTGTCGAAATATGTCAAGTGGAGTATCATCGATTAAGTCTTTGAAAATCATATTTAATATTCTCTAGTCACTTTTCATTTTGAATGGCCATTTAGGATCAATAACGATTTAAAGTTAGTTAGCGACCATTTTCACTTTAATTTCCAAAACTTATAATAAAGGCTGTGATAGTTCTTATATAATCAGTCTGGTTTTATAAAACAATATCAAACTCACTTGTTTATTCTTAACTGGTCAAGAATCCATATTATGTACTACTTAACTACGGTATTCTACAAGGGCCGTCTTAGTGTTCATAACCCTTAATTGCTGAATATCATCTCGCAAAAGGGATCCGTCTTCACCGAACCGTTAAAAGGATACGCGTCTGTTAAGTGCTGTATCGGGGGTTCAATTCCCCGTTTTGTAATTCAATTCGGGCCAATTAGAAGTTTAGTTGTCGTCCGAACTAATACGTCTTCGATGTTAGATGAACTGAATGTTGCTTAAATGTATCGGACCCTTAAATGTGCGATTTAGTAGCAGCCTTTCATTATTACATCAAGGATAGATTGTGTTAGAAGCGATGTACCATGTAAGAAATTGGGAGTCAAATTTTGCTGCCAAATATGGTAAATGTATTTTTTTAATTCGCTATCATCATTTTCTTATTGACTGAAGTATTTGATAAAGATAATTATTTCAGTTTTAGTTAACTATTTACTGTAAAAATGCTTTTGAAATAGAGGTTGCTAGCCGTAATGGCTTAAGAGTTTTGCTGAAACGAATAGACTGGGAATAAATGAGATGATATGTAATCGTGTACTGGCGGTGTAAGAAAATCCTCTACTCCATATCATCCCGTGATTTCTTAAGACGCGACGGAGGAAAATTGAAACAGAAGACTGGCAGCAGCGCCTACCTGTTATCAACTGAAAATAACCAACCAAGCAGCCCAGCCCAGTCGTGGCAACTATGATAAAACCCCCCGAATGAGGCAATCTATAGTGGAGGCCTATGTTCAGTAGTGAAGTTTTATAGGCTGTGACGGACAGATGGCTGGCCTACGTTCAGCAGTGGCCTTTTGAGATTGTAATGAGTGAATGAATGCCTTATTAAACACGATCTGAAGTGCTGTTTACCCCGTGTTTAGAATAACAAAAATATTTTGAATATTGGTGCTCGTAGCGTCCATACACACTGTATACGTAGTAGAGCCACGTTGCAGCTATATTATGGTTGTAGCACGGGTCTGCTCGACCGGGGAAGAACCATGCTCTCAAAAAATACCAGCGTAAAATAGCAGCTTAATACTGCTGCTGTGTGTCATGTGCAGAGATCCGGAGACCCTTTCTTTTACTGGAAAAGAGGCATTCCATCTTAGTCCTAAGGGGTGACAACGCATCTGCTATTTGATTCTTAATCGAGGATACATGTAGATGTCCATGGGCCACAGCACCCACTTACCATCAGGTGGACTGTGTGCCCGTTTGTCACACTTATTCTTTATAAAAATACCAAACTACCATATCATCTGGAAATAATAGGAAGAGATCCGTGCTCTAAAGAGAGATTTTAAGAATAATCGGATTTTAGCAAAGTTTTAGATTGCATTAGTCGAAAAGACTTTTTTTAGAAAAATAGTATTGTAAATATTATTACATTCTGAACTATTCCGTTAGGAGTATGAAATTTCAAGAATAAGCTCACCATTGTTTTCCAACGCTGATATAAATCAAACCTTGTGTTTTTATTATAGGTCTGCGATTATGGGTCTAGAGTTTAAATTCGCGTATTTTTGTGAGTGATTAATATCGGGTTTATATTTAAAAAAAAAAAAACGTTTTGTTTTTCTTTACGACCCGTTTTGCAATACAGAAAACGCATGAAAAATCTATTTATAAAACACATTACTGGTTAAACCACTTAAACTGCTTAGTCTTGTTTTATAGTATGCAGTCTTAGGTTTCAGGACATGTTTTTTTTTAATAGGATAGGGTGACAAACGAGCACACAGTCCACCTGATGGTAAGTGGTTGCTGTGGCCCATAGACATCTACATCTATCCTCGATTACGAATCAAAATGCAGATGCGTTGTCACCCGTGAGGACTAAGATGGAATGCCTCGTTTCCAGTAAAAAGGGTCTCCGGTTCTCTACACTCACCATACGAAATACAGCAGCATTAAGCTACTATTTCACGCTGGTATTCTGTGAGAGTCTGGTCCTTCCCCGGTCGAGCCGGCCCATTCGTGCTACAACTATACTACTAATATAACTGCAGCATGGCTCTACCACGTATAAAAATGTAGTGTGAAATAACAAAGGCTTTAACAGCAATTTGTGCCATATAATAAAACGATTTGTAATAAAGAACGAAACTTTTCTTGGATATAGGAACCGATCTTAAACTACACGATCGTCATCTGTAAATGGTAATAATAAAATCAAGTGGTCATCGCAACAACTCCAAATTCCGCCATGCTCAGTGGCCCTGAATTTAATTCCAAGCGGGCAAAACTTGGAGAGTTACAACCTGTGGGAGTATCTGTCTTTGCACGAGGATTGCTTTACTGGATTCGTTTTCGAACAATAGATTTTCCACTTTTGTAAAGAGTACGTCATCATTAATACTTAATAGTAATCTTGGGAAATTATATGAAAGTGAAACGCAAACAGTTATTTCTCAATTAAAATCTTTAATAGATTTTTAAGTAACATAAATTCAGCTATATTATGGTTGTATTACGAATGGATTAGCTCGACCGGGAAAGGACCACGCTCACATAGAATATAGTGAGTGTAGAGAACCAGAGACCCTTTATAATGGAAACGAGGCATTTCATCTTTGTACTCAGGTGTGACGACGCATGTGCATTTTAATTTTTAACTGAAGATACTCGTAGATCTAACTATTTATGCACCATAATATCCACTTTCCATCAGAAAGACTGTGTGCTCATGTGCTGTCATTAATCTAAAAAGGAAACTATTCTGCTACTGTCAATAAACCGAACCAGTGCAATAATTTTAACTTAGATAAACGTTAATACTATTTTACCATGTTTTTATTAAGTCACTTTCTTATTCGTCATTCATTCCGAGTGGAATTTAGGATTTGATTATAACGATTTGCCTTCATCAAATCAACTTCATAGTACACTCTTAATTGCATTAAATAAGTGAGATGAAGTTTTTTAAATAATATTCTTGCATCAAATCATCCGGATTTGAGCTACTTATATTAAAAATTTCAAGTTTCTAGCTCATCGGGAAAATCGTTATAATCGATTACTTTACTTTAGACACTAGGGCCTATACATATATCAACGATTAGAAATGTAAACAAGGATGCGTTTTACCTATGAGTTATAGAATAACCCTTTACACGGCACTTGTGCTGAAATTTAATGGACACGTAAGAAAACTCACTACCCAAATCGTCCCGTTGGTGTCGTAAAATGCAACAGTGGGAAACAAACCTTAGCAGCGTTTTCCCAATAACAAGAAGCAAAAAAATACGGTCAACAATTCAGCAGCGTATCTTTGCCACTTTTAAACTAGTTTTAATGTTAATAGGTAGAAAATCATTAACTAATTTTTTACAAAAAAGGCCTAAAAATTTAGCTTTCATGTTGAAATATCTTGTTATTTATTTAAAATTGCTTTATTATAAAAATTTCATCTTTGTCATTTAATTTTGTTATTTAAACAACAATTAAATAATTTTTACTGACTTATCTACAGATATACATTACGCTTACTTAACTATAATATATTGTATTCATTGCATATCTTGATCCAAGCGCTAATCCCGCTGAAAACTCTTTCAGTTGGGCGGCGCTTCAGGCGTGGCGATCATGGATATAGCCGTATCCGTATATCCGTCTGCGTAGTTATATCCGTGCGCATATCCGCGCGGGGGCGGATCAGCCGGATCACCAACAGGTGGGGGATGAGCCGGCTATAGATCCGCCCACCAGTTGCCACGTGCTTTAATATTTCTAACTTTGTCGCTTACTTTTTGTACGGTTGTGAAACGGCGCGCTTTTTAAAGCTGTTTTGCTTCGTATACCTACTATAGGAAAATCACGGCAATGTTCTATGCAAAGTGTTCTGTTCTTGTATTTATTTATATATTTTTTCATTAATATTACTGACTAATACCTTTATAAGAAATAATAATATTGTATAAGTAATTTACTTTATTAATCTTAGTAGGTACGTATGAAAATTTCCTTTGACTCTCTCTCTTTGGATTTATCTTTGCCTAAATTTGTAACAAAGTTTAATATTCATTGTAATTAGGTAGAGTAATTTGTCACTAATAACTGCTACTCTAATTATCAAAACTGGTTTTAAGGATTTACTGTTTGCGCACATAAAACAAAATTACAAGTTTAATTCCATTATTAATATATAGCCAATTCATGAGCCCCAAATATATCGTCGATGTGAATTTATTGGTCCATTTTCCAATTTAATGATCTAAATTGACAAAAGCAGTCGTTTTGCCCGCCAGAACTTCGCCCGGGTGTCATTATTGCTGTATCAATCAGTGACAATCTACGACACAGTTGTTATACGCGAGGGATACCAAGCTTGAATTTGACTGCTAGTTTATTTTATGGTAATCACCCGAGGTGCTGTGAGAACGCGAAGTTGAAAACTTTAGTCCATTACTATTTTATAAAAGGGTACCGTGGGTTAGGGTATATCTTGTTCTCGTCTCGTTTCAATTTGTATATTAAATAAAAGTATTAAGTGTATAATGCCCTTTTTAACCGAGTTAAAAACACGAGGAGGTTTTGTTTTGTTCCGCCATTCTAGATTCCATGGTGACGTCAATAGATTAAAAATATTTTTATGGCACTATTCGGTTTTAAAAAATTTATACAAAAATTATAGTGGTACATTATTACCCCAGAATTCATTTAAATCTCTTTGTTTAAAACACTATTTAAAAATGGGTGTCATACCATATTCCGACGTGGTAACCTGTGGTAACGCAACACATAAAGCTCGCAATAGGGTATTCCATTTTCAAAAATTTTAATGAAATGAATCCTAGAATGATAGTAATCCACTATAATTTTTATATATTTTTTTAAAACCGAATAGTGCCATAGTAATTACTTTTAATCTATCGTTTTAAATTTTTGCGTGAAAACGCTAGCCGGCATGATGTTCAACTCGTCACGTCACTGCCTAGAATTTTGCCGGTTTTGCAAAGGAATAAGATACTTTTTAATGTTTAATAATGACTTATATCGTTTAAATCATTGTGTTGTGCCTGAATACAAAAATACGAGCACAAGAACGCCGGGAAAGTTATGGATTCAACTGCCAACTGATTTAAATATAAGAAATACTTTGTTAAAACTGGCAAGAAAATACCCGAATACATTGTACACAAAAACTAGACTATTCTTCTGTGAAGATTATTTTGATGTAAGTATTTAACTATCGTTTAAACAAAACAAAACATCATGAGGTGAAGGGTATCGCAAGTCATTTTATAATGAATTACTTTAACTTAGATATTATAACTAATGATTGCTATAATGTAATTATATATAGACTAAACTATGATAGGTGATATAGCTACTAAACTATGTTTTATCAAAATACACTCTGACCTGCTAGTGTACTTTTGTGTAAACAAAAGTTCGTAATAGGTATTTACATTGATGTTTTAACATTCCTCAACCTAGCAGGGATTTTGCAGAAATTGGGATTGCATGCAAAAATTTTTGCCACTTATTTATCCTTGGTAGATTAGTACTTTTTGCTTTTACGAATTCGTCTTCCATGATGCCTTTTCAATAAAATTTAGAATAAAACTCAATAATCGTAATGATAACTTGAAAATTTTCGAAATAACACAGCACATTAGCTAGTTCTCTTAATCACTGATACAGAATACTACCCTTAGCAGGGATCAGTGACGTCACGAAAGAATGGCCGTCAGCGTTTTGCAGATTTGAGGGACAGACAAAAATATATATTCATAAAATTGAAATATAAAATTTATAATGCAATTTTATAAATAGCAATCAATATTTCTCGTTTACTTTTTTACAAAATCTGTCATAAATGTATATTTTTTTACATGGTGTAAAATACCCTATATATTGAGGGGACGCAACTAAAGAACGCACTGCACTTATTAGGCTTAATTACTTCCGTAGTCGAAATTTCGACTTAAAGAATAGATAATTAAGGTAAACAACGATTGTTATACAGAGTTATCTTATAAAGTGTAGCCAAATTTTAAACTTAAGTTCAAATATATAAATAATGATATACCATTATTTTAGTTTTTGAAAATACAAGTAAATAGGGCTTCCACTTTTATTTGAAATTATACCAATTTGAATATGATTCATAGGCTACAAAGTTTTTACCTACCAGTCGACCCTTACAAATGTGTGTAGGGTTGCCACCTTTTCTTTGAGTAAATAAGCTCAAAAATAAAGTACGACAAGCTAAAATAAATTATTATTTATTTGACTTGTTATTTTATAATTGCAATATCTTCACAGTCTATCTTTAAGTTAACACTCTGCTCCACTGTTTTAATGTTAAAGTGATGGGAATGAATAGACACAAAATGTGTACAAATTTACAAAATCATAGCTAAAAAGAACAATATTTTGCCCGTGTATAATTCGTTCTTTAAGTTAACATTAAAATAACCCTTCTTTTTGCTTCGCCGTAGTCGGATGAAAAGTAATAATAATGGTGGAAACCGTACCTAATGAAATAACCAAGGAATTAATGTTAAACGACCAAGGATTTAGTGTCATAGTTAATAAAAGAGTTTTAACATTACAAGACCTGCAATTAGAAAGTACTAGTACAAGTCCTTCGTAGTCGCCAAACTTTGTTCCATCAGATTACCATTTTTCCTTAATTTAGATAATTTCCTACAAGGAAAAAAAGGAGGCTGTACAAATTGCTTTCATAGACTTTAGAATCCAGGTAGTTCTATCGCAGAGGCATTAATGATCTTTCCTCGAGATTTCTTTTATAGAACTGTGGCCGTATAAGAAACAAACGAGCACACGGTCCACCTGATGGTAAGTGGTTGCTGTGGTCCAAAGACATCTACATTAATGCTCGGTTACAAATCAAAATGCAGATGCGTTTTCACCCGTTAGGACTGGATTGGAAAACGGGGTGGAAAATGGGTCACCGGTTCTCTATACTCACCACACAAAACACAGCAGCGTTAAGCTGCTATTTTACGCTGGTATTCTGTGAGAGCGTGGTCTTTTCCCGGTCGAGCCTACCCATTGGTGCTACAACTATACTACTAATATAACTGCAGCATGGCTCTACCACGTAAAAAATCTGAAATTTAAAAGCAATGGGGTGAATTCTTCGGTTAAATTAATATATTTTTATTTGTTTTTATTTTGTTATTGTTGGTTTGATTTGTTTTTTATAAAACGGTAATACTCGTATCATACTTTGACCCTTAATAATATAAATCGTCGTAATAAAATGTTTTAATTAAATGCGGAGTATTTGCGTAAATATAAGAAATTATTAGATTATAACGATCAGTTCAGATGCCCTGTAATGTATATGGAAAATTCCAGTGTTTTTCTCTTACAGGAAAGCTTTGTTTATTTTCATCGACAAGTATGTTTTGAAGATGAGAGACTTTTATTGAGATAATGTTATTATGTCATTTTAAGAAAGAAATTTAGCAAAGCTACTTAAAGACAACTGATTCCAGTATAATATTTGTCTTAAATTTATAAGCACCACTCAATCTAAAGTAGTACATGCGATTAATCGAGGGATGATACATATATACATACATAGTGATGCATAATGTTTTCTAATTTATTTTATTAGAAATAAAATGTATAGGAGAACGCAAATAAATAAACTTTTTATACAAGAATTAATTTATAATAATAATAATGTCCTCCAGACCGAATTTTGGCCACAGCGGCCTGCCTCAACGGAGGCTGGCCATCGGGGCAGGACAGGATTATAGTACCCAAGTGTATGCGCAAGCACAGGTGCACTCTCTATTCCCTCACTCTCATAATCCGGGCAACTACTGAGAATTTCTTGACGGAAAAACTCACTAATTAATTTTCTGGCCCGACCCGGGATTCGAACCCAGGACCTCATAATCAGCAGTCGCACTACCACAACCACTAGACCAACGAGTCAGCAAGAATTTATTTTTACCTAATATGCAAGCGGATAAGAATCGCCAGCGACATTAGAAAATCCATTCGGTGCCACCCGGGCTTCGTAATTATATCTCTTGAAACTTCGAAATTTGAAAATTGTTTCTCAAAACATCGAAATTAAAAAGTATCTGCTTGCTCACATCATACTTAGATCCGTGCTAGCTCTCTGGTTAAGCGCTCGCTGTAAGCACGGTACCCGAGCAACCCGTGTTCGACACCCGCCGACGCCTATGAAATTATTAATTGAAATTTTAAGTGCTGATTACCTACGTTTCTGGCGGTGAAAGAAAACATCGTGAGAAATCCTGTACGTCTGAGAAATAAAAAAATACCAACCTCACGTCCTGGTGAAAGTAAATAGCTACTAGTCTGTGAGCTCTGAGTTTGAATAGCAGGTTAAAACAAAAAATGTGGATATTTTTGAGTTTAAAAAGTTCACTGCTGAATATGGGCCTTGATTGTCACGCTCGGTAGGTGGGTGGGTAGCCACAGCTTTTTTATTTTTTTTTTAAAATTTGAGTCCATCCAGATTGTTATCGGATGGAAAGACAGACGCCGGAAAACGATTTCACACCCGTGCTGTACCCGTCACGAAAGACGAAGTAAACCGTTTGGGTCGAATTCGTGAAACATCGATAATAATATATAACAATGCCGTATAACTTTTTGATCATAATATATTTTTTCTTTCTTTTTCACAATCAAGATTACTTAGAAGTTACAAAAATGTTATCTTAAAAATATAGTGCATATATCAATAAATTTTTAAATAAAATAATCGTCTTACATAGGTATTGTCGATATCATAAATGCATACTAGCAACATTATACGTTCCCACACATAAGTATCCCCAGTTATTTGTTGGCGTTCGTTGTCTAAGACCCAAATTA
The DNA here is from genome assembly GCA_036936625.1 of Parnassius smintheus behrii. Classification (NCBI taxonomy): domain Eukaryota; kingdom Metazoa; phylum Arthropoda; class Insecta; order Lepidoptera; family Papilionidae; genus Parnassius; species Parnassius smintheus. The sequence continues at coordinate 19,328,464 of JAUPFT010000002.1, read as the reverse complement.
ATAGTCTAAACTTGGTTGGATCCCGCACGCGTTCGCTCGCCTTACTCCTAACTTAGTCGCCAATTAATTTATTGCGCCAACTTTACTTTGCATTCTTTACCCAAACTCTTATACGTCTTCGCTAGCTATGGTGTGGTCATGCTTTTAGGAAATTCTCCATGAAATATACGGTGTTATACATCATTATAAGACACTCTAGTACGACAGTATATCATAAGAAATAAACAAGAGAAAAAAATATCCAAAAAGAAAAGTTTTATTTATGTATACTTTCGATATTGTAATAAATGTTAAGACCTTGTACTAATCCTTATGTTAGTAATTAATCATTATTATGAGAAAAGTTTTTCAATAAACTTTTGGCTTTAAAAAAAATAAAAAAAAATTGAAAAGAATAAAGCTTGATATTTTTAGTAATATTTTACGTTAAATGGGGGAAAATATATTCATGTGGCAACAATAATTCTTTATACAAGACGCCTATGCCGCGCCGCGATAACCGCGTGCGAAGGAGATTTATTTCGTGAACTTGTTAAAACTTCATAATTTGTCGGCATTATCGGCACAGTGTGTGCAAGGGTCTCTGATACTCGTATCGGATGCTTACTTGGGCATGTGTTATTGATAAAAAGCTTTGAAAGATGCCTAATATATCTCTTCAAATCTGCATGTAAATTAGGATATAAATGAAAATTTAAACACATTTTTTTTAATTTGTTCGTCTAAAATTTATTTAAAAATGTATATTAAAACACTAGCATACGTTTTTTTTATAGAATGAAGGCGACAAACTAGGACACAGCCCACCTGATGGTAAGTGGATGCTGTGGGCCATAGACACCTAAATCTATTATCGATTTAAATCAAAATGCAGATGCGTTGCCACCTTTCAGGACTAATATGGAATGTCTCATTTCGAGTAAAAAGGATATCCGGTTCTTTACACTCACCATATGAAACACAGTAGCATTGAACTGTTATTTTAAGCTTGTATTCTGTGATAGCGTGTTCCTTTCCCTTGCGAGCCGCCCCATTTATGCCGTAACGATAATATAGCTATATTATCGTTACGGCATAAATGGGGCGGGCATAAATATCGGATGCTTACTTGGGCATGTGTTATTGATAAAAAGCTTTGAAAGATGCCTAATATATCTCTTCAAATCTGCATGTAAATTAGGATATAAATGAAAATTTAAACACATTTTTTTTAATTTGTTCGTCTAAAATTTATTTAAAAATGTATATTAAAACACTAGCATACGTTTTTTTTATAGAATGAAGGCGACAAACTAGGACACAGCCCACCTGATGGTAAGTGGATGCTGTGGGCCATAGACACCTAAATCTATTATCGATTTAAATCAAAATGCAGATGCGTTGCCACCTTTCAGGACTAATATGGAATGTCTCATTTCGAGTAAAAAGGATATCCGGTTCTTTACACTCACCATATGAAACACAGTAGCATTGAACTGTTATTTTAAGCTTGTATTCTGTGATAGCGTGTTCCTTTCCCTTGCGAGCCGCCCCATTTATGCCGTAACGATAATATAGCTACAGCACCACGTAAAAATATTAAATATATCTTATAAAAGTATTAATTGTAATTATCTACTGTTCATAAAATCTTAAGAACTTGAAGGCGGAGGCATTCGATATACGAATAATATTTTTAGATAGGTACTATAAACGGTTGCAGAAGTGAATGGCAGAGTCGGAAAGGGACGTCCTAGGCGAAAATTTATCGACCAAATTGGAGATTTATTAAAAACGGGCCAAATTAGGAGTACCCTTAACCAACGAGCATGTATGCGTAGGTGTATGGATGTGAAGGAGGCGGGAGAGGTGTGTCAGGATCGTGCCAAATGGAAGTCTGTGGCCTCTGCCTACACCTCTGGGTGACAGGCGTGAGTGTTTATGTTTTACTATAAACGGCTGATTATTCTATGATTACGTTTTTCAGAAATTAGTTAACTTAATAGTTTATATAATGGAATTATTAATACACTTATCAGCAGTTTAAAAAAATAGATAGCTAAATTTTATAGTAAAAAGAATTACACATAATATATATTATTGAAACAAATGGAATAGGATGGTTTTCGATTTCCTAATAGACAATGCTTTTGAAGGTAACATTATTTAATGCCGAAGAACACATTCCCGTTAAGGCAATTCTAATTAGGCCTTCCTTATTTATGATTCATAAGCCGATGTACAATAAATTCTCGCGGAATCTTTCCGTCCCACATGTGCCAGTAAGCCGGGGCATTAGCGAATGTTGAATGTTGGTTCTCGCCTAATAAGAGACGGGATGTAAGGAATCGCTCTGATTACTATATTATTTATTACGCTACGTGCCGCCCGTGTAAACGCTTCCTAATACTCCTATCTGTAAGCATGTCTTAGAACCGTTTCGTGGTAACTGTTGTAGAGAAACTTGCAAACTTAATATAAAGGTTTATGTGACCTTAAAAGCGAAAAAGTTCTAGCAGTCTAAAAGGTTAAGGCAATCCATCAAATGGAGTAACGATTAACTTAGATGTAGGCGTGAGAGCTAGCGATAATATTTAAAATTATGCTTTTATTAATATGTTTTTATTCTAAAATGAGTTTTCGTTTGCTACCTTATTCTAAAAGTTGTGTAAAACGTATTCAGGCACTCAATAAAATCAACATTTATGTGACTATTAAAACATCGTATGCGAGCCTAAACTTTTTATTCACAACACATATATAAATACACACACGCACGCACACACACACCAATCTCCCCTTATGGTTTCTATACTCTTCGGTCTCATAAGGCAAAGCAGCGGTGATAAGTTAGCTTTAGACGCTCATACATATTGGAGATCATAATACACTAGACCTGTCATTGGAAACAATAATATACGGAGCGCATTACAACAAAGATTTTCGTTTCCATATCTAAAACCATCTTTCCATTACTATTGGTTTTTATGTGGAATGCCGCAACAGAGCTTTTCAAGCACTGTACCGTTGCTGTAACGAACTGTCTCGCTTCCAAATTCAAATAATAAGTTCTAGAATTCGTTTGCAAAAAATTTGAAGGTGTTTTGTTTTGCAAAAAAAATGAAGGAGTTTGAAGGTGTAGAATGTAATAGAATATTTTTTTTGTTTAAACGCCCCATTCATTTAAAGATATGCAAATATACTTTCTTAATTACTATTAATTATCTTTTACTTTAAATTCTTATTTGAACGTTCTGATTTCTTTCTATATTGTCTATAGTGGTGACTTAATGTAGATACTACACGGAACGGCCGCGTGTGTTGTGACAACTATAAAAAAAATTCAGAAAAATGTTTCTAGAAAGAAAGGCTTACAATAGATGGCTATATAACTACCGACGTACAATAACTAAACCGGTGACGTGCGAGACGTCTGATACTGCTGTCGCCAACCCGTCCGCCGAGCGTGCCGATTATGGCAAGCCCTTCCTACAACGTAAGAGACCCTGACTGAAGAGATAGCAGACTACTGGATAGCAGTGCGCTTTTACGGGCTGAGGAAGAAGATACTGGCTGTAAAATGTGTATTTTAGTTTCTTTAAAAAATAACTACGCCATGAAAGCATACTTTTCATGAGTATTTGCATATTTCAAGTTTTAGGAGTTAAAAAAATAATATATATATAATATATAATATATATATATATATATATATATATATATATATATATATATATATATATATATATACGCATACAATTAGTTAATATAAAATAAAAATATAGTAAACTCTCATCTAAACGATTTCGGTGAAGTCATTTAATGTATTAACCGGTTAAAATAAATTCAGCGAGTGCATGTTGACAAAGCGTAGTTTGAATAATGACTCTCATATTTCGCCGTATCTCCACTCTTCTTATTGCCGAAGGGGATAAGACATAGAAATTTTGCTTTATATGCCACCTTTGAGCTTACGCTGTCTACCGCGGAACGTTTTACGCGATATCACGATGATTTTAATGAATATGTTTGTGTTTTTACTTTGCGAATTAAATTTTGCTTTAGCTTATTAGAGTATAAGCATACATTTATAACCAAACCTAGGGAAGAGTTTGGAATATTTTGTATCATTAATTTAGTAAAGACGAGGGGAAGTAAAGTGAGGTTGAATGTAAAATAACCAATAAACAAATTTCGTATTCAGTCAATCACTCATGGCAATATGCTAGACAAATGAAATGTTGTATAAGCAGAATATAAAATACTGGTCAATCACGGACACACTCAGCAAAGTATATGATATTCAGTGTAAAATAGTAGCTTAATGCTGCTGTGTTTCGTATAGTGAGTGTAGAGAACTGGAGACCCTTTTTACTGGAAACGAGGTGGACTGTGTGCCCGTTTGTCACCCTATCCTATAAAAAAATTATTGCTTGTTGAAATGGTCACGATTATGACCTAAATAACTGTGTAACCTTAGAAGCGATAAAATATACTTTATTTATTTCATTATTATCAAACATTATCAAACAACAAAACTATGTTTACCATAGATGTTTGCTTGTTTCTGATAACCTAAATAAATAAAGGTAGTAATAGTTTTTTTTTTTAAATTAAATGATGAATATAGTAAAAAAAGCGTATACAGGATTATTATTGACTCTTTTTTACCGTACGTAGTCGATTTTATAATTTCAATTGCTGAAGAAATTAAAAAGTCTGTTGCAAACTAAACGTTAAATAAAATGGTAACTAATCCAATGTTCTTAATATTATATCCAAACTAAATATAACAAACGTACTTCTGTACAATCCAAAAGCTGAAAATCGCATAATGGACTTTTAAGCACAGCATTCTTTCCTCGTCTTTATAAAGTAGACCCGCGCGTCGTGAATCAACCTCGCTAAACGTAATCTACGACGCACTGAATTATTATTTATAAGGTAATTACAAAAACACTCTCACGCACGCTATCTCTTCCAGTGCTAATGTTATTTATGTGGGGATGAACGTGGATGGGTAATTTTTGCATATCGCCCCTAAATATCGACGGAGGAATTGAATGATAAGCATGATGTTTTGTGAACAGACAATCTATTATTTCGTTAAGGAAACGACAGAATATTTGTCGTCGAAATATGTTTTAAATCTTTTAAATCGTTTTCTGTTACTGTATAGATATTTTTATTTTTGTAAGTTACCAAAGTTTCTTTATTACAAAATTTAAAATAAATATTAAAAATAGTTAACTACAAATTTCGTGGTTAACAAAAATAATTATTATATTACCTCATCATCATCTTTCTTACAGCCTGTCAAAGTCCAATGCTGAATATAGGCCTCCCCTTTAGATTGCCCCATAGATTGCCCTATAGATTGCCCCATAGATTGCCCCATAGATTTCCCAATAGATTGCCCCATAGATTTCCCCATAGATTGCCCCATAGATTGCTCCATAGATTGCCCCATAGATTAGACATAGACATAGACATAGACATGCATTTATTCAGCAATTTACACTCATACAGTTTTGATACAGAAAATAAAATAATACATAAAAACATCAAAGATAAAAGTAAATAACAAAAAACAGTCATAAAATGATCCAATTTCATGAGTGATGTGATGCTGAAAGGGGCACTGACTCAACATAATGCTATCGCAGGATTGCGGTAGCGTTGGTTTTCAGCAATGCCCATTGAGGTTGGACTCGCCTGCGAGGATAGTATGTTCGCTTTATTTCTATTTTCGAGCAAGATGTTATCAAAATAATAAAATAAAATAATGGTAATGAAAAAGGATGGGAACTTTATTTATGCAGTAGGTATATATAAATGTATATAATAAATAATATAATGAGAATTTACAATAAAGCAATATAGGTATTTATATTATACTATGAAAATATAATGCAGCTATTTTATCCGCCCTAAATGTTAACGTGACAAAAATATTCTTTTACTTTTACCTTGAAAAGGCTGATGGTATTTAGTTGGCGGATAGGTGGGGGCAAGTTGTTCCAGCATTTAGTAGCTGCATATCGGAAACTACCACGGAATGCTGCCGTTGTGTGTTTTGGTATTGAAAGGACATTTGATTTTGTTCGAATGTCCTTAAAATTACCGTCCTTGCGCCATTTTAGTTTTTCTAATAGATACCCGGGCTTTTTGTTTTGAAAGACACCGAACATTATTTTATTGTGGGGATATCTATGGGGCAATATATGATTTACTCATATATTGCCCCATAGATATCCCCACAGACTGACCCATAGATTTCCCCATATTGCCCCATAGATTTCCCCATAGATTACCCCGTAGATTTCCCCATACATTTCCCCATAGATTACCCAATAGATTTCCCCATAGATTTCCCCATAGATTGCCCCGTAGATTTCCCATAGATTACCCCATAGAATTCCCCATAGATTGCCCCATAGATTGCCCCATTGATTTCCCCATAGATTGCACCATAGATTGCCCCGTAGATTTCCCCATAGATAGCCCCTTAGATTTTCCCATAGATTGCCCCATTTATTTCCTCGTATATTGCCCCATAGATATCCCCACAGACTGACCCATAGATTTCCCCATATTGCCCCATTGATTTCCCCATAGATTACCCCATAGATTTCCCCATAGACTGCCCCATAAATTTCCCATAGATTACCCCATAGAATTCCCCATAGATTGCCCCACAGATTTCCCCATAGATTAACCCATAGATTTCCCAATAGATTGCCCCATAGATTTCCCCATAGATTGCCCCATAGATTGCTCCATAGATTGCCCCATAGATTTCCCCATAGACTGCCCCATAGATTTCCCCATTGATTGCCCCATTGATTTCCCCATAGATTGCTCCATAGATTTCCCCATTGATTGCCCCATTAATTTCCCCATAGATTGCCCCATAGATTGCCTCATAGACTTCCCCATAGATTACCCCATAGCATTCCTCATAGATTGCCCCATTGATTTCCTCATATATTGCCCCGTAGATATCCCCACAGACTGACCCATAGAATTCCCCAAATTGCCCCATAGATTTCCCCATAGATTACCCCGTAGATTTCCCCATACATTTCCCCATAGATTACCCAATAGATTTCCCCATAGATTTCCCCATAGATTGCCCCATAGATTTCCCATAGATTACCCCATAGCATTCCCGATATATTACTCCATAGATTTCTCCATAGATATCCCCATAGATAGCCCCATAGATTTCCCCATAGATTGCGCCATAGACTTCCCCATAGATTTTCCCATAGATTACCCCATAGATTTCCCCATAGATTACCCCATAGATTTCACCAGAGATTTCCCATAGATTTCCCCATATATTGCCCCATATATTAACCCATAGATTTCCCCATATATTGCCCCATAGATCTCCCCATATATTAACCCATAGATTTCCCCATAGATGGCCCCATAGATTGCCCCATAGACTTCCCCATAGATTTCCCCATAGATAGCCCCATAGATTTCCCCATAGATTGCCCCACAGACTTCCCCATAGATTTCCCCTTAGATTGCCCCATAGATTTCCCCATAGATTGCCCCATAGATTGCCCCATAGATTTCACCATAGATTTCCCCACAGATTTCCCCATAGACTTCCCCATAGATTGTCCCATAGAATTTACCATAGATTGCCTCATTATTTCCCCATAGATTACCCCATAGATTTCCCCATAGATTGCCCCATAGATTGCCCCATATATATCCCGTTAGATTTCCCCATAGATTACCCATAGATTGCCCCATAGATTGCCCCATAGATTTCCCCATAAACTGCCCCATAGATTGCCCCATAGATTGTCCCATAGATTGCCCTATAAATTGCCCCTTTAATTGCCCCATAGATTGCCGCATTTGCAATATTTTATAGAATATGGGTGAGAAACGAGCACACGGTCCATCTGATGGTGTGGATGTCATTAATCTTCAATCAAGAATCAAAATCACTGTCACTCACAGTCACTCCTGAGGACTAAGATGGAATGACGACTCTCATATTTTATTTCCAGTAAAAAAGGGCCTTCGGTTCTCTACACTCACCATACGAAACACAGCAGCATTAAGCTGCTATTTCACGTTGGAATTCTTTGAGAGTGTGGTCCTACCCCGGTCGAGCCGACCCATACGTGCTACAACCATAATACTATTTTTCTGAAATTATAAATCATATACAAAAATGTAATATATTACATTTTATTTATTTCATAATAGGTATGCTCCTATGAAATTTCCGTTCTGCAGTACTGGCCATTTAAAATCAAAATAATTTAATTTGTGTATAGCTAAGAATTCTAATTTCAAATAAATTTTATTTTCAAAACATGGAATTCCTTTTTCTACTTCTGCTTTTTCCAGAATATATATTCCATGCGAAGTTCTACCAGTTACACACAGACACAATTACATACTTGGCAAATAGTAACCGCAGTTTTTTATTATTTTCTGTTGTTTTCAGAAATATAACAACGACACCCATGAGATGGTAGGGGTTGGTGGATTATTTTACGCCACGGGGTGACGGAAATATGTAATCTATATGTATGATATTATAAATGTTACCTCACCACCTATTTTAAGGTCACTGATGGTAACCGGCAACCGGTGTTTGATCTAACTATTTTTATAGGAGAGGTAGCAAACGAGCATACGGCTCACCTGATGTTTAATGACTACCGCCACCCATGAACAACTGCAACACCAGGGGAATTGCAGGTGCGTTGCCGGTCTTTTATATTTCTAGAAGGTCCCTAAGTCGTATCGGTCCGGGAAAATCGCCGGTGGTAAACTATTCCACGGATTGGTAGTACGCGGAAGAAAACTCTAAGTGAAACGTGTAGTGGTGTGGATGGCATCGGAAGTTTTGCCGCGACATGCGTTCATGAAATTTGGCGGCTAGTTTTAATCTGAACAATTCCTCAGAGCAGACGCGAAAGAAAATGCGAAGGGATGCAACATCTCTTCGAAGGCCTATGTTCAGCAGTGGACTTGTGAAGGGCCGTAATGAATGAAAAAAATCTCTTCGCAGCGCCAGTGAATCGAGCCTATCGGAAAGCACTCAGTCGTCGACGATTCGAGCACTGGATGCGGTCAATGGAAGGAGCTGGCACTGGGGTGGTTTTCTTGAAGGTCCCTAAGTCGTATCGGTCCGGAAAATTTTCTGGTGGTAGTCGATTCCACAAGGAACTTGTGCGAGGAAGAAAACTCCTTTAAAAACGCACGGCGGTGGACCGCCAGTAATCCAGATGATATGGATGGTATCGCGAGTTTTGTCGTGATGTGCGACGGTGAAATTTATTTATTTATTTATTTATATTTCCTACTTACATTTACCATTACAGGGAAAACCTAAATCGATAAATGTAGCATCTCAATTACAACATAATAATTAATTTAAATAACAATACATAATAATTAATTTCAATGACAATACATTACAATCAATTGTATACTACAATTTAAGAATAACATATTGTAAATAATGTCACTTTTGCGAATTCACTCCGTGAACACGAAAATAAGTCCAACTTCTCAGCTACCAAATTTAGTATGTGTATCGTTCGCGTGAGGGGGGTATTGCGAACCAGTTTAGTCCTGCCGCGTGGCATCGCAAGCAAGCTCGGCCGTCGTCGCCGCTGTACATACCTATCAGGCACGCATAAGCCTATCCACTGCAGCACACCCGGGTTGCTGATGTAACCACGGAACACCCTTAAAATGTAGATTACCAGCGCTAGATCTCTTCTAGTTTCCAACTTGTTGTATCCAACCATACCTAAAACAAACAAGGTTGGATACATCAAGGGGTAGGATGGATAAACCCCATAAAGCTTATGATATATAAATCGCGTGAATTTATTCTGAATGCGCTCCAGCATAAGATTGTATTTATTTTCATGTGGAGCCCATATTGCTGAGTTACACTCCAGCTGACTTCTTACTAGAGCATCATACAGCACTGAGATTGCTTTAATGTTGGTAAATTTTACTGCTCTGCGAATGATAAACCCTAGTCGTTTATAAGCTTTCTTACATATATTCATGATGTGCTCCCGGAATGTCAATTTGACATCCATCTGGACTCCAAGATCCCGGACTGATTCCTCCCTCTTCATTAGCTCGCCATTCACCTTATAGTTGTAATGGAGTGGTGCCCTTGCACGACTAAATGATAGAATAGAGCATTTTGAAATATTAAACTGCAGTTTATTTTTATGGCTCCATTCAACTACTTGGTCGATATCTTGTTGAAGGTGCCGACAATCATCCTCAGTCTTGATGGCTAAAAGCAACTTTAGGTCGTCTGCAAATAACAGACATTTAGCCTCTCTTACTACTTCGGGTAGATCATTAATCATTATGTTGAACTCTAACGGCCCTAAATTACTACCTTGACTCACGCCAGACCTAGTAAAATAAGGCTCCGACCGGTACCCGCCATACTCCACATACTGTTTTCTATCTCTCATGTAACTTGCAAAAAAATGAAGCAGTTTAGGTGTGCAGCCAGCTTTCGCCATCCTTGACAGTAGGATATCGTTATCTACCAAGTCGAACGCCTTCCTAAAATCAAAGTAGGCGGCATCTACCTGCAACCCTGCATCAACATGAGGAACCAAATACGTCATGGCATTTAAGAGGTTACTAGTTGTGCTCCTCTCTAGCCGGAAGCCGTGCTGGGCGTCCGATAATTGCGGTGCAACTTGTTCCTGTACACTTCGCTGAATGGCTCCCTCAATTGTGCGGTTGGAATTAGTCCGAACAATTCCTCAGAGCACTCCTCGTGGTAGATGCGATAAAAAACACAAAGAGATGAGATTTAAATCTCTAGAGTTTAAAACATTTCAAACATTTAACAAAAATATTAGAATTACTTCGCGAAAGAAATACGTTGAACATAGAGTTAATGTTTATTACGGCAAGAGGACGAGAAAATACCTAGTACCACGTATTTTCAATGAGATATTTTCTGAAAATGAATGTCTTAATAAAGAAATATTTAAAAAGAAGTTAAAAGCGTGGTTGCTGGATAATTATATGTATAATAATTAATATTGTCTTAATTAAAGTTATAGTTTTAAATTAATTTGATACTTTAAATATGTTTAATGAGTTTAAATATTTATAAGGTTACATATAATAATGTATGTAACAATATAATAGCGCTTAATTTTAATTAGTTTAAATCTTTTAAATTAGTATAAATTTAATATTCTTATTTTTAAGTTTTTCAGGATTACATTTTAAATTACAGTTTATGTGTATTTTAAATTCTTAAGAACAGTATGTACATAAAATGTAAGAGGGTGATGTATTCACCAACAAACTGCCCTGCAGTTTGACGAAAGTTGTACAAAAAATAACCGACTGTAATTTTGTGTAATAAATAAAAAAAACACCTCTTCTCAGTGCCAGTGAGTCAATCCAATTAGAAAGAGCCTGGTCGCCGACAATTCGAACTGCTCTGCGCTGGATGCGATCAAATGGAATGAGCTGGTACTGGGGAGCCCCAACTTAGAGATGGGGGTAATATTCCATGTGAGGTCAAACCTGCGCCTTGTAAAGTTGCAGGCGGTGTGCCTGCATGGAAAACTGTCCCGCTCTACTGAGCACGCTAAGCTTTACTTCTATATTAACTTCAATTTAGTAATACTATAAATGTTCGCCGTCTCATGGATATTGTAAGAGGCGATTGGATACGCCAAAATATTCCGATGATGGCTATGTAACCGTGTCGTTTTCGCCAGTCGTAAAATACCCGACAAGGACCTATTGCGAGGGCAACTAGCGTCAGAGAATTCACAGAAGACTACCAGACCTCTGTGTGACTGGGACTGTGATCGTCAAGCTTGCCAAGCGTGATTAAGACAAATTATCTCTCCAATAAGAGAGACTCACCTCCATCTGAAGACTTCTATGGGCCTATGATGAAGAAGAAACAAGATTATAAATGTGAAAGTATATTTCTTGAAATGTTTATCCTTCAATCACGGATGAACGACTGGCTGGATTTTAATGAAATTTAGCATGGAAGTCGATTATGTTGTCGACTAGTCAGTTTACCACTGATACTACTAACGTACTAGAACAGACACCGTGAACAAAATCTGTGTGGCATTGCGTTACGCCTGGACGGAGGCACAAAGTACTTTTTACGGCACAGAATGAGTAAGTTTGAGTCTCTAGTCGCGGCTCTAACGTGTATTGCAAACAGCCAAGTCTGAGCGTCTATTCTAGTATGTAGAACACGACTTTTACAATAGCATTTCAATGTCTTTTTACAATAATTATTATTAAAGTTTAATTAAAGCTTAGCGAAGCGGGCAGGTCACTTAATTGATAATGTACGATCGTGGTGGATAGAGTGACGGCGTTAGCTTTAGTATAGTTCCTATTGTGAAATTTAGAATTCTTTTGATGATGGCGTAAAAAAAGTTAGCAGTTTTCAGTACTTGTTAACTTATTTGACAGTGAACGAACAAGTTTAAAACAGTAATTAAATAAGACTGCGTAGAAAAGTTTACAAAAACAAAAATTACACTCTATGTCACTCCCAAAATTAAGACGAATCTAATGGCACCTCATATGTCAAAATCAAAAAGTATATCCCACAGAACGTGCCAATATAATACACATATATACATACATACTCTCGAAAAGCATTACTCTCGTTTAGGGCAGTCGGTTAAAAATATGGCGTCAGTAAATTATAGTGGCAATTTGCCGGCTGTGTAACTCGAAAAACTGACAACGGGTGTGGAGGTAACGTTATCGAGTGGCGGCCTCGAACCGGTAAGCGAAGTGAAGGGCCTCCACTAGATGGAGCGACGATTTGATGAAACATTTAGGAAGTCAATAAAAGCAGGTAGCTTAACTACCCTCTTTGGTTGGATGGCGGTGCAGCCACGGACCAGATCCACCGCTGGGTTTAGGAAAGCTGGTGCTTCCGTATTGACCTCAGGGGCATCCAATACGTTGGTAGAGTTGAGGCTGTGGATGAACGCGCACCTTGTGTTCCTGGTGCGCCTTACCTTAGTAATAAAAGGCGGAGAAGTCCTCCCCTTAATTGCCATTAGGCGATTGCTCCCATTGCGCGGCCGACGCCGGTGGGTCCGCAGACGCTAACGTGTGATAAAGAGTTCCCGTAGTCATGCTAATATGTGGAGAAGGTGGAATACCAGGAGATTTTAGTCGATGCGAGTCCGACATAACTCGACTTCCCCCGCAAGGCGGGTATGCGTAGGCATTTCGCCACGTAAAAAAAGATGGAATACCGTATTTTGTGGCGTTCCGTGACGGTGGCCCATGTTCGACAGTAGCATTGTGAATACATACCACATGTCTATGAAATTATTGGCATACGGGCTTGAGGACCGTAACTCTGTTATTTCACACATAGTGGAATGAATACTTTTATGTCTACTACAAAGCACAAACACATTACAAAATGAAATAAATGAACGGAAAAAATACGTATGTTTAAGTTATTTGCAGTCACAAGGTAAAATAGTTATATTTTAACCTTTAAGAAAACCTCCAGCTCACAGTCAAAGTTTATTATCGGTTTTAGTTCACCAATGTATCCCAAACTTATTTTGCACGTTAGACGAGATAGGGCGTGTGCTGCACTTTTGAAAGAAACTTGCACGAGTTACTGCCGACGCCTATCTATCGTATATACACAGACATACACACACACACACACACACACATTTTTAAAACTATTACTTGAAAACATTAATCCTATACTATTAAACGAGCAATTCTTGTATATATATACTACTCTGTGTAAAAAGTATCGGGAATATGTCAATAAAAAGACCCGCGTAAAATAGGTCGTTCTAATTTTTTTACTGCATGTTGGTAGCACTGTACTGATTTAGCGCGCAAAGTTTGAGCGGGATCTGTCATTTAATTTGTTTTAAACTACACTTTTTGCTGATCATAGTTTTGAGTTCTCGGCGATTTTTACAATGGAAAATATTGTTGAACAAAGAGTGTGCCTTAAATTTTGTGTTTCGAATGATATTTCATGTGGTGAATCGCTAAAAATGTTGCGAAATACCTACGGCGAATCGTGTATATCGAAATCAAGGGATTTATGAAACGTATAATAACTGGCGATGAGACATGGGTTTATGAGTACGACATACAAACAAGCCAACAGTCTTCAGAATGGCGTCTCGAAAACGAGCCGAAACCCAATAAACCGCGGCAAAGTCGCTCCAAAATCATGGTGATGCTGACAGTTTTTTTTTGACTACCGTGGTGTGGTTCACTCCGAATTCCTTCCAAAGGGAGAAACAGTGAATAAAGAATATTATTTAGGTGTCATGAAGCGTTTGCGTGAGAGTATCCGCCGAAAACGTCCAGATTTGTGGCAACACAACTCATGGATGCTGCACCATGATAATGCACCATCACGCACAGCCATTATAGTGAAAGAGTTTTTAGCGAAAAATTCAACAAAAGTTCTCGACCAAGCACCGTACTGATATGGCTCCGTCTGACTTTTTTTTATTTCCCAAGTTAAAATTACCACTTCGAGGAAAACGTTTTGAGTCGATAGAAGCCATAACAAAAAATTCGCTGAATGAGCTAAAGGCCATACCGCAAATAGCCTATGAAAAATGTATGGAAGGCTGGGTGAAGCGTTGGAGATGTTGTATTGCAAGCGATGGGGCCTATTTTGAAGGCGATAAAATAAATTTAGATGAATAATTTGTATTTTTTGTTTTATTGACAAATTCCCGATATTTAGTACACAGAAGGTATAATCGGGATCTCGGAAACGGCTCCAACGATTTTCATAAAATTTAGTGTCCAGGGAGTTTCGGGGATAATAAATCGATCTAGCTGGGATTTATTTTTAGAAAATGTCTTTTTGTCCGTGTTTTTAAGCAATGAAAAACTGCTACAATATCGTTAGAATAAGAGGTAAATTTTGACAGAATGTTAACGATTATAAATAGCTTAATTGGTATAATGGGCGGTCACAGAATCGTAAAACCCCGGTTCGAGCCCAGACCGACCGACCGACTTTTTTAATTTTTTTTTCAAGTTCCTTTCTTTTTTGAGAAAATCTATTTTTTCTAGCCCTTTTTTTAGTATTTTTTTTATTTTTAAAAACACGAAAATTTAAATTAAAATAATTGCACTCATGATTTTTTATTCAAATATCCAGTTCCGTTTTTTCTGTTATGTCGCTAAGATCGAAAAATATTATTTATATTTCATCAGTATGTAATTTGTAACTAAATATAATTTCCAAAACACACGAATTAAAAAAAAATCGAGCGAAAAATACCGAGCAAAGCTCGGTCAACCGGGTACTAGGTAATTTAAAATGTGTATAAAGAGCACTGTAGGTAAAATAATTATTATAATTTCATATAATGCTTATTCTTAAAAAACGTGTCAATATATCTAGCTATTATTGATTCATCGTCATAGCAGACCGCACATAAAGTTACATGCGGCCTACTATATGGTAATATGGTCCTATTAGTACGTTGCTCTACTCCAGTGCGTGTCAAGGCGGAACAAGTCCTTAAAATATTTTATTTCTCATACATAAAAGTTTCTCGCTGTTTTCTTTTACCGCCTTAAACGTAATCTGTCAATCAGAACGTAAAATTGCAATTTATAATTTCAATAGTGCCAGCGGGTATCAAACTTGGGTGGCTTACGTACTGTAAAATTGAAAGCGAGCCCTTAAGCCTTAAACTACCACGGCCAACCTGAACTTAGGTCTCCCTTACCTGCGTACATTGACTACCTGCAGGTCTCAACAAGCTGTCACTCTATCTTCTCTGTGCTATCCGATACGAAATGGTCACCCGAAAACATTCTTACCTAACGATTAATTTGTAGCGCAATGTACTCCAGTCTATTCTTGATAAGCCTGATAGCAAAAGCAGTTTTTTAATATCTAAAAACTAAAAATGATCGTCATTTTTATTATCATTACAAAGTAATGGTTTACGGTATTAAATACCTCTTAAGGGACCTATATCCGAATCTTAAAGAAAATCATATTCATAGAGACTATAAATTCTCAGGCAAGCCAACAAGCGCACCTCTTTAACCGAGTCTGTATTATTTTAATATACGTAAACCGTGCTATATCCCATCTCGCTCGTAACCGTTGGGTAACAATGTTATTGTCTCTTTCATTTTTCGGAAGATATCTTAATAAGATTCATGAAAGGACGCCATATTTTATATCCGACTCTGTCCTCTATCTTCTTATATTATCCGGGCAAGAAGAGCGCCTTTGAAATATGTGCTTGCTTGGGAATTTCCGATCTTTCAATTACACCTTTGTTGGAAAGTTCAAGCGGGATATTTTGAAACTTACAGATAAAATCGCATTGTTAGAATATTGTACGAAAGTGGCGAGAGTAAGTAAAAATATAAATCCTAAATTGGACTATGGGAGAAATAATTATTATTTCATAATATTATGTTCATACTCAATTTACATTTTGTAATCTTCTTGTGTTCAATGTTATATTCGAATTTTCTGCTGCACATTGATCACTCTCACTCTAGGATATGCCTGTTATTGTGATATTTGGAAAATATGTTTCTCAAATATTTTTTTAAGTATATGAGTATACAGTAAATTCGGGATGCGTGTTTCATCAACAGATATTTGTATATTATATTATTATTTTGCGTTATTATTAATACTTACAGAACCGATAATGTGGTGAATTTTAACTCCAAAGTATCCAATATGTTTTTTTCAACACGCGATTGTTGTCTCAACAAGGAGTAAAAGATATAGATTTTTTTAATCATCGTCATTATCACAGCCTCCAGGTCCTGAACCACCTTCATCCATCGACTAGAATTTTTTTTAGAGGCAGCCAGCTGTAGGGCGACTTCCACTAGATGGAGTAACGACCAATGAGATATGATAATTTGTACGGTAAAGAAATTCTTAGTTTCTTTGTTATAAATCTAGTGTTCATAAATTTAAAGCTGATTGTGTTTTTTTATGTTTCGTATGCATGTATGCTTAAACTATGCGCGTTG
This sequence comes from Parnassius smintheus behrii, assembly GCA_036936625.1. NCBI lineage: Eukaryota > Metazoa > Arthropoda > Insecta > Lepidoptera > Papilionidae > Parnassius > Parnassius smintheus. The sequence continues at coordinate 19,311,418 of JAUPFT010000002.1, read as the reverse complement.
ATTTGGATATTGCTTCAGTAGTACAATATCGTTGGTGCAGCTTAAAAGTTTTCGGAGCATGGGGCGCGATATTAAATAAATTTGCCGCTATAAATATCCCTTCAGCCACGTCTCAAATCAAAATATAAAACTCACGTTTTCCTTCGTTATTGTTACTTCAACAAAGTAAAAGTAAAGTGAAGGTACACTATATAGTTCTACTGCTGGGTCATATCTTTCAATGCTGATAGGGTAATGGTGCATTTAGTCAAACCCACTGTTCTAGTAATTGCTGGTGAACTTAACAAGCCCCTGAAGTATTTTATTCCTTATCCCCTACAAATGCAGGTTACCTCGCGATCTTTTTTTATTTAGGACTTAAATTTGCAATCCGTAATTTAATTAGTAAGTAACGATCGAACCCAGATTTCTTGCGAATTGTGAACTTTACGCTCACCATATTTCTTCGCGCCTGTTATTTTTGGTTTCGCATATACGAAAATACCCATATTCAGTTGTGGACTTTTATGGTAGTACACAAAGCAGTCTATTATTATTATTTTTCTTAGTTAATTCTCAAGACCCCCATGCCATGGGGATTTAGTAAACAGACTTGATATTGCGGCGTAAGACCAGAAGTAATTATTTACTTATTTCGCTTTTAGATTGTTAATAAAATTTGACGATTACCTACGGAAACTCAGTATACCTATATTAACGCTGATAAAATTAATTTTCTGAGATCTGCATGCAAGATAAATAGGTGTATATCGTTAAGCTTAAAGAACACCTGCCTTTCTCCCACAAACGAGTACACGTTCTCTGCCAACATTATACCTAACTAAACTTGGCGGTTAACTGTTGCATAGTCTCTTTTACCTGACGATGTCTCCTTTAACGGCGATATAAATTATTGACGGTATGTTTCTAATAATAATAATGTCTCGCAAAATGGATTTTAGCCACGGAGGCCCATCTCAACGAAAACTGGTCATCAGAACAGGCTTATAGTACCCGAGTGTATGCGCAAGCACAGGTGCACCCGCACTCCAATAGTCCGATGGGATGGTAATCCGTCACGATGGGAGAGATATCAGGTGGAGAACCAATGACTTTACGTGCTTACCGAGGCAGGAGGGTAAAATATCGCCAAAAAGAGCTAATTGAAATGTCTGTCGTTATCTTTATACCATAGTGTAAATGTTAGAGGTTGGTTGGATGTTGGGTGTTAATGGCCATGTTGGGTTCAAAAAGAGGGGCTCCCTTCAAACTAGGTGAAAAACGCCATTTTATTTTATCGAGGATCGTAGCCAATTAATTTTATTGTCCTTAATTTTGCTTTTATATATCAGATCGTAATAGAATCAAGCGTCTAGTTTATCTCGATGAGAAATGAGCAGTTCCTCCGAACTGTATGATTTAATATGCAAAGACGCAGGCTATAGAAAATTTATTGACAATTTTACGAGAGGGTGTTTCATACCGTTCAAGATGAACAGGTTTAAAGAAAATGAAATATTGATTATACTCCGTTCTATAATAATTGAAAGGATGTTGTAACAATAATAATAATAATCGAGTTATACTGAGGAAAACTTCTTCGCCTAAATCAAACTGCAAATTAATTTAAAAAATAAATACTATTTCATTATTAATGTATTAAAAATTATATCGGTATTTTAAACTTTATAATATTTAATTCGAATAGATTGATCGAATGATCAGAACTTATGAGGTTGGGATTTTTACATTTTAGTTATAAAACAAAATTTTAAAACGTAATAAAATATGACCGCACATCATTTGAACAAAGATCAAACATTATGATATAGCTATATCCTTTTTATAGAATAAAGCCCGCCACACCACATACGGAATTCCGTTTCGTAATTCCGAAACGGAACGAACGGGTCGGCCACACACAGACGGAATCCCGTTTTGCCCGCAAAATTACTTTCGGAAAATTACTGTGGATGTGTAACGGGTCATTGATTTTATATGGACTTACTGCGTTCGGAATCCCGAATCGGAATTCTGAAACGGAATTCCGTATGTATGTGGGCGGCCTTAGGGTAACAAACGAGCACACAGTATACATAATGGTAATTGGACGCTGAAGCCCATAGACGTATATATTTAACTTAGATTAAAAATCAAAATGCAGATGCGTTGTCAACTCTAAGGACTAAGATGTTAGGCCTCGTTTTCAGTCAAAGGATTTCCGATTGTCTACACTCACAAAACACAGCAACATTAAGTTGGTATTCACGCTAGTATTCTGTGATAGCTTGGCCCTTTTCCGGTCAAGCAATTGCTGGTGGAATCATTGGGTTGCCATTCGTGCTCCAGCCCTAAATACCACATAGACGATGTTCACTTGGATTAGCAGCATGAAATAGTTGCAGTGACGAAAACCGGATACCATTTTTACTGATTACGAGACATTCCATCTAAGTACTCAGGGATGATCATTCCGATTCTTAATCGAGGATAGTTTTAGGTATCTAGAGTTATACATACAATCTTTATCTGCTGGATTTATTCCTTTCTTCTATAAAAAAGTTGTTAGGTAAATTTGTCATTTACAAAGCTTCTTAAGCGAAAGTAACATAATGAACTGATGTTGGAGTGTTCGGAGGACATATTAGCAGTGTAAGAAATGTTTTTATTCTATTTTATAAAGAAAAATATAAATATCCCATTAAAAATCACCAACCTTCCCTCTCACGCCTTTATCCTTACTATATCTCACATGCAAACTTTTTTCATTGACTGCGGGCTTATTTCGCGGGGGACAGAATAATTCCTCCGCCCATAAATCTTAACTTTAAGAGAAGCAAGGAGAGGGGATTAAAGATCAGTAATCTTACGCTCAGATGAGTTATGGCCGCCGCACCGCGATCCTCTTTATTGTGACTTTAAGAAACTAAGAGGAGATTTTGTTAAACGTTCGAAATTAATTTAGATAATGATTAATGGTATCTCTTATAAGCAGGAAGCGCCAGCGGGATCGTAAGGTATTTGCATAATTAGGAATAGATACAAGGAAAATGTGGCGTTTAGCTTACTACCAAGGTAGGGCTTATTTTCCGTCAAGGACGACACGAGGTGGTCTGCTTGGTACTTGATTAAAAGTTGCTAACCTTACTGCCTATATACGACTCAGGCTTCCTCTTGTAATAAATAATAAGAGGTGTTAATGAAGACAGTGGTAGTGCTGTTACTATGACTTTAATTAGACAACTCTCTTATTCTACACTTCATACAAATATATTTTGTCGTGAGGGCTACACTACCTCTCACCGATAAGAAAAAGATAAAAAAATAAAAACCATTTATAAAAAAGATAAAAAATAAAAATTCCAAATAAAATCTCACATTCTAAATACTTATATTGGTACCCGGTTGACCGAGCCTTGCTCGGTATTTTTCGCTCGGTTTTTTTTAATTCGTGTGTTTTGGAAATTATATTTGGATACAAATTACATACTGATAAAATATGAATAATATTTTTTGATCTTAGCGACATAATAGAAAAAACTGAACTGGTTATTTGAATAAAAAAATCATGTTTGCAATTAGTTTAATTTAAATTTTCGTGTTTTTAAAAAATACTAAAAAAGGGCTCGAAAAAATAGATTTTCTCAAAAAAGAAAGGAACTTGAAAAAAAAATTAAAAAAGTTGGTCGGTCGGTCTGGGCTCGAACCGGGGTTTTACGATTCTGTGACCGACCATTAAATTATACCAATTAATAATCATTGACAATCTGTTAAAATTTACCTTCTTATTCTAACGATATTGTAGCAGTTTTTCATTGCCTAAAAACACGGACAAAAAGACATTTTCTAAAAATAAATCCTAGCTAGATCGATTTATTATCCCCGAAACTCCCTGGACACTAAATTTTATGAAAATCGTTGAAGCCGTTTCCGAGATCCCGATTTTATATTTATATATATACAAGAATTGCTCGTTTAATACTTATATTATAATATTAGCCTTAGCTTGGCTAGTACGGATAGTTGGTAGCTGGCCAGCAGTGGCGAAGCTAGAGCTCCAAGCTACGGCAAGCCCACGATATAAATTGATAAAAATATAGATTGTTGTTTTTAGCAGTTTTATAAAAATACACCAATCTTGATCTGTCTCCACGCTTCAGTTTCATATTCAGTGCTGTCAAGGACGTGTTTAACAAAGCACACAGAAGGCATACCACTGCTAGATAGATTGTATTACATATCAGCAATTGCATAGCTTCGGTGGCTTTGAAGAAAACCGTTTGGGTTTGTTTAAGCGAAGGAAAAAACTTTACATCCAATATAATACATGAACAAAAGTAAAACACGAACAAAGTACAAACAAACTATGTACAAGATTAAAAAAAAATTATTTACATTCTAATGGATAAGGGATAAGATAAGTGGAATCGTCTCGCTTTCTTATGGAAAGATTTAATTACGTCCACGTAAAATGTTGGTGAACGTTTTGATTGTACCAATAACTGTTTTTAATTGCGATAATTGATAAGTCTGAAATACACTCTTAACCTTGTGTATTATCTCAACAAAGTTGAAAGATTTCCTCTCCGATTATCACTTTAACACACTTCAATTCATCACAAGGAACACTATTATCCTCCATTTTCATTAAAATCTTTAAAAAAGCATAAATTTTGAACTCGTAATATTAAATCGCTTAAGATAAGCACACAGAGTAAATAAACATTGAAACGTGAAATGAACTTGCAAACGTATTGCCCGCGTTCCCAAAAGCCTGGCTTTAAATCTCTATACTATTTGCTATATATACAATCGTAGTTATATTTCATTATAGAATATTTTGCCATAGGTTAGAAAGAGAGCGATCGTCTTCTCGAAAGCCCCGTAAAAAGCCCACGCGAGCGAGGGAGACAACTATTAGCTCTAATAACTCATTTTTTATGACAGCAGCAGTATCGCTAAGGCAATACGAGGTCATCGGTCGACATGTGTCGAACAGTGGAGTGCGCGGGAAATTTGAAATAGCTTGAAACATATTACGAGTTATTTTATTAGTTGATATTATTGATTAATATTATTGATTCAGGTTTAATAAGGCAAGCCGGGCTTTTCGGCTTTAATGGAAGCTTCGCCACTGGCAGATCCCTATGCCCGTAATAATGCCGCAATCACACAGAGTAATTATGTATAAGATAATAATAATGTCCTCCAGACCGAATTTCGGCCACGGCGGCCTGCCGCAACGGAGGCTAGCCATCCTATCATAGGACAGGATTATAATGTCCAAGTGTTGGCGCATGCACAGTTGCACTCTCTCTTCCCTCACTCTCGTAATCCGATGGGACGGTAAACCGACACGACCGGGAGAGAAATCAGGCGCAGGACCAACGGCTTTACGTGCTTTCCGAGGTACGGGGGTGAGACACCGCCAACTTCCTGACTCCGACCAGCTACTGAGAATTTCTTGACAGAAAAACTCAATAATTGATTTTTTGGCCCGACCCGGGATTGGAACCCAGGACCTCATGATCAGCAGTCGCACTACTACAACCACTACACCAACGAGGCAGTCAATTATGTATAATGTGTGTAAATAACGGACCAAATCAGGTTTTATGTTATACATTCGCGAATAAGTTTATTCTATATTATTTGTCTTCTAAAGTCGATCTTCGTTCTTTGTTGTTATATTTCAGATAGCACTATGTATACTTTTTATTTTCTGAATAAGATTCTATAAAAATTGTAATTTTTTAGACTATTGTTGTCGAGGGGGCTACACTACACTCATTAGAGAGAGTCATTGAGCGATAAGACCGCCGCTCTGCTCTATTGCGTGTTGGTGAATATCATATGTTCTTGAAATATTTATTTCTCCAGTCATGTAGGTTTTGCCACGGGTTTATTTTTCACCGTCGAACACGTGGTAACACAGAACGTGGTAACAAAAAACAGTGTAATTGGTGTCGGGTATTGAACCCAATTTGCTCACGAACTGCATTATATACGACGTATGTTTAACCTCTGAGCTAGCACGGCTCAATTAATTTACAAATAGCAATACATTGTTGCAAAATAAATAAAGTGAATTAAACAGTTGTAAAATTGCTGTTATCCGTAAAAATTTGTTTAAACTGTGTTTTAGAGCCACCAATCATCCGCCTAAACAAACGGCGTTTATTCATAAATCTCAAGCGGCATTATTCGCGGGGAAGGTGAAACAACAAACATTACCGGCATAAATCTGCAACGTATCTCGCTCGCGAGTTATAGGCCTAACACACGGCTGTGGCGGAAAGCCAATAAAACAAATCAGTACTTAAAATTGTGCTATCTATTAGTGATGCATGTTTAGTAATTTGTCTTCTTTTGTGCAATTGTGTTATTAAAATTTTTAAGTTTAGATGTATGTTAATAAACCATGTGTATTAAAAATATAAACAATCTAAGTTTTTGCCAAGAACAAAGAAGATAATAAGGTAAATCTTATGATATTTCTAAAGTAATGACGCTTGTACCTGACCTTAAAGACTTTTTCATCCTTAAAATCAGTTTTGACGAAAATATGGGAATATAAAGGTAAGACATATAGGAACTTGATGGATGCAGGTGGCTCAGGATTGTTTTTTGTGGCATAGTATCTTCAACAGTGGACTTGTGAAGGGCTGTAATGGTAATGACGACGATATAGTTTTATTATATCGTCGTCATCACCATATAGGATTTTATGTTAGATGAGACTAATAAACATAGCTAATTGTTCAGATGACAAGGAGGCGAGTGGCTAGTGCAGCCTATACTAGATATACCAGCCGACAAAATAAAGTAAAAGCCTGTGACATAGTTATTTTTTAAATATATTTATTTTTATCAACTTTTTCCTAGGGACTGGTTTATAGAGATGGATTCATTGATAATTACCACGTGTAAAGCATTATAATTAGATTTTTGGTATTTGAATTTTTTTTCAATTTAAAAAAAATATTTATAAAATAACCATGCCATAATCATGAGGTTTTACTTCATTTGAAACGGAAACAGAACAGAAACTTTTTATTCAATATAGATCGTAAACAATACTTATTGAAAATCACTTTTTTCATTTACCACTGGTTCGCAAAAACACCTCAGTCCTGGGGAGAACCAACAAGAAACCCCGCGGGACTATTCATCCATTATACCCTATTTTTCCCCGACAGTAAAACATTAGTTCGTATATGTACGTAAACAGTCAAATTAAAAATATCACTGCTATGTAAATATTTTAATAGGATTGTTTGATTCATTTTCATTTTCAAATTACGTAGGTTTGACTTATCATTATGATCACCTGCACAATCGTGGCGTGATCCTTTACGCCGTGTGAAGTCGAATCGATGGCCGATAATCGTGGTTTGCTACGTTCTTTTAGGGTAGTCTATCGATGAAGATACTTAAACTTTGAAGACGATGTTTTAAAATATATATTTTGCAAGTCTTGTCAAAATGTTCATTTATACGTTGTGACAGTGTGTCTCGTTTGTTATCTGCCACCGTCGCGCCATAAGACAATAGTAACGCAATAATAAAAATGTTGAATAGCCCCCGCAATGATATTATTGCCAGTGGTAATGCATTGTGCCCGTGATAACGGATAAACTGTACCCTGAAGATGTATAAACGGCTATCTTTGCCGAGGTGAATAATAATAGCTTTATCAACTGTATATTCACAGATTTTGTCTGATTATTATTGTTTTATTCCATTATTTATAGTAATATTTCTTGCAAGCTACTTTCAATATTATCCAGGAAAATTTTTCGGATTATAAGAATATTTTGCTATGTATAACTTTGTACATTCCACAACACCTGGTAAATTTACTTGTAGCAAACAATTTAGAAAAGTTGCCGAAAAGTTTCCGTATTTATGACGCGCCATCAAGATTTTCTTTCAAATTTCTATGAAGGGAACACGCATATTTTCTCCGTTTATTATCCACGCCGTCGACCTTCTTACTTATCTCCGCTTGAATATTGTTAAAAAAAAACGTGATGACTTAGGAACTGAAAGTCCCATTAAGTAGACGTCTCTATTCATGTGGCAACTTGCAAGGAAGAGGGTGCGGGTGGGTCGAGGGGGAGGGGAAATAAATACAAATAAAGAAGTGAGTTGTTTAAAAATGGAACAAGCGGGTATTCCGCAAGAGATAAGGCTGCGTTTCCGCCGCCATCGCCACCCCCGGCGCGACGTCACTGGAGTTATTTCAGCGGTTCGACGACGAAACCCGATGTCGTGTTACTGTCGTATTCAACACTCTATGTTTTAAAATGCTTAGTGCTGTCAATAAAATAAACTTTATTTATTTTGAATTAATTAAATAAAATTTATTCTAAAATTCGTATTTATGCTCATAATACAGTTTTTTAAACTTTCCTATAACATGTATTTTTTATAATAAAATTTAGCACTTATAACCAAAATTAGGGTTTTCACTCTTTTAAAAATAACGGCTAGTGCCTGCAAGACTTCGTATTCCAATTTGTTTTAATGAGGGCATCCTTTTTCTGCCACCAGGGTGGTGCCACTTGGAGTGAAATATCTGGCAGATCTCATAGTGGGGAAGTTACAGTTGTATCAAAAGTGTAAAAATTAATGTTTATTTTTATTTTTAAGCTTTTCATACAATTACAACTTCCCAGAGACACGGTATAGATAAAATTACCGTGCCAGAGATTAGAAATTGATGAGACAAACTACAGATAATCTTAAAAAAGAAGAATTAAAAAAGTAGACAACGTGTAAAAAATTAAAAACTGAGTTGCTTTTATATAAGGTTTTGTGTATTTTGATCTGTAATTGCTAGGTTAATTATGTAAATTTCGCGGATATCATTAAATAAGTTCTTTTTTTAACTGTCACTCATAATAGGTATTATATTATATTATAGGTATTATTTTATATTATAGGTATTATATTATATATTAGTTTATATATTATATTAGAAAAGGTTTTTTTAAACACAACTTTTTAATGATGACGACACTGTGTGACCATCGGCGTGACAAATAAGTTCACCTCGGTCACAACTAGCGACATCTGGTGAACTTAACATAGTTAGCGGCATTGTTTTGTGTATTATGCACTAGAAACCGAAAAGGTTTTTTTAAACACAACTTTTTAATGATGACGACACTGTGTGAACACCGGCGTGACAAATAAGTTCACCTCGGTCACAACTAGCGACATCTGGTGAGCTTAACATTAATAGCGGCATTGTTTTGTGTTATGCACTAGAAACCGATTTTTTTAAAAGCAACTTTTTAATGATGACGACACTGTGTGACCATCGGCGTGACAAATAAGTTCACCTCGGTCACTACTAGCGACATCTGGTGAGCTTAACATTATTAGCCCTCATTGTAAACGAGAAATGAATATAAAAAGGGCGCATAATATTTTTTGTTTTCCTGGCTTTATAAATTGTAAGAGTATGTGTATATTCCTACTAAATAAACCTATTCAACCAACGACAAATAAAACAAGGAACAAAGCAATAACACTCTGGGTAATTAGTTTAACTAAAATATTAAAATATATGTAATAAACTAAATGCATCAATATCAAAATTAAAAAGTGAAATATTAACGAAACTGAACTTTTTAAAGTAATATCGACAAAGGTCTCGTGTCACTATGAACAGATTTCCAAAGAGCGCCCGTGTCAGATGCCCGACGCTGTTTCTTAATTTCCTCTTGCCGAGATAAGATTGGCTTTTAGCTTTTTATTGAATTTTCTGTGTTAGACGTAGCACTTTACAACTTACTTATAAAATACGTTTACTTAAGCAAAAACCTGAAGATGTTTTTTTGTTTATATGCTAAATGTATTTTGAAGCAAAGTAAATTTATTTGATATGGACTGAAAACAATTTAATAAAAAGTTATCTACTTTGCTATATTCTACATCGCATAAGAAGTCACTTCTTAATTATTATTATTCCCAATTTTCATTTACATACCAAAAACCTAAAATATTTATTATGACAATAAAAAAAACTAAAATTATCGTTCAATCCTTTCCCCCGCGGTGAAGTGCCAAGAACTATACTTATACAAGAAGCTATGGGTATGTTCCGAAATGTATCCAGTATACTGGAGAATACATACGACGTCATTAATTGCCATATTGTACTGGCGTGCCGCCGCCATATTGTGTCGGATATCCGACTGTATTAAAAAAGCTTTTAATTTTGTGTACGCTATATAAAGCATGCCAGAATTTGTTTTTATTTAGTGAAAAAATGATAGAATAATCGTCGGTATCTCCATTGCTCACAAATTAATTGAAACAGGATTAATAACTTTTGGAGCAAAAAGTGACATAAAATAATCGCCAATATTTTTCCATTATGGCGCAAATATACTCGTATGTTGTCATATACTGTCCTAGGTTTTGAAACGAATCACCAGTATGGCGTTGATTTATGACGTCATTTGCATTAGCCAGTACAGTGAGTTCTATTTTGGAACATACTCTATATTTAGTCTTTGAGTGAGAAAACAACCAGTCCTTTTGTTACCAACAGCGATGACAGGTTGCAGATGCAGTTCCTGTAGAACTATAACTGCACGTGGATTTTAAAGAATGTTAATCTTCGACAAATAGCACAAATGTGTAGATTTATCTCTCTTTGACTTCAATTTATTTCTTGTTTAAGGTAACTTTTACCCGTTTTGTCCCGGAATGTTGCAGTTGAACAATAGTGAGGAAATTTCTTGCCTCAATAGATTTCAATATAGATTTGTGACATAATTGGTTGTGAGATAATTTTACTAAAGTACAGCAATGACATTGATAACACTATTGTTAATATGGCTTACACGGCTGTCCATTGTCCTCAGCCTCATGCAGCTCTCTACTGAACATGACCAACCGTAGGAATAATTGAACATTTGATTGATTGAATGTTACTTTCATTGATTTCGTGGACACTTATACATGAGTTTGAAATCATCTGCGGTCGCCATCGCAAGACTGAGATAACAATAATTCTTTGAATTTTTGAACAGAATATTTCAATTGTGTGAAACGTTATTGATATAATAAAATAAAGGTCGCGGAGCAATGGCGGGTAAGAATACCCACTACCCCATATCTTTCCGTGGGTGTCGTACCAGCAGACAGAGGGAAACTGAGGCAGAAGATGAACAGCAGCATCTTTCTGATAACAACAAAAAGCAATAAAAAACTGCAGTTACCAACCCGCTCGCTGCGTGGCAACTATGGCAACATCTTCCCCATAAGCAACGACACAAGCAAACGGCTCACAGTCCCCGGCGGCTCCGCTATTCCTGGCTACAGTGGCGACCACGGTAACAGCGGGGCGGGGGGTGCTGAGAATCTCCGGTGGAGGTTCGGCTGCCACCTATGACTTGACCTGGCAACATAAAACGCAGGCACCCTGAGGACTGATGATCGACTGGTCCTGGAGCTGGAAGAAGAGATAGACAAGTTGCGCTGGGATATTATGGGATTATTTGAGGTCTGAAGAGAGGGGGAGGAGATGGTAAGCCTCGAATCCGGCAACTTATTCTATCACTGGAAGGGCGACCATCTGTCCCAAGGGGGTGTCGGATTTATCGTTCACAAGTCTCTTAACAACGTTGTGAAGATTGGGAGTGTGTCGCGAGGGTTGCGTATCTTATACTCAGAACCATCAAATGGTGTTCGCTGAAGGTCATACAGGTTTACGAATTAACCTCGGCACATCCCGATGAGGAGGTGTAGGAAATGTATAAGGATATCTCTAGAGCCACGCATTCCCCCGAAACTCACTATACGGTGTTAATGGGAGACTTCAACGCAAAACTACGCACAAGAGAGATCGGTGAGCTGAAAGTAGGAAATTTGGAATAGGGAAACGAAACTCAAGAGGCCAGGAGCTGGCTGACTTAATAAAGAAAGAGGCACTTTATATGACTCGTTCTTCCAAAAGCGGCCCCACAGAAAGTTGACCCAGTCTAGCCCCGACGGTTCGACAAAAAATGACGACGACGACGAAAACTGCTCGGTGATGTCTCAGTGATCGTAAGGATGCAAACTAGCAGCGATCACTGAATGGTGAGACGCACACTGAACCTGAACGTGATGTTGGATAGGTCACGTCTAATGAAGTTAACGTTCCGTCGCCCTCGTACTCTATTTTACTGCCGATTATAAGCCTACCCACAGATTGCCTCATTCATAGAGCATAGTTTTGCAACAGTTGCCACGATCGGCTGGTCGACTGATGAACTCAGTTTTTAGGGTTCCGTAGTCAAATAGGAACCCTTATAGTTTCGCCATGTCTGTCTGTCCGTCTGTCCGTCCTCGCTTAATCTCTGTGACCGTTTGCACTAGAAAGAAGCACTGAAATTTGGTACCAATATGTGTATCAATCACGACGACAAAGTGGTAAAATAAAAATTGGAAAAAAATGTTTTATTAGGGTAGCCCCCCTATATGTAAAGTGGGAAGTGATTTTTTTTAATTTCAATCCTAACGTGTGATATATTGTTGGAAAGGTATTTAAAAATGAATAGGGGTTTACTAAAATCATTTTTTGATAATGTCAATAATTTCGGAAATAATCTCTCCAAAAGTAAAAAACAATGTGTCCCCCCCCCCTCTAAATTTTGAACCATATGTTTAGAAAATATGAAAAAAATCTGAATAGTAGAACTTTATAAGGACTTTCTAGGAAAATCATTTTGAACTTGGATGGAAACAATAGTACCCACTACCGGGAGCAGTTGCAGGAGCGCGGAGCGCTGCTGAAGCGCGAACATAATGGATACCCACCTTTAAACTCATGTGGGAACACTTATTGTGACGGACGGAAAACTACGGAACCCTACACTGAGCGTGGCCCGACACGCTCTTGGCCGGTTTTTTCAGTTTTTATTAGAAATTTGATGCTGCTCACCTCCTGTTTCAGTTTCAGTTTCCCACTGTCAATTTTTACGACACACACGTAATGATATGTAGTGGTAGATTTTTTTTTCGCAGCCACTACATGACCACTCACTTATTTATATGAATATACAGGACGGGTTTTTAGGATTGTTTTAGATAAGTAGTTAAGTTAATGGACATTTATCTGAATCGTTTTAAAAAGGACTTTGTTTTCATTAGTTACTTCTTTATATATGGTCTTAATTGTTGCACGTGTCCGTGGACCTAGTAATCATATTCCATCATCTGTGAACATATTTATGTATATAATATAATAAGCAATAATCATAGTAGAAAATAAGTATTTGATAATTAAAGAATAGACAAAGCATCTGCATTTTATTCTAAATCGTAAACAGAGTAGATGTCAATGGGTCACAGCATCTACTTACCATCAGGTGGACTATGTGCTCTTCATCCTTATATTATTTAAAAAAAATCTTATACTACTGGTTTGGAAAATTCTACAGTCTTGCGAAAAACTCAGTGAGCCTTATTTATTATAGCAACAGAGTATACATAATTTTGATTTGGTGCCAGCAGACCTATTCGCTAAATACTCGTAATTGTCACTTTATTGTATAGTACCTGGATGACCGTATTACCATATTTTTTTTGGAAATTTTAAAAAATATACTAAAAAAGCGTTCACCGGCGAGCGTGAACCGGCGTTCTACGATTTTATGGCCGACCGATATCGTATATGAACTGTTATAACCTTTTAGGCACCAGCAAAATTTACTTTCGTATTCTAATGATATTGTATATAGCAGTTTTTCAAAAAAACATGGATAAAACGACATTTTCAAAAAATGACTCCTAGCTAGATCGATTTTTTTTGCCCCCGAAACCCCCAACATACTAAATTTCACGAAAATCGAAAAAAAATATATATATATATATATATATATATATATATATATATATATATATATATATATATATATATATATATTTACAAGAATTGCTCGTTTAAAAGTATTGGATTCCGTAGTATGTTTTATGAGCCGTGGTAACTTTAAGAGATATATGATGGTAAGTGGTCACTGTGGCCCTGCACTGTCACAGACTGCATGACTATTCTAATATAAAAATCTAAATATACATGTGCTGACACCCAGTCTCCGGTTCTCTACATACCATACGAAACACAGCAGCATGAAGCTGCTGCTTCACGCTGGGGTTCTGTGAGACCGCAGTCCTTGCCTGGTCGAGCCGACTTCGTGGCCACATATACTATAGCTGCACACACATAATATAGCTGCAGCATAGCTCTACCGCTTACAAACGTTTGTTAGATAAGCTAAATAGCAAACCACGCGATGTACTATAATTACAAATTGACTATTATTTTGAAATCAACGAAGTAATCGAGTGGGCCTGCTGATATTTGTAACAAATGATGGTTTTTATGTTTACAATTTAGATGTCGCCAACAATATTTATTCGTAGATGCATCGGAGTTCATTTACTTTTTGCGCCTTATCTGACGCATAAACCGCGCGTTAGCTACCGCTGCACATTTCCGCCTCTTTATTGGATATATTTCATATCTTATTCGTATTGAGTCTTTGACTATATTATTGTTGATTTCTTTCAAGTTGACTTGACAAACTAGCACACGGTATGATCGATTCATAAGTGCTCTTGTTCATATACATTACACCTACGTCTATTCTCAATTAACGTATAAAAAATTGATACTTCGTCACCTATGAGAATTAATATGGTCTTAATATTAGTGAAATGAGTCTCTCTCTAAAGTTAAAAAATTAAAGTTACAGCCTGTATACGTCCCACTGCTGGGCACAAGCCTCCTCTCATTTCTGAGAGGGTTTTAGGGCAAGGAATAGTCCGCCGCGCTGCCTGCGTGAACTTCGCATGTCTTCGAAATATTTTTTTTTCTTATTTCTTAGACATGAAGGTTTCCTCACGATGTTTTCCTTCACCGCCGAGCACGTGGTAAATCAGCACTCAAAATTGCAATTAACAATTTCATTGGTTCCGGCGGGAATCGAACCCGGTTTGTTCGCGTATTGTGAAATTTACAGCGAGCGCTAACTATCTGAGCTACCACGGCTCTTTTACGAAATACCTATCAGTAATATGCTGCTATTTCACGGTGGTATACAGTGCGAGCCAACTATTTCGTGCTGCAGCCATAATATAGCGATAGTATGCCAGTTGACGAATCCCTTTTTATAGAATAAAGATGACAAACGATCTTTTTATAGAAGAAGGGTGACAAACGAGCACATAGTCCACCTGATGGTAAGTGCCCATAGACATCTACATTTATCTTCGATTAAGAATCAAAACGCAGATGTGTTGTCACCCCTGAGGACTAAGATGTAATGTCTTGTTCGCAGTAAGAAAGGGTCTCCGGATCTCTGCACTCATCACACGAAACAGCAGTATTAAGCTGCTATTTTACGCTAGTATTCTGTGAGAGCGTGATCCTTCTCCGGTCGACCCGAACCTATCGTGCTACAACCATAAGACAGCTGCAGCGTGGCACTACCACGTATAAAAAGAGAAAAGAGATGCTTATACCAATGATAATTAAGGCTGATTAAAAATAGACCAACGAGTCTATAACACAGTCTTCTAATCAGAATTTTCAAATTATTTCAAATTATTCGGGGCACAATAACGATCGATGCTAGGAATGTAAAGGATCACTCCATTAGGATACTGATTAACAGCGTGGCAGTGCTTTTACCTCTAAAATCAATGTTATATACTCACGACTAATTGGTGAAAGCTTACAATGTATTAAGAGTGTGCAATTAGATCTGAACTCAATATTACATTGCTATCGTTCGATTATATTCCATTAAAATTTTAATAAAATTACAAATTATATAACCGTCAAATAACTTATATGTAATAACAGTTATTATTAAAATTGTATAATAATATTTATTTGGTTATTACCAAAATATATCATATTTATGATCATAACAAAAATAATTAAAACTAAGACAGAAATAGTCTTACAGTCCTACTGTTCCCGGAATAGTGCCAAAAAGACTAGCTACGTTTCCTCCCTGAATGGCTGTACTTAGTCTTTGAGCGAAAAAAGAACTAGCCTTCTTATCACCAGTGGCGATGACAAGTCACAGATACGGTTTCTTTAGGAACTTCACCGCACGTGGACACCACAATAGACAATTTAAAATTAAAAAGTTTTATATTTAAAGAAACATCGCTTTTTCCCCTAAGTTCTTCTTAATACAATGTTATTATAATATTGTGCATCGTTATTCTCATCTTAGCGGGAAACTTTTTGTAAAAAAATCTATCTTGAATTCATATCATTAATTTCCGGAATCATTCGTATAGGATTAATTCAATCAGAAAAACAACACGAAAATTATTAACACAATTGTCCTTGAGTTTTAAACAGAATGCACTCTCGAGTTCTGATAATCGCGTTATGGTTGACACCTCACTGACAAAAAATGTAAGGGGAGAGGTTTTTAAAAGAGATAATTTCTTGAAGTTGTCTTTTACCACCACTGGGGACGTCTTTATTGTCGGAATAAGTGCCGTCCTCCTAAAACGCTTGATTAGTCGCAACCCCGCATCGCGTTAGGCTCACTGCCCCTTTGGGATGTAATTAAACAATTTTGATGAGTACTCGTTAAAAATTAACTTGTTTTGTCTTAAAGAACCATAAAATTACGGTTGGTATAAATAAAATTTAAGGTTTTAAAACTAATTGTAATTGCTTATTCTTAATACCTACTAATTGAAACTTAATACCTACTAAGAGCCGTGGTAGCTCAGATGGTTAACGCTCGCTGTAAATATAACACAACGCGAGTAACCCGGGTTCGATACTCGCCAGCACCAATGAAATTGTTAATTGCAATTTTAAGTGCTGATTTACCACGTGATCGGCCGTGAAAGAAAACATTGTGAGGAAACCTGCATGTCTGAGGAATAAGAAAAAAAAATTATATATAAGACATGTAAAGTTCACCAACACGCATTGGGGCTGCACGACGGACACTTCCTTGCCCTAAAACCCTCTCAGAAATGAGAGGCAGTGGACGTATATAGGCTGAAACTTTACTTTACTTTTACATATACTAACTGAATAAGGAAAATAAATAAATGATGATATGTTTAGTTCTTCTTCTTTTATAGTTCGTAAAAGCCGATTGCTGGATTAGAGCTTTCTCGTTGAGGAGCACTTGCCTTTGTTGCTAACCTTGGCAAGTGGATCGCAGTATCAGACGTCTCGTGCCTATGACGTCAGACTGAGTATTTTACTGGTGGTATCTATGGGAAGCTACGAGATTTTTTCTGGCATTTTCCAAAGTTGCATCATACCCACTGGACGAAAGGTATTAAGATTTTCATTGTGGTAGAACTTGCTTTCATCTGTATTAAAGCAGTGGATTTGATGGCATGGACAGCGCCCTCTTTTAGAATACCGGCGTAAAATAGTAAAACTTATGCAATTTCCATACAACACGTATTGAAGAAGTGAATAAAAGGAATCAAGGCTCCGATGTCTTCGTTAGTGACCCGTCTTCTTGATAGAGTCAAAAGCAATTATTGCAGTCGAGTATAGCAATTACTATGAAAGTCCTACAGCACTCCTTGTAAGAAATGGTCGACTGCGCAAGTGTCGCACTAACAAGGAGGATAAACTTGCGTCTGCGACATAAAGGTCGTCGCTTAGATGCCAAGCTGGCACCCAAATTGCCACTACCTCGCCTCAAGTGTTTGTGATTTCTTATAATATGGACTTACTGTAGTACTATTACTTTATAAATATTTGCCCGTTGTTGGAAAAGAGATCTCCCGCCAGGTATAACTTACGGCGCTGATAGTGGCTAACGTTCCTTGCTATAATATCACGCACACCTGTTTAAATAGCAGAGTCACAGAGTCCTTCAGGAACTTTTATAGTGTGATTAATGCTTTAATTGTTATTCGGTCTGTAAGCTGTATTACTAGGCTGCACTAAAAGTATCGGGAACGGAATATTTCCACTGTTCCTGTCATATTAAAATCTTTTTAATTGAAAACTCCTTGGTTTTAAAAATCGAATACCATTTATTTATTTAAAAAAAGGTTCTCGGTCTTGTCACAAGGTTTTTTCAAACTTGTTTAGTCGTTGGGAAAATGGAATTGACTCGAGAAAATTCAAGAGCGATGATTTATTATGACTTTCGAAGTGGTTTAACACAAAAACAGTGTGTTGACCGGATGATTTCCGCATTTGGTGATGAAGCCCCATCCAAAACCACAATTTATCGTTGGTTTGCTGAATTTCAATGTGGACGTGTCAAGCTCAGTGATGATCCCCGTCAAGGTCGTCCAAAAACTGCAGTCATCCAAGAAAACGTTGATGCTCTGCGTAAGCTGATTGAGGAAGATCGACATATAACATACCGCAAAATTCAGACAACATTGGCATGAGTCAAATACAAATAATTCGCTCTGTGAAGAGCAAAAAGCGGCTCGCGCTACTTGGTGCATCAGAACTCTCGAAAGATTCCACGCAGCATCCTCAAATGCTGTATACATTATCGTATCAGGTGACGAATCCTGGATATACGCGTACGAACCCGAAACAAAAAACCAGTCACGAGTTTGGGTGTTCGAAAATGAGTTAAAGCCAACAAAAATTGTTCGTTCACGGAGTGTTGCAAAAAAAATGGTGGCCACGTTTGTCTCCAAACCCGGCCATGTTACGACTATTCCTCTTGAGGGACAAAGAACGGTTAATGCATGCTAGCATGCAACAGGTATGCTAGCATTTGTTTGCCACAGGTCGTTTCTGAACTCGGTAAAGAGAACTGCAACCGCCGCATCATCCTCCATCACGACAATGCGAGTTCTCACACCGCACACAGAACAAAAGAGTTTTTAGAGCAAGAAAACATAGAATTATTAGACCATCCGCCGTATAGCCCCGACCTAAGCCCTAATGATTTCTATACTTTCCCTAAAATAAAGAATAAATTGCGTGGACAGAGATTTTTATCACCTGAAGAAGCTGTGGACGCCTACAAAACGGCCATTTTGGAGACCCCCAACTTCCGAATGGAATGTTTGCTTCAATGATTGGTTCCATCCATGGAGAATACTTCGAAAAGCAATAAATACATTTTTAAATAGCAATGTTGTGTTACTTCCTGGATTCCCGAAATTTTCAGTGCCGCCCTGGTAGCAGCGTGGTACCTACAATGCAACAAATACTGTACACTCTGTTTACCCGCTTTCTCCTAAAGTGGATCGCATTATCAAGCGTTAATCTTGCGCCTTCCATAAGCGGTCAGGGCACATTTAATCATAATAGACGCAGATATTACATTACGCGAGTAATACTTGTGATAGTTCAAAGAAAATATTAGTAAATAACAATCATTCTTTTTAATTCCTTGATCACGTGGCTTTCACTTGTCGATAAGTGAACATTATGTAATTGAGACCGACAAATTTACGCCTCGCCGTCTGGGAGAACACACATTGTCTTCGCATTGACCACTAGTTGACAAAGAAAGGTCTATAGTCGAGTTGATAAATGAGCGTCGACCTCAAAGATTATGCCATAAGATCGATGAGATGTCAATCAGAATATTGAGTCAGAGACCAAGAGAGTCAAGATATCTAAATCAGATAATGAAATATTGTTTTTTTTAAATATATTAAATATATTTTATTACGGGTATTTATATTAAAATGTGTGTCGACATTTATTTGAACTCACACATTGAATAAAACTATATTTACGGATTTTATCGCGTTTAATTACTTTTACTTTTACTTATTTTAACTCCCAACGTTTCGGGTGCTGACCATGGGAGCTTTACAGCATGTGCTATTACTATGGATGCTGTAAAGCACCCGAAACGTCGGGAACTAAAAATAAGTAAAAGTAAAAGTAATTAAACGCGTTAAAATCCGTAAATATAGTTTTATTTAATGTGTAGTGTTCGCTTAAATTTAAGAAATCATTACGTTAATATATGTTTAAATACTTATTACGAAGTTTTAAATTATATTAATTTATTAAAAAAACGTTTTTAAAATACATCTCTTAGGAAAGTTTGTAGCAGAAACAATTTCTTCATATATTAGTCGAAGCATAGTTTAAAAGCCTTTTTGTAAATAATTTTTGCCTCCTTAAAATACATTAAATAATAGATTATTTTCTATAATGACACACACGTTACCATTGTAAGTGTAGTAGTGACTGTAAACAGTTAAGCTATCAGTGCAGACGGTGGGTGAGCGTGGGATCTTTTCACCTGAGGCCGCTGCAAACACAGCACGATGGAAATTTCACTAAATCTGCATAGAGCTGTTACATTAATTATTTATCAATAGGTTAATAACACTTTGTGGTAGCGACATAAAAATATCCACTACCATACTACTACGACAGGGATAAACTGATTCAAGAGCTGGATTGCAGCACTTCCCGATTACAGCCGTAAATAATAAAAAATTACGGCTACCGTTTCTGGTAACTATGGAAAATCCCCCATCTTATACAATCTATTGGAAAGGCCAGCCAGTTAATGTTGCATTCTCTTTATACTCCTGTATTATAGTAACTGTTATTATGATGGGTATAATATATCGTTATAATTTGTTAAGCGACAATGATTTTAAGCGACTTCAAAAAGTAGGAGAATCTCAATTTGAGTGTATGTTCTTTTTTCTTTTTTTATATGTATGTTGCGTGATACCTTCGCAGATTGTGAACCGATTTTAATAATTCTTTTTTTATTAAATAAACTTTACCTCAAGGGTGGTCCCATTAAATTAAAAAAAATCCGCCCCATGGGTAGAAAATTGGGGAAAAGGTTTCATATTGGACTATTGTTTAAGGAATTTCATATGATATCTTCGCGGATAAAGAACAGATTTTAATTGTTCTTTTTTTATTTAATAGGTTGTATTCAAGGATGGTGTAATATAAATTTGGAAAAAAATACCACCCCTAAGGGTAGCAAATAAATAACTTATTTTTTTATCAATTTGTAGGGGTCATTGTAGACTAGTGCTCGTCGCGACCCCTGCCAGGCCTTTTCAGGGCTGCAATTCTACACAGCTGCGCACCCATGCAAACGAGGGTTAGGGCGTCCCCCCAAGGCGACCCACACCAGCTCGTCCCCGTTGGTGTGGAATGCAGCGCGCAAAGCGGCGATGGGGACCGCCACCCGTCACGCACAGCCCGACACGGCGGAAGGTGGAGGACGGAGTGCAGAGTTGGCACGTGGAATGTTAGAGGGGGCATGAGAGATAAGACGAATGAGTTGATCGAAATAATGAAAGAAAGAGAATTAGATGTCGTGTGTATGTCGGAGACCAAACGGAAAGGCTGCTGTTGTCGTCCCGGTTGGTCGATCTTATGACTGAATACAAGGTTGTGAACTCAAGACTTCTCTGGGTTCGCTTCAAAATGGGACTGACGAAGTTATTCCTTTTAGCTGTTTATGCGCTGGTAGCTTCGTCGTCCAGGGCTGAGCTGGAGGAGTTTTGGGAGAATGTAAGAGAAGTTCTAGATTTGGTTAAGGGAAACGAAAGAACTGTTGTATGTGGTGATTTGAATGGATGGGTAGGTATCGCTCGACCAGGATACGAGTCGGTGCTTGGAAAGTTTGGCGATAAAAGGGTTAATGATGCTGGTAAGCTTATACTGGCTGTATGCAAGGAAAAGGGTCTTCTTGTGACAAACACTATGTTTAATCACAGGAAGATCCATATGTACACTAGAGAAAGAAAGAATGAGAGAAGTATGATTGATTTGTTCCTAGTGGATGACCGACTGCGAAAACAGGTGATGGATACACGAGTGTTCAGGGGTGCTGACCTGGGAACGGATCATTATCTAGTAATTACTAGATTTAGGGGTTTGTTCGCGGGTTGGCGCCACCGGACGGCAGTAACAGAACCACAGTCGGTCTGTCGCATCCGAAGCTGGAAGCTTCAGGAAGCGGATACTAGGGACAAATATCACACGAGGGTAGCCGAAAAGCTTGACACCATCGATGGCAGGAAAGAATGTGTGGAGAGAACATGGCAGAACCTTAGGGATGGAATGGTAAGTGCAGCGGAAGAAGTATGTGGTACGATAAAAAGAGGTAGTAGTAAAAGAAGAGATGCATGGTGGAATGATGAAGTGAAAGAAGCTGTAAAAAAGAAGAAAAAAGCATGGTTAGACTACTTGGCCTCTAGTAACGTTGAGCATATGAGAGAGAAGATGAAAGAAAGATATAAGCTGCAGAAAGTTCATGCGAAAACATTGATTGAGGAAGTACGTGAAAGGTGTAGAATAGAAGCGGACGAGAGGTTGTCGCACAACTTTAGGGAAAACTCCAAACTCTTCTGGAAAGAGGTTGGAAGGTCCCGGAGTGGTGCGACAGCTTTGAGAATGAACAAAGTGCTTTCGAGAACCAATGACGTCCTCTCAGAAAAATCGGACGTCGTGCAGCGATGGAGTGAATTTTATAGAGAAATGTATGCGTGTCATGATCTTAGTGAAGGATCCGGGGGTGACGCCGTGACTGGCATGCCAGACACGGACCTCGATGACACTGAGGTCATCAGCATGAAAGAGATTGAACGTGCGATTCGAAGTTTGAAATGTGGTAAGGCTGCGGGACTAGACAGAGTTACTGCTGAAATGGTCAAGTACGGTGGGCCTCGCGTCTGGGACAGCTTTCATCTGCTGTGCACTTTGTGCTGGCGGACGGGAGATGTCCCGGATAATTGGCGATCCGCGGTCATTGTGCCTTTATATAAAGGTAAAGGTTCACATTTTGACTGCGGGTGCTATCGGGCGATCAGTTTGACCAGTTTAGCAAGTAAAGTTTATTCGAAGGTTTTGACACGCAGGATGCAAGAGAAATCGGAAAGATTCTTATGGGAGGCACAATGTGGATTTAGACCTGGAAGAGGATGCACGGATCAAATGTTTTCTCTCCGCATGATCACGGAGAAGCTTCTGAGTGTTAACCAGAGGATTTTATGTGCTTTTGCGGATCTGGAGAAAGCATTTGATAAGGTTATAAGGAAGAAAATGTGGGAACTGTTGCCGGGATATGGTGTGGATGGTCGATTGTTAAGGGCTGTGCAGTCACTCTACTATGACTGTAAAGCCTGTGTGCGGTTAGGGCATGACCTGTCACCCATGTTTAGCATCCAAGCGGGCGTAAAACAGGGTTGTGTCATGTCTTCCTGGCTGTTCATACTGTATCTCGACAGCTGTTTACAGAAGCTGAAAGATAGCTGTTTGGGTGTGAAATTGGGTGACGTAAAAGTTAATTGTCTGCTGTATGCTGATGATGCAGTGCTTATTGCACCATCAGAAGCGGAACTGCAGGCATTAGTCACGTGTATGAAAGAGGAATGTGAAATTAAAGGTCTCCGTTTGAATGCTAATAAAACTAAGGTTCTGGTATTTGAAAAGGACGAAGAGAGAACCAAATGTGAAATATGGGTAAATCAGGAATGTCTAGAACAGGTAAATGAAATTGTATACTTGGGGAGTGCTTTCAGCCGGGATGGAAGATGTGATTTAGATGTGGATAGGCGTGTCGCTGCCGGAAACAAAGTCAATGATGCCCTGAATGCGTTAGTAAAAAGGCAAGGCGTGGTGAAGAGTGCACGCCTTGCAATACATAACGCAGTGTTGGTACCGACTTTGTTATATGGCAGCGAAACCTGGGTATGTCAGAAGAAGCATAAAAGCAAGTTGAATGCAGTGGAGATGCGATCTCTTCGTAAAATGTGTGGTGTTACCATAGCCGACCGAAAGCGAAACGAAGAGATTCGCAATATGGCAGGATTGAAAGATGACCTTATCACAAAAATTGATAGGGGCGTACTCCAATGGTTTGGGCACGTTCAACGAATGAGTGAAGACCGAATGGTGAAGAAAATATATAGAGCGAAAGTAAATATTAAAAGATGTCGAGGTAGACCGAGACTAACTTTCGAAGACCATGTGAGCAAATTGCTCGAAGAGGGGAGGGTCAAGAGTACTCGGATACCTAGACGTGCATGTATGAAGAAGTTAATGAACCTGAAAGAAGCGAAAGAGGTATGTAAGGATCGTGACACTTGGCGATCTGTTCTCTCTGGCTACCCCGTTAGGGATTGTGCGTGACGATAAGTAAGTAAGTAAGTAAATCAATTTGAAGTCGGTTTTTACTTTTTTTAAAGTCATAATTATACGCATCTTAAAAATACAAGTGAGTTTTACAAGACCGTCAATTAAGTTTTTTCCTTATAAATAAATAAGAAAAAAAAAATGGGTAAAGGTAAAATCATACAAATACAGCTCTCTGTAGCTCCTAATAGAGAGATGCATAAGAGAGATTTAGCGAGATGTCAGGGAGTGCGACGTTACTCATGCGTTAATTTGCGCGACGCGACAAATTAATTCGAGCACAGATTTAGATGAGAATAAAACAGGCTCGTGAACTGCGACTCACACGCGATACCGTCACTATTGTTTTAATGTATCAATTTAAATCCACTTGAAATTAGTAAGATGTGAAATTAATTATACAAACTTTAAAGTTGGTACCTAAAGTTTGATTTTTTTTATAGAATAAGGATAACAAACGAGCACAGAGTTTACGATAAGATAAGTGAATACTGTGGCCTCTATACACTTATAATCTATATTCGATTAAAAATCAAAATATAGATGTGTTATTAAACCTCTAGAGACTAAGATAGGATGCCTCGTTCCTAAAAAAAGCTTCTCATTCTCTATGCTCAAAATACGAAATAAAACAGCATAAGCTGTTGTTACACGCGGGTATTCTGTGAAAGCATAGTACTTCCTCGGTCGACCCGACCGACCCAATCATGCTGCCACCATACTATAGCTACAGTAGTGCTTCTACTTTTCGAAAAAACTATGGTAAAAAACCTTTTAACCAGTTTCAGTTTTAAAAATTGATGTTAATAATAGCGTAGACTATTTTGAAGCGCTGTAAATATTAGCTGCTATTGGGCGCTTGTGTTATAAGGTTAATGGACACCTCCACGGAGTATTTAAAACACACGCAGTTACAATAATGACGACGTTTGATTCTTTAAAGCTCTTTTAGAAATGGAAATAAGCATGTTTCCAACAGTGAGATATCGATGAAATCGCATCCGGTAGATGCTTTGTCGTGCCGTAACAGCGAGATGTTTGAGTTTTAAATATGATAATTAAGTTAAATAATCTCGTCTTACAGAATCAGCATCAGATCTACAGTAAATCTATCAGCTTGACCTTCTATTGTCTATAATAGAAGCGCATGTCCAGTCTGCTTACGAGTAATCATGTAATGTAGAATGTATTCGCAAGGCGATAGCGCATCTTTTCTGTTTAGAGCCTTGAAGTAGAATAAGCCATCAGTGCAAACATGCTGATTTCTGGTTTAAAGGCAAAGATAGCCATCATCACTGCAGACTTTAAGGTAGTTTTTTATAAAACTGTACAAACAAACTTACAGTTTACCTGAAGGGTAAGGGGAAAAAGTAGGCCATATACGCAGAAGAATCAGAGTGACCGACATAGCCCAACGAATTAGTAAGCTGAAGTGGCAATGGGCCGGCCATATAGCTCGAAGAATCGATAACCGATGGGTAAAAAGGTTCTCGAGTGGTAGACTCGTACCGGTAGAAGAAGAATAGGGCGACCCCCCCCCAGATGGAGTGCAGGTAAGACGTGCAGGAAGTCGATGGATACGGGTGAGTCAGGATCGTGCTTTGTGAGACCTACGTTCAGCAGTGGACTTGTGAAGGGCTGTAATGATGATGATGATGATATGATGTATATGTAACCTTCTCTGTTTGAAGTTGGCTACAGAATCCACTTACCATTAGGTGGACTGCGAGTTCGTTTGATTGTAGTTGTTTCTTGTTACCAACAATACAATACGAGTTAACGACAATAATAAACTTACCATCAGTTGTCTTGTTTAATTTATTTGACACCTTGATTACACAAAAGTAAAATGATGTAGTGTTTATCGACGAAATTGTCGACATATTGAAGGATAAAATGGTCTACGTGGTAGATATATGCTGGAGCTATATTAATAGTATAGTTGTAGCACGAGTGGGTCGGCTCGACCAGAGAAGGACCACGCTCTCACAGAATACCAACGTAAAATAGCAACTTAACACTGCTGTGTTTCGTATGATGAGTGTAGGGAACCGGAGACCCCTTTTACTGGAAATAAAAAGACGTCCCATCTTAGTCTTCGCGGCTAGAACTGATGTAGATGTGTATGGGTCGTAGCAACCACTTACCATCAGGTGAACCGTGTGCTCTTTTGTCACACTTATCCTATATAAAATATGATAGTATATATATATATATATATATATATATATATATATATATATATATATATATATATATATATATATATATATATATATATATATATATATATATATGAATCGAAAAGAATCGAGAAGCGCGGGAGGTATGTCAGGTCTGTAGTCTCTGCCTACCTCTCTGGTGACAGGCAGACGGTAAATATTAGTACATGTTATTTGAAATTTCTAGAACTAACAAAGAAATATGGATATCAATCATCGTATTATATATTTTGTAAGTGAGATCGTAATTATAAAGTTTATACACCTACATTTTTTTTTAAATATCAAAACGATCAACTTGATTGCCTTCAGCATATCATTCAATAATAACTAAGAGAGATGGATAATTGAATAACTCACCCCGATTGGCGGCCAATGTAATGAATAAAAAATAAGCCGCGTTTCGACGTCACAAAACGCGAGAGGGAGTAAAAAAATAATATTATCCTGTGGAAATGAATTAAGCAGTTCGCAGACATTGTGGCTCAGGATAGGAAGTGATCTTGACAAGTGTGGAAATTGCTTGTATATTTTTACATATTTTTATATGATAAATAGAAATACTATTTTTTTTAAAATTTCATACATAATCTTACTACATACATTAAACGAAATATTTCACGAAACAATTGACCACCGAAATAAAAAAAATAAATTGCAAATTTCGAAGACTTTTTTTAATTTAGTACAGTTTCGGTAACAGGTTTCTTTGATCAGATAAGAAACGGAAACGGAAACAAGAAAATGTATGATTAGTAGTGAGTCGCTTCCTAACGAAATTCCGGAAACGGTGATGCATGTTCTACAATATAAGTCAATGAAAGTAACGGAGTTTAAGTAAAGTGGCCTCTACCAGGTACTGTTGACGTTAATGTAATTTAAACCCCACAGCGCATTATAAGTTTTAATCCCTATGCCCAAGTATATTAAGAAAAAATATACTGCATTTTTATTTTATCAATCAATTCAAACTACCTATTGCTGAAATTATGCTTCTTCAGTAATTATAAATAAATCAGCTACAACTGTCGTTACGCCGTAAAAAACGGTTTAGCAATCTCTGGAAAGTTTCTAGAGCTACGATTAGAATTCTTTTAGGTACTTTTTAGTTTAACACAAGGTACAGTTAATTAAATCACACAATAAAGATCTAAGTTTCTCTTTTTTATAATTTTTAGTTTTCCTTTCGCCGCGTGTAAATCATTGCTTAAAATTGCAATTAATAAGTTAATTTAGTTCTTCCAGGGATGAAACTTTTGTAGATATACTTGAATAGTGAAACATTACCTTAATTAAATATTTCATCTAAATCGATTGAGCTTTTCCATGAATAACATGTTATATACGAGGATGATAGCTACCACATGCATCATACTTATGAACAGGTGCTGGATTTGGAAGCCGGTCTACTCAAGTTTGCTAAGCAATGATGAGGTCCAAATTTTTAAGGATCTTTTTGATTGTACCTTAGAGCATGTTTCAGTTACCAAGAGGTCTATTGTTGCATTCCATTTTATGCAATTTGGATGATGCTATCGTAATATTAACTTTAAAAGTATTTCAAAAAAATAGGATACCTACGAAGTTTTGCTGTTCCTTCTCCGATCAGATTTTAACAAAAAAAAACTACATAATGTTATATTAACTCAAGCCTATTCCATAGCAACATTACTCGAAATCTCCCGATCCTTGGCAGGGTAAGTAGGGAATAAAATTAACCGAGGATGATCGCTAATGAAAATAAATTGGCGGCGGGAGATTTGAGATTACACCGGCCGCGGCGGGCTTCTACGTTATGGTGCAAACAACGTACGGAGTACGGATACTTCTAAATATTATTTTCAAACGTATTTTAGTTCCTTCAATAGATCATTTTTAAAGAATTTATTTATATAATATATCACTTAATTGTTACGTGCTTTTTTTATTGGTGCCGGGTAAAACATCAAGGATCATAAACACGAACTTTACATTACTGCCTAAAAAAGCTTGGCTGGCGGGATAGCAACTAAATTTGAGTAGTTATTATATAGCTTCTTACGACGCCCAATAAACGATATAGGGTGTTGGATATTCTTGCATTGACACCATCTTTTGGGCTTACTTATATTTGAAACTTTAAAAACATTTCGGCAGCATGTCAAGAAAACACACTGGAGTGGCGGTTCCGCTCCTGCACTATATATTTCGTCAAAATAAGAGAAAAGAAATGTCCATCCAGAAGCAAAAGTGGGGAGAACGTAAGTAGGATGTTATTTACAGTATACTTTTTTATAAATAAAAGTGACATATGCTTACAGTCCGCTTTAAGTAGTCCAGTCTTCAAATGCAAACCTCTGAGGATGACGGTATCACCGCCAGTAATTGGACTGGCTGTCCAATTACTGGCGGTGATACCAACCCGAACACAGCAGTACTGTTGTTTGGTTAGTAGAAAAGCAGTCTTACCATCAAAAGTACAATAAAGTGATAAGAATATTAAACGTAAAAATAATAAGAGAAATTTTTCCATTTATGACAAAATATTTTTGACTCTGTGAAGCGTGAAATCAAATAGGTACGTGCAGTTATTACGGAGCGAGGTCGTCTCGAAAATGAGCGCCACATATCCGAGGGATGGTTCATCTTCTTAAGTCAATGTAAGGATCAACTTTGAGTTATAGTTCTACGAGCGTGGTAGTTAAGGTATATAGCTAAAGATTTTTTCAAACCATTTAACTTTTATAAAATTTTCTTTTATATAAGGCAGGTAGTAAATGTTTAATATTATAATGCAACGTTAATCCCAGATGGATGGAAGTGATTGAACTACTAACGTTGTTAACGATAACTATAATATAATTGTAAAGATGTTAATAATAGTGAAAATTCTTAGTTAAGCATTGGTTTAGTGCTTCGCTATAGCGTTGCAAGCCGTGGTTTCGAATAACACATAGAAAAACCTTGTTTTTTTTTAAATTGAGATTCTTGTATAGTGTTTGGTACAAATTGACTGCCTCGTTAGTATAGTGGTTGAAAGCACGACAGCTGTTTATGTGGTTTCAAGTTTGAATGCCAAGTCGGATCTAATCGGGTTTTTTGTCAAGAAATTCTTAATCCAATTTGTCATGTTTGAGGCACGGGCCTTGACACGTAAAGCCGTTGATTCTATGATCTTACTCTGGTTGTGTCGGATCGCTGTTCCATCAGACTATGAGAGTGACGGAATAGAGAGTGCACCTGTGTTCGCACACACACTCGGTTACTACGATTCTGTCCTGCATAGAATCCTCGTCTTCCGCTTAGATGCATCTGGTAGTGTAATTTTTTTAGCCGCAAAACAGTTTTTAGTGAATTTTCAAGTGAATTACCGTTTTTTCTTATATTAGCAAAACATTAAATCACGTACGGCGCTCGATTAGTCACCACAACTTGTCCTACGCTATTTTTAAGCGATTTTTTTGCGCCACCTGGGGACACATCATCCTTAAAAAATTTGGAATTTTCGGATAAAGAATACCTGAGTTATTAGACGAAAACCGAAAACCATGGGGAAGGTGATTTTGCAAACCAGGAGTCTGCGGCTGGAATTGAAGGTGTTGGAAAGGTCTCGGCAAGCTCTTTCCGAAAATATATGCATCATCAGCCGGAAGTGTATATCCTCGTAATAACCACACTTTTAGAGTTTGTATCCCACATCTTGTAAGTTTGGACTCTAATCACTTTTATTTTTGAGTGACGACCCTCCTTCATTTTTTTTGGATATAGAGGACAAACTCATGCCCTTACTGTGTGTGAGATTTCAAAATTTTTAGATAAGCAGTTTTTTAAAAGTGAATTTTTTTGTAAATATGTTTTACAAAAAAATTTTACGCCATTCCGTGATAAGTTTCTTTTGTGTGTAGTGGCTAGCTAGACCGTAAACACTAGCTCAAAAAAAGGAAATTGTCGTTCACTTTAAGTTAGGAATACATTGATTTATATCCATTTTACTTTTATCTTCTTCTCTTAACTTTATTTCATGCCCAATCTGTTTTATTCTATATTTAAACATCTCTGCACGTTGTTAATTTTACATATTAGATTTATTATAGCTATAAGGTCAACTTTTTTATTATCCTATTTTAATTATTAAGTACTCTATCACGTATCGATCGCCGATGTAGTTTTCTTTCTTGTTTTTCAATTTCTGATTCGTAAATGTAGTTGCATTAGGCTCGAGACATCTTTTTTGTATTAAAATGGTTTGTAGATAAACTTAAACCCACGTCCATGAACGAGGATAAAATTGTCCCTTTCAAATGTGGATAATTTTTTCTCTTTCCTTTAGCCCCATGCTACGGACGGGGAGATATATGTCTACTCGTTATGTCAAACGGGAACATACTATAGGGATAAGATAATTTTATCTCTTCTCAGTGGATATAATCGGGGGATAAAATTTTTGTCACCTGCCCATGCTCGCAGGGTGGATAAAACTGAGCAAGGGATAAAAAAATTATCCTCTCCCCGTGGATACATTGTCTCTTGGCCATGCTAGCCCGGCAGAGGGTCGTGTGAAAATGAGTTCGCCACCTAGTAAAAGTAATTAACAGTAAGAAAAGGGCAAGCGCGAACCGTTTCTCGAAAATATTAATTAAATAATATTTTTCTTTATTATTAATGTTTTTTAAAATGTATATAGTTAATGTTTTGGCTAAATTTTGTAATAGAATAAGGTGATAAAAATGTGAATAGAGTTCTGTTTTAGTGATAACGAAATAATGGAAATATTAAATAGTACATTAAAGATGCAATTTTGCTTAAAATTTAGTTTAAAGACCTGTTTAAAGTTTTAATTTTCGCATTAAACTATTGCGTTGTATAAGATAGGTGAAGAATATTGATGTAAATTGAATTGCAACGATTGTATTTTATTTTTTAAGGTTTTCGAATCTGTATTTAGTGATTTAAGGTTTATGACCACACGAAATTGTTTTAAAAAAGTGATATTATGTCTTTACCTTATGCAATGTGAATGTTTAATTGTTTTTGTGACGTGTTTAATGTATATGGAAATGTGATAGTGAAGATTATCGACACAATAGGAGGCTTTTTCTGTCTGGCTCACTTTAAGGTTTAGTTCGGGAGTACTTTTGAAAATCGCTCAATTTTCAATTCATGCGGGAAGTTTGGGACCAGCTTCAATTTTCAGCTTTAAATCAAGAAAGAAAAACGGAATTGGAAAATGTAAAGTAAAACATTTTTGAATTATCTCAATAAAATCTATAACTTTTTGTGTAGTAATTAAAGTTATATTTTGTATCACTATCTTAAAAAGTGCGCACCACGTCGCATCGCTTCACACTTTAGTGTAAGCTGACCCTTAGGAATAATTTGTAATAGTTAATTTATAATAGTTTTTTATTAATTAAGTAACTGATGAAAATTTATTGAAGTGAAGGCGACCAGAGCGAGCTGCCTCTTTGACATCAAAATTCTCGAACTAAAAACGCTTGAACCAACTTTGTGCCATTCTTACCGACACTACATTTTATCCATAACAATTTTTTTTCGACTTGTGTCGCATTTTTCCTTTTTTGTAATAAAACTTCAGAATGAATCGAATTTCCTTGTTAGAATCCCTCATTTTGGCGGACAGAAAAACAATTAAATAATTGCGCGAAAGTATCCTTTGCTTTTTATTTTTCTTTTTGTTAATGTCTTTTAAAATATGTAATGTTAATAAAACCAGCAAGATACAAATAGTACAACCAAAGGGATTTTTCTTTAATTTTATAAAGAAAAATACGTATATAATATTTTATATCGTATTTTACACTTATCACATTGATTTACCACGCCTAGGGTTGAGTTGTAAAAATTAGGACTAATTATCTAAAGGTATTATATATATATATATATATATATATATATATATATATATATATATATATATATATATATATAGGTATGCGTTAAAATATATACAACAAAAATCAATTACATATTACTTAGAGTAGTAAAAATTTGTATTAGTGTATATATATATATATATATATATATATATATATATATATATATATATATATATATATATATATATATATATATATTATAATTATTATTAACCACGAGGATAAATGGAGACTCGTATTGTAGACACATACGGTTAGTCCGTTAAATGACAATAAAGATGCGTAAAATCAACAAAGATATGTTGTTTTTTTACGCACCTCCCACCCTTGCTCAATAGCGTGCACTATTCCCACTGACACCACTACTCCCAACTCCACACCACCATATTAGGAAATACACACCACCGTCGATAATAGGACACGTGTTTCGCCTCGTTTAGGTCGGCAGTCTATTTTTTTACGCGGATCTCGGCTGATTCATTTATTATTTGTTTAATATAATGGATTTCCACAAAGTCACACCTGATTCTATAAATAATCATAAAACGTCAATCTAAGCTGTAAACAAAACAATATGATATACATAATATCACAAAATTTGAAGTAATGCCCAATATTTAGTACAAATCTCCAAAGTTATCAGTGTATCCACGTCTACTCGTAAAATAAACTTGAATCCATCCCCTGCCCTCAGCTCCGTCGAGGACCAAAAAATGTCATGTCAATTAATAAAATCTACCGTAAGCCACGGCTTAGCTGCCTCCTTGTTATATCATAACTAAGGCTCGGACGAGCAGGCGCGGCCCACAAGATACGGCGTTAGGGCCGCTATAACTGTGCAAGCGATTGCTATGCTATATTTTGTACGGACAAAAGTTGAGCATTTCGTCCTACGGGTGTCGTGAAAGGCGACTATGGGAAGTGCCAGAAAGATCTTATGACTTCCGGTCATATAATGCATAAAACCATACATAGCAAGATACCCAGACCCACTGGTCACATCACTATGTGGAGCAAAAAGTTGTCAAAGGCGTTGACATCTGGTGTTGCAATTTTCAATCTGCCCGCCAAGCGTGACGATGAAGTCCGATCGCCCTGCAACAGAAGGGGCCCTTGCCAATCAGTACATTATGAAGCTTCCACGAGTACATCAAGAAGAAGAAAATCTAGCTAACGCGACAATTGAGGCAAGTCCAGCTTTGTCCAGCTGGTCAGCATAAAAAGATAAAAAGAAGAATGTCAATCTCCACATTTTAACCAACGGATTATTTTTACATTACACCCTATTAAATGTCAGCCGCTGAACATGGGTCTCCCCCATGGATTATTTTTATTGTTCCATAGTACCTACTTAAAAATAAACTTAGTCTCGGTTAGTTAGTTTTTCAACCGATTTCCATAAAAAGAGAAGGTTCTCAATTCGACTGTATTTTTATGTGTGTTGTTATCGTAGAGTTTTTAGGTGAACTGATTTTGATGAATCTTTTTTATTTGGAAGCTGGTGCTTCTCATGTAGTCCCATATAAATTTGATCAAGATCTGATCAATAGTCTTTGAGTTATCTTTAATAAATAAAATAAAATAAAAATAAAAATAAAAAAGCCTTTTATTCCATGCTAAATAAGTTTTACAATATAACTTTTTTTTACAATGTAATTTGCATTTTATAAAGGAAATTGAAAATATAAATTTAGTTTTTTTTTAAATACATTAATATATATCAATCTTTTTTGTAGATTTTCATGCATTATTTTTTTTAGATTTTAATATATTTATTTAATTTAATTTTAATTTAATTCTATACATTAATTTATTTCTATATTAATGAATTAATTTGATTGAGGTAATAATTAATGTCATAATTTTGGGTATGATAACTATTTTTCCTTATATTTGGTTAAAATTTAAATGTGCATTACTAATAACATTAATATTTTCAATCTATGTAATTGATTTTTAAATTGTAAGTGGCTACTTTAATGGATTTGGTGTTTTATAACATTATGAATAGGATAACATTAATTTAAATTTAGTTGCAAATTGACAAAATATTTTTAATTTTATAATTTATTAAGGATCTATATACTCATTTGTGTTTGTTTGCTTTGCATGGACCCCCCTTAGGTGAAGGCCTCCTCCAAAGATTTCCATTTGTCTCTATTTTTTGCTATTTGTGTCCAACGTCGATCCCGCGATCTTTTTAATGTCACCTTCCCAGCGCATGTATGGTCTGCCTGGACGTCTTTTTCCTGGAGGGCCATTCCATCTGGTTACGATGGAAGTCCACCTCTTATCTTCTAGACGTGCTACATGGCCCATCGAAATTTTAACTTTTGAGCATAACTCAGAGCATCAATAGCATTTGTTATATTTCTTATTTTTGTATGAAGTACTTTATATATTTTTCTTATTTTTAGCATACTACGCTCCATGCTTCTCTGGCATGTAGTTATTTTGTTTTTAACTTTTCTAGTAAATTTCCATGACTGACAAGCGTATGTTAAGCAGGGAAGTATACACGAGTCCATAATTTTCTTTTTTAACTCTACCGGCATGTTACTCTTTAATATTTCCTTATATGACCAGAATTTATTCCAAGTTATTTTTGACCTTCGTTCTATTTTTGTTTTTAAACCCTATTTGCTTTCCAAGGTAGAGATATTGTTCCACATAATCTAGCGGTTTATTTTCAATAATAACGTTTTTTCTTGAGCTATTTGTCAGGATTTTTGTTTTTGATAAATTTATTTCTAAGCCTACTTTTATGCTTCCTGTGTGGAGAGTGTCTATCATGTATTGTAACATGCCACTATTTTCAGATAATAAAACCAGGTTGTCTGCGAATCTTAAGTGACTCAAGTATTTACCTTTGATATTTAGGCCACATGACTTCCATTTCAATTGGCTTATGACACATTCCAGTACTGCTATAAATATTTTTGGAGACAAAGAATCTCCTTGTCTGACTCCCCTTTTGATGGGAAAGCTTGGACCAGTTGATTCCAATTTGACCCTGCTTGTGCTTGCTCTATATATTTTCTTGATTACTTCAATATATTCTTTTCCTACTTCTTGTGTTTTTAAGGCTTCCCGGATGCTTGAGTGTGAGATTGTGTCAAATGCTTTTCGGCAGTCGATAAAAGCTATGTACAGTGGTCGTTTATTTTCTTGGTATTTTTCGATGACAAGTTCTAGGGTGTGTATATGGTCTACCGTTGAGAAACCTTTCCGGAAGCCAGCTTGCTCTACAGGTTGTTTTCTTTCCAAGGTTTTGCTTATTCTGCATTCTATAACCGAAGAGAATAGTTTATATAGAGTCGGTAGAAGACTAATGGGCCTGTAGTTTCCGATGTCGTTTGGATCCCCTTTTTTATATAAAAGTATTATATCAGATTCTGACCATTGCGAAGGTGTATTTGCAGACTCTAGTATCATGTTAAACATATTTGCAAGTGGTGTAGCTAGAAACATGCTGCCGTATTTTAGGGCTTCATTGGTGATGTTATCAGACCCTGGGCTTTTTTCTAGTTTTAGTTTCTTTATCGCTTGTATGACTTCAAACTCGTTAATAACCTTTGTCTTCTCTTCGGATTCTACGTAGCTAATATCTTCTTTGTTGTTTTCTGTCCCTTGTTCGGTGTTGTACAAGTTTCGGTAATAGTCTGTAGCAATATTAATAATATCTTTGCGGTTGTGTGATGTTTTTTCTAGCTGTTTCAGGCCTTCGATCCAGGATGTATTTGTTCGCAGTTCTTTATATGCTTTTTTGAGACTTTTACCCTGTCCAATATTTTCTTGTATAATATTTATTCTGTAGTTTCGGTAATCGAATTTAATATACTTAGATGTTAGTTTGTATAGAGCGCGGAGTTCATTTTTTTTTTTGCGATCGTGTTTTATCTTTTTTTCTTTGTAGTTCTTGCCTTCTTTTCATTAGTGACATGGTTCGTTCTGTTAAAATTCTTTGTTTCGTAGAGGCGTTTTTTCTTGTTTTGTATTTTGCATACTATATTTGATAATGTTTAGTAATTTGTCATAGTAGGTTTGTATTTTTTCTGACGATTTATAGGTGAGTAACGCTGGTAGATGACTTTTTAGGTTCTCTCTGTACTTTTCTATTTCTGCCTCTGTTTTAAGAATATTCTTTTGATGGTTCGTATATTTTATTCGGCTTTTTTATATTTGTTAGCGCTACCGTAGCTCTGACCATTCTGTGCTCTGAGGAGTAATTCAAGTTTAGTGTTTCTGTATTTAGAAAAATTTTTGGTTGATTAGAAAGTATATAATCGATTTCATTTTTGTATTTTCCGTTTGGAGAGCGCCATGTCCATCTGCTGCTTTGTTTTTTGTTGAAGTAGGTGTTGATCACAGATAGATTGTTTTCATAAGCAAAGTCTATTAACCTCTGGCCTCGTTTGTTTCTTTCCCCATATCCGTATTGTTTTGTTATTTTGTATTCATCTTTTAGTGGTTGTCCTATTTTTGCATTAAAATCTCCCATCAATATTAAATTTTTATCTGCTGACTCTAATGCTTTGTCTATACAGTTATAAAACGCCTTGATTTCTTCTTCGTCTGCCGTCTCTGTGGGAGCGTACGCTTGAACTATGCTTAAATTATATCCCTGTAAATTGATGTTCAGCAGTGCTACTCTTTCCGAGATGCCGATAAAGCTTACAATGTTTTGTTTTAAAGATTTGTTTAGTAGAAAGCCTACTCCGTGTTTTCCTGGCGTATGGCCTATGTGACAAAGTATGAAATCCTCGTATTCTTTTATCTTATTTCCAAGGCGTCTAACTTCGGACAAACCAATAATGTCATATTTGACTCTATCTAGAGCTTTACTTAGTTCAATTAATCTTTCATAAGAGGCAAGTGTTCTGATATTGTATGTCGCTATGTAGAGCTTATTTTCCGTAGGTGTTCTAAGCTTTCGCCGATTTAACGTGTCTTTCTTTGGAGGGTGGTGGTCATAATCTTCCACGGTGACCAGCCAGGTTGGAAGATATTTTATATTGCTTGATTGGACTTGTTTTTTTATAAAATCTGTGGTAGAGAGGGGTGCTAGTTGCTATGTATTTTTATCTTTGTTGTCATATTTGTCTGTTTTTGTGTTGGTATTATTATTAACTAAATAGTTCAGCATGCCAGGTTTCAAAACACCTTCAGAAATACTATTGGATCTCCGAGCTGATGAGTTCAATTTTGGAGTTTTGTTTTTCTTACTGGCTTGCATGTTTTTGTGTCCTTGTGAATGGAAAAAGTTTTCAGGTGAGGTAGACAATGTTCTTTTATTGTTCTTTTTTAGTATAATTAGTTTGTCGTATTTTATGATTGCGTTATTTCCCTTTTCTCTCTCTATTTTTAATTGTTGCTGTAATTCTTTTCTTTTTTGTAAAACATATGCCGGGTAATCTTCTTTCATATAATATAGAGTGTCATTTAGTGCCCCTTTTTGTTTAAAAATTTTGTTCTTCAGGCCAAGAGTTGTAAATGTTACTACTATTGGGCGAGGTCTGTCTCCTTTTTTTCCTTTTCTCTTCATTTCTTGGATATCTCTACTATCTAATTTAATAGAGAAATGTTCCTCTATTATCTTAATAAAATTGTTCACTAAGTTTTCATACGATGATTCTTTCTCTAAGATACCAAAAAATACGATGTTTCTTCGTCTTGCCTGCTTTTCCAAGAAGTACAGTCTTTTCTCTTGGTTTGCAACTCTTTCTTCCAATTTCTTATGTTTTTCTTCCCATACACAATTTTTCATCCAATATTTTATTTATATTCTGTGTTACTTGTTCTGTTACATTTTCTCCGCTTTTACGAATCATAATTTTTTGTTCGTCTAATTCTTTTCGTATTTTTTTAAGTGCACACATAATTTCTTCCATGATTTATTAGTATTTCTCTACCTGAGGCGCCCTCTTGTAAACAGACTTTGTACTATCAGATTGATGGTAAATACTCAATAAGAGCTCAATTGCTTAACGTTGTAATATGGTATGTTTATAACAGATGGCGCTGAACGTTGTTTGAGAGTTGTTGAACGGTTACAACTTGTAATTTTGAACAGTCATTTAATTTTGAGGTTGTGTTTTTTATCTTTTCAACAAAATGGTAAAAACTTCACTTAATTTTTGTCCACATTACACTTCAGAATCATTGACTTACTTTACCATTATTTTAATTAGTGTTTAGCCTGTATTTGTGAGAAAAAGTCCACAAACAGAACAATTGTTTTTGCCTTATAGATAGTTTTGATTTTCAATTGTTTGTGGATAGTTATGTGACTTAACTCCAATATATAATATTTATGCCAAGGTTTTGTATCACTTTACACTTTAACACATTAAAAAACCACTGTTTTATATTTTTAACTTGATTTTATTTACGGAGTCGATGTATACTATGACACAGTAGCGCCCTCCTCGTGTACATCTTTAATAACGCGTATTTAATTGACCTACTACTTTGATGATGTTCTCATTTTATGAAGTCCTGAGTACAATTTTTTATTTAGATCTAATAATATTCGATGACGGTATTGATTTTTCAGGAAATTTAACACGAAATCTAAATTACAAAAATAAACACAAATACGGGTGTGTATTTATACTAAAAAGATCCTTGATAGTCTTGTTAGTATAGTAGTCTTAAACGCAGGTGCTTCAAAACGAGGAGCTTTCGGGACAATAAACCGGTTGAAACTTAAAGCTCCGACCTTTATTAACCGAAAGAGTTTACTGAAAAGGATACAGTTTGAATCCCCGAAAAATGCACTAACAGCGTTCGAGCAGGCCGTAGAAGAAGCTTTTTGAAATTTGATTCGAATGCATAAAAATTTGTATTGATGCTAGTGAAGAGTTCTATAAAATCACATCTTAATATATATATAAATTACGTGTCACGTTGTTTGTGGACTCTTAAACTACTTAATCGATTTTAATCAAATTTTCACATCGTGTGCAGTTTGGTCCAACTTGAGAGATATCATAGTTTTTTGCCCGTGAGTGGCCCGCAATTTTTTTTGCAAAATTTAGAATTTATTTATTTATTTAACAAGTACAATTACAATACACATATATAACAATCATGATCATATATAGAATTTTAAATATGACATGACAAAGGGTCGTCAAAAAGGGCAGAACAACGTCTGCCTGGCAAGCTAGTATGTATTCATTTTACACATACTCTTTTCTTTGTTTCGCAACACTTTCTTAGTGGTGTATTATTCAATAGGTATTGTGCCATAGATATTTACAAAAATATTATGGAAAAGAATCG
Organism: Parnassius smintheus behrii; assembly: GCA_036936625.1. Lineage (NCBI taxonomy): Eukaryota > Metazoa > Arthropoda > Insecta > Lepidoptera > Papilionidae > Parnassius > Parnassius smintheus. The sequence goes on along the minus strand of JAUPFT010000002.1, from coordinate 19,271,933 downwards.
CGGTTCGCTACACTCACCAGACGAACTACTACACAAATAAGGTGCTATTTTACGCTGGTGTTGTATGAGAGCATGCTCGTTTCCTGTTCGAAAAGATCCAATAATGCTACAACCATAACATAACTGCGGCGTGGCTACTACCTTAAAAATAATGATTATTCGATGTCAATGAATCTCATGTATTTGCTTCAAACGGCTGGGTAAACTGATATATATTTGATTGGCGAGTTCTTTGCCTCTTACGAAAAACACCAGTAGTATGCTCTTTTACACAGATGCTCTATGTATGTATGGTCATCACCGGACATACCAGTACAGTATTTCATGCCCGCACACTAAGGCGCAAGTTCGGCCTCACAAGGAGTATTGTTCTCATCTCTGGGCCGGGGCCCCCAGTGTCAGCTTCTACCACTTGATCGCTTTTTGAATCCCCGGTGACCGAGTTCTTTTTGATCGGCTTAACTCACTGGCGCTGCGAATAGATGTTGTATCTATTTGTGTATTCTATAGCATCTACCAAGGGCCGCTCTATTTTACCATTGCACATCGCGACAAATCTCGTGATGCCATCTGTTCCATCTGGATAATTGGCATTCCACCACTGTGTGATTTACTAGAACGCGCAGAACTTTTTTGTGGAATCGACTACTACCAGCGATCTTTGGACCGAGCCTGCTATTTTTACAAGGCTGACAACGCATCTGCTATGGGCCCATCACATCCCCTGGTGTTACAGTTGTTCATGGGCGGTGGTAATTACTTACTATCATATGAGCCGCATGCTCGTTTACCCACTTTAAAAAAAACGTACCAACATACTCGTGCTGCAACCACACGCATGGTGCTACGTTCTTATTTCCATGTATAATGCTTGTATTTCGGTTGGTTTTGTAGGATAATGAAAAGTTTTTCTTAAAATGAAAAGAATCAAAAGTGTAGTATTTGTATAGCTTCACAGTCGCATTATTAAATTGTGAAGGCAAGCCTAAGGCAGCGATATTACAGTGTATTAAGTTGCTAGAGTAAATCTTCCTTGCTAGGCAATGGGCTTAAGAGTTTTATTGTCGTGAGCCAAGGAGCCTTTTCTAACATCGGCACAGCTTGTTTCCTTTCTTGTTTTGCCTGTAAACATGTTTTGTTCGTCAAAGATGTTGCAATTTGTACAATATAAACCATTAAATATTTAAAATTGAAATTTTGTAAGAACATTTAAATGTAACTTTAGTGTGAATAAATAACTTGTATTAAAAAAAATACAGATTACCAGGTGGTTCTAGAAATGATGTATGTGAATGGATGTTCAGAAGTGGACTCCGATAGACAGTATGAATGAATGAAATTATGAACCAGCACCCGTGGTCACACAATTATATCTGATTTGATAAATTTATCGCGTTTAATTTGACTGTTCCTCTTTGTTCACCGCGATAGCTGGTCCGAGTTGTAGGGCCGACCCGAGGTGGCCACCCCAAGTGGGCTTGCCGAGTATGGGCCACTCGGCCACTCGGCCTATCCACAGCGACTCAAACGGGGCCATACCGTTGATGCGGTGGTAGTGGGGCTGCGGGGGTAGAGGAGTGCTTCCTACCCTATGCAGCTGAATCTTGGTTGGCGGCGGAGCAATAGACCAGATTCGCCGCTGGGGTCAGGAAAGTTAGTGCTTCTGAGTGCTCGTTTTTCCTGGCCCTATGGCCTTCGCGCATCTGACACGAGGGCGTCCGTTGCGCAGGTGTAGTTGGAGGCCTTGGAGGAAGGCGCGCCATGTGTGATCTCCCTTACCTGAGAAGAAGAAGGGGGAGGAGGTAATCTTCCCAACACCATGGGGTTTTAGTCGGTGCGAGTCCGACAAAACCTGTCCTTGCCCCCGCCAGGCGGGTATGCGTAAGCATTTCTCAATGTAAAAAAAAGGGTGCTTTACAAAAACTCTAGCAAGATAACACTGATTCCTACCACGGATGTTTCTTGAGTACTAATAGGGTTAAATCAATACCTAAGCATACCACTGCAAGGCCTCAATACACTGCGAGCTCATTCTACGTAGATCGGACCAAAATTATTATTTAAAACTAATTGTAGCCCAAGTTAACTATGATATCAGGACTACCTACACCTCAGTCACCGCAGGTCATAGGGGTTACCATGGATATAAAACGCCATAAATGTTGGAAACTGAAAAATAATATTTGCGCAAATAAAAGAAATCCTTAAAAGATGGTGAGGTGTAATTTTTAGCTATTTATTTTTTCATTTATTGTTGCATTGGTTACATGGCCTTCACCCAGGGCGGGGGTTAATCTACTCTTAATTTTCACATTTTGATATCATCAGTAGGCTAGATTACCACCTATTCTGTTCTTCTGTCCGGTGAGCAATTTGGCGAATGGCTCTGGGGGAGAGCGCAGGTCGTGTTGATCCCTGATTGGAAACAGACAGAACAGACACACGATACTCGTTTTCTTTTCTTTTATTCCACCAACTTCTTTCCTATCCTAACGCAATCCAAGGTGGTAAGCATACCATGCCGATGGATACGTGGTTATTGGGGAACCCAGTTGCAAGCGGTGCCTACCCGAGACCTGGACGATTTGGGTAGTATTTTCGCTCTTCCCTCAGCATGCGTGGCTTTGCCGGGGCCGACCGAATATTTCCCTAGCTAATTGTGGGACTAAACTCCACATTTTTAAAAACTTAAGTTTTCTTTAATGGAACTGTCTGTAGGTCTGGAAGAGGCTCTTTTAGCCTCACCAACACGGTGTTATACAACGCCCCAACCTGGGACAAGCTGTGAAGTGGAAGGCACATCTGCAACCGAGCCACAAGTGGAAACGAACAAGGGAAAGGACAGGAAAAAGTTCGCTAGGCCTTACAAGCTTAGTGAGGCAGCACGAAAGAGGTACAGGAGACTGATAGCAGCTGAAATAAAAGCCAAAGAGGCCCTCTCACTTTGCCGGAAGCCCTGGGACTATATTCCTTTGCCCAAGCCTCCCCCGGTTACGAAGACGAAACACGCAATCGGTCTGAGGAAGAGTACCCTAAAGACCAGCCCAGAAAATGTGTGAAGCTTGTAACGGGGAAGAAGAAGCTCAGCTTCAGTGCCGTAGCTGGCTCCGCGCGTCTAGGAATTCGAAATTCGAGTCCTATGAGCGTGGAGTAGATGCGGCTGGTCTACAGGCACTAACACAAGCTATCGCTAAGACGGCCTGTGGGACACAGCCGGGAATGGGACCAAAATTTTCGGGTTTCGTTTACATGCCAGGCTGGATTCCGGTAACGTGCCTGAATATGACAAGCCAGGACTAGATTGTGAGTTGAGTCGGAAAATTGAAATCCTGGCCGGAGGCAGAGATCTCGATAATACTCGAGGTTGAACTGATTAAGCTTTATCAGGGCACCACCTATCTGCCCCGCTACTAAACTGACTCAGAGGAGGCGGTTGTGCTGTTGAGGGCACAAAATGAGGGGCTCCATACCGAGCTCTAGAAAATTCTACACTATAGGGACGAGGAGAATGGGTTCCTAGTAACTTTTTCTCTGGACGACCCATCGGCCGGAAACTCTCCGGGCTGCAGGCGGCGGAGTCTTCCCTGGCTTTAAAATGATAACTTTTAAAGTTAAGGGAGGCTTTGAAGCAGCAATAGAGCCTGTATCGTCTCATCTCCAATCACCCGCGCAAAAACGACCCCTGCATTCCCGATGCCTATAAATGGCTAACTCCAAGGGTAAGACGAGGGATTTCCAGGCAAATCTTCACCATACAGCAGCTGCTTCTACCACGGTGGAGGTTTGGTTTGCAGAGGACAATATTGATTGCACCCTCATACATGAGCTTTGGGTGGCGAACAGTTAAGTTCTGAGATTATCGGCTGTCGGTAAGATCCTAGTCAATACTAAAGGCAGTTGATTCTGCGCATGTATAATTTACAATAATAACATTGAACTTTTAGCTGATCCAAAGTACTGGAACGATGACCTGGTTACAACTTTCATAAATCTCAAGGGATGCACAGGGGTCAGAGTAATCATTTGCTTAGCCTATTATTTCGGAGAGAACTCAGATCCTACCATCGAATAAGAGCAAGTGGCGGAGTTTGCCCGAAAACACAACGCCGAATTTGAGGTGACTTTTGATGTTAATACTTACCAGACGGCCTAGGGAGGCACTAACTAATCAACGAAAGAGGTGAGTTACTTTATGACTTCCTTATCTCCAACGGCCTGGTAAGCCTAAACTTAGGGTGTACAAAAATCTTTGCAATGCATGGTAAGCAAGAAGTGTTAGACATAACCTTTGCTACCAATAAAATATCTAGGTGGATAACTGACCAACATTTTAGTAGTGAAAACTCGATGTACGATCACGTTGATGTACGAACTTAATGTGTTATTAAGTTTGTGTTCGGAGCATCACCAATTTATGAAACTGTTGCTTTTAGGGATCCAAAAGCGACCACTTGGGATGTCTACAGAGATAGCCAAAGGAGGAATTTGGAAACGTTTCCTAAAAATATGAAAACAATTGAAGGTCTGGAGTTAGCGACGAAGACAGTAACCGTAGGTATCCGTGAAGGCTTCGAGGACAGCTATCACGTCAAAACCAAGACCTCAACACGAAAAGAGGCTATTCTATAGGACTAAAAAAACCAGAGTGGGATATTTATAGTTCAACCCTAACCGAATATAAAAAAGAAATTATAAAAGCCGAGAGATCATCGTGGAGCAAGCTATGCGAGGAAGTTGAGTATTTGCCTCAGGGTGCAAGACTACACAAATGCTATCGAAAGCTAAATCTAATCAGATCGGGCTTCTTTAAAAGCCTGATGGTAACTTCACTACTAGTGAAACAGATACGTTGGAGTTACTTGCATCACCCCACTTCCCTTTCAGAGCCCTATGAAGGACTTATAATGAGGACTGGTGTAGGGCGGCAAAGATAATAAGGTCAAATCTGGTGCACTGGGCTGTTGACTCCTTTGAACCATATAAGACAACGGGTAGGATGGAATAATTCCCATCCAACTACAGAGGGGTATCGACATCCTTCTTCCTTATTTGGTGAAAATCTTCAGAGCAAGTTCTGCATGGGGATATATTCTAGAACTGTGGACAAATTGTTCTATTCATACTTAAGGCTGGTAGAAAAGACTACGCTTTACTAAAGGCTTTTAGAGATAGGAGCCTATCTTCCTTTCTTCTTAAGGTACCGAATGAGGTTATAGATAAATATATAAGGGATGTAGCTCTAGCTACGACGCCCATACATGACAACCAGCATGCTTACCGTAGAGAAAAATCTACGGAAACAGCCTTGATAAGTGTTATTGACAGGGTTGAAAAAGCACTGGGGTATAAAGAAATAGCTCTCTCTGCCTTTCTAGATACTGAGGGCACCTTCGACCGTAGCCCCACATCAGTGCTGATTGGGAGCCTGACATCTAAAAATGTTGAGCCCACAACCATCAAGGGGGTGAAATCGATGCTCTCAAACAGAAAAGCAAAATAGCGCTATTTCAAAATTCGATTGAGGTTGCAACTACAAGAGGCTGTCCACAAGGAGGTGTTTTGTCCCCCTTCTTTTGACTCTTGCGGTTGACCAACTATTGTAAAGATGGCAGACTTTTGCACTGATACATTAGGTTATGTTGATGACTTTGTGATCATTGCTAGAGGCTATTACCAAAGTACGCTATGGTTAATCATACAAAGAGCCTTAAACACCTTAAATAACTGGTGTAGGGACAACAGTTTATCAGTTAATGCTGATAAAACTGTTCTAATATTCTTTACCGAAATGAGACGGTTGAACAAATTAAACACACTAAAACTCATTGCTGAAGAAGTACCATTTTCCACTGAAGTTAAGTACTTGGGCGTAACAATCAACCAAAAACTAACGTGGAACTCTCACGTTAGTGACGTATGCAAAAAAGGCAAAAATTGCTTTTGGTATGTGCAGTCTTTCGGTCGGAAACCACTGGGGCTTACGTTACTGTATGTTCCTATGGCTGTACAGCAGCTTACTGAGGCCGATTCTTACCTACACCTCCACTGTCTGGTGCAACAAGGCCAAAAGAAGACTGCGGACAGTCTAAATAGTCTACAAAGGACTGCCTGCTTGGTGGCAACTGCAGCGATGCGATCATCGCCTGGAGCGGTGCTTAATGCACTTCCATTCCTAATGTCACAAGGATTGTACAGGGTGGTTTGCGCTGGCTTTCCTACAGATTAAGATCCATGCTAGGCTCAGTTAAGGAAACACCGGTCGTATGCATGATCTCAGATATCATGCGTTCACTATACACTTTAATTAAAAAGATAATGTTGGAATTACCCTCGAGAGAAGACTGGCTGAATAGCCAGGTTAACTGTGAAGTCGGTAGCCTCATATCGTATACCGATGAGTCAAAAATGGGCATCGACGTAGGCTTTGCAATTAATGGGGAACGCCATAAATTAAAACTTAGTATGATTTTGAGTAGATTCACCTCTATCTTCCAGGCAAACACGTTCGCCATACTTCATTGTGCGGAAATAAATCTGCAAAAACACTACGTCAACCTTATAATTAATATAAACTGTGATAGTCAAGCAGCACTGCTAGCGCTGATATCTTAAGAAAAGAAACTTAGTGAACTCGAAGCTAGTTGGAGACTGTGTGAACCGTCTAAACGCCCTGGGATGTAACAACAGGGTCGTCTTAAGATGAGTTTCGGGTCACACTGGTATTGTAGGCAATGAACTTGCCGACAAGCTCGCACAGGAGGGCTCAAAGAATACACAATTTGGACCCGAGCCATTTTGTGGAATCTGACAAAGTCTAGCTCGATTTACCCATGAAACTTTTAATCACAATAAATCACCTAAGATCTGGTCCGACACACTAGGCTTAAAACCTGCTAAAACCTTAATCCGGGCTTTTGATCGTAAATTTGAATTGAAGAAATGCCTCTGCACATGCTAACTGAACTCCGCCAAGAAGAAGTGAAATTGCGCACAGCTAAGCAACTCCTATTCATAATGATTTCTTATATTTACGCGAACACTACACATTGAAATAATACTAGTTTTAACGGAATTTATCGCGTATATTTAACTTTTTTATCCGACGTTTCGAGAGCTTTACAGCACCCATGGTCACGGGAAGGACTGAGATGTTCAACGTCCAGCTGTCATAGTTAACCGCGGTTACCATAGATTAAAATTTTAACTTTTGTTCCGATCTACACAGTATGAGCTTATGGTATCATGGAGTCTTGCAGTTGTATGCTTGGGTTGGGATTTAATTTTATTTATTATAGGATCCCAAGCAGATGGTAGCACCCAGCCATCTTCTCTATTGAAATTAGGATGTTTTTTGATTTCAATAGCCTCGCGAATCATCCTTGGAAGGAATTGGTGTTCTTTAGCGAGGATTTGTGGTCTATCAAATCTGATGTAGTGACGGGGGCGATCTTGTACATGTTCACAGACTGCAGACTTCCCGGAGCGTCGATTCTTCATATCAGCTATATGTTCTTTGACGCGGGTTTTAATTGATCTTTTAGTTTGTCCTATGTAGGAGAGACCACATTCACAATCAAGCTTGTACACTCCTGCATCTTGCAGAGGGACGTTACACTTGACTGATGGTAAAAACTGACCAATCTTCTTCGGCGGCTTGAAGTATGTTTTGATGGAAGCGCGCTTCAAGATGTAGCCAATCTTGTCAGTGACTCCTCTAACATATGGCAGTACAGCAGGTACACGCTCGACTGTGGCCGGCTTCACTCGTTCTCTGTGACGTAGGCGTGGGACCCGAAGCTTGTTGTCATGCAAAACTTGCTTGACATGTTGGAGCTCGGCAGCCAGGTGTTTACTGTCACAGATCCCTCGTGCTCTCTGAAACAAAGATTTACCCACGGTAGCTAACTGTGAAGGATGGTGGTGATAATCACCGTTTAAATATCTATCTGTATGGGTCTTTTTTCTATACACAGTATGGCTCAAGGTGTTATCAGGATTCCGAATTACTAACACATCTAGAAAAGCTAAGGAATTGTTTGCCTCTAACTCCATTGTGAACTGAATTTTAGAATTTATAGAGTTAAGATGGTCTAAAAATGCAGTTACTTTATCTAAAGGTAGAATTGTGAAAGTGTCGTCTACGTACCGCTTGTAGAATCTTGGATTTATGGGAGAAGTAAGCAGAGCTTTCTCCTCAAAGTCTTCCATGAATATGTCGGCGACAATGGGAGATACAGGTGAGCCCATCGCCACACCATCTACTTGCTTGTAGAACTCCTCCTTCCACAATAGGTAGCCAGATGTAAGGCAGTGTCTGAGTAATACTGCATATTCTGCGGGCATGTTGTTTTCTTCCAGCCTTCTAGTTACAATTGAGATGCAGTCTTCAACAGGTAAGCATGTAAACAATGACTGCACATCAAAACTGCAACAAATCTCGCTGACAAAATGGTAGGAATCCTTTATGTGTGCTCTTGTATGTCCCCTGATCGGTGAGAGTATTTTCGCTAAGTGTTGAGCCAATCTGTAAGTTGGTGAATCGATTTGGCTCACTATGGGGCGTAATGGAGCATTGGGCTTGTGTATTTTTGGTAACCCATACAACTTTGGTGATTTGGCGCACGTAGGTATTATCCATTTTACGTCCAGATTTAATTTTTCGGAGTGTTTCTTTATGAGGTCACTAGTTGTTTTTAGTGTGCTATTTGTTGGGTCGTTTTTAACCTTTTTATAAGTACTTACATCCGACAAAAGTTCTTGTATTTTAGAATTATAATCTGACGTATCCATGACCACCGTGGCGTTTCCCTTATCTGCGCGGAGAATCGTAAGTTCTGGTTTATTGCGTAGGTTCTTTAACGCTATAAATTCGTCTCTGGGAAGATTCGGTTTAGGCACTGAACATCGACGTAACATAGACGAAATGTCTTGACGTATCGCCTCCAAATCTTCTTTCCGCATATTGTTTTTAAATAAACAGACCTCGACACTACAGATAATTTCTTCGTACGGTAATCTGCTAGGAGTTATAGCGTAGTTTAGTCCTTTGGATAAAACCTTTATTGTTGCATCATCCAGTGTTTGTTTTGACAGATTATAGAACGCGATTAATCTATGATCTGTGTTTGTTAATGGTTGCTTTTGGTTCTGGCATTGATTCGGATGTTTGACATTTGATTTGGCCGTTAATTTTTGATATTTTTCTATATGTTTGTTTTTGCATTCGTTATATTTACTAATTTCGCGTTTATTTAATGTTTCCATGCAAAAATTATAATCAAACGTCGTTAAAACTTTCTTTAATTCACTGGATGATGTGTCTATGGATTTATTTATGTCATATACCGATTACCATTACCGATTACCGCCCGTAACAACTTTTTACTTGCCTGATTTAAGATCTTAGCGCTTCCTCGAATGCCCTTTTTGGTGGATATTTTGACACACGTAGGAATGAGGTTATGGTCTCGACATCTCTTCAAGAAATTTAAGGCCGTTAGATATCTTGCGCGCTTAGTCTTTAGATCTTCTAATCGGCGTATTTTATTTGCAATTACCAGTCCGTACTGGTTTACATAATGATTTCTTATATTTACGCGAACACTACACATTGAAATAATACTAGTTTTAACGGAATTTATCGCGTATATTTAACTTTTTTACCCGACGTTTCGAGAGCTTTACAGCACCCATGGTCACGGGAAGGACTGAGATGTTCAACGTCCAGCTGTCATAGTTAACCGCGGTTACCATAGATTAAAATTTTAACTTTTGTTCCGATCTACACAGTATGAGCTTAAGGTATCATGGAGTCTTGCAGTTGTATGCTTGGGTTGGGATTTAATTTTATTTATTATATATATAGGCTCAACACTTAGCGAAAATACTCTCACCGATCAGGGGACATACAAGAGCATACATAAAGGATTCCTACCATTTTGTCAGCGAGATTAAAGACCTACGTCTGGCAGACAATGAAACTATGGTCAGTTTTGATGTGCAGTCATTGTTTACATGCTTACCTGTTGAAGACTGCATCTCAATTGTAACTAGAAGGCTGGAAGAAAACAACATGCCCGCAGAATATGCAGTATTACTCAGACACTGCCTTACATCTGGCTACCTATTGTGGAAGGAGGAGTTCTACAAGCAAGTAGATGGTGTGGCGTTGGGCTCACCTGTATCTCCCATTGTCGCCGACATATTCATGGAAGACTTTGAGGAGAAAGCCCTGCTTACTTCTCCCATAAATCCAAGATTCTACAAGCGGTACGTAGACGACACTTTCACAATTCTACCTTTAGATAAAGTAACTGCATTTTTAGACAATCTTAACTCTATAAATTCTAAAATTCAGTTCACAATGGAGTTAGAGGCAAACAATTCCTTAGCTTTTCTAGATGTGTTAGTAATTCGGAATCCTGATAATACCTTGAGCCATACTGTGTATAGAAAAAGACCCATACAGATAGATATTTAAACGGTGATTCTCACCACCATCCTTCACAGTTAGCTACCGTGGGTAAATCTTTGTTTCAGAGAGCACGAGGGATCTGTGACAGTAAACACCTGGCTGCCGAGCTCCAACATGTCAAGCAAGTTTTGCATGACAACAAGCTTCGGGTCCCACGCCTACGTCACAGAGAACGAGTGAAGCCGGCCACAGTCGAGCGTGTACCTGCTGTACTGCCATATGTTAGAGGAGTCACTGACAAGATTGGCTACATCTTGAAGCGCGCTTCCATCAAAACATACTTCAAGCCGCCGAAGAAGATTGGTCAGTTTTTACCATCAGTCAAGTGTAACGTCCCTCTGCAAGATGTAGGAGTGTACAAGCTTGATTGTGAATGTGGTCTCTCCTACATAGGACAAACTAAAAGATCAATTAAAACCCGCGTCAAAGAACATATAGCTGATGTGAAGAATCGACGCTCCGGGAAGTCTGCAGTCTGTGAACATGTACAAGATCGCCCCCGTCACTACATCAGATTTGATAGACCATAAATCCTCGCTAAAGAACACCGATTCCTTCCAAGGATGATTCGCGAGGCTATTGAAATCAAAAAACATCCTAATTTCAATAGAGAAGATGGCTGGGTGCTACCATCTGCTTGGGATCCTATAATAAATAAAATTAAATCCCAACCCAAGCATACAACTGCAAGACTCCATGATACCTTAAGCTCATACTGTGTAGATCGGAACAAAAGTTAAAATTTTAATCTATGGTAACCGCGGTTAACTATGACAGCTGGACGTTGAACATCTCAGTCCTTCCCGTGACCATGGGTGCTGTAAAGCTCTCGAAACGTCGGGTAAAAAAGTTAAATATACGCGATAAATTCCGTTAAAACTAGTATTATTTCAATGTGTAGTGTTCGCGTAAATATAAGAAATCATTATGTAAACCAGTACGGACTGGTAATTGCAAATAAAATACGCCGATTAGAAGATCTAAAGACTAAGCGCGCAAGATATCTAACGGCCTTAAATTTCTTGAAGAGATGTCGAGACCATAATCTCATTCCTACGTGTGTCAAAATATCCACCAAAAAAGACATTCGAGGAAGCGCTAAGATCTTAAATCAGGCAAGTAAAAAGTTGTTACGGGCGGTAATCCAACAAAAACGCTCCGATCTATATGACATAAATAAATCCATAGACACATCATCCAGTGAATTAAAGAAAGTTTTAACGACGTTTGATTGTAATTTTTGCATGGAAACATTAAATAAACGCGAAATTAGTAAATATAACGAATGCAAAAACAAACATATAGAAAAATATCAAAAATTAACGGCCAAATCAAATGTCAAACATCCGAATCAATGCCAGAACCAAAAGCAACCATTGACAAACACAGATCATAGATTAATCGCGTTCTATAATCTGTCAAAACAAACACTGGATGATGCAACAATAAAGGTTTTATCCAAAGGACTAAACTACGCTATAACTCCTAGCAGATTACCGTACGAAGAAATTATCTGTAGTGTCGAGGACTGTTTATTTAAAAACAATATGCGGAAAGAAGATTTGGAGGCGATACGTCAAGACATTTCGTCTATGTTACGTCGATGTTCAGTGCCTAAACCGAATCTTCCCAGAGACGAATTTATAGCGTTAAAGAACCTACGCAATAAACCAGAACTTACGATTCTCCGCGCAGATAAGGGAAACGCCACGGTGGTCATGGATACGTCAGATTATAATTCTAAAATACAAGAACTTTTGTCGGATGTAAGTACTTATAAAAAGGTTAAAAACGACCCAACAAATAGCACACTAAAAACAACTAGTGACCTCATAAAGAAACACTCCGGAAAATTAAATCTGGACGTAAAATGGATAATACCTACGTGCGCCAAATCACCAAAGTTGTATGGGTTACCAAAAATACACAAGCCCAATGCTCCATTACGCCCCATAGTGAGCCAAATCGATTCACCAACTTACAGATTGGCTCAACACTTAGCGAAAATACTCTCACCGATCAGGGGACATACAAGAGCACACATAAAGGATTCCTACCATTTTGTCAGCGAGATTAAAGACCTACGTCTGGCAGACAATGAAACTATGGTCAGTTTTGATGTGCAGTCATTGTTTACATGCTTACCTGTTGAAGACTGCATCTCAATTGTAACTAGAAGGCTGGAAGAAAACAACATGCCCGCAGAATATGCAGTATTACTCAGACACTGCCTTACATCTGGCTACCTATTGTGGAAGGAGGAGTTCTACAAGCAAGTAGATGGTGTGGCGATGGGCTCACCTGTATCTCCCATTGTCGCCGACATATTCATGGAAGACTTTGAGGAGAAAGCTCTGCTTACTTCTCCCATAAATCCAAGATTCTACAAGCGGTACGTAGACGACACTTTCACAATTCTACCTTTAGATAAAGTAACTGCATTTTTAGACCATCTTAACTCTATAAATTCTAAAATTCAGTTCACAATGGAGTTAGAGGCAAACAATTCCTTAGCTTTTCTAGATGTGTTAGTAATTCGGAATCCTGATAACACCTTGAGCCATACTGTGTATAGAAAAAAGACCCATACAGATAGATATTTAAACGGTGATTATCACCACCATCCTTCACAGTTAGCTACCGTGGGTAAATCTTTGTTTCAGAGAGCACGAGGGATCTGTGACAGTAAACACCTGGCTGCCGAGCTCCAACATGTCAAGCAAGTTTTGCATGACAACAAGCTTCGGGTCCCACGCCTACGTCACAGAGAACGAGTGAAGCCGGCCACAGTCGAGCGTGTACCTGCTGTACTGCCATATGTTAGAGGAGTCACTGACAAGATTGGCTACATCTTGAAGCGCGCTTCCATCAAAACATACTTCAAGCCGCCGAAGAAGATTGGTCAGTTTTTACCATCAGTCAAGTGTAACGTCCCTCTGCAAGATGCAGGAGTGTACAAGCTTGATTGTGAATGTGGTCTCTCCTACATAGGACAAACTAAAAGATCAATTAAAACCCGCGTCAAAGAACATATAGCTGATGTGAAGAATCGACGCTCCGGGAAGTCTGCAGTCTGTGAACATGTACAAGATCGCCCCCGTCACTACATCAGATTTGATAGACCACAAATCCTCGCTAAAGAACACCGATTCCTTCCAAGGATGATTCGCGAGGCTATTGAAATCAAAAAACATCCTAATTTCAATAGAGAAGATGGCTGGGTGCTACCATCTGCTTGGGATCCTATAATAAATAAAATTAAATCCCAACCCAAGCATACAACTGCAAGACTCCATGATACCATAAGCTCATACTGTGTAGATCGGAACAAAAGTTAAAATTTTAATCTATGGTAACCGCGGTTAACTATGACAGCTGGACGTTGAACATCTCAGTCCTTCCCGTGACCATGGGTGCTGTAAAGCTCTCGAAACGTCGGGTAAAAAAGTTAAATATACACGATAAATTCCGTTAAAACTAGTATTATTTCAATGTGTAGTGTTCGCGTAAATATAAGAAATCATTATGTAAACCAGTACGGACTGGTAATTGCAAATAAAATACGCCGATTAGAAGATCTAAAGACTAAGCGCGCAAGATATCTAACGGCCTTAAATTTCTTGAAGAGATGTCGAGACCATAACCTCATTCCTACGTGTGTCAAAATATCCACCAAAAAGGGCATTCGAGGAAGCGCTAAGATCTTAAATCAGGCAAGTAAAAAGTTGTTACGGGCGGTAATCGGTAATGGTAATCGGTATATGACATAAATAAATCCATAGACACATCATCCAGTGAATTAAAGAAAGTTTTAACGACGTTTGATTATAATTTTTGCATGGAAACATTAAATAAACGCGAAATTAGTAAATATAACGAATGCAAAAACAAACATATAGAAAAATATCAAAAATTAACGGCCAAATCAAATGTCAAACATCCGAATCAATGCCAGAACCAAAAGCAACCATTGACAAACACAGATCATAGATTAATCGCGTTCTATAATCTGTCAAAACAAACACTGGATGATGCAACAATAAAGGTTTTATCCAAAGGACTAAACTACGCTATAACTCCTAGCAGATTACCGTACGAAGAAATTATCTGTAGTGTCGAGGACTGTTTATTTAAAAACAATATGCGGAAAGAAGATTTGGAGGCGATACGTCAAGACATTTCGTCTATGTTACGTCGATGTTCAGTGCCTAAACCGAATCTTCCCAGAGACGAATTTATAGCGTTAAAGAACCTACGCAATAAACCAGAACTTACGATTCTCCGCGCAGATAAGGGAAACGCCACGGTGGTCATGGATACGTCAGATTATAATTCTAAAATACAAGAACTTTTGTCGGATGTAAGTACTTATAAAAAGGTTAAAAACGACCCAACAAATAGCACACTAAAAACAACTAGTGACCTCATAAAGAAACACTCCGAAAAATTAAATCTGGACGTAAAATGGATAATACCTACGTGCGCCAAATCACCAAAGTTGTATGGGTTACCAAAAATACACAAGCCCAATGCTCCATTACGCCCCATAGTGAGCCAAATCGATTCACCAACTTACAGATTGGCTCAACACTTAGCGAAAATACTCTCACCGATCAGGGGACATACAAGAGCACACATAAAGGATTCCTACCATTTTGTCAGCGAGATTAAAGACCTACGTCTGGCAGACAATGAAACTATGGTCAGTTTTGATGTGCAGTCATTGTTTACATGCTTACCTGTTGAAGACTGCATCTCAATTGTAACTAGAAGGCTGGAAGAAAACAACATGCCCGCAGAATATGCAGTATTACTCAGACACTGCCTTACATCTGGCTACCTATTGTGGAAGGAGGAGTTCTACAAGCAAGTAGATGGTGTGGCGATGGGCTCACCTGTATCTCCCATTGTCGCCGACATATTCATGGAAGACTTTGAGGAGAAAGCCCTGCTTACTTCTCCCATAAATCCAAGATTCTACAAGCGGTACGTAGACGACACTTTCACAATTCTACCTTTAGATAAAGTAAATATATTTTTAGACCATCTTAACTCTATAAATTCTAAAATTCAGTTCACAATGGAGTTAGAGGCAAACAATTCCTTAGCTTTTCTAGATGTGTTAGTAATTCGGAATCCTGATAACACCTTGAGCCATACTGTGTATAGAAAAAATACCCATACAGATAGATATTTAAACGGTGATTCTCACCACCATCCTTCACAGTTAGCTACCGTGGGTAAATCTTTGTTTCAGAGAGCACGAGGGATCTGTGACAGTAAACACCTGGCTGCCGAGCTCCAACATGTCAAGCAAGTTTTGCATGACAACAAGCTTCGGGTCCCACGCCTACGTCACAGAGAACGAGTGAAGCAGGTCATAGCCGAGCGTGTACCTGCTGTACTGCCATATGTTAGAGGAGTCACTGACAAGATTGGCTACATCTTGAAGCGCGCTTCCATCAAAACATACTTCAAGCCGCCGAAGAAGATTGGTCAGTTTTTACCATCAGTCAAGTGTAACGTCCCTCTGCAAGATGCAGGAGTGTACAAGCTTGATTGTGAATGTGGTCTCTCCTACATAGGACAAACTAAAAGATCAATTAAAACCCGCGTCAAAGAACATATAGCTGATGTGAAGAATCGACGCTCCGGGAAGTCTGCAGTCTGTGAACATGTACAAGATCGCCCCCGTCACTACATCAGATTTGATAGACCACAAATCCTCGCTAAAGAACACCGATTCCTTCCAAGGATGATTCGCGAGGCTATTGAAATCAAAAAACATCCTAATTTCAATAGAGAAGATGGCTGGGTGCTACCATCTGCTTGGGATCCTATAATAAATAAAATTAAATCCCAACCCAAGCATACAACTGCAAGACTCCATGATACCATAAGCTCATACTGTGTAGATCGGAACAAAGGTTAAAATTTTAATCTATGGTAACCGCGGTTAACTATGACAGCTGGACGTTGAACATCTCAGTCCTTCCCGTGACCATGGGTGCTGTAAAGCTCTCGAAACGTCGGGTAAAAAAGTTAAATATACGCGATAAATTCCGTTAAAACTAGTATTATTTCAACTCCTATTCATTGAAGACAAAGGGCTTAGCCGTAAATTATAGCCATAGCAGCGATCACAATAGATCTTTTAGTTCACATTGATACTAGTCTCTTTTCCTAGACCTGCATAGCTGCTCACACATAATTGCTTTCAGCCAAAAAATGCATCAAACGACACATTCTTCGGATTATAAATATTTTTACAAATTCCTTTATATTTTGATGCTTGATTTAGCAATTTTTTCGGAGACTTTGACGGCAGCTTAACCAGGCAAGGAGACGAACATTTAATACACAAAATGACACTACTTTTACGTATCGCAATCAGTAAATCACAATCAGAAAACAGTATTTTCATCATTCTTTGATCATTCATTTTCCTCTTTCATCATTCTTTCTACTTCAAACGTCAAGAAAATCAAGAGTTTAGAAATGCACAGATTTTCCCACATGCAGCCCCAATAAAAACCCCTTACAAAGAATTTATACTGATAAGAAGAAAATATATCGTAACTAATACAATCATAGTACTGTAAATAAACATAAAAAAATATTAACCTACCGAAGACTTACGTAGCCATTTCTAAGTGAGCAATAAATTACTATATTACATGGCACATCATAATCCACGGTTAACTAACATAAATGCCTGGCTTCATTCGCTGTGGTACGGCAGTTTGTTTAGATTAAAACCTTAATGGTTTCACTGATATTAAACACGACGAGCGGTTTTTATACTTGCAATTTGTGTGATAAAGTGAGTGATAGTAAGCTTCTAGGCTATTTTTGCAAATATTTTAGTTATTTTTGATGATTGCTTGCTGCGACAAAGCTCTGAATTTCAACAATTCACCAACGCGTGTTTCTCCATAAAATTTATACCACTCGTAACAACATGATGGAGCTTAACATGATTAACGATATGACTTAGGCACCTTTCTAGAAGGCTGGCAACGCAGCATGCGAGTTTTAGAAAGGTTTCTAAGTTAGTAGAATTACTTTCGTGTTACAGATGTTCATGGGCGATGGCTACCAATTAGCATCAGATGAGCCACATGCTTGTTTGCCTCGTCGTATATGAAAAAAGACGACGGGCCCGCTGATAAACTCGCTGTTCAGCATGGTGTGGAAAGAAAAATCTTTCAAAACATGCCTGCTAAGTGGTGCATTGTTAAAACGACGTATTTCAGCAACAGCAATAAACTTTAAAAAGGCTTCTGTCCATGGTCGTGATCAACTTGTTACTTACTGAAGCTTGAAGTTTGAAAAAGAATAAACTTGTGTCTGAAGCACCTAAGCATAATCAAAAAGAGATAAGTATAATCGAAAAACAAACTCTTTATCATATTTTCTCATTTAAACGCTCGTTGTCTTTACAAGACTCGGAATCGAGTGACGTTAATTTCCAAGGCCTGATTTACGTAAGCAAAAAATCATTGTAGCGTATCTGCATGTAGGTACTACTGATTTATTTTTCTTTATAATTATAAAAATACGTCACCCCTACACTAGAATATATTCCCATGTCGTGAAGGGGTTTTACGTACATAAATTTCAAATAGACAAGTATCCAGACACGTAATAATTTTTAATTTTTTTGTAGGTCATACAAAAACTGCGTGCGTGAATTGTAACCCGCGCAGCGCTTCAGACAGAGGCTTAGCCACTTTGCTATCGAGTCGTGGTTTGTAGATAACGTAACCAAAAACAATATAATTTACGATTTTCTAAATTTAAATTTAACTCTGTCCTGAAAGATATATTTTTTAATATCATCACCATCATCGTTGGCTTGCCACAAATGTCATTAATATCTACGTTAGCAAGCCTAGTACTATTAATACACTAATATAATTCTTCATAGCAATTTTAAGAGCCTTACTCAGGGGTTATAAAAATACCTTGAAGAAGACTAGATGTCTAAAACATTATAATACTATGAGGATTCCTGAATTTTATAAGACGTGCGCCTGTTGATAATGTGTCAGCAAAAAAGTCTATATGTAGCGTGCATGTGTACTAAAAAACGAATCTGTTTAGACCCAGCAAGGAATATAATATTAAATAAGAAATATAATTATTGTTACATTTAATTCAACATCAAGTTATGATATGAACTATAAATTTATATTAATTTTTATCTTTTCTTTTGCATTACATACACTTATGATTTAAAATAATATCTAAAACATTATCGAGTAACTAAGACGCACATAATCAAATATTGTAACAAGAAAAACATACTGGTAATATCTTTGAAACATTAATTAAAACCTCTGTACTGACTTTATAATATTAAAATCGATATAATTAACGAAATGATACGAAGGAGTAAGCTTACGACTGGATAAGAATCGCGGACGAGTCTTCTCGTATCAAAGAAAATGTTCTGCGAAGCGACACACAAATCTCTCTTTAATTGGTTTAATCCATATTAGGTATACATCGTTCTCAAACGTTTTTGTACCTTTGTCTGCATTGCACTGTTTTATTCTTGTTTTATTATGCAACGATACGCCTATTCTTCGTTTGACGTGTGAAAGTAACAATAAGTAAATGACAAAACATAATTTAAAAAAAATTATGTAATAATTAACAAGGTATAATAATGTTCATTTCAATTATGCGCTTATATTAGCGTCATGAGTCCTAGGTGGTATTTTGGCTGCCAATTTTGGTAGAGTCACGCTGCAGCTATATTATAGTTGTAGTACGAATGCGTCGGCTCGACCAGGGCAGGACCGCGTTCTCGCAGAATATCAGCGTAAAATAGAAGCTTAATACTGCTGTGTTTCGTATGATAAATGATCCGGAGAGCCTTTTTTACTGGAAACGAGGCATTTCATCTTAGTCCTCAGGGGTGACAACGAATCTGCATTTTGATCCTCAATCGAGGATAAAGATGTCTATGGGCCACAGCATCCACTTACCATCATGCAGACCGTGTGCTCGTTTGACACCCTTATTATATAAAAAAAACGTGGGTCTAATGGTTGTAATCGTGACTGCTGATTGCTTAGTCCCAAGTTCGAATCCCAAAGTGGGTCAAGATCAATTATTGGATCTTTCTGTCAAGAAATCGTCAGTAGCAGCCCAAAGTTAAGAAGCTGGTTGTGCCTCGGAAAGCACGTAAAGCCGATAGCCCTGCGCTTGTTGTGCTAAATGTTGTGTTAAAGTTAAGCTTACAGCATTTATACGTCCCACTGCTGCGCACCGGCCTTCGCGCGGGGTTTTAGGTAAAGGTAATATCCTCCGCGCTGCCCCGTGTTGGCGGACTAAACATGTTTTTGAAATATTTTTTTCTTATTTCTTAGACATGCAGGTTTCCTCACGATGTTTTCTACGCCGTCGAGCAGGTGGTAAATCAACACTTAAAATTGCAATGAACAATCATTGGTACCAGCAAGGATCGAACCCGGATACTGTTATTTACAGCAAGCGCTTAGCCACTTACAACGACAATTAGGTGCTCTCCAGCGTATTGGATAAATATGTCGGTAGACATTAGGTATATATATCATCTATGCTGTAGATCCTAGAACTGAACCGTTTCGCACTGAATGAATTGCTCACGCTAAATACTGGCGTTGAGGGTAGACGAATTTTTGCAATATTTTTTATATTTTTATTATTTACTATTATTTTATATTTACTAGGATTGTCACAAATCGTGATAACATTTTGCGTGTGTCGCTTATCGTTTTACAAATCTGGAGTCCGCCACTAGACAAGCCACTTTCTCGTACCTAATATTAGGTTATGGAATTTTATTTTTGAATATTGAAATTTGAATTGATTTTTTTTTAATAAAGTAAGGACAACAAACAAGCACACAGTCCACCTAGTGGTAAGTGGATGCTATGGCCCGTAGACAACTAAGGACTAAGATGTATATTGCCTCGTTTCTAGTAAAGAGGATCTACGGTTCTTTTTGCTCTTCATATGAAATACAGTGGCATTAGGCTGCTATTTTACGCTGGTATTCTGTGAGAGCCGACCCATTCATGCTACAACCATAAAATACCTTAAGCGTGGCTCTACCATGCTTTTTTGCACGCTAATGACCTTTACTAATGACTTTTACTAAGATACTTATATGTTTAAATCATTGTGTTCAAACCACTTCAATACTATTGCTCGTTCTATTTTTTTTATTAAATTAGTCTATCAATAACAGTTTTCATCAAATTTCAGAGGTGGTATTTAATTAATAGGGAATAAAGGTTAAGTATTTAAAAAGAGAAACTTAAAAAGCTGTGGGATTACTGTAGAATTACAACACGTCTTACAACTTAGAATCTTTTTTGTATTTAGTTTGCTTGAATATTAAAATTCAATTATTTATTAATTAGCACTACTTACCTGTGTATTCATTCATTTAATATCGTAGGTACTTAACGCATACTGACACTTGCAGTCAAAACTAACTTTATATGGCTACATATCACAGATTGATATTTTCAGACAAAACTGTATACTACTTATATACTAATATCGAGTGCTTAAGTTTGTATTTCCGTTTCAGCCGAGATGCTTCCGGTCATTCACGAAAAGCGACTGAAGATGGAAGACGCGACAAAGACGTCTGCAGATATCGGCGATTGCACGAAGACTTGTAAGTTTGACAGGTGATTTGGGTCCACCAACCGTCTGCGCCGGTCGTTTCCTCTGGTGTCTGCGACTGGACCTTGATCTAATCGTTTTGTTCTGATAAATCTATTCCCATTTTGTATTGTTTGATGGCCTATTCACATTGTCGTGCGCATTTTTTTTGAACATTTTAAGATGCAGTTAATATTATAAAAAATTGTGCAACCTCTTCAGAATAAAGTTGCAACACCGACTAACTTATTCAATGTAAATTTTATTTGTTACCTGTATGCATATTATTGTGGTAATAGTTTTAAGATCTATTAATGACATTGTTTGATTTTTAATTACGTGTAACGAGAACCTCCTGTGTTAGGATATCCACTACTTCATATCATCCCGTGGGTGTCGTAAGAGGAACAGAGTGGCACATATGTACACATCAGGAGAAAGGCAGCGGCGTTTTCCATTAGAAGTTATTAAATTACTAAAAATAAAAAACTGTGGTATCCAACCCTCTTGCCAAGCGTAGCAACTGTGGCAAATATCCCCTCTATGAGGCAACCTATGACTATGACTTTATGAGGGTGTAGCAGTAACGGTAACGGGGTACCTCCCGGGATGTTTTAAATTTTTTAATTTTTATTTTTTAGTTTTAATTTTCTAGCTATAATAATAATAGCCTATATACAATTTATAAATTTAATCTCAACCAACTAGCTACTTTTTATTATTTTTTAGCACTATAAATTCGCTGCGGACATATGCTTTACCCATCATAGTGATTTTAACATAATCTCAGCGCTCAGCAAGCAAATTGGCGATAGCGGACACCAGGCGTTTCATAAGCCTAGGTGTCTTGAATCGGTCGTGAATGGTTGATCACTGTCAGAAGCCTTATGATATTTCTTGGTATTTCCCATAGTTACCTCTTCAGTCATAAACGGGACATTTTTCCGCTGCTACCACATAGCGGCACTTAAGTAGGATAGTTTGAATGCATTTGATTGGACAAATTCGTTCCTTAAATCATTCTATTCATTCTCTAAATTAGAAATACACCACATTTCACTTATTTTCTTTAGGATTATCTAACTATTAGAACTATTATACTGTATCTCGACAGCTGTTTACAGAAGCTGAAAGATAGCTGTTTGGGTGTGAAATTGGGTGACATAAAAGTTAATTGTCTGCTGTATGCTGATGATGCAGTGCTTATTGCACCATCAGAAGCAGAACTGCAGGCATTAGTCACGTGTATGAAAGAGGAATGTGAAATTAAAGGTCTCCGTTTGAATGCTAATAAAACTAAGGTTCTGGTATTTGAAAAGGACGAAAAGAGAACGAAATGTGAAATATGGGTAAATCAGGAATGTCTAGAACAGGTAAATGAAATTGTATACTTGGGGAGTGCTTTCAGCCGGGATGGAAGATGTGATTTGGATGTGGATAGGCGTGTCGCTGCCGGAAACAAAGTCAATGGTGCCCTGAATGCATTAATAAAAAGGCAAGGCGTGGTGAAGAGTGCACGCCTTGCAATACATAACGCAGTGTTGGTACCGACTTTGTTATATGGCAGCGAAACCTGGGTATGCCAGAAGAAGCATAAAAGCAAGTTGAATGCAGTGGAAATGCGATCTCTTCGTAAAATGTATGGCGTTACCATAGCCGACCGAAAGCGAAACGAAGAGATTCGCAATATGGCAGGATTGAAAGATGACCTTATCACAAAAATTGATGGGGGCGTACTCCAATGGTTTGGGCACGTTGAACGAATGAGTGAAGACCGAATGGTGAAGAAAATATATAGAGCGAAAGTTAATATTAAAAGGTGTCGAGGTAGACCGAGACTAACTTTCGAAGACCATGTGAGCAATTTGCTCGAAGAGGGGAGGGTCAAGAGTACTCGGATACCTAGACGTGCATGTATGAAGAAGTTAATGAACCTGAAAGAAGCGAAAGAGGTATGTAAGGATCGTGACACTTGGCGATCTGTTCTCTCTGGCTACCACGTTAGGGATTGTGCGTGAAGATATGTAAGTAAGTAAGTAAGTATTAGAACTATTAAGATACGCACATATCTATTAGGATTTGTTTTTTATTGATATTTATTATTGTTATTAGCTGTAGCACGAATGTATCAGCTCAACCGGGGTGGGACCTCGCTCTCACAGAATACCAGCATAAAATAACAGCTAAAGGCTGTTGTGTTTCGTATGGTGAGTGTAGAGAACCGGAGACCATTTTTTACAGAAAACGAGGCATTCCATCTTAATCCATAGATTCACAGCTTCCACTTAACATCAGGTGGACTGTGTGCTCGTGTCACCCTTATTCTATAAAAAAATGAAAAATACTAACTTTCTTTTAAATCATTCTTGTTTGCAGTTTTTATGTACTATGTTTGTAGACAAATACAGTCCGATTTTTCTAGTAGATTTTCACACGGTACAGCTAAATTGCAGCTGTATTTTTTGCTGCATGATAGGTTTCACGACTCTTTTAGACTTCTACCCACACTTCTGTAAGCATTATTCTGTTTAACCAGCACAAAATAGCAGTATAATGCTGCCGTGTGTCGTGGTGAGTGATGAGCAACGGAAATCCTTTTATTATTGATAGTGTGACCTTCCATGCTAGTCCTGAGGGATGACAAAGCATCTGCATAGTTATTCTAAATCGTAGGTGCCTACGCGGTCCAGCATTCACTTACAATCAGGTGGACTAAGTGCCTCTTTATCACCCTACTATATGCATAAAATATTAGTTCTTTTTTTGGTAAAATGGACCGTCAACATAATTTATTTGTGGTCATTGCAAAATAGAGGCTTAAAAATAAAAGAAAGCTATTTCAATTTTTAGATATTATATTCATTTAATCTTTCGTTTATAATTGAATGGAATAAACATGTAGCCAATTATCTTCCATTATCTAAGCAGTAAATGCTTAATTGTTCGTGTGAGCCTATTGACAAGTTACAATTATATAAACCTTAATTTAACATTAATAAAATATTTACATTATTTGGGAATATCATCACAGCTTCACAAAACAAGCATAACATGGAAACAACAAAACAATCAAGTGAAAATATATCTAGTGATGAATGTTAAAAACTACGAAACAATAGTCGAAGCTTTTGTATTACAGCCTCGATGAGTAAATGCGTAAATACTGTTATAGCGTATAAATTCTAACGAGTCGTCTCCCGATGCGATAACCTAGACAAACTGTTACTTGGTGTGTGTAATAAATATGTTTACGTCGAGATGATTAGGTGGGTGGTAGCAGTAATAATTCTTTCAATCATGTCAGATCCGAAAAAGAGATACATAATATATAAAGGAGGATTGATTTGAAGGCCTATTTATATACAAAATATAATTTGTTTGTTGTATTGACATAAGAAATACTCAAATTTCGCCCGAAAATAAAAAAATAAACTTGAGCGTATTTTTATATATTATATATACGTGCTGATTTAATCAAGTTTTTGGGAGTAAAGGAACATCTATCGCAACTAAACCTCCAAAAATTTTTAGATGTGAAGCTCCTGTCTATATATTATATATTTTTAAATACTGGCTTTATTTTATACATAAAACATTTTTGATGCATTTAACTTTTTTCGAAAATTATATGTTTAAATCATTGTGTTCAAACCACTTCAATACTATTACTCTCGTTCTATTTTTTTTATTAAATTAGTCTATCAAAAACAGTTTTCAACAAATTTTAGAGGTGGTATTTAATTAATAGGGAATAAAGGTTAAGGATTTAAAAAGATAAACTTATAAAGCTGTGGGATCGAATCCTAAAGTGGACTAGTATGGTGCACCACTCCTAACACAAACCTTTTATGTTTACTTGGACTGATTGGTGGGAACGATAGCATCGCGCTTATTGTGACGGGAGACGATATCTCTGATATGGGAACCATGTAATGTGATGAGTATAATAATCTCTTAGTTGTTATTTCTATAACACTAACCAATCTTTGGATTGAGGAAGTATTATTTACCTATAACGAAATAAGGAATGTGCGTAACATACGGCCTTAACAAATCTTAACATTATCGTCAGGCCAAAGAGTCTATTCATTAACACCGACCTTATTATCCAAGCTTTACGGTCATCTCCATAGACTAACTTCAATGAAGTTTAGTCTTTATAAATTCTAATTCTCTACTCTATGTGCAATACAATTATAACATACGTATATCTATGATAAATGACTCATTAATTACATAATATTATAACATTTAATACCGTTCTAAAAGTTACTCTCCGTTTATAGAGTCTAAGTAACGCTACGAATAATTCAAATGGAACTTTTGGTGAGACAATACGAGTATTTACTAACAATTTATTTTACAACTAATGCGTTATTTAATAAATTATTTATATACAAATCGAAAGAACTACTTAGTACACTTGAGATTCACTTATAGATAACGTACTTCGTAACGTAATTTAGATCGCGTTGCTTCATGAGACTGATCATAAGATTATTAACATTAAAGTTAAATTTTCAAATAGTTATTTTAAACATAAGTTTTTTGTTTGTTTCTTAAATTCCCTTTGAGAGAAAAATTACAGACTATATTTGAAGAAATACGTCAATAAGTATTTTCATCATACGAACTGTACAAACTGACGTGCTATAATACTAACATGGCACTACACACCATAAACGATTCGAATTCAGTCTTTCGTAATATACACGCCGAAATTAGAAATGAAAATTTGATTCTAATCACGAGCGTTAATACAACTTCAAGATCACTTGTTATGTACTTTACTTTTCGGCATTTCAAGCCGTTAACATGTACTGTTTAAACCATCTTTCGTTCTGCGATAGCGTGGGGATGTCCAGGATGCGAATAATGGCTGGGCGACGATGGTTCGTACAGTGACATCTTTAGCCTTTTACACTTCGCTCGTCTGTTTTTGAACCAAAACTGTACGTTTTTTGATTCCAAGCGGGGAAACTTTTGTCGGTAAGGCATCGTATTCAATTGCTCCGTATATTTTAATATAAGATTGTGCGAAGGATGAGTATTCATTGAAAACCATTGCTCCAGAACTGGAACTTCGGAGACGGGGTCTATGAAAGTGCGATTACGCTTACGTCTTTCATCAGAAGCACCAGCGAGGGCTAGATTTAAGCCACTTGCACCTTCACCTGGAACTGGTCCAACCCCTGGAAAACCACTCATATACTGACTCATGTACATAATTCCGTGACCGAACATTGGATGATTTGGTACCATGGGAAATGGTAAGCGATCTAGATGGGGTGATGAAGGACGATAGTGACGTTCCTGAACGACGTCCTCATCGGATACAACGTCGTGATCATCAGTGTTTCCGTTCTCTTCGTCAAGGTTATTGTTATTATTATTGTTGGAGCTGTCGCTGTTCTTAGCAGGGGAGCGCTGAGGAGAATTCGGTTGATCGGTTCTAGCAAGATCACGTGGCTCTTGTTTGATATCATGTACCTGAGGATGAAAAGTTATATGAGTTAGCTTCATTTATTTTATAGATTTAAAAAAATATTATAAGAATTAAATTTACCTTTATAATATCGGGTGGTTTTGGTGACTCTTTGGGCATCTCTTCATCATTATTGTTCTTCTTAGTAGTGATAAGAGAAAGGGGAGCATCGGGACTATCAGGCCTATCATCCGGATTTAAATCACCCCCATCATCTTCTAAATCAGATCCAGCATTTGACAAATTGTCTTCAGACATAACCGACATCGGATATCTTCCGGGACTGCCGGACAACTGCATAGGACTTTTCATTGAGTTATGATCTTGTGTAGTGTAATGATCATTACTCGCCATAAGAGAACCATTCGAAGGACTATGACTTCTACTATTAAAACCATTTACGCCAAGGTGACAACCTAGGCCACCGATATTACGGAGTTCGGCGCGCTTCTGTGCCGCCCTTGCATTTTTGAACCAGTAGACAACGTTGTTCACATCTAAAGGCTTACGGCCGCGCCTTGATTCTAAATTGTTCAATTCTCTCACATATTGCTGTATCTGTTGTCGGCTCGGGTGCTGATTTTCAGAGAACCACCGCTGCAATTTGGGTAATTCAAGTTCTGGATCGAAACTTGTTCTCATTCTAGTCTTCTGAGTTGGATATTGATTCTGAACTGTTTGCAATGCTGGATGCAAATGATCTGGAATGGTGTTCAGAGTAGGTGAACGATTTTTTGGCCCTGGAGAAGGATAGCGACGTGGACTAAAAGGCGGTGGTCGTGGGGACACTTGAGCACTCCACCATGATTCAAATTTCCGGCGCATATCCTCAGAGGGTTCGTGAAAGTTGTGAGGGCCCGGCGTTCTGTCTTGACCTCTACAAATTTGAGCTAATGTGACCTGCAAGAGAAAAAAAAAATTTTAAACCTTCTGCCGTTATAAGATTGAACAGTACATATAAACAAAAGGTACCATAAACATTTTTAGACGGTTTTAAAGAGGTCGGTCTAACCAGTAACAGATACCGAGATAATTATTTGAATAAACACCAAGCATTGTTTCACAGAACATCGCCATTAGATTATGAAAATATTAGGCCGGTTGTTAATGTATGTGTCATGCGCGAGCGATCGAGGTACTGACGGTTCGAGCTGTTTACACGGTGGTTAGTGCGCATCACTCCTGCCTCACGCCGCCGAAACTTCAATCATGGCCTGCTCTAAAACAATGAGCGGGAAGATCGTCTTAACAATTAGCATCCACCCACTTCGCCTTCGACAAAGTGCCGGCGTCCCAACGTAGCCTAAGTGGTTCAACTTAAATGTATCGCCTCAGTAACCCGATTAGGAAATAGGTACATCCCTTCCGACACGGTGTTGTTTGTAACGAACACTATTAAAACGTTTATTCTTATTTTGTGTTAAGCTCACAAGTTGCATGTTTGATTTAATATTAATCAGCGAGTAGTCAATCATAAAATAACTTGTCAGATTACGCTCTGTTGTTGAGTTTGTTTAGTTCGGCTGTTATGCAAGTGAGATCTGTTCGTATCACTAGATTAAACACTACAATGCCAGCGATTACGTCGTCAAGTGAGCTGTCACTCCCTCCAGTTTGCATTGCGTGTTGCCAAATCAAACTCAAGTAAATAAATGTAAGCGTTACACATCCAGATTGCGCCTATAAATCATGTCAGTTGAGCTGCGTTAGCTTGTAGCCGGAGTGATACGTTAATCCAGTTCTTTGTTTTATGTTTTTAAATAGTGCGGTCATATTTGTTCTCAGATATTGTCTGCTTCAGCTACGTTAAAGATTTACAAGAGCTGGCGCCTCCGCGTGATAACTCCGTCACGTGTAATCCGCCTAAGTACGTAATTCGGTGTGTGATTGCGAACATTCTCTTGAGTATAGTTGGAAAGGACAAGTTAAAACACAATAGGCTTAACGGTATCAGATATTATTTTCCTAGTGTGTACATACGCTACTTTATAAGTTTGTAGGAATTAACTGTATTGTTTCATAAATTTAAATAATCATTGTAAAATACATTTTCGATTCGTCTAAATTCCTTCCACAATTCCAGTCGGTAAAGTTTATTACAATATTGAGAGATCTTTTTGTAGTCTCAAATTGGCGTGATAAATTACCATAACACCATAGAATCGAGTTCATCTGACGTTTAGCTACTAACTTTTCACTTCGAGGTGTTTGATTATCTACTTTGGTTGCAAGTTCGTTTGGTTCATTTACTTAAACTTCTCTCAACTTTATTCATAAATGATACTGTAACATTTAAATTACTATATTTCTTCTATAAATATTTAACTAATATAAAATAGATTTGGAAGATAATGAATACAAAATCTAATGTTCACCTACGAGTAAAAAGAACAATTTTTAAATTGTATACTTTGTGATTTATAAGTAACATATAGTAAATTTCCGCTTTTCGTTTAGTTTTAATTTAAAAAAAAAATCCGAAACATAGAAAAAGAAATCATGTGTAATGAAATGCTATATACTGTATAAAAAACTTCAAATGGATTGATTGAAGCGTCAATTTCTGGGCCAAGCGGTTATTCAGGAGAACGCTAAATTGAAATCGCGGGCTCGACATTTGGGCGCTTAAGCCACGGGAAGGGCGCGCATCGAGCGCTAACCTCGCGTTTAAATAAGATTATAAAGCATTATTTTATGGTATTAATAAGATCAAAAGCGTTCGTACATCTAAAACTCCTTTTAACCCTCTTTCGCTCCGGCTCAAGTTGGCAAGACGAGGGCCCCTCACGCCCTAACCCGTTCGCAGCAAGGTGGATATTTAGAAAATTATAATAAGACGAGAGGCGCGGATGAGTCTGTGATTCAATTAAATTTATTATGTATGGAGATTCCGTGTATGAGGCAGGTGTGCTCATCGCTTCGACAAATTTATGCTCTTACTCGTACTCGTATAACGTTATATTTATACTATCTCGTTACGCCATATAATATGACTTTTAAAAGAACAAAAAGGTTTTGTTATAAACTTAACATCGAAAATAAAAAAACGAAGTCGCAGGTTGTGAAATTATTTATCATATTAGTATTAATTTGGTACACGTCTTTCAATTATAAGACATACATAGGTTTGAAAGTACATATTTCTACAACAACCAGTCGCGCCTTTATAAAGATGTGAAATACCCGCGAACATCAAAACAAATGCTATTCTAATTCTTCCCCCGACTGATGATCCTTATTAGCAGGGACTTAAGCGTAACCTCGCAAATTATAACGACCTACGAAATACACGAGCCTATCTACTTAAGCGAGAGTTTGATAATCTGTCTCCATCGCGAGTTCTTCAAATCCGACCTTGTTGTGAGCTTGTTCTCATTAATTTGACGTTTTGGTGAACGTTCTCAGAATGTATTTATTCGCAACAAAAGATTGTACATTAAAGGAAATATGAACATACCTATATTGTTAAGGGCATTGATTTGGGAGTTCTAAGAACTCAACATATTTGCCTTTAAAAATCGGGAAGTTATTTTAAGTATAGTAAGAGTTTTCATCAAATCTCGACAACGTTTTGAGGTGCTAGGAAGCCGTTCTGACTATTTCTACGAGGATAACACTATGTCTGTATGTATGTGTAAGTATGTGTGTGTTTGTGTGTATTGATGCATGTAACCCTGTCATAACTTTTGAATGGCTTGACCGATGTGAACGAACTCGGCGGCGTTAAAAAGGGCTTAACTAAACTTAAATTTTCTATACCAAATGAACTGATTCTATTCTTGATTCGAACAAATAGATTTTGAGAAATCGCAAAAAAAAGCAATGTTTTTTTAAAATTACTTTTAAATAGATGTAACGATCAATTCCAGATGCGTTGAAGAGAAATCGTTAACGAAACATTTCTATGTAAATTATCTAACTGTGTCGAATGCCGACAAGTTCAATTAAAAAAAACACGTGATTTTTCAAAATTGTGGCAGGTGGAATTTTCAGTGCTTTGCATTTGAAATTAACGGGAAGTTCCAGGGATGACCTGTAGGGTGAACCGTATCTTTTTAATTAAAAACGTGAGCGTTTTCTTCTGTATCATGATTTTCTAGTATCGTGAAGGTAGTATATATACATAAATATGAATATTAGTTTTTTGTTAAATATAAATTCTGTAAACAGCCATCATAATGAAGCAGTCTTTAATTGAAGATAAAAAATTTATAATAGACTGTAACGCACCCCGGCTTTATTTCGGAGGATCGACTAATGTGGTGTTATTTAGGTTCAAGATCATCATCAAATACCACTTCGATACCACTTCGACTCAAGCTGTTCAGATGTTCCGGAAATCAGTTTGGACAGACAGACAAAAACTTTAAAAACGGTTATTCGTATATTAATAACAAAAAACATCGCCCTACATATAATATATATTTTATTTATATGTAGGAATAGCAAAGTAAATTGACATGTATCTTTGATCATTGAGATGTATATATATTTATACATCTTATTTTATTTTATATATATATATATATATATATATATATATATATATATATATATGTGTGTGCATGTGTGTGAGTGCATGTGTGTGTGTGTGTGTGTGTGTGTGTATATTTGTGTATATTTTTATTTTATTACTTTGTAACCGCCTTCGTAGCTCTATCACTGCCCTAAGGTTGGCAAAGAATGCTTTTAGCATTAAGTCCGCATTTTGATCCTGTACTTAGGGTAAGGTTCAATAAAGTTAAAATAAATAAATAAAACGAAAATAAAAAATAATTAATTATTGTGCGAAATTTCAATAACCACGGACGTTAAAAATTATGAGCACAATGTTTCAATGAGCGAGCTTAAATATGGAAAACAATAAGTTTGACGATAATAAGGGTGGTGTAGGTTTAGTCTACGAGGGGCGCATTGTGCCCGGGTCGGGGTTACAACAATCAGGCATTAAAGAACATTACAGTGCCGCGAGTAAATTGTGAACGTTGGTTTAGCTCAGTGTAGCGGACGCGTTTTGTCGTCGTAGACAAATTTATATGATTTTAATACGTGAACCGGTTGACGCAAAATGTGTATTACTGGTATTCTTTCCTTCTTATTTCAAGAATCTCCTTTACAATAAACTGAACAACATTACTACTATCCATAGTTTTCAAGCTGAACGTAGGGCTTCTCACTTGGCATTTAACAACCTACACTTTATAATTATAAGCTCATTAAGTTGTTACATTTATAAATACTGGCAACACTCACCCTTAAAGAAAAAAAAACCTTTTTAAGTTATGATGTTTTACCATCTTCGGATGCTTCACCACTTACCATCAGATGGAATAATTGGCAAGCACTGGCTTATAGTAAGTATATGAAACGTATGTACGTTACGACGTATATTTATTCACAAAGGTAACAGTAATGATATGCGCTTAAGTAAGCTTAAGTATTAAATATAAGTATGCTTTAAGTTTGCAGTAATAAATTTATAAAGCAGTTATAAATAGAAACATTTTTTTTGTATTAGCACACGTCCTCTAAATTTACAGTAATCGCTTTTGCAACAAGTTTGGAGGAAGGATAGTGTCAAATATTCGAGTATAATCGTAATACATTAAAACAAATAAGTATATCACTTTGTCACAGCGAACTAGCTTAATTAGACCTGTAGTTAACAGCCTAGGCTTTTTACTAAACGGCACCGTTTAAATCAAGGACCAGCGACCGTGTCGTTGAATGAAATTAATAGGGTAACCATGCCATGTAATGTCGCTGGCCTGTGCCTTACCGCTGTACGCGGCTTTAGAATGGCCGAAAAGCTACCCCAGCATCACCTCAACCTATTATACTACTATCGCTGATATTATAAGATAGGTACAATGTTGAACGCATCGGCACTTAGACGCATCGGCTGAATATCATTCAGGTCGCTAGTTTAACGGTGCCGTTAAGTAAAAAAGATAGCCGTTATTTCAGTTAACAGAATATCCTTACTACTTACAAGGCTAATTAAGCTAGTTGGCTTCGACATACATAAGTTCGTCGCTAACGCCGAAAACGGCGAACCTTAATTTTTTTTTTTTTAATTACCAGAGAGCATGAAAACATTTATTACAACAGAAAATTAGTAGTATTTTTAGATTTCCATTAAATCTTTTTTTTAATTTTCTAATGAAAAAGCTAGTAATCAGGGAAAAATAAATGTTTTCTGCTCTCCTGTAATTTTTAATATAATTGAGATCCGCCCCTTTGCGTCGTTAGCGACGTATTGTAGCTTTGTTTGCGTTCTGAACATAGTGCCAATAATGAGACAGCAATGGTGACCAGTATACAGTCGTCAACAATAGCATAATATTTTTTTAAAGAATAGAGGTGCCAAAGGAGCACACAGTCCGCCTGATGGTAAGTGGATACTGTATCTCATAGACATTTACATTTATCCTCGATTAAGAATCAAAATGATGCGTTGTCACCCCCGAGGACTAAATGGAATGCCGGTGACCCTTTTTACTGGAAGTAAATTAAAAATTACATTTATAGCATTAACGTGGCTCTACCACGTAAATGATCTAGGTATTTATTCGGTGCAAGAAGTTATAATTAACATAGTTCAAAGTACCTCATCTAAAGGACACCCAGTTGAAATCAACAAGGGTCTGCTCTGGACCAGCAGTAGTCTTAGGAGCTTGTCCTTGATGTCTTGGAGTGGTGTTAGTCTCGGCCGCAACAGTTGGATCCTCAATGTGGCTACAGTCGTCAACTCGCCGAGCACTTCCCCAACTGTAGCCAGTGGTCCATCGGATATCTTCTCAAAGGAGAGCGGCTTCCAGTTGCTTATTACTACTGAACCTAAAGCGCATAATAAATTAAATTTTGTTTTTTATAAGATAATAATGTTTAAATAAATCTGAAAACATGCAGAAGTAACTACTATGAATCAAATACATACTTATAAATTATTATTAAGCCTTTTGTCAAAATAAAAGTCGGACAACAGTTCAAATCAGTTACTGCTTGATAGGTATATTGCATTTTTATAAATAATTGCATATGTAAGTTTAAAAAAATCAACTGATAGTTTATCATCTATGCAAGTACATAGAAATATTTATTTGTCAGCTATACATATTTAAAAAAGTGATATGCTTTATTATAGTTTTTATATACACAAGACAAACGGATTTCTAAGTCAATATCATTTATTAGGAGACGAGAAGATTACACCTTCCTGACAGCAACGAAAAATATTAAAACTGCAGTTGGCTAAACGTGGCAACCTCGGTAAATACCTCCCACGTGGGGTAATCCATGGACGAGGTCTATGTCCAGCAGTGGAAATTCGTACGCTGTGATGGAATGGATGATTTATTATCATATTTAAGTAAAGTTTACAGAACAGACATTGGCATAATCTAAGTTAAGGTGAGTGTATTGTGAACTTAAAGACTGAAATTTCTGAGCTACGAGCACTTCTTTACGCTAGGCCTATAAGTGTATAACTAACATCATATAATGATTTCTTATATTTACGCGAACACTACACATTGATTAAAACTACTTTTACGGATTTTATCGCGTTTATTTTACTTTTAATTACTTTTATTCTTAATTCCCGACGTTTCGGGCGCTTTCCAGCACCCATGGTCACGGGGGACTGAGATGACTGACGCCCCGATGTCATTGTTAAACCCAGAGTACCTTCAGCTTTTATAATTATTGTTTACGGTCCGATCTATGCAAAATGAACTGACTATGTCCTGAGGTCTTGCAGTAGTATGCTAGGGTTTAGTTTTAATTTTATTGATTTTAGGATCCCAAGCAGGTGGTAGTACCCAGCCTCCTTCTCTATTGAAATTGGGATGTTTTTTAATTTCAATAGCCTCACGTATCATCCTTGGTAGGAATCGGTGTTCTTTCGCGAGGATTTGTGGTCTATCAAATCTGATGTAATGGTTGGGGCCGTCTAGGATATGATCACAAACTGCAGACTTCCCGGAACGTTGATGCTTCAGATCAGCTATATATACTATTTCGTTATAGTGTCGAATCTTTTTTTGAAATTTTGTCATTCCTGGAGATACAAACCTTTGGCCGAAGCGGCGAGTTCGTGAGGATAACCCAATCTCATCATCGCAGTAGGCACCAACTCGTGAAAAGCGGTCGCAGCCGGAATGATTACATAGCTGTCCGTTTCCACCACAGCTCTTCTTCTCCAAGCGCCTTCCTCCAGAGAAGACACGGCTTCCACCACGCAATGAACAGGCAACGTTTTACCTACAACAAAGAAAGAAACTTAAAAATTCCGATTATTAACGAAAGTGCTATCATATTATTAATTAAAACAGCAAACAAGTTCGTCATCGACTTTCTGTATTCTGAATAACCTTTAAATGATATGAATTTAAAATGATGTTTGGAATGAGCTGACATAATCATAAAGTTTAATTCTAAATCCGCACTCAAGACTCACTATTTAGTTGACGTGTACGTTTACGACTAAGATTTGCGGCACTCTGATACACTGCTGCCATCGTAACCGTCATTGTTGTTACATAATATGGCTTTAATTTTAATAACGTATTAATCTCGACAAAATTTTTACTAAACTGTTTTAAAAGAGATCATACATGAAACTTTATAACTCATGTTATATAACTTTGGACAGATAATATCAAATGTTGTTTTTATTTTAATAAAATAGTTCAAAGTTTACGAAAACACAGTTCTTACTGAACAACAATGATTTGTATGATTTTCGTTGCATTTGATGCATTGCATGAGTCATTTTTGCTATGCTACTGGTGATGCTGTTCCACAAAATCTGCTATGTCCATTCTTTATATATTATGTAGTTCTAAAAGGAGCTGATTATATAATTGACAAACCACGTTACTAAAATGGTTTCGAATTAAGAATTGCTCATTGTAATATATATATATATATATATTTAATAAAGGAAGCACAACCGTTACACAATGTTATAAATGTTATTAAATAATTATATTATGTCTTCTAAATTTTTCTATTCATTAATGTATTTCTGTCATGAATTTATTTTTATTCTTATTAGTTTTGATTTAATAATACTTTTTAATGATATCATAGACAAATATAATTAAATAATAATAACTATTAGTACCGAATTATATAAAAATGGAATAAATATAAATATAAATTTTATGTCATAACGTTTGTAAATTGTAGCTTTAGAATAGAATAGAATAGCATAGAATATTTTTTATTCAATATAGATTGCATGTTGTTATTCTTATTCAAAGTAATTTTTTACTTTACCACTGGTACGAAAAAAACCTCCGTCCTGGGAAGCACCTGCATGAAACCCAGCGGGACTTTGTTTTTAAAATAATATTACAATGTCAATGGTCAGAAAATATTTACAAAATTTATTTTAGAAAGAGCTTGGTAGCGATCACCTCATTCTCAGGGGCTATTATCAACCATGTATTCCTCATATTATAATAATCATTTTATATAGTTTTTGTAGTTTTTTTTTTAAATTCGGTTGAGTCTGTACAAAGTATGTGTGTCATTATAGAATTCACAGAAATTACTTAGATCAAAATAAAATATGAGCTACCCCAAGGTGCGCTTAAAGAAATTTTGTTGAAAAGATAAAACATTATAGAAACACTTTCTGGTTTTCTTCTTAAAAAGTACTACTCAACGTAGACGTCGAAACGCTGTCGTTAAGAAAGCTCCTTAATTATTTAGCAACTTTTCAAGCGAAGAAGCAATGCTTTTGACTTGCTCGCGGAAGTGGCAAAAAACCGAGTGAAATGTTTAAAATAATAATTAATCCTTGTTCCATGTCTGGAAGCGGCTGCCAAAGGCCGCTTTGTACCGGTCGATGCTTTTACCAATCTTCTTTGTAGACTCTTCCTTAGGCCGATATTAAATAGTTCTTGATGCTTCGATGCGCTTGTCTTTTTTGCTCCGATGAGTAAAAGCGACGTTACTTGAAATTTTATTAAAGCCGTAAAAATACGAAATTGGAGACGGAATTTTATAATTATTGCTAACTCTTCATACCAGACAACTCTTTGTATCGGACACAGGACAGAAAGAATTAATCAATGCTTGGATGCTTAAGCGTACAATGGAAACAATATTATAAATCCGGCACCATCATCAGTGCCATATGTCATCACCACTGCATATCTAACATTTTTATTTTATAATAATCAGACATTGTTTTAAAACGTCTACGTCATCTTAATCAATTACTGTAAAAAAGATTGAAATGGAATAGTCCGGAAAGACATGAACTGTTCTAATACGTGTTACAGGACCTCGAATATCCTTGAAATTGTTTTCGTTACAAAGGTAATATTAACATACTTACGAGGACATTTGAACACAGGTCATACATAATCTTCTGTTTTTTAAAGAATTGATGTCCACTCGATTTTTACCGTTTTTTACTTCAATACCATTTTTCGTCGAAACTATCAGTCTTAAAGTATAAAGTGACCTGTGGATAAAGTGACGTTTTTTTACTTAAAATTAATACATTTTCAATTTTTATTTTGCCATATTGCACTTAGTCTTTCACAGTACTTATACTACATAAATACTGGTCCCAACAAATAAAAGAATTATTATGGATCAGGTGTTTTTGTCGAAGTCCTACGCTGACGAAGTCGCAGGTAAAAGATAGTTTGGAGTATAAATATATTCTTGTTTATGCAAGTTGTCTGACAAATTTCGTTGACAGAGATCGAAAAATGTCGAAATGGATGTGGGTACTTTGTTAAAACTAACATCAGCTCTACGACTCTCTTTTAAGAGATGGTAGAGCCCTGCAGAGGGATGCGTAATACGGTGAAAATTTTAATATAAAATTAACTGGGCCTATTAGTGTTAAATTTAAAAAATCCTGTATATTTGTATAAGATACTGAATATCATTTTGCAGATATACGTATTGTAAATTAAATTGTAATGTGCCACAATTAATGCTGTACGCTATCAATTGTAAACAATACAATAAGGCTACTCCCACCCACTGTAATTGAATTTACATAATACTATCCGGGTACCCGGTTCAACAGAATACGGTGAGCCGTATTCAAAATTATAAATTTTGCGGCGAAATAATCGTTTAATAATACCGACGCGGTACTCTGGCGGCTCTCCTGTTAGTCCGGCTTTCAAAATAACCGGAATTTCCGAACGAATATAATCGTGTAAAGTAAGTTTCGATAGTTTTCGTAGTCTAGTTCTTCAGTGGGTGAGGTTTTTAGGGTGTTTTGGGGGTAGTTTCAGGGTTAACACCTATAGTCTGTAGTATAAGCTCGGATTAGATGAGATTTGGACGCGAGCCGCACGGTCGACGGTCCTTTGGTCAATTAAATCCTGTGCTCATAACGGTGGGCTTTATTAATTTCAATGTCAAAAGCCCTATATGTATTATAAAACGGTGTTTTCTTGAAACCGTTACATGAAGTTAAGGGAACATATTAAAATTCTATCAAAATGTGTTTTAGACCGTTATTTTTTTTTTCAATTTTAAAATTTACGACTTTTTATGGTTTCCAATATGATTTTAAAAGCAAATTATAAGTTAGTTATTAATTTTATGGAATGAGTTACTTTATTGAAACAATTTTTAAATAATTTCAGTTCTCATAAAATATAGTATTAGCGGGGATTCCCTGGTGCTTAGTGCTAATCTTCGAATAACTAATTACTTTGTAACTGCAGTGAGGTTGAGCGCAACGTTCATTAGTGTAACATAAAATATCAATTAGTAGTAGTAAGAAGTAGCGTGAGCGGAGGCGTGAGCGGGAGCGGTGCGGGGCTTACTCTGCGCTGCCAAGGCTTAGTCGATCTAAGCATACTTGAAAAGAGTTCGGTCTTTAACAAAGGATGCACGTCGATGTCAAGGAGCTCTCAAGCTTTAAGTAGTGCGAATTAAAACTTTAGACTAACAGGAATTAAGAAGTTCCCAAGGCAACCCCTTTATTCGCACGTGGTGTAAAACTAGTGTTTTAACGTCAAATCACGGAAAGATCCACGTTAACAAATTTCATTAAAATTAATCATTATTTCACCCAATAATGTTATCTAATTAAAGAATGTTCTTTGTTTTACTAAATTTAGATAAAAATATATTATGATTGTACCACGGATGGGTCGGTTTGATCGGGGAAGGACCACGCTCTCACAGAATACCAGCTTAAAATAGCAGCTTAATACTGCTGTGTTTCGTATGGTGAGTGTAGATATCCGGAGGCCGTATTTTACTGGAAACGAGGCATTCCATCTTTCCTCAAGGGTGAAAACGCATCTCCGTTTTTATTCTTATTCGTGGATAAATGTAGATGTCTACGGACCACAGTATCCACTTACCATCAGGTGGACTGTGTGCGCGTTTGTCACCCTTAGTCTATAAAAAAAGTTATTTAATGTAATTACTAACAGATTTAGGTAACCGTGTTTTATAATAAAATTATGACATATGAACATGCCTCACGTATAAACATTGTCTTTAAGTACATACCTACAGTAGCAATTTACATCAGATGAGAAGACGTTTGGGAAATTTCTTTCACGTAGCCACGTATGATCTATTTTCCACGTATGTCAGGCAGCTGGCACTGTTATTTTATGGTAGAAAATGGTAAAATGGTGGAAGATAAGAACACCTACCGCAAAATAGATGCCGTTGAAGATTCTATTTAATGAAAGATTTATATTCGTTAATTCCTGTAATGCCTTTCATACAGGCGTTTCATAAGGCAAGGCATGACCTTTCATACAGGTACCAAGCTAAAAAATAACGGTAAGATAAAATATAAGGTAAAAAAGTAGTTTAAGGAAACATTTGTCTTGGTATTTTATATGGTATTATTATTCTTTAGTTTTCTATTGTATTAAGATAGATACATGTGGAAATAACGAATGTTCTGTCAATTCCCTAAGGCCTCTCCAAGAATGCGCCAGAGCCATGAGCATAGAGTGGATACATTCACACCGTTAATGCAGTGATCCTATCATCAGCCTATCCATCAATATGGAACATAGCGCCTCCTCATAGATTAATTTGTGGGTGGGGGGGGGGTAATTACCCCCCCCCACAAATTAATCAAGCGTGGCAACTATGCTAATTAGCATAGTTGCCACGCTTGAAAAGCAGTTATTATTACTGTTTTTTTATAAGGAAGGTACTGCTACACATCTCCCTTTACATTTTCCTTCATACGAAACACACGGTTTACTAAAGGATAGTGGATTACAGGTAATGTGTGAGATTGGGTTTGCCAGATAGCTCAAAGAACCTACAACCAATAGAGCAGAAATGTTCCCCAGTAGCAGCTTCGTAAGGCAAGCGAAGTGTAGGGCGGCCTGGTAAAAAGTAGAAAGTGGTTGGATGCTGGTTGCTCAGGACGGTGCTTTGTGGCGTTCCTCGGAGGAGGCCTATGGTGTGATGATGATTAATAGATTTCTCTCCATCAGCCTGCTGCTAGGGCCTCGTCCGTCTATTATAAGCGTCATCGCGTGCAGTTAATCTTTTTTAAAGGGCTTCTCTTATTATATGTTCCTGCTCTCTTTTTACTTGTCATCCCACTACTGCTATTTCTTATCACCCCTCTGGTTGTTGGTTTCATCAGTAGTAGGGAGGATCTACCTATATCGTCATATTTGGTAGGCGAATTGGAGATAGTACGAGACGTCAAACACCGTTTATGCTGTTTCCCGCCACCGCTCCCGTCTGGATATTTTTCACCTGAGAAAATGATTATACCGCCATCTATCGGAGACTACAATATTTTTTTCCAAATTGCCCCTGCCGCCTCTTACGATACCCACGAGAGGGAGTGGTGCGATATTTTATGTCGCGATAACACGGCACACTTGCTATGCTTTTTAATATTAATTAACCTTTTTTTGTCAATACATTTTTACATTTCACATACATTTTTTGTCAACATTTTATTCATATGAAATTAATTTAAAATTGTTAAAACTCTAAAATAACATACTATCGTATCAGCTTAATTTGTATTATTAATTGATTTAAGAGTAAAACCGCTCACATTCTTAATGTGCGTGTTGTGAAAAACCCAAAGGAATGTTGGATTAGTTATGTAATGAGTTGGTTGAAGGTTCTCGTCCAACGTACGGTATTAAATCGGTTATGGTCGTGCTGGATTCGACGACTCACGGCGTGTGTTTAATACACGTAATATGTGAACCTGTCTATACATTTTCCTGAACTTTTTCCTTTTTTGTCAGTGATTAAATTTGTATGTATACTTGATTAATACACTTTTATTCATTGCAAAAATACTGTTATTATTTCTTATTGTACTTAAATAGTGATTTCATGACATTTTAGTGAATGACATGACATGAAATGGGGCAATGGATTATCTTAGCTTATCTTAGTTTAGCTAAATATATTATGCCTTACGGCAAAAAGAAACTAGGTACAATAAATATTAAAACACATATTACATTATTATTTTAAAGTAGCACAGATAATAAAAAAATCATTTTTATACCGTTAATTTAATTACATAAGTAAGACATGATGAGCTATGTCAGTCTATTTAAATTGCAATGAGTCGTAAGAAGCGTGTGTTCTTAACTCAGAGTTAGGAGTATTTTGTTAAAAGTTTCATCTTTAGCTTACACTCTTTAGAGGGAGTGAGACGTAATTTCCCTCCCTTTATTCTGATAAATACCTTCATACATATTAACGTTTAAAGAATAGATTAAAGAGATACAACTTGATGACGTCGTCTCTGTGTAGTACGTATGTTGTATATGTGTGTGTGTGTGTAAGATTTTAATTCTATGTAAAAGAATTAGTTTCTTAATTGTGCACAATTCACACTATTTTTATATCTTATATATATATATATATATATATATATATATATATATATATATATATATATATATATATAAGCTTACACACACATACACAACATACGTACCACACAGAGATGACGTCATCAAATATCTCTTTAATCTTTTCTTTAAACGTTAATATGTATGAAGGTATTTATTAGAATAAAGGGAGGGAACCAATGTAATTTAATATATATATATATATATATATATATATATATATATATATATATATATATATATATATATATATTGTATGGTATATAAGATATATATACTACACAATCAAAATTTAATAATCTAAGTCCACCACTGAACGTAGAACACCCTCACAGTTGGCATCATAGCAGCTATATTTGCAATAGTTATCACGATTGGCAGGCGGATTGGCAACCACAGTTTTTTTGGTTTGTTTCTCTTTGACACCGCCTTTTACAACACCTACGGGCCAATATGGGATAGTGGATTTTCTTACGCAGTCTCTACATGGTAAATATATATAATAAAATATTTTTGCGTACTTACCTTTACAAGGAAAACACCTTAATATTGATTTAAAAAATATTCTTATCCTTATCCTTGTCCTATTCTATATTATTCCTAATTCATTATCCTTTGAGGAATAGGAATAGGAAATACAAAGGAATGAGGGGTGAGCAATGGCCTTTGGATTTGCGTGCTTGCTCAAGCCGCATTCGTGAGCCTTTATCTGTTTAGGTCGGATAAGTCGGACGCTAGCGTGACGGATGCTGAAACCTAGCAAATACCGTGCCATGTTGTTACGCTAATCGCTTGAGTCCTGTTCTCATGTATCCTTTGTAATTGGCGCTTGTTTGTGGAATTAACTGAGATTTTTTGTGAAAAGAGTGATCATTAATATATGCAAAATGTCTACTATTTCTGCTTGTGCTTTACTAGATTTTTCTGGACTGGACGAAAATAACTGGTTATTCAACGTACGCTCCTTTCAGTAAGCTATCCAATCCCATCATTTCTATATGTCCGAACAAAACATCATTGATTCCGTAATAAGATTTGATTATAAGTACTCTCAACAACAACACTAGATGAAAACGAAACAAACAATAAAATGGCGGATGAGACGAGTCAATTATTAACAAACGATAATTATAATTTCGTTTTATATTTGAACCTTTACGTAGATAATAATTATTCGACGTAGGAATCGTTATTAAAATTTTAATATATTATTTCTTTTAACATTATTATAAGTAAAAAACAAAAACATAGATTAGAAAATAACTTAATCATCAGACGTATTATGCCGTGTCAAGCCAAGTTCAATCCATTACCAAAACATGAGAGATACGCAACGAATTATTATGATATCGAATTTATCAGCAAGTGACACACGTCACATTAATCTTAAAAAGTCTTTTTTTATAGGATAGGGTGACAAACGAGCACACAGTCCACCTGATGGTAAGTGGTTGCTGTGACCCAGATCCACATCTATCCTCGTTTGCGAATCAAAATGCACAATGCGTTGTCACCCGTGATGACTAAGATGGAATGCCTCGTTTCCAGTAAAAAGGGTATTCGGTTCTCTACACTCACAATACGAAACACAGCCGCATTATGCTACTGTTTTACGCTGGTTTTCTGTGAGAGCGTGGTCCTTCCCCGGTCGAGCTAACCCATTCGTGCTACAACTATACTATGGTTGCAGCGTGGCTCTACCACTTAAAAATCTTTATCTAAGTCTTTGTGGAGATACTCATAAGACCATTTAGAGCAACTTTAATTCCATGACATGAATTTTTTCCAATGTAAATCCATTCCTTCATAATTTTATATTACCGATTTATCTATTGTAAGTTGGTGTCTTATAATAAAACACACATATGCTTGTTACTCTGAGATTGGTGTTAACCTTTTGAAACATTAAACAGTAATATTAAACTAATTGACATTATAAAACTATAAAAATTTTAATCTACTTACTCCTCTATAAAAATAAACCTTAAAACCTAAAGTAAGTAAAAAAACTGAATATTAAAAAAATTAATACATGTGAAAATTTAACAATAAATATAATTTAAAAATTTATCATAAAATACGAAAGGATTATCGTTCTACTCGCATTTAATTTTTTTGTATATTCACCGATGTTTTGCAAACGGTTGAAACAATATTAATAATTGTTCTATTATTAAATAGCTTTTATTTCTGATGTGGTTGCATATAAACTTAGAAAAAACGGCCATACCCTACCTAGGGTGTAAAATAGGAAATTAAATATTTAATGAACCTATCTGTTTAGACAAAATACTTATTATTCCTTAATTCATTCGAAAGGGTAAAAAATTAAATTAAAAAAGTAAATAAAACCTATTTCAAAAACATAATTTTTTTTTCAATAAAAGATTATTTCGTAAATTGTTTTTTTTCTTATGCGCTAAAATTGATTCATTTTACTTACGAAAATTGGATCGACGTAGGTAGTAAAATGAATTCTCAGGTAGCAGTGACGGGACATATGGAGGACGCGGCTAAAGCGTAAGCTCGTCCAGTAATCCCCTTACAGCAGACCCCCAAACTTTCACCTGACCGTCGCGCAGACAGGCTAATGCCCGTCTAAACAATGCAAATATGTATAATTTCAGATGACCTGCCCTAACTCACTAACAGGCATAATAAGTTTCTGGACTAAAAACTAATCCAGAAGACAAATTAAACATTTACGTGATTTTTTTGTCTTCTGGAGTTTTCTTTTTGTCCTCTATTCATTATCCTAAGTTATATTTTTACCGAAGTAGCCTCATCTAAAAAAAAGAGATTCAAAGATATCTTATGGCTTTCTACAGATGACTATATAGTTTTTATGTTTTTATTAAACAAAAACTGCCACAATTTCATAAAACTTTTTATAGTACTTATACAGTTCTTTATACTGGGCACTGTACAATCATGACAATTTTTATTAATAAATTTTAAATTTTGTAGTTTAAACAAAGCTTGCTGCCAGAATGCATGGTGTCTTCTTTTTCTATAGCAGCAATTCTTGAATCTTTCCCTCTTCTTTTTTTATTAACCACCGGTATTACCGAATGGTTTCCACCAGGCGTAAAATAATACCCAAACCTGTGACGGACAGCATCAAAGGCAAATCCATCTGAGAAAACTGAGGATTAATGCAATTTTTTTCTTTCTACAAGACGAGATACCCATATCCAGCAGTTTACTTTTACAGGCTTCGTAAGATATAAGAAGAAAAAAATTTCAAAAGCGTAGAAAATCCAGGCTTTAGGTATTGGTTTACAAATATGACATAAGTTGAAGTGTCTTCAATTTTCGACGTACTGAACTAAAATTTCATAGGTTCTGCTGTCTGACAAGTTATATCGTTCTGCATGTCTATTCTCATAACAGCATTTCTTAATATTTTAAA
This sequence comes from Parnassius smintheus behrii, assembly GCA_036936625.1. Taxonomy (NCBI): domain Eukaryota; kingdom Metazoa; phylum Arthropoda; class Insecta; order Lepidoptera; family Papilionidae; genus Parnassius; species Parnassius smintheus. The sequence goes on along the minus strand of JAUPFT010000002.1, from coordinate 19,227,024 downwards.
GTATATATACTCGTATGTATGAGAATGCAAAACTATTTACGCTTAATATAATGAGGCAGATAGGTATTTTAAAATAGTGGTTGCATAAACCACTTATAGGAATTAAGATTAATTTTAAAAATATAAAATTTTAAAATAGCTTTCAATGTGTTACTATATTTGTAATTATGATCGTACATATACTAGTAAAACGACATCACGCCCAACTTGCGTGATCATTATATATCTAAATATACATTTATAGAATAAAGATATGAATATATAATTTAAAAAGTTCCTTATTTTGCCCCATTTTTTCTCGTGTTTCGAATTGAAGTTCTATGAATATGCTTGTTGATTTATTTCTTTGAAATAATTTTAATCAAAATAATAATGTAATATTAAATCACACTTCTTCAATTATACTATACTTCTCATATACTCTCTAATATACTTCAATTATATTCCAAATTTATTATACAAAACATTCAGTAAAAATATGGAAGGCTAGGCTGCAGCTTAAAAGCTTTAGCGAAAAAAATTGCAGTAGCAGAGTTTACTTTGTAAAATTCTATCTACCTTTTATGTTAAAGTACCACGATATGCAGTTGATGTTATTCTATAAATAAAACGACATTAATTATACAATGCTTCCGTACAGCTAATCCACCGTAGATCTATCTACGAACTGCATAGTCTACGCCAGTTGACCGTAGCTGGCCGCAGTGTAGGAGAGTAACCCAACACCAAAGACTTTACAGTCGCATTCTAAGGCTTACCTGTCTTAAACCTCAGCGCGTTTATACCTCACCGTAAGTCCTAGATTTAACTTTACAATATGGCTTTGTTTATAGCGAAGTTTTAAACTTAAGCCACTCCGTTATTTAACGACAGTTTTAACAAAGTTTTCGTAACAACTTACCTAAATAGTTAATCTAATAACATCTGTATATAACTTATCGATCAATTTTAGTTTTTTCGTCGACCACGGGATTAAAGATACACATATGAGTCGCTGGTGTGTGGTTCGAAAGTATCTTATTGCCAATATTATTGTAAAAGCAGAAATTTTGGGTCTAGACCTGTAGTTGTGCCTATGCGAGAAGTGTTTCAGTATTTTTTTTAAATGCGTATTAAGGAATCCTTACTGCAAATAGCATTCGATGTCTGCAAATAAAACTGCATCAACTATGGATGATTAGCAAAAGCAATTCATTTCACAGATATTTATAGAGATTTGTGGCCAATGTCTGATATGAATAAAAATTTATTAATACTGGGACTAACAATAAAATTAAATATACGAAGGGTAAGTCCTCAATAGTGATAATTTGGAGGGGCGCGTAGAGTTGCGACATGATAAATACTACTGTAACACTAAAAACACTATTATAATACAGTGTCCTATTTGTCCGCCACTAAAATTTGTTTGAGAAATGGACCGCTACGCTCCGCCGAACGGTCTCCAGTGAGGACGTAGTATTAGGCTTAAATTTTGCTTTCAGCCATATACAATTAAATACTTACAAAATCTGTCTAAGACTGTTATAAGTAGCATTAAATACAAAATTATTAGTTATAAAATAGTGTAGTTCCCAAAGTTTTATCATTCCTGTTGGGTGCAACAAACGTCTTCCGATCCCGTCTGTACAATATCCCTTATCACAGTTAAAGCAACAGCTTAGACACATCTCATCATATTCCGGCGTTCCCTATGATAGCTACAAAGCGACGGAAGACGAGATATCACGGACAATTATTGCAAAGGAGTTACAGCTGTCAAAGAGCGCGTTAAAAGTTTCAATTAGGAATCATCGTCTTTCCCCTCTTGTAACGTTGACCCAGTTGTTGTACGAAAATCGACTGTCGGTAGCGTTACGGTTACGGTGACCATGTGTTTGTTTTCCTAATATTTTTTAATGTCATTTTCAAATATACGATGTTTTATTTCTTTGCTTACGTAATATTTGCTTGTTACATTAAATATAGTTTTTGTTCATAAAATTTAACACGGATATTATTAATATAATATATAACACCTGTATAATAAATATTTAATAATTAGAAAGAAAAATAAGCACAAATTTTTTTTAGTTGTTGATTGATTTTTATGATAATACAGTCACATTTAGATTATGTCACGTCTAGTTTATCCCAAACTTTTTTTATATTCCCGATGTCACGAGTGATTTTAGTACTTGTGGTCATGGGGACGAGTTAGAGGTACTGATGTCATAACTCAGTCTACGTTCAGCTTCAAAATATTTTTTTCTATCAATCCCTGAACTTGCTGCTCGTTATTGATTGCATTTTTGACATGCTAGAACTCTGCGTTGTAATGTTGCTCTGTGTTGATGTAACTAATGTTGATTTAATTTGTATGAAAGGTGACGGGAAATGGATACCTCTGGTACTGAATGATGATTTGTCACCATTAATACTATAAAAATTATACCAAAAGCGATAAAAATCGTTTCATTTCTAACTTAACTTAAACATTTATATTATTAAAAGGAGTTATTAAAACAAGATACTTATGTTAAGTTTAAATTAATACGTTTAAAATAAGTAATTCAACTTGTACCGCAATTAATTTATTTTCCTTTGTTGTTGCTAGAGGTATCAGAAGGGAATGTCATCATTATCTTACCGGTTGGTGTGGCAACATACCGTGAATGGCTTTTGTGCCGTCCCTTGTCAATCGCTAACACATTTACCCACTTACGAGTGGGTGAAAACTCGCGAAACCAACTCTATTGTGCAGATCACAGTCGACACAAAGCGCCTCCACATCGCGCGCTTATCGACTCCCGTCAAAGAAGTTCAAAAGCAACGGTTTAGACGTTCGCTATCACACCGTCGTTTGTCAGTTTACGCCCCAAGCCGCGATTGTCTCGGGAGTTACAAATGGCCTTTTTGACGGCGTGCCGCTTGTTTTCATTTTAATTGACATCGCAGAAACAGCAGCGGGAGTACGGAGAGAAAATTTCAATAAGGCGCCACGAAGCCGCGAGTCGGAGACGCATCAAATACATTCGACTTTGATTTGTCCTCGCTCAATAAGCAACGAACGCAACATTTAGAAGCCTGTCTACATATCAGCGTCATCGTGTGCGTGTTCAAGTATTAATCTCATTTGTGTAATAAATCTGTGCCTTAGCCGAGCCGGTGGCGGAGTGATCCGTCCCTGAAATGCCTGCCTCCACACGATAATCCTGTTAGGTTAAGAAGGTTTCTACATATTACGTGCTTTGCTACGCCTTAAGGATTAAAACGACATGTACGACACATAACTCAATACGTATCGCCTGAGCTACACTTACATTTACTTTGAAATATGTTGTGCATACTGTGAATATGTAGGTATTCATTAGTCGGTGGTCTAGGCTGGTCGAGCTTAAAGGATTAACAACGGTAAAGATGCAATGTGGATTTACTGCAAAGCTCGCCATGACAAGGTGGTCATCGCAAACCCCTAGATCTTTACGCCGGACAGTGAAGACAAAGGATGTTTTAATTATTCAAACAAAGCAAAAGCAACCTTAATATCTAGTGCGTAGTCGACATTTGTAAATATTTAAGTTTGTCCGCCAATTTCGCGTTAAGACGAGTAGTTTGCATGAGAGGAATCGGAGAACGTCTGGGAGCTAAATCTACCCTCCGGGCAGTAGGGAGCCGTCCATAAATAATTAATCTGCACCGATGTGCGTCGGACGGTTAACTAAATCCTGCAGCGGTTAGGTACCGACCGCCGAGATACCTTAGAAATTAAGCAATATTGTTTTAAAAGCATTGGTGAAGCGATAAGAAATATTTACGTATTTTTTAATATGGTCATCATCACCGTACCGTCTTCAACAACTAATAACCCACAGCTGGGCTTAGATCATACCCTGATTTACAGAATTGGACGTAATCACCGTGAGTTGGCGCTAGTAATACGTTAGGCGTTAAATTTAATATATCTAATAGGTATAATAAAATAAAAGTAAAATAACCTACACTAGTCTCACTTCTATGTAATGGCCAACCTCTCTGCCATAATGTGTATTTTTACAGAGTTCACATGCCCTCGAAATATTTAAAATTTTCAAACATGCAATTTTTCTTATGTTTTTCTTTAAGCTCATCACGTGATAAATTAGCTGTTAAAACTGCAATACACAATTTCAGTGGTCAAAGCGGGAATTAAACTCTGATTGCTAGCGAATTAATGAATTTAAAAGAAGCGACCAGCTATAACGACTCTCGTCTGCAATTTTATATTTTTAGTCAAAAGCAAGTTTTTCACAAATAAATCAAATTGAATCAAATATTTTATATAAAACAATAGTATAATTGAATAGCCCCGTTTTGAAGTTCTAATGGTTCGAGAAAACTGGTAGTGAAGGGTTTGTATAGCATAGCGTGGCGAAGCCCCACGTCTGAGCAACAAGCGGCGTCTTGCGTCTCCGGCGGATCGGGTACGGATTAGGGCGGCTTTGCCCCTCAAGACACTGCCAGATACACTAAGCGTATAAACAACTGTATAGAATACCTTTTTAGTTTGCTTAGCGTAAATAATTAAATATATTTTTTTTATAGGATAGAGTGACAAACGAGCACACAGTCCACCTGATGGTAAGTGGTTGCTGTGGCCAATAGAAAATTACATCTATCCTCGATTACGAATCAAAATGCAGATGCGTTGTCACACGTGAGGACTAAGGTGGAATGCCTCGTTTCCAGTAAAAGGGGTCTCCGATTCTCTACACTCACCATACGAAACAGCAGCATTAAGCTACTATTTCAGTGAGAGTACCAGCGTAAAATAGTAGAATAAAATGTGTTTGTATTATATGTATGTATTTTTTTTTTGCAAGTAATGGCGAGAAACACAGCTCATCTGACGGAAAGGGAATAGAGTGGCCCATAGACTATTAGGATACAGTATCCTATCCTAAGCTAGTCCATCCTCGATTTGGAATCAAAATTCAAATACTGCTTTGGAGGATTAAGGCATTCCATTCTCGTAATTTCGTAACTCGTAGTACACGAATAACGCTGATTTAACACTAGTATTCTGTGAGAGCGCGCTCTTTCTTAAGTTGAACTGACCAGTTCGTCTTGCACCACGGCGTGACTCTATCACGTACGATATATGTAATAACACACTTAATGAACAGAGATTGAAGGAATGAATGGACGTAGAGTTGGACGAGCGGGGCAATCACAGTCTCTTTAAAAACAAATACCTTAAGAGCATCCTAAATGAATGACTTTAGCTGCAATTCCAATCCAGCACACGATTCTACAGGTGGATGCGCTGATCAGAGTGAGAGAGTTCAGTCACAGTGCATTACAATTCTTAGATGTACCTGTCGTAGAAACATGATATGTACATCAGTACATATTATAATTTATTATGTAATAATGCAACATGGTTTTAATTCTCGAATTATCTAATAATGATATTAGTTAAAATGAATATAACTTATATATAAATAAGTCTATAATTGAATCCATTACCCCTTTCATTAAAATTTCTATTGCTAGACATGGGCCTTTATTAGCAGGGTGTATTTTCCTTGATAATCACGCGTTAGCTGCCGGGCTAGCATGGGCTAGAGACATTATATCCACGGTGAGAGGATAAATTTTATCCACCCAGCGAGCATGGGCAGGAGGCAAAAATTATATCCCCCGATTATATCCACAAGAGACAAGAGATAAAATTATCTTATCCCTATAGTATATCCCTGTTTAACGAGTAGACATATATCTCCCCGTCCGTAGCATGGGGCCAAAGGAAAGAGAAAAAATTATCCCTTTTTGACATTTAAAAGGGACATTTTTATCCTCGTTCATGGACGTGGGTTTAAGTTTATCTTCAAACATTTTTAATACAAAAAAAGATGTCTTGAGCCTAGTGCTACTACATTTTCGTAACAGGAAACAAGAAAGAAAATTATATCGGCGATCGAGACGTGATCAGAGTACTTAATAATTGAAATAAGATAATAAAAAAGTGGACCTAATAACTATACTAAATCTGATATGTAAAATATACAACGTGCAGAGATGTTCTATCAAATATAGAATAAAACAGGTTCGGCATGAAATAAAGTTAAGAAAAGAAAAAAAATGTAAAATGGATATAAATCAATGTACCTATTCCGAACTATTAAAGTGAACGACAATTTCATTATTTTTGAGCTAGTGTTTACGGTCTAGCTAGCCACTACACTCAAAACAAACTTATCACTTTCAGTATATATAAAGGTACTCTGTGCTTATCACGGAACGGCGAAAAGGGATATGTTTTACAAAAAAAAATCAATATTAAAAACTACTTATCTCAAAAATTTTAAAATTTCACCCACAGTAAGGGCATGAGTTTGTCCTTATGTATAAAAAATAAAGGAGGGTAGTCACTCAAAAATAAAAGTTATTAGAGTCCAAACTTACAAGATGTGGGATACCAACCGCAAAAGTGTGGTTATTCCGAAGATATACACCTGCTGATGATGCATATATTTTCGGAAAAAGCTTTCCGAGACGCCGCGAGCGACACCTTCAATTCCAGCCACACTACTGCAGCTCGAGGACAGTTGCAAACAAATTCATACTTATTGCCACAGATGCGTTGTCCTCAGGGACTAAGATCGAATGCCTCGTAGCCTAGCAATGAAGTACATCGCGGAAAACAGTAATTATGTTGCACTGTTATAATATATAACCGTATAACTATACTATATATTTTATATTATATTTCGTACGTGATAGAGCCACGCTGCAGTTATGTTATAATGGTTAAAGCACGGATGGGTCGGCTGGACCGGGGAAGGACCACGCTCTCACAGAATACCAGTGTAAATACTGCTTGCTGCTTTTTTTCTTTATACTGCTGTATTTCGTATGGTAAGTGTAGAAATCCGGAGACCTTTTTTACTGCAAACGAGCCATTCCATCTTAGTCCTCAGGGGTGACAACGCATCTGCGTTTTAATTCTTAATCTAGGATAAATGTAGATGTCTATGGGCCACAGCATCCACTCACTGTCAGGTGGACTGTGAAATATAAAAAAAAAACTTAGGCTAGGTATAGGAAAGACTAGAACACAGCAGTGTACGCACTGCACTGCTCGGCGATAGATAAAGAGTAAAAGAATAGTACCAACTCATATAGTATAGGAAGAGGGAGAAAATAAGTCCCAATGCCTAGTAAAACAACCTAGTAACAAATAGATTAATTTAATTATTGTTTTTAATTTTTAACACTAGTAAATACACAGTCATAAGTTGTATTCGTATTCGACTTTAATCGTATTCGTCGTCCATTTTCCAGCTAACGTTGCCTCAGCGAACTAATCGAGGTTGTACTTTTAACTCGATTGACTCGAAAGTTTACGACTGATGTATTAGATAAAGCATTTTACATTCAAGGCTCTTTTTGATATGTAAACGAGGTTATTTATTTGTTTTTCTTTATATATCATATTATTTATTTTCTTTGACTTCATTGTTCATACCTTAACAAAAGGATAGGATGGACTAAATGTCTTTAGGACCTGGACGTAGTGAAATAACATGATAGGTGCATTTAGTGTAAAAAAATTCGTTAAAAATCATATAATAACATATTTATTGCAAAAATAAAAGTATAATAAAACAGTTTAAAAAAATAATATGAACTTAAAAATTTACTAAGATTGGTGGTATTTATATAGGTATAAAAACTCGTATTACCGAGTTTCCAATACGTTAAAAACCAATATATGACATGTAATTACATGAACAATATACTCGTAGGTGTTATATTTTATTTATTTTACCAAAAAGAGGGGCATTAACAAAGCACGCATTAGCATGGATTAGCATTATTACTCGTTTACGGACCAGCAAAGCATTAAATAATTAACCGGATAAAACAATATCAACGCAGTGGCGGAATCACAAATACCACACAATGCTCGATCAATGCACGTTGAAATAGCGACCAAATAATCGTCGAGTACCTAATGAACGCATTTGAAAAGTTAAAAGCTCGCTGTTAGGCCGCGGTCACGCCACGCGACTAATTAACATCACGCAGTAATTCCACCACCGGTGTGAACGCGGACTTAGCGGCATTATCGCCTAAATTGTCCTAATGTTAGTTGCGAGCGTAGAGGGTCATTAGTGAATTAGGATACAAATACAAATGTGAATGCTCTGAATGTGATAACAAATATACGGAACAAAACATTTTATCGAAGCACGAAATTATATTCAAGTAAATAAAAAAGGAAATGTATATACAGGAAAATTGTTTGAAGTATTACGATCACATCGGGTGGGATTTGAGTCAAGTACTGGCTTGTAATAAATATGTAAAAAAAAATGATATCAGTAATATATTAACCAGTTTTAAAATTGGTATGTGTACAATAAAGTAAATTTTTATATCGGTATGGATCTCTCAGGCAACAGTGAGGATTTTCTGTAATTACTACGCTCTTAGCTGCAGACTTAAAGGCTACGATAAATTAGTGTTGTATTTGAAGATCAGTATATACAAGCTGAGCCTGTGGTTTTACACTTCTTTGTTTATCGGCCAGTTTAAGTCCGTCGCTGGATTGACGGTCGCAGCACCAGCCGTCTCGCACCTTTGATGGCAGCCCGTCACCAGTCTTGCTGTTATCAATTCCGTCCATTCCATTAAAGCCTATGAAAGTCCCCTGCTGAACATTGGCCTTACCCGTAGATTGCCCCATAGCTGGAATTTTTCCATAGTCGACCACTCCTGGCGAGCGACTAGTCAACCGCAATATTTTATTATTTCGAATTTTTATCAGGAAAATACTCCCGTCCATCACCTGTTCCATTTCCTCTTTGTCACTTCTCATGATACACACGGGACGACATGGGGTATTGGATATTCTTACACCGCCACTACGTTCCATGGGTATTTTATGTCTGGCGTAAGCAATGATTATATTATTGGAAGCCTTAAGATTTTCCGAGACACTTATAGAATAGTGATCGATTTTCTAACGCAATAATTTCTGTAGCAATAGAAATTTTGTCGACATTCGTCTTATAATTAATTAGACGGAGCAATTATTAGCCTTTGTATTTTTGTCGTTATTTAACTGAATTCCATGTAAATTAAAAAAAAAAGCTATAGCCTATATACGTACGTCCACATACGTGCGCATACATACGTCCCACTTCCGAGAGGGTTTTAGGACAAGAAAGTGTTTACCACCCTACCCGAATGCGTGTTGCCGGACTATTGTTATTTTTAATTTTTCATACATGCAAACTTCCAGACGATGTTTTCACATAATGCCGAGCTCGTGGTAAAACAGCACTTAATATTGCAATTAACAATTTTATTGGTGCCGCCGGGGATCGATCTAAAGTTCTATTCGGTATACTTCTCGATTCTACATTCAATCACATAATTTTTTTTTCATTACATTCCCGAATTTTTTTTTATATAACAGACAATACAGTATTGAAACATTAGAAGTAAAAAAGAAAACATTATTTTTAAAAAGTGACCAACATTAGGTTCGTGTCTTTGTCAACGACTGCAATGAAACACCGAAATGAGGAAGGATTAGCGATAATCGAAATTGCGTGCGAACGTTAGGCTTCAGAATGAAACGCGCTGTTTAGACGGCGGCAGACAGACTCGATTTAGTAATTAATTTTACCGCGCGAAGTGCTCTAAATGCACTAGAAAATATAATCCTCATTAAAATTGGAATAGGCGACTATTCACTTTGCCATAAAATATAATTTTGGCTTCTAAACGCGGAATATAATTATGTATTTCGGCGGATTTGTTGGCATGAATGTTACTATCATTTCAAATCTATCAGCGCTTTTAAACTACTACATTTATTTAAATTTAATAGATATTTACATTTGTAAATTATTCGAAAGATATTTCCATTATTTTAAAACTGTTCATCAGTGCATATTAATATAAAAATACATATAAAAGAAGAGTATTTTACTCACAGTTGCAACTCATTTAACAGTATACGTAGGATTTATTACTATAGGAGTTAATACGAAAGTGTACTTTCCATTATCACATATCCCAGTGCTTTTGTGAATGACAATCTGACAAAATGAAATAATACGTCGCAATCAGTTTCATTTGCACTCCCGGTCTTTCAATTTTTCGCATAACGCACCGTCCAATGAAAATACAAATTAATTTGCTCATTTTTTCTCATACAATTTTATATCATTGGACCCAAATATCCGAGAGTGCTGCATTTCGAGAGGCATAATCCCGGATCGTATTAATAATTATGGATTACTTTTGTCGTGATGATTTATTCCGTAATAATAAAAATGTATTATTTCATTACCTTATGAGTATCGACTGAATGAAAAAGGAAATCATCTGTTGATGATAACGCAATGTTCAGTTTGGTTTTATACAAGTTGAACGAAGTTACGCTATAAAATTCGATATCAAAATAAGAGAATGGCAATGAATAGGCTATGTGGAGAGGGAAGCAACTGTGTCGACGCGATATCCGACACGGGTTCGGATTATTCGACGTCAAATCCGGGATTAAGCAGGCCCGGGATAAAACGGAGCTCGGGATCGGCTCGAGGCCGGGTCAGTGGGATTTCGCCGGGGCAATAAAAGTGTCTGCAGCCGATTTAGGCTGAGCCCGGAGGCAATTCGGCTCGGTTACCAATTGCCCGGTAATTTCGACGGGCGAGCGCGATCTGTCCGCACAAAGCCTCTCTAATGCTCGCCAATGGGATTAGCCGAGTGTCATGTGGCCCTCACAATTTATTGGACAGAATCAAACGTTGCACGCATTACTGTTTATCTCCAAAAATGCTGACAAGCGACCTCCAATTTTATATCGGCAAAAACCGGTTACCGTTTGCTCATTTCAATAAGTTATATGTTATGCAATTAATTATGCCGTCGACTCGAGAGCTCGAGACTTTTAAATATTTTTTTATTGATAAAATGAAAATGCCATTGAAGTCAAATCCTAGAGTGAATAAGATTTTTAGGCTAATATCTATATTTAATTAAACCTGTTTATGTTAATACGATTAGAAATATGTTTTTTAATCATTTTTGCTCTAGATGCGCATCGTTTATAGAGATAAAAGTTTTTCTAAGCTAAACCGACGCTCGTTTACAACTGCCATCGCCCAACCATTATACGAACCCTCGGTAATCCGGATTGGAGATTCATTAGGGCAAGATTATACTCTATTGAAATCTGGCTTAAGCGGGCACACGAGCGGAACGGATAGCAAAGTGGCCAACAGAGAGACCACTCGTAGGTATTGATAAAAATGGAGAAAATTATTAGAGAAATTGTGTCTATACTTCACTTAAATACTTTACTTATTACTTACGTACGTAAGTACAAAGCAGATTAAAAAAACTGTTATTATTAAAAAAAATCTTTCTTACGTCGTATAATAGGGGTATCGTTTCAGTTATATTCATATACCTTAAAATATTAATTGAAATTATTGTATAAATATTCCTTTTTATCTTTTATTTTCATAGGAGAGGGGGCAAACGAGCATGTAGCTCACCTGATGGTAAGTGACTACCGCCGCCCATGAACCACCGCAACCCCTGTATTGCAGGTGCCGGCTTTTTAGAAAGACATATGCTCTTTTCTTGAAGGACCCTAAGTCATATAGGCCCGGAAAAATCGCCGGTTGCGTACCAGCAATACCAAAAAAGTTCAATATTTACAAAAGCCTACGAAAAATTCTTAAGGAGTCCACAAGGTGTTTCAGTACGAGTAATTTATGAAGCAAACGGTGATGAAATACCTTTCAGATAATTCTATTTATCAAAGCTTTGGTAGTGTGCGTATATTTATATGCGGAGAAAGCCGCTATTTTCCACGGTAATCAATGGAAAAGCATTAACCTTATTGGATAAGTCTTGTGTCAGCACGATACATCAAACGTGAGCGCGTTACGCTCGGAATAAACAAACGTCTAATATTTGGGGATGGCAAGGCGATGTGCAATTATGATGTTGTTTCTTTCAATATTTTTCTGTATTGAGATCTGTCTGTAATAAATGTTTGCTCTACTTCTTATTAATCTAAATGAAATGACGCATTCCCTTGAAAAATATACACTGTGTCCACAAACAGGCACGAGGAATTCCGTGTAATTGCCCTAAAGTAGAGTTAAGTAGTAGGGGGAATATTTATGGCAATTAATTGTTAGTGGATTTCCTTTCAATGATTTCCTTCACTTAAAACTGCCTAACTGTAGCAGCTCAGGAGTTAAGCGCTCACCGCAATTTCAATACGCCAACAACCCCGATTTGTTCCTGCCGACGCCAATATTGTTAATTGTTAATAGCTACTTTATATACCGATTTATTACGTTATGGTTGTTTTATTGCGTAATTTTATTATAGAACATGGTTTGATTACCTATTATATATACCTATTATAGAATTGGTCCTTTAAAATTAGCCAAAAGAGATAACTACGAAGATTCTTTTCTTGTTTCTTCTCAGGGTGGGTTCCCATTTTTAAAACGGCAGTAGATTAAAAAGACTATGTGTACTTTACGCGGAATTGAAGTAAAACGTATTAGTATTCATTATTATTAAGTATTTATTTTACTGTAGTTAATGATTTATTTATATTTTAAAGTGTCAATAGAATAATAATTACACACACAAACGCACGCACGCACGTGTGTGTGCGTGCGAGCGTGTGTGCGTGCGTGCGTGCGTGCGTGCGTGAGTGCGTGCGTGCGTGCGTACGTGCGTACGAGCGTGCGGGCGAGCGGGCGAGCGTGCGTGCGTGCGTGCGTGCGTGCGTGAGTGCGTGCGTGCGTGCGTGCGTGCGTGCGTGCGTGCGGGCGAGCGGGCGAGCGTGCGTGCGTGCGGGCATGCGTGCGTGAGTGCGTGCGTGCGTGCGTGCGAACGTGCGTGTGTACGTGCGTGCGAGCGTGCGTGCGTGCGTGCGTGCGTGCGTGCGTGCGTGCGTGCGTGCGTGCGTGCATGCGTACGTGCGTGCACGCGTACGTTTGTGTGTGTGTGTGTGTGTGCGCGTGCGTGCGCGTGCGTGCGCGTGTTTGCGCGTGCGTGCGCGTGTGTGCGCGTGCGTGCGCGTGCGTGCGCGTGTGTGCGCGTGTGTGCGCGTGTGTGCGCGTGTGTGCGTGTGTGTGCGTGTGGAATTCTTATAAACATGTGCATTATTTATATTTATGTGCAGAAACGGATATAAATCATAGGTTTAACTGAGATTTCCTTCTAAAATTTTAATTTCTTACGTCTCAAACTGAATATTTAATACAGCATCAGTCTCTCTACTCGTAGCTTATACGTGCCTAAGGAAAAGTTTCAGCGAAAAAATTGTAGATAAACTAGAATACAATATTACAAAAGCGATGATAACCACAGCAATAGACCTGGAAACTACTATCGAACACCGAACCACCGTAGATGTTAAGTACTTTTCGACTGGTCTTTGTTCGAAGAGCTGGTTTGCCTTAATCGTTACGCTTAACCGCACGCCCTAATGGCACAGGAACAGACGTCTCGCACCTTTGGTGCTATTGCCCATCTCCGGTCTAGGCAACTTACGTCTGACATAAACGAGTTGTATACAGCGCCATCTATTGGATACCATAAGAATTTTGTGGCATTTTCCATAGTCGCCTCTTATGACACCCATGGGACGAAACAGCAATCATCGATTATCATCACAAATAATTCATAAATTTAAAATAGTACTAGAGCTTAAAATAAATAAAAAGTATAAAACATGGAACTTTTATTAGTACTCAGCGCTTTACGCTTTCATTGCTATCCGCGTGGATTATGTGATGTACCGGCTTATCCGCGAATAAAATATTTATGTCTAAAAGATAAAGGTGCCAGCCACACAAAGGCAACATTCACTCGAGAGCTGGCGCGTCAAAATTTTAATAGCACATCTCAAAATATTTAATTTTAATAAAATTACTTATTGTTTATATTGTTGTATGTTAATATTATATGATTAAATGTTATCGGTATTAAAAAATCGTAATGAGAAAAACTAGTCCTAAGAACTTAAATTATAATACAGTAGGACTGCATGATAGTTTTACTCCCCGCACTATAGTGCTAAGAACACTAGCTGCGTTTCCTCGCTAAATGGATATACAAAGCCTTTGAGCAAGAAAAGAACCAGCCCTCTTATCAACAGCAGCGACGACCGGTCGTGGATACAGTTCCTTTAGGATCTTTCTCTACGGACCTCACGGACCGATAGTCTCTACAGGAAATGGCACAAATATGTAGTCGTCCCTTAAAGACTTATACTGCGCCACTTATTTAGTTCGGCTGCCTTTGATGCCGCCCCGGCTCTAAACGAGCTAACGAGCTACGCCTGAGCTGAGAGGCTGTAACAACAACATATTACGGATAGGTCATATTATTTTTATATATATATATATATATATATATATATATATATATATATATATATAATATGACCTATCCGTAAATTTTCTTTAATAGAAATTATGTCAATTTAACTCATGAAGGACAAGGAACATATTCAAAAATAATACAAATGAAAAGAAAAACTTAAGCTTTATTTAAATGATATTGGTGAAAAGTCTGTAACGCGACTTCATTGCGTTACAGACTTTTCCACTAATATTCTCAAACATTGATCATGTAGTGGAGGTGTAATAATATTCACTACACCATATAATCTCATGAGTAATGGAAGAGGCGACAAAGAAAAACAAACTGGGTGATGGGCACCAATGTCTTCCTAAAACCACTAAAAATAAAAAAGTGCGGTTGCAAGTCCGCCTGCTCAGTGTAGCGACTACTGCGTATATCCGTCTGAGGCATGGGGAAGCCTACGCAATGGCTAAGAGTTCAGCTGCAACGCTGAGCAATTTATATAATCTATAAATAATTGTTTCCATCCTACGAGGTTCATTTTAAATGTAAAAGGTTTTCACTGTAACATTTTGAAAAGTAAAAACGTATGTTTGCAAAAACATGTTTGAGCTGTAAATTTCAGAGTACAGGAGCAACCTGGGTTCGATTTCGGCACAGATGCAAGTTATATGCATTTATAAGTTGTGATTTACCACGTACTTGGTGGTGAAGGAAAACATTGTGAGGAAAGGTGCATGTTTGAGCGACAAAATAATTTTGAGGTTCGCTCTATAACCACATCAGAAATAACAGAAGACCTGGGCCCAACTGTGGGACGTGTGTATATAGGCTGTTGAACAAACCCAATATACGAGTATAGTAAAAAAACAAACATTAAAACTCGCATTAAATACAACAACAAAACAAGACAACAGAACTTCATAAGCGTAAGCAATTGTCAATGTCCCGAACCCTACGGTAGGTCGCGGTTTTACTCTTGTCGCAAGGTTCATTGACTACTTTTATTTGGAACCCTCCTCTAATGCTAACACTCGAAACTGCAACTTGTATAAAGACATTAGAACATAATTTACCACGACGCTATGATTAGTAGCTTTATACTGCAAGCTGAAGATAAGCTGAGGGATTAGTTCCGTGGAATGGAAAAAGAATAAAAAAATGTAAACCTAGTCCTGATTGGGTTCAATACTTTGCAGCGCATGGGATTAGATAACCCTATCGAATTTTGTGGATTTATAAACGGGAATAATGCGTAATTACAACATAACATTATTAAAACTATGTTATTATGCTGATTACACGAGAACAAATATTTGTAAAAAAAAATTATTACTCTTATAGTTATATAATTTAAAAAAGTACTACTATTGAGTTGTGATTACCGTGTAGTGGATGTGTAACAATATATACTACTCCATATCATACCGTAGGTGTCGTGGCAACTATAGCATATTTGCTATAGTTGCCACAGTTATTAGCTGCTCATGTCTTGATTTGTTTCCCTCTTCGCCTTTCACGACACGCTGTCCATTGCGCCCCCTATATACCCCTCTATATGCACCCCCCCATGATGCAGTATATGAAGGAGGCCTGTATTCAGCAGTGGATGTAAATAAGCTGAAACGGTAACGGAGTTTTATCAGGAAGACGCTGCTACCCATCTCGTGTTTTATTCCCCTCTGTTGCGTTACCGTGTGTTTGCACTGACGCGATTTTCACAAAAAAACATGTTTTAAACACTGTTTTCTGTCAATGTATCAAAAAGCGTTTGCATAGTCAAAGAAAATGTAATAAAATATGTTTGACAGTTTATTGTACATTACATACTTTAACTATATTATATCTTTAAAACTACAGAAACGAAATGTTTGAAAACAAACTTGTAGAAATATTGTCATGTTGAAAAATAAGTTTGAATATCTGTTTAAAATTTACACAGTTTTTGTGAGTGCGAACGTCATCATCAACAAAACATGTTGTGTGATTTATTTTATGCGATTTGTTTCAAAACATTACCTGTTGGATGTTTCTCAGTGCAAACGTACTGTAACACGACACGCACGGGATAATAACACGCCGCCACTACACTGCAATCTACGATATTAACTCAAAGTTTTTCGTTTCACTATTCTCCTCTATTTATTGTCAAATATATTAAAAAGTGTAAACAAATCATAAGCTAGAATAATTCTCATCCGTTATTGACAATTATAGTATTTTTCATTAAAAGAAATAACTTATCAACGATAGTTCCGGACAGGCTTTCATTGAGTGTTACCGTGAAGTTATTTCCACAATTCTTGATATATAATGATGATCGTAAATCAAATTCTAATAAAAAGTTTGTAGATAATCTCGAACAATGAAAACTCCAGCGTTGGAAAAAGTTCTCATCTTATTATCCTGAGGATTTTGGGGCTAGGAAGAGTAGCCGCGCTGCCTAGCGCACTTGTCATGTCCTAGATTTTTTTATTTCTCAGACATGCAGGTTCCCTTACGATGATTTCCTTGGCCGCTGAGCACGTTGTACATCACACTAAAATTACCGATTTCAGTAGTACCGTTGGGTATCAAACTCACTCACTCATGTACTAAACAAATTTATACACCTCTAAGATTTTATAATAATACAAACCATGCTAGAGAAACAAAATCTACACTAATAAGTTATTTCATATAATCATAATAGAAAATTGAATATTTTGCGATGACAAACGATGAGTCCTTATCTCAACTATACGTAGCAGCATAATATAAGATGTATGCTGCGAGTATACATACACGTATTACCGACACGGCCAGTTGCCGCTTGCCGCGCTCTGTCCATGTCCAGAGATAATCTCGCTTTCGGTCTCGCTCTAACTCGTTGATGCTGTTCGCAAATCCTGGTTACGTCCTCCTCTAATCCCTTATTTAAATCTTATCAGATCTCCAGAGATACACGGCGACCGTCGTAGTCCGATGTGTGGATGTAGTGCGTATTTAGAATTTAGGGTTGCCAATTTAATCGCAGGAAGTTTAAATATTTGCGTTTAGTTTTTGCTTACTTATGCTTTTTTAAGATACAAAATTAGAAGAAAGTAATAGTAGAATGAAGTGTATTATGTACTTATATCTTAATATATATAAATTACGTGTCACGTTATTTGTCCGCAATGGACTCCTAAACTACTTACCAGTTTTTAATCAAATTTGCACACCGTGTGTAGTTTGGCCCAACCTCAGAGATAGGATAGTTTGCCCATGAGTGATCCACAATTTTTTTGCGAATTTACGGATTTTCAATAGGATACAAAGGGTCGTCGAAAAGGGCAGAACAACGTCTGCCCGGCAAGCTAGTATTAAGTATACCTAGTTTCCTTGTCCGCGAAACATACACAATAGTTAAACAATCAAAATGGTCATTATAGGGGGTTTAATGTTACAAAACGCGTGCAAAATCTCTTCAATCTTTTCCACGGTCTAATAGCAGGCTTTATTTACTTTTTGTAGCCTTTTTTTTCTTATTTTTAATTGTAAGTTAGCAAATAGTTTACGTGATAGAGCCATGCTGCAGCATATTAGTAGTATAGTTACGACGAATGGGTCGGCTCGACCGGGGAAGAATCACCCTCTCATAGAATACCAGCGTCAAATAACAGCTCAACGCTGCTGTGCTTCGTACGGTGAGTGTAGAACCGATAGAAAAACCCAGACAACGCACCTGCATTTTGATTCGTAATCGAATATGGATGTAGATGTCTATGGGCCACAGCAACCACTTATCACCAGGTCGACTGTGTACTCGTTTTTCACTCTTATCCTATAATAAGGCTTTTCCCCTTTTTACTTGAAGACATAACAGTTAGTCTACTTTTGAAATTTGACATCTGGGAGGGTCAGTTAACCTTTTTGTCATTGATTTTCTCTCTGGTCTACCATTTTGATCAGCTGATACTTCTTTTGTTCTTTAAACTTTTTTAAATAATAGTAATAATATTCATGTAAGGATATTATAGCTCTAGAGTATATATTTTTTAATGTAATTGTCAAATTTTAAGTAATTTTATTACTATAATATACCAATTATCTTTTAGTAACATTTGCAAGCATAGAGCGAGATAAAGCATGACTACGCTTACAATCATTTTAAATATATGTCACCTGATTTTTTTTTAATTTTGTTATTAATCCACTTCCGTCATGTAGAAAGGTTGAATGAGAAAAGAGTAACAAAGCAGAAGTGAACGGCAGATTCGGGAAGGGACGCCTTAGGCGAAAGTTTATTGAAAATGGGTCAAGTTAAGAGTACCCTTAATGAGTAGGAGGCTAGAGAGGTGTGTTAGGATCATACCAAATAGAAATCCGTGGTCGCTGCCTACCTCTCTGGGTGACAGGCGTGATGTTTATGTTATGTTATTTCCGTTATTGGAAGAAATAAATCATAAAAATGATCGGAAAATTTTGGCCGATCTCAACCAATGAGGGGAAATATCGTATCTAAGCCTAAATGCACCTTAAAACTACTGTAATAATAATAATAAAGCAACCACTACACATTTATTCGTATTCAAATAACAAAAAACCAACTAAAAAAACTGAAACCTAACTTATTATCAAAATAAAGTATACAAAAAAACAAGAAACCGGAAAGAAAGAAAGAAACATTTATTTACAGAATACAGGTGGTACCAGATTTAACAGTGGTGCATAGTTCAAGCTATGTTCTGCCTTTAATAGGCGTGCAAATATTCATAATTATATAAGACGATTAAAATACTATTATATTACTTACAAAAATGTCAAGTTAAATTATTTATTATTGTTATTATTATATTACATTATATTTAATTTTACAAATAATCATAATATGCATTAGTTTTACGGACAATAATTTAGCAGGCATATTCGCTAACTATAATTATTTTGATGTCAACAAAATTGTAGTGTAATATTGCCAGCTATAACATATTTTACCTGGTTCGTTGGAAAAATTAATTACCTAACCCATCTTTTCTCACATCCAAAGGCAATCAATCAATTAATATATTTTTATTGCATACTGATACACATTAGAACAAAACAAAGTGAAATAAATTGTGTACCTTATAGTAAAAATTATTCTACGGTGATTCTAATATGGTACCACTTTGAAGTAATCTAAATTGGTGGCCCTATTTAACGGTCATACGTTAAAGGTGCACCTATACTGAATCCCAGATTACGGGGATTTGAATTGGCGATTGAAGCTAAATTTATATCTCTGCAACGCGTCAGCAGATTATCTTGACAGACGGAACCACGCAACAAACAGTTGCTGTAGTCCGTCTCGGAACAAATCCTATAAAGACATTCACAAACCGAAACTAATCGTATACGATGCTTGATTCGCACTAGTAACGCAATTAAATATTTTTTTTGTTTGAACCTTAATCTACTGATCATTATGTCTGTTTATTACCTTAGAATTATTTCATAGCAGCATATTAAATCTTTCGACTGGTAAACTGTTTTCATGAATCTATTTATCGGTATGGTAACTGAAATTTTACTTTTCTTTTATTTAGAAAATTATATCAGTAGATTTCATGATCAAAAAGTAAGTAATTTATCAAAAGAAAAACAATTCCTTATTTAAAATGCTTTAGTAATGAACAATAGAGATCGGTTCTTGGGACAGCAAGTAATCGACCAGGATTAGTTCGAGCAAGAAACCAGCAGCCATATTTTATAAAGGAGGCAGCGCGAATTAAAGGTTTATTTCTTGCGAGTGTAATAAGATAATATTCCTAACCCTTTGTTGGGATTAAGATTTTGTTAAGGGCGCGGTCCATAAGCCTAGGCAGACGGGGACCCTCCGATGAGCAAGGGAGCTCGGCCTTTGCTTTTATGTCTATGGTTTTTACGATGCGTTTTACAAAAGAGAGTAATAAAACATTCACTATGAACCTACGTGTTAATAGCTATACCTATATGTTAATAGCTCCTCTGGCTTAGCCAAAAATATTATCAGTAGTAAATTTTCAAGAACTGGTATAATTTTTTAGATTTTTGCATATATTGACAATTCAAATCAATTATAATAAATGATTTTTTTCCAAACTTATCTACATTAACAAGTTAAAATTTATTTAAAATCCACTACGTATTAGCCGTATATTATTATTTATTTTAAACAATAACCGGTTCTCACTTATAGCACGTATCGAATTTTTAAATGACTTTCAAATAATAATATATCAAAAGTGAATATTATCGAAATAATAGCTTCATTAAATGTTAAAGATAATTCTAGAACAAATTATTCGTTACGAACCATGAAAGCGACATTGATGCTCGTCCGATTCCCCTGAGATCCACGCTGGTTTCCAAGACACGTCTAAAATCCGCGCACCTACGTCCATAAGCCTAATCTTGACAAATGGTTTGGATCATCCGCTTCAAGAACGAGTCACGCTTATTTATACACATGTCTTGATTTTTTTATCGATCGATCAGGGATAAGTTGATTAGTTCTCTGTGTTGTTGCCGGCGGATTAAGCGCACACAAATACGTTGCTTTTGATTGCATAATATTTAGTCATGATTTTAATGCAAAGTTAAAGCTACTTTTTCAAGTATTATCTTCGGGATTTATACTAATACGCACGCATACAAAGATACGACGTTTCAAGACAAATAGAGATTTTTTGTTTTAGTAAAAAGGAAAAGGTTAATTTACAACGATTTATCAGCAAGCATACAAGCGTGTTTTACTGAATTTGCAATGAGTATAATGACACGAAATCTATAAATGATATTTATATTTTGTTTTAAGCTAAAATTATATATCTAATCTTTGATTACTGTACAATATTATTTTTAATATACATACATATTTTGTGTTGGGACAATGGGACACATTTATTAGATGCAATTGGCAAAATATCGAAAATTTTATATTTTCAAGGCAGGTAGGAAAATCCATATAGGTCCATAAGAAAACATTACATGGGGGATGAAATTAATTTATAAGGGTAAATGAAGAAATTAATATAGCCTTTATACTCACGTGGTGTAAAGATATAATGAGAAAAGTTTTATCAAAAATTAGTTGGAAATTTTAGTTTGTTAGATATATTAACATAAATAAAAAATAAACGATTAAACAAAGCCCTGTTAAGTCTGTGGTAGTAAAAAAACTACAACATCTCAATTATATAGCAAAAATTATTAATAAAAAAACTATAATAATTAATAAATAGATATCCGAGCACAGCAGTACATTTTGACACACAGTAGAGTGTCAGCAAATTCGGAAAAGGGAAGGGGAAACACTGGCAGTGTGTTATACTCGTATTTATCCGAACCAATACAAGTTATTTTCCTCCTTCCCAATGCATGAAAAACTTTTGAAACTACAAACTTGTATTTTTGCGTATTTAGTAACGCTTCTTTGAATACATAGAATCCTAAATTTTATGAATAAACCAATTATAGTACCAAATTATTTAGTCCTGATCATATCGTGGTAGAGCCATGGTGAAGTTATATTAGTAGTATAGTTGTAGCACGAATGGATCGGCTCGACCTAGGAAGGACCACGCTCTCACAGAATACCAGCGTAAAATAGTAGCTTAGTGCTGCTGTGTTTCGTATGGTGAGTGAAGAGAACCGGAGAGCCTTTTTTCTGGAAACGAGGCATTCCATCTTAATCTTCACGGGTGACAACGCATCTGCATTTTGATGTGTAATCGGGGATAGATGTAGATGTCTATGGGCCGCAGCAACCACTTACCATCAGGTGGACTGTGTGCTCGTTTGTCACTCTACCCTATAAAAAAATCACTGATTTACTAATTTACTGATTCACTGAGTCACAGATCCAAAACTTAAACTACTTCTAAGATTACAATTTGATTTAGCATCTAGGTCATATGGCGTATATACGGGTACAGGGAAAATTTTGAAAAGTACAAATTATCGTCATTCGGTGTCGACCAAGTTATTGGTGCTTTCAGCCTCAACTACTTGTACTTAAAATATTACTTTCATTTATGCGGAAATTTTACCTATATCGTAATGTCCACGTTTCAAGGTCTTTAGAGTCGAATAGTAAGGTTTTTAAGAGGATGTCCGTGTGTGCACATGAACGTATGTATGTATGTATACATGTATGTATGTATGTTCGGATTCAATTTTCTCCTCGTGTATCTCGAACAAAGAGTGATATTGATATGGGACCAGTTTCATTTATGTAAGTTAGACCTCATTAAATTTTGAGCAAAATCGGTCAAGTCGTTTTTTGTGCCGGATGAAAAATTATATAAAATATATTAAAACATATGATATTTTTTTAATTATTTCCACTGTGAAGTTAGTAGTGTGGACCTTTCGGGACACATCTAAACCGCTTTTTATTATTTTATAATCTGCATGCACAAATATGGCGGCGCATCACGAAATGCCCTCGCAGATCACGATATGTCTAAGTTTACGATCGGGCTACGAAATACGAATGCATGGAAGATTTGCCTACATGCATGCGCTAGGCCGGCCGTTAGTTGATACCCTCGCAACGAAATGTAAATCGCGATCACCAGCTCATGAAATTAGGCGCGAATGTTTTAGGATAGATTTTTTACTATCCGATGGTGAAAAAAGCTTTTGTAAGGCGTACCGTATACAGATGAGACGACTTTCCACTATATTCCTATATATATATATAATATGACCTATCCGTAAATTTTCTTTAATAGAAATTATGTCAATTTAACTCATGAATGACATGGAAAATATTCAAAAATAATACAAATGAAAAGAAAAAATTAAGCTTTCTTTAAATGATATTGGTGAAAAGTCTGTAACGCGACTTCATTGGGTTACAGACTTTTCTACTAATATTTCCGTACATTGACCATGTAGTGGAGGTGTAATAATATTCACTACACCATATAATCTCATGAGTGATGGAAGAGGTGACAAAGAAAAACAAAGTGGGTGATGGGCACCAATGTCTTCCTAAAACCACTAAAAATGAAAAAGTGTGGTTGCAAGTCCGCCTGCTCAGTGTAGCGACTACTGCGTATATCCGTCTGAGGCATGGGGAAGCCTACGCAATGGCTAAGAGTTCAGTTGCAACGCTGAGCCATTTATATAATCTATAAATAATTGTTTCAAGCCTACGAGGTTCATTTTAAATGTAAAAGGTTTTCAATGTAACATTTATATATATAACATTCATATATATATATATATATATATATATATATATATATATATATATATATATATATATATATATATATATATATAATATGTAGGTTTAGTATTTAGGTTTAGGTTATGTAGTAGTATATATATATAATATGTAGGTACTTAGTGTATGTAGTGGTAAATTTAAACTATATATTGGGACAATCTTATAATACATTTGTTTCAACAACAGTAAAAATGAAACCAATGTTGTTAACTTTATAAACAACTATATTTGTACGATATGAAAAAATCGACTTCAAGTTAGTCTAAACCGGTTGAAACTGATACATATCGCTAAAATCCTGACCGCTAACGAAGACCGGTGGAGCTCCCGACATGTAGAGCTAAGTAAAGCGCACAGAGCACATATATAGCTTAGCGAAGCTTGATCCGGATGAGCTGAGATTAGGTGGCAGCGGCTGCCCACCGCCCGGGGATACATCTCCGACGGGATTACTCAAATCCAGATTAAGTTGAATAACTTGCCGGTGATTTATAAAGTAATATTATTCTATAATATGAAACATAATCCCGTAAAATAATGTGTTATACATATTGTATATTTTCCAAATAAAAGACTAAATTCTAATAAAATCATTGATCTTATAGTATTACTGCGTAAAAATGCTGCTGGAATTTATATAAGTAAGGTATTGTCGTTATTGTTGTGTAACAACTATTACAATCCATATGTGTGTGCATATGTGGTACTTGGATATAGTAGTCGGTCATATTATGTATATATAGTAAAGTAACAATTAATAAGTTTTTATATTTACGTAAATACTACACAGTAAAATAATTTTATCTCGTGTTATCTTTACTTTTTTTAATTCCGACTTTTTATGATTAACAGCACCCATGATCATAAGGGAACTGGGATGGACGACGTCTTGATGTTAAATTTAACCTAGGCCATCCTTATCCGTTAAATATTATTTTTGATTTCATCAAGGCAGAACAAATTAAAAATAAGTCTAATCTAGAGCCCACACAATCTGAGATATATGCTTAAAATAACCAAGCGGCATAAGCTTACAAATAGTTTTTATTCAAAACACCATCACGTAAACTTAAAAAGTTGCCAGTGTTAATTACGATATCATAAATATTAAAGGGTCACCCTGCGGTCCGTCTGAAATAAAAATGAAGATGGAACGTGATGTTCATGTATAATTAAGTTGCTGGACATACCATTTTAGAACAGGAGACTAAATCGCAAATACATATATAAACGGTGTTCGAAATTTGGTCACATAACTTTAAAAATACGTACTGTTGTTTGGAAATGAACTCTATTGCAGTGCAATGGATTTCAATTTAGCACACCATTCGACAACTTATTGAACTTCAATAGGTTAACGTTAACGCTAGGCGGTACCATAATAGGCTGTCATAGATTGTAATAGACCACTTAAAATAAATGAAAGGCTCTAAAGAAACAAACGTGTTTTCCACTACTTCATTGTTATTTTCCATTTGTAAATCTATCATTTCCACACGCTGGTATAAAGAGATTCGTGCGATTCCAGCATCCCTTTGTCAACACGCGTCTATACGAACGCTCGTATGTACGTAGTAGAAGCGAGGATCAGTCCTAAGCCGGATTAAGCGACCGTCGGATCTGGATTGTATTCCGACGAGGTCGAGAATATTATAGATTTGCCATGCAGAGCTTTTTAAATCAACATACGTATCATAGAATTTTTTACCTGACGACTCTGTACTTATATTTCGAATAATTCGTAGCATAAGATTTGACGTTACGTTTATAGTCAAATTCTCTATAAAATACTTGTATTATTCTTGTATTATTAGTGATCGAGCGGCTAGTGACTGGTGATGAAACTATGATCTTGTATTATGATCCACAAAGCAAGCGCGAGTCAATGGAGTGGCGTTATAAGGGTGAAAAGCCCCCTAGAAAGGCAAAGGTGCAACAATCGACTAAAAAACTGATGTGCACAATATTTTGGGATTTTCAAGGCATTTTGATGGTGGATTTTAAAGAACGTAATACAGTCGTGAACGGCGAATATTATGCTTCTTTAATATATAAATTACGAGACAAGATAAAGGAAAAACGAAGAGGCAAGCTGTCTAAAGGTGTCCTGTTGCTCCATGACAACGCCCCTGTTCATACCGCTGGTGTTTCGTAGGATGCAGTTCGTCAATGCGGGTTTACAGAAGTTCAACATCCACCTTACAGTCCAGACATAGCCCCGTCCGACTATTATTTATTTCCAAATTTAAAGCGGGACTTAAGAGGAAGAAAATTTTCAAGCGATGAAGAGTTGCAGGCGGCCGTCTTCAGTCATTTTGAGGATAAAAAATGTGATTATTTTTATAAAGGTTTAGTGATGTTGATTCACAGATGTCAGAAGTGTGTTAGTATTCATGGTGATTATATTGAAAAATAAAATTGGTTTCGTTTCATTTCCTTCGTTGGTTCATAGTTAGGCCAATTCATTATGAGACCGCCTACGTACTATAACTAATATATTAAAAAAAGAATCAATGATTTCCAAAAAAACGGATCTTGACGTTTCGAGGTACTAAAAGTTTATATTCTGATAATTCAAAACAACTTTAGCTTTTTTGACTACAATATTTTTATGTGTTTCTAACATGTTTCGGAAAATGTTAAAAATTCTTTTTTTTCTTTTTAACATGACAACTTCTAATAAATCGATGGACGCCGGCTGCATGCACGAAAAAGGATGACT
This sequence comes from Parnassius smintheus behrii, assembly GCA_036936625.1. NCBI lineage: Eukaryota > Metazoa > Arthropoda > Insecta > Lepidoptera > Papilionidae > Parnassius > Parnassius smintheus. The sequence continues at coordinate 19,200,694 of JAUPFT010000002.1, read as the reverse complement.
CATTGTAACATTACGCCAATTGTAACGTTACGATCTGAGCGAGAGCGCTTCACGAGCGAGAGGAAGACACAATCGGCTTGAGCGCAAAAGTAAATTTATCTATTAAATTGTAGATTTCATTTCTGTCCTTCTTTATATTCATACAAAATAGTGATAATTCAATACAAATGATTCAATTTTATTCACAAAAGTATGCAATCACTTCATCAATGTTTTATTATGAGTTACGTGCGTAAAACGACTTTACAGACAACCAATTTTTTTTAGAATAAGGGTGACAAACGAGTACATAGTCCACCTTGTAGAAAGACCACCCATAGAAATCTACATTTATCATCGATTAAGAATCAAAACGCAGATGCGTTGTCACCCCTGAGGACAAAGATGGAATGCCTCGTTACCAGTAAAAAAGGGTCTCCGTATCTCTACACTCACCTTCGACACAGCAGTATGAAGCTGCTATTTTACGCCGGTATTCTGTGAGAGCGTGGTCCTTCCCCGGTCGAGCCGACCCATTCGGGCTACAACCATGAAAGAACTGCAGCGTGGCATGTACTTCACCGTTTTTATTTTCTATAATTAGTTTTTACGTCTTAGTACGTCCATATGTCATTTTATAAAAAAATATATATAGTAATTACAATACACCTTTTATCAAACGCTTTGATCCTTTTAAGATAGTAAAAATGTACACTTATAATAATTGTTTAGTTCTCGTACGAAATTACACAACATAAGCAAAATCCAAAAAAGCAAATATACAAGTATACTGACAATAAATCCATCTATCGAATTGGAACGAATGCTGTACTCGTACCTATATTGAACGTTGAGATGGCGCGATTATCCGGATTATCCCGAGCCGGATCAAGCTCGTGTCGCCCGGTGATAAAACACAACTACATACTGCGTAAAACTCCCCTAGCTAAATGTGTTGAAGCATACATTCAAACATGATATGTATATATTTAAACAAAAACAAATTTTACAGAGAATAAATCAACTTAGTGTAAAATATCTTCATAAATAATATCACTTAAAATCTATTTAAAACCAACCTAATATCCAGTTCCATAATCACATAATCATATAATTGTCATTGAAGTTACATAAATATGACAAATTTAAGCTCGATCGGAAAGATATATTAAAAAACCAAATTAAACAATAACTCATGAAAACAAGCGCCTTGCTTTTACATTTTGTTTCTAAAATTTACTGTAATGCTGCTTTCTATATAACATTAATTGCAGCACGAAAGGGCTAGCTCGACCTCGTAAGGACCACGCTCGCACAGAGTATCTTTGTAAAATAGCAGCATAATGTTTCCAGGTTTTATATGGTCAGTAACGAAAGCCATAGACCCTTTAACTGGTAACAATACACGATATCTAGGCTTCAATGGGGTCTATGCATTTGCTTTTTGATTCCAAATCGACGAGGTGTCCATGGGCCGCCTACCTACTTAATATCAGGTGGACTGTTTGCTTACAAGTCATCCTTACTTCTTTAAAATAATTAGGAATGTTTCTAGGATAAATGGAATGTTACACGTCACATTTAATTATTGGTTAAAGATAGAAACTATGATACTTAGAAATTGACAGATATATAAATTATATATATATATATATATATATATATATATATATATATATATATTTGAAACCCTCGAATATAGCAAACAGACATTTTTTATTTCAAGAATTTAAATAATCATGTACCACAATTTTAGTAACAAAACTGATAGGTTATATTACACACATGTCTTACATCAAGAATAAAAATAATACCGCCTGAATAAAAAAATATAAATCGGCTTATCTTTATAAAACCAGATTATTCGTATAAAGTAGCGTTAGCACACAAATATTTGACTATGAATATTTATATAAAGAAACTTGTAATGGTAATATTTGGACATCTTTATGCTTATTAGACCTATAGCGTCTGTATACTTATTTATTTAAATCAATTAAGATAAACTAATCTAATGTGAAATATTAAACTGAATTATTCGTGTCTGTTTTAAACAAAAATCGTCGAGTATATTAAATAGATAAACAAATTAATTCTATGTTCATAAAATTTAAAAGCATTAGTGTTACTAACTGTTCAGTTCAGTTCAACAGAACTATTCTTATTTATAAACAGATTTCCTGCTATTTTTTTAATTTACTTTTTTACTGTAACATTGTTTGTTACACAGCTGAAAGTTATAATTAATAGGGATGACAGGTATAAGAGCACTGTACTAGAATTTTACAGGCTGCAAACGAAGTAACATGCCATTTAATATCGCGATATTATTTTAGTAAAAATTGTGATTTAACATTCTAACGTTACCCAGGTACGAATTGACAAAAGATATATCTCCGACCATGGGCATAATCCGCCTTGCATTGTGCAATCGTTAATCGGCGCGGATCGACGAAGCGGGTCGACTTGAAATTAATAATGATTTATAACGCCCGATTTAAGGTATTAGGCATTAACTCGCCACCGTGTCTATAGCGGCGCGTACGAATCTCCAACAAGATATTTATTTTTTGTTGCAACTCAAACGATAATGGACTTTTTAGAAATATATTTCAAAGTCTAAATTGTCTTATTACTAAAGATACAAAACACTACATTTGTCATAGAGATAATGATGGTATAAGCATTTACTATGGATTATAAAATGCTGTTTTAGACTTATATACAGAGGTTAAAGACCCTAAACAATAATAACACACAATTTCATCATGGAACTAATATTTGAAAGGTTAAAGGTAACCCAGAACGATATTAGAGTAAACGGCAGTACGGAAGCTTCATACAAGCATCTCGCAACGCATGCACACAAGCGAGGGGGTTCTTCCCCAGTAGCAGACCAAGAAAATAAAGCGATGCCCGTGACGGCAGTACCAAATATCGCGTTATTTACTCTGTGTGCATCTTTAGGTAAACCTCGCGCATGTATGAGTGCGTTGCGAGGTGCGTATATGTAACTCTCGTATTGTTACTTACTCTGGCGATATATTTTAAATACTATTATTATTACTTAAAATTTGCAGAACATATTATATGCACAAATATTCAAATTTCAAACCCTACTAAATATACAGAGGTTCGTACTACAACTATACTACTAATATAACTGCAGCATGGCTCTACCACGTATGAAGTCATAGAATGCATTTTTACTATAGTCTCCACACTTCGCAGGCAGGTTGGCAATTATTTTTAAATAAGTATTTTTTACTTACTTACTTTATACGTGGTAGAGCCATGCTGCAGTTATATTAGCAGTGTAGTTGTAGCATGAATGGGGTCGGCTCAACCGGGGAAGGACCACGCTCTCACAGAATATCAGCGTAAAATAGCAGCGTAATGCTGCCGTGTTTCGTATGGTGAGTGTAAAGAACCGGAGATCCTTTTTACTGGAAATGAGGCATGCCATCTTAGTCCTCACTGGTGACAACGCATCTGCATTTTGATTTGTAATCGAGGATAGATGTAGATGTCTATGAGCCGCAGCAACCACTTACCATCAGGTGCACTGTGTGCTAGTTTGTCATCTTTTAAAACAAATATTGTGAGTTGTCAGAAATATGCTGCTGCCCAACCTCTGTTTGAGATTCTTTCTGTCGCCTCTTAATAAGCTCCTGCCGGGCTAACATGAGCAGGGGATAAAAATTTTATCCACCGATTATATCCACTGACAAGGGATAAAATTGTCTTATCCCTATGTCAAAGCTTTATCCACCCTGCGAGCATGGGCCTATGGTGGATATAATATCGACAGTAGATAAACTTATCCCCGCGCATAGATAATATACGATAGGAAAGATGTTTTATAAAACATCTTTGTACGATAGTATAAAGCTATAAACTATACTAGCTATAAACTTCTTTTAAGATTAAGTAGATTTACATTAACTTATATTTTCTTTCACCTTTTGTTTATTATATTGCTAAACTGTTAATAATTTTTGTTAAACAATATGTCAATTATAATATTTGTTATATTTATTTAAGCGTATTTCTGCCTTGTTTTTATTTTTTCTATTATTCTAATTCTTTCTTTATTTTCTTTTGTATAATATTTAAGTTAAGTATACATTCCTTGTATCAAATCGCAAGTATTACTTCGCTTGTGATAGCATTTATTTAAAAAATATGTGTCTAGAATTAAGCCAATTGCGAAACTGGACAATACAGACCCTTTGGAGGTGGTGTAACCTCTTGAGAAAATTAAAAAAAATTATCCCCGCAATTACTGCCATTATAAGAAAATTACAAAATACATCAAAATTGATGTCTACTCTAAGTCACAAAGATTTAATTTTAATTAAAAATGATGAAGCATGAAGTATAAAAATGTAATGATTTCAAACAAAGCAAGGAATAAATAATTTTATAATCATGAGTATTGTGTTATTTGTATTTCTAATATTATGTATATTAGTCTTTAAACTTGTCTTTACCTACACAAGAAGCTAATTAAAGTATATTGCTACACACATTCTAATGATGACCCCAATAATTTAGGTCAAGTATTTGCTGATTATTTAAAAAATATGCGTCTAGAATTAAGTCAAATGCGAAACTGGACAATACAGACCCTTTGGAGGTGGTGTAACCTCTTGAGGAAATTAAAAAAAATTATCCCCGCAATTACCGCCATTATAAGAAAATTACAAAATACATCAAAATTGATGTCTACTCTAAGTCACAAAGATTTAATTTTAATTGAAAATGATGAAGCATGAAGAATAAAAATGTAACGATTTCAAACAAAGCAAGATATAAATAATTTTATAATCATGAATATTGTGTTATTTGTATTCCTAATATTATGTATATTATAGTCTTTAAACTTGTATTTACCTACACAAGAGGCTAATTAAAGTATATTGCTACACACATTCTAATGATGGCCCCAATAATTTAGGTCAAGTATTTGCTGATTATTTGTAATTTGAACAACAGCCATGCCATGGTCTTGAATCGTACCTCTAGTAGGTAACTACCATCTGCCAAGAGACTGAAAGATGTAAACTACCTACCTAGAAAAAATATTAAGATAAGTTACATAAGCCACATGTATTGATTGCAAATATACGATGTTTTGGACAAGGTGGTTGTAATAGATGCTTACTTCAATATGCACTGGTAGTCCATCCACAGAATTAATAGGCTTTAAAGCCTCATAGAGTTCTTTACACAAATACAAAACAATCTTTGAGCATCCGAAACCGGCGTAGAAATCCGTTGTCGGAGAATTCCAATAGATTGAGTATTCTGATCACGTATCGATCGCTGGTGTAATTTTCTTTCTTGTTTTTCAATTTCTGACACGAAAATGTAGTTGCAATAGGCTCGAGACATCTTTTTCGTATTAAAATGGTTTGAAGATAAACTTAAACCCACGTCCGCGAAAGAGGATAAAATTGTCCCTTTCAAATGTCAAAAAGGGACAATTTTTTCTCTTTCCCTTTGCCTCATGCTACGGACGGGGAGCCAGTTTGTCGTCTGATTGCATCGAGATGCAATACAGGTATCGGGCCTCGGGGTATACCCCATTACCCGGACGATCCTCATGCCCCATTACTATGGGGCAGTCCTTTTCTTCACCTATTGTGTTATAGGTGGCTTTTTTCTATAACCGGAGTGTCCGTACTTGGTAATATTTTTTCCATAGTCATTTACCCGACTATGGAAAAATTAGAAGGTTGTCTGTATCCGATTTATATGGTGATAGTTTTTCCGTAGTTATCCTACTACGGAAAAAAGAGAGGTTATCCGGTTGAAAGTCAAAGTTGGCCTTTCAGCGGCATTGTGGGTTGTTACTCGACTCTCTAATCACATATAGAGAGGAGTTCTCTTGGAAGAGGTCGCCCGTCCGGTGGCCGAGTGTGCAACGGCGCAAAGCCGTTGAGGTGTTCGTGTGGCCCGTTGTCGGCACGGTCAAACATGCCGCGCGCCATCCGGGCCACAAAGTCTGTGATGCTCTCGACTTTTAAGTCGGCTGCTATTACGTCGTTCCGGACGTAACGACCTGCTCCGACAATCGTCCTTAATGTCAGATTCTGCTGGGCCTGCAGTCGCCGCCTCTGGGTTATGCTCAGGAGCGCGTACCAGGCCGGAGCAGCGTAGGTGGTAATAGTCCGGATATACATCTTGTATATCCGGATCTTTGTCTTCAGTGGTAATTTGGATGCCAGGACCGGACGGAGCATCGCCCGCGCACATCTGGCTTTGCGGACGACGAAGTCGACGTGCGCAGTCATGCGCAGCGCCCGGTCGTTCCGGCACCCAAGGTAAGTCACGGCCTTCTCATACGCTATCTCCTGGCCGTTGAGAGTCAATGGTGATGGTAAGTTCCTAAGGCAACGAGTGAGCAGAGCGGTTGTCTTACCAACGTTGACAACCATCCTCCACTCATTTAGCCATGGTGGCAGCAGGTCCAGCAGACGCTGCATTTTGGCAGTGGCTATATGGGCTCTTCTGAACGAGGTGAAATAGGCGCTATCGTCCGCATATAGCGCCAGCTCAACGTCGTCCTCCCATTTTTGCAGCCTGCCTGCCAATGTTGGGATGTCATTCGTATATGCCGCGTACAGGACTGGAGACAGACAACTGCCCTGTGGGACGCCGGCACTGATGGTTCTTGTTGCGGACTCGGCGTCCTCTACGCAGACGTAGAACTTCCTGTCTTCCAGGAAAGACGCCATTAACCGCAACATAGCAGGGGGGACACTGGTCTGCTCGTGTAACTTATATAGTAATCCTGAGTGCCACACCCGGTCGAACGCCTTCTCGATATCGAGAAAGACGCCCAACGATATGCGGCCACGATTGTACTCTGCCGCAAGCAGGTGCAGCACTCTAGTTAGCTGTGTGACTGTAGAGTGACCCCTCCTGAATCCGTGCTGCTCCGCCCGAAGTTGGATGCACGGACGGAGACGTCTTAGCAGCAATCTTTCAAACAGTTTAGCTATGTGTGGTAATAGCGTAATCGGCCTGTAGCTGGAAGCTTTACGCCTGTCCTTCCCGGGTTTCGGCAAGACGATAATTTTGCCTTTTTTCCATTCCTCCGGGAAGTGGGATGTCCGCAATATCCCATTGTAGAGTCGACCAATCTCTACTAGGACTTTATTGGGCAGCTGTCGGAGTGCAGCGTTGGTAATTCTATCGTGCCCAGGCGCCTTCCTCGGTTGCAGGCGGGTTACTGTCCTCCGCAGTTCAGCGGGGGAGATGAACCACTCTCCTGCAAGAGGTGGCGCGGGCGACGACAGGAACTCCTGTACGCGGCTCTCCTTCCGGGCATGAAGCTCCATGAACTCCGCACTCGCTGGGTTCGGCATAAATTGCCCCTCGAAGTGCTCTCCCAGGATATCCGCTCTGCCCTTGGCATCATAGCAACGTTCGCCCACACTGTTGGTCAGTGGGCAAACGGGAGGTCTAGTTTTTGTCAGCTGTCGGTTCAGTTTATAGAGCGACGCATCATGCTCATCCGCCTTCCATATGCGCCGCTCCCAAGCCTCCCCTCTGTAGGCCTGGACTGCCACCGACAGCTCCTCCGATACGGTGTTTAATTGCATTTTTATTCTGGGGCAGCGAGTACGCGCCCAGAGCTTTCTCAGCGCTCTTATCTCACGCGGCAGATCGTCACGCCTTGCTGATATCGGGACGATCGTAGAGGCCGCGTTGAGGGCCTCTTGGATGTTTTTGGTTATTCTAGTAGCAGCGGCCTCTACGTCGTCCGCTGTGCTTATAGGCATGTGTGCCGGAGGTCTCGCTTGCAGGTGTTGTGCATAGCGCCTCCAGTCGACACGTGTCTTGGTTGCTCTGGGCGGCGTAGTCACCGCCTTTGTGCCAAGGGTTATCAGAATCGGGAGGTGCTGTGAGCTCAGGTCGTATAGCACGTCTACCACTACTGGGTAGTTGATGTTCCTGGAGAGCACGATGTCCAATACATCCGGATACTGCCGTGGGTTGGACGGGATGTGCGTTGGATCCTCGGGACCTAAAACGTCATAGTTGTTGTCTTCTGCATCTTCGTAAAGTTCACGACCCGGCGGGGTGATCACTCTGGACCCCCACGCCGGGTGTTTGGCGTTTAGGTCCCCGGCGACGATAGTGGGCGTGTCGCCTTCCATTATTGTCCGGATGTCTGAGGGGCAAAATGGAGTCCCTGGCGGGCGGTATGCTGCGTAGATCCTAAGTTCCTCGCCCGCCGCCTCCATTTTTATGCCGATAGAACGCATTGACTGGTATGATGGTAATTCCAGTTCCTGATGGACGATGTCCCTCCTCACTAGAACTGCCGTCCCTCTATAGGCAGCCCCTTGAGCAGTGACCTCGTCCCTTCTGTATAGGTGGTAGTTGGGCAGCTTTATGTGCATTCTTGGGTTGAGCTTCGTCTCTCCCAGCAAGATGACGTGCAGATCCTGTTGCTGGGCAACCGTGCGGAGTTCATGCAGCTTCTGCTGTATACCGTCCGGGTTCCAGTATAGGAGGCGCAGGTTACTCTCCTCCATAGTGCCGGGCTAGGAGGTTTGCCAGCGCCTTCATGATGGCTGTAATTGGGTCTGTCCCGGTCCTGATATCTGCCAGGACCTGCATGCCGACCTCGATGGCAATACCAACCAGACGCTGGATTGCGTCTGCTGTTTCGAGGCCGGTGGTGGGTGTTTTCCTATAGGAAGGCGTTGGCAATTGTCTCGGGTGTTGGGTGTCCTGGGTTTGCTCACTGTGCATTTGGGTGGGGCGCGCTCTTCCAGTAGAGCGGGCTCTGTGTTCAGCCCTTTCTGGCACTCCACCCATGCTCCTGGTTCTCTCCCTAGTAACCTGCGCCTGAGAGGCTACTGGTGCAGTTGGTGTCGGGGTAGAGGTGACAGCCTGAGGAGGCTGCGACTTCTTCCTGCTCCTCTCCCGCCTCCTCTTCTTGGAGGGTTGCCGTTCTGTGGCAGGATTGGCGGGGGGCTGTAGAGTCTCCCCGGTGGTTGCCCTTATCTCCGTGGGTTCCACCGTTTCTTTAGGTGTTACGGGTGGGGGGGGGGGGCTGGTTGCCTGCCCTTCCCAGTGATGGTAGCCCACCCGTCTTGCTGAATGGTTACAGCTTTCGGGCGACTCTGGGGGGTCTTTTTAGGGGCCTCCGGAAGTAGGCCCGGCAAAGTTATCCCCTGCCTCCTAGCAGTCCTCCTCAGGACTGGACAGCGGCGGTCATTTGCCGTGTGGTTTTTACCACAGTTGGCACATGTAGGTTGTTCCTCTCTACCCCGAGGGTAAAGGCTTGCGATGTGCTCCCCGGCACAGCGCACGCACCTCACTGGCCTGAAGCAGTTTGCGGATGCATGACCGAAGGCCTGGCAGCGGTGGCATTGAGCCGGTCCTACTTTCCTTTGCCAGGCCTCGATGACTACTCCTCTCATAAAGAGGAGTTCGTCGATTTTGTATAATTTTTGGAGCTGCTCCAGGCTCAGGTGGTCAAACTGGGCAAAGTAGATGCAGCCAGGTCTGCTTCTACGCGGTGGGATAGCTTTGACATATTTGACGGGGAAGCCTTTTGCCCTAATAGCCTCCTCTATGTCTTTGGTGTCCGTGCCCATTGGTAGACCCCGGATGCCCACTTTAGTGGACTTGTCCTCCTCCGGGGTATAGCAGTACCACGAAAATGTTGGTACTTCCTTAGTCAGCTCGATCATGTGGACGGGGAGATATACGTCTACTCGTTATGTCAAACGGGGATATACTATAGAGATAAGACAATTTTATCTCTTGTCAGTGGATATAATCGGGGGATATAATTTTTGTCTCTTGCCCATGCTCGCAGGGTGGATAAAATTAAGCAAGGGATAAAAATTGTATCCTCTCCCCGGGGATATATTGTCCCCCGCCCATGCTAGCCCGGCTGGGATATATGCTCCTCGGAATATTGGGTAGCAATTTCTCTTACGCCGCCAATACACAGTCCATGTACAAATTCTATATTTAACCTGTGTCCAGGATACAGGAGTAATTTTTTTATTCCAGGGAGGATTTAATTTTTTTTAAAGTGTAAAGGCAAAACTAGCTTCCCCTTAAAAACCATATTATGACCCAATTTAGGCTTTGTTTATACCAACCAAATATTGGTACCAAATTTTCTTTATGCGTAGAGTCACGCTGCACCCTACTATGGCTTCAGCTCGAATGGATCGGTTCGACCAGGGAAGGATCACGCGTGTAGTGTGCCGTACCGGTGTGAAACAGCAAGAAATCGAGAACCGGGGTCCCGCAAGTCGGCTTCTTTTGAATCAGTGGTAAAAGCACTTTGCAAATGTAAATGACTTTCAATATATATTCTTGTTGCATGACAATTATTATATTCTATTCGAACTGATAACGAGAACAATTTAGCTTTAACTTAGCTTAGTCAGCGTTGACACTGCATTATAATTATTAATAAAGAATATATGAAGTTGTCCATGACTACAAGTCAACGACAATGTGGTGATATTTTTTATTTTCGCTCATTACTTAATAAAGGCACAAAAAATAACAGTGTATTGGGAAAACATTCCGACGAACATCACAGCATTCCAATTATTATTGCATTATACAGTTATTTAGATCAAAATTATGCAAACACTGTCAAAAAATATTATCGTAGTGTGAGTACCGCGTATGCATACCTACGGATTACGCTTGAAGCTCGCCTTACGGCTAGACGGGACGTTGCGGATTAGATTTAAGGGGTAAAGGAACAAGAGCGAGATAAAACAACGAGTATTTGCACGTTTTAGACAAGGACATAACAAACGAAGATTTGGAGATTATGATTCATAACGATGGGAGAATGAATGGAAAATTGTTAGGGAGGGAATAAATGATGGGGACTTAGAGATTTCAGATGGTTTATATACTGCGAGTAAAACCCTAATTAAAAGAATTGCAAGCATTTTTTAGTTTACCTAAATATTACGTAGCCAAATACCTACAAATAATTCACATTTTATGAATATAAAAAGATTTGATCTTTTAACGACATAATCACAATTTGCAATATTTCTCTACTACCATTACATAAATAATATATATGTATGTATATATCATTGTTCATATATTTATGCTATATGTGTGTATATTTTAATGTATGTGCACTTTATTTATGTATAATGTTCGCACCTGCCAACAATTGTCCTTGGCACCCAGGGTTGACTGGCAGAGAATGCCATGTGCATTAAGTCCGCCCTCGTACCCTCAGCTTAAGGTGTTACATGTAAGTTTTTAAATAAAATAAATAAATAAAATAAAATATACTTCTATCGAACACGTAGTAACGAATATACAGACAGACGCTCATAAACGTTAATGTACGCATGTTAAACGTCATATGTATAGAGTTCAGCTATAAAAGTTTTGTACACATATTTTAGGATTCTCTCTATGCTAGTACTTACTCCGAGACAGACAACGTTTTCTGTTTCGCTATTTGCATATCAATAGAGGTGTCTATGAAATGGAAAAACGGCAACAACCTTCTTTTTTAAAAGAAAGAAGGTGACAATAATAAAGCTATCTTATATTTTTGTTGATGTTAAACGTCACATATATAAACAGTTCAACCATAAGAATATGGTTCTTATTTTGGATCTCTCTCTATACGAGTAAGTACTCTGAGAAAAAGATTTTAGGAAGGAATATCATAATATAATAATCATCTTTATCATTGGTTTGTTGTGCCTAAATGCAAAAATACAAGCATAAGAACGCTGGGAAAGACACGGAATCAAGTGCCAACTGATTTATATATTAGAAACGCTTGGCTTGTGTAAACTAGTTTGTGCTACTGCTCCACTTTAAATGATAAAAAAATTATAAAGAATAAAACAATTACCATGTAAATTTTTGTCGTCGGAGCATTAATTCTTCGGTAATGTGGAATTTATTATTTTCTCATTTTTTATTTGTTTATATTATTTACTAATTGATACATACCTTTATTTTAAGTAGTGTATTGAAAAAGTAAATTACATAAAAACATTAATTTGAAAAATTTGTCAAGTTCGGCACAAACGACATTCGATGTTAAATTAGTGTCATATAATTTATGTTCTACATAGACTCATAAAACACTCTTTTGGTGATACAAAAGCGAGACAACTACTGGGTACGAGCGACAACAATTTTATTTAGATGATCGATTCTATTGAAATATGTAACGATAACGCTTTCGGTACACAAAGGTTTTTATCTAAATTACCCATCGATCGACTGTTGGGCGATTCTAGACACTTTTAAGATCAACAACGTAAAAGATATCGGAATATCAATTAAAGCATCAGATTAACGATAGATGAGCTCTGCCTCTATACAAAAGGGTCCAGGGGACGACGCGTGACCAGGAATAAACAGCCTCTATAAGTGTTCATGCAGCTTTAGGTGTTGTTGTCCAATACACGATATCATTATGAAATTGATTTAAATTACAGTTACTGCTCTTTAAAAGTTATCATACGAATAATTTTAAAAGTTTTATGCGTTTCTTTCCGATAGTAATTAGCTGGACAAATGTTTTAAATGTTTGTTTATATATTTAAACTCATTAAGATGGGTAGTCGCATCTTCATGAAAACTATCTTGATTTCTATGGGGGATTTAAGGAGGCCTATGATTTTAGATAGGCTATAATATAATCAATTCATTTACTTTGCAATAGGTTTGAAAATTCATTAAAAAAAACAGAGTGCTGGTTCTTCCCTGCGTTCTGTGTGTTCTGTTCTGCGGTCTGTTTTCTAATTTAATTTTGAAATAGACAATTTATTAAAATAATAAAATATATATTCAAAACAAGCAGTAGTCAGTCGTAAGCAAATAAGTTTACTGATTATTTATAAAAGAACTATCATGGAATAAGTCTTAACAAATTATAAAATATCCTAGCACTGCGTTAACTTCAGTTAATATAACAAAATGGAAAATTAGAAAAAAGACTATATTTATTCAAGCTTCAATACGTGCTTATTTATGTGGGAATACTAAGTACTAATAATCAAGTGTTAAGTTTTGTAATATTAAAATTATACACGCGTCTCGTAGCACATAAATTTTTTCGATTTTATTAATTTAATGCATTCTTTGAAAGCATCTCAACGTCTTTTTTCATTTGATGGAATTTTTCAAAGCCATTCGTATTAATAAAATTTTATTTTGTTTATGAAAATTTGATACTTTAATGATTCTTCAGATATGTAGAAATTGGCTGTCAGATATTACAAACAAAAATTTTATTAATATAATATTTTATAATGCTACGATGCTGGGAAACTTGTAACTTATCATGTTGCAGCTGCTGATAGTTATCTCCATCCATAGTTATCAATCCATTCATCTAATACAGCCTATAAAAGTCCACCGAAGAACTCCTCAGTTTTAAGGTGGCTTTAACCATAGTCGTCCGCTTGGCACGCGGATTGGCAATCGCAGTTTTTTCATAATTTAAGGGTGTTGTCAGGAAGAGGATATGGTACAACTATCGATATCGTCGCAAAATTGCAGTGTAGACAATTTTTGTAAATGCGTAAAATTTTAGTGGTTATTTTTTTATACAATTTTACATAAATTCTTGTAAGTAGCGTGTTAAGTTTGCGTCTGAGTTGGGATTCTGTTTATTTTATTTTAATAAAAATGTTTAATTGCGATTATTTCGTTTAAATTGGTAATTGAACAACTAGCATAGCATACTTAATAATACATACAAGGTTAACGATAGACTACAAGTAAGTTCAGGTGACTACGTGTTTGTCCCATTATTACAGTAAGTGTTCTAACTTTTATATGTGGTAGAGACATGCTGCAGCTATATTACTGGTATAGCTGTAGCACGAATGGGCTCGACCGGGGAAGGGCCACGCTCTCACAGAATACCAGCGTAAAATAACAGCTTAACGCTGTTGTGTTTCGTACGGTGAGTGAAGAGAGCCGGAGACCCTTTTTACTGGAAACGAGGCATTCCATCTTAGTACTCACAGGTGACAACGCATTGCATTTTGATTCGTAATGGAGGATAGATGTAGGACCGCAGTTACCACTTACCATCAGGTGGACTGTGTGCTCGTTTGTCAGCTGATTTCCTATTTCAATTTTCCTATATCGCCTCTTATGATACACACGGAACGATATGGAATAGTAGATAGTAGCGGAAATACGAGATGCGCAGCACTCTTCCTTACAATAACTCAAAATAATAAAAACTGCGGTTGGCAACCCGCTCGCCAAGCATGGCAACTATGGTAATATCGCCCCTATGAGGCAATCTATCGGGAGGCCGATTTTCAGCAGTGGACTTTTATAGATGTGATGACGATGATGATGATATAAAAAGTATTTTTGTTTCTACTTATTTTATGCGCGGCCATAGCATTCAGATTCAGATTGCGGTAAAACTTTGTCAACATATTGTTTACACTTCCGCGAAGGTTGTAGGCATTGTTGGACCGGCGCGAAGCTGGGGCAATTCGTTAGTAGTATTTCAAGTCTAATAAATTTTAAAATATCATTACTATACTTAAAAGAAAGAAAAATATTAAAAGCGTTTAAATAATTATATAAATTTATTGTATTGTTATTTTTATTGGTTCGTAACACGTCCGTAAATTTTAGAAAAATCAGACGTTTGGAAGATGGTGGAATGGATAACAAAATTTCATTACATTCATACATACCTACAGATCAAGCTAGTATAAATCGTGTGTGCTATAAAAATACAAAATTAAAATCTTTTTATCCTTACAAATTTCCAAAGGAACTCGAACTAACAAACATAAATAATATAATAATTATATGAACAATATTTTAACCCCCGACGAAAAAGAGGGATGTTTTAAGGTTGACCGTCTGTCTGTCTGACACCGTAGCTCTTAAACGGGTGAACCGATTTTGTTGCGGTTTTTTTTATTTAAAAGCAGGTTTTCTAGCGGTGATTGTTAGATATGTTTTATCAAAATCGTGGCACCGTAACTCTTAAACCGGTGAACCGATTTGGGTGCCGTTTTTTCATTTAAATAATTTATTTAATATTATTTAAATAATTAAATATTTCATAATTGTTACCAACTTATTGTGTGTACAATAAAGAATAAAGAAAGAAAGACTTAAAATCAGGTTTTCTAACGGTAGTTCTTAGACATGTTTTATCAAAATCGGTTCAGCCACGTGAAGATCATCAGATTTTTTTGTTTCGGGGGTATTTAAAATTTTCAATTTAGGTTATAATGCTATACTATAAGGCGTTACTTAGGGTCTTGGAAAAATATTTTACAGGTTACAGGCAAAGGTTTAATATTATTATAAAAGACTCATTTTGTTTTGTGTTAAGTCGACGAGCATGGCCCACGAGCCCGTCTGAAAAATTCATAGAATGCGAGCAAAGTGGGTTCTATCCCCTTCTGAACTACTGAGAACGCTTATTTCAATATCAAATGCTGATCGGCGGTTAAGAAAAAAATTGTGAATAACATGTCTAAGAAATTAAAAGATATTTTTGAGAACATAAAAAAAACACATAAACACTCACGCCTGTCACCCAGAGGGGTAGGCAGAGACTATAGACTTCCATTTGGCACGATCCTGACACACCTCTCTCGTCTCCTTCACATCCATACACCTACGCATACATGCTCGTCGGTTAAGGGTACTCCTAATTTGGCCCGTTTTCAATAAATCGCCAATTTGGTCGATAAATTTTCGCCTAGGACGTCCCTTTCCGACTCTGCCATTCACTTCTGCAACATAAATTTTCGTTGTCACTCTTTCCTCATTCATTATTTCCACATGACCAAACCACCGAAGCATTCCTTTCTTAATCCTAGTCACAACATTATCTTGCAAACCACACTCTTCTCTTATTACACAATTTATTACCCTGTCATTCAGATTCAGCCCTAACATACTCCTTAACGACCGCATTACTACTGCGTTCATTTTACTCTCGTGCTTCTTCTGCCACACCCAACTTTCACTACCATACGTTAAAGTAGGGACCAACACAGCATTGTGAATTGCCATACGTGCCTTTTTCGACACATTTTGACTCTTCACAATAGAGTGCAGGGCCCCATTTACTCTATTTCCCGCATTCACTCGTCGTTCTATATCCTTATCATATCTCCCATCCCTGCTAAATACGCAGCCGAAATATACAAACTCATCTACTTGCTCGATCAACTCCCCTTCTATTCTTATTTCACAAATCGTTTTACTTTCTTCTCTTTCAAAAACCATAATCTTCGTCTTACTTGCGTTCACTTTCATATCCCTTTCTTTTAATGATCTGTTCATTAATGTAACCATCATTTGCAACCCGGCCGCCGACGACGACGACGCAAGAATAACTTGATCATCGGCGTACAAAAGGCATTTGACGGTTCTTACCCATTATTAATACGCATTCTTCAACTTTCAGATTTTGCAAACAACTGTCCATAAATAGGTTGAACAGCCACGGGGAAGCCACACAGCCCTGTCTGACACCTTTATGAATGTCAAATCAGTCCGAGTAGACCCCGTTGATCCTAACACAAGCACTAGAGTCCCTATAAAGAGACTCCAATGCCTGTATCAAGCGAGCGCTCAACCCAAATGAGTTCAGTGTTTACCATAGCACATCCCTATCCACTCTGTCATAGGCCCTTTCCAAGGCCATGAACGCGCAAAAAACCTTGTGGTTTTTGGCCAAAAACTTTTCCGCGATCATGCACATGGAAAGGACTTGATCTGCACATCCCATTTCCTTTCTAAATCCCGCTTGCACATCCCAAATTTTTCCATCAGTTTCTTTCATGACCCTTTCAATCTGTACCTTAGCATACAGTTTTCCCGCAATGCCAAGAAGGCTGATGCCACGGTAGTTTTTACAGTCCTGCTGCGACCCTTTCCCTTTATATACTGGGACTATCACGGCTTTGCACCAGTCTCCCGGTACCCGCTTCAGTTCCCAGCATAAATTAAACAAGGTGTGCAGCAGGCCTGCCATCACTTCCTCTCCAGCCCTTAGCATTTCGAGTGAAACTCTATCATATCCTTACCTGCTTTCATGCTTTTCATAGCTTTCATTATTTCATCTATACTTATCTCGCTACCTCTTACCTCTTCTTTCGGAGTTTCTAGTTCACTTAGTACACACGTTGTCTCCTCACTCATAAACATGCTTTCGAGAACATGTAATACTAATTACATATAATAGTCTAGTAACATGCAATAGGTTAGCGTAACGGACACTTCCTTGGCATAAAACCTACGCAAGAATGATAGGAGTCCATGGAGGTTAGAGAGAAGGAGAACGATCGCTACGTACAAAAAGCATAGTCCCTGAACTGCCGTTGCGTCGGTAAGTAGTATCTGCGAAGTCAGCTGTTTATGAGTACAAGTAGATGAAGTTAGTTGAATAATGTACAAATTTTCTTCGCGGTTGGTGAGAAAATAATCGTGCTCGGTAATTTTTTTTAAATTTGACAAAAAAAATGGTGAAATATTGTATTGTGTGTGGATTTGCAAATGGTTTAACATCTGATCGGAAAAATAGACTGAAAATGACTTTAATTGAGACAACCTAGCGATCGCAGCGCCTCGCTTATTTTGTCCATATTTCTGGGACACTATTTTCTACAGCGATCATTCTCCTTCTCTCTAACCTCCACGACGGCATCTATCCAATAGTGAAATGTGCATAGAGCAAGTAGGTACAATAGTATTTAATTTAACTTTTGTTTATATATTATAAAATGTACAGCCTGTGTAAGTCTTACAGCAAACCTAACCTAACCTAAGGGTCGTAAAGCAATAATTCCGCGTCTATATAAAGTAATGAACGTAGAATAAGAGCTTATTATAGATAATATAAATTTAAAACAGAAAGTATTTACCTGAAATCCCTTTATTGAGTAGGTTATTGAAAGCTTCTTTCTTGGGTGAAAGATGCGGCGTATGCGGCGTATGAGGCGTGTGAGGCGTGTGTGGACCACGATCGTGGTGAACCGGCGCTGATGGAGGGCGCGGTACTGCGCGTTCCTCTGGGGATCGGCGGGGAGGAGTCTTACTGCGGCGAAGATCCGAAGACAAATTCTGTAAAAATAATGATGATTACATATCTTACCATAAATTTAAAACAATGCTACATCGACACCGTCGTAATAACTACCGGAGACCCCTCTTTACTGGAAACGAGGCATTCCATCTTAGTCCTCATGGGTGACAACGCATCCTGCATTTTGACTCTCAAGGATAAATGTAGTTATCTATGAGACACAGCATCCACTTAGCACCAGGTGCACTGTGTGCTCGTTTGTCACCCTTATTTTATTTAAAAAAATTACCAGACAGGACATAAAGGACAGAAAGTTTGAGGTTTTTTAAATTAATTTTTCTTCACCATTTGCCTACATTACTTATTCTGAACATTCTCTGCGAATTTGGCCGGTTATTGTAAAACAATCCTGTATATTAAATACATAACCGAACATTTAACAGTTTCTACTAGATCTACACAAGCACCTCTTAAACCATAGACCGTACGTATTTAATCTAAAAAAAGTTTGACCACTTAAAATAAATCGAGATGCAAATTGGACACTTGTCCGTTGCGTCAGTCAATACAAACCGTTGATGAGCCACACTGATTACATTCATTGAATATTGTTGCTGGATGACGATTTGACCACATAATGGCAAATCTGTGTCCAACCGCTTAATAAGGTTAAACATGCACAAACATGCCATTTTAAACGCATTTATTTAAACGAAATGTACCAGCGTTTACGGACTCGTTTCAATTATTTATGACTGCCTCGTTAATGCCAAATTAATTGGAAACAAATTTCCGACGTATATATATAATCGGGATCTCGGAAACGGCTCCAACGATTTTCATAAAATTTTGTGTCCAGGGAGTTTCGGGGATAATAAATCGATCTAGCTCGGATTTATTTTTAGAAAATGTCTTTTTGTCCGTGTTTTTAGGCAATGAAAACTGCTACAATATCGTTAGATTAAGAAGGTAAATTTTGACAGATTCTTAATGATTATAAATAGCTTAATTGGTATAATGGGCGGTCACAGAATCGTAAAACCCCGGTTCGAGCCCAGACCGACCGACCGACTTTTTTTAATTTTTTTTCAAGTTCCTTTCTTTTTTGAGAAATTCTATTCGAGCTCTTTTTTTAGTATTTTTTAAAAACACGAAAATTTAAATTAAAATAATTGCACTCATGATTTTTTATTCAAATAACCAGCTCCGTTTTTTCTGTTATGTCGCTAAGATTAAAAAATATTATTTATATTTCATCAGTATGTAATTTGTATTTAAATACAATTTCCAAAACACACGAATTAAAAAAAATCGAGCAAAAAATACCGAGCAAAGCTCGGTCAACCAGGTACTAAAAGAATGATTTGGAAATAACGAAACAAGAACTATTTTAAAAAATTGTTGAAAAATTAAATATACAATGAATTTTGTACCCGTGATATGATACGTTATGTAGCCACTAGACGTCAGGAAAGCCTTTTGCCAGCCAAGAGGGTTTGCATTTCTAGCTTGAAACTCTAGAGCGATTATTTTAACCAGATTTTTAACCAGAATGTCGCTCTCTAATTGATAAAAAGTAGCATAAATAAATGGGGAAGCATTAAAGATATACCGTCTAATGATTTCAGTATTTTTTTCAGTATTTTTGTGACAAAAATACCGTAGTCTAATTTTTATTCATTTACCAATAACTCGACCAACTCAATTAGTATGTTAATAAAATAAACATATATATGCTTAAACGCAAAATTATACCAGTAGAGCAACATAGTTGCGTTATAATACTTGATTAATTATTCAAAATGCATGGAATACCGCCGTAATACTTATTATAGGCAAGATGCTATCGTGGGCATTTTAAAATCTCAGTCTTTACTCGTATTTACGTGTACATTTTATTTTATAACTTTAATCATACCCATCCTATCAATCGATTTATTGAAATAGTTCTGTGCGGTACGTTTATTAAAGTAGTGTTTTTTATAGAATGAGGAATGAGGTAGGTAAATGCTGTGACCCATATACAGCTACGTTTATCCTCAAATGATAAATAAGATGCAGATGCAACCCCTGAGGACTGATATGGAATGCCTCGTGTCCAGTAAAAGTGTCTCTGGTTCTATACACATACTATGCGAAATAATTTTTCCGCTAGTATTCTGTAAGAGCGTGTTTCTACCGGTCGAGCCATCGCATTTGTGCTACAACCATTATATGGCTGCAGCGTAGATCTATCAAGGTGTAATAATTATGACAAAATAAAATTTTCATAATGTTTAGTGATAAATTAAATGTCGCTATTTGATAAAACATTAATGAAATAAACAAATGAAGTCTTACTTAGAAATTGGCCTCGCGTGACTAAAAACAAAAGCATATCCTCCTCAAGCCCTAGATCAACAAGTGTATAAACAAGGAAGCTAATAACGCACCGCGCACCGCACGTAGAGCGGTCGATTCGCGCCACAGATAGGTCTAATATCGTATTGGAATTTGTGATGCCGTTTGACCCCTGTTAACCCAGATTACGCTCCTCGGCGCCTGATTCGTCCTCGGTCGAGCTTGATTGTGTTGTGACACAAACTGTAATGTATTATGTGTTAACTCTTGCTGCAATCACGGCTAGCGCGTACGACAATTACAATGGATACGTTCGCCGAACTTACAATTTATACGAACCGATTTGTACCCCAGAATCTCGTTTACACTTCACACTTGAGTGTCTTGCTTTTAATGGATGCCCAAATCAGCAAATATCTTAATAGAGAGCATCGTAAATTTTATAATCAGTACTTTTTCAACAGTATTGTGTTACTTTTACTGAGCCACTTGTCATCCAAATATATTTAGGTGTTTATACAGAAATCCAAATATTTTATACAGAAACCGAAAATATGTTATTTTAAAAAAGAAGATTTTTTGCAAAGCAATGGAAACCCATAGACAAAAGTGAGTCTAATTGTAGGTAATATGCATCATAGTACGAAAACATTATGTTAATAATAATAGCATATTTTGATAGGAAATGGTACATGGAAATAAAAAAGACTTTTGGGGTGGTAGGTAAAGGGGTGCTGCGTACCGAGACGGAATTCCTACTACTAAGATGTAATTCTTAACAGCCTGTAATCTGTAATGTTATGGTATCTGTTAGATTTTAAGTGTATTCACGTAAAGCTAAATTACTAATTCTAATTAATGCATCAAACGAGATGGATATGCTTTAATTCGTTCTTGTGTATATATCATATTATGTATATTATCACTCTCAGGCTTGATTGAAATAAGAAGAAAGTTGTGTTAATTACTACGCAATGTAGTTTTTTCAATTCACGAGTGCGGTCGACCTTTGGATGTGGTTCATCATGTACATGCACAGGGTGACAGTGTGCGTCAGTCAGTCGCGAACGAATACTGTCACACTGTGCATGTACATGTCGAACCACATCCAAAGGTCGACCGCACTCGTGAATTGCAAGAACTGCATTTTGGCAATATGTCAGTTATGTAACCTATATTCGTAGACGGAAAGATGTTAGTTAAGTCTTAAACATATTTACAATGAGGATTTATTTTTAAGTTATTAAAATTATTTCCAATCATTCATAATTATTATCGATTACAGTCAAATCGATTACCGACTTTTTCCAAACCCAAACTTGTTGATAGTTTTTTTTTCATTTTTTACATTGTGACTAAAGTTAAAAAGAGAATTACAACCTCTTGATTAATAATAAATAAGCTCAGAAATCTGCCTTATTTGGAATAAACATTTTTGAAGTATACCGATAAGTTGCCTGTAATAAATCGATCTAGCTGGGATTTATTTTTAGAAAATGTCTTTTTGTCCGTGTTTTTAGGCAATGAAAACACGGACAAAAAGACATTACAGACAAAAAACTGCTACAATATCGTTAGAATAAGAAGGTACATTTTGACAGATTGTCAATGATTATACATAGCTTAATTGGTATAATGGGCGGTCACAGAATCGTAAAACCCCGGTTCGAGCCCAGACCGACCGACCAGCTTTTTCTAATTTTTTTTTCAAGTTCCTTTCTTTTTTGAGAAAATCTATTTTTTCGAGCCCTTTTTTTAGTATTTTTTTAAAACACGAAAATTTAAATTAAACTAATTGCACTGATGATTTTTTATTCAAATAACCAGTTCAGTTTCTTCTATTATGTCGCTAAGATCAAAAAATATTATTCATATTTCATCAGTATGTAATTTGTATCTAAATATAATTTCCAAAACACACGAATTAAACAAAAACCGAGCGAAAAATACCGAGCAAAGCTCGGTCAACCGGGTACTGGTACATAATTACTTAAATGAGTAGGAATATCTTAACTTACAAAAATATTTTGAATTTGAATATCTTTAATTACTAGATACGTGTTTTTATCTATTTTATTTGGAATTCCTATGTAAGTAATAATGTGAGAAGAGATATTTAAAAATACACAAACCTTATAGTAAATAAAATAAAACTACATAATATGCCACTAATGCGTCAAACAGTTTAAGCTTTTCAAATTTTATTTCATTTCTAGGTAGCTCCAACTATAGATTACTAAGGTACGTGACGGTAATATGGTAACCTAAATCTTTGCCCTCCTGGAGACGCCAGTAACTTAAGGTATCTTCGATAAAGATTTAGTGGACTGTAATTTTGGTGCATACGGCAAAGGGGAAAATAAATAGGTGGGATAGCACGCGCTGACCTGATGAGGGCTGCCGCGCCTTCCTCCTGGAGTGTCTGCTATACAGCAAGCTCGCCACGTGGTTCGGCGCACACGCACTCTCGGAACAGTCTCGTGAAGTCCCACACTCTCCACCTTTGCCCTTACGGGGGCGTCTCACACTTTTATGAGTTACAAAGACACAATGTCTGATGCGGTGAATATTAAACATAAACAGGAGATCTCAATGTTCGTCCTGCGCGGTTTGCGGTTAATATATATAAGACGCGACGGGTGGCCGTGCGTTGCGGATGGCGTAATATCACTTAGTATAATGACGCGCGCCGAGATCCTCTTTTTCACCTCGGCGGCAGCGCGTGCGGTAGGAAAGGGAAGGAAGGAAGGAAACAAAAAATATGCACTAGTCATGTTGATAAAGTAGATATAACTTAGGACGAACTCAATGCGATATGTAATGTAATGTTGATAAAGTAGATTGTTAACTGGCGTTACCACCTCCTATACTAAAACTAGGAGGAGGACAGAGTCAAAAACATAAATTCATATACGATAACTAATATATTAAGAAATAAATAGCAAACAAGCCTTGGCAATAATTATGAACACTTCAAAAAATCTACTTTAAAAAAACTAACTACACTGCACCATACTAAAATCGACTAAAATATTTACTATCATATCTACTGTCAAAATGGCCCTTTTGACCCTTTATTATTCGATTGACCAACGAAGAACTATCGTATCGCAAAGCCATCTATGTACACAAAGCTGTAGTTTTAGATTTATAAGAAAGTGACCATATTAACCTCACGTACTATAATATATTTTTAGTTTGTGCACTCGTGTTTTTATCTATTACATATAAATGTAATTATATTAATAAGCAATAGCGAACTTTAAAAACTTCTCTCTTATCAGATGTATACAGGGGCTCTTACTCTACTTAATGGTTCCACACAAACAAGCACCGAAACTATGCGATAGTAACATTTACTATGGAATTACATGTTTTGTCTATCGCACCGAGCCCCGATTAATTTATGTCCCACTTATTTGAACGAGATAACGTTTAGAAATGTCTTTTATTTGTATATTATCATGTGGGCTTATCTTTTAATTCTCCAACTGTCACGAACACCAGCACAGGTTTTTCCATAGACCGTAACGCCGTCTATTAGAAACAAGATCCAAACAATTTAATTTCACGGAATGAAGAGTGCTGTATAATGTCCACAAAAAATTTATTTCAACCAAAAATTCACATTAATTTTGTTCTAAGAAAAAGAATGGGGCTTTCTCAGGGCAACAAGGACTCTCAGAAGTAAGGTTCCGGGAGCTGGCATAGACTTACGAAGTCAAACCACGTGTCTATATGTGAATGAAGTAAGTGGGCCGCTACATGAAATCACAATACACGCAAACGTAAGTTTCACATCTGAAACATTTATTGTATAATACACACACAACTCGTAGTGAACTAAATGTCAAATTTAAATCAAATGCAGTGAAATTTTATAGTATGATTATTTTACTTTTTCTGTGACGTTTAAAACTACCACAAGAGATATAGGGTCTCAAGTAAATATGAGATGCCCCTTTATCTTTCTTCATTTGAAAGTATCTATTCTTATCTAAATGATATGTTAATATAAAATATTTCATCTACTTAACAGGCGATACTTTTAACTGTTTAACTAGGATTTTAAATCACTGAGATTTAAAGAAGTATAAGATGATACAGCGCTCAATACATTGATAAAGACTACACGAGATATTAGGCAATCTTATTACATTTAGTCACATAAGTTAGGAGACGGGCATCTGATAAACTTCATTAATGATTTAGATTCTATATTATCAAGTGAATGTAGAGGTCTCGTGCTTGGCTGAGGCTAAGGAAGCCTGGATCAATAAGACCGGGCCGGACCAAGTTTTTTCCGACAAACCCAGCTTCGCAGAGGAATTGGGATGAGCCACTCTGTATCCAGGTTCAAAAAAACCTATTAGAAAACTGTGCGAACCCTACAGAGCGAGCCCGTCTTTTAGCATCTGTGGAGGAGGAGGGCGCTCCTTAGTATGGGATGCAACTTGTGTTGACACATTAGCGCCATCACATCTTGCGGCGACTACACAGAAGGCAGGCGCTGCTGCTGCTGTTGCCGAGTCTAACAAGCGGCGCTAATATGTAGCCCTCGGAGAGGGATACATGTTTGTGCCGTTTGGTTTAGAAACGCTGGGGCCGTGGGGTCCTGATGCAAGACGTTTGTACAAGGATATCTCATCACGCCTTGTCAATGTCTCTGGTGACCCAAAAGCTAAAAGATATTTTGGTCAGCGGATCAGCCTCGCAATACAGCGAGGCAACTCAGCCAGTCTTCTGGGCACACTACCAACAGACGGCGGCGATTTAGCAAGTATTTTTTACTTAAATTAAGCGTTTTATACTGTATAATTTTGAAAAATACTATTTTCCCTTAACTTGTATATTATGTTAATTAGAAATATTTATGTTTTATTAAATAATTTTATAATAGGATTAAATGATTGAAATCTGTTAGGTAAAAAAAAGTGAATGGAGTATTTTTTAAAGTAACATGACAATGAGACTAGTAATGTGCATATAATATAAACAGTTAAAACACATTTTTGAAAAAATAATTTATGATGTCCTGTATTTTAATATTTTTAAAGCCATGCTATAGTATAACCGAAATAATAGATAAATGCTGCTGTATTTTGTTATTGTAAGTGTAGGGAATCTTATATTCCTTTTATAGGTAAAGAGGTATTCATAGTCTTCAGGTGTAGAAATACATGAACATTTTGATTTTAAACCGAGGATAGATGTCGATGTTTATGGGCCACACAATCTACTTAACATCAAGTAGACTGTGTGCTCGTTTGTTATCTATAAAAATATCTTCTACATTAGTCAATGTATTTATTTTAATCTATTTATGTTTGTTCTTAAATCTTAGTTTAGATCTTTTCAACAGCTTGATGGATTATGTTGGGGTCTTAACCATCATTTAACAAAATCTAGAGGAAGGTATTCATATAATAAATACTACTGTATATTATGAGGATATTATAACGTAAAAATGACTTCTTTTTTAACGTGGTAGAGCCATGTTGCAACAATATTAGTGGTACAGTTGTAGCACGATTGGCTGAGATCGGCCACCTCGCTCTCACAACATATAAGCGTAAAATAGCAGTTTAACGCTGCTGTTTTTCGCATGATGAGTGTAGAGAATCAGAAACCCTTTTTACTGGAAACGAAGTATTTCATTTTATTTCTCATGGGTGACAACGCATCTGCATTTTGATTCGTAATCGAGGACAGATGTAGATGTCTATGGGCCACAGTAACCACTTACCATGAAGTGGACTGTGAGCACGTTTGCCACACTAATCCTATACAAAAATGTTTAAAACAACAACTTACGACTAACTGCAGAACATACACCTCCTTTCATTCCTGAGAGAGTTTTGGAGTAAGAAAGAGTCTGCTGAGCTGCCCCAGTGCGGATTTCCAAACTTCACATTCCTGGTCTTTTTTAATTTGTTTTGCTACTGATTTTTTTACAATTTTTTTCATTAACTGGCTTTACGGCTCTGCGTTCTAGCCCTTCTGAGCATATCATTTCTTTCGGAATCTTCATTTTTATATTCTTTTTCTTCACAATATGCTGATGCGTCACAATGCGAAGCCTTTGGGAGATTTCGACGACAGCTCAACCCAGCGGACAGTTAACGACGACAGCCACTCAAGTTCAATAACTTGAGGCTTATATCGACATCAAAGTATTTGTTTCGTCGTTTTCTCTAATAGTTCACACGCGCGGACACTTAATTTACAAAATCGCATCACTTTTTCAAATCAAAATCCACTTCAAACCAATATTAAAGCGACAAAACAGGAGCGACAATCCGTCTACGGCCTAGTTCCCGCCAAAAACTCCCGATTTTTATAATGTTTTCTTTCACCGCCGAGTATATACCATGCCTAACCAGCACTTAAAATTCCAATTAACACTTAAGCATGCAATTAACGCCGCCGAGTCACACTTACTTTGTTCGCATACTATGATATTTATTGAATTTTTAAGGTCTGTCCACCAGGACTACGATTTTTTTAAATTAATTTTAATTTGTAAGAAATAAGATTATCTAATCAAATTTAGTAAAAACTGGGCGAGGAAGATGACTAAGAAATCTTGTTTCATTTGACAAGTGGTAACTGTCACTAAGTAAAAAAAAAACAGAAAAAAGAAACATGATGACTGCGATGGAAATGTTTACCTCGAACTATGTATGTGGTGTTATAACGGCATAAGGGAATCCATCATCACTATTAAGTTCCGCAGATGTCATGAGAGGCGACTATAGGAAACGCCAGAAAAATATTTGGCTTTCGATTCACAGTGGTATAATCATCTCGTTTATGTCGGACGTAAAAACTCTGTCCGACGACACAGACACAAGACTTCTGGCACTTCGATCGTCAATCCGCCAGCCTAACGTGACAGTTTAGGCAAATCCTGAACCAAATAAAAGAAAAAGGAAAAAATATCTACATTAATTGTTAAGCCAACCACAGTTCTTTCAGGTGCATTACATAAAAAATACAGCTGTGGATTAATTTTAAAAATTTTTAGATCTGTTTTTTTAATTGTGGTATAATTTTTATATTTCGGGTAGCAACATTTAATAAGCTTTTATTCTATTACATTGCTCACTTATTTTATTAAATTAAAGTTAAAAGTTTAAGTAAAGTTACAGCCTTTATACGTTCCACTGCTGGGCACAGGCCTCCGCTCATTTCTGAGAGGGTTTTAGGGCAAGGAATTGTTCGCCACGCTGCCCCAATGCGTGTTGGCGAACTTCACATGTCTTCGAAATAATTTTTTTTCCAATTTCTCTGACATGCAGGTTTCCTCACGATGTTTTCCTTCACCGCCAAGCACGTGGTAAATCAGTACTTAAAATTACAATTAACAATTTCATTGGTGCTGGCGGGAATCGAACCCGGTTTTCTCGCGTACTGTGACAAATACAGCGAGCGCTATTTTAAATATCTGATAGAGAATACGGATTGCCTGCATTTTCAAAACGGTACAAGATATAAGTCGGCTTCTCCGTTATAGGTGTACGTATCTCAGTCAATCCTATCTCGAGACTGTGTTTACACTGGCTACCTTGCCGGGAGTTGGCCTTAAGTATAGCTCTAATCCATACGGAGAGCGGGAACATCTCTTATCCCAAGTTTGTTTGGATACGTAGAATCATAGAGGTTATATAGTCTTTGCGTAGAATCAAGGATTTGTCGGATTTCGGGTGACGCTCGCCGCCGTGACCTTTTACTCATAGTTTACGTTTGTTAAAGATAATCAAGTTTTCTTACGAATATATCACGATGATTGTATACGAATTGAGTATTTTATGAAAAATATTTGGTCTGGCTGACATTTTAAAGTAGTAACGATCTAAAATTGCTTGATGTACCTATTGAATGAGTTTTAACTATGTATTTAGCAGGACATGAATGTAAGCAATTCGATGCTGTTTACGTTACGTTATAATTTATTAATTGCCTAATTCCCACATTCTAGATATTTTAAATAAATATTGTCTACGGAAGTTATCATTATCATGTTTGGGTTGACATAATTGTCGAAACGCTCTATTATATTATATCAATGTACGAAAATGTATGGTAACGGACTACGAACGTACATTGCTGAGCTCAAGCTTAAAAGGAATAAGGGAGCAGGAAATAATACGACATACTGCTTATTTTTGACGGATTTCTTAAGACCTCGATTTTTTTAATTTCAGAATTCGAAAACCACCAAATATTCTAGATTCACCGCGATTCTTATTTCACGCTCATAGGTACTATTAAAATTAACAATGGTGGCGGATAGTATTGGAATTGCATTGTTTGCTTAATGTTAAAATAACCCAGCACCCAAATTTCTTAGGCTTTTCATTAATATTGTTTAAATTAGACTTAGCTTAAATTGATTAAGTTGAGAGAGAAAGAGGATAAGAATAATTTAAAATCCATGAATTGTTACGGCTCTACGATATTCCGTGTGGACTCCATCTTGAAATAGTAATTGAATATCGCTGTGGTAAACCAGATAAAGAAGGTCTCCACGAGACTCTCCTTTTTAGTTATTATCATTTCCATCGGTAAAACGGTAGCTAATAATTTACAATATTTCTATATCTCGTTTAATAATGCTTGTGGCTTAACAATTGTATTATCACATATATTCTGTTTCTAATCGCGTTAATGAGTGACTATTAAACTTATCTGCTATTACGCACTTAATTAAACTTTACTTAATATATAAATGTTTATCGTTTTGTGGGTACGTATCTTTGTACCTATGATTTACTTAACGTGCGGTCCTCAGTGATTTGCGTTGTCGATTAAATAAATAATTACTTATCGCCAAAGCATAACTAAACACTTGGTATGCAAAAAACAAGAGGTAGTTTGAAAAAAAACACACACACACACACACACACACACACACACACATACACACACACATATATATATATATATATATATATATATATATATATATATATATATATATATATATATGTATATATATAGAGTTGCGTTAAGCGTTATTTAAGAAATAAAAGGTGAGGTGAACTTTTGAATTTCGAAAACTAAGCTTAATTTCTGAAACTGGTTTATGAAACTTTACAATTATTTTAAAAGACTAGCGGATAATACTCTACTTAGTTCGTGAAGTCAATAATTTTTTTTATAGAATTGTAAATAAAAGTATCACTAAATCTAAATTATAATCCAAAGAAATTACTTTATATTTTTGTCTATCCATTTATTCATTTAATCAATTTTACAAAAAAAAATCTCTGAATTTTTTGGGATAAAATTTAGTTTAGATAGCGTTGCTCAGCAATCATATGTTCAGCAGTGGAATTGTGCTGTAATGATGATTATAATGATGACTCGCGTTGCTCTCTACATGTTCGTGAAATTTCATCGCAATAGGTTCAGCCATTCCGAATATTTTCCAGACAGACAGACAGACAGACAAACATTTTGCAAATGATTATTCATGTCTTAATGGCATGAAAATAATTCCCTGAGCTTGATTAAAGGCAATTATTATGATATTACAGACAGACACTTCAATTTTATTTATATTTATAGAAAAATTGAGAAATAATAATACACGGTGTGATCTAATGGATTTTCGAATTCAGAACATTTGGTATACTGGTGTAAGTTTCGCAAGCAAGCGTACAAACACGGCAGAACACGGCCGAGTTTGAGGTTTAGTTGAATTTAGAGCGGTATGAGTATGAGTAATCAATTAACACGGGCCCGCTACAACGGCGTAATTAGTGTCATTTGCACTGTTTTCGGATGGGATAAACACAGGAGAGCATATTGTCGAAAGGGCCACAAATTGGAAACAAATGGTTATGGAGCCTCCTAGTGCTAACTTAATTTGTTCGGCTTTCGCTAACGTGTGAGCAGTGAACGAGCGATGGCTCAAAGATTGGAGAGTTGCTTCACATCATCCGCGCACGTTCTTCCTAATTCTAAATTTTACGATGTTGCCATTATTATCCAAATAAAAAAAGCTTTTCTCTCAATGCTTTATATTGTTATAGAATTGTAACAGCCAGCTATGAAGAGGGCTATGTTCGGAGTATCTCTGCGCGATAGACTTAAAAATTGGGATATACGCAGTAGAACCAGAGTAACAGACATACATCCCAACGGATTGGTGAGCTGAAGTGGCAATGGGCCGACCATATAGCTCGAAGAACCGACAACTGATGGGAACGAAAGGTTCTCGGATGGCAGTCCGGTAGACAAAGTGCAGGGCGACCCCCCACTAGATGGAGTGACGACCTGGTAAGACATGCAAGAAGTCGATGGATGCAGGTATCTCAGGACCGTGCTTTGTGGCATTCCTTGGGTGAGGCTTATGTTGAGCAGTAGATTTGTGAAACACTGTAATAATGACGATACTTAATGATGATAGTGAGAATGGCATGGCATCATTATAGATGATGACGATGATAATGATAGAATTGATGATAAAATATAATTACGACATATATATGCAGTAACAATCATCATTTTCATACATTGCGATATTAACATAAGCATGTAGATAAATTGCAAAAAATCAGCCAGACAGTGCGTGCATGCCGCAATTGTTAGAAATTCATGCGTGCGAATTTATAATCAGATATCGTACCGATCAGATAATATGACGTATTAAATTCGCTTGCATTTATTATAAAAGTGAGAATTGTTACACAAAAACCAACCTAAATATTAAGCATGAAACCTGGCAGAGAACGTTACGCGTTGCACAAAAAAGCGTTAGTAGCTTATTGAGAAAAATATAAAGAAGCTATTTTGACATTATAACGACAATGTTAACTTTTAAGGCACAATATCGCTGTGAAATAACCTTTTTTTTTAAATATCAATGATCACACAGCCTAAAAGATGATAAGTGAATACTATGTATGGGCTATAGACATCTACATCTATCATCGATTAAGAATCAAAATACAAACACTTTATTACCCCTGAGGAATATGATAGCATGCCTCGTTACTAGTAAAAAGGGTCTCCGGTTCTCTACACTCACCACACGAAACACAACAGCATTGAGCTGCCGTTTCACGCCATCGAACTATATAACTAACGTATAGTAATACCCTAATGTTCCACGCTGGTATTCTGTGAGCGTGGCCCTAACCCGATCGAGTCGATTCACTCAAGCTGCAGCTATGTATCGCTAGCATAGCATCGGCGTGACTCTATCACAAAATTATTATTATTATGAATTTTTAGAATTCATTTAATGAAACTTAAACAGCCACGTTTCCTCGTCCGTGATATAAAGGTGATATAACGATATCAAATACAATCTTTCCAAATGATGATTCTGAACAATAAATCTGAGCTGTAATCTATCGGCTATCAGCATTAGCCGCGTAATCCGCCGCTAATGCCGATAGCGTGGCTTCTAATTGAGACGTTATCGTTGTACCGCTATCCGTATCTGCGCAACCGGATAATCTAAGCGTGTGTTATCGACAACGATTTTGTGGGAAGTTGATAATTTTTTTTTCACTTTAAACTCAAAATCAGCATGTTATTTTTAAACATAGATTGAGTATGTTAAATTTGCCCGCCTTGTTGATATAGTTGGTTATAAGCGCGATTGCTGATGGTGAGGTCTCGAGTTCGAATCCTGGGTCGGGCTAAAAATCAGTTTTTGGGTTTGTCTGTTAAGAAATCAGTAACAGTCCGTAGTTAGGAAGTAGCAAATTTGAATTTTGAATCATGCATGTTACAAACATGGAATATGTATCAAAGCAATGCAGAGTTCAGAGACATTATGCACTCCATACATTTAGCATATCTAATTAAGTACCTACAGCCTTATTCATTTTCACTAAAAAAAATAAAAACAAAAATAACAGTATTACATACGTCAATAGTCATATTCATACAAATTAAAAAGACGAGCTAATGTAAAATAAATTTATAAATTTTTTTCGGGACTATAATATAACATGTCAAAAAATTATGAAAATGAGCGTTTTTTGTTGGGTACATGTTTTGATTTTTAATTTAACACTGTTGTATTTATAACTGTGTGGTAATATTTGAAATATACTTTTCTCCAGTGACAAAGAATTTTTTAGCTGACAGTATTTGTAGTTGAGACTACTAGAAACCTTATTGACAAGTAAAAAGGCGAAAAGGATGGCATTAGGGGCGTGGCTGGTATTAGTAGTATTTATCTACCCTAATGCAATCGGCAATCGCAAATTCACATAAACATAGGATTTTTAAGTGACACACTAACATGAGACCAGAAATATATATATTTTATAGGATAGGGTAACAAACGAGCACACTGTCCCCATGATGGTAAGTGGTTGCTGTGGCCCATAGACATCTACATCTATCCTCGATTACGAATCAAAATGCAGATCCATTGTAACCCGTGAGGACTAAGATGGAAGGCCTCGTTTCCAGTAAAAATGGTCTCCGGTTCTCTACACTCACCATACGAAACACAGCAGCATTAAGCTACTATTTCACGCTGGTATTCTGTGAGAGCGTGGTCCTTCCCCGGTCGAGCCGACCCATTCGTTCTACAACTATACTACTAATCTAAATGCAGCATGACTCTACCACGTATAAAATGTAAGAGATAATCATAAAAATAAATTATTGATCGGATTGCAACAACGAAAAGACCACCGACTCAGCAATATGCTTCAGCAGCGGCTTTTAACGTAACATATATACAACTTAAGCTTTTTAAATCGGAATTT
This sequence comes from Parnassius smintheus behrii, assembly GCA_036936625.1. Classification (NCBI taxonomy): domain Eukaryota; kingdom Metazoa; phylum Arthropoda; class Insecta; order Lepidoptera; family Papilionidae; genus Parnassius; species Parnassius smintheus. Next base: position 19,167,553 of record JAUPFT010000002.1, on the reverse strand, counting down.
AAATTTACGTCCGACGAATTTTATCGGCTACGTATATCTCTGATGATATGATCTCTGATCTAACCAAATAGAGCATGAAAACTTTGGGCTATTTCACGCTTTACTGTTAGTTTATTTAAATTGTTAATTGATTATATCGCTGCAGCAACTTTCCCAATACAATTTATGTTACACCTTTCTTTATTTCGTATGAACGAATAGAAAAAGATTTTTTTATACACGTTACAAAATGTTTAGACCAATCATTATTCATTGACGCAGATCCGATAGCTCTAGTACTTACGAATAGATTATCTGTAATTAAATTATCGTTTCATGGATTTTATAAAACCTTATCGTGCAATATGGAACACTTCACAGATACTCGTGCACTATTAAAGTCTTTCAGTATTGGATGATTAATACATTCGTGTCATGATTATCTCTAAATAATTCTTGAGTACACTGTAAATACAATAACCTAGTTAAATCGTTTGCAAACAATGTGTATATATATATATATGTATATATATTGTAGGAAGCCGACTACTTTGAATAATCAGACCGATTGTTTTGCAGATGCTTTCCTAGAAACATGTGTCATAAATTATGCAATATTGCAATATTTAATAAGGAGCCGACTAGCGTACTGCAAAGGAACTTTTGAAGCGCAAAGACACAAAAAAGCTATCAATGGGGCCGCGAGCGAACCCAGAGCACATTAGATATTGTTGACAAAACTTCCTTCTCAATTAATATGCATCGGCAGGTAATGTCGCGGACGTGCGCCCGCGCCGCAGTTGCCGCCACCGCAACACAGGCTATATTTTCGCATGCGTAACACATCCATGCAAAATTTTAGGCGGGATGCGTTCGCTGATGTAATAAATGCGTCCAGTAAAAGTAGCCATACTTTCCAATCTCGCCTCTTTGTCTTCGCAACACGATAACTTTAAGTTAGACAGGGAAGGAGACGTTAGCTTCGACGCGTTTGGACAATGCACATCGCATTCGGTAAAAGCTGGTTTTGACGATCGCCGGCGCACATTCCCATGCAAGGTATGCCCGCGGGAGCTATGTCGGCAATTTCAATATTACGGCTACTTAAAAACGTGAGATGTATGTAGCAAGAAAGCCCGTGTGGGCTGCAGCTCGCCGAAATTCAGATACACTGAATCCACTTAGAAAAAATCTTATAATTGAGAAGCGACATTTTCTCGTTATTAAATTGTAGCTGCTTACAACGACCCCATGAAACGGCTGTAATTAATAATTTCATCAGAAAACAACCGAATTGAATATGGAGGTACAATGCCAATGAAAAACCTAATTTGCCTCTTAAAGTGGAGATTACGTGCTATAAAAATGTCTTATGGTTTTTTGGACAAATTTGCGTGCTTGTATGCAGGGCAGTGATTGCGGGCAACACTGTACGCCATCGCCCACGACGTCCAGTGCAGCGGCCATTCCCATGTCGGTTACGAAAAATAATATTCAAATGGATTCACGCGCGCGCGCCTCCGTCCGAATTTTGCAAGCTCTTTTGATGCGCCCGCACCGATTCCGGCAAATCCGTCGCGTCGGAAGTGCGTGGCGCGCGTCGCCTGTCGCCGCTGTCGATGTCTCGATATGCTCACAAAAGTCGTTGACCTCAATCAGAGCCTTCAGAAATAGGTATCACAGACCGTTATTGGTAAGATCAATAATATGAGGAAGATGTTCTGTAGTTTTGTTTTAATTATCATCTAAACTTAGATTGGCTAACAATGTTTCCATGAAATACCGTTTTTGATTAGATTTTAGTGTAATACTAAAAACGGCTAAAAAGATAAAACTTGATAGGTTCCGGGCACCTTATTAGGTCAGACATGTAAAACCACTATTTCATTGAAAGCAGGCTGCTCATGTCAACTACAAAGTTAACATTTAATAATATAAAAAGTAACGTTTGTGCAAATTATCGACATTAGGTATTCCCCTCACTAATCCGCGTGATACGTATACGGTCACACAATGCATTTATTATTCGACAGTTCAGTTTCTAAGTAAAGTGCATACAAGTTCAGTAGGTACGACTCGAAAATGACGTGCACGTCCTTCCATTGTTGAAACCGTAACCTTTAGTTTCAAAATAGTTAATTGGTATTTAAAACAGATATTAACTAAAATGATAAAAAACGTTTCATTTTTTAACCAAAACTTACATTATTTTTTAAGAAATAAATGTCACATTAAATATGTGATTGATTGTTGTTAAATTAATTTGGTAATATAATAACTTAATTTTAAAATATTAAAGTACATAATATCAGTAATAATTTTAAAATAATAGATGTGGCATATTTATTGCATACACTAAAACAAAATGCCCGAGCAAGGAATTCGTATTTTTTTCTTCAAGTTTACAATTACGAAAGAACAATTTATCATACATATCTGGTTTTAAGGCCGAAAGCTCACAAAAGCTGTTTTTGTTTCATACTTCAAACGTGTCGGAAAGTCGAAACAGAGGGGATTCTGTTAAAGCAATTAGATGAATCTTTCTTGTAAGTGAGGTAGCTTACCTGCGTTTTATGACATTTCTGACGATGAATGAGAAACTAGCCGTGTACCGCTTTTGTTTATCTAATTACGTCAGTTAAATCTTCGTACACAATATGGTTACAAACAGGATCATCAGTTTAACGGTAATATCGAAAGGACGCTTCAAAAAGGATCTATCTACCTGTTTCCCAACAACTTTGTTAAAAAAAAAACATAAATATACAAGGATATAAACATTTCAATGCTATATGAGATAATGTGTTAAAAAACTGATATTAAAATGCATAAGAATCGCATTTGATAATAAATTAAACACTAATAAGTGGAAACGTATTCTAATTACTATCAAAGAGATCTTTAGCTAGCAATAGATTGACTATCTATATAGGATAGTAGTAATAAAGTTGAATAAAATATTTAAGTGTAATGTGTTTTGTTGAAAGCAACGAAGCTTTATCAATCTCAATAAAACGGAAATCTGGTCAACATTTAAATATTTTGCTAAGTAATTAGAGAGTCTCAGAGAAACTACATATTTGTGCCATTTCATGTAGAAACTATTGATCAGTGGGATCCACGTACGGTGAAGTTTCTAGAGAAATTGAATCCACGACTTACCATCGTCTCTGGTGATAAGAGGGCTGGTTATTTTCTCGCTTAAGTTCTAAGTACAGTTCAGAGAGGAAACGCTGTCAGCGTTTTTGTCACTATCCCTCATTGACTGTGTCTCAAATTAGAGGATTGTACGACCATTTTACTTTTATGTTTATTTAATCAATTAAATAAAAATTGACGATTCTACGTTAAGGTACGTTTTAAATAAGTAGTTAAAATAGGTTCTATATTTATTTATTTTTAATTTAAAATAAGTAGGGTCATTGCGAAATTCGTCTATAGAGTAATTGAGGAAAATCATCATTCACCATTACAGCCCTTCACAAGTCCACTGCTGACCGTGCTTTGTGGCATTCCTTGGAGGAGGCCTCCTCCAAGGAATGCCACAAAGCACGGTCTTAAGCCACCTGCAACCATCGACTTCCTGCATGTCTTACCGGGCCGTCACTCCATCTAGTGGGGGGTCGCCCTACACTACGCCCACCGGTACGAGGCTTCAACTCGAGAACCTTTTTTCCTCATCGGTTGTCGGTTCTTCGAGCTATATGACCGGCCTATTGCCACTGCAGCTTACTAATCCATTAGGCTATGTCGGTCACTTTGGTTCTGCTGCGGATATAATCATTTCTAAATTTATCACGCAGAGAAACCCCGAGCTATAACCCTCTCCACAGCTCGCTGAGCGAAGTCGAGTGTCCTCATATGGCCAGCAATGAAGGACCATAAGCCATCACTGGCAACACGCAATGGTTGAACAATATCGTTTTCAGGTTTTGAGGTATATCTGACGAGAAGATGTGTCTTAATTTCCCGAACGGTCCCAGCCGAGTTGAATCCGTCGATTGACCTCTCGGTCCAAATTGGACTTACCTAGTGGGACTATTTGTCCCAGGTATTCGTCTACAACTTCGAGTTTAGCGTTCCCAACAACTACCGGTATAGGTGGGATATGGACATTACACATGATCTTTGTTTTGTACATGTTCATCTTAGGACCTATCCGTTGGGAGACACTATTGAGGTCATTGAGCATAGTGCTTAGGTTTGTGCAGCGATTGTGCCGTAAGGAATAATGTGCCATAAAAAATAACGTCAGCAAATCAAATATGTATTCGCCATTAACGTTAATACCGTATCCTTTCCAAATCAGTAGCTTTAAAACGTCTTCCAATGCAGCGGTGAAGAGTATTGAGGATAAAACGTCACTTCGTCTTACACCTCTCTGCAGTTGAATAGGTTTCGTACTCTGGTTATGTACTCGGATAGCCATCGTAGCCCTACTGTACAAACACTTCAGCACTTCGATATACTGACAGTCAACTTGGCACTGCTGAAGGGCCTGCAGCACCAATCAAATTTCGGCGGTATCAAATGATTTCTCATAGTCCAGATACACTGGTTATATATGTGGTCTATGACACCGAAGCCTTTTCGGAAACCGACTTGTTGAAGGCTGGAAGTCGTAGAGTCTGCGTGCGAGACGATTCGTAGTGACTCTCGAAAACAGCACATAGTCGCGGCTCAGAAGGGAAGTCGGTCTGCAGTTCTTCAAGAGAGCGTTGTCGCCTTTCTTGAAGAACGAGACCACCGCACTTCTGCTCCACGTCTCTGGAGTAGCTCCACCATGAGGACGGAATAAAAGAGCTTCTGAAGGACTTTAATTACCGGTTTTCCACCCACTTTCAGAAGCTCCGCTGTAATTGCATCCTCGCCTGAGGTCTTGCCGTTTTTATGGTGCTGGAGAGCCATTCTAATCTCGCTCAGACTGACGTCCGGGATATCATCGGAATAGTGTCGGATAAGACTTGCTCTTGGATCGTTACTCACACTTGCGATTGAGGAAAATGTTTCAATTTTATAGTCAAGTCTAAAAACGGTATTTTTATTTACGTGAACTTATGTGATAATTACAAAAAGAGTCAGACTGAAAGAAAACATTTACTGCTATTATATATAAAAATCAAGGAGTGTTTTCAATTCTGTAGACAAAATAACTAATTATTTTAATAAGATATTTAATGCGTAGAAAGGCGCAAAATATAAAAGTAGCTTTTCATACAGATTAATATGTTTATTAATTGTGTGTTGCTCATTCGAGGAAGCAGTAATGTAATAATTACACCGTAACAAGGGCGAGGGGCGAAAACAAACGGAATCATGTTGATTTCACTTTCGTCGTTGGGGTGATCTATCAATGCGTGAGCGCGCTTACATCTTGCCGGGTCTGGAAGCTGCCACGAAACACAGATTAGAGTTCGTTCACACAGGATTTTATTCCTCTGCATGAGTATCGATGCGCGCGTATCGGTGCACGGCTCTTACTCATTTGTTGTTGTAATTGTAAAAGGGATGGCGGATGAGATAAGTGGGTCGATGACATTTGGCTCCGGCCGACGATTATTACGATTATGCACTTTGTGCATTGAACTTTACTACGAGCTTTGATATGTGGCAGCTTTGATATAGCTCTTGGCTACTTCAACTTTGTTTATTTATCTGTATATTGTTTACGAAACATATTAACGGACCATTTAAAATATTGCGATTAAACAAAGTCACCACAAGATACAAGACAAACATCTCTAAATATAAAAATCTATGTCTGTCTAAATGAGGTACCCTAACTGACCAAACTTTGAAACACGACTAAAATGATCAAATTTCAAGACGCAGTAATTTATCAATGAAGGTGTCAACTACACATACTTAATTAGAGCACAAAAGATATAATATTTATTATAAAACAAATAAACACTATCTTATTTACTTCACAAAAGGTAATAAATGTATAAGAAATATAATAAGATATCTTCACTAAAAGAAATATCTGCAGTTACAGCGATACTGATAATTAGCTATCAAACTAACATGCAAGCAAATTTGCATGATGAAGAGTTTCCTACACAATACGTGAGTTTCAAAGTTTCGAAAAGTTAATTTCTACCTGCCTTTCTAACTTTTTAATAAGCGTGTCAAAACACTTTGTTGAATCAACAAAATTACGTACCTTTTTAAAGATTTTGTCGAGCAAATTACGAATACGTAAATTCAATGGTAAAGTATAACAAGTAGCATATTGGTATACGTATACATGAGAAAAAAGCAAAATTAAAAAGTATAAGGCACACTTAACTTAATTTCGACAAAACATGAAATAAAGTTTAAAAAAAAAACAGGAAATTAATGGGATGAATGGATAACGTGGTAATGCTATCAGAGAGTATTATAAAAAATAAATACAAGACCGTAAAAGGTTTTGAAATATATTGTAAATGTTGTTGAATCTTGTTTTTAAACAACAATAACTCCTGTTACTATACCTATTGCGTACCAGGTTTTAAATTTTAAAGAAGAATCTTTAGACAATGATATTTTCTTTACTTATTATCCTTTTATACAAATACACATATTATAATATAGTCGAAGGAATATCTGCCTAAACCTGCTAAATTTAAAAACCCAATCAACTGTTTGTTAGTAACACACGACAATTCCCATGTAGGAGCGATAGCAGTGGAATCTATCTGCGCGATACAAACCAATATTACCGCTATCGCATCCGCTGCCTCGACGCGATAGGCAGACGATCGTTCCACGATGCCGAGTAATCTATTGTTATAAGGGCTATAGTACACTGACTAGTGCGTGCATGCCTCACTGTTTCAATAATAAACATGTCACTTCAGTTCATGATCACATGTCCGTAAGACTCATGGTTTTTTTTAATAAGATATAGGTAAAAAACGTGTACACAGCCCACCGGATGGTAAGTAGTTGCTGTGGTCCATAGACATCTACATCTATACTCGATTACGAATCAAAATGCAGATGCTCTGTCACCAGTGAGGACTAAGATGGAATGCCTCATTTCCAGTAAAAGGGTCCCGATTCTTTACACTCACGTGAGAGCGTGGTCCTTCCCCGCTTGAGCCGACCCATTCGTGCTACAACTATAATATAAATGCTAGGAAAACGTAGAATATTATTATATTATATTATATAATAAGTGTATAATATAATACACTGGTATGCTAGAAAATATCCAAATAGGTTTCAAAATATTTTCGATTTTTGTTTGCTATAATTTTCAAAACTCTGTTGAAAGGCGTAAAGAACTAAAAATATTTTAATAATGTAGGTATTTCATATTAACAGTTTATCAACTGACATGTAAACGCTCTCCATTCCCAAATGGCTATCAGCCTTAGACGAAAATAGGAATATTTGTATTCGATAGCGTACGATGGAGCGTGCGACTATTCGACGGGAATCCGACCCGTGTGGCCACTACCGGACAGCACATGATCTTCTGTACCTAAATACTCGTTCATTCATTGTTTTAAGAGCTCATGCCAATTGATTTAAGGATTTATTTTCTTTAAAAATATATTGAATGTGTTTGTTAAACCGTAACTCTTACATAATAGATTTTTCTAGACTTGATATCGACCGCGTAATAAAAGTAACTACATATTATACAATCAATCCTCACACTCACATCAAATGTCACACCATCATCATCATCATTATATTCCTTCTCAAGTCCTGTAGATTATATCCCCCCCCCCTCCCCGCAAGAAATGTACGTTATTAAGATATGCGTCCTATACTAACGTATAAACGTTAGTATAGGACTATAAACAAACTCTTCGTCAAATGTCATCAAAAAAGAAAGAAACTTTTATATGGAAGTCAGAGTGAGAAGCGAGTAAGTACCCAGGCAACGGAATGATAGTGGTTGTTGTGGTTCTTAGACATCTACAATGGTCTATCCTCGTCCTCGATTCAAAATCAAAATGCAGATGCGTCGTCATTCTTGAGTTCTTTTTTTTTATAGTAGCCAGGGTGACATACGAGCACACAATCTATCTTATGATAAGTAAGTACCGTGGCCTATAGACACATACATTTATCATCTATTAAAAATCAAAATGCAGATGCGTTATTATGCGTCACTTGTGATGACTAAAATGGAGTGCCTCAACATCACAACTCACTATACGAAACACAGCATAATTGTGATTATATTCGAACCGATCGAGCTAAGTGTTCATGTGGCAGCCATAATACAGCAGCAACGTGGCTCTACCACGTTTAAGTACTACCTACATAGATAAAATGCCCCGTTACTTGTAAAAGGGTCTCTGGTTCTCATCTCCCGCCACTCGTCAACACACACAGCATTATGATGCTATTTTATGTCTGCTTAACAGATTACATCACCTTGGAAGCAATACATTTCGTGGGTGTTGTAAAATTTACGTGGTAGAGCCACGTTGCAGCTATATTAACAGTATACTTGTAGTACGAATACGGTCGGCTCGACCAGGGAAGGACCACGCTCTCACAAAATACCAGCGTCAAATAGCAGTTTAACGCTGCTTGTTTCGTATGGTGAGTGTATAGAACCGGAGATCCTTCTTACTGGAAAAGAGGCATTCCATCTTAGTCCTTACGGGTGACAACACATCTGCATTTTTTTCGTAATTGAGTATAGATGTCTATGGTCTACAACCATCGGATGGTATGTGTGCTTGTTTGTCACCCTTGTCCTATAAAAAGGCGACTAAGTATAACTCAATAAAGATCTCATGGCTTCTGAAAGTTGGCGGTTTAAATTACGCCAGACGAGAAAAGAAAAGAAAATACTCATACCAGTGACGGGGAGCAGCATTAAATATGCGGAACGATTGGTACAGCGATCAGCATACATACCACGGAAGAGGGAATTTTGTTTAAGCTTATTCGTACTTATAGTTATTTAGAACACCTTAAAAAGGATTATCAGTCATTCTTTCAAATATGAAATACTGTAAAAATGACTGTATAATACATCTTAATATGCACTAACTTAAGCTTTATAATTAAATAAATACTAAGTACATCATCAAACCATAGCTGCAGTAAAACAACATTAACATAACAACAGTACGATATTATAGAATTAGTAGTTTCTTGAGATGGTAAGCAAGACTTCCAGAATATTAGAACAAAATAATTTCTAGATGAAGAGATTGTTACTTCTAGGCTGCGACCGCGGTGATTGTAGGCTGGGGTTATAGAGTCAATTAGTGGCGCGAGTCGCCTTAGCCATAGCCGACATTCGTGCCTCTAAAACGTCCATTAATCAGACGCACAGATTCTAAATATAGGCACTTATGCTATCAGAGATCCCGGCTGATGTCAGCAGTATAGTCTACAACTTATTAAGGGCGAACGTTAAAAGGATTTCCAATTTTGCGAACGAAACAATGAACCTGTAAGAGCTTTTTATAACAGCAGTAACCTTGTTAATTTAATAGGTATTCAAATATATGCTATAAAAATATAGGGTATAAAAAGATTCATTCATGAAAAAAGATTGTGTAATTTAGAATGGTTTTAAAACTAAAATCTAATGTTGTATTTGTTTCTTCGTTCATCATCACCATCGTCATCATTAAAGCCCTTCACAAGTCCATTGCTGAACATAGGCCTCCCCCAAGGAATGCCACAAAGCACGGTCCTGAGCCACCTGCATCCATCGACTTCCTGCATCTTTTACCAGGTCGTCACTCCATCTAGAGGGGAGTCGCCCTACACTACGCCTGCCGGTATGAAGCTGCCACTCGAGAAACTTTTTTCCCCAATGGTTGTCAGTTCTTCAACTGAAGTGGCAATGGGCCCAGCTTACTAATTCGTTGGGCTATGTCGGTCACTCTGGTTCTACTGCGGATATCCTCATTTCTCAATTTATCACGCAGAGAAAACCCGAGCATAGCCCTTTGTTTCTTCGTTTACATTTATAAATTGTTTGCATTTAAAGTTAGTAAGCAAGTAAATATTCTATTCCATATTTTGTAAAAATTTGTAAAATTTTTATTTAATTAAAAAGGTGCGAACCATGTTTTCTTTCTACTATTCGAAAAAGGTCCAATAGAATGAATTATCCGCTTTTGATAAAGTTTTAGGGTATTTAATTAAATGTGAATCCATATATTACGTAGTGGTTAATTTTTAACACTTGCGATCAAGTCCTTCTTTTAAGTCAATAAAAATTTTAGACTTGTTTTGTGGTATAGTGGTCACGTCTCCGGGAATTCCCTGAAAGATTATAATATGGCTTTCGATATATAATGGCAGAATAGTTTTTCCGTGTATGTCAAGTGTAAATTACCCAGACTAGCGGCGGGGGAGGGGGGGGGGGGCGAGTTCAAGGGACAAGACATTAGGTACTTATTGCAGTCGCTAATCCACGGTTATGACAAATCGTACCTTTGATGGCAATGGTCCCCGCTTTTTACGGGCTTTTACGACTGAATATGAAAGAGATATTTTTACAGGAATTGATTTTTTAATCATTATTTAAAAAGGCTTTTATCCTACAAGGATATGTCAGCCTTGTCGTACCATATCTTGTTCCTGTTACACGTTTAATCATAAGTATTTAGTAATGTAAAGGGAGTAAAGGGGAAATCAATGTGACAGAAATATAGAAATTTGACGCTCATAGGCACTTTGCCTCTGAGTGTGGCTCCGCAAGTATACTTAAAAATCTCTTCTCTCTCTCTTCTCTTTCACCCAATTTAATATTAAAGAAATTCTCCCTTTCCCTTTGATATTTTACACATTATTTATGCTGGATATCTTTTATAATGTAACAAATATCGCAATTGGGCGAGTCTCCTTTTTTCATTAAAAAATCTGATCAATTGAAAAATGGTAAGCTAATTGTCAATAAGACGTCTAAACATCACTACAACCTACTACGACGGACACCTGTTTTTAAGCATAATGTGATTATGTTTAAAAAAGTTTTAAAAAGTGCCAGTATGCAATGGCAGCGTATTGGATGTTGTATAGGACTATTGACGTTAAATCTGCGTTGAATGTGTGTAGAAAAATTCAACAAAAAATGTTGACCTGTAATGAGCAGCATCTAGGCTCTAATAATTTAATAGAGCTAGGGATATTTTTAGAATCGGTGCTTAAAGATTTTAACACTGAACAATGCTGTCATAATACATTTAAATAAAGCATTAATTTAAATAAAGTCAGCTCACTCTTTTTATGCGTATATAATTTAAAGTCGATGTTTCTCACTTCAATATAAGAAGTAGCGTAGGGAAAAGTTAACACATTTTAATTTTATTGGTTTCAATTTTATGAATTTTGGGTAAAACTGATCGACAAATAATTATTACTTATAATATTGAAATTAAAAAAATGTTTTAAAATATAAACAAGAAAATTAATTGTGTTTATAATTTTAAATAATTAATTTTCATTGGCATTTAATTATTTACATGTTTATCATGGCGTTAATGTCCCCCATTTCGTCCCATATTTATCGAGGAGGTGACTATGGGAAATGCCATGAGCTTATGGCTTTCGATAGACGGCGGTATAACCATCTCGGCTCCGACAAGCTTAAAAAATCAGACGGCCGAGAGAAAAATGCGCAAAAATGCTAAATGTTTGGTGCTGTGGTAACCAAAACCTCTTAACCTTATCTAAAATGGGAAAGGCTCTAGACGTTGACTTTTACGGGTTGATAATGAAGAAGAAATATATTTATAGTTCTGGGGTCCCTAGAGTCAGATTAGTATCGTGTTCATGTTTCGTCTCACCTCATGATTATCCATTTATCCATTCATATCCATAACAGGTTATAAAAATCCACTGTCGAACATTGGCCTAACTCATAAATTACCTCATAGGGTTCCCCCCTATTTTGACATAATAAGCTTGACAGGCGGGTTCGCAACTGCAGTTTTTTTTTAATTTTGAGTTGTTAGAGCAGGAAGATTCCTTTGGCCCGCTCTTGTTTTCTTCCGTCGCGTTTTACGATAGCCACGAGACGATATTGGCTAGATAATATTCTTACACCGCCGATTCACGGTTAAATTAAAGTTACAAAAAGAAAGGATGATATCGTCTCAAATCTTATTTCTTTATTATTTTGACAAATGTTCTTTAATTAAATTATCGTGTAATTGCATAATGAACACATAATTAGCTAATTTCTTGATTTAGTGTACATTTTACTAATCAAAATATATGCGCAGAGCTTTACATAACTTAAAACAAGTGAATGAGGCTTTTTCACCTTAAACTTCTTTTTAATTTAAGTGCGAAATTCTTGTCAATTTAGATTTGATAAAACGTGACGAGCAGTGATTTAATCATAAACTCGTTAGTTGTCGAACTTCGTATACATTGAAGAGCCACGCTGTAGCTATATTAGTTGTAGCATGAATGGGTTGAATTGACCGAGGTGGGACCACGCTCTCTTAGAATACCAGTGTAAAATAGCAGATTTAGGCTGTTGTGAATTAGGGCGTTGTTGTTGTTTAGGTGTTGTGTGTTGCGTATCGTGAGCGTAGAGAACCAAAGACCCTTTTTAATGGAATCGAGGCATTCCATCTAAGTCTTCAGGGGTGACAACGCATGTGCATTTTTTATCTATGAGCTACAGCATCCACTTACCATCAGATGGACTGTGGACTTGTTTGTCATCCTTATTTTATAAAAAAATCCTTAAATTGTTGAGTGTGTTATGGCCCAAAGTCGACAACCATAACACGAGAATTGGCAGCCCTTTTCTCATACGTGTCGCACCTCCGATGATGCTCTACATTACCGGTCTGTGCGTAGTGAATATGGCGGTCTGATCATACGCAGGAGCCTAGTTGCTTGTTCACTTTTATAACTGATATGAAACGTAGACTGATGAACCCTCTTAGGCTGCTAGTAGATAGCTATACGCGAGAATAATCATAAGTTCAATCCAGATTTCCTTTTATAGAAGAGAGGATAAACAAGCATCGCTTAATTGTATGTGCTTATCGCGGCCCAGTAACATCCACAACACCGGAGTAATTGCAGGTGTGTTTCCGGACTTTTAAAAGGAGTAAGTTTTCTCGAAGTTCCTAGAGTTATATTGGTCCAAAAAACCAATCTAGTACTCCACCTCATACTATAAATAAAAAACGGCAGTTACCAGCCCGCTAGCAACTGTGGCACTAATGGGTTCTAGCGATAACGGTAACGGTTATGTCTGACATATTTCTAGTCTATGTTGGTCTGTGACTTAGATACCCTATGTTAATGTGGATTTGTAAATACGATAACGTAAATTCAACAATGTAATCGAGCGTGGTATGAAATTTATTGTAAAACGAACTGTGGTGGAATTTCGATTTAATTTCGCGTTCTACTAATTTTAATTAAAAATATGGAATAATTTCATTCATTATATTTATTTCACTTCTTTAGGCAGTGGCATAAAGGCCTTCCGCCAAAATATTACGAATAGATTATATCGAGTAAAAATATTTAAAAAACATTTTTTACAAGATTTTAGTGCAGTGTTGGGAGATTTTGACGACAAATAAGCCAGCAGAGAATCGATGATGACGGTATCACGTGGCGCCCAAGCGGACATATAACTTAAGGTTGAAATCACTCCTATGTATCAAAATCCACTTTAACTAGTATTTAAACAATAATACATTAGCAGTAAGCCGTTCTCGACCTAAACCCTCTATATATCCTGGGTCGAGTACATCTTTGACGCTGGTATTCTATGAGAGCGTAGTCGTCCACTGTACAAACCGACACATTCGCGGTTCTACTACGTAACAAAATATATTAATATGAAAGACTGTTAATATTTCTCACAAAGATATATACACTGGTAGGAAGGTGATCCCTACCAAGCTATTTGTAATTGGTTTTGTGTTGTTAATTGTAACATACACGAATGTAAGCTGTTTTTTTAAAGTCCCTTTGGGTATCCTGCTGATTTTTCCCAGTACAGAGGCTTTTTTGAACCAGAGGTAAATTACAAAATGTGACCATTAATTAATATTATTTATAATCTATATTGAATAAAAAAGTTTTTGTTTGTATTAAACAAAATTCCACATCTATAAATGACGTTCATTTTAAATAAAATAAAAATGAAAAGAGATTATAGGGCAGATTGAAAAATTATATTTTTATCAAGTGGTATTTATAAAAAACCTTGAAGATTTAAGGATTCATTTCACTTGATTATATCTGTATATAACTTTAGTGTGCCGCGTCGATAATGAATTATTCAACGCATTAGCGCTTCTGAGACAGAAAGCACATTTTGAACAAAAACCCTGATATAAAATTATCAATAAATTTTATGTTTAAAAGAAATGTCGCAGTTTATTTTTTGTTTTTCGCTTTTTATGGAAGTTGACCAAAAGCTCACTGGAGTTATTGGAATGATATTTAGTTTAACTATTACAGTTAAACTAAATATCATTCCAGAGTAGACTTCCAAAAGAGTTAAACAAAAGCGTATCACCCCCCCGAATGCATCATGATAACTATCCGTAACACTACCACCAATGCTAATGTTCCTGGATTACCTATATAATTTAGACTCGACTCCCATAATGTAAACAAATAACAATATTATAACATAATAACATCACAACATGCATCAAATATTACGTGTGTGATACTAATTTTCTTATCATCGTCATCAGACATTAAAAATCTACTGCTGGACATAATAGGTCTCTTCGTTACAAAAAGGATATGCCATCAACGTCATGCTTGACAAACGGATTGACCATCGCAGTACCAGACGTCTCACCATTGACGGTGCTCATGGTCGCCGGTTTTGGTATTATGTACATAAGTAATTATACCAACTTTTAACGGAGGTCATATGGTATTTTAGATATATCCCTTAGTTGCCCACGGGAAGAAATGAAGTGTTTGATTCGCTTACGCCGCTACCATACGTTCATTTTTTATGTTGACGTTTTTATGTAACTCCTCACTGAACGAAAGAAACGACAATATTACGTAATTCCTATTCAAAATAACAACATAGATTACTAATGCAACTAAAACGCATTATTATGAAAAGAGTCTTACCGTTCTGGTAACACCAGATTAGTTTTGGAACGGACTAAAATTTTAGTTTTTAATACGTTTAAAATTTTATTGTCCACCCGTTGTGAAGCGATGTGTGTCGCCGGGAGCGCGGGTACGCGTAAACAGGGTGGGACTTCGGAACCTCCAATTATTTACACCAAATAATAATAAATTAAAAAGATTTTTATATAGAAATCTCAAAACAATTAAGTAATTAAAGAAAGTAATATTTAATACTCACATGAACATGATACATTAGTATACGTGACATTTATACTATATGTAATTTCTTTTTAAATTAAATTATTTGCGTTAATTCACCTCGAGGGCAAAAAGCTTAACTAAATAATTAATTTTAACAAATTTAAGTATTTGTAATAAACCGACACGAAACTAACACGCAGATACTATGCCACTACCACTGTCTGCGACGAAATCACTGCACACTATAAAGAGTCAAAATTGAATAGTGTAGCTGGACCACATTAGACTAGTTCAAATTTAGACTTGTTTATAATGAGGCGTTTATATTTCTTCGAATTATTTTTTGATTTTACCGTTTTGACGTTATAAATTTTTGACATTTTTAAATAAATGAGCAGTGAACTCAAAATTTTACGCATGAATTTCAATAGTTAATTGAATTAGGTGGGTTTTTGAATGGACGGTATTTAATTCTTGTATGATAAAAGAATTAATAACTGATGAAAAATAGGTGACCTCTGATCCACAGATCATCAGACGTCTACATCTACGCTCGATTAAGAATTATAATACTGATGAATTGTTACCCCTAAAGACAAGATGGAATACCTCATTTCCGGTAAAAAAGGTATCCAGATCTCTACGTACATCATACAAAACACACAGACCTAAGCTACAATTGCAAGCTGGTGTTCTGTGAGAGTGTAGTCCTCTCTGTCCAACAGACTTATTTGTCCTGCAACCATAATATAGTTGTAGTGTGGCTTTACGTATATAACTCTTAGGGTTGAATAAAATTGTGATAAGACAAATACTTAAGTTTCTTATAAAAATATTTAAAAATTCACGTGTAATTATATAATTTTATATAAATAAGTTTGTAGTGCAAATATGGTGAAACATAGAATTGCATTTTATAAAGCTGTACATATATGATATTCGTTTACATTATAATAAAATAAGAACTAAAATATTTTATACCTAATCCGTCCCCTTGCATAAAATTTACGCACACAAGGATATTTTGCGTAAACAAAGGTTTGACGATAGTGTGGGGGTGCGTGCGCTCCGACCACGCAGCTCTACATGTGGGTAGGTTAATGATAGTACGCTTCCGCCACGTCACACCTGAGAGCCCGTAACCGCCATCGGGTTGTACATACCTACACCCACCCCTCACCCCTTAACTTAATACTTTGGACGCACTTGTCTACACAAGATTTGTATTAGTCACATGCTCCTATCATTTCTAAACCGTCTTATTACAAAAAGTAGTTTATAATTAGTCTCAGGCTTAAAATATAACAATACATTGGTGTCGGCGAGGATCAAACCCAACCCGGGTTCGGTCCGCGCATACTGTGGAATTTACAGCGAGCTCTTAGCTCTGAACTACCACGGCTCTTGTATTTTTCTATTATTACTACTTACGTTTGTATTATATTATTCTTGCATTGCAAGTTTAACTGCTGATTTATCACGAGCTCGGCGGTGAAGGACCAAATCGTGAGGAAACCTGCGTGTTTGAGAAATACGAAAAATTTTTCGAAGGCATGTGAAGTCCCGCAACACACATTGGGGCAGGGCGGCGGATGTTTCCTTGTCCTAAAACTTTCTGAGTAGTGAGAGAAGGTCTGTGCCCAGCAGTGCGACGTATATAGACAGTAACTTTAACTTTAACTTTTAAACTATAACTCGTTTCACGAAAGTAAGTAAAGTAAGTAGTAAAATATGAAGCATTGAATTCGACAGCAAATTTTTCGTAGAAACTGTGGCACCGCAAGGGGCTTTATTTTGCAAGAAAAATTCGCAAACCTATCAATTAACGACGTTTTAAATTAGGACGGAAAAAGTGTTATTGCGTGGTTATATTACGGAATAAATAATAGTTCAAGGAATTTATATACATATCTGTAAGAAGTAGTTTTTGATTAATTGTGAAGTTATCTTTTTACATTTTATAAACTCTTGTATAAAATATATAACAGAGTAATATTTTCTTATTTAACACTGAGTATTGCGTATATTATATACCCCCCACTAGATGGAGTGACGACCTGGTAAGACATGCAGGAAGTCGATGGATGCAGGTGGCTCAGGACCGTGCTTTGTGGCATTACTTGGGGGAGGCCTATGTTCACCAGTGAACTTGGAAGGGCTGTAATGATGATGATGATGATTGCGTATATTACAAAAAGAGATTTTTGATTATGACATACAAAGGAAATTTAATGAAGGACATATCACGAATTAACTGCTAAAAATAAAAATTTGAAAAATAATTTACATATGATTTAATGCACGATTCGATTAAACATTTTCTAGAGTAAAACCGAGATGGTAACGGGATTTTTTTTAAAAATTATGTTAGTGGCGCTAATAGGACGTTTTTTCCTTTTTATTGGCAATAAATTAAATAGATAATGTGTCAAATAGGTTATTATTCTAATACCGGCAATTTTAAGCTTTTAACCACTTTGAATTCTAGTATCGAAACACTCTTAATAGCTTTTTCTATCCTCACTTAATTATAAAGTTAAATTAATATAATTAACTGTAAGTATATTCATTTGAATAGTAATCATCGAAGAGATAACATCAAAAAGAAGAAAAACGAAATTAGAGCTGTCATCAATTACCTCTATTAAAAAAAATGTCTACCAAAAACATACACAGCGACTTGGTGGAAGCATTGAAGGTCTCTATTCCTCCATATTCCACAGTTGCATCCTGGGCCAAGAAGTTTAAACGGGGTAGAACATCGACAGAAGATAAACACTGCGAAGGACGTTCATCCACATCCCTCACTAAAGATAACGTAAAAATATCGAAGATGTCGTATTGGCAGATCGAAGAGTGACCATTAGGCATATAGCATAGTTCACAGGGCTCTCATAAGGAGGTGTTCTTATAAAGAGAATCCTTGCAAATGATTTGCATTTTAAAAAGGTCTATGCGCGTTGGGTATCGAGAATGTCAACCATCGAACCAAAGAAAAAACGAGTCGACGTTACGACGATTAATCTCGAAAGTTTCAGCAATTTTTTTTAATTTTTGGTCACATTTTATGACCATTCCACCATTGATTCCACCATTTTGATCCTGAAAAAAAAAAAAACAAAAAGCAATGATTTCGAAACCAAGCCTCCTCATCGACGCCGAAGAAATTCAAAGTGTCAAGTTCGACAGGAAAGGTATGGCGTCCGTTTTTATGAACGCTGAACGGAATAATTGTAGTGGAATATTTGGAAAAAGAACCACTACTTCGGGCTTTTACTACGCAGGCAAAATAAGGAAATTGCGGGAGCCTATTAAGGAAAAAAGACTCGACATACTGCGAGTTGAATTGCTGTTTCACCAAGAAAGAGGCTCACAAAGCTGCAGTTGCGATAGCTGCCGTTCAAGAAACGAGATATGAACTACTCGAGCACCCACCTTATTCGCCAGATCTAGCTCCTAGTGTCTTCTATTTAATTCCTCGGCTCAAGAATACCTTCGAGACAAAAAAATTGCAAACGATAGCGAAGTGATAGAATGTCTATGTTGACGCTTTGTGGGAGGATCAATGTAAAAAAAAAATTTCTAGTGGAATTTTAGGTTTAGAGAAAAGATAGACTAAATGCTTCGATCAACAACAGTTGGTATTGTTGATCGAAGACTAAATGCATTGACTTGTTGGGTGCCTATGTAGAAAAATAAATTATTTTGTAACTATAATCACCGCGTTTTATATTCATTATGGTTACTTTAGGATCACCCCGTGTATAATATTAAAAAAAATCAATGCTCGGCGTCTCAATACCTTATCAATAGGTAAAAGTGTAGCACTAAAGTGTACCACTGCCTCGGTAGCAACATCAGGTCTTCGATTTGATAGTCACACATGGGCATGAGTTTATTACCGAATGGAATTGCATTGAACACAATCAAGTGTATATGACAAAACATAGTCCTATTAACATTCGCCAGATCAATGTTCATATTTTTATAGTTTTCGTACAATTCTAATCGAAAAGTCATTGAAAGCTTTTTTAATAGATGGGAATAAAAATATTTTTTTTTGTATCTGGATTTTATACATGTGCAACTTATGCCTTTAAAATGCCTCCAGACTTGAGATAAGTGTCTAAAAACATATTTAAATATTGTTTTATAATAAATAATAATGTTTTAATACTAGTTTTTACGGATTTTTACGGCGTGTATTTAATTTTTTATTATATATATATATATATATATATATATATATATATATATATATATATATATATATATATATATATATATTCGAAACATCGTGTATTACGCGATAAACTCCGTAAAAACTAGTATTATTTAAAAATACACAATGTTTAAAAAAACCATATCGAACAAGATTTCAATTAATCCAAATTTGCTCGCCAAGATTAAGCTTGCGATAACTTGCATTCTTAAAGAACCCTTTACTTCGCTTCCCAACCCCCAGTCTTTATAAGCTGCTTTAAAAAGAAGTTTGACAAACAAAAGACTTATAATACGTAACGGCCTAAGAACTTTGAGAGCAATCGGGCTATAGAGCAATTTAAATTGAACGGTTTAAGTATTCTAAAAGAGATAATATCTAGGACGGATATAATGATTATTTTACAAAAGATATGAATAAACTCCACATATGACACAATGTTTTTGATGAGATGAAAAATAAAAAAATATTGTTTTAAAAGCAATCAGTTTTACAGCAAAGTAGAACAAATGCAAACAGCGAACTGTATCCTTATAATCTTGAATATTTTAAAAGTGGTTTCTCGAGGGCTTGCTACACAAATAACATAGAAAGCAATTTCCTTATTAATTACTCAAATAATTTGCATACAAGTGGCGTCCTATACTAGGACGACCATTATTATAATTGAATTATTTTTACGTGAAAAACTTAAACTGTATTTATTACGACCGATGCCAATCGTGGACACATCCGCCGATAAATCGATAAACGAGTGCGTGTGACGGCACTGCGATGACTATCCACATTTCGAAACTATCCACAAATTATTTTAATCTTGCTATTACTGTTTTGTTTTTGTAGTAGCTAACAGAGCTTTTAAAGTGTTTCATTGAGATCGTCGGTCGATATGGGCGGTGTAGAATTAATTACTTAATTTCGATGCGTGTGTAAACGTATGCGATTTCTAATGCAATGCCGTAATTACTAATTTTTTTTGCGTCAATAATATTTTTGAAGCTTATCGCTCTTTGTGCTCATGGATCGTAACGTTATTTACACGTTCACATAAAATAACATTAACTCCCCTGTGCGGATAACAATCAATTGCAGCAAAGAAATATTCTTTACGCCGATATCAACGATTTTTATATTTTAACATAGATAGTTGTGGTTAAAATAAAAGCAGAAAACAAATTCAATGTGCGTGAGTCTTAATATCATTACAACGAATTTAAATTCCTCTGCGGACTGATTATTACGTCGCGTTTGAATGGAATGTTTTTTTTTTTCAAAATTGCGTGACAAGTGTTCAGAGGTACATGCAGCCGCGCGAAAATAATTCTGAACGCACATGTCGTTGCCATTTCACTTTCTTAATGATTTTTATCTAAAGCCTACGTGTACAAATGTATGAGCATCAGTAATGTTATGCATTTTCTGTTAGCAGACTACCGTTTATAGCTCGAAGGGTCACTAGCACCTTCCCCGTAAGCAGCGACAAAAACATTAAAAAACTTCGGTTGCATACGAACGTACCTATAATGGTCTATAAATATTTATTTGCGTATACATGTGTTTAACAATGGATTACTAGTATCTAGTTCATATTAAATGTCGACGTAAGCTTATGTGTGCATGCGTTTGTTACAAGCGACGTATTATCAGAGTGCATGTGTGCGTTTCCGTCATTTCACTGCGCGGGAGTCGTTGTTCGCTACGATTACTCACGCGTTTCGCATCACTCACCCTTACCCTCGGGATAACTCGTTCACTCACAATTTACATAGAACTCGATATTCAATATTCGTATTTATTAATACGTATTCTCTTGATAATCTAACGTTTTACTTAAGCCATGCGAATGAACTTGAGAACTGGTAGAAACAACATTTATAATCGTAAACAAAGTATTTAAAATATGTGGAAAAATTATGTTTTTTTTTTCATGTTGTGCAAACTCAGGTGTACCTTTTTTAAATATTAGACTGCATTTCATCAAATCGCTTCAACATTATTGTTTTCTTCACGGACAGAATGAATTACATCTTTTGTGATAATACGCAAGCCGTCTAGGGCTTCACATTTATTATCATTTAGTAGCATTACGGTCTAGTGTTAGTCTAGTTCAAAATTAAGAGAAATTTAGAACAATACCATTAACTTAATCTAACTGAAAACTAAATAGCACTTAATGTATTTATCATATAGTCCTACTTCTCGCTTGCTTGCTGCGTTTCCTTGCTTTGTGGCTATATTTAGGCTTTGAGCGAGAAAACTCCTCTTTGCACCAGTGCCGACGATAAGTCGCCAATGCATTTCCCTTAGGAACTTCACCACGTTTAGATACCACAGACCGATATTCTGCACTGCATTGCACAAATATGTAGTCATCTCTCACATGCTCATATTTACTGAATTCAGTCAATAGACCCTGGCCTTAAAAGAGGTAACTCTGAGTTAAGAGACCGCCTTAATGTCTACGCACATAGCATCCCAAACCCTTAAACACCAATGTCATAACATCACGTCTCCTACCATCATCTGTAAATAATCCAGAAGGCTCTATTAACGAGGGAACAACAATAACAGCCTTTCGGATAATGCAGTTCTCAGATCCGTGACGAGAACGTAACAGATATTTTTATGTAGCGAGAGCAATGCTATAGCAGTATAATAGCTAGAGCACAAATGGACCATGCTCTTAGAATACCAGGGCTATATATTATTAGCATAATGCTGTTAAATGGTATGGTATGATATGGTAAGTTAACCCGGCAATCCTTTGTACGGGTAACGAGTAAATACTTGAAATTGTAAATATAGCTAAGATCTGGTTGACAATGCAATACATATTAAGTCACTTTCTTGTTTATGTGTGTTGTTGTAAAGAATGTTACGAAATAGGTAGTTGTTTGCGTGATAGAGCCATGCTGCAGTTATATTAGTAGTACAGTTGTAGCACGAATGGTTCGGCTCGACCGGGGAGGGACCACGCTCTCACAGAATACCAGCGTCTATAAGTAGCTTAATGCTTCTGTGTTTCGTATGGTGAGTGTAGAGAGCCGGAGACCCTTTTTACTGTGAAAGAGGCATTCCACCGAAGTCCTCACGGGTGACAACGCATCTGCATTTTTTTTTTTTTTTTTTATAGAAGAGGGGGCAAACGAGCATGCGGCTCACCTGATGTTAAGTGACTACCGCCGCCCATGATCAACCGCAACACCAGGAGAATTGCGGGTGCGTTGCCGGCCCTTTAGAAAGGAGTAAGCTCTTTTCTTGAAGGTCCCCAGGTCGTATCGGTCCGGAAAAATCGCCGATGATAAACTATTCCACAGAGAGGTTGTACGTGGAAGAAAACTCCTTGTGAAACGTACAGTGGTGGACCGCCAAGCATCCAGATGGTGTGGATGGTATCGGGACGTTTGCCGTGTCGTGCGTTCACGAAATTTGGCGGCTGGGATTAATCCGAACAATTCCTCAGAGCACTCCCCGTGATAGATGCGATAAAATACGCAAAGAGATGCAACATCTTGATTCGTAATCGAGGATAGATGTAGATGTCTATGGGCCGCAGCAACCACTTACCATCAGGTGGGCTGTGTGCTCGTTTGTCACCCTATCCTATAAAAAAAAATACTGGCAGATGGTCAGCAACTAAAAAATCGTTCGAGCCGTTTTCGAGCTTAAACGAAACTAACATACAACAATTAACTTTTATATATAGATTAGTAGTTAAATTTTATCAGAGCTTCCAAAGCATGTATATGAATCTAACAGGACATAATAAACATTTGTGTCATTTTCCATTAGGACTATCGATGTGTATGTATTGGTCGTACACACATAGAAAATACGAAATTATCGTATATGTTGAATGTTAATTACATTTTGTTTGCGCCTTTCCTTCCAAGAACACAATAGACAGATACACAGTTACTACCAGACGGCGTCTATTTCAAGAAGTCTTCCAACTGTAATGCAGACCGTCTAACTGGACTAGTCGTCGGATAATCGAATTTATCCGTCTTGTCACGGACTCGAGCACTTTGTAAACGCATTCGTTACGCATACAGGAGTCGAAAATCTATAATAGTGTAAGTTAATTCTACAAAGTAAAGTACTGCAACGTACGCACACATGGACTGGGCGTGTCGCCGTGCACCAATGCCCTCTCACCATTGTTTATCCCACGATTAAAACCAATTCAAATACTAACTCGCACTCGAAAATTAAGTTTGAGTGGTGCTACAGGACCCTTTGTTTTAGGCACAATACAAGCACTTGATTTGCACAACGAAAACTACTAACTTGAGAACTTGGTTTAAGTAAATTAAATAACACAAATCTATTTAGTATTTATGTTCACAACATCGTGTCAGATTCCCGTCCCATCGGACTATGAGAGTGAAGGAATTGAGAGTGCACCTTTACTTACAAAGGCACTTGTACACTATAATCCTGTTCTGCGTAGAGAAATTCGGTCACGTTCGGAATTCGGTGTGGAGGACATTATTATCATAGATGGGCCGAATATTCGTTTCATATTCGGTATTCAGCAGGTTTACCGAATAATCGCATTCGGCCAATATTCGGCTAAATCACCGAATATTCGTTAAAGTGGTACTCAAAGTGTCCACCATATTGAAATGTACGAATTGATTAATACCATGTCTTCCATAATTTTACTGTCAAAAGAATAACACAACGAAATAGTTTTTTTCTTATAAAAATAGTCAAAACATAAGCATGTGCCGGCAATTTGCTCGGTACTAGATGATAAGTGAGGGGAAGGGTGCGGCGCTTATCCCGCGCGCTTTACGGTAACAAGTTTCGACATAAATTGGTTTGGTACCGTGGTGATCTTGCCGAATAATTTTTGGCCGAATATTCGGTTCAGTAAAAGTTTTACCGAACTTTCGGCCGAATATTCGTATTCGGTGAAATGCGTACTCGGCCTATTGCTAACTATTATTATGTAAATAAACGTACGTTCGTATGTAACTAATATGTCAGTATGATTTTAATAAAAGACATACTCATGTACAAAACGTGTATTGAAGTCAAAGGACTTATTTAATAATGAACCGTAATGATGATATACCTAGGGCAATACATCCGATTAATAGAAATTTGGTTGAGGAATATTTTCTTTTCTCTTGAATGTAGGAATAGAATCCGGTTAATTAATACATTGCTACCTATTTTTGCGGTAGGGCAGCAATAGATCCTCAGTTGTTTAAGAAGAGAATGGAGGGCCGTAACAATTAGCCTTTTATTACAGATTATGAGGCATCCGTCTTAGTCCACATATAAGTATAAAATTAAAAAAAATACATTCGTAGAATATTACGAACAGTGAGAATAAAAAACAAAAACAAATTCACAGAATATTGAAGCTCACTACACATTTCAACGTTGCTATTGTCTAAAGTCCGTAGTTGCCGTGGTTAAATGTAGAGTTCACTAAGCGTGGATTAAAAAGTAGGGCTATGAAGCGGTTTTGTATGAGCACTTCAGGCTGCGCCGGCGCAGACGACAGCTGACGGCGAGCTGTTGTGAGAGCCGCGGATTTTTTAGTAATTAACAGATCTATTGTTCTCTTATTAGTGTCGTGTATGGGGATAGCTATCTCACAAAATTTCTCTTTTCATTTTTATAAATAGCTCGTTTGCTATTAAGCGCATGCGTTAATTGATATTTTAATACAGGCTAAATCACTGTTTGGCTTTAAAATTACATATTTTGTGTACACATATATATATATATATATATATATATATATATATATATATATATGTATATATATATATATGTATGTATATATATATAATATTAAGTACTAATTAGTATATAATTTACTCTACTGTAATATCTACTATAATAATATTCTAGTTGTAGCATGAAGGGGTTGGCTCAAGCAGGGATCGACCACACTCTCACAAAATATCAGCGAATTTCCTATGGTGAGTGTAGAGAAACGGAGAACCTTTTCACTGTAAACATATATTCATCATTAAGCATTCCATCTTAGTCCTCAGGGTGACAATGTATCTGTATTTTGATTTTTATACGAGGATAGATGTAATATCTGTGGGCTAGAACATTAATTTACTTAGTTATTCTATAAAAATGTATGTACCTACTGCATGCAAGAATCGTAGGACAATTACAAATCAAGACCATTTGGCAATTTCTAGATGACAACTATGTGTCTTGAAGTGAACAAGCATATCAGTGTGTTTTTCTTCGCGTATTGTATATTGAATTTATGTTAAATATCTTTATATAAATTTTTACCATTTCAGGGAATCATGTCATTGCTTTAAACGTTACAAGATTCAATAGATGAAATTGTATAAAATATTTTTACATTTTAACGGAAGCAGATAATGAAAAAAAATAATTTCTGCCACTGAACCATTTCAGGATTCTCAAATATATTTCATGTTGCTAGCACATAAAAAGGAAGCTTATAATCATACCCACCAAACAATATTTACGCATGCTTTATCGTCAATCAATAATTAATATCTTGAGGCTGGATGGTTCAGACGCTCCCGAATTTCGCCAAGAATGATGAGAAGATCGCGTTCGCGTAATCGGACCGACAAAAAATAAAAAATGAAGCAAATACGAAATACACCATTACTTGAACTCAGAAAACTATGGAGATGATTACCAGTAAAATTATGAAAACTGTTATACAAATTGTGAGTAGTTTTGAAGTAATTCTGTTATAATTGTTGCATAAATTTTGGAATTACTAGTGAGCAGGGGTAAGAAGAGGGGGAATATTTCCTGCCTTCCTTTTGTTCCCAGTCTGTGTCGGTACCGTTGCGTTATAGTTTTAAAGTGAAAGGGCCAGTATCATAACTGTGTTCTTGAAGTGATCGTGATCTACAGTTTCTGTGTCACTTTAATATTTCTGATTTACGAGTATTAAAAATAAAAAAATAAAAAATATTTTAAAGGCATTTTCTCTCGATCGAATGCAACCAACACTTAGTTTTTAACATGTAAACAATATTCAAATTCAGACAATAATTTACAAGCATTAGACATCAAGAATTGATAAGCTTATTTGGCATATTAGACGACTTCGTGGCGTAGTGGCTTAGCAATGAGTGGCTGCGCTGTGGGTCGCGGGTTCGTATCCCGCACGGAACAAGTATTTGTATGGCCTACAAATAATTGTTCCGGGTCTGGATGTTTGTCCTTGTGCAATTTATATTTGTAAACTGCCCCCACGATACATGAGAAAATCCTAGTGAAGGGGTAACGTTTTTTTGAAAAAAAAATTGGCGCTGTTAAAACCTGATTTGATTTTTATATCTTTCTTTAATGTTTAAAATAGAAATGTGAATTCGGTAAATTTTTGAGATCAAAATCAATAAAAACATATTTTAGAAACTAGAACTTGGGAAACAAAAATTTAAGATAAAACAAATTTATTTTCATGAAAACATCTTACCCAAAATTAAATAACTTTATTAATTATTTGTTATCTATGAATGTTTGCATAAATTAAATAAATTTTTTTAGTTATTTCTTAATTTAATTTGTGTAATTGTATCCGTACTTTTACTTTGTCCTTTTTACTTTCGTATAGTAACCACTCTCTAGTGACAGTTCAATAGACATTTCACTATAGAATCAAATAGAAATAGACAGTTCAGTATAAGTGTCAATAAATAATTAACGTCTCCAAGACACCTCTGTGCTCCGTATCGCATTGCGTATGCAGGGCGCGGTCTCCCGCGGCCACGTCAGCTATTTGCTCGTGACCAGAGGGCTAAGCCATTCAAGGCTAAGGCGCGGGGGCCAGTTTTTGGCAGTTGCCGACTTGATCCGCCACTTGGTCACCACTACACTCGCAGCTTTAGGCACATCGTCTTACATCACGCGTTCAATGCAAAGATCGGAGGTGATCAATGAATATTAGCTGTCTCTAATTATATAAGCGATTTTCAATTAGTAACAAACAAAACCCTCGAACTAACTTATTTATTTTTTGATATTTTTTAACGTGGCTTAAACCACGCTGCAGTATTATGGTTTCAGCATGAATCGGTCGGCTTAACCGGGGAAATACATTTTTTTTAAAGAATATTAACAATGCTATAAACATTACTAATATTCCCCTTCTTAAATTGCTTGTGTTACGAGTGGTTTACGCCAGTAGTCGAATGGCGGATTCGAACCCACGACCTTTTTGAGTTCGCGGTCCGCGCCCTGCCATTAGGCTACTGTCGCTTATAAACATTGCTCGCATAGAAAAGGTACCAAAGTGAAATAGCAAAAGCTGTGTATTGTATGATGTTTGATATGAAACGTAGCAACTTCGGTTCCATTTTCATTGGAAAGGAGGCTTTCCTTTCCAATGAAAATGGAATTAATTAATTAATTCTCAGGGTTGACAGCTCACAGCTATATCTGTAACTCATAGGGCCCGTTTACCATGGCTCCTTTGTTATCCTTATTTCTATTTTAAGAATTTGTTAAATAAGTTTTTATCTCATTTGCCAAATAGTTTTCTGTAGGACAAAAATTTTAACAGGATGTGAGTACTTATATAATTATGTATTTATGTATATTTTTATCGAAACGTTATTAGACAGACAGACATCAAAATGATAATCAAGCGATACGTAATATATTTTAATTCTCATTTCTAGATTTTTAAGAATTTCCATAAACACGTTTAATTTTCCAAACTTAATTTATTTTTTATCTAATGGCTGATATTTTATTTGAAATTTATTGAGAAATCAACATGATTTATTTATATATGTATCAGATACTTTAAGATATGTTTTAACAGAGCATGCAAGCTTAGATACTAATTCTCACTCGTCCATTATTAATTGCGCTCCTCAGGTGCGAAGATTATCCTTTTTAAGTTACCGCAAAGCTTGAAACATGCATTTCCACTCGCGCCTCTAGTCTTCATCTTAATATATACGACTATGAATTTAAACAGATTAATTCATAATCTTAACTAAGTAAATACAAACGAGTTGTAACTTAGGGGTTAAAGTAAGTTACTTCCCTAAATTTCATCATCATCTTGTCTTTCATCTTCTTCTTTATCAGCACGTAGCAGCCCACGACTAGACATGGCCCTTTTCTATTAAATTCCACAATGTTCTACGTCACAGGTCTGAATATTTTACGTACCGATGTACGTAGTCGCCTTTTAGACATCCAAATGCAACTAACGTATACATTTTTAACATCCTTAAATCGCTAAAAGTAAATTTCCAGCAACCCGACTTTGATATTTTTTATAGAATAATGGTACACAGTCCGCTGAATGGTAAGTAGATGCCTATAGGATTTACACTTATTCACAACTAAGAATCAAAATACAGATGCGTTGTCAGCCCTGAGGACTGAGATTGTATGCCTCGTTTCCAGTAAATAGGGTCGGCGGTTCTCTACACTCACGATACGAAACACAGCAACATTAAGCTGCTATTTTACGCTGGTATTCTGTGACAGCGTGGTACTAACCCGCTCGAGCCGGCCCATTCGTGCTACTACCATACTATAGCTGCCACATGGCTCTACCACGTAAAAATGTAATTTAAAAGCTGAGAAAGAAAAATCGATCAAAATCGATCAGATACAAAATCATGACTCTTAAATTTGAAAGAAAGAAAGAAAATATTTATTTCGCGACAAACACAACGCCACGTGGTACACAATTATTTTCTTATTTTTAAGGTTTACTAAAGGTATTAAAATAATAATAAATTAAAGACGTTGCCGAACGTGACGAAAAGGGGTCGCTCTTCGCGTTTGGCGTGGCGAACCACAAACGCTGTTTTTCGCAGGTCCGTACCTAATGTTTTAACATACATACAACTAATTTAATATTATGATTAAAACTACTTTTACGGATTTTATAGCGTTTATTTTTACTTTTAATTACTTTTATTTTTAATTCCCGACGTTTCGGGCGCTTTCCAGCACCCATGGTCACGGGGGACTGGGATGACTGAGGTCCCGATGTCATTGTTAAACCCGGAATTTTAATGATGTGTAGTGTTCGCGTAAATATAAGAAATCATTAATTTAATATTAAATTAAAAACAAGGAGGATCATCAGCACCATGCTTAATCACAGTCTATTTTACTTAAAATATTTCCACTATTGTAGCACACGCTCTGGAAAATGTTAGCACACAAAGTATGCCATTGAAATTTGGTTTATCAACTACAACGGCGAAACTCACAACAAATAAGTTTCATAACAACAGACATACAAATAAGTTTTACGAGCACACTGAAACTTAATAAATAGATTTCGAGAGGATTAAGTAATAAGAATTTAGTTTCAAATGATTTCAAAATGGCTAGACATCGAGAAAGTTAATTAAATGTTTGAATGGGTTTTGGAAGGCCGGCCTCACAGCCGTTCCCGCCAATAATTGCGTGGCTGACGCGCGCACAGATTATCACAAGCAATTGCGTTCGATAACACATGCGCACGAACACGTCATTAAATTTATACTTTTTTTCGTCAGAATCTGCATAATGAGGGGAGCAAAAAGAGGTAATCGCTAGATTGCTCGTCGCCCTGGAGAAAGGCGAGCAGTTTGGAGTGCATTTGAATTTTCAAGAATTGATGCATATTTAGAGCGTTCGCTCAAAATTGATATAAATCAAAAAGTATGGAACAAGCGTACTTTCATATTATTTTTTATTTTCCTTGCTGTTCTTATATTTTTTATATATTAAGTTATGAAGCAAAAGCAAATTACATAAAGTTTATTTTTGAGTAAATTGTTTATAAATTATTTCTTCTTATCTAAGATATTTTAGTAAACTGCCTTATTACAAACATGATTTCCTCATAGTCTCAGTTATAAACTAAATTTTAATAATAGTTTTTCAAACTAAAGAAGCCCTTCATGGCTGATTTACACGTAATAAGGAGTCAAGTAATTAACTTTTAAATTAATATTAAGCGACTCAATGTTAAGTTAGCGTTTATACGTTTTCAACACTTAATATTTGTTAAGCTCTTTAGTTTGTTCGAGATGGTAAACCAACAGCACACTCCTGTCACAAATTCAGCAACTTAATTCGTAATAAGATTTTAGACGTAATAAAGGATGAAATGGTCAGTGAGGCCGAGGCAAAATACTGCCCAAGTAGCACACAAGCGGTACAACCAAGCGCTACAGAAGCCGCTTAACAGGTATATTTAACGGCTTTACCTTCATAAATAAGCGCTACAGTAGCGATAGAGAACTTTCAATTCACTTCTATGTACTAAAAGGGCTCACTTTACACGGGCTTTTACAGTAGGGGTACGACAGCGGCACGGCGGAAATGTGATTGTTGGAGCTAGAAGATATACAAGAAGGTCTTGTGCTACCTTTATACTTAGAATTTGAACATGATTGCGACACGACTGTGACTTGTAACTAAATCTTAAAGCATTCTTAAAGGTATTTTTATAGTAATAATTGTACATAGTTACAGAACGCAAATGACAAATATTATGCCAAATTGATCGTGTTTTGTTATGGGGTAAATATAAAAAAGGAAGATATAATGATTGATTTTCACTTATTTACGTAGAACATTAGGCTAAATCTTTCATGCACCCGCGAAACCTGTGAAATTTGCTGTAATTTATTTTATTAAAATGCATTAAAAATTTAAGGTTGATATTGCATTTTTTTAAATTGAGTTATTGGAACTTGTGATGATTTTATAAGGGCATGAAATTCAAAATCGTTTATTTATTGTGAAAAGTATGCTCTCTAACATAAGAAAACTAATTGTTTTATTGACAAATACATAATTCATTAAATACTGCCACGTAATAGTAACTTTTTATAAAAACCTTAGACGTCTACTATATTCATTATAACGATTTTAGAAATAGTACAGCGCCAGTGATAATTATTTTAGAGGTTTTACGTCATTTTTACTAATTTTGATGTACAAAAGCACATAAGAACCTTTTTACTATCGAAAAATTTTAGGGTCCGTTTGTAATTTGAATTAATTTTATTACGACACACGCAAGACAATATAATTAATAATTCTTGAAACTAGTAAAGGTCTTGTACAGACTTTACTATATTAATGGTAATACAGAATAGATTAAAAACTCTTATAGCCGTATAAAATATCTTTAGCATGCCTAATTCAGGTAGTGGCTGTATTTACACCTTATATTTAACAAATATACCGCTTTTGGTGCTTCTGTCAAGCTACAACTCCACAATACGGTAAAAATGCTATTAAGATTCTCATATATCTATTTTAAAATTAGGACTATTTAGTATTATCTAGAGTGCTATATGCAATACTTATAAGTCAATTGAAAAGCTTTTATCTTCCTAATTCCTCTTTTAGGTGTGATAGTGTTAGTAAGTATATTTATAACTCGACTTTATATCCAACGCCTGTACAAAAGCTCTACAAACCCTTTTTTATCTCCAACGTCATTATCGTCACTACTAAACGGCTACTTTATCACTGCTTTTAAAGAGATATGAGAGTCTGTGATATACATCTTAAGAAAGATACAAACTTCCTTAAACAGTTGTTATACAGCAAGATATGAATACAGTGTCTCCTTATATTGTTTGTGTGCTACTCGGGTGGTTGTGAGAAGGCGAATATGGCGCTACTACTATAAACTAACAGTAAGATTAATCCTTTAATTACTTTTGTCTAAATCAAAACAAAATCTACAAACATATGAACTCCGAACGTCCGAAGCTCCGCCAACCTTATGCATTTTACTAAATCATAAAATTACAGCCAATATATGT
This sequence comes from Parnassius smintheus behrii, assembly GCA_036936625.1. Classification (NCBI taxonomy): domain Eukaryota; kingdom Metazoa; phylum Arthropoda; class Insecta; order Lepidoptera; family Papilionidae; genus Parnassius; species Parnassius smintheus. The sequence goes on along the minus strand of JAUPFT010000002.1, from coordinate 19,135,303 downwards.
CCCACTGCTGGGCACAGGCCTACCCTCATTTCTGAGAGGGATTTTAGGGCAAAGAAGTGTCCGCCGCAAATCGTCGAAGACCGAGTTCTTTTTGATCAGCTCGATTCACTGGCACTGCGTAGGGATGTTGCACCCCTCTGCGTTTTCTATCGCATCTACCATTACCGATTACCGATTAGTTCCAGCCGCCAAATTTCATGAACGCACATCGCGTCAAAATTCACGATACCATCCTCACCATCTGGATGATTGGCCGTCCACTACTGTTCGTTTTATGAGGAGTTTTCTTTCTCGTATAACTTCTCTGTGGAATTGTTTACCACTGGCGACTTTTCCGGACCGATACGACTTAAGGACGTTCAAGAAAAGAGCTTACTCGTTTCTAAAAGGCCGGCAACGCACCTGCAATTGCCCTGGTGTTGCAGTTGTTCATGGGCGGCAGTAGTCACTTACCATCAGGTGAGCCGCATGCTTGTTTGCCTCTCTTCTATAAAAAAAAACATCTCTCTAGATGGACTGAAGACCTGGTAAAACACACAGAAAGTGGCTTTCCTTGGGGATGCCTAATTTCAGCGGAGGACTTGCTAAGGGCCGAAATGATGATAATGATGGTGATATACAAACGGTGGTAAGTTTCATTAAGATTATCATCTAAATGAAAAGGGGTTATTTTCTTTATAAACCTGAACACCCGAAATGTTTCAGCCCACCCGTGAGCTAATAAAAGGCGGACAAAATTGACTTGTACTCGTTCCTTATTCAACTCCTTATGAAGATAAGGACCGCGACATAAAAAGCCAGTAAAACTGTGTAGTGATATCGATGACAAAGTTCAAGTTTTCGATAAATCAAATGAAATGACAAAGGCAGTGCAAACTGCGCGTGAAATGTTATCGTAAATATAACACCGTTCGCAATCTTCGAGGTTAATTATTCTCAGTGGTTTTATAAAGAAGTGCCACTGATGTCCATGAGAAATTTGCCTTGTAACAGGATCGGGGGTGATGTAAAAAAGTTGCGCGCGTGTCGTCGGCCGTCCGGCAAGTAGCCAGTAAATTATGGTTAGTTTTTGGCCGCGTCCGCGCAATGTGGCCTCGCGGCTTTTCGACGGCCCCCCGCAACCCCTTGCCCACCTTGCCCGGTCACAGACCCCGTCACACCGTCAATCTCCACTACTTATCCGTCCGCACCGATACCTTATATTAATCATTTTTCTTCCAAAAACGAAACGCTATAAAGATCCTATCTCGCCAGCCGGGAGCACCGTCGGCCGCTTTCGTAACTTCAGAATTGACAAAGCGATATCGCAACCGATATTTATTGAAGTATGCATTGTCGACTGTGCATTGGTTCATTATGCTGCCAAAATTAATCTCGAGGGTTTAGCTGCGTCACAAAGGCGGCGTGCCGGTGCGTACGGTGGCTATTACGGACACTATTTTATAATTACCTTTTTAAATAGTTTTTTTTCGATCGGGCTACATATTAAAACGTCAATGTAAATAACTTGTTAGCCGCAATCTCATTTCTGAGCGATTGGATATTACAATAGTGTACGTGATTTGAGAAAGGTAACGGTGTCGCCGCTTTATCCGCGAGATGGAGCCTATTACAGAACGCGGCGCGAGCGCAGCGCGTGCTGACTAGTCGTAGCACTCCGCCGTGCCTCTATGCATTTGTTGGACCCTCAATAAAAACTGACTCTCCTTCGCACACACGAACTCAATTAATTTTGCCTCTTTGCATTTCACATAGTTTATAACGCAAATTACGGATGCGAAGTGGAACCTCTGTCAACAATGAAAATCCTACCAAATATCTTTGAGTTAATCAACTCATGAACAACAAAGGCAAGAGTCTACGTCATGTCGCTCGAGCCGAAACACAAAAAACAGGATGATGCTTGAAACCCAAGGAAAAAAATATCAGCGTCAGTTAAGGTTCGATTATAACATCACAAAGAAAAGAGACACGTGACGCGTAATAAGGTTTGAACCCAATCATTGTGTCCGAACCCAACGCAAATTGAACCACGGAATATTTCACCAGCCACACCCCGAAGGTGTGTAATTGCACGGTTTGATCTATCCACTTTAAACTCCGAATAGTTTTTGTCGCAACTAAACGTAGCACGCGCCCGCTTTCTACGTACCTACCTATCTAGAGATGTAATTTATGTTCAACGCTTTTTTTTATCTCTACTTCATCTTCATGTTGTCTATGATAGGTACTGACGAACAGAGCTATAAACTTTAACGGTATTTGAAAAATTTTTTAAATACAACTGTAAAAATTATCAATCAATACACATAATATCGTAATTAATTCATTCATTTATCACTAAATTTAAATGATAATCTATGAAATGGAACTGGAAAAAACTAAACAATATGTTTACTAAAATAAAATTTTATGGACTAATCGAAGTATTGGTATTATGCACTTTTGCCATTTTACTATAAATAGAAATCCTGATAACTGCCTCATTCCAGTTCAAACTATTCACCTGCAAACATTTATTTGAGTTCTGTAAAAAAATGAAAATCTGTTGGAGCAAGGTCTGACACCTCGCCATCGAGGGTACATGACGCTGAATTGCCAATCGAAGCTCTTGCATTTTTATGCAATCCGTCGTTAAATAAGTAGAGCGTTGTCATACAAAAAGTAGTGTACAAGGAAAAGTCTCTCGTCAAGAGGATTTATTAGTACGGCAGCCATAACATAGCTTCAGGTGGCTCCATCACGTTACAAATAAAAAGAGTAGAGATCCGAAATAGCTCGCATGCATGATAACGAGCTGGTCCACCATTACATCGTTTGAAAATTTTGAAACAAGTCTCTTTAATTGTGTCGGATAACAAGAAGCTGTAATGAATTAATCTGTGCCGGAATAGTCAACCATGCTGTCAGCGTCTTCCTCATAACAATTTGAAAGTTAAAAACTGTTGGCAACGCGCTTGCTGAGTGTACAACTATGACAAATATGTAATCAATGGAGAGGCATGGACATAGCAATGGACATAGTCCAGCAGTGGAATTTGATAGGTTGGATTGGGATACATGTATAGATTTTTCGGATGATGGATTGAATTGGATGATTCAACCAATTAAAGCAAGCCTTGACGTGAGCTTACTGCTATCTTCATTAAGTTGGGTGCTTACTACCTAATTTTTTGTTAATCATTCATTTTCAAGGCTGCTTATTCTTGCATTGTTTGAAATACATTCGCTTCCACTGTACCCACAAACTAATCAGATTTTTTTAATTTAGTTCTTATCGACGGGTCTAGAAAACCAAAAATCCAAGTGATCAAACAAAACACGTTGAAAACATTTAATTGCGGTACATGTTCCATAGGTACAAGTCGTCGATATTGCGTAGCATTAGCGCGACAGAACTCATGTTTGTTAACCAAAATTAACAATTTATTACACACAGAACTTTTGGATTTACGTTCTTCGCTAATCAAATTAAAACATACTTTAAAGGCGGATATATATATGAAATAATTAAACTATATCCTTATTAATATAGATGTGATTAAACATCCTTGGCATGATTGCAAATTACAAAAAATCTCAATGTAGAATTAAGGATCATCATTAATATATTATAATAAGACAATTTTATGACAGCTATATTTTATCAGTTATCAATTAAATTGCTGACCTACATTGTAACAAGAATTCAAAACGAGGTAATATCGCGAAGGTTTTTCCGTTATGCCCGGCAGCTACCAGACGCGTATCAGCAAAAGGTAATACAAGTTATCGCGGAAAACAATAATCCGAGATAATGGATTAAGTCACAGGCGTATATTTATAAACACCGCTATCGGTATTATTAGTAAAAGTCAAAATCGAATTATACTTGATATTATCTTGGACACGGATTATTCGCCGGTAGCTATTTTAGATAACAATAATTTTGTTTGCGCTCTGATTTATTTTTCGTTCAAAACAATTTCATGCAGTAATATGCGCGCACGTTTAGAATAGGGCTGCCAACAAACATTTTGCTTCACATTGCGCAATTACTTCGAAGGTGATGTGTATTATGTGCAATTAATCATACTAAAATTAATTTTTTTAATAAATATTTATTTGTATATAAACTGTGTTAAGGTTATTTTCTGGCAATTTTTAAATTACTGCATTTTTTTTAAATAATCTTAAAGTGATGGCGTATAATGACGGTGTCCTGATAGGGTAATCCAACTTTTTAAAAGTAATTAATGTTTTCAATTAATCGAATCCTAATATTGTCCTGCGCTCATAAATTTATCGGTTATTTTTATATTCTACGACTATGTTATTATCAGTTTTACGGTAAGTGAATCCCTAAATAATGAAGTGTCGCGTAATATATTAACTACATAAAATTTGAAAATTTAAAAAAATTCTTTACCATTTTTATTGAACAAAGTATATATCACTGTATCGGTTTCGATCAACTGTTAATTTAAGTGTTAAAACATTTTATTGGTTATAATCCTACTGTAAATCTACAAAAATAAACTTGTAGAGTTCTAAGTAGTTAATACTGCATCGCAATCTATTTAAATTGATTGCTATTTCAAAGACACAAATATTTATCGTTCCGTTTAACAAACGAGCATAAAATGTCTATATAAGAACGATGGAAAATATTCACAGTACTCTCTTATGTGCTCGCTGCATACAGACTCATAGTAAACTTTCGAATATTTTTTATATAATTGAGGAAATAATATCTGTTTCATTTACAAAGTTTAGAGTAACGCCCCCCCCCATCCCTCAAAGATTGCTCTCAATTTTCAGAGGATTTTAAACCTTAGCCCGCGCAATCAGTGCGTGCAAGCATTTTGCATACCTTAAAATAAATAATTTTCATTTCTAAGACATAAAGTTCTACATGATGTCTTCCTACACCACCGCAACTTGGTCACTTGACCCAGTTCGATTCTCGTTGATATCACTAAAATATCGAAAGTTTTTAATTTTAGCAAATGACCGCATACAATTTTGTAAGGACAATAATTTACTTGAAGTTTATTCGATCTTGTGGTTTTTTTATCTTGCAACAATAACCACAACTGGCGCTGTTATATTTTTGCAATCAAACGTGTTACGTTTCATTTTAAAAAATCTAGTTTTATAATGATAATTGAATACACTTTGTAATAAAGTATTCGCAACGGCTAGGAGTCAAACTTACTTGTTAATCGTAAGATGTATAAAATGAAAACACTAGAAACTTTCTCTTTTTCTGGTGATAAGTTGTTATGTAGTTAACAAAAGTCTTGTAGATACCCACGACTGAAACCGAAAGAAATTGACAACTCTTTCTACTATCTGCTGACTTATATTCATAGTGAGCATGCCAAACCTATTTGAAACGGCAGCTAAGGTGCTATTCGCCATGCGAATTCTTCGTTACACGCCTTAGCATTGCTATAAGTGAGATTAAAGCCAAAAAGCAGGATTGGGCGGTAAATTTACAATTGCACGACAAGAGCTAATTACCGTGACCATAAAACCCGCAATACTCGAAACATCAAGAAGATATCAATCGTGAAGAAATCCGTAAAATTCTGAGTCATTCAATGTGTAGTATTCACGTGAACGAAAGAAAGAAAATAATTAAGCCTATTAGCGATGGAAAATTAAAAAGAAAACGTAAATCAAAATATAATAGACTCGTAACAAAAGCAATATGCGTCTAAATGCATATTATTAAAATTATTTATTCTAATTTAGGTATTTATTGTGTTTACGTATTTGATTAATTCCTCCTTTGATTAAAAATATATTTAATTTCACTTAATTTAAGGTCCAACTTGGAATGCGTCGGCACATACGTCAGCATTCCATTCATTCTAATGCGACATTTTTACAAAGCGTTATCGTTACCCAGGTGTAGATTATCGACCAACTCATCACTATTTATATTGGAATAAGATTGAATACGTCAACATAATTAGTTTTAAATTATGCCCTTGAATACTCAGTCATATAAAAGCAGTTATAGGCCAGTGTTGGGATATATATTAACCCGCTGTAATGACCGTAATTATGAAACAACTAAATTAGCCGTGGTTTAAAAACGCGACGTTCTTAATCTAAGTACTAATAGAGATAATTTGGCACTTTGCTAAACGTTTTAACGGAATTTCATAATAATTAATGATCATTTGATTTGAATTCCAAACTTTTTACTAATGTAATGATAACGATAATTTCGTAATAGTCCGTTTGTAGATTAGGAAAATACTCAATGCAATGGTAGAGTGTAAATATAATTGTTACAAAATATTTTACAAACAAAATGTTGTTTTTGAACTCAATGCTTTTGCTTTCCAACGGCACTGCTTTGCTAATACCTTTTTTCCTACATTTTTATTTAAAATGCAATAAAGACCAATAATAATTATTTCTTATATAAAAGTAATTCTGAAAAACGAGCACCCAGATGGTAAGTGGATGCTGGAAACACGATAGCATCATGCTTCTGTTTTGTGATAGTGTGATCATCTTAGAGAGGCTGTACCAAAATATGTACCAACATAAATAAAAAAGAAATAATGAATAAACTATAAAATTCTACATACAAACAATCAAACGATATCACACGTGCTTTTTCAAAGATTAATATTAAAATAACCAACAAAATATTCGATTTATATCATCGTACAATATGACCCTTAAGACACATCTTAAATATTTTCGTATATTACAATCACATATTAATACATTTTTTTCAGTCTTTTATCCACGATAACAGTAGTCACTGTCTTGCGGCAATTTCGTTGTAGTCGTAGCTACCGTATGGCGATATATTATGTCCTTAATTACTTAATATTAATTCATTTTTGGTCACACATCACTGATTTTATTTTTCTTCGCATTGTTTTGACAGAATACAAAATAAAAAGCTACTCTGTGTACTCTAGTGAAATTAAAAAAAAAAAGTAAATAATATATCTGGCCACATCACCGTTCACTCGAGAAAAAAAATTAAAAGACGTCTGCGTTAAATACGAGTATTTTATTTTTAATTTTGCGCCACCTATATTATAGATAGCAACTTTTCTAGCAAGAATTTGTCTTCGGGAGCATCGTAATAAATTTAAAAAAACCGGTTACAATCAGCAGCAAAGTCAATTTATAATAAACGACAAAATAAGCCTACTGCCTACATAATAAGCTACTGTATTAGTAGTACAGTAGCTCATCATGTAGGCAGTAGGCTAACTACTGCAGCCGATGTCAACACCACAACCATCATCAAAAAAGAAAGCTGTGGTGGGTTTTGACCCTTGAAGACCAAAATGGTATGCCTCACCACCTTATCATTATGCTGGCTTTAATAGGTACTCTTCACACCGCACTTATTAATGTTGCTCGTGGAGGAATGTTTAGATGGTTGACGTGAAGTGAGTGACGTCCTGGTAAGACATGCAGAAAGTAGACAGATTCAGGTGGAACAGTGACTCAGGACCGTGCTGAACATGGGCCTCCTCCAAAGAATGCCACAATATTCTTTGGGAGAGGCCTATTTTCAGCAGTGGACTTGTGAAAGCCTGCAATGATTATGATGATAATACCGTAATACTGTTGGCTGTACATAAAGCGATTGGTTGGTCGCTGTAAAAATAAGATTAAAAGGCTCATAATCTGCTCAGGTCGACTTTTGGCTGAAAGGAGGCCTCATAACTGAATACTTAAATATTCTGGCTGTACACTCTCCTGTAGTCACCTATAGTAGCTCTTCTCTTTTCTTAATTACAATCATACGCTTGCCAACCCTATTCATACCGGTAATAGTAACTACATTAATGTAAATAACCCCATACGTTTGAGGGAGGCCAATGTGACTAAAATGATAATAATCGAAATTCATATATCAATAAGTGTACAACAAAATGTTAATAACATTGTTTTTTTTTATATATAGCGGCTAAATCGGTCTAATTCTTTTAATGTGTACGCTATAAAATATTGTTTAAAAATATTAATATTTCTTGAGTTAATGGAAAACTTAAAGCAGAAAATATATAAGATTATGTGTGTAAGTTAAGTGCACAAGTGTTACAGGGAATCGATGATAGGTATGTGGAGGTGTCCTTGCTGAAATATCGCTTACTATTGTTAGTATTGAAATTATATTAATGCAAGTATAATATGTGTCATTATTTTTATGCAAATAAGCGTTATCAAGATGAACTTGGCCGCTTATTGTCTAGATGAACCAATTAGGTGCGTATTGTCTTACAAAATCGTGAGGATCTCTGCACAATTAATGTCTACATTGGGTGAGCAGTTTATTTTCAAAACTTCATAACACATATATCAATACAAACAATTAATTATTTAATTTTATTTATTAAAACATTAACTTGAAAACAATAATATACATTTTTAAAACTTCAAAAGTCCAATATATGTGAGAAAGAGTATTATTTTAAAAACATATCATGTATTTATGATAATATTTATTGAACTACATAAATACATTAAACATCACATATCCAGAGGACAGTTACACAGAAATAGAACTCAAAAGAACATTTTAATGAAAAACTTGCCTGCGATAAGTCACTCGGCGCTTCTGATTTGACAGTATTCGCGGCCGCCCATGCCTCGGCGAACGTCTCCATAGCACTCTGAAAGTCCATCTTGGTACAAATTCACGACGACATCAACATAACGTAAATTCACTAAAACATGCGCACGGTGCGGCGAAGTCGGACAACAGCCCGCAACACGTTCGCTCTAGCCGGCCGGCGGCACGGTACTGCCGTCGGCCCCGCCCAGCGAACCGCCCGCGTCGAGAAAAACCGATACCACCCGAGCCTTCCCGTTTCAGCGCTTTTCTTTTTTAAGCCGCTATTTTAACGAGTTTCGTTTTTTTTTATTTCTAAAGCCCGGCCCACGGTGGTGGTTGGGCGGACTTTGGATTATTTACACTTATAATTCACAGATTCATTTGACGCGATGCTTAATTTGTTGTACAGATGAAGGATGTTAAGCGTTATCTTGTTATTTGATTACCTGCCTTATTGAGCGCTACGTAATTCTACGTCATTTGGGTTTCATTCACAGTCATATCTCACGTCCGTATTACTAAAAATAATAAATGTAACTCTGTAGTAAATTAGGAAATATAAATTTTAGGACTATAGATTTTGGAGTTAATAGAGTTTTATCGTAGGCATAACTTTGCTATTTAAAAAAAGCTATCAAAGCAACTAATTGCGATATCGTGGCAAAGGAACGAAGCGTGGAGTGGCCACTGAGGAGGCATTTTTATTCATTAAATAAATCACAGTGGCTTCCCAACCGCTCCGGGATGCAGGAAAAAATTGTCACGGCTTCTTATAATTTTGTACGTGGCCGTTTAAGCAATATTACCCCACCTTCCGTTTCTCTATAATTTTTCATAATTTTCCAGAGCTTTATGTTGCTGAATAATTACTGATAATACAGTTTAAAAAATGGCTTGGTTGTAGGAAATAAACGGTTCGTTGTTATGTTCATGATGTTAATCAAAATTTTTACACGTTACCTTAGATATTTATTACAATAAGCATGCAAATTACTATTAACTTTTTTTTAACTTTTTTTATATAGAATAAGGGTGACAAACGAGCACACAATCCACCTGATGGTAAATGGATGCTGTGACCCATAGACATCTACATTTAACCCCGATTAAGAATCAAACCCTCTCAGAACTGAGGGGAGGCCCGTGCCCGGCAGTGGGACGTATATAGGCTGTAACTTTACTTTACTTTAACTTTAAGAATCGAAAACTTTGCTTTGACCTGTCATATCTTGCAAAGTGTGTTCATACATGTGAGTAATTCGAGCTCGAAAATTGCCTCACTCCTTTTTAAATTGTTGATAGTAAATTTGACGCCGATTCGAGATTTACTGGCACCGCGCACTACTAGTACGAGTACTAGTACGAGTTGTGTTATCTCTCGAAAGCTACTCAGCCGAGTAAATGGATTCGTCGGTTGAACTCTCGGTCGAATTAGACATTCTCATCAACAACTTAGAGGGTGGTGTCACCTTACACATGACCTTTGGCAAGTTCATTTTCATGTCAATGAGCATATATACATCACATTGCTATAACGTAGGTAAATTATTACAGGTAGGTAGTGAATTCGGCATTAACGTTGACACTGTACGCTTTCTAGTCCAGTAGCTCGTAGAACCGACAATTGTGGAAAATGTTTTTCGAGTGGCAGTCTTGTACCGATAAGTGAAGTGTAGGGAGGCTCCATAATGACGACCTAGTAAATACAAAAAGAAAGTCTGAGATCAGTAATAGACTTGTGAAAGTCTGTAATGATGATGGTGATAACGATGTTAAACCCTCTTGGAAATGCGATTGAAGAGTTAAAAGTATAATACAAAATAATTGAAATAGCTATAGTAGCCTAATGGTAGAGTGTGAACCAAAAACTCAAAGGTAGTAGGTTCGAATCCGCAATTCAAATACTATCGTGGACCGCTCTTAACACAAATATTTAAAGCTTACCAAGGGAATATTAGTATTGTTAATAGTATAACTAGTATTTTAAAAGATAGTCTCTTGTACCTGAATTTAATAAGTAGTAATAATTCATAGCTTTATTAGGTATATGCTTATTACAGTGGTAGCCGTGCAGTGACGGTGTAAGAATAACCCCCCCCCCATATCATCACGTGAGTGTCGTAAGAGGTGACAGTGGGAAACAAATCAGGAGATGGGCAGCATAGCAGCATTACATCTGAAGATGGATAGCATAAATAAAAAAACTAATAAAGATTAAAAATGAAAAACTGCGGTTGCCAAACCGCTTGCCAAGCGTGGCAACTATGGTAAATATCCTTCCTATGAGACATTCTATGGGGGAGGCCTATGTTCAGCAGTGGACTTTATTACGCTGTGACGGTAACAGTGGTAGGGTCCAACAAGTGACAACACTACAATACGTACGAATTAACTTGAGACTCCGCTGGAATGCGACCCCCTTTCCGACTCCCCGCACCGCGTCCCACGCTGGCCGTGCGCGCTTAGTACCGATAGCATTTTTGTTACGGATACGCGTCTCGACTCTAGTCCGATATTTTTGATAATTGTTTGTTGTTTGGTTTGGACTTTTGTTTGTTTTTGTTATACTTGAACGTTATTTTATCTGTTTGTTGTTAATTGCGTTGTTTTATTGTTAAGTTTGGACGTTGTGTTGTGCCTATATAATGGATAATAAATATTATAATAAATCCTTATTAATATTCCTTACTTCTATTCCTTGATTTTACATAGTTAGTTTGTGCTGTTCCGCTTATCCAAGATTGATTCACTTTCACCCTAAGGTTGCCTGGGAGAGATTACTTTTTAGCAATAATGTCGCCTGTTATGCTTTGTATTTTTATTGTGTACGAATCTGTAACACTTTTTATAGTGCAATAAAGTGTATAATGAATAAATTAATAATATTATAAATGAGAAAGTGTGTATGTTTATTTCTTTGTCCTTCCTTGACGCGTTAACTAAAAATAATATTATATAAAATAAAATAAAATAAAATAGCCTTTTATTCCTCATTTTTTACACTTAGAAAATTTGTTAGAAATTCATTTTTAATAGCTTTAAGTGCATGTATTATTATAAATATTAGACTTACATTCGTACATGCATTACTATAATGTAAGAATTATATTTAATTGGAAATTTCATTACACTGAATAAATTTGTTACAAAAATCAATTTAATAACTTTAAGTACATGAATTATTATAATATTAGAATTTCATTCAATTGGAAATTTCATTTTGCATTTAATTTGCTTTTATTTAGATAATTTAATTTTTATATAAAACAATTTTGACATTTTAGTTTCACAGATTTATATTATTAGTATTTTCTTTTAAATAATATTTTCTTACAATATAGATATTATAATTTTTTTTAAATAGATTCGTAACTATTTTTAGTACTTATTTATTATTTTAAGTATATTTACAATTTTAACTTATTATACCTGTTATTTGAGGACCCCTCTTCGGGTAAAGGCCTCCTCCAGAGCTGCCCATACTTGTCTGTCCTGTGCCTTGTTCATCCAGTTTTTCCCAGCTGTAGCCATCACCTCGTCGACCCATCTCTCTTTTGGCCTGCCTTTTGCACGTGTTCCAGCTGGTCCTTGCCACTCTGTCACCGATTTAGTCCATCTTTGGTCTGAAATGCGTGCTAAATGTCCTGCCCATCGCCATTTCAACCTTTGACCGTATTGGAGAACGTCTATTACTTCTGTTTTGTTCCTTAATTCCTTACTCTGTCTTTCAATTTTATGTTAAGAATTGTCCTTTCCATTCGTCTTTGACATTTTGCGATCTTGTCACTGTTGTGTTTGTTAAATATCCATGTTTGACATCCATAAGTAAGGCAGGGCAGTATACAATAATCTATTATCTTCTTTTTGAGAATAACAGGTAGAGTCGATTTTAGAATCTCCTTGTGGGTCCAGAATTTACCCCAACTTGATATTATTCTCCTTTGGATTTCGTCAACGTGTCTCGTTCTTTTTAATGATATTAATTTACCGAGATACACATATTCTAATGAAGTGTTGTTCACAATTATAGGTATTTGAGCTCTGTTCGTCATTACTTTGGTTTTAATAGTGTTTAGTTGCAGGCCTACATTGTGACTGGCGTTGTTTAGCTCATTTACCATTGAATCTATCTGTTTTGCTGACTCGGAAAATATTACTAGATCATCTGCAAATCTAAGATGGCTGAGGTAATTTCCTTTTATATTTATACCCTTATTTGTCCATTTTAAGCCTTTGATGATATGTTCCAATACTGCTATAAAGATTTTTGGTAAAAGTGGATCTCCCTGTTTCACTCCTCTTTTTATTGGGAAGGCTGGTCCGGTTCGGTCTAATTTGACTCTACTAGTGCTCTCATGGTAGATATGTATCTTAGGATGTTTATGTATTGTTGGGGAATGTTTTGGTTTTCTAGAGCTTTCCAAATACTGTTGTGTGAAATAGAGTCGAAAGCTTTAGCATAGTCGATAAACACCAAAAATAGTGGTTTTCTAAATTCATTATATTTTTCTATTACCTGTTCAACAACGTGAATATGATCGATGGTACAGTATCCTTTACGAAAGCCGGCTTGTTCAATAGGTTGATATTTTTCGATAGCTGGACTCAATCTCTTCTAGGCAAGAAGCAAAAGGCTTGTAAATGGTTGGTAGTAAGCTAATAGGCCTATAATTGCCAACGTCTGTGGGATCTCCTTTCTTGTATAGTAGAATTATATCAGTTGCCAACCAGCTTTTCGGCAGCTTTTGAGTTTCAAGGATTTTGTTGAACAGATATGTAAATGGGGTTGCTAATACCTGTTTGGCTGCTTTAATTGCCTCGTTTGAGATATTGTCAGTCAATATTATATATATTATAAAAAATAAATATTTAAAATAAATAAAAAGGGCAACAGTATATCACTTATTACTTCACCCCTTGCCAGAACATTTTATTTTGTTTTTATTAATAATCTCATGCAAATCTCAAAAATTTCAAATAAAAAATATTACGACGCATTATTTTGCACACCGTACATTGACAATTACGTCATCGGCCCAGGTCTCAAGTTAATTCGTACGAGTTATACAGAGTATAAATTGCCATTCTTTGACCTAATACTTTGTTTATGAAATCAAAATTTATATTAAAATCTTTTTAATTAAAAAATAAATAAACGACTCCGGCAAAAATAAATACAATAACGTTTTACGATACCGCCATATTTTCCTAAAGATTATCGGAGCATAATAACATGAAACAACACCGTTGAGTAGAGAAAGAGAGATCTGTTACAAAGAAAACATTTAAGTAGGGCAATGTAGGTAGCGATTCGAAGCTTTTCATAGACGAACGTTTTTTTTGTCTCTACCGTGGATAAAACAATAGTCCCAGCTACAGCGTTCTTTGAAGTATTAGAACAACGTACTGTTTTTTTAGTGAGAGGCACCAATTTATTACACTAACTTGTTTAGCTTTCTTTGCCACAACAATTATTTTATTTAAGTTATTTCGTTTTAATATGCTTATTTTTTATCTGTATAAAGGTGAGTGACAAACGTAAAGTCTGTAATTATAAATTGTGTGCTGTGTTAAAGTGAATGTTCCGTATTCATTTTATGGCAGTCACGATGCATCGTAAGAATCATCATGCTCTTACAGAATACTTCCGTAAAGTAGTCGAGTAACGTTGCTACCTACGTATGTCTCGTGAGGTGAGTTTGAAGACCCGGAATTGGAGACCCTTTTACTGGTATCGCGGCATTCCGTTTACGTACTATTTTTTTTTAAAGAATGAGGGTGACAAACGAGCACACATTCCACCTAATGGTAAATGGATGCTGTAGCCCATAAACATATACATTTATCCTCCATTAAGAATCAAAATGCAGATGCAAATTCCAGTACAAAGGGTCTACGATTCTCTACGCTCACCATATGTAACACAGCAGTATTAAGCTGCTCTTTAAGCTGGTGTTCTGTGAGAGCGTGGTCCCATGCCAGTTGAGCCGCCGGTGTGCTGTAGTCTAAATGTCTTACATTTGCAATATAATATGTTGGTTTAGTGCCAAAGATAAAAAAAAACAGTTCGGAGGGGCAAAACATAGTCTGTGGAGCCTGCTATTATTACATTTATATTCTGATCCATTAATGTGGCGTTATGTAGACCACTTATTTTATCAATCTTTAAAAAAAATCGAATTAAATATAGCGTAGATCTGTCCAGGCATTGCTCTCTATCGGTTTATAAAGTTTTATCACAATCGCTACATACGCCATGTCGAAGATTCGCCTAAACAGTCAAAAATTTTATAAAATGCTTGTTCACATCGTAATAGCATGCAAATGAATACCTGAGTTTAATAGCAGTCAGCAATTTTAATATTTTATCTTCTTCTTAAGGTGCCGTCTCTTTACGAAGGTTGGCAATTATTAGGGCGATTTCAACTCTTGAGACCTCTGCTCTAAATAATGATCTTGTGCTCTTCCCGAACCACTGGCGCAAGTTTTTCAGCCACGATTCCTTATGTGGCCAGGCCTCCTTCTGCTTGCCAATTTCCCCTGAATGATAAGTTAAAGGAGTTACGCATCACGTGCCGAAAATATTCCAATTTCCTCCTCTTTATGGTTGCAAGTATCTCTGTGACCTTCTCCACTCTTTGTAGCACGGTGGTGTTTCGTACGTGGTAATATTTTATACAGACACACAACTACTGGAACAGGCACAGAAAGCGTGGCATGTGTGGCATATATCCCCCTATGAGGTAATTTTTGGGGGAGGATTATGCTCAGAAATAGGCTGGTTATGTTTTGTAATAAATCAAGGAATGAAGGAGTACTTTGAATGCATGATTGTATGAAAACTAAAAAACATTTAACACGTATCACAGTGATATGATTTAATCGTTATTAAGATACGAGTACGTATTAGAGAACCGTGTATTAAAAATGAGTATGTCCTCTCTTTTAAAAGAACGTTGTTAACTACGCAAGCTTGAAAAATATATATTAAATCTCATATTTTCATGTTTAATTTGCTCATCATTGGGTTAATTATTTTTTGAACGCTACGAACGTATCATGGAGGCCTTTTACATACGTAACATCCACATGAACGGACATCCAGATGCGGTACAATTATTTGTAGGCATTGCAAGTACTAGTTCCATGTAGGAATCTAACTGAGCTACCGAACTGCCTATTTTAATATTTTGTTTATATTTACCACGAAAATTTTAACCATTCAAACTCAACCGCATTGTTCGTGATTCATTCTATCGACTCTTCTCAACGTAATATAAAACATTTAAAACCTATATTATATGTAGACAGCTTGAAAAGTGTGATTAACTAGACTATCGCGTGTGGAAAATCTACTGGTACCTGATTAAATTTGTGTGGAAGCACTACAAGAACATATTATAATGGCTTAGATAGAATATAAAAAACACTAGAATACGTACTTTGTAATTAAATCTGTTACAGAGTATAGAGTCTATTGATTAGCCCCATTATCTTCATCTGACGTTACTTGGTTCATAGCAAGATTTTTGTTCATTTTATTCCCTTATTGTTTCTGAAAATTTAAATACATAGAATTTTTAATAAACTTTATTTATACACTTTTTTCTTCATTTATCGTTGTCACTGACACAGGTTCACAATCTATCCGCAAATAAATCCGTAAATAATATTAACAAAATAATGATAACTATGTTACAGATGATAATTTGGTACTCCGTCTGCATCTGCTGACTTAGATGCACTGAGATGGGGGTAATAATTTTATTAATTTTTCGTATTCTCAATTTCACTAATCATTGCGAAATCCAATGAATGATTGTATAAAGAGCCGGAATAATTACACAACCTGGAAGTCCACTGGATAAGATAACTGACTATTGCAACTCACACAGTAAACTTGGACATATATAATAAACTTCAAATGAAGAACGCGACAGATACGTATTCATAGAAGAGGAGACTTTAGACCATGGCTTAATTGAAGGTTAGTGTTGCAGTTGTTCATGGGCGGCGCCTACGGAATTATAGCTACGTTGTCGGCCTTTGAAAAATGAGTAAGCTCATTTACTGTAGGTAAATCGCATCTGAAAATTTGTCGGTAATAGACGATTTCACAATGAAGTCGTCCGAATAATAAAGCTTTTATCTTTAAAAGTGGTAATAGCAGTTGCTGCACTTCTTTTGAGTTCGACTGGTGTGTCGGATTAATGGATAAAAAGTAAACTTACAAAGTGTACAACCAGTAGGTGTTAGCTGTAATGACATTATGGCTATAATACTGATGACGAATATAAATATAACGAATATTCGACGTAGCTACGGCCCAAATACTGAAACTCTACTCAATTTTAAGATGACATTAAGTCTCCTTCTGTCTCTGTCACGTTAAGTCAAAGTGACTGTGACATCACAACACAACGACGTTTGAGTATTTTCTTCAAAAGTCAACTAGTCAATAAAAGTGAGATTTATACGTCACTATACGAATGGCAGAGGGCACGTGTATAAAGAGGTAAACAACTCAAGGCCAGAGGTTAACACTCCACGATCAAGGAAAAAAACAAAAAAAAGTATTTTGCTATACAAAATGATTAACAAAAATGTATCTGGAGTATTATTTAAGTATTAAACAGCTAGAAATTTCTTCCACATTATCAACGCGTTTTACATACATAAACATAACGCGGTAAAGCCATGCTGTGCCTATAATGTGGTTGCAGCATGAATGGGTCGGCTCAACCTGGGTAGGACCACGCTCTCACAGAATACCAGCGTAAAATAGCAAATTTTCACACTGGTATTCTGTGAGATTGATGAGATGTGATTGGTATTACAGGTTCCGGCTCTATAGTGGCCGGAGCCAATTCCCTTCTGGCCAGTTCATCTGCTGCACGGTTGCCTCTAGATCCACTGTGTGCCTTGATCCATTGCAGAGTCACATTGTTGTGCTTACATACTTCATTCAATCGTTGATGGCACTCATATGTCAGTCCCGAGTTCGCCACATTACAACTTAGAGCTTGTGGTACCGTCATTCTGTCGGTCAGTATTCTGATGGAGATGTCTTTCACCTTCCTAGCATCTATTGCTATGGCAGCTTGGATACATTCAGCCTGGAAGACTGTGTTATTGGTACACAGCGGTGTGCATATGTGGATATTGAGGTCTTCAGAGAACCCCAGACCCCACACCTGCATTTGTATTAGAACCATTCGTGAAATCTTTGAGCTTCTTATCGAATTACAAATTGTCTTGTGTGTGAGAGACACAGCTAACTGGTGATGTGTTTTGTGTGATGAGTGTAAAGAACCGGAAACCTTTTTTTACTGGAAACGAGGCATTCCATCTCAGTCCTTAGGGCTGGCAACGCATCTTCATTTTGATTTTTAATTGAAGATAAATGTAGATGTTTATAGGCTACAGCATCTACTTAACATCGGGTGGACTGTGTGCTCGTTTGTCACCCCTATACTATAAAAAAATCGAAATGTATCATTCCTTCGCACCATTTTAAATTTAATAAAATAATTTATTAACGATTAATAAGATTTCGGAATCGCATATATCCATAATTAATTGCGAACTCGCATTAAATAATGACTAATTTAGATCGACGATTACATATCACCATAAATTTGAGGATTTCATATTCAAAATTCATTCATACAAGATAGTCACATTTATTTTGAATTCCCAACAAAACGACAAATCACATTTTACACAAGTATTTGGGTACTTTAATTACGGAATCTAACTTATTAATATTCATTTTGCGTAAAAATAATGAGTAAAGGCTTGTTATCCTACGAAAAACATATGGAATTGTGCCCCTGGAACTACATTACTCTGTGGGCGGTGTGCCTTAAGGCGTAGTATACAACGTCTTGTCATTTCAAAACACGCTTTTGCATTAACGTGGCTCTGATTCCTATATACTTAGGGTGAGGTATTAATGGCAAGTGTTCAATGTGCATTGAAATCATAAGCTTTTTTATTGTAATATCTTGAGTGGTGACCGATAAAAATGTATGCCAAAGCGTATGCTTGGCTGCCTCGTTGAGCTAAGGGTCAAAATGGCGACTATTTATCACCTGGCCCCGGTTTTCAAATCTCAAGTTGAGCCAATTGGGTTTTCTGTGTCAAGAAATTCTCAGTGGTAGCGCAGCGTCCCAAGTTGGTAGTATTTCACCCTCGTGCCACGAAAATCACGTAAAAGTCGTTGATATTACATTGCCATCAGACTGTAAGAGTAAACATCTGTGCGTACGCACAATCGCACACTACAATCCTGCCTTGTGCAGATTGGCTAGCCTCTGTTGTTCACTGTCATCGGTCGGTCATATTCGGTCTGGAGGATTATGGACATGACACAATCAAACATAACAATCGTTTAACGCGTCAACTTGCGAACGGCCTTCGTTCGGCACATCAAAGTCAAAGTAAAATTATTTTTACTCGAAATTGGCTTTCGCAAAGCATTTTTAAAAAGCTACGCCATGTATTTAACAAGTTCCTACTGCAGGGAGCCGTTGTGGGAAGACGTTGGTTAGAATGTTACAATTTCCTACGTGGTAGAGCCATGCTGCAGTTATATTAATAGTATAGTTGTAGCACGAATGGGTCGGCTCGACCGGGGAAGGACCACGCTCTCACAGAATACCAGCGTGAAATAGTAGCTTAATGCTGCTGTATTTCGTATGGTGAGTGTAGAGAACCGGAGACCTTTTTTGCTGGAAACGAGGCATTCCATCTTAGTCCTCACGGGTGACAACGCATCTGCATTTTGATTCGTAATCGAGGATAGATGTAGATGTCTATGAGCCACATCAACCACTTACCATCAGGTGGACTGTGTGCTCGTTTGTCACCCTATCCTATAAATAAAAAAAAAAAAATAAAAAATTGTTGCGATATGGGTAACATGATTTCACAGTTATTTTTAAAAGAGAAAAAATTATACCTACCTTAATCATCATCACAGCCCTGCACAATTTATCAGAATCACTTTTGGTATTTAATAAGTTCCACTAAATCTATTTAACAGACTATAAAATTGGAGAATATAAAACAAAAGGAATGTTTTGAGTATAATAAATTTAATGACACGATACATTAAGAAATTAGTATTTCAACACACTAATATTCTTTTGTGAATTTGAGTTTTTAAAAATTTGTACTTAGGTAATTTACATCAGAAACTGTATGCTAATAGCTTGGATTACCGTGTTTTCAGTTTTAAACGAGTAAATTTACTATCATCAACACGGAAAGATTTACTGCAGGATTCTTACATTATAGTTTGGCATCAAATTCATCATCTCATTTTGCAGGTAGCGATCGCATTATCGGATGATTCACACTTTGAGCTTCTTCTCATTGCAGATCGCGAGTTTTAATTAGGTATATGCGAGATGATTATCGCTATCCATTCGAAGACAATAGATAGAGAAATATTCAGATTTTCTATGGATAAGCAATGTAATAATTTCAGAAAACTATCAGAAATTGTCAACTGATTTTTTTTCTTCACTTAGTCACTGACACAGGTTCGCAAGCAAGGGGTCCTCAAATAATATTAACAATATTATACATAATAACTATGTTGCAGATAATAATTTGGTGCTCCATCTGTTTCTGCTGACGGCTTAGATGAACTGGGGGAATAATTTTATATATATATTTATTTATTCTTATCAATTTCAGTAATCATTGCGAAATCCAATGAACGATTTTATTTAAATGTCAGAATAATTACACACTTTTCCACTTGATTACAACTGACTACTGCAACTCTTAAACTATCAAAAATTCTCAACTGATCTTTACAAACGCTAGCCAAATTGGTTTTCTACGATCGTTATGCTAGAAATAAACTATAAAAATTAATAGGACTGACGAATGATATGAGATGTGTTTGTTTCGTCAAGCGATAGCTAAGCACTAACATTATTCCTCCTAATGCCGCCTCATTAATAAACGAAACACGAATCATGTTATCGACAGTGGTACGACTTTCTTAGTATTAGTGGCACTGAGTTGTGGAGGGGTGGTGGTTGATGGATCTACTGGGCAGTGACTATCACTCTCACTACTAAACTCAACAATCCAGGCAGAGTTGGTTAGAAGGTAGGATCTGTACTAGTTAATACACACAATCTACCGTTTTGTATTTCTTGCGGAGCTTAACTAATTAATTTTCACAACATCGTAAAGAATGAAAGGCTTTGTTTTAATAATTTTAATTGAAATCGAAAATTTTAATTTCTATTTCATAAAAAATGTATGATCATAAAAAAGTTGCTGTCTACATATATACTTACCACTGTTGGGTACAGGCCTTTAGTTTCTTAGAGGGTTTTTGAGCAAAGTAGGGTTCACCAGGCTTTCCCTATAACTGTTTGCAGTCTTCATAGCTCTGGCAACCGAAATATATTTCAGTTTCTACGACGTGCAGGTTCACTGTTTTACTTCATCGCTGAGCACCCTGCAATGAACTCAAACTATAATTAAAATTTTTATTAATTTCTCCGTATACCAAACTCGGCTTGCTCGTGTGCTATGGCCTCTAAGGCAATCTTCTTAATTAATTATTATTATTTAATAAGTATTATTATAAAATACTTAATAAATTATCATTTTTATTAATTTATTAATTCCTTTTATACTAATGTAGACAAAATTTAATATATTATTTAAATAACATACAGTGTAACAGATTTCATGATACGTAGTAATATGTTCCTTTGAAATATGTATGAATATATTTAACGCTTTTGATTCAATGTCATTAGCACATTGACTCCGTAACCGTTACAAACAGAAGAATATCGTACCCTCAGAATCTAGGTGTTAACTACTCGTATAAACGTTAAAACCGCCTTAAAATAGATATAAGTTGAATAAACACGCAACCAAGTAATTCTCATTGAATTGCTCGGCACCATATAGAACGAGATGGAAGCAGTCCATAAAATTTCCCATAGTACCATTGAGTCACGATCGTAAAACAAAGGCAAGCAAATTGTGTAAAGAAACAGTAGATACGTCAATAACTGTCGCCTATTAACGCCTGAATGAAGTCTTTTATCTTTTTAGCAACTTCCAGTTCTAGTTAAGACGAGCATATTCGTTTCCAAAGTCATTCTGCTGGGCTCAAAGCGTAGATTATTGGACTTTGAACTTTGCGCCTTTTTAATATGAACTAAGCCGGAATGGAAAGTTATTTTAGAACATTGTATTTAGCCCTTAAACGGTAAGCGGATCTGTACTTGCTTTACTCATGTAACATGTTTATGACAAGTGGTTTATTTTATGTAACTCTTTATAAAAAGAACTTTTTAAAATTGTATCGCACACTTTTAAATATCTTGTTTCTCACAAGACATAATTACATACATCGTGATCCAAACACGGTAACAATCAATAACAACATCCTAATAGCGTCGGAATCTAACAACCTGCAAGAAATAATAAAATACTACAACTGTCTACGCTGCAGAGGCAATCACTCGTTCTAATTTACCCGTATTGTAAGGCTGCTCACCCACTACCCCACCCCGTTATATTCACAGTCAATTATCGCTCACGCATCGATTAGCTACCTGGTTCAGTTGAAGGTTGGTCAGATTGCAGCATTAGAGACACGAGTACAATCACAACACAACCTGCCCTTAAAAACAATTATATTGCGTTTTGCACAAACATAGACAGTATGTGTAAAACACAATATTTTTATAGATGGTGACAAACGAGCTCACAGTCAATGGTAAGTGGATGCTGTAGCCCATAGACATCTACATCTATTCTCGATTAAGAGTTGTCACCCTTGAGGACTAAGATGGAATGCCTCGTTTCCAGTAAAAGGGTCTCCGGATCTTTACACCTACCATACGAAACACAGCAGTGTTAAGCTTCTATTTTACGCTAGTATTCTGTGAGAGCGTGGTCCTTCCCTGGTTGAGCCGACCCATTCATGCTACAATCATAATATAACTGCAGCCTGGCTCTACCACGTGTAAAAAATAATATATCAGACTTACTTAGATTCAACTCATCACTGGCACGATATTACGGCTTACCTAATACTCTGAATCACTGGATAACACAGTTAAGCTGATGGCCTAAAAATTATTAGACCCCGTTATTTGTACTTGTGTGGTTCAAACATCCATTATTCAAGAGTTAATCCTTTACAAGGCTTACATTTTTTTAAATAGTACCTATAACGATAGGTCGTAGACACGTTTAAACGTGAAAGTGATGCGGAGTTACAAACTGATGTTAACAAACTTTCCTATATCTATTTCCATTAAATAAATGTGCACCTCCAATAATTGTGTCTAGGTATTAAACCTGATATACTCTACAAGAACAAAAATAGACTAAACACTAAAAGCTTTTTTGTCAGACAACCTATCAATGAAATAATAATAAAAAATGTTACAAAAAGTCAATACATGTTCAGTGAGAGAGCTACTATAATTACAAGCTACGTCAGTTCTAACCGTTAGTAGTTACAGCTCACATGTAATATTATTTAATTGAATGAAGCTGCGTGGCATCGAACAGCTATAATTGTCACTTAAAACACATCGTGAACCGATATCACTCTGAATATATTAACAAAAAACACGATTTGTGGATTCGTAATCGTGTTACACAATCCTAATTTGCATCATAAACTGTATTATCAGGGATTGGTTCAATATTGGACAATGGTCGTGGACATGTGCAACGTTGTCCAGGATCATTTAGCGGTTACCACAAGACCATTTATAGGTTAGTGGGCGGATTAGCAATAAAATCTTTTGACGTTGCTCCTAATTTTCAATCCAGATACTTTACACTAGGAATTTCTCCTGTATTGTAGAGGCAATTCACATAAATTGTACAAAGACAAACATCCAGACCCGAAATAAATATTAATTTGTAGTATAAACACTTGTACTTTGCGGGATTCGAACCTGGAGTTTTCAGCGCTACAATTCAGTACTGAGTCACAGTAACGAAAAGTCGTTAATCGTCACGTTCGGCAGACGAATAGACGACCGCCGTACCAGACGTCTCGCACGCCTGACGCTGAACCGGTCTGGATACTATACGTCAGGCGTAAGCGAGATGTCGTAACAGCAAAATTGCACACAGTCTACCTGATGGTAAGTAGATGGTATGACCCATAGACATCTACACTACAGACGCGTTGTCACCCCTGAGGACTATGATGGAATGCCTCACTTCTAGTAATAAGGTTCCCCGGTTCTCTACACTCACCATACGAAACAGCAGCATTAAACTGCTATTTCACGCTGGTATTTTATGAGAATGTAGTCCTTCCCCGGTCGAGCTGACCTCTTCGTGCTACCACCATAATATAGTTGCAGCATGGCTCCACCACCTGCTGTTATCGTAATGTGCCTGCTAAGCGTTACGATTAAGGCAAATTCTTCCCACAAAGGGAGTGGCCTATGTCCTGAATTTTTTTTATACATTACCCCCGCACTGGGATTTTCTCCTGCATCGCGGAGGCAGTTTACAAACATAAATTAAATACATGTTCCGTGCGAGATTCGAACCCGCGGCCCCCAGCGCACCTCCTCATTGCTAAGCCCCTGCGCCACGGAGCCATTGATGGGCTGATGAAGAAAAAGAAATCGGAAAACGAAATGATGAACATATTGAGTTGAAATAGCTTATATTAATATTTTAAAATAATAATAATATCAATATTTCATAATTTTAGGGTATAACATAGGGATACAAATAGATGGCCAGACAACAAAAAACATATAATTGAAATATTAGGTACATTGAAATAGAAAAGTATTTTGAAATAAGTAGCCTCAAATTGAAAAAGAAACCTATGTTCAGCAGTGTACTTGTATGATGATGATGATGATGAACCTTAAACATATTTGCCTATTTTTATAGAATAAGGGTGACAAAAGTGCACACAGTCCACTTTATGAGAAGCTGAGGCCCATATACATGTACCTATATTTATCCTTGAATAAAAATCAAAATACAGATGCATTGTCACCCCTGAGGAGTAAGTTGGAATGCCTCCTTTCCTGTAAAAAGGGTCTCCGGTTCTCTACACTCACCGTACGAAACACAACCTTAAGCTGCTGTAAGAACGTGGTCATCTCCGGTCGAGCCGACCCATTCGTGCTACAAGCTACAACTAATATAGCTGGTGGTACCACGTAACAACCTGTTTTATATATTTTTACTTAGATATTACTTTAACGTTACACAAACAAACTAACATAACACAAATGAGAGATTATCAGACAAGACAATAGAGTAGTTTCACGCCATTTCGGAGTGTTTGTGTTGTCTATATGACAAAGGAAACTATTTACAGCTGAAAATGACATTTGCACAAAGTTTGCGATCGTACATATCCTAATCCGCCTATATCCGAGATACCAATGGCATTCGCTAGGCGTCGACATTCGCTAAAACCTCCTCCAATGCGGGTGTGTCCGGGTTAGGTTTATCCGTTATCCGGTAGATTAGGCGCTCTCTGTCTGGCGGCGGGCGGGGTCTCGCCACGCCTACCGGTCGATGCGAGCGCCACGGCCACGGCCGACTCATTGTGCCGTTATCTATCGGAGACGCAGCACGCTCATCCGCTTGCTATAGATAAGCACCGGTTACTCAGGTTGAGTGACGTCATTTATGTCAGAATCCACGAGACATCGTCTCGAGATAGTTTTACAGCTTTTGCTGGACACAATTTTTACGATAAGCTAAACATTATAAAGCGTAAACGTTTCGGTTTCATTTTTAGACTGCTGTCAATGAACTTTGTAATGCGGACAAGTAAGGTGCCTTTAGATCGCTGGATCTGTAACTGGGCCAATTCAATAATATGCCAATAAAATGTAAACAAAGAAGAACTTGTCCGAAGCTATGTTAGGACTATCTACTATACAGATCAAATGTTCCACAGCAAAGCTAATGTACCTAATTGTAAAGGATTACGAAAAGTTTTTGCTCATATTAATCACAAACCCAAAAAATCAATAAGCACCTAATTTAGTTATGTGCTAGTGACGTTCACATAATAAAGGTTTTAGTAAATTAGCTTTATTTAAATTTATTATAGACGGATAAGCGCTTGATATAAAATTTTATAATTTACCTATAAGAAACAATTTTCATTATGGTCTCCTCGAAATAAAGTTTTACGATATAATATGCTTACAAGTTATAAGAAAAACGACCTACTTTTCTATTTCCTCACAAACAGTTAAGCGTAGCCTCAAAGCGAAAGAATATATTTCCGAAATCTAGTGTCTTATCAACATAAATAAAAAGATAGGACAAGAGTCAAACATCGTTTATGCTTCCTTCAAAATTTCATTTGAAATTTAGTTCATATGCGTGTTATTCTATTTTAATTAACTTCATCTGTGAAAGGCCTCGAAATCGCAAAATATCTTAATTTGTTCTACATACTCGTAAGTACTGAACCTATTACCTATTACCTATACCTGAATTACTAAAGACATTGGTAATTATAAAGAATCATATTTACAGAGTAGGGTACGTTATACTCACAACGGTGAAACTAAACGACTACACTCGCTAACTCGCTATGAGACAATGAAAGTACCTTAGTAGGTGGTGGGAGGTAGGAGACGTTGGAACGGGGGGCCTCCACCGCCGCTCTGATACGAATTTGTTATCTCGACGAAGTAATACGATGGAAGATTAATTCTCGCGACATGCTAGACCGTTTTAATAGATCCGAGAGCCAGGCGCTACGGAATTTTTAACAAGAGCACTCTACATTGCTGTATCGAATCTTTATAATTACCGATCGATAATTGTTTCTCAGTGCCTACTGAAATGAAATTTGCTCTATAATATTATTTCGTAGAATATTTAAAAATGAATAAGGATAAAAATATTATTATAACTATTAATAAATATTATTATAGTTATATTTTTATAGTGTATTCTATAATAGCTTACGAGCACACAGTCCACCTTATCGTAAGATGTTATGACTCACACATTTACATCTATCCTCGATTAAGAATCAAAATGCGGATGCGTTGTCACCCCTGAGGACTGAGATGGAATGCCTTGTTTCCAGTTAAAAGGATCTCCAGTACTCTACACTCACCACACGAAAAACAGCGGTAATAAACCACCGTGTCTGCACTCGTGTATTCTGTGAGAGCGTGATCTTTCCCCGGTCGAGCTTACCCGTTCGTGCTACAACCATAGCTGCAGCGTGGCTTTACTTTACGTAAATTAACTACTATATAATGTTTTAGATACTGACGACCACCTAGGCGTTCACCACTAATTGTATTCGGCAATCGAAATTAAGGTTACAGGTTTAATTCCTGCTAGGAACAAATACCTACGTATGTTATGACTGTACCTCATACGTAAAAGTTAAAAGTAAAGTTACAGCCTATATACGTCCCACTGCTGGACATAGGCCTCCCCTCATTTCTGAGTTGCATTGCTGCCCCAATGCGTGTTGGCGAGCTTCACATGTCTTTGAAATATTTTTTTCTTATTCCTCAGACATGCAGGTTTCCTCACGATGTTTTCCTTCACCGCCGAGCACGTGGTAAATCAGTTTCATTGGTGCCGGCGGGGATCGAACCTGGGTTACTCGCGTTGTGTTATATTTACAGCGAGCGTTAACCATCTGAGCTACCACGGCTCTCATACGTAGTTATTTCCATATACCGGGCGGTCTATCAAGACTTTTCACTATGGGAAAATCTGAACCTAAAGCAGATGACGGAAAATTTGTTTCAATAACCATGTCATCGATTTCAGATTTAAAATTAACTGCAATCATTATTTAAAAAAAAGTATAAGACAACCTTAACAGCTGTAGCCATATGCTAGTTGGTTAAACTGAAGCGTATTCTGTTCATTCATGATAGTAGCTGGGTTTACTTAGATTACATATTACGAAGAATTTCGGCCATAGAGGCATTAGCTACCTAACTATGGCAAAGCTACAGAGAGTGTTATGTTTGTACGCAACGTATATTCGCTGTCTCTTTAGATCTCCTAAACTACTCAACATATTTCGGCATCGTATCATTTTCGGTATTGTTGGAAGCGTCATACGAAGTTGGCAAAAATCTAACATGGCAGCTAATTGCGGACATAGGTAATGTGCTTTAAAAAAGATTATAATAACGTTTTTTATATCCAATAAAAGGTCTTAACGAATACGTTGTGAAAATATATACAAGATTACCTATAGGATCCCTATAAGTAATCTACTTTTATGTCCAGTTAGTCCGACACTGAAACAATTAGTAGGTATCTGTAACACAATTTAGACTTTTCTCCATTTAGAAAATGCTAAAAATTCTCCAAGTGCTAGACAGTCATAAAATACATTACTGTATCCTCCCCCTTCTGTAAACTTCCTGTAATTTCTAACCAGATTTTTAGAGTAGGGAAGAGTACGCAACTTGAGGGAGATAGTTATTTTTAACATAGAAAAAAAAGAAGTGTACCGTATTTGTACCTATTGTGCATTTCTTGGGTGCATGCTAATATAAGAATCACTTTCGGTTTTTGGAACAAAGCTTCCATAAAATATTTCTTAGAGAATTTAGCGCTTGCTGTACGACTGGAGTTCAATTCCATGATCAATCCCAGGGATTGAACTGCAGTTGTTTGCATGCTGGTATATTGCAACTGTATAATAATGATTGTACAAACTTGACACATGCTTAGTAGTGAAGAAATATATTGTGATAGTAACTACAATAATACCTCGAAACAAAAAAATAATTTCGACCCTTCTTATATATATATATATATATATATATATATATATATATATATATATATATATATATATATATATATATATATGGACATTCCATCGTGGAGACTCAGAGGATAGGCGCTCGTCGTAAATTTCAGAGTGTGAACCCAGGGAAAAGACACTGGGTATCGATCCCTGTCGGCACCAACAAAATTTTTCATTGCAATTTTATAGTTCTAATTTAGCATGTCAATTTTTTATTTCATTTATTTAACCTTTATTATATACACCTTATAATAAGGGATATAAATGGCGGACTTATGGCATTCTCTGCCAGTCAAATATACTAATTTACTATGTTAGTGATGGAAAATATCAGGAATAAAAAAGCGGTTTGAGATATTTTCCCGACTTCAATGCTTGAAGAATAAAATATTTCAAGGACTGTGACGTCAGCCGACATGCACGTGTTGTGGCGGGATCAACCCATCCATGTGCCTAGTAGTGAGACATATTTACTCCTTAATCGAATTAAAAAAAAAACAGGCAAAAAATGGAGCTCAAATTTCTCCTAGGTGCTGTTGGAGTAGGTACTGTTGATGGTGTACCTTGTGGTAGCAGTGTAAGAATATCCACTACGGATACAAACCTGGAGATGGGCAGTAGCATCTTCCTATAGCTACTAAAAATAAGAAAACTACGGTAACCAACCGTGACAAATAAGGGGAATACTTACACGTGGTAGAGCCATGCTGCAGTTATATTAGTAGTATAGTTGTAGCACGAATGGGTCGGCTCGATCGGGGCAGGACCACGCTCTCACAGAATACCAGCTTAAAATAGTAGCTTAATACTGCTGTGTTTCTTATGGTGAGTGTAGAGAACCGGAGACGCTTTTTACTGGAAACGAGGCATTCCATTTTAGTCCCGACGGGTGATAACGCATCTGCATTTTGATTCGTAATCGAGGATAGATGTGGATGTCTATGGGCCACAGCAACCACTTACCATCTTGTGGACTGTACGCTCGTTTGACACCCTATCCTATAATTTTTTTATCCCAAACGAGGCAATCTATGGGAGAGGGACGGCTATGTTCAGCAGTGGACCTTTGATATCTGCTGGTGAGGAGGTTGTTGATAATTAAACAATTTTGATCTTTGTTCCAAGTTTTCAGTTTAAAATACGTATTTTATTGTGAATAAAAAGTTACACCTTTCAACTATTTCATTCTAATAAATAATGCGATTTTTTTATCGTTTCTTATGTGGTACTGTTAAATAATTAATGTAAAAGAGCCTCGGCAACTGATTTCTGCCCACACTCGGGTGACTTGTTTAATAATTATTGAGGGTAAAAAAAATAAAATTATCATTCCACCACCTTTGAAGTAGTGATAAAAATTAAAAATGTAAGATGAAGTTTATCATCACGTGCGTGATTTTTACTCGTGGTAGAGCTATGCTACAGCTATATTATGGTTCTGGCACGCATGGCCCGGCTCGACCGGAGAAAGATCAGAATATAAATATAATAAGGACTAAGTAGCATCTTTAAGGCTGCTGTGTTTTGTACAGTGAGTGTAGATAACCGGAGACCTTTTTTACCTTTTTGTGTGTGTGTGTGTGTGTGTGTGTGTGTGTGTATGTGTGTGTGTGTGTGTGTGTGTGTGTGTGTGTGTGTGTGTGTGTGTGTATGTATGTATGTATGTGTTAATGATTGTACAGAAGCAATCCTGAAGCTGTAGTATCGTTATTATAGGTTTTAGACAATGTTATATGAGTAATTTACTCATTTGAGAAAATTAAAAGTATTAATGTTGGGTTAAAAGAAGATTCTAAGTTTCTTGGTAATTAAGGGTTTTCAAGAATTTTGTCAATGTTATTTTACAACTGGATTTTCTTTTGGGATATACATCTAAAATTTTATTTAGTTTGTTATAAAGGAAGTTAACCCTGGGTGATTTGAGAGACTGTGGCAGGTGTAATCAATCACTTCATAAATAAATAATAATGATATAAAACAAAATAAAATGCAAATGAATAGAATAGATATATAGTTAGTAAAATATACATACTTACTTAATATATAATATAGGATAAATAATAAATATATAAACGGGTACTTCTATACAAAACTATAAGTAAATAAAATATTATGAGACAAAAAATAAAATAACACAATACATATTAAAATACATTATACAAAATATTACTTATAAAGTCAAAGAGAAAAAAAAACACAAAAACAATAGTCGGATAGTCAGGTGGTATTATTCTTACGACAGAATTCTCGAACTAGTCTTTTAAAATAATTCTTGTTATTAGTTTTCTTAATATCAACAGGCAAGGCATTCCAGAGCAGTATAGACTGCACAGTAAAAGAGGAAAATAGAAACCACTCCTATGTGGTGGAATACGAATTTTAAGATAATTTTGGGAACGGGGAACTCCATCGTTAGTGGAATACAAATATTGAAAGTTATCCTTAAGATAAGAGGGAGAATTGGGGTCATTTAAAATTGAATGTAGTACTTGCAAAGTTCGGGAGCTACGCCTTTGACGAATAGATAGCCATTTAAGCTTAGATCGGTACTGGGAAATATGGTCATACTTACGTAAGCCAAAATGAATCTAATGCAATTGTTGAGAAGGCGCTCCAACTTATCGAGAAGATATTGAGATAGATCTGGGTAACACACATCTGCATAATCAATAATGGGTAATATCAAAGTCTGGATTAGCATAATAATAATAATAATAATAATATTCCACAACTATCACACAACGCCATCTAGTCCCAAGCTAAGCAGAGCTTGTGTTATGGGTACTAGACAACTGATAAACATACTTATATATTTCTAAATACATAAATATTATAGATAAATTACACCCAGACACAGAACAAATGATCGTGCTCATCACACAAACATTTGTCCTGGGTGGGAATCGAACCCACGACCTCCGGCATAGCAGTCAGGGTCACTAACCACTAGACCAACAGGCCTGTCGTCGTCAGAAGTTTAGTTTTAAAAGGCAGAAAGTTTTTGAGACGACAAAGAGAACGTAAGGTGGCAGTTACTTTACGGCTTGTTACGGGAACTTGAACTTCCCAGCTTAAAGTATGGTCTATATGTAAGCCAAGATTTTTGACAGACTTACAAAATGGCAACAACGTGCCATTGTAAAATACGGGAGCAAGGTTATCGTTATTAATCTTAGCTAACATTCTGCTACTACCTATAACCATTGCTTTGCATTTGGTTGGGTTAACTAAAACACAATGTCTGTACGACCAATCTCTAATGGCATCGAGGTTGTGGTTGAGTTTATGAATATTATCATTAAGGTCGTTAACACTAGATTGCACATAGAGCTGAAGATCATCTGCATACAGATGGTATGAACAGTTGAGAACTGAAGTGGTAGAATTTATAAATAAAGAAAACATTAAAGGAGAAAGTATTCCGCCTTGCGGCACGCCTGTTTCAATGTCAGCCCATCTTGAGAACTCTTGTCCTAATCGTACTGATTGCTGGCGGCCGCGAAGATAGGATGAAAACCATTCCAAAGCTGGGATTGAGAATCTAAGATTAATTAGGAAGGCTATAAGGATATCGTGGTCGACTGTGTTAAAAGCATTTGAAAAGTCAACAAGCACTACCACCGTAAGCTTTTGCTCATCCATTCCCATTCTAATATCATCTGTAACTTTTATCAATACAGTGGTAGTACTGTGACCTGCACGAAAGCCTGACTGATATTTATTCAGCAGATTGTGTTTGGTTATGAACATAGAGATTTGCTTGTGAACACAGGCTTCCAGAACTTTAGATAGGTATGGCAATATTGAAATTGGTCGGAAATGGGTAGGTAATGAGGGATTAGGTATTTTAGGAAGTGGTCGCACAAATGCTTTTTTCCACTGAGTAGGATATTGACCTGAGTCAAGGGAATAGTTTATGATATGTGTGATTGCAAGCAAAAGGCACTCAAGGATCATGGATAACATAACCTTATTAACCTCATCGCAACCCACGGCCTTGGATTTAATAGCTAGTACAGACTTCGGTATCTCATCCTCAGTCACAGGTAAGAAGTGAAAAAAAGGAATAGAAGGAGATGGCATGGATTGAATGGAAGCTATTGTCGTAGAACGAACTGTGGGATCCAAAGGAGAAGTAGAAATAAAGTGATGATTTATTTCATCCAGAGTGATTTATGGACCACGGTCAGATGTAACGGCCTTACTAATACCTAGTGTTTTAAGAAATTTCCACACATCAGCGGTTGAAGATTTTGCAATATTACTATGGATATAACGGCGATTAGCATTTCGTACCATCTGATTGCATCTGTTTCTTAGCACTTTGTAGCGATCCCAGCTGTCCTGTGTACGATGCTTCTTAAATTTCACAAATGCTCGATCTCGCCTAGTCATTGCCAACCTTACGGCCTCAGTCATCCACGGGGCTGGCGAACACTTCACTCTTACTTGATGTTTGGGAGCGTGTTTGTTGTACAGACCAAGAACTATATTATTAAGGATTGAGACTTTATCGTCAATACAACTTGATTTAAATAAAGAGGTTAAGTCAATACGATAGGCGTCACTTTTAAGTTTATCAAAATCCATTCTGGAGAAATTACGAATGTATAGTACGACGGGATTGAGTTTAGGAGAAATCAGCTTATATGATATATAAATAAGATCATGTCGTGAAAAAGCAGGAGCCGATAGTTGTCCGTGCTTAATGACATAATCGGGAGAAGCCGTGATAATATGATCAATCCATGAGTCATCAGTGTCAATATTGTGGTGAGTTGCCGCTAAGCGGAGAATTTTGAGATCGACTGACTCTATGATTGACCGAAATTTTTGAGAACGAGAAGAATTTCTCAACAAATCAGTATTGAAATCACCCATTATTATGCAGTGCATGTACTCAGATGAAGTGGAAGTGAGGGCGCTTTCAAGAGCGTCGAAAAAATTAACAGTAGGTGGACAGTATACTACCCCAAGAATTGCCTTTACACCTTTGATATCAATTTCCAGAAACAGAAACTCCGGTGAGGCAGAATACGCAGATGGAGAAGCTAAAATTATTTTATAAGGGATGTTTGCTCTAAGGTATATGGCAACACCACCTCCTCCTTTTTCAATGCGGTCGTTACGCACAAGAACAAAATCATTTAGAGGATATAAGCTGGACATTAATGATGGTTTTAGCCAACTTTCTGATACTAAGATTGCATGAACACAATCTATAGAAAAAACTTATTCAAAATAAAAATAGTGACTTGGAATGCTTTGAGCATTGACATGACATATATTAAGCAAGTTTTTACAAGGAGTAAATAAATTGATTAGCTCATCGCGGAGGGAGGGCATACTATCACTACCATCACAAGACTCGAACGAGATATCTGAATCATGGGCAGAATAAAAAGATTCATCATCCGACATATCTAACATTAATAATAGAGATATAAGAATAATAAATTTTAAATAAATAAAAAAATAATATAATAATATGTTATTAAATAATATAATAATATGTTATTATTGTTAGACTAACTACAAATTACGACTCAATACATATTATACATCACCCAACAGTTGACTGATTGCAAAGGAATATCTAAAGCTTACAATGATAATAAGAATTAAAAAAAGCAATTAACACTAACCTACTTGATCAAAGCATAATAAGACAAAAATTTACTGTTAGTTAATCACTAAGTTAGTCACTTAATTAACAAGATAACTTAATGGATACTATTTGACAACAAAATTCACCAAAACAAACAGTAATGCAAAAAGAACATGTTTTTAACGGTGTGATACAAAAGAACTTAAATTTTGCTAACATAGCAGCAAGAAGGTACCACACAAAAACAAAAAAAAAACAAAGGAATACGATTAAGTTTCGAAATACAAGATCAATAATGTACAATTAGTTTTCAGACACAGCTTATTCTATTCTTTATACAAAAGCTTACTCCATAAACATAGTAATTATATACTCTTTGTGTCGAACTGTCACTATTAGATTATCCGCTGTATGTTTGTTTTATAATCAAGCAAATAATGTAAATAATACAATTACCGTCAACAAATGATAACAAACAATGACAACAAACAAATGGAAAACCAAACAAACAAAAAAAAATACAATAAAAAGAACTTAAGAACTAAAGATAGAATACAAACTGCCGATTACAGAGGAAATATTTTTTGGGCACAACACGACGTGTCTTCTTGATTTGTACACTTTGAACCGTTGGGATGACTTGTCTACGCCTGGCCCCACCTTGCTGAGAACTGGTTTCTAATGGGCTTTTCTGAGCAGTGACGGAAGGAGAATTAGGATTGGGCCATTTAGTAAGAAGGATATCAAACTCTTCCTCAGTGGAAATTTTTATGCGGCTACTATCAGGAAGCCTAATGTTTATGGTTCCATCAAGAGTCCAAACATTCTTCATGCCGAAATATCGGCGTGCCTTCTTATATGTACCCTGTCTCATTTTAGTGAGAAACTCCGATACTGTGTCTGGTGTATTCTTTAATTTTGCCTTAGATCTCCAGACTTCAGATTTAGTATCATAACTTTGGAAATGAACAAGTACAGCTCTTGTCCGATCACTGCCCGGAGCTCCCAATCGATGACAGTGCTTCAAGGAAGAGTTGCTTATATGTGAAAGGCCCAATTTAGTATGAACAATTTCTAGTACCTCCTGTTCTACATTTAATCCAGACTCTTCAGGAATACCATTAAAAAGTAGTACCTTACGCCTTTGTCGCATATCTATTTCATCAACTGCATTAGTACACCTCCGAAATTGTTGCTGCAGAAGACTAAACATGTTGCTCACTAAGTCTTTAAAAGCATAAAATTCCTCACTTAGCTTAACCAAGGTTGGATTTGATGGGACTAAAGCTTGAAGTTGATTGGATGCAAAAGACTCTGACATCTTTTGCATCCAATCAACTTCAAGTTCCTTCTGCACCAGATCAACCTTGGTGACATTTGCCATCATGCGTTAATCACTTTAAATGTATAAATATAGTTACTCCCTTGTAAGCTAAATGGAGCTGTAGGGTGATGCAAGTAAGTTCTTAAATCTTCATTAAACACATATGTTTATAATAACAATGTAAACAAAAATGCGTTAAGTCACTGATTTGAAAGTAATTGAACTTAAATTAGATATTAAACTATTTTTATTTGAGTAAATAAAACGGAGCTAACAAATCAACTGTTGAGTTTTACACACCTACCCACCAAAAAAAATAAATTATATCTTTGCGGCGCTTATACTTAAGAAGATTTATGTTATAATGTGGATGAGAATGTTGTTTAAGTACGATATGCAGGATAAAGGTTTGTCTAACCGTTAGTACCTACATCCCATTTTTTATACAGCTCGTCTGTAGGAAAGTGGAAAGGAGACCAGCACCTGCTTTGAGAATTGCACGTTGTGCGCTCTCTACTTCGATGATATATGTTTTGACATCTGTTCTCCATGATGTTATACAATATTCAATTAGAGATTGACATAAAGCAATGTAAAATAACATTATAACACGACGTTCTGATATATGTTTTCAAGTTCTGAATATATATATATATATATATATATATATATATATATATATATATATATATATATATATATATATATATATATATATATATATGAGTTTTCGCAGACGGGATACTAAAGCTTCAAAGTGGGGTTCAAATGTTAAAGTATTTCAACTAAGGAACAGTGACATCCGGGAAGTCTAAGACCACAGGTGTGGGCTGTGATTTTCAAAGATAGTGGTGGAAGGAGGTAAGCTCTATGACCAAATGCATACTTTGTTTTATTTACATCCAGTGTTAATAATTGTAACTAAGCCATTTACAGACCTTATTTAATCCCATCCGAGCGTTCTTAAAAACATTATACCAGGAATTTTCGGCAAATAAAAGGGCAGTATAATCAGCACAGGTGATTATTTTTCCTTTAGAGAGATGAAGTTGACATAGGTCGTTAATATATACCAAAAAAGTGTCGGGCGGAAAAAATTGCCTTGTGGCACACCAAATTTGACAGGTCTCGTCACTTAATGTATAATGATCTAAACGGACTCGGTACCTTCTATTGGTCAAATAATCTTCCATCAATTATAGTGGAGTGTAGTGGTGGCTGAGAATATCCACTACCCCATATCTTCCCGTGGGTGTCGTAAGAGGCGACAGAGGGAGACAGGCAGGAGATGGGCAGTAGCATCTTCCTGATAACAGCAATGATATAATAAAAAAACTGCGGTTGCCACCCCGCTCGCCAAGCGTGGCAACTATGGCAAATATCCCCCCATGAGTAACGACGCAAACAAACGGCCCCCAGTCCCCGGCGGCCCCGCTATTCCTGGCTACGGTGGCGACCATGGTAACGGCGGGGCAGGGGGTGCTGAGAATCTCCAGTGGAGGTTCGGTTGCCACCTACGACGACTCGACCTGGCAACATATAACGCACGCACCCTGAGGACTAACGAGAAGATACTGGAGTTGGAAGAAGAGGTAGACAAGCTGCGCTGGCATATTATCGGGTTATCCGAGGTCCGAAGAGAGGGAGAGGACACGGTAATCCTCGAGTCCGGCAACTTGTTCTATCACCGGGAGGGCGACCATCTGTCCCAAGGAGGTGTCGGATTTATCGTCCACAAGTCTCTCGTCAACAACGTTGTAAATATTGGGAGTGTGTCGACGAGGGTCGCGTACCTGATACTCAGAATCACCAAACGGTATTCGCTGAAAGTCATACAGGTTTACGCACCAACCTCGGCACATCCCGATGAGGTGGTGGAGGAAATGTATGAGGATATTTCCAGAGCCATGCATTCCTCCAAAACCCACTACACGGTGTTGATGGGAGACTTCAACGCAAAACTAGGCACAAGAGAAAGCGGTTAGCTGAAGATAGGGAAATTTGGAGAAGGGCAACGGAAGCGTAGGGGCCAGCAGCTGGCCGACTTTATGGAGAAAGAGGGACTCTTTATGATGAACTCTTTCTTCCAGAAGCGGCCCCACAGGAAGTGGACCTAGTCGAGCCCCGACGGTTCGACAAAAAATGAGATTGACTTCATTATGACGACCAGACGCCAACTGTTCAGTGATGTCTCAGTGATCGCAAGGGTGAAAACGAGCAGCGATCACCGAATGGTTAGAGGCACACTGAACCTAAACGTTAAGTTGGAGAGGTCTCGTCTAATGAAGTCAACGCTTCGTCCCCCTCGTGCTCTAATCCAGAATCCCGAAACCTTTCAGCTCGAGCTACGTAACCGCTTTCAGTGCCTAGAAGATTGCAATGCAGTGGACGATATGAATGACAAGCTCGTGGAAACTGTCCATGCAGTTGGAGCTAAGTTCTGCAAGACCGGCCGCAGAAGAACACAAAAGCTCTCCGATCATACTCTTAATCTCATGGCTGTTACACGGGAGATGAGGCTGCAATCGTCAACAGATTTGACAGCATACAGGCAACTGAACAGACAGATCTCCAAATGCATGCGGCGAGACTTACGCAAATTTAATACTGCTCGTATTGAAGAAGCGATTGAGCGGAACCAGGGCTCCAAAGTCTTTGCCAGAGATCTGTCTGCCAGTAAAAGCCAACTGTCAAAGCTGAAGACTGAGTGTGGCAGAATCGTTTCCGGGACACCTGAGATTCTGAGTGAGATTGAGAGGTTCTATGGGCAGCTGTACACATCATCGTTGGAGCCACACGCAAGTGTGAGTAACGATCCAAGAGCGGGTCCTATCCGACACTATTCCGATGATATCCCGGACGTCAGTCTGAGCGAGATTAGAATGGCTCTCCAGCACCTGAAAAACGGCAAGTACCCGGGCGAGGATGGAATTACAGCGGAGCTTCTGAAAGCGGGTGGAACACCGGTACTTGAGGTCCTTCAGAGGCTCTTTAATTCCGTCCTCCATGGTGGCACTACTCCGGAGGCATGGAGCAGAAATGTGGTGGTCTTGTTCTTCAAGAAAGGTGACAACGCCCTCTTGAAGAACTACAGACCGATATCCCTTCTGAGCCGCGTCTACGTGCTGTTTTCGAGAGTCATTACGAATCGTCTCGCACGCAGACTCGACGACTTCCAGCCTCCCGAACAAGCCGGTTTCCGAAAAGGCTTTAGCACCATAGACCACATACATACCCTTCGGCAAATTGTACAGAAGTCCGAAGAGTACAATCTGCCACTTTGCCTGGCGTATGTAGACTATGAGAAAGCCTTTGATTCCGTCGAAATTTGGGCAGTGTTACAGTCTCTTCAGCGGCGCCAAGTTGACTGTCGGTATATCGAAGTGCTGAAGTGTTCGTACAGTAGGGCTACGATGGCTATCCGAGTACAGAACCAGAGTACGAAACCTATCCAACTGCAGAGAGGTGTAAGGCAGAGTGACGTTATTTCCCCGAAACTCTTCACCGCTGCATTGGAAGATGTTTTCAAGCTACTTGACTGGAAAGGATACGGTATTAACATCAATGGTGAGTACATCACTCACGTTCCATTTGCCGACGATATAGTCCTTATGGCAGAATCGCTGGAGGACTTAAGCACTATGCTTAATGACCTCAATAGTGTCTCCCAACGGATAGGTCTTAAGATGAACATGGACAAAACAAAGATCATGTTTAATGTCCATGTCACACCTATGCCGGTAGTTGTTGGGAGTACTAAGCTCGAAGTTGTTGACGAGTACGTTTACCTGGGACAAATAGTCCGACTAGGTTAGTCCAACTTCGACCGAGAGGTCAATCGACGGATTCAACTCAGCTGGGCAGCGTTCGGGAAATTACAACGCATCTTCTCGTCAGGTATACCTCAAAACCTGAAAACTAAATTGTACAACCAGTGCGTGTTGCCAGTGATGACATATGGAACTGAGACGTGGTCCTTCACTGCTGGCCGTATGAGGACGCTCAAAGTCGCTCAGCGAGCTATGGAGAGGGCTATGCTCGGAGTTTCTCTGCGTGATAAAGTTAGAAATGAGGATATCCGCAGTAGAACCAGAGTGACCGACATAGCCCAACGGATTAGTAAGCTGAAGTGGCAATGGGCCGGCCATATAGCTCGAAGAACCGACAACCGTTGGGGAAAAAAGGTTCTCGAGTGGCAGCCTCGTACCGGTAGACGAAGTGTGGGGTGACCCCCCACTAGATGGAGTGACGACTTGGTAAGACATGCAGGAATTCGATGGATGCAGGTGGCTCAGGGCCGTGCTTTGTGGCATACCTTGGGGGAGGCCTTATGTTCAGCAGTGGACTTGTAAAGGGCTGTAATAATGATGATGATGAATTATAGTGGAATGCCCCTTACACAGGCTGTTTCTAGTTTTTTTAGCAGGCGAGGGATAGAGACTGTGTGAAAAGCTTTAGACTATATAAATATACATAAATACAAAGTTAATACATACATATAAATACGACTATTTAACAATATTGTAATTCTAATGATTCTTCAGTAAATGCTCGCGTACCATCTTTTTAAAGGAGGTTGGGCGCTTTTCTGATATCATGAGGCAAGCAATTTCAGAGAAGTGCAGCCTGAACGGTGAAGGAGTTACCACAGAACCTAGTGACATAAGTTGGAATATAAATCTTGTTATTAGAGGAAGATCGAAAAACCCTAACATGACAAGAAGAGAGATATTGAAATCGTTCTTTGAGGTAAGAAGATGAATATGGATAATATAGAATTGAAAAAAGTACAAGTAATATTCTAGAGTTGCGCCTTTGCCTTATGGTAAGCCACTTAAGCTGAGATCTGTAATGGGAAATATGGTCACATTTACGCAGACCAAAAATAAATCTAATATAGTTTTTAAGCAGGCGCTCCAGCTTGTTAGAAGTTCTTGGGACAGGTCGAGGCAGCACACATCTGCATACTCAAAGATAGGTAAAATAAGAGTTTAGACAAGCATGAGCTTAGACTTAATAGGAAGGAAGTATATGAGACGATAAAGGGAACGTAAGGTAGCAGTGACTTTCCTATTTAAATCGATAACCTGCACTTTCCAGTTCAGAGAGCTATCAAGGTTATACAGACCAAGGTTTTTAACGGACTCACTAAATGTAATAATAATATTATTATAACAAATAGGAGGTAATTCTGCTTGATTAACCCAAGCCAGCAACCTTTTACTTCCAACTAAAATCGCTTGGCATTATACTGGATTCACACAGACTCTATAATGCGAGGACCAATCTTTAATTGTGTTTAAATTCTGGAGTAAAACTTTATTTCTTTATAGAGAACTTTTAGAATTGAACTGGCAAACATATTACATTCCAACGGATGGTAAGTGGCCGCTCCGTAGACAACTACAGTCAACCTGAAGCAGAGAAGCCTTCAGATGCGTTGTCTCCTCAGAGGACTGAGATGGCACGCCACACACCCTCTAATTGTAATTGGCACCCTATACCCTTAAGAACAGTATACAGCAGTACAAGGACTGCTTCTTAGCGGCATAATCAGTTAACTGGACGGTATCTAATCAGACGAACTCATAACCAGGAAATGAGTTCTAATCTACCACCTAGAACTATTAGTTCTATAGTACGTGACGGTAATATGGTCATCCAGTTAATATGGTCACTATCTATATAGCTTAAAAACTACAGCCTTGTTTACATAGATGGCTTTATGATACGATAGCTCTTCATCGGTCAATCAAAAAATAAAGGGTCAAAAGGACGATGATTTATCGACACCATTTTAAAGTCAGTTGACATTATAATCGTAGTAAACATTTTAGTCGATTTTAGTATGATGTAGTGTAATTAGGTCTTTAAAGTAGACTTTTCGAAATGTTCTTAATTATTGCTAAAGCTTTTTTGCTGTTTTTCTCTTAATATATAAGTTGTTGTATACGATTTTGTGTTTCTGTCCTTTTCTTTCTCCTACTTTTGGTTTTATGGAACGGCAAAGCTTAAGGTGACCATATTATCCTCACATACCTTATTAGTTCACTCCGGTCTAAAACTAAAATATTTTCCGAGAAGAAATTTGTGATCCAAATCCAAAACGTGTTACGCATAATAACTTAATATTGTGTTTATAAAAAAGTATGTTACTTGTGTCAAAAAATATATACACTACGCGAACTTGTGTGGAGAAATAAAAATTGTAATCAATTTTTTTTAAATATTACGTCAATCAATAGAGTTGTTAAGGAGGATTAAATATTGCAGTAAAAACATTTTAGCAGTGAGGGTGATAAACGACGTCAAAGCTCTGATGGTAAGTGTTTGCTGTGGCCTACAGACTGAAAGTAAGAAATATTGCTATGAAAGATCGGCTTTTTTTGCATTGCAGAACATAGGCATCCCCTATAGTGGCTATATGTAGTTGTCACGCTTGGCAGGCAGGTTGTCAACCGCAGCTTTCATACTTTCACGCTTGACTGCCTCTTGAATGATTGCCTCGTTGGTCTAGTGGTTTGTAGTAGTACGACTGCTGATCATGAGGTCCTGTGTTTGAATCCAGGGTCTGGCCAAAAAAAACTGTTTATTGAGTTTTTCCGTCAAGAAATCCTCAGTAGTCGCCCGGAGTCAGGAAGTTGGCGGTGTCTCACCCCCGTGCCTCGGAAAGCACGTAAAGCCGTTGGTCCCGCGCCTGATCTCTCTCCAGTCGTGTCGGTTTACCGTCCCATCGTATTATGAGAGTAAAGGAATGGAGAGTGCACCTGTGCTTACGCATACACTTGGGTACTATAACCCTGTCCTGCGCCGATGGTTAGCCTCCGCTGAGGCAGGCCGCCGTGACCGAAATTTGGTCTGGAGGACATTATTACTTTCACGCTTTCACTTTTACAGCATAATCTTGTAACAAGAACTTTTATGGTAGGTCCATCAAAAAAATTTAGCTGTTCCAATATTGTCCCTTTATGAGCAACACGTTGCAGCAGACACAATGATCATCGCAGTACCAGTTGTCTTGAAC
Source organism: Parnassius smintheus behrii (assembly GCA_036936625.1). NCBI lineage: Eukaryota > Metazoa > Arthropoda > Insecta > Lepidoptera > Papilionidae > Parnassius > Parnassius smintheus. Next base: position 19,092,947 of record JAUPFT010000002.1, on the reverse strand, counting down.
AGTACACTTTATGAGCAACACGTTGCAACAGACACAATGATCATCGCAGTACCAGTTGTCTTGAACATTACACTTTATGAGCAACACGTTGCAACAGACACAATGATCATCGCAGTACCAGTTGTCTTGAACATTACACTTTATGAGCAACACGTTGCAGCAGACACAATGATCATCGCAGTACCAGTTGTCTTGAACATTACACTTTATGAGCAACACGTAGCAACAGACACAATGATCATCGCAGTACCAGTTGTCTTGAACATTACACTTTACGAGCAACACGTTGCAACAGACACAATGATCATCGCAGTACCAGTTGTCTTGAACATTACACTTTATGAGCAACACGTCGCAACAGACACAATGATCATCGCAGTACCAGTTGTCTTGAACATTACACTTTATGAGCAACACGTTGCAACAGACACAATGATCATCGCAGTACCAGTTGTCTTGAACATTACACTTTATGAGCAACACGTTGCAACAGACACAATGATCATCGCAGTACCAGTTGTCTTGAACATTACACTTTATGAGCAACACGTTGCAACAGACAATGAATATCGTCGTACCATTTTTCTTGAACAATACACTAAATTTATGAGCAACACATTGCAGCAGATACAATGAATATCGTCGTACCAGTTTTCTTGAACAATACACTTTATGAGCAACACATTGCAGCAGCTGCAATGAATATCGTCGTACCAGTTTTCTTGAACAATACACTTTATGAGCAACACATTGCAGCAGATACAATGAATATCGTCGTACCAGTTTTCTTGAACAATACACTTTACGAGCAACACATTGCAGCAGATACAATGAATATCGTCGTACCAGTTTTCTAAAAATTACACTTTATGAGCAACACATTGCAACAGACACAATGAATGTCGTCGTACCAGTTTTCTTGAACATTACACTTTATGAGCAACACATTGCAGTAGATACAATGATCATCGCAGTACCAGTTTTCTTGAACATTACACTTTATGAGCAACACATTGCAGCAGATACAATGATCATCGCAGTACCAGTTTTCTTGAACATTACACTTTATGAGCAACCCATTGTAGTAGACACAAAGATCATCGCAGTTCCAGTTGTCCTAAACATTACATTTTAACTTTTAACTTTAATGGAAGGCTTTTATCCAAAACTGAACGGATCATTTATAAATAATGACCACCTGGCTTAACACCGACTCAACTGACTACTACGCCGCAGGTCCTGGCTTCTAATCCCAGCTATTTCTGCAAGAATATGTACACGTAAATCCTCAAAGAAATTTCAAAACAAAAAAACTACACTTGGCAACACTAAATGTCATTATTTTAGAGCTACGAGTACAAAATCAATTCCATTGAGTGGAGCTAATATTTGAGCAAAATACTGATATTCGAATTTAGATGTAATCGTGTTTATAGTTTTTTTTTATTTATTGAAGCCCTGTATTATCTTGTAATTAGGCTTGCTCATGTAGGTTTCCCTCATTACGTATACAAGTACAGCTCTATATTATTTATGTAATACGCATTGACCTGTTGGCAATTTACAGAGCATCTATTTAACAATTGTTTTGTAGCAAATATTATATATGTAAATATATATATCAATATATATTCAATATATAAATATATATATATATATATATATATATATATATATATATATATATATATATATATAAATATATATATGTAGGCCGACGAAAAAATATCTTCGTATTTTGTTTGTATGAAATTGAAGAAAAATCTCTTTGATTGTACTGTTTTTATCTAGCTGGTTTTAATATCAATACACATAGGACATTAAGGGATAGAAAAATAAAAGTGAAAACATACGTACGTATGTAATTACTCTAAGTGAAAAACTTTCTCGCACTTTTACTATTGATTTTCTGTCCGTTAAAATGAGTGAATCTAACCAAGAAATCCGATACATTCTGAAGTATTTTTACAAAAAAAGAAAAATGAGACTCACACCGCGAAAAAAAATTTGTGATATTTTTGGACCTAAAGCAGTGTCAGTAAGAGTAGGACAAAATTGGTTCAAGCGTTTTCATCATCATCAACATTCAGAACCGGAACAATTATTTATAGGCAACACACATACTTGTTCTCAGAGCCGTAATTTAATGCTAAGACTGCGCTACGGATTTCTAGTTCAAATTATTATAACGAGCTCAGGTCTGAGTCCAAGGGACTACAATGCGTCGGATTTCGGTTTCGTATTTATGCGGGAGTATGCATTTAATGCCAAAACAATAATTGTTATTTTTCAAGAAGTGTTTGTGAATGTTTCCTTATGACATTCCTTTCTCACATGGTATGCGTCAAACAGGACACCTACAGGTGAGTTCTGACCAGTATTATAATATTAGCGCGGTTAAGTGCACGCACACATAGACACATCGATATAGTGGTCTATATCGTCCAGGAGACAAAACGGCCAATTCTTTTTTATAAAAATTTAATATGATGATACAGTCTACGAGCAACAATCGAATAAATATAGTTTATCTGCAATCATGTTATGGCATAACCATTAATAAATCTTTACTTCGGGCACAAAAACCTCATATAGACAGTTTCGCGTCATTGGCAAACGATTTTAAACCTTACGTGATACGTGATACGCAACAGTTTGGTTGTGGATGATTGTGGACGATACAACCCGCTGAGAATATGCATCAACATAAGGCAATATGTTTTAAGTTGATAAATAGATAGCTCAACATTTTAATTCTTACCTGAAATTTTTAAGGTTATATTGTCTTTTAGATGTGTTTATGGAACAAAGTAAAAGTTCCATTGCACACCCCGGAAAAGCAGATTTTATTATTATATACACTTGAGAATTTGACTGGCCTGTTGGTCTAGTGGTTAGTGACCCTGACTGCTATGCCGGAGGTCGTGGGTTCGATTCCTACCCAGGACAAATGTTTGTGTGATGAGCACGATCATTTGTTCTGTATCTGGGTGTAATTTATCTTTAATATTTATGTATTTAGAAATATATAAGTATGTTTATCAGTTGTCTAGTACCCATAACACAAGCTCTGCTTAGCTTGGGACTAGATGGCGTTGGATGATAGTTGTGAAAAAAAAAAGAATTGCTGAGGGCTGGAGAGATAGTGCTGACAGGTTGCTGTACACTTTCTTTCATTTACGCTGGGTACTTAAGGGAGTACCAAGAAACTGGTGTAAAGTCCCGCTATGTAAGGGAAAAGGTCCACAGCAGGATTATAGAAACTACCGTAGCATCGTCTGCTTAGCATTGCGAGAAAGTGAAAGCTTTATTTAGAAAGAGGATGGGGTGTACGCGTGAGGTTTTTTTAAGCGCATGATTACAAAAAAAGCTTTAGGCCAAAAACCAGAAAGTTTTTTGTGCATTTAAGTACTCAGAAAAAACTTTATAACAGAGTTAACAGGGTTGGTTTGTGACAAATACTGGACCTGATTTCGTTGAGCGCTTTGATGATACAGGATTAAAACCTCTTTTGGTATTGAGCTTGAACTGATTTGGTATTCCTAAAGGTGTCACACAGGGTAGTGTAGCTTCCTCGTGGCTATTCAATCTAATTATGGAAAGTTGTTCAGAAACTTTGAAAGTTAAATCATGTGGGTTGAGAATGGGCGAGTTAATCGTCAAATACCTTTCGTACGCCGAGGGTCAAGTAATATTTGCTTCGTTGGCCAGCGAGTTACAAATGATGGTTGCATTAATAAATGGGTTATTAAAAGAAAGAGGTATGAAAATGAACGTAAGTAAGACAAAGGTGATGATTTGCGAAGAAAAGAAATTAAAAAAGATATATGAAATAAGAATAGAAGGGGGAATTGGTCGAGCAAGAGGACGAGTTAGTGTATTTAGGATGTGTGTTTAGCAAGGATGGTCGACATGGCAAGGATATAAAATGAGGACTGAGTGCATGATATAGAGTAAATTTGGCTTTTCACTATATTGTGGAAAGTCAAAATGTTTCAAAGAACGTACGTGTGACATTTCACAATGCTGTGTTAGTCCCTACCTTAATGTATGGTAGTGAAAGTTGGGTGTGGTAGAAGAAGCACGAAACTAAAACAAATTATGTAGTCGTCAAGGTATATGTTAAGGGTGATTTTCAATAAGCATTTGCAAGATGTAGTGACCAAGATTAAGGAAAAGATACCTCTATGGTTTGGTCATGTAGATGGAATTGTAGAAGGAAAGAGTGACAAAGCATATTCGTTGTTGCAGAAGTGAGTGTCAGAATCAGAAAGGGATGCCCTAGATGGAAGTTTATCGATCGAATTCGCGATATATTGAAGATACGACCAACTAAGAGTACCGTTAACCGACGAGCTTGTATGCGTAGGTAGATGGACGTGATAAAAGCAAAAGATGTTTAACAAATGGAAGTCTGATATCTTTGACTATCCTCTGGGTGACTGGCGCGAGTGTTTATGTATGTATTTATGTGTGTGTATCTGAAAACCCTAACCCCCACCGTTTATTTTATTTCAGTTGTTGTTAATAATGGGAAGAGATATATGTAAGAATGTTAATATTATGTGATATTTGAATATTATCTTTTATTGTTTTTCTAGTATACTTATCATAAACTAAGCGTAATTTTTTAAATAATTATGAATTTTTTATCATGCTACTAGAATTAAATTTGTATTATCAACATCATCATTGTCATTTGTAACTCCATGATTTCCGATGAACACAAGCCATAACAGATTTCCGCGAAGTAAGGTTACGAGCCGCTTGCAACTTGCATCCACGTACTCGCTGCTTATGAACATATGAACGTGATGACGAGTTCACTCTGATGAATTTGCAAACTAGATTATTATAACTAACTGTATAGTAAATGTTTACGGTTGGCCTAGCATCTTAAACAGATTCGTACCGAAAGAAACTTGTGAAGGTCCTCTTGTAAAACAATATTAAATAATTTTATTCGTATTTTATTTTATTGTTTGTGAAATTACTGGTTTACTAAAAGTTTTGGCAATTTATAACTACATACATACAAAAAAATCAAATATTTTCATTAGTATATTAAGGTTTAAAATCTATTAATCAAAGTATTCAAGAGCGATTTTCTATCAAACAAGACTATAGAAATATAATTTTAGACGGTTTCACTAAAAGATACGAAACTCTATAAAATAAAAAATAAAAACTGTTAGTCAACGAAACGCATCCGAAACCAATCTAGAGAACCGACGGTTGATCTAAAAGTGGACTTTAGAATGCGTCGAATTTGACAAGTCACGGATTTTTTCCAATCACCCAGATTATCTGGTCGCTTTACCCCACTCGATCAATCTTATCGAGGTAACTATGACATCACTTGAAGCTAAAACGCCTTATGTGTATCCTATCCTCGTAATTGAATTTAAGCCTTGTCATAACGCTACTAGTTAATAAATTCAAACTGTGCCATTTTAACGGAGACGCCACGGTGTTGCTTGAATGCGCCGGATCATCGCCAGATTCCGGGAAATTTGCCCCGCGTGAATACCTGCCTTTACAGGTAAGCTTTTGAAGAATTATAAAGCGATTGAGGGTCAAATTTCTGAATTAATAGAAATTTCTAAATGCTCTTAATTTATTACACAGTGTTCAAAAATAACACCAGTACAGAATTTTAAATTAAAATATTATTTGAATCAAATTATCCTAATCGATTGCCAAATTCGATATTTCTATTCCATTTAGGAGTTATTGGCTCAAAACCGGCAAGCAAATTAAAAAATATTTAGGATTTACTTGCTTCTTAGTATATCATTTATGAATTGAAAATTAATTTCGATAAGAAGCTTGTAATATAAGTAAATTGGCATTTAGACATTTTTTAAATGTTTAAGTCTCACACTTATTTTTTCTAATTGAACATAGAATGTCCGGATTTAAAAGGAATTATTGATACTTCAGAAACAAAATCCTTGTCTTTTTTTAAATCATTAACTAATATTATGCTTGTACACTTTCGTCAAATAGAATAATAGCATAGAAAAAAGAAACAAAAATATCCTCGTACTCGTCTTTGCGGAATCGTTTACCACTGGCGATTTTTTCGGACCGATACAAATTAGGGACCTTGAAGAAAAGAGCTTACTCCCTTATAAAAGGTCACCAACGCACCATCAATTCCCCTGGTGTTACGTTTGTTCATGAGCGGCAGTAGTCACTTACCATCAGGTGAGCCGCATTCGTGATAGAGCAACGCTGTAGTTATATTTTTATATGGCTAGATCACGAAAGTGTCGACTCGATCGGATAAAGACTCCGTGTACCAAAACAAAACTTATATAATCTATAAAGAATATCAAGGAAGTCAATGGAAACATGTGGCTCAGGACCGTGCTTTGAAGCATTCCTTGGGGGTGCCCGATGTTCAGCAGTGGACTTGTGAAGGACTGTAATGATGATGATAATGATGATAAAGAGTATGAAGATCAAACAATACCGCTTTGCTAATGTAATACAAAAACATATAAACTCTCATGTCTGTAGCCCAGATGAGTAAGTAGAGGTCACAGACTTCCATTTGTCGCTATGCGTTATCACCTCTTGCGTTTCTTTTACCAACATATATTTACGCATTCATGCTTGTTGGGTACTCTTAATTTGGCCATCTTCAATATGTCGCCAATTTGGTTGATAGCGTTCCATCTAGAGCAACCGTTACCGAATCTGCTACTTACTGCTGCAACATAAATTTGATTTGTCAATCTACCCTCATTTATTCTCATAATATTTCTGCGTATTCAAACCACTAAAGCATTTCTTTCTTAGTCCTGGTCACAACACCTTTTTCTTAACACACAATTTTTCACCTGATCATTCAGAGTTACCCCTAACATAAAAATTTATTAATGACAATTATTTTTATAGGATAGTATGACGAACGAGCACACTGTCCACCTGAAGGTTAGTGATTGCTGTGGCCTATAGACATCTACATCTATCCTCGATTACGAATCCAAAAGCAGATACGATGTCATCCGTGAGGGCTAAGATGGAATGCCTCGTTTCCAATAAAAAGGGTCTCCTGTTCTCTACACTCACCATACGAAACACAGCAGCATTAAACTACTATTTTACGCTGATATTCTGTGAAAGCGTGGTCGTCCCCCGGTCGAGCCGACCCGTTCGTGTTACAACTATACTACTAATATACCTGCAGCATGGCTCTACCACGTGTAAGACTGCATTTCTACAGCATTAATTTAGGTACTAATGTAATATTTGTGTATGCGACGCGATCTCTATCACTCAAAATTTTTTACGAATATTATGTCTAATAGTTCTACGCTCTATGGTATTATGACTTGCTATTTGACCAGCGAGCCTGCATCGCCTCTGTTCATCCGTCCAACCTTACCTACCCTTAAATAAATACACTAGTGACCGCGCGAATATCTCAAATTAATTCTTTAAATGTTTACTTTGTATGAGGGATTATAGATTCGTAGAATTATGGTCAGAACAATTATGGGCTTCAGTCTAATAATGGACAATGATTTATTTAAAATATATGTGTCGATGAGATAATATCATTAGTTAACTGAGAAAAAATAACCACAGATATTCCTTAGACAGAATTCTATGTTTATCAGAACCCGAGAAACACTGCAATATCTAAAAAGATAATTAATTGATCTTTTAAAATTAAATAGCTGTGTACCAATATATTTATATAAATAAATATTTATATAAAGACGATATTCATTTGAATAACTTACGTTGATTTATCTTTTAAATATTTCAAGATAAACATTCTTTTATAGAAAATCTATGTAATGATTTCTTATATTTACGAGAACACTACACATTGATTAAAACTACTTATACGGATTTTATCGCGTTTAATTAAATATAAAATCTGTAAAAGTATTTTTAATCAATGTGTAGCGTTCTCGTAAATATAAGAAATCAATACAAAGATTTCCTAGAAAATCTATGGTTAAGTATGTGTACATATCTAAGCCTTTTGTAAGTTAGGAGAATGTTACGGTAATAACACACTTAGCAGGTAGAGCACAGTGCACACATCTTAATCGTCTCGTTCCTGATGTAAACATTTAGCAATCGACTTACAATACAAAAACAATCAAATTATAGAAATACTATAAATAATACTCAGATTCAAAGCAGGACACAGGTGTGGCTAATTTTTATTTAAAACTATTAAGATTAGTACACACAGTGCATGCCCTTATTGTTTGTCAGCGGAAATAGGTAAGAGTGTGGTGAAAAGATGAACCATCTAGAAAATTACAATTGTAATATAAAATTCAAAATAGGTAAGAAAATCGTGCCTATCTAGACTGACTACTAGGGAAAAAATAACCTCTTTTACCGAGCACTATCATTTACCTCTTATACCCAACAACCGTTGTAATTAACATCTATATTTCTTTGTATGTTTAATTTCATCCAGCCAGTGTGGTTCTACCACATAATTCCTGCCAGGATGAATGCAGCTATATTATGGTTGTAGCACGAATGGATTTGCTCGACCAAGGGAGAACCACACTCTCACAGAATACCAGCGTAAAATAGCAGCTTAATGCCGATGTGTTTCGTGTTGTGAGTGTAGAGAACCGGAGACCCATTTTACTGTCGTCGAGACATTCAATCTTAGTCCTCAGGGGTGACAACGCATCTGCGTTTTGATTCTTAATCGAGGTTAAATGTAGATGTCTATGGGCCACAGAATCCACTTACCATCAGGTGGACTGTGTGTTTTGTCACCCTTATTCTATAAAAAGGGATCGTTTGATAAACCGTTTAATTATCTTATTTTAATGTCACGCCAGTCCACTTCCTTACTAATTTCTTCTGTAACACCATTTTGTTGTACATGACTTAAGGCCCATTGCTAGAAATATACCTTTCCAAGAATAAAAATCTATCATATCAATGTCAAATTTATAACTATTTCATTTTACCGAAATTTTCAATATAAATGTAATTTTTTACATTAAAAATGGTCATAATCGACATAAAATATAGTGCGCAGTTTGCAAAAACCAGACCGTCTCACAAAAGAACCGGAGAAAAAACTCATGAGTCTATTTTAGAAAGCAATATTACAATATCTTTTACAACTTAAAATAAAATCAATACAATTTGTCAAATACCTTCAATATATCAGAAACAAAAGGAAGTGCAAGTGAGGAATAAGAGTAATTTGCATACATCATTACCCTCAAGATCTATTTTATAGTAGGCTTCAGACTGCGTTGCTCAAGCGCATTGCTAAGAAGACCTCCGGTAAATATATAATTAAAAATGTGTATATTTTAAACGTTGTGTTTGTTGTGTGTGTTGTGTTGAAAAACCAGCACACTATCTACCTTATAAACACTTATAAAGACTGGAACTTATTAAATATAAAAATTCATTTTTACATCTAATCTACTCATATAAACGACGAATTAACATCTAGATTTCTTGAAGACACATTATACTTGTGGTTTTATCTATAATGAACTATGTCCTTCGGATTAAATTCTAAAAAATTATTTCTTTTAAAAAATTCTGTTTTAGGATCGGATCATCACATTCGGATCGGACATCTAATATGTATAAATTTTTACATTATGTAAAGATAGCGCAGTTAAAAGTTATTCCTAAATGTTTTATTCCTAAATGTTATTCATAACAGAAGAAAACATTTAGACTTTGTTAATGATAATACCGTATTCATACAGAAAGATGATCATTGCTTATTTTGCAATATAGAATTAATATTCCAAATGTTATTTGCTAATCGAATTTATTTTCATCCTTATCCTTAACAATATAACCCACAAATATGAAATTTTCCGAACTAGAAATCATGTAGTTATTTTATTTTATTGAGTAGTATTTAATGTACTTTATTATTTAAATAAATTAAAATTAAATAATAAAGTACAGTTTTTTATCTTGTTTATTTTTGTTACGACTAAGTTTCTACTTGTTGGCGACGCACCTATAAGAATATTTCAATTTATTAGTTAACCGATTACGAATAGCTTCTAAAAAGCAAATTATCAGGCCTAGTGGTTAGTGACCCTGACTGCTATGCCGGAGGTCGTGGGTTCGATTCCCACCCAGGACAAATGTTTGTGTGATGAGCACGGTCATTTGTTCTGTGTCTGGGTGTAATTTATCTATAATATGTATGTATTTAGAAATATATAAGTATGTTTATCAGTTGTCTAGTACCCATAACACAAGCTCTGCTTAGCTTGGGACTAGATGGCGTTGTGTGATTGTTGTGGAATATTATTATTATTATTATCGAGCAACAATATTTTAATAAGAAAATACTTAGTTGAATCTTAAAGAAATATCGAACTAATGATATGAAGGTCTTTGGTTCGACTCCCAGGCCGGAATAGTTTGTCGTTTTCTTAGTAATATTTTCTTAATAAATTCATATAGAGAATTTTTAAGACATAAATTATGTTACCGGATTTGTTCCCCGGTTGAAATCATCTTTCCAATGACGTTAATTTAAAGAAATATTAAAATAAAGTTAGAGACCGGATTTGTTCCCCGGTCGAGATAATCGCTGTGCATAAGTAGAATTAACGGAAATTGATTGCATAAGTATTGTCTTATATGAGTTTGATATGTTTTGTATGAAAACAAATGCCTATTTTCAATGTATCGATTCATGAAATATTTTGTCTAAGTTATCTGATAAGAAACATGATAACTGATAAGAATCTGATTAGCAATAGTTTCCTACAGTTTGAGAATTATGTAGAAGCAGTTATTCACCTAGTATTGTTGATATTAGTGTATATTAGAATTTCCATTTTTTCTGATAGTCGATAGCCGTGCAAAAGTTAGTTGTTCAAATAGTGTGAGATCATAGACGCACGCTAGCCACGTACTTAGGAGGCCAAATATGTAAAATTTAAATATTTGTAATTTCAGCAATTTATGTATGTAACGACTTGTAAAACATTTCATATTGATTGTACGTGTAAAAAAGGTGAATTCTGTGTTATTTTTATGTGAAAATTCCAGTGAATAGGTGAAATAATGATAGTTTTGTATAAGAAATTTAAAAGTGTTTTAATAGTGAAATGTATAGAGAAAAAGTAAATTAAACTGTTGTATTGATTAAGATATGTATAATTTCAAGTGGAAAACATTGTTTTAATTTTCTATGTTAAATATTTAAGAAATTTCAATTTGTTCAATGTGAGTAAAATATGCATATTTTGTTAAATAAATAAAAGATTGTTTGTGATATGAAAATGTAATGTATATCGTAGTAAAGATATTTTTGCGCTATCTTTATAATTAAATTGTATAAATGTATGCCTTATACAAAATAAATAATTGAGAAAACCGTGAGAGAGTGATAGTACAAATTGATGTAATTAAGTTGCGCGAGCGCGCAAATGGCGCGGCTCACTTTCGCGTATAGCTCAGGGGTAGCTCAGTAAACGAGTTTTTTTGCGATTCGTTCGGGAATCCTTCAGGAAAAAGTTCGGGAATCCTTCAGGATTAGTTTAGGAAAAAGTGCAAGACCAGCAGTCAATAAGAAGAAAAAGTGTAGGGAAGTGATAGAGAAAGTGATTACTCTCTCACGGAACGGTTTGAAGATAATTGCTGTTTTATTCCCAAGAAATTCATCCATCAAAATTATACAGTCCACATCGAAGAATTAAGGCGTTGGGACCGGGACGACTTCGGAAGACCCGTAATCCCTGCCTGAACCTATTTTCTGAAAAGGAAGAGGTTATCGCCCTTGTGTGTCACTCCGTTTGCGGAGATCACATACGTTGTTCCCGAACCCAACGTAGGCGTGATAGGAGGCCGGATCGAGAGAAGCCTCGATTCCTTCCTTCTGTTTCTTAGTTGAACGTTTACAAACGCTGACTTTCCTTTTCAATTGGTCCTTCGCAGCCAGGATTAGGGAACCAGTGGACTGCTGGTTATGGAAAAAGAAGACCTTCGGGGCCGAGTGAAGATCAGCAACCGAAGGAAGCCGGAGGTTTGAGCTGAAGCAACAGGACCAAAGGCCAGAAGACCAGGTCAGCGCAGTAGGACTGGACCTGGAACTACCGAAAGAAAGAAAACCGGGATCGCGGCTTGGGGCGTGTGCTCGCATGGGGCACGTATCACAGCCAGGCGCAAGTGTCTTGTAAAGGCACTCATCGTGGCCAAGCAGGGCTTGGCATTTTTTCCTGTCGCGCAAGCGTGCTCGGCATTTTCCTGTCGGACGATCGTGTCCGGCATTTCCTGTCGGACGACCGTGTCCGGCATTTCCTGTCGGGTCATCAGAGGGTGCAAGAAGAAGCATCCACGGCTGCTGCTGCCAGGCGAGGGTGCTCGTGGGCACCTGACTGCATCGCGGCTGGACGAGGCGTCACCGGCGACTGGGCGACGAATCGCAGCATACATCCCGACCACCTAATGGTGCCAAAGGGTCGGGCTCTGGCACAACACCTTCGGGTGGAGCAGTTCTCTCGAGCGAGACTGCGCTTGCACTACCGCTCGACTGTTTCGTCATATTCCTTGGCGGGACAGTTCCTAAACCTTTCCTCCATTCCATTCCTGCACGACTCCATCTCTGGACGGCTCACCACGGTAGGCCCCGTTCTGGATTGATAGGGCTAATAGGGCTGTTAGGGTGGTAGTAAGGTTGTAGGGTTGGTAGATAAAGGGGGGGTGTGGTAGTGGGGTTAGGTTGGGGTGTAGAAGGGTTGTAGGTAAGGGGTTGCAGGGACCGTAGGGACAGTTAGGGACTGTAGGCCAACAATCACCTTCCTGCAAGATGAAGAAGGCACAAGACCAGACAGAGAGGAGCGAAGGAAGCAGGACAAGAACAGGGCTCTCAAGAAAGGCTAAAGAGGTAGAATCATCTGCAGCGACCACAGCTACTGCTTCGAGTGGGGCAACTCCTTCAATTGGAGCCACCACCGACACGTCCACATACACGTGGGACTCAGGGACGTCCATGGCAACGACGAGCAACAGGACGGACACCAGTGGTACGCAGGCCAGCACCGCACAACAATCCGTTATATCCAGGAGTGAAACGGTAGTCGAAAAAGTAGGTCAAAGGACCGAAGAAGCGGCATCGTCAAGGACAGTAATCGGGCACACTAGTGACAAAGGGTCACAAAGAGGTAGTAGGTCATCGCGATCGGCGAGGCTGAAAGCCGAATTAGAGGCGCGGATTAAATTCGAACGCTCAGAGCTCGAACGAGCACAGGCAGCTGCTGCCTTAGCCAAGTCTCAATTGGAGTTGGCACGACTCAACCGAGAAGAGGAGATCGACCCGAGTGAGGATGATGAGGAGCGGAATACTCAGGTGGAACCTTTCGTAAGGAGTTGGGTTCAGCAGACCATAATGAGCGCGCCGGTTAGTGTGACACAACCCGATATTACTGTTACGAGCTTGAGGTTCGTGACAATAAAAATTGCCGATAAAATTACCTAAATTAACACTTTAATTTACTTTACACAAATTAAAGTTAAAAACACTAATAATTAAACACACTAATTCACTTAATTCCGCCCCGAAGCTTCGCTTGTGTCGCCGAGTTCAACTCTGTCCCGATCGCATCTTGCAGCGCCTATTTATTTAAATTAGCAAAGAAGCGTCCCGAATATTCAAGTAAATGCGCGCAAAGGGACGAGTTTGCGAGTATAGATTTTCTAGAAACTTAGTTCTTCGGATGGCGCTGTCGGTTGAGAGATCTGTGATGTCATTTTCTGCAACGCTCTACTCGCTCTCGTTCCTGACACTAGATGGCGCTAGTATATCGTCGACTGGAGCGCGTAACACTGCCCCCTCCTAAGACATGCTCGTCCCGAGCATTATCGGTCCCATGATAACGCGCCAAGCGATCCACATGGACGATCTTAGGAGTCCCTTTGCGGAGCCGTTACAGAAAGGCGTAAGCGCCTTTCTGTAACGGCTCCGCAATGTCAAGGGCTGTCCTATCCCGTGGTGCACCAACATTGTACAATTTCGGTGCTCCTCTACTACGTGTCTGAGGTCCTCTCACAGCCGCAAAACTTGTACATGTACGACACCAATCCTCCACATCGTCACGATAATGGACCCAGTAAAACTGTTCTCGGACCCTCAGTAGAGTTCGTTTAACTCCCAGATGGACTCTTGAACGACCATTATGGCACAGCTGTAAAACATTCGGCACTTTAGCTTTAGGGACAACCATTTGCAAACGACAGCTGTCTCCTCGACCATTGTCCCATTTACGGCACAGGACTCCATCCTGAATCAGCAAGCTGCCCCATTGGGCCCAATAGCTTTTCGTGGTTGAACTCATCGCTGAGACGTCCCTCCACTTAGGCTTGGTAGCACGAGCCTTCATCCATCCCAGAATCGGCTTGATGTCCGGATCTTCCTGCTGTGCATGTCGTAGGCTGTCCTTCCACCCGTTGCTGAGGTGGTCTGTCCTGAGCATCCTCACGGATACCACTTCCTTACTCTCTTGTCTACTACAATGGTTGCAATCTTCAGGACAAGGTTTTCTTGACAATGCATCTGCGTTGCCGTGAGATTTCCCGCTGCAGTGTCGGATAGCAAAGTCGTATTCCTGCTGCTGCTGGGCGGTGCTGTTAGCCACACTTCCTTTCTGAGACCGTTCACCTTCCCTTCCTAGGGTGTGCTTAGGGCAGCTGGACTGAAGATGGCCCCTTTCCCCACAGCCATAGCACCTAGGGCTGTATCTTTTATTGTGGTCGCGAACCGTAACTGCTGTAACCTCCCTAGCGTGAGGTGAACGATGATCCTGTCGCCGCCAGGCAGTGCCGTTAGCTGCACTACCCTCTCGGGATCGATCAACTCTCCTTTTCACGGTTCGCTTAGGGCAGCTGGATTGAAGATGGCCCTTTTCCCCACAGCCATAGCACCTTGGGCTGTATCCTTTGTTGCGGTCGCGAACTGTAGCTCCCTGACGCGATGGGAACGATGATCCTGCCGTACGGCTTCCACCTCCAGTGCATGGGCCAAGGCGTCCTTAAGCGTCTCGTGGTGCCCGAGCCTCACAGCAGCTCTGACTTCCAGGTCGCGGATGCCGTCGATGAACGGCTGCACCAGGTTCCCTTCAATGAGCACAGGTACAGACCGGTATGCTTTTCTAACCATCTTCTCCACCTCAAGGGCCCACTGCTGCAGGTTTTCGTTGCTGCGTTGCACGCGATCTTTAAGCTGCGCGTGAAAGACGTGTTCCAGGTGAGCGTCACCATATCTCGCCTCCAATGCCTCAAGGAGCTGCTCGTAGGTCACTTTCTTACCGAGAGCTTCCAACACGGTTAAGGCTTGGTCGCGCAGGCCTAAGGTGAGTGCAGTCATGGCCTGGCTTTTATTCCAACCGTTTGCCTCCATGACGGCCTCGAACTGGATTTTGTAGGCCGACCAGGAAGAAGTCCCGTCGAACGGTGGTACCTTGAACCCACGTAGCGAAGATGTAGTAGCTACTGCGGGGGCTGCAGTTCCATCCCCAAGTTTGAGGTCGTTCAGCGTTTTCTTCACGTCAGCCATTACGTTGTCAACCCGATGGTTCACATGGTTGATTCGGGTTTCAAGTTCTTCGATTCGGGTTTCAGCTTCCGACAGACGGTTGTCGTGTTGAGCAACCCTATCTTTCACCTGCCTTATCTCTTTCCCTAAGGTAGCGTGAAGGTCCTTCATGAGGAGCATCTGTTCTTCCGACCGACGAGCCTGTTCCGCCTGCTGACGGGCCTGTTCCTCCTGTCCGCTCTGCAGCTGCTCTTTCAACTGACGGACCTGTTCCGCCTGCTGGCGAGCCTGCTCCTGCAGCATCACCATCAGAGCACCTAAGTCAGGTGCTGCAGATGCAGGAGCTACTGACGGGCCTGCAGCCGGTGGCTGGCCCTCCGACGTCTGCGACGTTGCACCACCAAATCTTCGTTGGTCCGTCTCCTGCTGGCGTTGACTTCGGTTACGGACACCCTCCGTTTCCTCCTTAGGTAAAATCGGCATTATTTTATCCCACTTCTGACACCAATTGTTACGAGCTTGAGGTTCGTGACAATAAAAATTGCCGATAAAATTACCTAAATTAACACTTTAATTTACTTTACACAAATTAAAGTTAAAAACACTAATAATTAAACACACTAATTCACTTAATTCCGCTCCGAAGCTTCGCTTGTGTCGCCGAGTTCAACTCTGTCCCGATCGCATCTTGCAGCGCCTATTTATTTAAATTAGCAAAGAAGCGTCCCGAATATTCAAGTAAATGCGCGCAAAGGGACGAGTTTGCGAGTATAGATTTTCTAGAAACTTAGTTCTTCGGATGGCGCTGTCGGTTGAGAGATCTGTGATGTAATTTTCTGCAACGCTCTACTCGCTCTCGTTCCTGACACTAGATGGCGCTAGTATATCGTCGACTGGAGCGCGTAACATTACTGATAAGGAAGCGTGCAAAGGATCACGCCGCAAAGGGGCCGAGATCGAGCGCAACCAAGGAAATGCACAGAAAACACACGCGAGTGAGGTGTCAGAATTGACCGAAGCGATTGTGAGTGCAATAAAGATAGCAGGAAAAGATAAGTCTTCCCAGCTTCATTTCCTCCAGGAATTACCGGTCTTCGATGGAGACCCGGGCGAATGGATAGTTTTCAAAACGGTGTTTGAAGACACAAGAAGCCAATTTTCAGAGGTGCAGAATGTCGCACGCCTTAGTAGGGCATTAAAGGGCACCGCTAAGGAAGCGGTTAAGTCGTTGTTGTTTACTTTGTGTGAACCTGAAGAAATAATGAACGCTCTCGAAAGAAGATTCGGTAGGGTTGAGATGCTCATTCTAGCCGAAATCGAGAATGTAAAGCGTATGCCAAGATTGGCAGAAGATTGCCGGAACATAGGATCTTTTGCAAGTCGTATTACGAACGTGGTTGCCACAATACAAGCATTGAATCAACCACAGTATTTATACTCACCGGAGTTAGTAAGCCGCATAGTCGAGAAACTCGGAACTATGATTAAATTTAAATGGTTTGAATATCGAGCTCAGCATCCTTTGGAGCCAGAGTTACAGAAGACGGCCAAGTTTTTAAATTTATTGAGTGAACAATTCGGAACGTCCTTAAGCAATGAAAATGTGCCTGAAAAACGGAAGCGTCCTGAATTCAGGAAGCAAACTGTACACACTGCAAAGGGGGGTCTAGAACGCCGAAATAATAAAGGGCACAACCGACAAGTGGTTATGATAACCCAGGATAAGCCGGTAAGTCGGGTAACACATAAGTGTGTTATATGCAACAAGGAACACTCTATAGTGAGTTGTTACAAGTTTAAGGACATGAATAATCGCGAGAAATGGGACGCGGTTAAAAAAGCGAAAGTATGTTTACAATGTTTGTCACCTAACCATATGAGGTTAGAGTGCAAAGCGAAAAAATGTGGTGTAGAGGAATGTAGAATGTCATATCATCGGATGCTACACCGATACCCCAATGAAAATACCTCGCCGCAAGGGGACGAGGGGGGTAAAGAGGCTCAAATTACAACTGTTAGTACAGTGAATGCACTGGCATGTGCATACTTAAAGATTATACCGGTCGAGTTGTATGGACCTAAAGGAAAGGTCAAGACAACAGCTCTTCTGGATGAGGGATCGACCATGACACTCATAGAGGAGTGGATGGCTCAGAAGTTAGCGCCTCGCGGACGTACAGAAGAATTACGTGTTGAAACCGTGGGAGGTAAGCGAATTAACGACGACAGTTCGTATCGCTTAAACGTTAAGATAAAAGGCATTTACTGGAACGACTTAGAGGAGATAAGTGTACAAACAATTAAGTCACTTAACCTTTCTCCGCAGTCAGTAAGCCGAGAATTATTGCAACGGTGTTCTCATTTGACACCGATTAAGGACGAGTTGATGTATGAGAGGTCCAGACCTACCATATTAATTGGCCAGGACAATTGGCATCTCATAGTTACTCGTGAATTAATTTCAGGAGGTAAGAACCTACCTGTAGCATCGCTCACCAAACTTGGATGGGTTTTACATGGTCACATATCGGGTGGCATCAAATCAATCAAGATTGTTAACCACATTTCCACCAAGAAGGAGGAGGACATGGATAAGTTAATCAAGGATTATTTTAGTTTGGAATCTCTGGGAGTGTCTGCGAGAAAGCCCGCGAACGACCCAGAAGAACGAGCTTTAAATATTTTGAAGAAACGGTACGTCGTATACCTAATAATAGGTACGAGACTGCTTTGTTATGGCGCACAGATAACGAATGCATGCCGTCGAATAGAGCGCAGGTTGAAAGTCGCCTGTTTAATATCGAAAAGAAGCTCGACAAAAATAGCGAGTTGAAAAAGGAATATGAGAAGCAAATTGAAAATCTCATCGTTAATGGTTACGCAGAGAAAGCGAACCATATTTCCATTTCCCCACGCACGTGGTATCTTCCTCACTTCGCAGTGACTCACCCACAGAAAAAGAAAATAAGGATAGTTTTCGACGCCGCTGCAAGGACGGGCGGACGTTGTCTCAATGATGCATTGTTAACCGGACCGGACTTATTGAAGTCGTTGTTTGGAGTTCTGCTACGATTCAGGGAAGGAAGCGTGGCAGTGATGGCAGACATTAAAGAAATGTTCCTGCAAGTGAAAATCCGGGAAGAAGACAGGGATAGCCTTCGATTCTTATGGCGGCACAATCGTGACGCGCCACCGGAAGAGTATAGAATGACGTCACTCATATTTGGAGCGGCATCATCACCGTGCATCGCTATGTATGTGAAGAATACAAATGCGCAGGACAACGCACATATCTATCCAGAAGCAGCTACCGCTACGGAAAGCAATTTTTATATGGATGACTATCTACAGGCATTTCCCGACGTGACGACGGCCGAAAGGATATTAAAGGATATGTATGAATTACATAAACGTGCTTCTTTCCAACTGAGGGGATGGGCTAGCAACCGACCCGAAGTTTTATGTAAAATGGAAAATAAATATAAGAGCGACAGTGCTTCGCTGGGGGATAAAGAGCACACAGAGCGCACTTTAGGTTTGATTTGGAATATAAACGGGATATAATAAGTTTCACCATAAGTCTTCGTAACACACCGGAAGAGGTGATGGAAGGTTTACGACCGCCTACGAAGAGAGAGATAACTAGCGCTGTGATGTCAGTCTTCGATCCTTTGGGACTTGCATCACCCATAACGATTCAAGGGAAGTCGCTGATCCAGCAAGTATGGAGGACAGGCATCTCTTGGGATGAAAAAGTTACACACGAATTACACGTGTTATTTTGTAAATGGATATCGGAAGTGAAGAAATTAGGTCATTTAGAAGTACTAGGTACCCGTTGCTGAAGGCGTCGGCAAGGGAGAATTACACACCTTCACAGATGCTAGTGAAAAAGCATACGCTGCCGCGGTGTATTACGTCACCACGGACGAGCTAGGAGAAAGGCGGATTACACTGATCGCCGCAAAGGCAAGAGTAGCGCCGCTGAAACCAATTTCGATTCCAAGGCTTGAATTGCAAGCAGCTCTTATGGGCAGTCGACTAGCTGCATCAGTTAGTGAAGAGAGCAAGTACGAGATATCCGAGAGAGTATTTTGGACGGATTCACGTACAGTGTTAGCGTGGATTAAGTCAGATCCTCGCGCTTTTAAACCATTCGTTGCTCATCGATTGGCTGAGATCGAAGATTACAGTAAACCATGTGAATGGCGATGGGTTCCAACGTCACAAAACGTGGCAGACGACGCCACTAGAAATTTTCCTTCCACCTTCGATGTAAGTCATCGCTGGTTTCAAGGACCTGAATTCCTCAGGAAAAGTCCTGATTTATGGCCCAAACAAGTGGACACCATAAATAGCTTAGAAACAGGTGAAGAAAAATCACCAAAAGGCGTAAATGCGCTGAGAAAGCAAGAAACGTTAAGTCTACCCGACTACGGACGATTTAGCAGCTTTAAGAAATTCCTTGGGGCAACTACACGCGGTAGAAAAATTCAAGAGTTTAAGAAAGTCGGTTAAAGGACCCGACAACACAGCCGAAAAGTCGGTTATGTGTTCCAGCGAAGTTTTAGCAAAGTCGGTTAAAGGACCCGATGGCGCGTTGGACATAGCGCTCTTGAAAAAAGCTGAATTATTAATTTGGAACTTCATTCAAGACGAGTATTTTCATTTGAAAATAAAATGCTTGAAAGCAGGCAAAAGCGTTGAAAGAAGTTCACGCTTAAGTAAATTATCTATGGAAATTTGGACAAGATGGCTAAAAGAATACATGCCTACTTTAATACCTCGAACAGGTAATAACGGAAAGCTCATGGAAACTAAAGAAGGTGATATTGTCTTGATAATAGATCATTCGTTGCCACAAAATACGTGGCCGAAAGGCAAGATTAGTAGGACGCTACCAGGACCAGACGGTCACACCAGAGTGGTTGACGTCATTACTAGCACAGGTATTTTGAGGAGACCTACATCCAGAATAATAGTCCTGGTACCCGCGACGCCTCCCAAATGATGGTGCTGATGCACGGGGGGGGAGATTGTTGGCGACGCGCCTATAAGAATATTTCAATTTATTAGTTAACCGATTACGAATAGCTTCTAAAAAGCAAATTATCGAGCAACAATATTTTAAAAAGAAAATGCTTAGTTGAATCTTAAAGAAATATCGAATTAATGATATGAAGGTCTTGGGTTCGACTCCCAGGCCGGAACAGTTTGTCGTTTTCTTAGTAATATTTTCTTAATAAATTCATATAGAGAATTTTTAAGATATAAATTATGTTACCGGATTTGTTCCCCGGTTGAAATCATCTTTCCAATGATGTTAATTTAAAGAAATATTAAAATAAAGTTAGAGACCGGATTTGTTCCCCGGTCGAGATAATCGCTGTGCATAAGTAGAATTAACGGTAATTGATTGCATAAGTATTGTCTTATATGAGTTTGATATGTTTTGTATGAAAACAAATGCCTATTTTCAATGTATCGATTCATGAAATATTTTGTCTAAGTTATCTGATAAGAAACATGATAACTGATAAGAATCTGATTAGCAATAGTTTCCTACAGTTTGAGAATTATGTAGAAGCAGTTATTCACCTAGTATTGTTGATATTAGTGTATATTAGAATTTCCATTTTTTCTGATAGTCGATAGCCGTGCAAAAGTTAGTTGTTCAAATAGTGTGAGATCATAGACGCACGCTAGCCACGTACTTAGGAGGCCAAATATGTAAAATTTAAATATTTGTAATTTCAGCAATTTATGTATGTAACGACTTGTAAAACATTTCATATTGATTGTACGTGTAAAAAAGGTGAATTCTGTGTTATTTTTATGTGAAAATTCCAGTGAATAGGTGAAATAATGATAGTTTTGTATAAGAAATTTAAAAGTGTTTTAATAGTGAAATGTATAGAGAAAAAGTAAATTAAACTGTTGTATTGATTAAGATATGTATAATTTCAAGTGGAAAACATTGTTTTAACTTTCTATGTTAAATATTTAAGAAATTTCAATTTGTTCAATGTGAGTAAAATATGCATATTTTGTTAAATAAATAAAAGGTTTTTTGTGATATGAAAATGTAATGTATATCGTAGTAAAGATATTTTTTGTGCTATCTTTATAAGTAAATTGTATAAATGTATGTCTTATACAAAATAAATAATTGAGAAAACCGTGAGAGAGTGATAGTACAAATTGATGTAATTAAGTTGCGCGAGCGCGCAAATGGCAGCTCCGCTACACGCGCGCCCACCAGACGGGCGACCACTCCCACGAGAACTTCTGCGCTCACCGCCTGGCGAGGGGGACGCCGGGGACGAGTGAGAGTCCCGACACCGGAAAAGATGGCGTGAAGTACGCAAAACATCAACATATAAACTGCGCCAAAGCGCAGTACCCAAGACCGTGAGAGCCGTGCCTCCCACGCGATGAAACCCGGGTAATGAGGGCTACCTCGACACCCGCAGGCCTTCAAAACCTATGAAAAGGTTAAGAAGAGGAACATCTCAGCGCAAACTGGCGCGGCTCACTTTCGCGTATAGCTCAGGGGTAGCTCAGTAAACGAGTTTTTTTGCAATTCGTTCGGGAATCGTTCAGGAAAAAGTTCAGGAATCCTTCAAGATTAGTTCAGGAAAAAGTGCAAGACCAGCAGTCAATAAGAAGAAAAAGTGTAGGGAAATGATAGGGAAAGTGATTACTCTCTCACGGAACGGTTTGAAGATAATTGCTGTTTTATTCCCAAGAAATTCATCCCTCAAAATTATACAGTCCACATCGAAGAATTAAGGCGTTGGGACCGGGACGACTTCGGAAGACCCGTAATCCCCGCCTGAACCTATTTTCTGAAAAGGAAGAGGTTATCGCCCTTGTGTGTTACTTCGTTTGCGGAGATCACATACGTTGTTCCCGAACCCAACGTAGGCGTGATAGGAGGCCGGATCGAGAGAAGCCTCGATTCCTCCCTTCTGTTTCTTAGTTGAACGTTTACAAACGCTGACTTTCCTTTTCACTACTGCAATTATATTTATTACGCTGTGTACACTCTTTGGATTGTAGTTTAGATCAACAACATTATACTTTTAATTTTAGGACTATATAATTGTGTACCTTATTCAATAAAATAAATGTCTAGTTGTTTTTTTACGAACTTTACTCATCTAAAACAATCTTTTTCTAAAATTCCACAATGTATTTATTTTTTAACTCTCCGCGGGATTTTACACGTATTTATGTTTGGTCACGAGAATTATGTACATCTAATCGGTAGACAGCTAAGTCAGTTTAAGAATAAATTATCCATAAATTTCCCTTTATTAGCTCAACGTTTCAAACTTTAATTAATTGAATTTAAAATAATAACAAATAAATGCAAAACAGCCAACTGAACGACTCCATTACGGCTTGCGTCATTAATTTCTAAGATAAAATAAAAGGTATGTCACTAATAAGCGTTTCACAATAAACAAGTCTAGTTGATACAACGGATTTGAAAAGCCAGAATTAATATAAAGAGAATATTTATCAACGTCATTTAATCCACCATAATTAATTGATTAAAAGAGAATGAAGATGTCATAAGTCATAAATAGTGGTAGTATTAACTAACACTATATTTAAGGTCAAGTAAAAATTTATAAGTGTTCGAAAGTTAAATGAATTTAAAAATAAAATTCATATGCATAATGACTAAACTTTAATAAGATGTTTCTAATTATGAAGTAATACATAGAATAACTTTCTCTATATAAACAATAGAAATTTTTTGATGTAAAACTGGCATAATCAGTTTAAAATTATACATTGAGAAGTTTTAATTAAGGAAATTCGATACTAAGGAGTTTCTGAAAAACGCAGTTATAATATGACAGTCCCATAACTAACGACTTGTAAGTCTATGATTTTGGAATATACAATTTTTCATTCTAATTGCGTCAGCGCTACGTCCCCACTTATCATCAACTGGTATAGTAAACAAGCACTGATTTATAAAAAAATATAAAAATTGGGATATTACAAACTTATTAACAATACTTCAATAAACATTGTCCTCAAAATAATGCTGATTGATGCTCGGGTGTTATATACTAAATATTCTTATTAGACAGGCCTGTTGGTCTAGTGGTTAGTGACCGTGACTGCTACGCCGGAGGTCGTGGGTTCGATTCCCACCCAGGACAAATGTTTGTGTGATGAGCACGATCATTTGTTCTGTGTCTGGGTGTAACTTATCTATAATATTTACGTATTTAGAAATATATAAGTATGTTTATCAGTTGTCTAGTACCCATAACACAAGCTCTGCTTAGCTTGGGACTAGATGGCGTTGTGTGATAGTTGTGGAATATTATTATTATTATTATTATTATATATTATTCATAAATACCAAAATCAAAACCCACAAATAAGCAAAAGAGAACAGCCTTACGACTGCGATGGTATCGACTTTGCGATTACCATCCGCCTCACCAGCATATCGAGCATCAACAAATCTTCCTGGTTAGCAGGTTTAGGAGATTGTTGTGTGTGATTTTTTAAGAAGGGCAACAACAAGAAAAGTTCATCATGAAAATTGTCCTCTTTTTCCGTGAAGTCGGCCAGCTGTTAACCCCTTGGCTACGTTTCTCTATTCCGAATTTCCTATCTCTTGCGCCTAGGTGAATTCTCTGACTAACACCGTATAATTGGTTTTGGAAGAAAACTAGATTCTTGAGATATCCTCGTGCATTTTCTCCACCTCCTCATCGGGATGTGCCGAGGTTGGCACGTAATTCTGTATGACCTCCAACAAATACCATTCGTAATTCTGAGCATAAGATACCCTTGTCGACACACTCCCAGTCAACACTACTTAGTACAAGCCGACTTGTGGACGACAAATCCGACACCTCCTAGGGACAGATGATCGCCCACCCAGTGATGGAACCAGTTGACAAATTTGAGGATTACCGTGTCCATCCCTTTAGATCTTAGATATCCTATAATATGCCAGGTCAATTTGTCCTTCTTTTTTTTCCAGCTCTAGGATCTTTTCGTCAGACCTAAGGGTGCGTGCATTAAATATTGCTAGGTCAAGTCGTCTAAAGTGCCAACCGTACCTCCTCCGGAGATTCTTAATGCCCACTGCCACGCCGTTAATACGGTCCCCACCGCAGCCAGAAATAGCGTGGCTACCGGCGACTGGGGGGTCGTTTCTCTGTACCTTTCGTCATAGGTATACTGCCATAGATGCTTTACTTGGCAAATGGGTTTACAACCGCAGTTTTTTTAATAGTAATTTTGCTGTCATAAGAAAGATAGATCTTTTAGACTACTTCTAGATTTACGGATCTGAGACGTAGTCCTTCACTGCTGGCCGTATGAGGAAGTTCAAGGTCGCTCAGCGAGTTATGGAGAGGGCTATGCTCAGAGTTTCTATGCGTGATAAACTTAGAAATGAGGACACCCACAGTAAAACCGGAGTAACTGGCACTGGGCCAGCTCGAAAGACCGATAACCAATGGAGAAGAAAGGTTCTTGAGTGGCAGCCTCGTAGCGGTAGATGAATTGTAGGGCGACCCCCACTAGATGGAGTGACGACCTGGTACGACATGCAGGAAGTTGATAGATAATTCCAGCTGCCAAGCTTCACGAATGCACATTGCGTCTAAATTCATGATACTATCTTCACCATCTGGATGCTTGGCGGTCTACCACTGTGCATTTTACTAGGAGTTTTATTCCTCGTTCAACTTTTCTGTGTAATTGTTTACCACCAGCGATTTTTTTCGGACCGATACCACTTAGGGACTTCCAAGAAAAGAGCTTACTCCTTTCTAAAAGCCTAGCAATGCACCTGTAATTCCTCTTGTGTTGCGGTGTTCATGAGGTTGGGTAAGCTACGGAAATACACTCGTATACGAGAGCATTAAGCCATCGAGCTACTACAATTTTTTTGTTTACATATATCAATTTTTAAGTTTAAAAAGAAGTAAACAGCAATAATATGTTTAAAAATTACTTATATATGATAGGTTACATAATCCTTTTGTAAATTTGAGGTAACAGATTTCTTCTTACAGTACGTAAACACTTTAGCATATTTGCAGGACGTTGATTCAGTAGCGCAACTAGATTGAGTCTAGTTACTAGTTAGTTACTGCAAGTCGAACTAGTTTTATTGTACGCATAGTAAGTACCACGTGGATTTATATTTTTTTTTGGCAGAGAGGAACGCCTGAGTATGGCTCTTCCCCTCCAGTCCGCCGATGGACTATGTTGCTCTATGCCAAGAAGGTATCAATGAGAATTGAAAATCGCCAGTAAATATTGAACTATTATAAACGTTGACAATGAAAAAATTTAACAGTATTTAACTCCTCAAACTGCAAGCGTCCAAATTTGACCGCTTCGATATTCCGTCAAAATTCACTTAAACCCATAAACACTTATGTTTAGAGACTACTTTTTTATGAAGAAGTTTAGCATTATAGAATCAATATGAAATTTTCTATCCTGTAAAATGTTAGCATTTAATAAATAAATTTTTATTATTATTTCCGCATGGGTCACATGTTTACGTGGTAGAGCTATGCTGCAGTTATATTAGTAGTATAGTTGTAGCACGAATGGGTCGGCTCGACCGGGGAAGGACCACGCTCTCACAGAATACCAGCGTCAAATAGTACCTTAATGCTGCTGTGTTTTGTATGGTGAGTGTAGAGAATCGGAGACCCTTTCCACTGGAAACGAGGTATTCCGTCTATGTCCTCACGGGTGACAACGCATCTGTATTTTGATTCGTAATCGAGAATAGATGTAGATGTCTATGGGCCACAGCAACCACTTACCATCAGGTGTGTTCGTTTGTCACCCTATCCTATAAAACAAAATGTAAGACTTGAAGAATTTTAAATCCAAGGGGTCTCCTATGTAATAAAAATATTTCTAAATTGTTTGATATTAGAGCACCGTGCAATATTATTAACAATATTTACCAGGTCTTCGCTGAAAATCAGTGCTGCTGCAGTATTTGCAGTAGCATGCGCTAAGTTGGAATTCATTTTGGCATCACATCACACGAGGATGGTAACTTTCTTGCAAAAATATTTTTGTGTCCCTTATTTTGTATGTATATAACTTTTAAAATATTTATTTTATATATATATATATATATATATATATATATATATATATATATATATATATATATATATATTATAATTTTTAAAATATTTTAGCTTAATATTAATGTGCTTTTAAAAGGTAAATCGTA
This sequence comes from Parnassius smintheus behrii, assembly GCA_036936625.1. Lineage (NCBI taxonomy): Eukaryota > Metazoa > Arthropoda > Insecta > Lepidoptera > Papilionidae > Parnassius > Parnassius smintheus. Next base: position 19,066,167 of record JAUPFT010000002.1, on the reverse strand, counting down.
TCTACTTTTTTAAATTGTAATCAATAACGGTCGTATGATGCGAAAGAAATATTTTACGCCACGACATAAGCATTATCTATAGCGCTTTATATAAAATTGTTCACTTTTTACGCGAGAGGTTTCCCGATGTACGTTTTCTGTTTGCAATACGTTCAGTCTAATACACTTTATTACGCCTCATTTGTTGTATCTCACATACGAATGGCGTTTAAACGGAACTTTATTATTTTTCAAAGCGAAACGGGTCGCAGATGCGACATTTCAATAATTTCTGGATATGAAGCGGGGCGATACGCTCGCAATAAGAACTCCTATGTTTTACTTACCGTACTCGCGAGAAATTGAGGGCTTAGGCTGATATTGTCAAAGGCTCTTTACGAACATTTGGGTATTTACCAGGATTTATATTTCTAGGATTTTTCTTTTTAGGGTTCCGTAGTCAACTAGGAACCCTTATAGTTTCGCCATGTCTGTCTGTCCGTCCTCGCATAATCTCTGTGACCGTTAGCACTAGAAAGCTGAAATTTGGTACCAATATGTGTATCAATCACGCTGACAAAGTGGCAAAATAGAAATTGGAAAAAAATGTTTTATTAGGGTAGCTCCCCTATATGTAAAGTGGGAAGTGATTTTTTTTTAATTTCAACCCTAACGTGTGATATATTGTTGGAAAGGTATTTAAAAATGAATAGGGGTTTACTAAAATCATTTTTGATAATGTCATTAATTTCGGAAATAATCGCTCCAAAGGTAAAAAACAATGTGTCCCCCTCTCTCTAACTTTTGAACCATAAGTTTAGAAAATATGAAAAAAATCTGTAAAGTAGAACTTTATAAGGACTTTCTAGGAAAATCATTTTGAACTTGGATGGAAACAACAGTACCCACCACCGGGAGCAGTTGTAGGAGCGCGGAGCGCTGCTGGAGCGCGAACTTAATGGATACCCACCTTTAAACTCATAAGTGGGAATACTTATTGTGACGGACGGGAAACTACGGAACCCTACACTGAGCGTGGCCCGACACGCTCTTGGCCGGTTTTATTTAATGGATGGTCTTTGAAAAGTAAAATACCTGAAATAACCAACAACATAAACGCAAAATATATTCGTCTGATTTCTCTGAAATACAAACTAGCACTTACATTTTCAAACTCACAACAGCCATCGCTATAATTAGTAAATAAACAAAGTTGGCGAACCATGACATGCAAGACTAATTTTTTTATAGTGAACTTCTTTAATACACGTTGGTCACTTTTGGGATCGAGAAAAATCACTGAACACGCGTGACCGTCACGCCCAGATACATAAAATTGATGAAAGTAATGTTGAAAATCCAATTGATTAAATTTAATACAATTGATATACTTATAATTTTGTTTGTAATTTATAAATAATAATCATTCTTTTTCGTGTAAAACAGCGTAATAAATGAAAATTTTATTACTATATTAATACGTTGATAAAAATAGTATCAAATAAAAAATACTACCTAAAAATGTGTCTGAATTGTATTTCATAATATTTAAAAATTTTCTCTTCTGACGTGCAGTCCTACGACTGATAAGTTTTTATAAGGGAAAGAATGGCGCGTTCGAAGTTTTTCTAAATGTTAGCCAATCTTACGTATATATTGCCCTTGTAAGATATGCAGAAAGTCTATGAATGCAGGTGGCCCAAGACCGTGATTTATAGCATTCCTTGGTGGAGGCCTATGTTCAGCACTTATACACAACACAACACACAACACTATAACTTAGGGGCTGTAATGATGATGATGATCATGTATAAATTATTTCGGAGAAGATGCCGTATATAAAAGCTTAGATATGATTATAGCTTCTCTATTTTTACAGAATAAATGTGACAAACGAGTACACAGTCTACCTGATGGCAAGAGGAATCTGTGGCTCATAGACATCTACATTTATCCTTGATTAAAAATCAAAAGGGACTGTAGCACCGCTCAAATTTCGACGGAATCAAAGGCTTTCTCTTAGGCCATATACGCCAGGCAAAGTGGCAGATTGTACTCTTCGGTCTTCTGTACAATCTGCCGCAGGGCAGATGCGTTTTCACCCCTGAGGACTAAGATGGAATGCCTCGTTTCTAGTAAAAAAAGATCTCCGGATCTCTACACTCACTGTGTGTGCAGTGTGAGTGGTGCTTCCCCGGTCGAGCCGACCCATCGTGCTACAACCGTAATATAGCTGCAGCGTGTCTCTACCACGTATAAGATGTAAATATGTTTCATTAATTAAGCATACTTAAAGGATTTTAGAGAGCATAATTTGAATAGAAATAATAAAATGTTAACATAATAAATAATAATTTTATCCAAATTGTATTTTTACACTTTTATCCTTTATATGAATAATATAAAATTGAATCGGAAAAATAATATTTAAAAATTATATCACTCTATTTACATTATTTTCACGTCCTTCTTTAATCATAACTAAAACCGATAAAACCAGAGTTTAGGAGAGTTGGGGAGCTGTGAAGGACTTAGTAACGGACGTACATACATACCAGATGATCAAGTCACAACACTTAAATATAATTATTTCTATTATATCTTAAAATATATCAAACTTATCATATCAGACTTATCATTTGATTTTAATATCGATCTATCTGTACATTAAAAACCTAACGCGATGGAAACCTCCTTCGTAATATCACTGGGGCGACTGTTTGCACTCGATTGATAGGAAACGGAGCGATCTTTCTGAGGAAAAATGTAGCGGCTAATGATTTGCTAACGATGATATTTATTTTTTAATGCACCCCGGGAATAGATTATTTCCTTTGAGGGCCGCATTTCCAGATCACTCCATATTGCTGGTTTCTAAGGTTCGGCGCTTTTGCTTGTTGCTTACTGAATATTAAGAATAAAACAAAGTTTAAATTGTAATTAAACAGTGAAATTAATTTTGTTATATTATTACCTCATTCTTTTTGAATTGAAATTGAAGTTCCTTGGAAAACATATATTTAATATTTCTTTTACGTAAACACATTGATATACAATATTTAGAACAATAAACAAACAAAAAAACCAAAGCTATCAAACAATCCAACTTCTACCGGTACAGTGCCAATAACACTGCATTTTCTCGATGAATGCTTAGGCTTTGGGCGAGAAAATAACCAGCCCTCTTGTCTCCAGTGGCCGCGACCAGTCGCGTATAAAGTTCCTTTAGAAACTGAACCGCGCATGGACCCTTCGGACCAATAGTCATCCCTCATCTCTCTGAGATTCATCACAACATTCATTTAGTCAGTTTAGCGCCTCAAATGCCGCATCGGCCCTTTTAAAAAGAGGTAAATGAAATACAAAACGGTCGGGTTTGTTATTATAATACCTATCTATTATTATAGAAATTAATAACAGATAGGTATTATAAAATCGCCTTACACTTCTCAATATGACTAATATAGGGATCTCTTGTAATAAATTACACTATTGTTTTCCTTATCTATACATGTAAATAAAATTGATGTATCTATCTGTAACATCGAATTTATTGCCTACTGTTACTGTACTAAGGGTCATTTGCATGACATTACGACGTGAATAATAACAAGTTAAATATACTCATGGGCAAAATTAGAGGAACGCAAAAACGTGTTTATATAACAAAATATCATGGATACTTGTGGCGATTAAGTTTACTAATTTGGATTTAGGTTGTTATTCTTTAATGTAAAAACAAACGATCAAATGACATAAATTAACCAAATTAAGAAGAAAAGAAAAATTTTACACGAAAGAAACATTTCTGTATGTAGTTAATATCATATATTTATTTTTTTCATAAATGCTTAAAAAACTATACTAATATGAGCTATAATCAATACTTAGTGTTGCCTTCTCCAGCTCTTAGAAGTGCTTCCAGTTTTCTCGGCGTATGTCAAGGAGACTTTTAAACTTCGTTCTTATCTTATAAAAAGTTACCATACCATAAACACTCACGCCTGTTACCCAGAGGGGTAGGCAGAGACCACGGACTTCCATTTGGCACGATCCTGACATACCTCCTTCGCCTCCTTTACATCCATATATCTACGCATACATGCTCGTCGGTTAAGGGTACTTCTAACGTGGCCCATTTTCAAAATATCGCCAATTTGGTCGATAAACTTTTTTCTAGGGCGTCCCTTCCCGACTCGGCCGTTCACATCTGCCATATAAATTTGTGTTGTCACTCTTTCCTCATTCATTCTTTGTACGTGACCAAACCAGCGAAGCATTCCTTTCTTAATCCTGGTCACAACATTATCTTGCATACCACATTTGTCTCTTATCACGCAATTTCTCACCCTGTCATTCAGATTCAACCCTAGCATATTCCTTAAAGACCGCATTTCTACAGCATTTATTCTACTTTCGTGCTTCTTCTGCCACACCCAGCTTTCACTACCATACATTAAAGTAGGGACTAACACAGCATTATGAATTACCATACGTGCCTGTTTTGACACATTCTGGTTCTTCATAATAGAGTGTAGTGCCCCATTCACTCTATTCCCTGCATTTACTCGTCGTTCTAAATCCCTATCATATCTACCATCCCTGCTAAATACACATCCCAAATAAACAAACTCATCCAGTTGCTCAATTAACTCTCCTTCTATTCTTATTTCAAATACCGTTTTGCTTACTTCTCTTTCAAAAACCATCACTTTCGTCTTACTTGCGTTCACTTTCATTCCCCTTTCTTTTAATTCCCAGTTCATTAATGTAACCATCATTTGCAACTCAGCCGCCGATGACGCAAATATGACTTGATCATCGGCATACAAAAGGCATTTGACGGTTAACTCGCCCATTCTTAACCCACATTCTTCACCTTTCAAAGTTTGCAAACACCGGTCCATAAATAGGTTGAACAGCCAAGGGGAAGCTACACAGCCCTGTCTGACACCTTTTTGGATGTCAAACCAGTCCGAGCAGACCCCATTGATCCTGACACAAGCACTAGAGTCCCTATAAAGAGACCTTAATGCCTGTATCAAACCAGCGCTCAACCCATATGAGTTCAGTGTTTGCCATAACACATTCCTGTCCACTCTGTCATAAGCCTTTACCAAGTCCATGAACGCACAAAAAACTTTCTGGTTTTTGGCCAAAAACTTCTCCGCAATCATGCGCATGGAAAAGACTTGATCTGTGAGCCTGGAAATTATCAGATATCCTTCTATCATTCTTATCCGTTCTTTCTTGCTTTTTCCTTTCAACAACTTCTTTTACTCTCTTATTTAGACGTCTAAATTCCGCCTTTTTTCTTTCAATCTCATCATTCACACCAGAAGAATTACCAGCTTTGGTTGCTAGTAAATCTAACCATGCTTTCTTCTTTGATTCAACTTCTACCCGTACCTCATCATCCCACCATAACGTTTTACTTTTCCTTTCATTTGTTCACGAAATCTATCATGCTTCTATCATCACCTCTTGCCCATGTATACATGTGAATTTTCTTATGACGAAAAAAAGTATTCGTCACAAAAAGATTCTTTTCCGCACATACGGTGAGGAGGTCTTCACCATTCTCATTTATACTTTCATCGCCAAACGTTCCCAATATCCTTTCATAACCAGACACCTCTTCACCCCAACCCTTCCATTAAAGTCTCCTAACATAATAATATTTTCATTTTCCTTACATTTTGTCAACACCATCCTTACCATGTCCCAAAACTGCTCTCGGATGTAAGTGGGCTTAGACATGTCTGGGGCGTACACCCCTAGCAGGAACAGCTTCTTTAAGCCTACTTTCATTCGTATCCATAGCATTCTCGGGCTTACACATTCATACTCTTTCACACATTGACCCATTCTTTCTGAAAGGATGAAACCGACACCCTTTTTTTTTTTTTTTTTTACATGGGGAAATGCCTACGCATACCCGCCTCGCGGGGGCAAGGACGGGTTATGTCGGACTCGCACCGACTAAAACCCCATGTTGTTCCACCTTTGTCGCATATTGGTAGGGCTACGGGAACGCTTTCGCACACATCCGCGGCCCTACTAGCGCCTGCCGCCCCACGGCAGCACCTCCTCGGGAGAGGAAAATTCCTCCCCGTTCTCCTTCCCAGGTAAGGCGCACCAGAACACATGGCGCGCCTTCCTCCACGGCCTCCAATTACGTCTGTGCAACAGACACCCCCGCGTCCGATGCACAAAGGCCATGGGGCCAGGAAAAACGAGCACTTAGAAGTACTAGCCTTCCCGACCCCAGCGGCGGATCTGGTCTATGGCTCCGCCGCCAACCAAGATTCGGCTGCGGAGGGTAGGGAGAGCGGCGCCTCGCAATACCTACAATCCTCTCCCCCCGCAGCCCCACCACCACCGCATCAACGGTGCGGCCCCGTTTGAGTCGCGAAGGATAGGGCGAGTGGCGCATCGCCATACCAACACTCCTCTTCCTCCGCGACTCCACCTCGGCTGCAGCGGTAGAGGGTGCGCGAGTCCCCACTCGCTGCAGTCCACCAGAACACATCCGGAGTGGGCTCCCCAAGCCCACTCGGAGTGGCCACCTCAGGCCGGCCCTTCACCTCGGGCCAGCCACGTGGGTTCCTCTTTGTTCACCGTGGACCGACCAAGCCACGGCTACTAAGCCCCCCCGCCACGACAAGGCGGGAACCCGTTCGGGGGGGAAAACCGACACCCTGGCATGCCCGTTTGGTCTCGCCTACACCAGACCAATACGCGGTATACGTGCCATGTGCAGTGGCATCCTTTCCCTTTCGTTTCGTCTCATTCACACATAACACATCTATTCCTCCGTCATTCATCATTTCGCATACTTCATCCATCTTATCATTCATTCCACATTCAGCGTAGCTAGACGGGTTTCCGCAATCCACTTTTCGCCCCTCCGGGAGACAGAACGTGACGGGTGGCGAACCTCGTCGCCGGTTTTTCTCCCATAGATTCTTCGCACCCCTGCCCCATTTAAGGGGCGCCGGGAACTCGGGGCCATTTCTTTTATTTCCTGAGTCATGGTGCGAACAGGGGTGGTGGTAGATTTTACGCCGCTACCATACGGCCGAGCCGGAGGGCCGAGAGCCGAGTCTATTTTTTCGGCTTTGTCGCTCGTTTAGCACCACCCGGGGGACACGTGTAGGGTGGGCCTAAGGTTAGGTGGTCGGAGCCTACGGACGCGAGCGACTCATCGCCCTTATATGAAAAGTTAAGTTCCGGTTTCTAAGCACATTGGTAACTATGAACCTGTCATTCTTGGCTACTGTTTTCCGTTTACGTTCCTGTGCTGCGAGTCTCGGCTTTGTTCGGTCTGCCGATACCTCTTGACAACTCCGTGTACCACACATTTTCATACTCGTAATGCTTGGACCACATGTTGCAATTAAAGTAATAGGCCTAGCAACTTGAGTGGCGTTTAGTTCCAGCATTTTCAGTTTATTTGCATTAACAATTCAACCAGGCAGTCAAGGCAAAGTTTTTATTGAAGTCCAGAAGTTGGCTAATCTTTTTCGCGGTATAAAAGATCGCAATATTACGCAATAATTAAATAAAAAAAACGAACTTCCAAAAAAAAATAACAGTCCAAAACATTCTTTTTAGAGTTCCGTAGTTAAAAGGAACGCTTATAGTTTCGCCATGTCTGTCCGTCCGCGGTTTTACTCAGAGAACCTACAAATCTGTTGACATAGCTAATAGACATTAATCACGCCTACAAAACCGTGAAATAAAGTTCAGAAAACATTTTTATTTTGGGGACCTTCCATACAGGTAAAGGGAGGGTGATTTTGTTTTACCCGTCTATTCCATCGTGTGGGATATCGTAGGATAGAGCTTTCAAAGACATTGGGTGAATGGAACAACATTTTTCGATTCATAGGTCCGTTTGCGAAATATTTAGCTTTGTAGTGGTATTTTTTATTAGAGTCATGTGTCACCCATCCCAATCATCTATACCGCTGTTTCCGGAAATGTGAAAGTATAAACGATAGTAGTATAGTATATAATGTAGTAAAGATAATGTAGTACTAAGTGTATGTATTATGTAGTGCCACAGCTAAGTAGAATTAACAAGTTAAGGTGTAATAGTCGATCAACTTATAAAATGCACTTGGATTAGTAAAAACTTCGTTATAACTCCATAGAAAATGACCTTAAACTAGCTGCTTTATAAATTTGTAATGTTATTGTAAACTGTAAAAATAAACATTTTTTGAATAAAACGACATGATATATGCATTTCTACTGTAACTTTACTTTTTCCTTTGCGGGATAGGCGAAGAGGATCTTTCTTACTTACTTACAACTTTTGCTTATTTTTTTTTAGTTGGTAGTTACCATAGGCCTCATTCAAAGTATTCATACAATCATATAGCTTCATAGAGTTTCATTCGTGGTACTCTTGGTTTATGGGCGCAACCCTCAGGATAGTTTAGGGCAATGTTGGTTAACGGGATGCCTTGTAACGACCATATATATCTTAGGGTTGCACTGCCGGGAATATACATATAGAATATAGATAGAAAGTCAACCATAATCATCTTTGTACGGGCTTGGCATATGAATGATTTCATGTAGATAGTATTTATTTTCAAAACAAAAAGTTTTTAAATCTTTTTGTATATCATTCCCTATAAGTCTGATTGGAAAATAAGTCCTTCAGTTACCATCGTCCTATTTAGTCCTTGTAGCGGTCAAAGCGCGAACTCACTTAAGGGGAAATATAATGTCAAATGGCTTAGCAAGATCCTTCGTTATGCCGAAAATATTGCAGCATTAATTTTGAAATAAATATATGGTAAAGTTGAGGATTAATGTTAAGGATTATGTTAGACGAAAACACGATTTCGTAAAATTTTCTCGATAGAAAAAAAATCCTTATATATTATTCATAAAATACTTTAAATAAGATCATGAAACTTTGCATACTAACTGAACTAACTATAAAGCAGTGCTTATGTTATTTACTTTTTTTTAAATACCATTATTTTTACTTTAAAAAGAAATTACCTAAACTATTGGCCTTTTGAAGCGTGATTCCTGCAGCACGGTCACTTCGCCTCGGCCTTTGGACGGGGAGGTTGTGTCGCTTACGATCAGAATATACATTACGCAACAGTACGACGTAAAATTAAAATGGGAAATAATCGTGATAAAAATAAGAAGCGGCTGGCTTGGCGTTAAGAAACAGGCATAAATATGATAAACCTAACGAAATAAGTGTCTAACGACCTTTCTACTTACAGTATTAGTGATTACAAACATGTCGGTACACAGCATACGACGCGCGGGCAAGTGGGGACGAAATTAGAATTTGAGCTGACTTACTCTATCCTCTTAATATGCTCATGTGATTTTCAAGAAAGTCCTTTCTATGTTCACGTTTTGTGACGGGCAACTACGGAACCCTATCTCTACACGTAGCCCGTGCATTTGGCCTGTTTATTATATAGCATTTTCTAATATTTGTGGACAGCCTGCACGATAATTACAACAGGGGAAATTAAAACTTTTTATGCGTTCCTTTAATTTTATTTTAACAGTTAACACTTATTTGTATAACAATAATTAAAGCTTATCAATGAAGTAACTTAATACAGTCAATACTTGTGTAAAACACATTTTTTATAGAATAGAGGTGACAAACGATCACACTGTCTACCTGATGGTAAGTTGGATGCTGTGGCCCATAGACATCTGTTGTTGCTAATATGAAGTAGTTAGTTCACCCGCTGCTAGAGGGAGTCTTGGTGGCTTCACATGTCTTCTAAATATATATTTCTTTATTTCTCTGACTTGCAAGTTTTCTCAAGAAGTTTTCCTTCACCGTAGAGCACGAGGTAAATCAGTACTTAAAATTGTAATTAATAATTTCATTCGTCGCCGACGGGGATCGAACCGTGTTTGATAACGTACTGTGATATTTACAGCGAACGCTTAGTACCTGAGCTACCACGGCTTACTATAATAATAATAATAATAATAATAATAATAATAATAATAATAATATTCCATAACTATCACACAACGCCATCTAGTCCCAAGCTAAGCAGAGCTTGTGTTATGGGTACTAGACAACTGATAAACATACTTATATATTTCTAAATACATAAATATTATAGATAAATTACACCCAGACACAGAACAAACAATCGTGCTCATCACACAAACATTTGTCCTTGGTGGGAATCGAACCCACGACCTCCGGCATAGCAGTCAGGGTCACTAACCTCTAGACCAACAGGCCAGTCAACTATTACTATTTAATGGATGAGAGTTTAATTGACATGATGGACTATTTACCGTAATTTAAATCCCGCTGCCAGACCCCGCAAAAGTTCCATTTTGTTACCCGCTATAATTAAATCCCAACATAAAATTTATACCAACCTTTAAAGTCGCCTCTTCGCTTTCGCGGACATTTGAATGTTTTAACATTACGTACTTAAAATATTTAAGTTGCCGTTTCTCCTTTTGTTGGAGGGAACGGGAATCATCTTAATGCCGGTAATTATACGGATTCAACGAATTACTCGGCCATAAGTAAACAAACGAAATGCCCCATCTACCATCGTAAATTTACAGAGAGAAATCTTCGCGAATCTTTGAGCGACCTTCCGAACAACTCTTTCGATAATGTTTTTAATTTCATCATTGCCTTTTAATTAATTAAACTTGTTACTTGTGTGGAACGGTATATAATATATAGCAATTTTATTACACGAAAATCCAACAATTTACAGAAAATTTAACTTTAAATTTAACATTTATGTTTTAATTCAATAAAGTATGGAATTTGACAGCAAATATCTGGTATAGCATATATCATTGTAGAGCCTTGCTGCAACTATATCATGGTTGTAGCATGAATGGGTTGGCTCGACCGGGGAAGGATCGCTCTCATAGAATACCAGCATAAAATAGCAGCTTAATGCTGCTGTGTTTCGTATGGTGATTGTGGAGAACAGGGTACCCGTTTTACTGGAATCGAGGCATTCCATCTTAGTCCTCAAGGGTGACAATGCATCTGCATTTTGATTCTTAATCCAGGTTAAATGTAAATGTCTTTGGTCCACAGCATCCACTTACCACCACTTATTCTATAAAAAAAGAGAAGATTGTGACGCCGCGGCTAAGGGACTTTTTTTCGTGAGAAAGACTCTTTTTAAACCGTATTAAGCCGGAAGCGATCATTAAGTTTTTTTTTTAATAAAACGGTTATGTTTGATACTAAGAGACAATTTATTGAACATAATTACACATTATAACTTTTTTAATACATTTCTAGTGTTGTTAATGTCTGGAAAATAAGGAGGTGGATAATGTCAACATCACTCCAAATGTCAACATCTAGGTACATATTATATGCTCTAAAGATTGTCGGACGAGACTGACGACCGATTGATTTAAACAAAAATTGGTTGACCCTACAGGCCATCCCTGAAACTTCCCGCTAAGTTTAGGCGATTTGAGCTCGAAAACCGAAACTACAGTATGTTAAAAAACGTATTTTTCAAAATTTTTCTTCTTCGATATAGATCAATTTTCGAGTTCAAAACGGCATTCGACGCAGTTTTTTAAGTACTACAAATAATGTAAGAAGCATAAACTTGCTCGGTTGCGACATCTCGAAGTTATGTTGAAAAAACGTTTTTTTTTTTAAATTCTTTGTTCTTCGATATCTCACGAACGATTAAACCGATTTCTATTTTCCAAACGGCATTAAACGTCATTTTTTAAGATTAAGAGCTGATTATGAAGTTTTTGAAATCGATCGGTAATACATTTTAAAAGTTATTCCAAAAAACTTACTTCCGTTGGTGCTACAACCCTTTGTGGGACTTGGCCTCCTCCACAATCTTCCTCCAGTTGTCACGCTGCCTGGCTACCTTCTTCCAGCTGGTAAACTTTCACATCTTCCTGAGATCTTCTTCCACACAGTCACTCCAACGCTTTTTAGGCCTGCCTCTCGGTCTCTTTTGGCGTCCACTTTTTCATTAGTTTTACGGCTCTAGTGCCCGACATTCTTTCAAGGTGACCCGCCCACCTCAGTCGCTGCGACCTACAGAACCTGTCGATGTTCTCGTGTCCGATAAGTACGTCCAGTTCATGGTTCATGCGTTGACGATAGATACCGTCACGCTCTTTTATGGGGCCATAGATTTTTCTCAGCACTTTTCTTTCGAACACGGCAAGGTCCAGTTCGTCTCTCTGGGTTAAAGTCCAGGTTTCACAGGCATAAGTCACAACAGGCCTGATGATGGTGTAGTAGATGGTGAGTTTCGATTTCTTATTTATTCCAAAAAAAAACAGTTTTTAAAAAATTTCTTAATTTTTATATACTTACACACATACATACATCCGTATGGACGTCCACGTGAAATTAGTCAGAATAGCTTCCTGGGATCTCAAAATGTCGAGATCTGATGAAAACTCGATTTTCGAAAATCAGGGTGAAACCCATAACTTCCCTATTTTGAAAATTTTCAATTTTCTTAGCGGGAAGTTAAAAAACCTTTAAAAACACTAAACCAAATTTCAGTAGAATAATGGTAATTAGCATTACTCGCATATAAGTCTTAACTCTGCATTCACTACTTATAAAAAAAAGATCTTGGCTGATAGTAGATGTAAACAACAAGAACGGAGTTTCTGTAATTTTTATCATTCAATTAGCAGAAGAGAAGCCCAAATTAAACAGATCAAGTATATACTCACAGCTGAACAATTCCATTTACTACGTTGGCAGTTTTATAAGGATGTGCACATTGTACAGCTACTTCTTACTTAATTCCTAAAATATGTAGATAGTAACTCATATTTGCTGATAGGACATAAAGGCGTACATCAATTTTAATATTATAAAAAGTGGTGTTCCAATTGTCTTTTTTAACTCTCTAATTTGGTTGTAAGTTTGGTTGTGGTGAGTCCAAACCAAGTTGAAAATTCTAACGCCAAGATAATGTCCATGTTTTGAGGTCCAGGAGTTCCTTTATTTGAAAGGTCGTGAGTTCGTGCGAGTGTGCACTTTTGTGCTGGCGAGCATGCGTGCGCGCTCGCTCGGCACATTAAAGCAGGCGGCAATGGAGAACCGAATAAAGAACCAACTTGACTTAAGAAATTAAACATATTTTGAGGGCGTGCCGAGTCCACTGTATGTGGCTGCAGTGAGAGGCAATTATGGGAAACTTGGATTAGGAAAAGATTGCGGTATAGCCATCTCGTTTACGTCAGACGTAAAATGTCTGGACCGGTGATGCGAAATCAAAATGCATGCATGGTAATCAATGCAAGTGCTCGTCAGAGATAAAGACCATATCCAGCTACATTTGCGCACTGATGAAGAAGAAAAGAGGAAGTAGTCCGCCTACTTGCACTAATGCAACGTGATAGACTTTTCTCTAAAATCCTCAAAGAAACGAGAGAAAAAAGCCCAGTTGTGGTACTTATGCTGGCTCCTACTTTAGTTTACTTAGACTTACTTATACTTAGACTTTACTAGATTTAAAAAAATGAAAAATCGCTGATCGTTACCAATAAAATCGCACCGCAATGATTCTGTAGCTTTGAAGCTAAAAGGCTGGCGCACTGGAGTCGCGGCCGGTTAATGAAATAAGATTCCGACTTCGAGCTAAGGAATGGCGGAATTAAAACTACATAAATGAGCGGCCGCCATCACTCCAAATGGAAAATTTTAAAGCTTAAATGGTATTTGCTGTGTTCGTATTTCTGTAGCGTTCATAATTTCGGATATAATTCCAACGTATCTATTTATTGCTGTGCGTGATCACATTTCTAAAACTCCCGTTAATATTACATAATATATTACTATTACTGATGCTAATAAAACTAGGCTATAAATTATTTTTTTATGTTTAAAAAAAGCAAAACTTTTAAAATCGCAACCGTAGTTCGGCTTCACTGGGGAAAAACACTCTCTACATATTTTGATAATACTGATGTGTTTCTTAAAATCAATGTCATTGGTCATCAATGAGGCTCCGTAGTTTACGGGTTTACTTCAATAGTTATTCGTGCAACATAATACATATATATATATATATATATATATATATATATATATATATATATATATATATACATGCAGTTTTTTTTTCATAAAATAAATGTCCCGCTGTGCCGGATGTTTTTCCGAAAGAGTAGTAAATTAAACATATGGATAATTTTTAACGAATATTATTTATAATATAACTAGTCTGGCTATAAATACTACCAGACGTTTCATGTTCCCCCTTAGGTATCATAACGAAACCTTGGTTTTTTAATCAGATATTAAATATGATAAATAACTAGTTGTCTATAGGACAAACTTTCCACTCACTATTAGGTGAACTGATTGCTTATTAATATTCTGATTGTTTTAAGGGTGCACGTTACATGTCCAAATAACCTACTATTTTTTTAGGATAGGGTGTCAAACGAGCGCATAGTCCACCTGATCGTAAGTGGTTGCTGTGGCCCATAGACATCTACATTTATTACGATTACGAATCGAAAAAATGCCTCGTTTCCGGTAAAAAGGGTGACCATTTCTCTATAATCACTATACGAAACACAGCAGCATTAAGCTACTATTTTACGCTGGTACTCCGTGAGAGCGTGGTCCTTCCCCGGTCGAGCCGACCCATTCGTACTCTAGGAAAAAAAGAACAAACGCTATGAATATATATATATATATATATATATATATATATATATATATATATATATATATATATATATATAATCAAATTAAAAATCAATAATAAACAACGGTGACGTTTTTCGTAGTAATTACCATTGTCCCGGTCCTTCAAGGGAAAGTCCAGATGAAAGTGAGAGCTTAAGAAGCCCTTTGAAAAGAAGTCATCCGCGCGCTTGATTGATGGAACCGTGCAGATTTATTATGTTAATTCTACAATTGTGTAAGGGCTCGCCATAATGAATGGTACCGCAAAAATACTGTTAAAAGTGAGGAGATTAACAATATTGATTTATGTTCTGTATTTTAAAAGTTTGCTTCGTATTTTCATACTCAAACAGTAAATTGATAAATTATGAAGAAAGGCCATTACAGCCATATGGAAAATACTGTTGCCCCTCTCCTGTTTTCCGCTTTCCTCTGTCGCTTGTTAAAATACCCAAAGGGCGACGTAGGGACAGACATATTACTCTTATACTAGACATATACTCTTACTTCGTCACTATAGTTAGCGTTATAAAGGTATGAGTAGCAACAGCAGTGTTTTTATGATTTATTTTTAGCGCTAAGCCAAAACAAAATTCTATGAGTTATTTTTTTAATAATTGGTAGAAATCAATGTAAGTGTGTAAATATATCATCTAACCAATCGTGACATAATGTAACTACTAGATGTGTTACATTACGGCACTGTTATTTCAGCGCTACGTCAGTTAAATAGAGTTAATTTATAGTATTGTACAAAAAATGGCAAAAATGTGTCCTGCATAGTGAACTATAGATAGATAATATAAAACTTCATCATTGTTATATTATCTACTCTACGTCAGTTCGACCTCAAATTATTTAAAAGTAAATAAACTATATATTCCATTGTTGTATGAGTTGAAATGTTTTTCTATTTCTTTTATACAGAACCTGGCTTACTATATAGGCTTATATACTATACTCACAGTACAAGCAACTTGAACAAAACCTGTCTAACTAGCGACAACGGCTATCACTTCCGTGACAATATTGTATCAGATGCAGAGCTAGCTTTGTCTCTACATAGATTCTTATAGAATGAACGATAAAATTAATGTAATGAGGGAAATGGTGAACTGTACCTACCAAAATATTTAGAACCCTGTTTGGGAACTGCGAGACTTAGGTCATCATAGATCTAGCATAATACTGTTACGCGCTATAATTAGCACCTGCTATGTGGCGGCTGATTATTAGTGCAATCTGGTATCAAGCAGCAGAAATTCTTATTTCTGCTGCTTGCGTCAAGATCTTTCTAGAACTGTCCCACTGGCGCCATCTAGTATCGAATGGAGAACCAAGCTTTCTAGAAAGCTCCACACTCGAACTTTCTGCATCTGGTCGGTCGGGTGCCGGTATTTGCTGAAATGTTGTGAATGTTTCGGTGGAAAAGGCCTATTTAAAGCCTTTGAGGGCCGCGACCGGGGCAGTATTGAATTGGCGGTACGAGTAAAGCTTTCGGAGTGAAAAAAGTGAACTAAAGTGTTAAGTGTGATTAATTATTCGTGTGATTTAAGTTTTAATTGGTGTTCAGTAATTAAAGTATCAATTTTGGTAATTCAATCGGCAGTTTTTATTATCACGAACCTTAAGCTCGTAACAATACGTTCGTTAGTTGTCGCTTGTTACAATGTAAAATTAAGCTGGTTAAAGTAATGCATAGGATCAGGCGTTACTTTGTGAAAATTTTGTATATTATAGGTGAGAATATTATTTAGTTAATACCCGAGTTTAAAAAGAAAACTGCTAATCTATCACTGTTGTTCTATTACTTCCACTGCCAAACCCAAAACCATTCTTTTTTTAATTGGGATATGCCTACGCATACGCACCTTGCGGGGAAGAGGACGATTTATGTCGAACTCGTACCGACTAAAACCACAAGGTGTTCCACCTTCCCCGCATATTGGCAGAGCCGCGGAAACGCTTTCTCACTTATGCAGCCCCCGAGTCTGATACGCAGAGGTCATAAGGGCAGTAAATACGGACATTCGAAAGCACGAGTTTTCCTGACCCACCGCGCCGACCTGTACACTAGGCTATTCTACTCTACCTCTTCCTATAGACGAGACGTTGTCAGGAAAATAATTTGAGCTAGTTCTTCCGATCATAGAAAACACCGGCAATGTTCGCATCGCTAGTAGCTTTGCGCGCAATTTAATACTCGTACACGCAAACATGTATCATCTACGTATCCAACTAATATAAATACAATATTATGTTAAACCTAATGAATAAGGCAAAACGAATGCCTGGAAATGATATGATCGCTGCCATGCTCTTTTTAATGTTTTCATACTTAATTTTATAAAATACTATATTGTAACTTAATGTTTAAAAAAAGTCCCGCTGGGTTTCGTGCTGGTTCATTCCAGGAGCATCTGTTTTCCGAACCATAACACATAAATAACTTTTAATAAGTATTCTTGTAATCTATCTTTAATAAAAATTATACTTTCCCATTCTATTTTAAATTGATGGCGTAAATAGTGAAGATAATTCGATAAATTTAGATTTAGTTTTGAGCGTATGCTAATGCTATCTTTTGCAATGTTTCCTATTGTGACGGCATATTATTATTATTAATAAATAATATTTAATTTTTATATAATGTCATTTAAAAACATCGTAGATATAATATTTTGAACAATTAAAATCCATATAGTTAAAATACATTAATTGCGAATATTAAGTATTTTAATCAAACAAAAAGATCTATAAAAAACCCGCGTGTTGAAGTCTGCAGTCTGTGAACATTGAGCATGTTCATCTCCATCTTCACATCATATTTGATGAACCATAAATCATCGCAAAAGAACACCGATTCCTACCAAGGATGATACGCGAGCCTATTGAAATTAAAATACATCCTAATTTCAATAGAGAAGATGGATGGGTGCTGCCATCTGCTTGGGATCCTATAATTAACAAAATTAAACCGAAACCCAAGCATACCACTGCAAGACTTCAGGATACTATAAGCCCGTTCTGCATAAATCGGACCGAAAATTAATATTAAAAAACTGAAGGTAGTCGGGCTAACTATGACATTGGGACGTCAAACATCTCGGTCTGCCCCGTGATCATGGGGATCGTGGTATCGTTTACTGAATCGATTCCTATCATTTTAAATATAGGTAATTTTTATCCCAAAAATAATTAAAACTACTTAAATTACAGTCACACTATATCTGTACAGTCAAAACAAACTGAAATGGGCCTTAACTTAAGGCAATAAGAGTTTTAAGAGTGCAGTTTTATTTATATTATTACTAATTCTGTCATTCAATAAAAATAAAAAAATTAACTTTATTTCAAGCAAGTTAAAGTCTTTGCGTTCGTGGATTTGAACTGTGACCACAACAATCTTCCGGAATTAGTGTAACTAATTTGATAAATAATCAGTGCATAAAAATGTTTAACTAAAAATTCAGTGTATGTATTATGATTATAACATAATATACTAATTGGGGTGTCTGAGGGTGTGCGTTAATTAGATTACATATTGTATATTTGTAAAGTACATACTTTAAATCAAAATTCCTGATAAGTTATTGAAATCTACAATAAAACCATGCCAGCGTACACACACGTCTTCTCATCGCCGCGAGCGACGCAACCACCGCGAGCATCCGGCCGCGTTCAAAAACTCAATAAGTAACATTATTATAGGAACATTGGCGCTTGATTGAATCAACCGTCAACCCTCGTGGCGATGGCGCCCACCTGACAATTACGCAAGCTTCCTTTCAAATGATTTCAACCCTTGCCCGACGGAGATAAGTTTATTTTGAGCCGGCCGAGTGCCGTTGTTCGTTTAAGTGCTTCTTTTGTGACGACATTCCGCTGCGTCTCTCCCAATTAGTCAGCTGAAGGCACAAAAATTGAGTTAAATATCCCGACTTTGTCTCCTGTTTGCTTATTGGCGATCGAGGTGGTTGGATGTAACTTTATAAATTAAAACGTACTAATGCTACGAGTGCTTCGTCCGCGGAGACTATTTGAGAATGTCAGCATCATACATATCAACACTTTTCGTCGCTATCTATTAACAAGATATAGTAGGAATAATAAAATCCCCAAACACATCAAACAATTGCCTACCAGACTTTTTAAGCTTCATCTTAAAAAATATCTGATAGCCAAATGTTATTACAGCTTGCCTGATTTCTTAAGTGATTGATTTTTTTAAGCTAAATAATGAATTGCGACATTTCTATAATGCAATTTTACGAGATGCCATTAAAATTGTTGCAAATCTAAAATTATGAACGTAGGGTTAGTTAATTTGTCTTGTATAACAATTATATGTAGTATAATTTTTGTACGCCATAAATGGCAAAACATGTAGCTCGTTTTAAGTTGTTTAACATCTGTATTTTTTACTCATGTTTTACAAAATAAATATCTTTATCTTTAGGTGAAAACATGTCTTTTAGTGGAAACGATGAAAAAAGCGGTGATCAACAAATCACCCAATCAAAAATAAAAAAAAACCAAACACTCCGATGGTAATGTAAGACTAAAGCACGGAATAAATAAACTAAGGTTATTTTGCGCCTTGCCTTGGGCACAGAATAAATAATAGTGCATTTGGACTTGAGATGAAGCTACTACTATCGCCAAAATCTAAAACCTCCGCAATGTGAGCCATCAACAAATTGTGATGAAAGAATGAAAACAAATAATTATAAAGTATAATTTATTATTACTTATCGCTGGCAAAAGTACAACCGTATGAGGCCTGTACCACAGTTTAAATATTGGAAATACTGTGCCTGTACCTAAGAAAAAAGCTTCCACAATATCATAAATTATATTCATTTATACGTACAAACATAATTTTAACGACTCGATAGCGCAGTGGCTGCGATTCTGGACCCGAAGGTTTGATGCTTCGTTATAATAAGTATTTGTTTAGGCTCCGGATGATCGTGTATATATAATATATTGTAATTGTCCATGTACTTATTCATCTACGTGAAGCGTATTTGAGATAGAAGAAAAAAATTCTAGTGAGATGGTAACAATTTCAAAATATAAAAAAATACACCAGGATCAATAGTACGCTATTAATAGATACAAATTATTATGAAAAAATATAATATTAAAATCAGTTGATGGTCACATTATACTTTACTAGTGATCCGCTCCGGGTTCGCACGGGTGATTTTTGAATCTCGACAACATACATATAAACTTTCCTCTTGAATCGTTCTGTCTATTGATGAAAACCGCATGAAAATCCGTTGCGTAGTTTAAAAGATCTAAACGTACAGCGGGAAGCGACTTTGTTTTATACTACATATATGTAGGAGCACTTCATTTAATAGACGTAATTTTTTTTGCCACCCGCTCAGAAATGAGGTGAGATCTGTGTACATATATGGTTTTGATTATTAAAAGCTAAAAGTTAGAGCATATACCTACGTCCCACCGCTGGACGTAGGCCTCTTCTAATTTTATTTAGAGAGTTATAGAGTAGTTAGAGCCGTGGTAGCACGGGGGCAAAGCGCCCGCCGTAAATTTCACAGTACGCAAGAAACCCGGGTTCGATCCCCGCCGGCACCAATGAAATTTTTGATTGTAATTTTAAATGCTGGTTTACCACGTACTCGACGGTGTAGGAAACCATCGTAAAATAACTGCAAGTCTGACAAATAAAAAAAATAAATACTTTTCGAAGACATGAATAGTTCGCCAACACGCATTGGGGCACCGCGGCGGACATTTCCTTGCCGAAAAACCTTCCCAGACGTGAGAGGAAGACTGTGCCCAGCGGTGGGACGTATATAGGCCGTGACTTTGATGAAGAAATTATTCCGTCAGGACTACTGTCACCCATAAACAGCGCCAGAAGAATTTGAAGTATTGCAGGCGCGTTGATGGCTTTTTAAAAGAAGTTGGCCAATATCATAAAGATCCCTAAATCGTATCAGCCGGGAAAAATGCTGATGGCTGTAAATTACATAGTTATATTTGAGATCCTACTGTTACACCATTTTCTGAAAAATGAATACTATTCTATTTTATTTCATTCTGTAATATACCTTATTACATAGTACATTATGCATCTATCTAACACGATTAACTAAAGACGATGATATGTCTTAAAAAATTGTTTATTTCTTTAAAATTATCGCACATTACATAGGTAGGGAGTAAGTGAGACATCCTTTTAAGTAAATATATACTTGTGGCAGGATGTCCCGCTTTTCTATAGCTAAAATTATATTTTTAGTTTATTATTTAACTAACTTAAATTATATTTATTAAACACAAAAAATACACAGTCTTACTAAGCAATAAGTGAATTTTCATTATAACTTTTAACATATTAAACAATATTAGAGAAAATGAGAACATAATTGAATCAGCAGATATTTCGTGAATTTTCAAAGGTGATACAATATACATAAAATTGAATTCTATTTATATATATTTTTTTGTTCCCCGCGACTTCGTTCGCGTGAAATTTATTACGATTGAATTTCATGGATTTCAATTTTTGTATTATATAAATATAAAAAAAATTTAACGAATGACCCCAATTCTTTTTCTAAAATAAAAATAAGACTCTCTGCCAGTTAAAGTCCTGACAAGATTGATTCAGTCATTTCGGAGACTAGCCGGAACAAACGAAAAAACAGACACAAAAATTTCAAATATTGTTTTTGTTTTAAAAAAAGAATTTTATCATTAGCTGTGCCCCGCGGTTTCACCCGCGTATATCACGTGTCTGCGCCGCGCGACATGACATGACACCTTGCTCATTAAATTCAATCATTTTGGCTAAAAAATTGGCAAAGTCATTGTAGTACTTTTATTCTATCGGCATATGTACGTTATACAGCAAAGTTAAATTTTATCTACCCTCTCTCCCCCTCCCGGGTGAATGTCCCAGAAAGGGCCCTAAAACGCGGTTTTTTTCAGTTTTAAAGATTACTGTACACGGTACATGAAAAGTGTGGAGGTACGAAATGATCCTTGATGAATTTTCTATAAACCTTTTATACATACGAAAGCGATATTATTTATATTTTTTGCGCAATCTGCCACAAAATATGAACATTTCTTATCCTTAATTAAAGTTTAGGTATATTAGAATTTCCTTTTACCTCCAAAATATGTATGACTAAAGTAAAATATAGAATATGATCTTTAAAAGGAGGTACAAATTATTTAAGAAATAATTTGATACTCTTTCATTATGATAAAACTATTTATTTGAATAAAAACTAATGCACGATACGACTATAACCGACTTTTGTTTCGACCGTTGGTGATCTAATTAAATTTTAGAATACAAAAGGTACTTATTGAGACTTAATTATGATAGATATATTCCTGACGCGGACTTTTTTGCGGGTAATATACTTTAATCATGTAGCACATAATTTTTATGTATCATCAAACTTTCTCAGCGCACGCCAAATAATGAATTAAAAATTTTGCTACTTTGGGTTACAATTTTCTTAAATATCTCCAGTTATTTTGAAAATAAATTGTAGCCTTTGTTACTTTGTGATAATTTAGCTTTCTGTTGGTGAAAAATTATTAAAATCGGTGCAGTAGTTTTGGATCTTATTCGGTACAAGCAAACAATACTTTCTTCTTCATAATATTAAGGTATAGATAATGATTTTTTGTTGTTATTTTTAACTTTTTTTTCTTTTTTAATTTTGATTATTTTATTTCTATTACAAATATTATTAAATTATTTGCAAAAAGATAACATCTACAAAACATAAATTTATTAGTTCAGAGCTTCTATGTAAACTATATTTGATGTTTTATTTTGTGGCAACAAAATATCCTCGGTATATGAGGTTGAATACTACTACAGTTGAATTTTCCTTCAATTCCTGTAGCCTCATCCCATTGCACATACTCGGGGGGCTTATTTTAACCCTTAATTACTCGCGTGGGGTATATTTAACCCCACGGCGTATTTGAAGCGTCGTATCTCCGCCATTTTTAAAGTTACCTCCATGCCGTTCTTAGTAGCTGCCTAAATACCTCCCCCCGCCGCGAATCAGTCACGAGTGCCGCTCCGTGTCGTGTGGTTGTGTCAGGAGATCGTGTCTGGGGTATATATTGCCCCACGCGAGTATTCGTGCAACTTTTTTTGGACGAGTGAGTATTTTTATTTTTTAATGTGCAGTACAGATACTAAATGGTTAGGTTTTTTTACTTATCTTTGTTTTCTGTTTTTTTTAGGTTATAACACCTAAAATGGCAAGTAAGCGTCTTTCTAACTACCAGATTCTTGAGCGTATATTAGAAGACGACGAAGAAAGCATCATAGATAGTCCCGATGAAGATGAGGGAGACGATGAAGTGATCCAGAGTGACCACAACTCAGAATCTGAAGAAAGTGCCAATGAAACCGAGTTAGAATGGAGTGATGACGATAATGAACCGCTGAGTAGACACGCAAGTAAAGATTCTGATAGCTTTTATTTATCAAAAAAGAAATGCACAAAGTGGGCAAAAGAGCCGCCGCGTACTAGCGTTCGAGTTCGTAGACACAATATTATGAGGGAAACACCAGGACCTAAGGGAGCAGCCAAGGAGATACATACAATGTCAGAAGCATTCTTTTGTATGTTTTCAATGGATACTGTCAATTTAGTACTGCAACAGACCAACGATTACATAAAATCGATACAAGGAAAATTTCAACGCGAACGTGATTGCAAATTCCTAGAATATGAAGAACTTTTGGCTTACCTCGGTTTGCTTTACATGTCTGGTGTGCTGCGTTCATCTCACTTGAACCTCAAAGATCTGTGGGCTACCGATGGAACAGGCATCGAGTTTTTTCAAAACACAATGTCATTCAACAGATTTCTTTTTATATCAAGATGTGTTCGTTTTGATGACAAAAATACTAGATCTGAAAGGCAAAAGATAGACAAACTAGCAGCAGTCAGAGAGTTCACTGATTTGATGAATAATAATTTCATCAATAATTACTCTGCATCTGAAAATGTCACCCTAGATGAACAATTACCTGCCTTTCGAGGAAGATTTTCTGGTGTTGTTTATATGCCCAACAAACCCACGAAGTACGGCATAAAGCATTATGCACTCGTAGACTCGGCAACATTTTATTTACTGAAATTTTAAATCTGGAGTACAACCAGAGAGGGTCCATATCGAATGCCTAATGATACAGTAAGTTTGGTAAAGCGCATGATAGAACCCATCTGGGGTACTGGTCGAAACGTTACGATGGACAACTGGTTCACTAGCGTCCCTCTTACAAATACGCTTCTAAAAGATCACCAGCTTACTATGGTTGGAACTATTCGCAAGAATAAGCCGGAAATTCCAACTTGCTTCCAGCCCAAACGAACACGAGCTGAGCATTCCAGTCTGTTTGGTTTCCAAGAAGACGTAACACTTTGCTCTTACGTTCCAAAAAAGTCTAAAGCTGTACTGCTGATTTCGTCAATGCATCATGACAATAAAATAGTTGAAAGTGAAAAGAAGAAACCGGAAATTATTTTGTACTACAATCGCACGAAAGGTGGCGTAGATACCAACGACCAAATGTGTGCTAACTATAACGTCGGCAGACGTACAAAGAGATGGCCTATGGTTATATTTTATCACCTTCTCAACGTTGCTGTTATCAATGCATATGTCATTTATAAAAATAAAATTGACCACGGAATATCAAGAAGCGAGTTTTTGAAGCATCTTGCAGTTGATTTGGTAAAGGCTCGCCAACAAACTCGAGCAACTATACCACAACTGCCTAGGGCCGTACAAAAACGGCTAAAAAGAAATGCTCAAGTTCAGGATCCTAGCCCCACTTCCAGAGGTGGTCCATCGACAACTTATAAAAGGTGCCATATCTGTCTAAGGTCGAAGGATAAAAAAATAAGATTTATGTGTGCCAAATGCCACCAGCAAGTTTGTCACGACCATTCCACTATGATATGTGATAAATGTATTGATTAAAAAGTTCCTAAATTTAAAGTTTCATATCTTTAAAAGTTTTTAAGGATACTATTACAATTTAGAACAATGTTGCCTCTTTCAAATTTTTATAATAAAAAAAAAGTATGTCATTAAAAATATGTTTTATTGTACCTTTACAATTGGGGTTATATATTCCCCACGCGAGCGTAAGTGTAACTATATGGACGCGAGTAATTAAGGGTTAACATGAAAAAGTAGTTATTGTGACATAACTGTAATAGTACATATAGTATCGCGGAATTTTAGTACATATTAATATTTTCTATAAAACTGTACACTTTGTATATTTGTATAGATGTATTATGATTATAACATAATATACTAATTGGGGTGTCTGAGGGTGTGCGTTAAGTACGTTACATATTATATATATATATATATATATATATATATATATATATATATATATATATATATATATATATATATATATATATATTATTATATATTATTTGTGTAGATGTAGATAAGTATAATAAAGATACTCTCGTCGAAGGGGGAGTAACGTTAATCGAAAATATACGAAGGCGACACTGAAAGTTTTTGTAAACTCGTGGTTAGCTTAAATTGCTTGTGTTACGAGTGGTTCACGCCAGTAGTTGAATGGTGGATTAGAAGAGACGACCTTTTTGAGTTCGCGGTCCACGTCCTGTCATTAGGCTACTGTCGCTTCAAAATATATACAGAATTTATACGAATCTGGATTCGCATCCCGCGTCAGGCCAAAAATTTTTTTTGGTGTTTATGTACCACTTAATAAAGAAGAAGTCCAAGATAGAATGCTTTATAACCATAAAAAAGGATCTCCGGTTCTCTACAGTCACCATACGAAATAGAGCATTATTCTGATGTATCACGCTTGTATTCAGTGGGAGCGTTCTCTTACCCCGGTTGAGCTGACCCATTCTTGCTACAATTATAATACAGATGCAGCGTAGTGCATACCACGACATGACGTCAAATAGGTAACATGCATCTATACTGTGTACTTTTCTTATCAGTAGTTAGTTGTAGGTTTTTGTGGCCATTGAATAGACAACTTTTTATAGAATAAGTGGGACAAACGGTCACACAGTCTACCTGATGGTCAGAGGATGCTGTAGCACATGGACATATCTACATTTATCATCGATTAAGAATCAAAATGCAGATGCGATGTTACGGCTAAGGCTAAGTAGTTAGTTGTAGTATTTCATGGGGCCATCGAATAGACAACTTTTTTATAGAATAAGTGGGACAAACGGTCACACAGTCTACCTGATGGTCAGAGGATGCTGTAGCACATGGACATATCTACATTTATCATCGATTAAGAATCAAAATGCAGATGCGATGTTACGGCTAAGGCTAAGTAGTTAGTTGTAGTATTTCATGGGGCCATCGAATAGACAACTTTTTTATAGAATAAGTGGGACAAACGGTCACACAGTCTACCTGATGGTCAGAGGATGCTGTAGCACATGGACATATCTACATTTATCATCGATTAAGAATCAAAATGCAGATGCGATGTTACGGCTAAGGCTAAGTAGTTAGTTGTAGTATTTCATGGGGCCATCGAATAGACAACTTTTTTATAGAATAAGTGGGACAAACCGTCACACAGTCTACCTGATGGTCAGAGGATGCTGTAGCACATGGACATATCTACATTTATCATCGATTAAGAATCAAAATGCAGATGCGATGTTACGGCTATGGCTAAGTAGTTAGTTGTAGTATTTCATGGGGCCATCGAATAGACAACTTTTTTATAGAATAAGTGGGACAAACGGTCACACAGTCTACCTGATGGTCAGAGGATGCTGTAGCACATGGACATATCTACATTTATCATCGATTAAGAATCAAAATGCAGATGCGATGTTACGGCTAAGGCTAAGTAGTTAGTTGTAGTATTTCATGGGGCCATCGAATAGACAACTTTTTTATAGAATAAGTGGGACAAACGGTCACACAGTCTACCTGATGGTCAGAGGATGCTGTAGCACATGGACATATCTACATTTATCATCGATTAAGAATCAAAATGCAGATGCATTGTCATACTTGAGGACTAAGATAGAATTCCTAGTTTCCATTAAAAAGGGTGTCCGTTTCTCTACACTCACCATACGGAATGCAGCAGCATTACGCTGATATTCAAATCGTTGCTATTTTACAAATGAACATTTCAACTTTAACATATTACAATAATAACTTAAATTGAAACTATAATAAAACTTCCAAAATCAAAAAGGCTGATTATTTTCAAACGGCTGTACCTATTTTGATAAAACATGTCTAAGAACCACTACTAGAAAACTTTCTTTTAAATAAAATAACCACACCCAAATCGGTTCACCCTTTAAAGAGCTACGTTACATACACATAGCGGTCAAACTTGGACCAACCCTGTTTTCGTCGGGGTTAAAAAGAATTTTAATAGTGTACTGAGTAAATTAATAAATAAAATGCATTTAATCAATTGTAATAATTTATCGTTTGAAACTAAAACGGATTAACCAATGCTTATAAATACAGTGAAACCGATGCGCGCTAATATCAGAGCTTAGAGCTTCAAGACACACGTTACATGTCTAAGTTGTAAACTTAAGCCCACGGCCGTGTAAACTTGGCTTACCAACAGTAGGTAAGTAGCGACATATTTCAAATAGGCTCAGCGCTACCTTCACCTAAAACAATCAAACAGCCACTTAAGGAGCGTATACAAACAACTAGAAGTTAGCGCAGCCGCGTCGCTTTAGATTTAACTAAATACCAACTTCGGCTTAAGTAAGATAAGTTGGACGCAACGGCAAATATTTTAATTGCTTCAAACAGGTGCTGCTCCGATTGTTTAATTTTAAAATTTCAAAACATGTATTTTTAATTTCCTATTCCTTACAAGTATATCATGTAAACTATAAGGAAAATTAAAAAAATATAAGTGTAACGGTAGAGTATTCTCGTATTGAGTGTGTTGGACAAACATGTTCGACCAATTTCGCTCTATAATAGGTAAAATAGAGCTTTTGATTTTCAGAGATCATGTCGAATCCCTTTGACTTTTACGAACTTAAAACTATGCTTTTGCCGCTAGCCGGTAAGTTTTACACGTGTCACATATCTGTAAACTTAAAGTAGCAACCGTATGTCTTTCTGGTAGACATGGGTAAGCATATTATAAAGGGGAATGCCCACTCTTCATAGACACTTCGGCCATGAGTGCCCACATATAAAAGCATATGAGATATGATAATATGCAATTAAAACAATGAAATGGTAAAGGAATTGTTATAAAAAAGTCGGGGTTTTGAAAATATTTGAAGTTTTCATTTTCACAAATGCAGTATTTTTAACAACTATTTTTATCGATTTTATCGCGTTTTATTTCTTTGATTTTTAATTCCAGACGTTTCGGGTGCTTTCCAGCACCCATGGTTACGGCAGATTGAGGTGACCGACGTCCCAATGTCAGTGTTAACCCGGAGTACCTTCAGATTTTTAATTTTTATTTATGGTCCGATCTACAGAATGAACTTACTGTGTCTTGAAGTCTTGCAGTGGTATGCTTGGGTTTAATTTTAATTTCATTAATTACAGGGTCCTAAGCAGGTGGTAGTACTAAGCCTCCTTCTCTATTGAAAAAAGAATTTATATATTAGATATTATATAGAATTTATATAATAAAATACACTTTACGACTAATAGTGATGACTTGCAATTCTAGCCCTAAGTAAAGATCAGCTAGGGCTTAACTTTATTCCTTCCATAATGCTGCTCCTCTGGTTATTACAGAGTTCTATCCGGTAGCAACCATTAAATGCTCACCATAATAGTAGCGAACTTGCTTTAATTGGTATGTGACACAAGCAATTAATATTAAGTCGCTGTAAGTTAAAACAGGAAATTCCCTAACATTTTAAAGTCTTCATTTATATTTCTAAAGTCTGCCTGCCCTAGCTCTATTTAGATTGTTTTCCCTAGCATACTCAGAGATACTATTTCAAGTATTTGAGCCGCATCATCCCTGTCCATTATTTTTGTGTGGAATTTATTAACTATAGCAGAAGCCACAGCAGTCTATCATCAAATGTGTAGAAGCCCTGTTAAAGTAATTTTGATGAAATATTTTAAATTCAGTTTTAAAAATGCCATTCACCACCTCTACTACCCATATCGACACATAGTCACGGCTCTGGATTTATTAGCATATCTGGTCATTAACTGAGATTCACCATCTGCTGGAGTCATTGCAGCGACCCTTAGACATCCACATCTATCCTCGATTACAAATCAAAATGCAGATGCGTTGTCACCCGTGAGGACTAAGATCATTTTCTCGTTTCCAGTAAAAAGGGTCTCCGGTTCTCTACACTCACCATACAAAACACAGCAGCATTAAGCTACTATTTCACGCTGGTATTCTGTGAGAGGGTGGTCCTTCCCCGGTCGAGCCGACCCATTCATGCTACAACTATACTTCTAATATAACTGCAGCATGGCTCTACCAAGTATAACACACATACATAGTAATTGTCACTATGTATGTTTGTTATCGCAAAATGTAGTTAATCACAAAAGAGACATACTCGCAATGCTGATGGAACTGTTACAACCAGGTAAAAAACATTGTGCTTTTAAATAATTAGTTAGCAGTACACTGTGTGATGTATGATCTAAGCTTTGTTGTTCTGGGTGCAATACATTACTCACTTCAGATTGCAACGAGGACGGACTAGATGATTCAGATGGTTCCCGTTCTGCAGTTGAACATGATGCTGTTCTATCAGTTCATTGCCAGCAATTATGATATACACGGCGTGACAACTGAAATAATGTAAAATACAAAAAATGAAGTCAAAGTGAAAAAATAAAATAGATTTGTTTATTTCAAACTCAAATATAAATAAAATATTTATCAAGTTAAATGTTACTGCACAAGGACGGATTTAATGCCCTATATTATTTAATAATTAAGGCCTGACAGACTACCAGCAGTCCAAAAACAATGAAAAATCAACTGTCTCCTTTCTTGGTAGTTGATAAAATTGGTCAATCTCATAAATATATGAATATATATATGAAGGGAGGAATAGTAGTAAAGTTCATATTTCTTTGAAATAGTTTTTAATTTATTACCGTGAGTGTGCACTAGTAAGACATTTCGTCAGTACCATAATCGTCAGTAAATAATGCACAATAAGTTGAAGTGAAACATGTATGCCGACAGTCAACTTGGAATACACGGAAAATATAAAGTTAACATCAATCGCGAGTACACCACTCACCTTCGATTTGCCGACGACACAGTCCTTATAGCAGAATCGCTGGAGGACTTAAGCACTATGCTCAATGACCTCAATGGTGTCTCCTAACGGATAGGTCTTAAGATAAACATGGACAAAACAAAGATCATGTTCAATGTCCATGTCACACCTACGCCGGCAGTTCTTGGGAGCACTATGCTCGAAGTTGTTGACGAGTACGTTTACCTGGGACAAATAGTTCGACTAGGTAAGTCCAACTTCGGCCGAGAGGTCACTCGACGAATTCAACTCGACTGGGCAGCGTTCGGGAAATTACGACACATCTTCTCGTCAGATATAACTCAAAATCTGAAAACTAAATTTTATAACTTGTGCGTGTTGCCAGTAATGACTAACGGATCTGAGACATGGTTCTTCACTGCTGACCGTATGAGGACGCTGAAGGTCGCACAGCGAGCTATGGAAAGGGCTATGTTCGGGGTTTCTCTGCGTGATAAACTTAGAAATGAGGATATCCGCAGTATAACTAGAGGGACCGACATAGCTCAACGAAAAATTTAGCTGAAGTGGCAATGGGCCGGCCATATAGCTTGAAGAACGAATAACCGATGGGGGAAAAAGGTTCTAGAGTGGCAGCCTTGTACCGGTAGGCATAGTGTAGAACGACCCTCCACTAGATGGAGTGACGCCCTGGTAAGACATGCAGGAAGTCGATGGATGCAGGTGGCTCTGAACCATTGCTTTGTGGCATTACTTGGGGGAGGCCTATGTTCAGCAGTGGACTTGTGGAGGACTGTAATGATGATGATGATGATGAAACATGTATAAAATTCATAGTACAAAACTTGTTTTACAACAAGTATTGGCAACTAAAATATTTCGAAACAAATCATTTAATACCTATGTGTTAACTTTTTTTGGTTTTTGGTATTAACATGAAAGCTGGGTGAAACATTTGCTTGCATTTACAGTCACTGTCATAGATTATATAATACTAAACATTAAAACTGACACTGAATGACATCGTACTTGGATAATTAATAAAGGAATACATAGGTACGTTCAAAGACACATTTATTTTTATTGTAGATATAGAAATAATTGCTTTATATAATTATATTTTAAATTATCTATTTGTATCGACTCTATATTTACCAATCTTTTAGCTAATATTCAGAGCAAGCTGTGAGACAAATCAAGCTACAGTGTTATATATGTTTTATTAGTTTTTAGTGAGTCCGTAGGCAAACAGCAATAAATTTTAAAAAAATTCGCAGAATTTACACAGTTTCCTTCAGGGGAGTGCAAAGAAAACCATAAACAAAACAGGTTGAGCGACTTATTTTATACATGTTTCGCAACATTACCATTTGTATGTTTTTGGTACAAACATACGGTTAAATATACTGGCACGGGCACGTGACGCATGATAAATCAGCAATAAAACAGTTCTGCTACTAAATATTTGAGTGGTACTAGCCAGTCTTGCACTCGTTTGGCATAGGCAATGCTTATGCCAAACGATACACATATGTAAATACTAAGCATATATACTAATAATATGCTTGCTACTACTGGTTGTACAGATTCCAAAAATAGCCGCTACGAGATAGGGTTGTGAAATAAAGCAATTATTAGTAGTAGAGTCAAAAAGAAATCTCTTGTTTCTGTGGTGTTCTGTTAGGCTTTTTTGCTTTTACAGCTTTATCAGGCTCGGGGCTTCTGGCCTGCAAGACTGCAATTTATCACAAAAACCTTATGTACTATTTGAAATAAATATCTACAACGCGATATAAATAACACATGCTTCAGACACAACGACATCTAATGAATAAAAGTAACTTAAATATCATCAAAATTATTGCTACTACCTTTTTCCTCACCTGAAGCAATATCAGCTATATGATGGAATAAAAACAAAAGAAAGTGGCGAACACTAAATATTTCTTGCGACAAATTACTTTTAGTTGCCCCTTCTGCATCAACTGATTATTAAATTTATCGAATTATCGTCTATCAACTCAAAAAAAGGCAAATTTTTACGTTTATACAATTGAAGTTTGCGTCAAAGAAAGGCTCATCCATCAGACAACTTTTTTATAGAATATAGGTGACAAACGAGCACATAGTCCAGCTGATGGTAAGTGGGTGCCGTGACCCATAGACATCAACATTTATCGATTAAAAATGCAGATGCGTTGTTACCATTGGGACTAAAATAGCAATGCCTCGTTTTCAGTGAAAAGGATCTCCGGTTTCCTACACACAACATACGAAACATAGCCTTTTAAAAATGTAGGCGACCCATTTGTTCTACAACTATAATATAGCTGCAGCGCAGTAACCACGCACAAAATGTTTAGGATTTTAATAAAATAGAGGAAATTTAAGGCGAACGCTCGTCCTTTGAAAAATTAAGCACTGCTTTCACTTCGTAGGTTTCTACAGAACAATAATTAAAATATGACAACAAAAGCTGAATTCGTTGTTTAAGACGATACATCATTATCTAGGTATTTGTTAACAGAAAGTCTTTAACATTCTTAAGATCTTAAACATTTTAATTACGATATTAGCTGCCGTTGTGCCTTTGCTACTTCTTAAGAAAAACGCGTTAATTAGCAAAGTATACAAAGTACGTTATTTATGTGTTAATAATTTTGACGTCAAATTTAGTCTTATTTATACCGTTTCTATGAATATGATCCTTAGAAAATATTAACAATACTTTAAACAATGCATGTAACGCAACGCATGTAGGAATATCCACTACCCCATGTCGTCCTGTGGGTGTCGAATAAGGTAAAAGGGGGAATCAAACTAAGATACAGGAAGCAGCGTCTTCATAATAACAATAAAAAATGAAAGATTGCGGCT
Organism: Parnassius smintheus behrii; assembly: GCA_036936625.1. Classification (NCBI taxonomy): domain Eukaryota; kingdom Metazoa; phylum Arthropoda; class Insecta; order Lepidoptera; family Papilionidae; genus Parnassius; species Parnassius smintheus. Next base: position 19,033,323 of record JAUPFT010000002.1, on the reverse strand, counting down.
GCCTACCCACACGCCAAACTACCAAAGACATGTGTTCAGTAGTGGACTTTAGACAAGACAGGCTGTTACGGTAAACAACGCATTCATTACAATCATCTCATCACTACGGCCAGCCGCAGCGCCCAAGTGTATGTGCAAGCACAGGAGCACTCTCTATTTCCTTACTCTCATAATCCGATGGGACGGTAAACCGACATGACCGGAGACAGATCAGGCGCAGGACCAACGGCTTTACGTGAATTTTGGGGCACGGGGGTGAGACACCGCCAACTTCCTGACTCCGGGCAGCTACTGAGAATTTGTTGACGGAAGAACTGAACAATTGATGTTTTGGCACGACCCGGGATTCGAACCCAGGACCTCATGATCAGCAGTCGCACTACTACAACCACTAGATAAACGAGGCAGTTACGCATTAATTAGTTTATATAACACGAATGAGCCCCTTTAAATTACTCCACCCCAACCTTCTCGCAATTTATTTAAGAATGTTATGTAAATCTGAACACAAGTCTTTGATCGTCCGCATCAAAAGTCCAAGCGTAAAAAATTTCCACTGGAGCGGAGAAAAAAACGAGACGAGCTTAAGAAAAATAATGATTTAATCTTACTTTTCGCCGTCGTGCATATAAAAGCATCGAGGAGACGTGGGAGGAAAGGGCGCGAATCGTTTTTAATCTTTGCTTTGTAAAGGTGATTATGAAGGATTATTGGTTAGAAAGTATGGCTGAAATTTCGCGGCTGAGGAGAGAGCCCTTGGGCCCATTTATGCGATATTTTTTGGGCCCCAGGTGGGGTTGCGGTCGTGCCCCCCCCATCAATACTTCTCAACTTTTCCTTATTCTAGAACTCTTCAAAGGAAGGATTTATAAGCACGATTTTGTTTTGTTTCCAACAATGTCGGGGTGGCCGGTAGCCCTAATAAGAAATTAATTTATCGTTGTTATTTAAACCATACAAATTAATAATAAATATCAACGATACATCTCATTTTTGAACACATGTTGAAGTTATAGATTTCGGTCCAATTTTGATAATAGATTTTCGATCGTTGCGCTCTAAACTAAGCGGTAAGTTCCAGGGTTGACCTGCAGAGTCAACCGTATTTTTTTATAGAGTACGGGTGACAAACGTGCACTTTTCACTTGATAGTAAGTGGATGCTGTGGCCCATCTATGCTCGATTAAGAATCAAAATGCATTGCCACCCCTAAGGACTTTCCAGTGAAAAATCTCCGGTTCTCTACACTCACCATACGAAACACTGCAGCATTGAGCTGCAATTTTACGCTGGTATTCTGTGAGAGCGTGGTCCTTCCTACTTAGGTGGAGACGACCTATTCGTGCTACAACCATAATAAAGCTGCAGCTTGGCTCTACCACATGCAAAAAATGCATTCCTTTTCTTGAAATTGGATTTGTAATTGATATGACGTGTGTTGACGGTGTCAGAGGCAACGTAAGTCCAAGCCGGCGACTAGAAGCAAAAGTGTTAAAATGCGGGCCTTTTTGAATTACCCATTCGCCCACCAGGTGTGGTGACTAGAGGCTCATCACGACGGAAAAGGCCCATGTCGGGAATTGTCTTTCAGGAGCTGATAAAAAAGAAAATTAGAAGAAGAAAGGTAGAGTCACGCTGCAGCTATATTAGTTGTAGCACAAATTGATCGGCTCGACCAGATTAAGACCACGCTCTCACAGAATACCAGCGTAAAATAACAGCTTAATGCTATTTTGCGCTGGTATTCTCTGCAGCAACTTAGTGCTATTTTACGCTGGTATTTTTACTGGAACGAGCATTTCATCTTACTCCTCAGAGGTGACAACGCATCTGTATTTTGATTCTTAATCGAGGATAAATGTAGATGTCTATGGGCCACAGAATTTACTTGCCGTCAGGTGAAGTGTGTGCTCGTTTGTCACGCTAATTCTTTAAAAAATTGGCCTATTGGATAGGCCCATGGAAAAATACAACTATGTACTGCGCAATTCTATTGAGAAACATTTGTTTTACATTATACTTATAACTAAAGGAAGCTTCGACCTAACAGTTTGCCCTTTTAGATCTACTAAAAGTTTCGCTAGTTATAGTTAAAATTACATTTTTACTTGTTTCAGATGACTTGAGAGAATCTATCGACCAATTTCATCTCGTGGTGTTGTAAGAGATGATTATGAGAAAAGTAAAATAAAGTTACAGCCTATATAAACCCCACAGCTGGGCACACTCTCATTTGAGATGCCACGTGTGTGTGTGTGTGTGTGTGTGTGTGTGTGTGTGTGTGTGTGTGTGTGTGTGTGTATGTGTGAGCGGACACCACATGTTTTCAAAATTTTTATTTCCGCAGATATTTGGATGTTCTTACGATGTTATCTTTTACTGTGGAGTACATGGTAAAATAGAACTTGAAATTACACTTAACAATTTTATTACCCTAGATGGAACACGGATTGCTCGCTCCTACTGTAAAATTCACTGCAAGCGCTTAGCCCCTGAACAACCACGGCTTTCCTGAACTACCACAGCTCTGCTGAACTACCACAGCTCTCCTGAACTACTACAGTTCTCCTGGACTACTACAGCTGTCCTAGACTACCACAGTTCTCCTGAACTACCACAGCTCTCCTGGACTACCACAGCTCTCCTGGACTACCACAGCTCTTCTGAACTACCACAGCTCTCCTGGACTACCACAGCTCTCCTGGACTACCACAGCTCTCCTGAATTACCACAGCTCTCCTGGACTAGCACAGTTCTCCTGGACTACCACGGCTATTGAAAATGTGTTTACGCTGGACGTAAGCCAAGACTGGCGACGGGCAGCAGAGTTAAAGGTGAGAAATTTATTGTTCTGCGATCGACAATCCACCATGACGATTGCAAATCTTGAGGCAGGGCGATAGGATAGGAGCAGTAGGACTTGTCACGCTAAGGCACTGTGATTTACTATCTATTCATCACTACATACCACCAAGGATTGCAGTCAAACACTGGAGTATAAGTAAAAAGTTTACAATAGGTAGAACTTGGTACATATGACAATTACAAGTATTAACTCTTAGTAGCTTTAATATAATGTTATCACATCACCTATATAATAGTTCTATTTTATATTAAAAACACATTTTCAGTATATTCTAATAATATTAATAATAATGTCCTCCAGACCGATTTCGGTCACGGCGGCCTGTCTCAACGGAGGCTAGCCATCGGCGCAAGGCAGGGTTATAGTGCCCAAGTGTATGCGTAAACAAAGGTGCACTCTCTATACCGATGAGAGTGAGTCTCATAATCTGATGGGACAGTAAACCGACACGACCGGAGAGAGATCAGGCGCAAGACCAACGGCTTTACGTGCTTTCCGGGGCACGGGGATGAGACACCGCCAACTTCCTGACTACTCCGGGCAGCTACTGAGAATTTCTTGACGGAAAATCTCAATATTAGATTTTTTGGTCTGACCCGGGATTCGAACTCAGGACCTCATGATTAGCAGTCGCACTATTACAAATACTAGACCAACGAGGCAGTCTAATAATATTACTAAGTATTTTAATATACAACTAACAACTTAAATAAGTGGATCATATTTTTTATTTATTTATCTAATTATGGAATCGGAGCCTTCTACTGCAGGCACTATGGGCTATAAAAGAGTTTCTAGCAACTAATTCTTGTAAGCCTTTTTAGTGTTTTAAAGAAAATAAATAAATAAAAAACTATTAGAAAATAGAAAATAGGTAGAATTATATTAACAAATATTTATATGAACAGCTGCAGTGCGACAGCGAACAGTTTTGCCATTTTTCATTACGTGACCAGATCAACTTTGTCATCGGGGCGGTAGTGATCTTCTTGGACTAAGTCGTACGCGGACGCCGTCTTTACATTGTATTCAAGCGAAATCGAACTCTAATGACGTGAAATAAAAATTAAATTTCGATGTATTCTTGAACACTACAGGTAGGTAGTTGTGCATACTTGTTTAATGAAAACTTTGCTCGCTTTGCACATTGACATGAATTAAAAACTGCCCAAACACAAAAACTCGGCAAGCGTGACTCGTTTTGATAATTCTTCTCCCCATTATTATTCGGCACAATTTGTTTTTTTTTTTTTGTATAGAAATGACCCCACTGCCACTGAAAAGCTGCAACACCAAGAAACGCTGCCAGCCTTTGACTCTACAGTTATTTTATGCGAAGAGGAAAATACTACAAAACATGGTGAATAGCCAAGCACTTTTGTTGGTTTTGCATTTTTGTATCGTAAAACATCAAGCGTTGGTCGACAAGCCCTCGTTCGTTAATTTGCAGTGTCATTGGAAAATAAGGTACTTATTGCATAGCCACTTCTTTAAATTCATATTATATAGAATTTATTTTATTTTATTTTATACCGTCTTACGAAAGCACTGTGTCCTCTACTACGAAGCTTTTATGTTTTAAGATCTCATAGCGTAATTAACGTATTATAAACATTCTATTAGTTTAGAATAAAAGAAAATAACTCGCCTTTATTAATGATACTACTTATCAGGACTACGTGGTTTTATAATTCAGTAAAAGGGTAGTAAATTTTATGTTGCAACCGAAATGATGAAAAAGAAAACTTCCTCGTCACCTGTCTGGTCATGTTGGTTTGCCCTTTGGAATAATTTTTTTCTAAGCTCTTTAGCTCACACCTGGTTTATTCTGGAACTTTAGATACGATTTAGTTTTGAGTACAAAAAATAAATGTAAGTGAATACTATATAGAAGACGACTTAATTATATTGCTTGATCTTTACGGGTGGTTGGGCGGAGGGGGGCGTCTCATCTCAATCGCAAATCGGCCATCTTGTGCCCCCGGGATCGCTGCCGCCCGCTCCCCGGCCCTCTCGTCCATTATACTTTTTAAGCTCCAATCTCGTTCATTTAAACGGTTGGCTTTAGATGGCAATCGCATTTTTCCACTGCAGGTCACGTCTCGACCCGTCTCCCGGCACGAGGGCTTAAATCAACAAAAGAAAATAATAAGATTCGTTCAAATTAAAAGTGTAATGTCGCGAAAGTGCGCGACGGGCGCGGGCGGCGTCTAATCCCACCGACTCTCTTCATTAGACAGGCCGCTGTTTAAGCCCCGAGGAGCGCTTAAAAACATCGCCAAGAATTTTTCTTTATTCATAACAAAGATTAAGAGAAATGCAAATGAAGCGGAGTGTCGCGCGGCTACTTAGCTGTGTCAACACGGCGCGAGCTCGACAACGGAATGTTATTTTTTTCTATTTACATCTCACAATTCTGTTTTGTATCGCTTTTAATAAATTTATATAATACTTATAAATAAATGCAGGCAATAATTTTTTGGAAATGGCTATGCTCGGAGTTTCTCTGCGATATAAGCTTCGTAATAAGTACATCTGCAGTAAAGTAATCGAAATAGCCCAACGGTGGTGATGTGCCGGCGTGCTAGCGTCGAGTCATAATGAACCGACAGCTGATGGGAAAGTAAGGTCCTCGAGTAGCAGCCTCAGTACCGGTAAACGAAGACCCCTCATTAAAGGAGTATTTATATTATAATTAAATCTGGTAGATTCAGCTTACTAATCCCAACGGATTAGTAAGTTGAGGTGGCAATGGACCGGACATATAGCTCGAAGAACCGACAACCGATGGGAAAAAGGTTCTCGAGTGGCAGCCTCGTACCGGTAGCCGTAGTGTAGGGCGACCCCTCACTAGATGGACTGAGGACCTGGTAAGACATCACAACACAGCACAACCTGCATTGTCGGTGGATGCAGGTGGCTCAGGACCGTGCTTTCGAAATATTATATTGTAAATTGTGCTTTAAAAAAAAGTTCTGCTGTGTTTCTTGCTGCTTCTTCCTAGGATATAGGTTTTTCTTCCAAACCAGTGGTAAAAATAAAAAATGACTGTCAATAAGTATTACATTTTTTTATAGCATTGGGTGACAAACGAGCATTCTGACCACCTGATTGTCAGTGGATGCTGTGGCCCATAGACATCCACATTTATCCTCAATTAAGAATCAAAATGCAGATGCGTTGTCACCCGTGAGGACCGAGATGGAATGCCTCGAATTCAGTGAAAAGGGTCTCCGGTTCACGCTCACCATACGAAACACAGCAGCATTACGCTGCTATTTTACGACGGTATCCTGTGAGAGCGTGGTCCTGTCCCAGTCGGGCCGACCCACTACCACAACTATAATATAGCTGTAGCCTGGCTCTACCACGTAGGACACATATACTCTATATTGAATAAAAATAATTCTTTTCTATTCTATTCTATTCATAAATAGACTCATGGGAAAATATTTGCCATAGTTGCTTCGCGTGGCAGGCGGTTAGGACAATCACAGTTTTTTTTTTTATTTCTTAGTTGTTATTAAGAACATGCTGCTGCTGATCTCCTAGTTTGTTTCCACCTGTCGCCTCTTACAATATACACCAACGGGATAATATGGGGTCATAGTCAATTTAACAGTAGTTAAACTGAATAAAAATACATATTTTTATTATAAATTAAATTCAAGCGACGAATCCCCACGTTATTGTCTTCGAACATTTATTTTCTGATGAGCTTTAAAACGTAAACCCCTTTTTCTCGGAGAGGCGATTTTATTTTAGCTGGGTTTACAAAATTTAACACCCCGTCTTATAGAACCGCGGCAAAGGAGTGCTCTCGACTGCCGTCGTTTATGCTGGCCGGAATAATTAATTTACTATATTATTGTTTCCTTTAATTCGTTGTGATAATATTCGAATGGAGTAGATAAAACGTTTCCTAATATTATTGTTGTATTTGAATTTATTTTTAACGTTGAAAAATCAGTTGAATGGAAGCTACACTTAGGTGCAATATTTCTTGCCATATTATCCTGATGGGATATTTATATAGTTTTCTCATCTGGTTGGGCTATATAAATATATAAATTTAAATGATAAATATACATAAATATCAATAAAATAAAATAAAATAAATATACATAAATAAACAAAAACCCAATCAGATGGAAGCCCTCGTCAGGGGAGACCAAACGGCCGAGGGTTAGGGAGAAAAGGAGAGAAACAGGCGGACAATGCTGACGGTATCGAGGAGCACCGCCTTCTGCATTTGAGCCCGGAGTGGGCCGACAGGGAGTCCTATTTGCTTCAGATGACCCGCGAGGCTGACCGGGACCGTTCGCAAGAATGACTACAGGAATAATTTTGGTCGGCAGACCACCCCACATGTCGTTCACCTCGTGAGCCAGATCCAGATATTTTGTTTTCGTATCTGTTTCGGCTTTTGCAAAGTTCTTGTCATACGGTATAGTAGCAACGACAAAACATATCCTTGACTATGGTAGGTCTCGGAATAGTCCCGTCTATGATGATGGCCCGGTCCCAGTAGAGCCTGGCGCGGTCACTTTTGAGCACGGCTTATAATAAGGCAGTCTTCGAAACTTTTTTGCGATTTCCTGGTGTAGAATCCTGGCAACTGTCTATACAAATACTCAGAGTCAGAAAGCGCCGAACAACCGGAGGTGACATGTTTAAGTGACTCACTGGGAAGGCGACAAGCTCATGATCCTTATTATTAAAATATTTGTATTGACTACCTGGTTGGCCTAGTGGTCGTAAACGCGATTGGTGATCATGAGGACCTGGATTCGGATCCCGGATCGGGCCAAAATCAGTTACTGAGGTTCTTCTAACTGGAAATTCTCAGTAAGAGCCCAATGTCAGGAAGTTGGTGGTATATTTCAACACTGTGCATCGGAGAGCACACAAAGTCGTAGGTTCTGCGCCCGATATCTCACCGGTCGTGTCAGATTACCGTCCCATGGGGCTATGAAAGAGAGGGAATAGAGAGTGCACTTTTGCTTACGCATACTTGAGCACTATAATCCTGTCCTGCGCTGCTGGAGCGCGAACATAATGGATACCCACCTTTAAACTCATAAGTGGGTACACTTATTTTGACGGACGGGAAACTGCGGAACCCTACACTGAGCGTGACCCGACACGCTCTTGGCCGGTTTTGTTTCTAAATATTTATATCAGTACTATTTTTTTTTTCTTAATATATTAGTATACGACTTCGTGTTTTTGTTTCTGTCCTCTTCCTGGTTTTGGTTTTATAGCCGCATAATATTTATGACCGTATTACCCTCACGTACCTCCTTATTAAAATGTTTTTTAATTTGATTATTTTTACTTTACATTTGTTACCTTTCATGCAATATTCATGATTGATTGATTCTAGAGTAGTAGCTTCGTACTGTAGTGTATATATTCTTTGGTACTGTCTAGCTGTGTTGGACGATCTCCACTAGATAGAGTGACGACCTGATGAAACGCGCAGGTAGTCGATGGACGCAGGTGGCTCATGACCGTGTCATGTGGTAATATATGGGGGAGGTCTATGTTGCCATGGGCTTGTACTATTAGTGACAGCGATAATGATGACTTCAATCAAGGCAAATTCTCCCTGCTATTAGAGAAGCTCAGATCTAAAGGACCGATGGGCTGATAAAGGAGAGTATTTGGATTCAAACATCGTTCATAATATCGCTTATAGTCCTTCCTCCAATAATTTTAAGTCGAGGAAAACAATTATTATGACGGAATTTTTATGTAGAGGCAAGTGATTTCCTCACCGCTGCACTGGACAAAAATCTAGTTTCATTTTAAAGGATACAAGGTAACATAGATACAATATAGTAATAAAGCATTTAGTGTGGTTGCTCCAATGTATGATTACACTGTCTAAAAATAGTTTTTCTATAAGAGTTATCCGCAATATGATGCCATATAAATATCTTACCTTATCTCGTGATGACTGTGGGAAATTCCGGAAAATAGTCTAGGTTTCGTTTTTATAGAATCATAAGGACGACAAGCTAACACACAGTTCGCCTGATAGTAAATGGATGCTGTGGCCAATAGTCATCCACATTTATCCTCAATTATTAATCAAAATGGAGAATTCGTGCATGCATATGCTACAACTAATATAACTGCCGCGTAGCTCTACCACGCAAACGCATATTTTACTTTACTTACCTATTCATGCTACAACTATATTATATTTGCAGTGTGGCTCTACCATCCCAGTTACGCCTGACGTAAAAGACCCTGACCGCCTACTGTGATCTACGTCAGAAGTGCAAGGAGAGGCAAAGCCTCCCTAACGCCGATTCACTTACGCCGCTCCTACATGTCAGAATTGAAGCTTATGAAATTTAACATCATTTTTTATAACATAAGGGTAACAAATGAGCACACAGTCCACCTGACAGTAAGTGGATGCTGTGACCCATAGACACCTACATTTATCCTCGATTAACAATCAAAACGCAGATGCGTTGTCACCCCTGAGGAGTAAGATGGAATGCTTCGGTTCCAGTAAAAAGGGTCTCCGGATTTCTACACTCACCATACGAAACACATTAAGCTGCTATTTTACACTGGTATTCTGTAAGAGCGTGGTTCTGCCCCGGTCGAGCCGACCCATTTGAGCTACAACCATAATATACAGCTTCAGCGTCGCTATACCACGTATGAGACATATATATTTATATATAACAAAAAGATATTTAATGAGGTGACACAGGAAAAGGCTGAAATAGGAGATGCATCTTCATCATATTCTAAAAAGCAAAGTAAAAAAAGCCTTCAGTTTAGTCTTTAGAGAACAGCAGCGTTACACTCATATTACGTGCAAGCGTAGTTCTATCATCAAATCTACTAATACTCGTAAATATAGATACACACCATTATAACATTATTATCTCAATAGCTAATTTTATTTATCATACTCACTAACTGTGCTATACTTTGTTACACATCTCGTTCAAAAATATTTTGCTATTTTTTCACATCGTGTGTGTACTTCATTCATTTTATAATTATAAGTTGTCGCAACGCGAACCGATTGAACATGGTCGAAGTTACGAATCGACGGTGCATGGAAAAACTTTTGTAAGTTTATTTGTACTGTCCGATGTTGTTGTTTGCTTATTTATTTACTTCCTCATAAAATAATAGTTACATTAATGAATGAGTTACAAAGATTAATAAAGTCTTAAACAACATAATATGTATATGCAAACAGAAAAAAATTGTTGAATCATTCGTAGAAGAAAATGCTTAGCTGCTACTCGCTAGAAGAAAATTCTAGCTGCTAGCAATAAGTTTTAATACAAAAAATAAACAAACGATTGCTTTGGCGTGAGCAGCCGTTTAAGTTTACATTTTAATGCAAGCGAAATAAGCGCATATCAGCGACGAGTCCGCGTATCTGTAATGATATTTGCGCAGACTAATTAAACTGAAATATATTTTTGCGAGTGCCACTTGTGCGTATCAAAGCGCGCAAACGGAGCGCTTTTGTTTGCGCACTCGTTCATATCCCACCGCTGTGAAATCGCTTGAATATCCAACGGCTGTTCTAATATGGAAAAGGACATGAACTTTATTTCTTAAAGTCATCTAGGTGGTAACTTCATTTAATAATATACACTAGCCCATATCGTCGCGTGGGAATCGTAAGAGGCCACAAAATGTAGCAGCAAACCAGAACAACTTCCTTATAACAACTCCTCACCCCCATTATCGACCTTGCCGAATTTTATGCACGTATGTGTTTTTCTAACTCAAAAAGGAATGAAAATCACACGATCAAGCTCCGACAAATCTATATACTATATTTCTAGGTGACCAATTATACGAGGAATTTTTTTCTTTTCTTTCAAAATAGCAAAAGTTTCAAGACGTAAACGCTTAAAATGGCTTTGGATAGCTAATTCATAAAATTCGTTCTATTATTACAATTTTTCCGCCATTTTGATTCATCGGATTTAAGTTTATTCTTTAGTTTACCAGTCATTATGTTTGTAGTGTTTTATGAGGGTTGCAACTATATCGTTCTTTTCTAATAATTTAATTTTTTTGGATTTAAAAGTTTTCACGAATGGATAAGCTCGAACTGGGAAGGACCATGCTCTCACGGAATACCAGCGTATAATAGCAGCTTAATGCTGTTTTGTTTCGTGTGGTGAGTGTAAAATCCGGAGACCCTACTTACTTAAATCTAACCTGGCTCAGAATCTCATGTTGACTATTTTGTTATGGAAGTTAAGATTCGGAAGTTAGGAACAATCAATAATCAATAAGTGATTTAAGTAATCCTGCTAAAGGATAAGCTTTCTGATAAATGATAATGCTAGCTTTTTGCCAGTAGAATCAATATTTATTAGGGTAACAGATCCAATTATTGGCACTAGAGTATACCAATTTTCTAATAGGTTTCCTTTATTAGATATAAATTAATTATTTCAGTTCAGTTTTTGCTTTATTAAGATGCCTTGTTGAGTAATACATTATACGTGTATTCGAGTTTTTGAGATTGTTGTCGACAATCAAATATAATTTAAAATTAAATTGGCGCGGCACCCTACCTCCATTTTTTGGTACATTTGTTGCCAAAAAACCAGCACTAAAATTATAGTATTGTAATTTTATTTAGGAATAACAAGCTTTTTTAATACAAAATAAAAAGTAAAAACTGAGCCTAAACGTTAAGTTAAAGAGGTCACGTCCAAAGATATGTGGTAACCGCAATGGCTTACATTTACTACCCCGGGAAACAATTTACTTAATTACGTTTTTTTCCCGTCTAACAGCCATAAGCTTAAGTATTTTTGATTTCTTCTGCAACTGGTCATGCAAAACAAATCCAACGGCATGGACAGTTTCCGGTTGGTCGTTTCAAAGTCGCTTGGACGGGGTTGTCAGTTAACCGCTCAACAGTCAAAACATCCATCCCGGCTATGTGATAAACCATAACATTATACCATTAAGTTTAAACAAAACACGTAATTAAGTAAATTGTTTCCCCGGGTTGTAAATGTAAGGCATTGCGGTTGCCACATATTAGAAATGACGTCATTTAAGGATACTGTTAGGGGTTATACCGTTCAATGTATTGCATGTTCTAAGTATTGAAAATTATTAGGTTATTCGAACTAAAAGTTTTCAGGGCTTTAGATTAAATCCCGAAGAGAACAGAGCGTTCACTTCTTTGGACATGACCTCTTCAACTTAACGTTTAGGCTCAGTTTTTACTTTTTATTTTGTATTAAAAGCCTGTTATTCTTAAATAAAATTACCTTATTATAATTTAAGTGCTAGTAATTTGCAAGAAATATTTCAACAAATGGAGGTAGGCTGCCGTGTGAATTTAATTTTAAATTATTTTTTATTGGCCACAAAATCTCAAAAACTCTAATGCATGTATAATTATCTATGTATAATGTAAGGCATCTTATCAAAGCAAGAACTTAATTAATTTATGTGACATCCTCCTAAAAGTACCAATAATTGGATCTGTTACCCTAATAAATATTGATTCACTGGCAAAAAGCTAGTGTTATCATTTATTAGAAAGCTTATCCTTTAGCAGGCATTTTTTAAAATGACTTATTGATGATGTTGATTGTTCCTCACTTCTAATTCTTAACTTCCATAAAAAATAACCAACATGAGACTGATTCTGAGCCAGATATGATTTAAGTAAATTCATATTCAAATTCAAATTCAAATTGTTTATTGTATGTCACATTACAAATTTAAGATGGTAAAATTTTGATCGGTATACATGTGACGCCCCGCAAGGGCATAGCAACACTAGAGGGCTAACTATTTTCGTATTATCTAATTTTCAAACATAAATTACAAATTATCATATCATCAACATTCAATATTATTTTATATAAATTAATTTAATTTGAAACACAATGTATAGTCTAAGTATTCTTACTTTATCGTAATTTATCGTCAAAAAATTCATTTAAATTATAGTAACATTTATTAATAAGAAATATTTTTAATTGTTTATTAAATTGCACAGGATTTTCCAGGATTTTTATGGAATTCGGTAAATGGTTATAAATCTTTATTGACATAACGTGTGGGCTGTTTGAAACTAATTTTAATTTGGAGAAGGGTATCTTAAGCTTATATAAATTTCTATTATTTCTTTTAGTCTTTTTAATAGGTGAGTAGAGTTTTGGGTGTTTCCTAACAAATTTACAAGATTCGAGGATGTAGATAGATGTAAGTGTTAAAATTTTATTTTTAATGAAGTGGGGTTTACATGACTCCATTTTGTCCAAATTTATCAATATTCGTAGACACTTCTTTTGCAATATAAATAATTTGTTTACATCACAAGAGTTTCCCCACAAGGTGATGCCATAGGAGAGTACGGAGTGAGCATGTGCATAGTAAGCCGCAAGGGCAGTCTTAAAATCTGTCACACGTTTAAGTTGTTGCAGTGCATAAATAAATGAGGATATTTTTTTTGCAACTTTTTGTACGTGCTGTTTCCAACTCAAATGTGTGTCAAGTCTATTCCTAACAAAGTGCCAGAGTTAACAGTTTATAGTTTTGTATTTTTATAGTTAAACGATATTTGTAAATCAGTTTTTGGTAGGGTTTAAATTGAATAATTTTAGTTTTATTATGGTTAAGTTGTAAATTATGTAATTGTAGCCAGCCAGTAATTTTATCTAATGTATAGTTCAATTTTGTAGTTAAATCTGTGGAATTAGTGCAAGAGATTAAGATGGAGATGTCATCTGCAAAGAGCACGCATAGATCGTCCAGTATGTTTGGGAGATCATTTATGTAAATAAGAAACAAAATACAACTCAAAACGCTACCTTGAGGGATAGAGCCAGTAATGAGAGTTGCATCCGATCTGACATGAGTAATTTTGCCTGTCTCGAAGTCGGTATTTTCAATTTCTACATATTGGAAGCGGTTATCAATATAGGATTTGAACCAATTATGAGCTATTCCCCTAATTCCTGTTTGATACAGTTTTTCCAATAGAGTTCTATAACAGACTCTGTCATAGGCATTACTCATATCGAGCAAGAGGCCTACTGCGATTTTTTTATCGTCGATTTTGTCTAGGATGCTTTTTACATATTTATAAATTGCTAAGGTGGTGGAGCGGTTTTTCCTAAAGCCATGTTGGTTCACATGCAAAATTTTATATTTTTCATAAAATGAACAAAGACGTTTCGCCATAGCCGCTTCAAATATTTTAGCAGACGTAGGTAACAGAGCTATAGGTCGATAATTATTTATGTCAGTAGTTTCGCCCTTTTTATGCAAGGGTTTGATTAGAGATATTTTGAGGGCATCTGGGAAGATACCTTCTGAAAAAGATTGATTTACCAATATTGTATAGGGGATTGTTAAAAAATCAGCACAACTTTTAATCAAAATAGGAGTCATTTCATCAATGCCGTAGGATGATTTATTTTTGAGGTTTTTTATTATGGTATTCATTTCATGAGTTTCTACTGGGCTTAAGAAGAGAGTGTTTTCGATGGATTTTGTTAAAGTTGTTTTATTTAAATTACAGTTATTTGAGTGTAAATTTCCTATAGATGCATAAAAGGAATTAAATAAGTTCGCTACTATTTTAGGATCACATGATATATGTTTATCTGTTATTTTTAGTTGAACATTTCTATATTTTCGTGAATTTTTGTTAGTCTCGTTATTTATGATTTGCCACATGGTTTTAGTTTTATTTTGAGAATTTTCAAATTTATATTTGTTACATAATTTTTTGGATAAATTGATGGCTTTTTTAATATTTTACAATACTGTTTATAATGATATTTAAAATTTTCATTTTTGGTTTTGGAAACCAATAACTTTAAAAATCTTTTATAGCGACACGATGTTTTTAATCCTACTGTTAAATAATTTTTCTTTGGAGAATTTTTTATTTTTATTTGGATTTTTGGTACACATTTATTTAAAGCTCTTTGTAAGATTTCACTAAATATGTTATAATTCTCATTTACATTTTTATTAGGTTTAAGTATGTCATCCCAATTTATATTAGAAATTTCATTTTTGAATTTAGTTATACTTAAGTTATTGTATATTCGTTTATTTAATAAAAATTGCTTTAAGTTTTGTGTTGGAGACGGTATAGAAATTAATAAACTACAATGATCTGAACAACCAAATTCATGAACAGCTATTTTCATATTCTTTAATTTAAAATTAATAAAAATTAGATCAATGCATGTGGAGCTGTTTGGTGTAATTCTGGTGGGTTGTTTAATCTTTTGGTGGAAGTTATACGATAACATTAAATTAGAGAGCCTATTTTTTTCGCTATTATTTGTTAGAAAGTCTACGTTAAAACGAGTGTCCTGTTCTCTATTCTCACCATACGAATCAAAGCAGCATTAAGCTGCTATTTTACGCTAGTATTCTGTGAGCATGATCCTTCCCTGTTCGAGCTGAACCATTCGTGCCACAACCATGATATAGCTGCAACCTGACTCTATCACGTAGATATATTCGAATTCAGAATTAATAAAAATAGAATTAAAGTAATAAAACAAGAGTGACAATCAGGTAAAATTCCATAAAATGTATCTAATAATCTACATAATAAGTAATATTATAATTTATAATTCAATTCATAAAATTTCTTGCCACCCCATGTTCCAATTAGACAAAGTTCTACCGCAACCTGATGCGCATAGAATACAAACAATTAAATATTATTTTTTATATTTAGGAAATCAATAATGTTTATTTGTAATGTATATTGTTTTAAAATATTTATCATAGAAGTTAAATTAGGACTAGAAGTGCCATCTGTTGACAACGCTTTGAAAAATTCCTAAAATTATAAGTTACCGATGTCAGATCAACGAGATGATAAACATTCAACAATTTATGTTACAATAAATTCCAACCATAATAATATGATAGGTTCAGAATTTATTCTGCTAGCACAAGAGGGCAAATAGAAAAGAATAATTTTAATTCAATGGAGATTACATGGTAATTCTTGTTGAAAGTTTTTAAAAAATGTGTAAAGCTTAGAGTTAATAAACATATTTAGTGCTATTAAAATGAATTATATTCTTTATTCGTGATCCCATATAATACATTTAAATTCGAAAAGAATTAAATATTACCTCTTTTCTTTATCTTCATTTTATTTGAGCATTTTGTTTTACGATTTGCGTGCTACGATCACATAGTCCATCAAATGGTAAAGTATAACATCTTACATAGTACTATACAATATCTCAATAACAGCGTTCAGGGGTTCTCTAACGCACAGAAAACACTGTTAATTAAACTCTACTGCAGATATCCTCGTTATTGATTGTATTTTGCAAAGGTGTTGCGAAACGGCAAAATAGGCGAATCACAAGATGTGTCTAAAAATTTCGTAATTTTTGGAAAGTCAATTTTTCCCAGTCTCCTCCTCCACAAGTTAGGTACAGATAGAAAATAGAATGATTGTTAATTCGGAAAAGCCTGTGTTTCGTTCATATTATGATTAGAATTGCGAAAGAAAAACAAGACATATTAGTATGATAATATGAAAAATATCCAGTTCCATACTAACTTATCTTGTGGTATCCCTGGGTTAATTTGATTAGCGGCCGCAAGCCGTAGAGTGCACACTCGACGCGGACGGTAAACTTTGACGGTAGCCAGTAGTAATGCCGATATAATCCCAATCATTTTAATTGCTTCCAGCTTACCAAGCCAAGTTGCCCGACTCAGGAAAGCTGTTTGATGTAGCAAATTATGTGTGATTAAATAAGAGTTTAATTTGCCAAATCACCGTTAAACTGAAATAAAAAATTAATTAATTAAAGCCTTTAAGTAAAATAAACGTTTCATTTTATTTTAAATAATTCTTGAAACTTTTGGATTAAATTGGTACTATATGCTACTAGACTGGTAAATCCAACTTCGACCGAGAGGTCAATTGACGGATTTAGCTGAGCTTGGCAATGTTCGCAAAATCACGCAACATTTTCTCGTCAGGTACACCTAAAAACTTGACAACGAGATTGTATAACCAGTGCGTGTTGCCAGTGATGACTTATGGATCTGAGAGGTCCTTCACTGCTTAAGAAGGTCAAGGTCGCTCAGCGAGCTATGGAGAGGGCTCTGCTCGGAGTTTCTCTGCGTGATAAACTTAAAAATGTGCAACTTAGATATCTGCAGTCGAACCAGAGTGACCGACATAGCCCAACGGATTAGTAAGCTGAAGTGACAATGGGCCGGCCATATAGCTCAAAGAACCGACAACCGACGGGGAAAGGTTCTCGAGTGGCAACCTCGTACCGGCAGTCGTAGTGTAGTTCAAAGGTATTTTAGCCGTGGTAAAACACGCAGGAAGTCGATGGATGCAGATGGCTCATGACCGTGCCTTGGTGTAAACCTATTTACAGTAGTAGTAGTCTGTAATAAACATTATAAAAATTAAAATATAACTCAATTATTTAATTAAGGACTATATTTATTATTTAAATATAAATATGGTTTGGTAAAGAGTATGAACGACTATAATAAACTAATTTAACTTTCAAGTACACTGGAGCTCATTAACTAGGTGGTAGGATTTTTTTATAGAATAGGATGACAAACGAGCACGTGACTAGTCCACGTGATGGTAAGTGAATGTTGTCGCCCATAGATATTTACATTTATCCTCCATTAAGTATCAAAATACAGATATGTTGTCACCCGTGAGGACTAAGATGGAATTCCTCGTTACCAGTAAAAAGGGTCTCCGGTTCTCTACGTTTACCATACGAAACATAGCAGCATTGAGCTGCTATTTTAGGCTGGTATTCTGT
Organism: Parnassius smintheus behrii; assembly: GCA_036936625.1. Lineage (NCBI taxonomy): Eukaryota > Metazoa > Arthropoda > Insecta > Lepidoptera > Papilionidae > Parnassius > Parnassius smintheus. The sequence continues at coordinate 19,015,623 of JAUPFT010000002.1, read as the reverse complement.
GATAGCGTGGTCCTTCTCCGGTCGAGCCGACCCATTCGTGCTGCAACTATACTACTAATATAACTGCAGCATGGCTCTACCACGTAAAAGGATTACTTTTTCCCTCAGATCATATAAACAACAGGAGATATGCTCAGTAGTTGAAAATGTATCGGAACCCGGTGTCTCCAGTTGGCCCCTACCACGCGCCAACTACTACATATGCGCAGCAATAGATACACAATCGCGCACACACTCGCATTTTATAAATCAAAACATACTACACAACCAATTATAAACCTTATCTCATCATACGCAGCGTACATTTACCATGCACCGTACAAAACTTATTCACACAAAAACATCTGTCGCTATCATTCACTCACAAAAGCCGGCAGCGGCTGCTTCACGAAACTATCGTGTGAGTGAGAGTATCAGTAAAACACTTATCCATTGCGCTATTAGACCAGCTGATTCACGGGTCGATTTGTACTAAGCAAGCAATGGTTTTTGTTCCTAAAGAAAACATTTGATTTGGTTTTTCATCGTGTTTCTAGTACCACGAAGTAATGTTTTAATAAATTGAATAAGAAAAACATTAATGTTTTAGTACTTACGTGTGAAATGAGATGCCATCTTTCATGTAATTCACAATACAGCTGTTATTTTTGCAAACAATCACTGAACAACGCGGCATTTTGTCAAAAATCACGAGCAGTGAAGACGTCACAAGTTGACATTCGACTAATTACCGAAACTGGCATCAGGCTGCTTTGCGGCCAGATGCGTTCGCAAGTGCCACGCCTCCTTGCCATATCTCCTGTTGTTTATATGATCTGAGCTTTTTCCGGTAGGCATCGCTGTCTTACCTATTTCTGCGGTCAAGTAGCTGTTCGGGCTCTGCTATACCCCGTTCTGAAGAGAATAAAGAACCATTCATCATTAGAGTCTAGAACGCACCTCATCACAATACTCATAATACTCATCTGTAACCATTTTTGCTTGTATTTGGTTTCAAGTGGCCAGGAGATGCAGAAATCACTTAGGAATAATCAGCTGGGCTGTAAGTTTATTTGTAATTTCAGTTTCATAAAAAAATTAGTTATTGAGAATTGTAAAAAGAGTGAAGAAAATTTTAAGCTTCGTTCCATAAGAAACATTTAACCACTCCATTGTTGTTCATTGTTGTGACTTGTGAACTATAAATGGAAACATGGGCATACGAAACTAATCCAAATGGTGTGGATTTTATCAAATTTTTGACATTTTGAAGGCTTAAAGCCACAGATTATAAGAAAATCGAGCAGATTTAGTACACACAAGTAGTACGTTTTTTAATCTTTTCACAAACGATGAATTGAAAAACTAATTTCACACAACACTTAATATTTTAGGAAATATCTGGTATATGTTCCTTTTAAGCCGTATTAATGTATATAAATGGTATAAAAAATAACTGCCTTTTGTCGAGCTCATGGGGCTATTTGCTTTCCAATAACACATTAATAACCATTTGTAAAAAAAATTGTCTATTTGTCTGTGATAAAATTTCATGAACTGATAGAGAGCAGAATCAGAAGTGACTAGGCTATATTTTATCCTAAAAACTTGGTGAACTTTTTCTAAAAGTTCAAAATATTTTTATAGAAACGCTCATTAATTATTATTGAAAAAAATCTCATTGACGCTACATTAATTATAGATTTTATTACGGGTTGACTAGCAGAGAATGCCGAGAGGCATTAAGTCTGCCCATTGTTACCTTAGTTATAAGGTGTAACAATTAAGAATAAATAAATAAATAAATCCCACCCCGACCATACCAGGGCGGGTAGCTCGTCATACATATACACATATAGATTCTTCGTTAGCTATCACTAAGCCCACCTAGGTACCACATAGTATACATTCAGTGGTAGGTACTGTGCTTAAAGACTATGCAGTTCAAAGGTATTTTAGCTGACTTAAAAAAAGTTGGAGCTTCGTAATTTTACTTTATGCTCTCTATATTTTCTTTATATTTTTTATACATTATTATATGCAGCTTCTATTAATCGGGGTGTTATAATATGTCGACCGTATCGGGTAGCTTTTGGTAGAAAGATTTTTTTAATTGTGAAGTTACATTATGATGTACTACTGAATAAAACCCTAGTTACACAAGCCGTAATTTACGGCTTGTGTAACTAGGGTGGGGAAAATAAATCAATTTTATTATTACTTAACATTTTGTAATAGGTTCAATAATGACAAAATCGTATTAAGTAAAACATGTAACAAAAAGATCTTATAGGCTTATTAGCGTAGCAGTCGTCGAAAATTTAAAAATAAGTTACGTCATAATTAATTATACTTATTCCAGTTTATGACAACCCTGATTTATATTACGTGTTTCCCAAAACTTGGTACTTGTTAGGTACATCTAACAAAATATCAGCCTGACGGTGACCGCTGACATTATGAATTACACACCGCTGACATTATTTATACCACATTTCGTCTTTTCTTATTTATTACAGTCCCATGAATTCTTAGTTATTTAAAAACTTTTCAATTTATGTAGAAATAACAGCACTACTGTGCCTATATTCCTATTTATACAAATCACAAAGCCCTGAGAAATTATGTAAGACCTATTTTATCAGCTCCTTAACTTGTAAAAAAATTAGGAAAATGACACAGATAGATTTATAACTGTGTGGTAAAATTTTAAATTTACTTTCCACTTATTACGAAGAGTTTTTAAATTTACAGTGTTTGTAGTTAATAGACCACTAGAAACCTTATTTATGAAGTAAAAGACGGATAATATGAGCCGCGCCTACCTAAATGAGGGCATCCACCAATGTACTCCGTGACATCCACGACTTTTCGACCACCAGGGCGACTCAGCTTAACAATGAAGTGTAATATTTGACAGATTCCATTGTGGGGAAGCTAATTTATACAAAAATGTAAAGGTAAATGTTTCTTTCGTTACTATTAGTAATATTTTATATCAATTATATAAAAAACAAACAAATCCAACCACAGATATTCATAAAAGTACAAAAATTAAAAAAAAATAGTTAGAATAATGTAAAGCACATTGTTTTGTGTATTGATGTAATACTCTAGAAACTAATAAAAATTTGTTTAAAACTAACTTCTCAATTAAATGACATTGTGTAACAAAAAACTTCACTTCAGTACCAATTAGCGACATCTAGTGAGCGGAAGATTATTTGCACTCATTGGAAAATGCAGTGTTGTAAACCTAGTATTGCAGCTAAGGGTGTTGCATATAACAACAGCTTGTATGCTAGTTTAAACGGTGTTAAGAGGCAGTGTATTCACAGGCTATATCGGCTATACCTGTAAAGTTATAGTTAGTTTCATTTTCCATCCTTATGCACCTCACGAGTGAGAACGGGTCTTTGCATCTTCTTTCCATGAAGTATAAGAATACGCAAGGGCCGACTTTAAAAATATTAAAATTTACGGTAATAACAATTACTTTCAAATATAATTATTATTACCATAAATATAAAAGTTTGAAATGAAAAGTGACGAAAATTACTAGATGATAAAAGCGCCCTCTTTTAAACTTATCTAGAACAAAGAAATGTAAATGTTTCACTACTTTTGTTGTTCCTAGAACTTGAAATGGAACAATACTTTTATGTATAACTAGATGGCGCTGTAATCAATTTTGTTGAACGATTTTTCAAAATGGATTGATAGATGTCCTTACTAGTATATTATTTAGCGTATTTATTACACTATATTTTTTTATAAAACTAGAGTGACAATCTTTCAGCCGACCTGATGGTTGTGATTACTGCAGCTCTTGCCTGCACTGCCTGCACTGCCTGCGGTCATCTTCAAACAAAGAAGGTTACAGAATGCGTTGTTACCTCAAAGAACTAAGGTGCAATGCCTCAGCAATTATAAATCAATCAATAAATTTACATTTTTGACAACCTGAATCCAACTGAATGACTTAAAACGACAGTAGCCCGCTAGCCTGAGATCGCAACCTCAAAAGCCGTGCTAACAATCCGCCATTCTCAGTGGCGGATTCACACATTTGCCGCCAGTAGGCTATTCAAATTTTGCCGCCCCTACTGACTTCTACAAGTCAATACCCTGGTTCACAATCATATGCGTCACAATTTTTTTGTGAATGAAATCGTAACATTATGACTTGTGCACTATAGTCGTGATTGATCGTGTGTAGTGATTGTGAACTAGGATATCGACAACATCGACAACTCAAATATTTACAAGAAATATTTTCTGGGTGTAATTCTGAGCTCATAAAAAGCTCAATCATGTTCTACTAATAAGGCAAGGTAAGGTATGATTTAATGCTACTTAAAAAGTATTTAAATAAATTTATTGCCCTTACACTTTGAAAACAATGTACTCAATTTTACGTTGTAGAGCCATGCTACAGCTATATTACGGTTATAGCATGAATAGCTCAGTTCGACTGGAGAAGGATCCTGCACTCAGTGAATATCAGCGTAAAATAGCACCTCAACGCTGCTGTAGTTCGTATGGTGAGTGTAGAGAATCGGAGAACCTTTTTACTGGAAACGAGGCATTCCATCTGCATTTTGATTTGTAATCGAGGATAGATGTAGATGTCTATGGGCCGCAGCAACCACTTACCACCAGGTGGACTGTGTGCTCGTTTGTCACACCCTATCCAATAAAAAAATGAATCTTATTCATTTTTAAACAAAATTAGTCTTTAAATCATAAGAATACATTTCTTCCAAGAACAGGGCCTTTTCCGTACTATTTTATGATAACAAATCGTCTCATTTTCCTCAAAATTGATAACTTTATAGAATCTGTTGTAGGCGTCTTGCTATTATTCTAATTCGGATACGAGTATCAATGAGGAAGAAAATATGTTAACATTCTCATCCTCTCATTTCTTCATAGTGTGTTTAATTTCTTTTTTTTCCTTTTCCTATATTGCCTTTCGTATATTGGTTCAACACGTTAGATTCTATCGCCTTTTCTTCGAAACACTTACTAAAAATTTGCTTGTTCAGCTACGAAAAACTTGTAGAGATTCGTAAAGATCGACAACAGTTATCAAACCTTTGGTAGAAAAATGAATTAGAACATTCACTTTGTTTATTCTTTGCAAAGAAACATTACACACAACAACCATTACCGCAATTTTCGGTTTTTTTTTAATTCAAAAGTATTCCCTTCGCTTCGCGTTACAGTCTTTTCGGTACAATCATCCTTGATTAATTCTAAAGTTTTAAGGACTTCGTACCAAGAATCTCTAAACCTTTACATGCGTCCTCTCTAGCTGACCAAGGTGTCAGATTTACTTTCTTTAGAGTTTGCCCTTCCTCTATTTCAGTCATTATCTTTTGGCAGCGTTGTATCTAACTTACATAAAAATTTCTTAAAGCAACACGCAACAACGACAAGTGTTTGTGCAACACTAGCAGCCCTAGTTGCCAATGAATATAAAGAGTGGGCTGAGTAAGGAACGCAAAATGTTTTGATTTGCGAGATAATGGCAGAAAATATTTCTTCCTCTTTCATTTTAAAATTAAAACTCTTTTATTTCTATAAAAATTTGCCTCAAATTTGCCGCCCCAATAATCTGCCGCCCTAGGCTCCAGCCTACTCAGCCTGCTGGTAAATCCGCCAATGGTCATTCTATTCGTAAGCATGAGGTGGAAGTTAGGAGTGGCCTAACAAGTGTTGTAATTTTACCTGAAATAGTTGACAAGATCATGTTAACGGGAATGTGACTAACATTTTTACATAAAAAAAAATTAAAACTGCTTTTGTAAATGGATTTAAAAAGATTAATTCTATAATTAACTAACTTCGCCATTTTAGACGGCGGAAGACTCATCTAGCATTTATGTTGTGTTATTTAATTTACCCAACTCTAGCACATACGTCATAACGTCACAGAGTACATTGACATAGGCGATGGGAAACACCGACAAAGACAACCACTCGAATGTCGGGGTCATTTTGGCCAATATGGCGCATCTGTCGAGCACTTTCCGAGGTACTATGTAAGTATATAACAAATATACTATATATATATATATATATATATATATATATATATATATATACTAAGTAAGTATATTAAAATCATATATCAATGGAAACGTTATTAAATAAGCTATCAGATTTTGCATAACAGATATATATGTTATATACATGTATGTTATATACACATGTGTATATCACATACAACATGTAACATAATTAACACTTTGAGAGTAGTAAGTAGTTTGTTCAGAATCGTTTACTGAATCGATTCCTATAAGTAATATAATATAATACAGTCACACTAAATCTGTACAGTCAAAACAAACTGAAATGGACCGTAACTTAAGGCAATAAGATTTTGAATAAGGCAATAAGACGCATCTGTCGAGCACTTTCCGAGGTACTATGTAAGTGTATAACAAATATACTATATATATATATATATATATATATATATATATATATATATATATATATATATATATATATATATATATATATATATATATATATATATATATATATACTAAGTAAGTATATTAAAATCATATATCAATGGAAACGTTATTAAATAAGCTATCAGATTTTGCATAACAGATATATATGTTATATACATGTATGTTATATACACATGTGTATATCACATACAACATGTAACATAATTAACACTTTGAGAGTAGTAAGTAGTTTGTTCAGAATCGTTTACTGAATCGATTCCTATAAGTAATATAATATAATACAGTCACACTAAATCTGTACAGTCAAAACAAACTGAAATGGACCGTAACTTAAGGCAATAAGACTTTTAAGAGTGCAGTTTTATTTGTATTATTTCTAATTCTGTCATTCAATAAAAATAAAGAAAAGTGAACTTTATTTTAAGCATGTTAAAGTCTTTGCGTTTGTGCATTTGTACTGTGACCACAACATTCTTCCGGAATTAGAATAACTAATTTGATAAATAATCAGTTCATAAAAATGTTTAACTAAACATTCAGTGTATGTATAATAATTATAACATAATATACTAATTGGGGTGTCTGAGGGTGTGCGTTAATTACGTTACATATTGTATATGTTACAAATAGTTTGCTATCACTCGACGCCATATTATGGCGTTTGAGAGATGCACATACTATTTGAGACGCCAGAATATGGCGTTTGGACAGACGAGGGGATAGGTACGAAACGCCTGTAAAACTTTTATTATTTATCACGATTACGGCATCTCTTCCCAACCTAAAGGTCTATGATCTTTGTCCCAACACGATAGTGTGATAAGGAACCAAAGGAGGTGTGGATTATAAAAGGATATTGTTAAGTTAGTTAAGAATCTACCGCCATATTAAGTCCGGTAGATATTAGAAGAGACAAGTGCGGAGTGATATATTATAGAGAAAGGGAGCGCATTGAATTTAAACCTTTTCTAAATATATTGACCAGCGACTTTTAAGTGCACTCACATTTAATCCAATATCAAATTAAGTTACATTTTTCCTTTAGTAGTAAAAACCACACCTGTCTTACTATACTTTATTGGGCGTTGGCAAAGGGCGCTTGATCTTCGAGGCGGCATGGCGAGGGTAGATCGGATAGCGTTATGAACTACGCAAAGCAACCCGGGTTCGATCCCCGCCGGCACCAATGAAATTGTTAATTGTAATTTTAAGTGCTGATTTACCACGTGCTCGGCGGTGAAGTAAAACATCGTGAGGAAACCTGCATGTCCGAGAAATAAGAAAAAAAAAATCGAAGACATGAGAAGTTCGCCAACACGTATTGGGGCAGCGCGGCGGACACTTCCTTGCCCTAAACCCCTCTCAGGAATGAGGGGAGGAATGTGCCCAGGAGTGGGACGTATATAGGCTGTAACTTTACTTTTTACTTTTATTATTTATTTTGTGGTAGAGTGCAGGGATTGTCGACTACTTCATGTTTGACCAGAGTGAAAATAAAAATTAAGTATATAAAAAATATATATGTTTAATGTTAATATATGATCCTCCGCCAGGAATAATAGTAACATTTATGCACTTTATGGCCATTTAATATGAAAGTTTATACAAAATTTACGTAACAGTTCTGGAAGGAAAAACCTTAATCAGATTTATACAAACTCCGGAAACCATAACTAACTAAAAAACGAGTGTGCTAATACACACATAGCAGACCACACGACTGAAGTTAAACTTCTTTAGCTCCTTGAGCTTCGTTATATAAAAAATCTGACTAATGACCAACGGTGGAAAATTTCCGGAAAACTCCGCAAAAATTGAACTCCGATTTTCCGTGATTCCAAACTGCATGCCATGGTCATACGAGGGGGGCATTCCAATTTTTCCAGAGTGTTTTTATTACAAAAACTTCCATTCTTTACATCGGCATGCAATTTGAAAACACGGAATGGCCCTTTAATTTTTTTCAGGTTTTCAGAACCCTTTGATCATCTTGGGCCGCTGCGGGGTGCATGCCATCAATTATTAGAGCTTCAATTTGCTTGAACTTCCGTATATTACAATGGCATGCAGTATACTATCACGGAAAAACACGAAAATTCGCTACACAAAGAAAAGCGCTTTTCCTTATGAAGAGGACGCGCGGGGGCGGGGGGGGGGGGCTAAAGCCCCGACAATCTTTGATATTTTAGGGTTAGTTATCAAGCCTTAAAAAGGCATGCACGACAAAATCGTGGAACGTCACCTGTCACCAGCTCCCGGTCTATCTGTACAGCTCAGATGAAATAATGTACAGCATAAATATATAGAGCGAATATAAATCTGTTTTTGATTTATCCCTAACAACCGTCGTAGTAAAATGATATGTTATGGATGCCTCTTTGTTTTTCATTAAGAAGAAATTGCCATAAGCAACTACCAATTACATTTGTACCCCTTTTAGCAATATGACCATGCCAAACATAACTACAACCTTTACTCTTAGTAGAATCATATACCATGAAATCATAAATGGGATATTTCCTTTTGTAGTGGAACGATCCAACCTCAGATTGTGGGATGCTCAAAACTTTTCCTTAAAAATATAAATACCAAATTGCATTTTAAATAAAATTTAATAAATATATTGTGACGAGGTTATTAAAATGATTTGACTTTTCTTCAATCCGGTCGACATTATTCATAATGGCAATTAAACGCGCATTCCTTTGTTTGTTCATTATTACTAACTACCATTAATGTCACTAAAAAGATTTTTAAGCTGTTACACTTCACTTGGAAAAATAAAAACAAAAATCTTAGCACTACGATGTTTACGCAATGACGCTTAAAAGCCCAGAGTGCTTAATTTGTCACTATGTAAATAAACATTACCACTACGCGGGAATCCCCGGCGAGTTTGTATCTGCCATTGCTATTTGCTATTGCGTTTGGCGTTTGCGTAAAATCTAAGTGAGTGAAGACGATGACAATAAATCTTATTGTTCAAACCATAAAAATCGTTTTACTAACACGTCTTTATACGAAGCGAGTGATTTCGCTTTTCGATTTTGAACGAGAATAAAATGATAACTGATTTTATCATTATCGAGTCGAATATTTTTCACGAGAACATAATTCTATGGCTGTTTGTCATACTAACAATTAGGAATACATTTCGATAATATTATATTAAAACTTTATTCTCGTATTTTAAGGCCTGTGTTAAATCTTTGAATAGTATTGTAAAACTTCGTAAAATAACTTTATAAAAATTACGAAAAAATTGAGCAGACGTATTTCTAGCCACGGATACCAAAAATGACATGACACTTACACTAGTATATAATACGGCCGACGTATCTTGGCGAGTCCGACCTTCGCGCAGAAGGTTGCGCAATAGCTTTTTTAAGGAACAAAATGGTGGCATGAGGCGACGTACGGGGGGCGGTGGTCTAGGCTAGAGATTGACCATAAGTAAACACAATCGACCCTTTAGTCATAAAATATCGCAATCGATTAGTTTTATTTAGAAGTTATTGATTTTTATTACATAACTTTTATACTTCGAACAGCCACACCAATTGTTAAAGCACTACCACACAACCACAAAACACACACACACACACACACACACACACACACACACACACACACACACACACACACACACACACAAGCAAACGCGTGCATGCTTTGCATGCATGCTTATCATGTAATTATTATTATATTCCAAATTTCATTTACATTCTAATGCTAGACCTTGACTTGCTTTTTGTTATTTATTGATTAACATTGTATTGTCTTGGTGGATGAGCGGGGTACCCAGTAATACAGGTTCTCAACCTAGTACAGGGGCCCTTGCGACTGGTTTTAAATGTATCATTGTAAATCAATAAATCATTTTTCATTTTTTTTTTTCATTTTTTCATTTTTGTTTATATAAGATATTAAACGAAATAGATTTACAAATATAGTGAATTTTGTTGATAATAAACAAGATTTCGACTTAAATAAAAAAAAAAACTAAAAACATATTATTTTCTCAGCTGAAAGACATAATGTACTTAAATATCAATTATCTATTAACGTCTTCTTGAGTAACGACTATTTGAGAAAATTTAGAACCTCCTTATAAATTGCAAATAAATATATTTTTATGTCTTAATTTTAATCGATTTGAATAAAAATCGATTAAACAACACCCTCAGGCACGCGTGTTGGACATCCCTTTCTGGTTACTTCGTAAAGCTTCGTGCTTATTCGGCAATGCTCGGTACACGGTAATATTTCTCAGTCACACGTTAGCATTGGTGTCGTGTTCGTGTCGCTATCTCTGTCTTGAGCACAGTCGGTTACAAAAGTTTTCGTTGTTATTGTTGTTTGTTTTTATTAATAGTGTTAAGTTTGTTTTGTTTGTTTTATTTGTTTTATTTGCAAGTGTCAGTTAGCACTTATATTATTCGCCAAACATGCCACCAAAACATAACAGTGTGTTAAATCGCCAGGCGAGAAAAATTATTTACGATTTAACGCAATATATGAAAAAAGAAAAAGAAGAAGGCGTAAAAGATGTCGATAAAGTTTATTTAAGAGTTGCTAACGCAACTGGTGTGTCCCAACGCACAGTACAGCGGATCGCAACTGAAGGCAATATTTCGGGCTTACTTTCAGTATTCCGCACGCCTGGTAAAAAAAGGTCTAGATCAAAACCTATTACTGATATGGATAATTTTGACCAGGGAGTAGTAAAAAGATGCATACACAACTTCCACAAAACTGAAAAAGAAATGCCGACGATAAACAAATTACTAGCGAAACTCAAACGGGATATAAATTTTCAAGGTGGTAAAACGAGCTTAAAGACAATTATCAAAAACTTGGGTTTCAAGTGGCGAAAGACCGAAACCAATAGAATGGTTCTTATAGAGAAGACCGACATTCGCCTGAAAAGGATCTTGTACTTGAAGGCAATGAAAAAATACAGGGACGAAGGGCGACCAATTGTATTCACTGACGAGTCGTATGCCCACTCATCACATACAAAAGGTAAGGCGTGGTCAGATGGTTCCGCTCAAGGACTAAAGCGCCCGATATCAAAAGGTCAGCGGATAGTGATGGTACACGCTGGGTCAGAAGCAGGGTTTGTTCCGAACGCGCTACTAATGTTCAAATCTGGCAGCAAAACCGGAGACTATCATGATGACATGAATTTCAAAAATTATGAGAAATGGTTACGGACCCAACTGATTCCAAATTTGAGCCCTAACTCGGTGGTGGTTATCGATAATGCTCCGTACCACAACAAATTAATGGATCCTGCCCCTACATCTAATGACAAGAAGGCAAAAATGGAATCGTGGTTATTAGAAAAGGGTATACCATATGAAAAGGACATGCGTAAACCACAACTTTACGATCTAATAAAAAAAAACAAAGACGTGAATAAAAAATACGTAATAGATGAAATGTTTAAACAAAACAACCACGATGTCCTTCGTTTACCCCCATATCATCCCGATTTAAGCCCCATCGAGATGGTGTGGGCTGCCATTAAAGGGCACGTAGCCGCTAAAAACGTCGACTGGAACGTAACCCGGACAATGGAGCTCATACAAGAAAAAGTAAATTTAATGGGTCAGAATGAATGGAGTGCTTTATGCAGAAAAGTGCAAGAGGTCGAACATGACTATAGGAAGAGCGACCATATTATTGACGAAATGACGGATCAATTATTCATCATTAATACAGCTTCAGATTCAGAAAGTGAGTCTGAAAGTGAGAGCGACGATTACGAAGATGAACCTATGCCAAGTACCTCACATGGTACACAAGGGGCCGACGACTTTATGTTAGGAATTTCCCCCCTCAGCGACAGTGATTAAATAATAATAAGTGTAAATAAATAAAAAGTATTAAATGTAAATAATATTGTATGTGTTTGTGATAAAATCTGCCCCTATCGAAAGGTGAGGTATCAAAATTGAATCTTTAATTTATAATGTCTCCAAAGTGTTTTGATATTTTTGGTCACTGTATTAGGGAAATTTTATTTGTACATTGGTATATATAAAAAAATGACAATAACAGTTTTCTTCACGAGTGTTCATGCGCTAAACTTCGCAGAGCCTATATTCAGACTCGCCAAGATACGTCGGCCGTATAATAATGGCAGTTATCATTTTATTCTCCGGGGACGGCGACATACATATGCATAAATGTAAAATATATACATGTAGGTAATTAATTTTCTACAAATATTTAAATTTATTATCCTTCCATAATTTGATATTATTCACCCGAAAATTCACAAAACATGAACTTTAAAATGAATTTACAATTTTATTCACTTTAAACGTAAAATATTTAATGTATTGAACATAATATTACTATATAAAATTGTTCAAGACTAAATAAAATTACGAAAAGTAACTGGCTATGGAAAGGGAAAAAGAAAATGTGCGCGCGTACTGCTCTCTCTTACTGATAGCCCCAACTCGATTCCCGTTCGCCTCGCCCGATCACACTTTTCGTAACGCTTTAGTCACGCGTTCGCCAGCTTACTCCCCAAGTCAACCGTGCGTAAAGAAGTTTAACTTCAAAAATAATGTCCAGAATGATCATAAAATATAGATTCTCAGTGTGTATTCTTTAAGCTAATGAAAAAAAAACTTAATATCTGCCCCTTATTTTACGAATTTCCGCCATGCTTAAATGAAGTACATAAAAACTATTACTCTTACAAAAATATTATATTCAACATTCACTGCATAAAGGTCGTTGTCGTATGCGTGTTATTCGCTTAAATAATTTATTTTAATGTTTAATTATCAAAGCACGTCAGTAGTTGCGTCACTGAAAGGCCAAGTATGTCAAAAAGTGTAAAGGTTTTTTTTTATGTTACATATTTATCTTAATATGCTATTATTTTAATAAATTCGAAAATTCTTAAAGGTTGTGGTAATGTTTTTTTGAAATACTTAAAATATTATTTGAGTGTGCGTTATGATTGCTCAAAATATACACAGATTAATATGTTTATGTACGCACTCTTACCAAGTCTGCATTCAAGTGTACCGCTTCAACTTGGGACACTGCAGCATAAATATGGTACGCCTAAAAGGCTTTTTGCGTTATCATCATTGAACTAAATTGTACTAGCGTAACATAGTATCTCGGTGGTTATCACCTTATGTTCATTTAAGTATATAAAAGTTACAAACAAACTTACACTCCACCATATGGTAAATGGCTACTGCAGGACATGGACATCTGCAGGCCACTTTAAACAAAGAAGCCTGCAGATATGATGTCACCTCTGAAGAGAGAATTATAAAAAATAATATCCCATCAAAAACATAACTTGTAAGAAAACCAAGTCTCGCAACTCCGTTCTTCTACCGTAAATAGTTGTCGACTAACACCACTATGCTTCTACACTATTAAATTAAATACTGCACTTTTACTTCACTTTTGACTCATTTATTCGAAACCATCCAACACCTATAAGGTATAGCAATAGCGCAGCTATAGCGTAATTATATTTGTGGTGCCATCTATTATTGCTTTGGGCATATTTAACATTGACAACTGATATTGCACCTCTATGCTTATATTTTTCTAAATACATGACAATAATATGTCACTGTAATATTTACTAACAAAATGTCTTCATTTAATGGTGCGTACAGACCGGCCCAACGAACGCCCAGCGATGGATATTTATCGTTCGCTAGCGTTGGCTCCGCACGCTCGTTGGAGTTCGCTAATACATCCAAATACATTTAGTGCTCGAACGGACGTTCGTTGGCACTTGATTCCGGTTCTTTTCTCTTTCATTCGCAATTTAATCATGGACGACGACGACATAATTATAATTGCTAGTTTTATATACCAAAACGAGTTAGCAAGAACAAGAAAAAATAAACGTAAGCGAAGATGGTGGACAACCACATATTTTAAGAATAGGACTGTGTATAGTGGAAGTAAAATGATTGCGGATTTGCAAGTAGAAAACGAATATCGTTTATTTGACAACTTTAGCAGAATGTCTACACAAGATTTTGAACGGTTTTTAAATAGTATTGGACAGGAAATATCAAAACAAAATACAAATTATCGTGAAGCGATTCCAGTAAAGGAGAGATTAGCCGTCACATTACGATTTTTGGCCACTGGGGACTCGTATACAAGCCTTGCATACCTTTTTAAGATTTCGAAACAAACGATATCTTCAATAGTTCCAGAAGTATGTGCAGCTATCACAAAAGCCCTGAAAAATTATATCCAAGTAAGTGTTCATAAGTTATCTAAACAAATTATTCTAGTTTTCATCCATTTCCATTTATTATATAAATCAACCTAAACATTTACTCTTGTCATGTCATGACATGGCTTTAAGACATGAAATTCTTATCATTATAAAAAGTTAAATGATGTTTTATTATTAGATTTATTCAGGAATGAAATTATTAATAAATGAAACTATATGATCAGTGTTTCCTTTTTGAGAAATATCCGTGAAATCGTCCTGGATAAAACTGGGATCGATCCTAGGTACGACGCTTTGTTCTTCGGGTGATATATATTTCTCTTCCGGTGATAGGTGTTGTTCATTGGGTGGTATATTTTGAAGATTATTCTTTGATCTTTTGACAATTAATGAGCGAAGCACAGTAACTTTTTTTGGTCCAGATTGAGAACCACAGCTTCCAGAACTACTGTGTTTCGAGTATTTAACCAGTTGTGGTCTTTGACCTTGGGAATTTGGTAATGCAGTACTTGAAATTGACTGATTAGATGGCAAATTCAGTATTGGAGTTCTTGAAATCTGATACTGATAGGGAGACGTCAAAGTTGTCTGTGAAAATCTGTGAATGTCGATGAAATAGACGGCAACGTTGGTGTTGGAGTTCTTGATGGCGGCTGATGAACGGGCAAAGATGTCATCGTTGGTGTTGGAGTTCTTGATGGCTGCTGCTCAACGAGAAAAGGCGATGTCGGTGTTGTTGAATCTGAACGAGCTGGAGATTGACTTATGTAATATGGCTCTTGCAAATAATTAGAAGTCGTTGTAATAAATGGATAATTTTCATATTTGCCTATATCTGCGTCAAAAAGAATATTACTAATTAAATGCAAAACGTAAAATTAAATTAATTAATAATTAATTAATTTAATTTTACGTGGTAGAGCCATGCTGCAGTTATATTAGTAGTATAGTTGTAGCACGAATAGGTCGGCTCGACCGGGGAAGGACCACGCTCTCACAGAATACCAGCGTGAAATAGTAGCTTAATACTGCTGTATTTCGTATGGTGAGTGTAGAGAACCGGAGACCCTTTTTACTGGAAATGAGGCATTCCATCTCAGTCCTCATGGGTGACAACGCATCTGCATTTTGAATTGCAATGGAAGATAGATGTAGATGTCTATGGGCCGCAGCAACCACTTACCATCAGGTGGACTGTGTGCTCGTTTGTCACCCTATTCTATAAAAAAAAAAAAAAAAAATGCTCGACGACACACTTTGTACGCGAACTGTATGATCTATGTTTGTTTGTCAGCAACATGCTCTCCAAATGTAGTACGTTGGTCCCTCTCACGTCGTCTTTTAAGAGCCTCCTGCATATTATTATAGGCTTCTTCTGCTCGTTGATCAAACGTATAATACGGCCGACGTATCTTGGCGAGTCCGACCTTCGCGCAGAAGGTTGCGCAATAGCTTTTTTAAGGAACAAAATGGTGGCATGAGGCGACGTACGGGGGGCGGTGGTCTAGGCTAGAGATTGACCATAAGTAAACACAATCGACCCTTTAGTCATAAAATATCGCAATCGATTAGTTTTATTTAGAAGTTATTGATTTTTGTTTATATAAGATATTAAACGAAATAGATTTACAAATATAGTGAATTTTGTTGATAATAAACAAGATTTCGACTTAAATAAAAAAAAAAAACTAAAAACATATTATTTTCTCAGCTGAAAGACATAATGTACTTAAATATCAATTATCTATTAACGTCTTCTTGAGTAACGACTATTTGAGAAAATTTAGAACCTCCTTATAAATTGCAAATAAATATATTTTTATGTCTTAATTTTAATCGATTTGAATAAAAATCGATTAAACAACACCCTCAGGCACGCGTGTTGGACATCCCTTTCTGGTTACTTCGTAAAGCTTCGTGCTTATTCGGCAATGCTCGGTACACGGTAATATTTCTCAGTCACACGTTAGCATTGGTGTCGTGTTCGTGTCGCTATCTCTGTCTTGAGCACAGTCGGTTACAAAAGTTTTCGTTGTTATTGTTGTTTGTTTTTATTAATAGTGTTAAGTTTGTTTTGTTTGTTTTATTTGTTTTATTTGCAAGTGTCAGTTAGCACTTATATTATTCGCCAAACATGCCACCAAAACATAACAGTGTGTTAAATCGCCAGGCGAGAAAAATTATTTACGATTTAACGCAATATATGAAAAAAGAAAAAGAAGAAGGCGTAAAAGATGTCGATAAAGTTTATTTAAGAGTTGCTAACGCAACTGGTGTGTCCCAACGCACAGTACAGCGGATCGCAACTGAAGGCAATATTTCGGGCTTACTTTCAGTATTCCGCACGCCTGGTAAAAAAAGGTCTAGATCAAAACCTATTACTGATATGGATAATTTTGACCAGGGAGTAGTAAAAAGATGCATACACAACTTCCACAAAACTGAAAAAGAAATGCCGACGATAAACAAATTACTAGCGAAACTCAAACGGGATATAAATTTTCAAGGTGGTAAAACGAGCTTAAAGACAATTATCAAAAACTTGGGTTTCAAGTGGCGAAAGACCGAAACCAATAGAATGGTTCTTATAGAGAAGACCGACATTCGCCTGAAAAGGATCTTGTACTTGAAGGCAATGAAAAAATACAGGGACGAAGGGCGACCAATTGTATTCACTGACGAGTCGTATGCCCACTCATCACATACAAAAGGTAAGGCGTGGTCAGATGGTTCCGCTCAAGGACTAAAGCGCCCGATATCAAAAGGTCAGCGGATAGTGATGGTACACGCTGGGTCAGAAGCAGGGTTTGTTCCGAACGCGCTACTAATGTTCAAATCTGGCAGCAAAACCGGAGACTATCATGATGACATGAATTTCAAAAATTATGAGAAATGGTTACGGACCCAACTGATTCCAAATTTGAGCCCTAACTCGGTGGTGGTTATCGATAATGCTCCGTACCACAACAAATTAATGGATCCTGCCCCTACATCTAATGACAAGAAGGCAAAAATGGAATCGTGGTTATTAGAAAAGGGTATACCATATGAAAAGGACATGCGTAAACCACAACTTTACGATCTAATAAAAAAAAACAAAGACGTGAATAAAAAATACGTAATAGATGAAATGTTTAAACAAAACAACCACGATGTCCTTCGTTTACCCCCATATCATCCCGATTTAAGCCCCATCGAGATGGTGTGGGCTGCCATTAAAGGGCACGTAGCCGCTAAAAACGTCGACTGGAACGTAACCCGGACAATGGAGCTCATACAAGAAAAAGTAAATTTAATGGGTCAGAATGAATGGAGTGCTTTATGCAGAAAAGTGCAAGAGGTCGAACATGACTATAGGAAGAGCGACCATATTATTGACGAAATGACGGATCAATTATTCATCATTAATACAGCTTCAGATTCAGAAAGTGAGTCTGAAAGTGAGAGCGACGATTACGAAGATGAACCTATGCCAAGTACCTCACATGGTACACAAGGGGCCGACGACTTTATGTTAGGAATTTCCCCCCTCAGCGACAGTGATTAAATAATAATAAGTGTAAATAAATAAAAAGTATTAAATGTAAATAATATTGTATGTGTTTGTGATAAAATCTGCCCCTATCGAAAGGTGAGGTATCAAAATTGAATCTTTAATTTATAATGTCTCCAAAGTGTTTTGATATTTTTGGTCACTGTATTAGGGAAATTTTATTTGTACATTGGTATATATAAAAAAATGACAATAACAGTTTTCTTCACGAGTGTTCATGCGCTAAACTTCGCAGAGCCTATATTCAGACTCGCTAAGATACGTCGGCCGTATAATATTACTTTTCCGTCGTTATAATTTATTTGGTGATTTAAATATTTTATTTGTACTAGGAGCACAATGATCTGAATCACGGCTCATAATATTTTCCTGGGTTTCATTGGAATCATTCTGAAATAAAGATAAAATAATCTATTAACATTTTCTTTAAAACGAATAAAATACCTATGTGCACATAAATTAATGTTTTTTGTTGCAGATGCCTTCAAACAGTGAAGATTGGAAAAAAATTGCAGATATGTTTGACCTAAACTGGAATTTCCCTCATTGTATCGGGGCACTCGATGGCAAACATTGCGTGTTACAAAATCCCATACATGGAGGCAGTGACTACTACAATTACAAGTCTGATTTCAGTATTGTATTAATGGGAATGGTAGATGCAAACTACTGTTTTATATATTATGTGAATGTTGGAACCCAAGGGAGGATTTCAGATGGTGGTGTTTTTAGAAACACAAAATTTTACGAGAAACTGCAAGGAAATGAATTAGGATTGCCACCAGATGTCACTCTTCCGTATCGTCAGATGGAAATGCCTTTTGTCTTAGTGGCCGACGATGCATTCCCTATGCAAAAGCATATTATGAAACCTTATTCAGGACATCAAGAGTCCAGATCAGTAAAAAGACTATTTAACTACAAATTAAGTAGAGCTCGCAGAGTTGTGGAAAACGCCTTTGGAATTCTATCATCCGTATTCAGAATTCTACGAAAACCAATGCTTCTTGAACCAGAACGAGCTACAACAGTAATAATGACCTGTGTATATTTACACAACTTTTTAAGAAAAAGCAAGCTATCCAGATGTATTTATACACCCAGGGGAACTCTTGATCATGATGATCGTGGGACTGTGACGTGCTTCATATTTTCCATTACTGAACGTTCCACGAAGATCTGCTTTAAGTACTGAGCAAATACGCAATGAATTTGCGGAATATTTTTCCACCGTAGGCCAAGTACCTTGGCAAAATAGTTATGCATAAAACTGAAGGCATTTTTTTATCTATACTTACCAATGTATCTCGTGTCGGACGCGGACTAAATTTGTCTAGCAAAAATTTTATTTTTTCAAACGCAAACCATGTTGAACAGTAAATTTCGTCGAAACCGGCACCTGAAATAAAATAAAATATTATGTTAAAATATTTGTTTTAGCTTTATTTCAATATTCATATGTTCCCAGAAATGAAACTATGTATACACACAGTAATTTGTCACTAATTTGTCCGTATTTACTTATTGACAACCTTCGTGGCTCCGAGTCACCACCCGAGCGGGTTGGCGTACTTTGAGTTTACACATTGTGTAGGTGGTATATATAGTTATCATAGATATAGGATTGCAATGTAAATGTCTCCCATACTTGTCTGGGAGTGAAAGAAAAACATATAATTAGCCAGCTGCTTCTCTTCCCGTGCAGATCGTAAAAATAATAAATAAATATATACGAACAAATAACACAGATTGAGCTAGCCCCAAACTATGAGCTATCCCAAAACTAAGTTCGAGGCTTGTACTATGCGATACTAACTCAACAATACTATATTTTATATCAAATACATGTATACAATGATTTATAAACTTATAGATACGTTGTCCGCACTCTAAAATGGCAAGATGAAATGAAGCCAATTGGCCACATCGCGCTTAGTCACGCACCAACCTGTCGCGCGACGCTACGTTTGTTTTTAATTTATTATATCGTGATTCGTGTGTGTAAACCTGTGCAAAACATAAAGAAAACTTGCCGTCGTGTGTTTTCAGACGATGTACAAATTATACCCCAAAAGTTAAAGACAAAAATGTGTCATTTCATGCGTAAGTTCACAAAACTACCTATTTTCATTTCATTTTATTCGACGACGTTGTCTAATGGCGACCGGCGCATGCAGCTAGTAGTCAAGCAACAGGCATCCCGCCGTACCTACGGTGTCATATTTTCTTTCTCTTTCTTCACGCGTATAAGTAGTTCTAGTATTTTCGCCGTTTTTAAGTGCCGCGATGTTCGTTCATGACGTGTCTATATATAATACGTCATTGCATGTATAGATAAACATCAAAAAATCGATCAAGTGATAAGGCACCGTGTAACTGGTGCCACTATTTCTATCCTGGGGTTGGTTATGGTTTCCTTTTAGTTTACGGAGGTCAGATGGGAGTCAGAAGAAGAAGAGGTATAGGTATTGCAAGCTTTAATAGGTACTTACCTGATTTTTTTGTTTCCTCACATCTTTGCCGCTCTCGTCGAAATGAAGTCAACAATGACTCCATTTTTTTCTGACGATGGAGACATCGCAATTAAGAATGTTAGCAATTTCTAGCCAGCAGTCACTTCTCTTTCTTCTTACTTCTTCGTCACTTCGCTTTCAATTTATATTCATTATTTGTTGGATCCCAAAGACACGGCTTCTCTTTATACAAATCTATTAATAAAAACATATCATCGTTACTCCATTCTTTGTTTTTCTCCATGATCTAAATGGCGGGAAATATCCAAGTAATTATCAAATTGGACGTCTACACGCTACGCTCTCTTGCTTCAACTGAGCGTTCGTCCGTTGGCCTTCGGCGACCGTCCAAACAAAGTTCGATCAAATAGCTCGATTTCTTTGATGTTACCGCAACGCTTCGGATCGCCGGCACATGCCAACGAGCGATCGTTGGCATTCGCTAAGCCGTCCAGATTACAACAACGAAGGTCAACGAAACCCGTTCGTTGGCGTTCGTTTGACCGGTCTGTATGCAGCTTTAGACATACCGCCCACCAAAAGACTTGTTCTTTTCCAAATTTAACAAAATTTCAAATGAATCTAACTGTAATAAAATACTTATATACAAAAACCGCCCACCATGAGGCACAATATCAACATAAAAGGAACAAATACGAAAAATTACTCTGTGATATTAACAAACATTCTAATTCTTAGGTAAATAACACAATTTATTACAAGGACGCTTACAAACACCATTCTTAGCTTTTATAGATACAATTCTTGTGATGTTATCTGCTCCAGGATGCTTTTCAATGACCTTTCCAAGCAACCATTTGGCTGGAGGAAGGTTATGGTCCTTTATTATTACCACATCATCGATCTCAGGTTCAATCTTTCTTGTATTCCATTTATATCTTTGGTTCAGCGTGACTAAATATTCTTCTGACCATCTTTTCCAAAAGTCGTTTACCATTTTTTGATTGAATTTCCATCTTTGTAGTCCAGTCATCGGTACATTTGAGTAGTTTTCTCCTGGTACTACAACCAATGATTCACCTACCAGAAAGTGACCTGGGGTTAGTGGTAATGGATCCTCTGGATTGTCACTTATATAGGAAATTGGACGTGAATTTAAGCATGCCTCAATTTGTGCTAGAACTGTACAAAATTCTTCGAAAGTTAGCTTTGAATCACCTATTACTCGTTTCAGATGTGATTTCATGCATCGAACTCCCGCTTCCCAAAGGCCTCCAAAATTAGGAGAATGTGGAGGTATGAAATGCCACGTCGTTCCTTCATTAGCAAGCAGTTTGTTGATTTCATCGGGAAGCTTAGATTTGACACCTTTGAGCATTTCGCGTAACTCTTTATCTGCACCGACAAAATTAGTGCCGTTATCGCTATATAAATCTTTACAGTGACCACGACTAGACACGAAACGGCGAAAGGCTGCGATAAAACCTTTAGCTGTTAAATCCGAGACGGCTTCTAAATGTATAGCTTTCGATATCATACACAAAAAGACACATATATATCCTTTGTATGTTTTGGCTCCTCGACCGGGTGACATGCGTATATTTATATAACCCGTGAAATCAACACCGCAACACCACAGTTGAATCAGACCAGGCATATAGATTTTCCTTAGGAATCTTCATTATCTGTGATGTTTCGTATATCAATTTAGTAGCTAGCAATGCAGCACACAGCTCTAGTCGAGGAATTGATACTTCCTTGCCGATTGGAGAAACTTTAGTTTTCGCTGACACTAAATTAACACAAACATGACCATTACTGTCAACCGTCTTCAAATAAACTGCTGCTGCATAAGCCGCTTGTGATGCGTCAGCGAATACATGCAACTCTATTTTATCTTTCCCTTTGGTGTTTACCCATCTGGGTACGACAATTTTCTCTACCTTAGCGAGATCGTTTTCGAATTCTAACCATTCCTTTTTTAAGCTTTCTGTTAGTGCTTCATCCAAACTTAAACCTGATTTCCATAATTTTTGAATATAAAATTTTGCCGTCACAATAATTGGTGCTATCCATCCTAGGGGATCATATAATCTAGCTATTTTTGATAGGGCATGTCTTTTAGTCATTGTTTCAGGTAAATCCAATAATTTTAATACATATTCGAAACAGTCCGTAGTGCGATTCCATCTTATGCGTAGCACCTTTATCATATCGTTATTAATTTTGAAAACTAGTTCTTCTGATCCTTTACTTTCTTCTTTGATATATTCCAATAAATCTTGAGAGTTCGTGTTCCATTTTTGCAGTATAAACCCGCCAACACTCATTAACTTTATCATTTGGTCATATATTTCTTTAGCCTCATCTACGGATTCACAACCGGTAAGTAAATCGTCTACGTAATAATCGTATAATGTTATTTTTGCCGCTATCGGATACTTTGATTGTTCGTCTATAGCTAGCTATTGAATGGATTTCGTTGCCAAGTATGGAGCACAAGCAGTCCCAAAGGTAAGTCGCAATAGCTTGTAATGTTGTATAGGTTGATCAGTATTTGATCTCCACAAAATTCTCTGAAAGTCTGTGTCTTCGTAATTTACACGTACTTGGCGGTACATTTGCTTGATGTCAGCTACTATACATATTGGATGTAAACGCCACCTCATCAGAATATGACGAAGATCCTGCTGAAGCTTAGGGCTGACAAGTAGGTCATCATTTAAAGATATGTTGTTAACACATTTGCAGGATGCATCGTATACAATTCGAAGTTTTGTAGTTTCTTTATCTTCACGAATTATTGGATGAAGAGGTAAATACATTGACTTTTCTTTATTTATTTCATAATTATTTTTAATTATGGTCATATGATTTTGTATTAAGTAATCGTTTATTTCTTTTTTATATTCTTCATACATTTTTGGATTTTTTAATAATTTCTTTTCTAAAGACATGAATCTCCGCTTTGCTATTTCTTGTGACTTTCCTTTTAGACACTCTGGGTTAAGACTGTTGAATGGCAAGCGGACAACATAGCGTCCATCAGCATCCCTGACTGTCGTTTTTTCGTAGAATTCTTCACATTTTATTTCGTTCCTTGTTTGTTTTTTAATTTCATCCGGCTCTCGTTCTATCTCCCAAAAGTGCTTCAAGAGTTGATCTTCTTTTACTTGGATATGTAGACTTATAAATCGAGGATTTGATTGGAGCTTTTGATGAGTTCGACCTGACAAAACCCATCCCAAATGAGTATTCTGAGCAATGGGTCCGTGTTTAGATGGGTGTTTGATTAAACCATCTCATATTATTTCACTGTGAATATCGGCACCCAGAATCATATCTATTTATGCAGGTGAACCATATTTTGGATCAGCTAAGGGCAAGTTTTCAATGTCAGGCCAGTTTAGGATTTTGGTTTCAGTAGACGGTAGAAACGATGGCAAGGTACTCAATACATAGGCATTCACTTGAACAGAAAACTCAGGATTTTGCAATGACTCTAAACTTAATGATTTCTTAAATTTACGTGAACACTACACATTGAATAAAACTATTATTTACGGATTTTATCGCGTTTAATTACTTTAATTTATTTTTTTATTATTATCCCGACGTTTCGGGTGCTTTACAGCACCCATGGTCACGGGGTTTCTAAACTTAGTTGGACCATATGCTTGACTCTCATTTGTCCGTCTCCAACGCCTGATACTAAACCATTAACTGAGAAGCGTTTAAGACCTAGAAATTGTACGGTAGCTTCGGTTACAAAAGATGCTTCAGAGCCTTGATCAATCAGTAATCTGATTATTTGAGAGTAGCCATTTGTTGATTTGACTTTGGAAATCGCCGTAGCCAGTAAAACATTAATTTCATCCTCTTGCTTTGCAAAATGAGCTACCATCTTTTTCTGAATTTCTGATTGATTTTTTGATTCCCCTGTTTGACTCGTTTCAGGGCTCTTGTTCATGTTGTTATTGGGGTCGTTGAATCTGTCAATATGGAGCAGTGTGTGATGCCGTCTGCCACATCGTCGACAGCATGTGGCTTGATGGCACTGTCTTACATTGTGAGTAGGTGATAAACAATTGAAGCAAAGTTTTTGTGATTGAATAAATTCTATTCTTTCGGTCGGAGATTGTTTTCCAAACTGCTTACATTGATATAGTAAATGTTGTCCTGAACACATTGTACAATTATTATTTTTTTTTCTTCTGATATAGTTGCATGAAACGATTTTTGTTTATGAGTTTGTTTGAGGTTGCTATTATTAGACATTTTTGTGACACTTTTTCCTGTATCAATCATTTTGAGTGCTCGGAATCTGGATTCAAGAAAATTTGCTAAATAATTCCAGGACGGTAATTTTTCAGATTTTAGTTGGCAAACTTGTACCTCCCACTGTCTTCTCGATTCATGGTCTAATTTTGTTAAAACCAAGTGATTAATGATGACGTCCCAGTCTGCCACCTTAACTTCAATATTGCTCAAGGATTTCAAACAAGAATTTGTTGTATCCAATAATAGCTTAACACCGTTAGCTGATTCATGTGATAATGATCTTTGCGAAAATAGTCGCTTCATAATTTCATTGCAAATATACCTTTTATTTTGATAACGGCGTGTTAATTGTATCCAGGCTTCTTCATAATTAGAATCAGTCGTAGCTAAAGTCTTCAGTAAACTTTCTGGTTCACCAGACAAGCTACTTTTAAGGTAATGGAGCTTTTGAACGGGCGTTAAGTTGGCGTTGTTATGGATTAGTGAACGAAATAAATCATAAAATGTTTGCCATTCTTCATAGCCACCAGAAAACACAGGTAATTTTATTTGAGGTAATTTTACTTCACATGGCAAAGGTTGTTGAGTTATTTCTGTGATAGAGCTCTTTTCTTGTGAAACTTTTGTTCGTAAATTGTCTTTAAGTTTTGTTTTATACTCTATATATATCTCCTCAAACTGTATGTGTATGTCGTTTTTGAAATAATCCATGGTATCCTATTCCTCCCTTTTAACTGTCTGTAATATTTGCGCATGTACAGTTAAAAAGTTAGTATTTAACCTCTCTAGATTTTCTAATCTTGCTTCAATATAATCCAGTGTTATTCTTTCTTTCGGTGATTTTTTATAATTTGTAAAACCTCTTTGAAGATGATCCAATTTGTCTTCCTGGCTTAAAATAAGCGATTCCATTTTTGTAATAAGGCAATCACCAAGTTTATCCGCTCAATCAATGGAAAAAACTTTGTCGCACTCAGTTCAGAACTTATATATATATATATATATATATATATATATATATATATATATATATATATATATATATATCACCACCGTTCCTAATGAAATCTAAAGTTCATAACACTTGTCACTGTTTACACACTCTACTCACGATTATGTCCAGATCCCGGGTTTTGGCACCATATATCGACTAACTCACTTCACTATGCTTCTACAATGTTAAATTAAACACGGCACTTTTACTTCACTTTTGACTCATTTATTCGAAACCATCCAACACCTATAAGGTATAGCAATAGCGCAGCTATAGCGTAATACAATTATATTTGTGGTGCCATCTATTATTGCTTTGGGCATATTTAACATTGACAACTGCACCTCTATGCTTATCTCTACATTTTTCTAAATACATGACAATAATATGTCACTGTAATATTTACTAACAAAATGTCTTCATTTTAGACAAAAGTTGTGAGATCCATGTAATACCAAGTCGGTTAATTTATTCAGTTCCTACTTAAGGGTCCTTCTGTTTTAAATTATTATGTAATTAGCTAACCTGACAACATTTTATAGCGACCATATCAATGTTAAAAATCTTTTATGTTTTAAATATATAGATTGACTTGGCCATCGCATAAGAACGCAATGTATCTCACAAGTAATACATACTGTATTAAATTAGATTGCTTAATGCGATTCCCAAGTCAGTCTATATATTTAAAACATAAAAGAATTTTAACATTGGTATGGTCACCATAAAATGTTGTCAGGTTAGCTAATTACATAATAACTTAAAACAGAAGGACCCTTAAGTAGGAACTGAATAAATTAACCGACTTGGTATTACATGGATCTCACAACATTTTACGGTAGAAGAACGGAGTTGCGAGACTTGGTTTTTTTTACAAGTTATGTTTTTGATGGGATCTCATTTCTTTTTGTAGACAAGATAGTCCTAGTTTTTTTTTCCTTTCCGGTACCTTCTACTTCTTGAATACCAACAACGTACCTATCTACACCTACATACATATACAAGAACACCATTTATATGGGATTACAAAGTTATTTATATAGTTGGTATATCTAGAAAACTGGACCGAAAATACAAAATATTTTAGTTTTTCCTTGATTTATACACTAAACTCTAATTGTATTCTAAATTTTAAGCTTCTATGTCTGCTAGAAGTGCCTTAGAGTTTTGATGATCGGACAGGCAGTGAGTGACAAAATTAAGAAACTTTTAGTTATAATTCTTAAACTACCGGTTCAAATTGAATGAAAATTTGAAATATACCATGTTTATACAATGCCTACTTGGTTGCTAAAAATTCAGGCTTCTAGTTTAATCCACTAAGAAGTTATAGGGGGTCGAAAATGGCCTGAATTGCTTCGAGAAAAGAATGGTACGGCCGTGCCGCTTTTTTGCTCGACTTGGCGGGGGCACTGCCGTGCCCCCAGATCATTGGTAACATCAGGAACAAATACGTAAGATACTAAGATAAATAGGCGATGTCTACTCAGACCCTAATCCTCGAAAAAGGATGCCAAAAAAATGATGACAAATCAAATAAACGTCGACCCTCAAGACTTGGTAACCTCAGTAGACCTACCAAAACAAGGTTAGTAGTAAGTTAGTAGTAACCTTATCTCTAAGCCACGGTCTCAGGCCAACACAGAAGGATAGTCAGTATATTACGAACATTTCATGTGACGCTAAAAAGGGAGGAAAAGGGGAGATCTCCCGCCGGGCAAGGTTTCTGCCCGGGGAGCGGCCAACACTCCGAGTGACAGTTCGGGGTAGTTCTATATATACTGTCTATGATTCGGAATGTTAATAGCGCGATTTAGGCTTCGGTGTGTTTCGGTGTGCTAGTGGCGCAACGACAGCGCCGCTACATCACCCCACTGCTCAGACCGGAGGTCGATAGTGCAGCCTCGTTGCCGACGAATATGCAAGTGCCAGGAGATTGTCTTGTAGTCTGCGGTGAGTCGAGAAGAAGGCACGTAATCTGCGAGAGTGCCGTGGAGCAGAGGCGAGCAGTAAGGCTCAGAGCCGTGCCGAACACAGTATAGCGCAGGGAGCAGCTTGAAGGAACAGGAAGCATTATTATTCCAGTGCTGCGATGAACCTTGTGAAGCTAGATGGCTTGCAGGATATGAAGACTGCGGACGATATCTGCTCGGGAGCGAATGGGTGGGGTACTCTATGACGATGATGAATAAATGTTTATTATAAATAAACAATTTATAATAAACATTTATTTACGTAACAGTCCTACTCCCCGCGGTATAGTACTAAGAACGTTGACTGAGTTTCTGGCAGAACGGCTTACTAGAAATTATTATTAGGCTATACTATATATTTGAGGGAGACAAGAACCAGACCCCTTGTCATCAGCGGCGATGACTAGTCGCGGATACAGTTTTATAGAATCGACATCGTCCTGTTATAGCGAGATTTTGTCGTCGTATCGACCAGTGTACGTGTGCTATGCAATTGCATCTTTCTATAGTTTCTCCTCGGAAATTACCACCGTGATCGAATACGATCAATGATATTATATAACTTTGTCATAGGTAGTTATTCTATTATACATTAATTTATTACTCTTTTTTTATATAAAATTATTTAAAACCAACAACGCCGTTTTAGATTTACATATGTGTGCGTCAAGCAGTGCATCTTTACGGGCTAATAATGAAAGAAAGAAGCAAGATTTGGCGTCTGATAAAAAAAGAATAAATAAAGCCTCAAGTCAAGAAGTTAAGTATGGTTTCGGCGTAACTTGGAATTTTGGTATGTGGAGTACAGTCTATCTTGAACCGTGGCCTTAGACCAACTGAGGAGTTGGTCTGAGGTCACGATTCGAAAATATGTGTCAAAAAGCTATGGTGAATACCTACTGCACATATATCAAACGTAATGATTTCCCCCTATTATATTACTAAATTATATGTTTACGGATTTTGGTGTCTCGCGTCATACAAAACCATAAACGAAGTGTGTTCACATATTATGACGTACATGTTAATAGCACAAATAAATCCTACATTAATCGACTACATAATTGTCATAATTTAACCACACTCGGAGTTTCCTTGTGCGAATTTGTACATTTTAAATCCACTGTTTCCGTTTCAATTGCTAAGCAAACTACTACGTCACCAACTGATTGATATTTTGTTATAAAAAGAAATCTCATTTACATAATTGCAATGTTTGTTGGTTATTTCGCCTCCTATCGATTATTAAAAATCTTCTAGCATTTTCGTAGCCCTCTTCTAGGCCACGCCTTAAGTATTAAACCAACAAAGACGCCACCACCCACGGGACAACCAAGATCAATGGTATACGAATGACAAGCAGTGCAAATACAATAATATATAATTGTAACAACATTAGGTATGTTATTATCCAAAGAGAAATAGCAATAAACAATGATGTCTCAAAGTTTGAGTATGTCGATCGTCCAACGGTCATAAAGCGTTTAAAACCTATCGTTACTTTTTCATCCCGTTATAGGCTCCACTCTATCCACTTTGCTGAGTAAATGATATCTACGACTTTAGCGAACTTAGTGGAAAGATACTAGTCAACATCAGTATACTCGTAAATGCGAAATAAACACAAAGTATTGGTTTGGCGTTTAAATATCCTGTGATTGACATTCCATCCAACCCGACCTCTGATCTCATGTTATCCCATAAGTCGATTTTTAATTGACCGTTGGTGTGCATAATATGCTCGGTATAGAGTCAATGAAGAGTCCATAATAAATAATAAGTTCTTGAAATGATCACAGAACGGCCTAAGAGTGCCATTGGTTACATGTAACTCTGTTTTCAAAGTAAATTTCCTCCAATTTCTTTGTGTTTTCGAACGTTCCTTATTTGGTCGGCACCTACTACTCGACAGTAATACAATGTACACTTTGTGGAGGTCTTGCTGTTGCCCATAATCACGTACATCATTTGATTTGTAGGTACTACACGATTCCCCGATCAGCCCAGCACGCAACAATTTTTTATTAGGTTGTTTTAGTGTCACATTGTACCGAAGACATGAGATGCAGTACCTAACAAAAACAAAAAAAATTGTACGATACGGAAAACAGAAAATACAGTGAATATTTTGAAAAATGTCTTATATACGTAAACAAAGATTTCTCTGGGCGGATATACAAAGTGTCTATTTACCGTTACGGCCAGTCAACCTCTGAAGCTCTGAACATAGGATTGCCTTCCACCATACTACTCATAGAATACTATAATATACAATAGAATGGCTGTCAACCTTATTTTGAACGAGGATTGGCGTCGCCAAACTCGATTCGATGTGACAGACTAAGTAAATTTACACATTTTAGACTTTTAATTAATGTTCAAGATCATCATTAAAAAATCGTTTCAATTTTAATACACATTTAATTGTAAATAGGGTGCAATTTGGCATTTTTTAAATAATTTGTATGCGAAATTCGGAAACGATTGTAACGTCAAAACAGATTTCGTGTTGACATTTATACGTGTGAATTGACGTGTTAGTTACATTTTAGTGGCTACGCGGGCTCCGCCTACTCTCCCGTTCTATTACGTATGTATTATAGTATTCTATGATACTACTACAGTACTATAATATAATATACTATGCTAAATATAGATTGCCTCATAGGTGGAACATTTGCCAATGTTTCTACGCTTGGTGGAGGGGGGGGGGGGGTTTGGCGACAACAGGTTGTAAATTTGACTTGTTATCAGGAAGACACTGCTGCCTTCCTCCTAGTTCGTTTCCTTCCGTTGCCTTTTACCCACGGGACCATATGAGGTAATAATAACATTTATTAAATCCAAACACACTTTACATAAAAACAAAAACTTATAAAATTACATTGATAAATCTAACTCAATACCGTATTAAAGTATCTTTAGCAACCAATAGGTCACAGACCTGTGTTACAGCTGCTAAGCCCGCCCCATTAAATACATACCAAATAGAAAAACAAAAACATAAAAACAATTTTCCCGCAATCAAGAAATGAATAAAAGTGGGAAGAAGTAAAAGAAGCCAATACGTGTTTATTTATAATAAACATTTATTTACGTAACAGTCCTACTCCCCGCGGTATAGTTCCAAGAACGTTGACTGAGTTTCTGGCAGAACGGATTACATACATACATAATACATAAACACTCACGCCTGTCACCCAGGGGTAGGCAGAGACTACGGACTTCCAATTGGCACGATCCTGACATACCTCTTTCGCCTCTTTTACATCCATATATCTACGCATACATGCTCGTCGGTTAAGGGTACTTCTAACGTAGCCCGTTTTCAAAATATCACCAATTTGGTCGATAAACTTTTTCCTAGGGCGTCCCTTCCCGACTCGGCCGTTCACATCTGCCATATAAATTTGCTTTGTCACTCTTTCCTCATTCATTCTTTCCACATAACCAAACCACCGAAGCATTCCTTTCTTAATCCTGGTCACAACATCATCTTGCATACCACATTTATCTCTTATCACGCAATTTCTCACCTTGTCATTCAGATTTAACCCTAGCATATTCCTTAAAGACCGCATTTCTACAGCATTTATTCTACTTTCGTGCTTCTTCTGCCACACCCAGCTTTCACTACCATACATTAAAGTAGGGACTAACACAGCATTATGAATTACCATACGTGCCTGTTTTGACACATTCTGGTTCTTCATAATAGAGTGCAGTGCCCCATTCACTCTATTCCCTGCATTTACTCGTCGTTCTATATCCCTATCATATCTACCATCCCTGCTAAATACACATCCCAAATACACAAACTCATCCACTTGCTCAATTAACTCTCCTTCTATTTTTATTTCACATACCGTTTTGCTTTCTTCTCTTTCAAAAACCATCACTTTCGTCTTACATGCGTTCACTTTCATTCCCCTTTCTTTCAATTCCCAGTTCATTAATGTAACCATCATTTGCAACTCAGCCGCCGATGACGCAAATATGACTTGATCATCGGCATACAAAAGGCATTTGACGGTTAACTCGCCCATTCTTAACCCACATTCTTCATCTTTCAAAGTTTGCAAACACCGGTCCATAAATAGGTTGAACAGCCAAGGGGAAGCTACACAGCCCTGTTTGACACCTTTTTGGATGCCATACCAGTCCGAGTAGACCCCATTGATCCTGACACAAGCACTAGAGTCCCTATAAAGAGACCTTAATGCCTGTATCAAACCATCGCTCAATCCATATGAGTTCAGTGTTTGCCATAACACATTCCTGTCCACTCTGTCATAAGCCTTTTCCAAGTCCATGAATGCACAAAAAACTTTCTGGTTTTTGGCCAAAAACTTCTCCGCAATCATGCGCATGGAAAAGACTTGATCTGTACACCCCATTCCCTTTCTAAAACCCGCTTGCACATCCGGACTTGCACAACGGATTACTAGAGGTTATTGTTAGGCTATACTATATATTTGAGGGAGACAAGAACCAGACCCCTTGTCATCAGCGGCGATGACTAGTCGCGGATACAGTTTTATAGAATCGACATCGTCCTGTTACAGCGAGATTTTGTCGTCGCATCGACCAGTGTACGTGTGCTATGCAATTGCATCTTTCTATAGTTTCTCCTCGGAAATTATCACCTTGATCGAATACGATCAATGATATTATATAACTTTGTCATAGGTAGTTATTCTATTATACATTAATTTATTACTCTTTTTTTTATAGAAAAGGGGGCCAACGAGCATGCGGCTTACCTGATGGTAAGTGACTACCGCCGCCCATGAGCAACCGCAACACCAGGGGCATTGCAGGTGCGTAGCGCTTTAAAAAGAGTAAGTTCTTTCCTTTTTTTTTTTTTGGTGCTGATGCAGCGCCTATCAAATGTGAAAATACCTATCTGCTTAAACAGTACTTTGATATATCCGTGGTAGTCCTTCCAAGATCGTGCCTTCTGGATTGCATTAGCTCAGTGGCAATACCCTTACACTGGTAGTGTTGTTCATTCCCACCTTATTTCATTGACGTTTAAGAGAGATGATAAATAGTTATAATTATTATTATTTTTAGATGTCAGATATAATACTCAATTTTTATAAAGAAATATGTTTCCGCTGAGCCGTTTTCAGCTGTCAAAGAAAACGATAAGTACTTATAATACATACAACTATACAACATACATTTTTAACAATATCGAATAAATCCCCGGGTTCCTATTAATGTGAAATCGTTATCATATATTGTAGACCACAAAAATTTGTGTTTTAGGGAAAGTTGTAAGGTACAACACATATTACGTCAATACGAAGACTTGTAACATAAATACTGTATTGGACTATGTATGT
Source organism: Parnassius smintheus behrii (assembly GCA_036936625.1). NCBI lineage: Eukaryota > Metazoa > Arthropoda > Insecta > Lepidoptera > Papilionidae > Parnassius > Parnassius smintheus. Next base: position 18,982,282 of record JAUPFT010000002.1, on the reverse strand, counting down.
TCACTCCTGTTCCTTCACAATCAACGTGTACTTTATTCTCAGACGACATTCTAGCTCTATCGACAATCTTGATGGCCTTATCAGTAGCAGCCTTCGAGCAATGCAACCTCAACAAATCTCTGAATAAGACACTTTAGAAGCAATTATATATTTTTCGAACGACTATTTTGGCGACTCTTGGCCATTAGTTTATACATAGCGAAGTCCTTCGATCGGATTTGGCACAAAGCGCTTCTTACGAAGCTTTCTTCCTATGGGCTTCCCAAGAAATTGTGCAATTGGATCACCAGTTTTCTTGCTGATCGGAGCATCAAGATCGCAGTAAACGGTGCAAGCTCCGATTACAAGCCCATTAACGCTGGTGTTCCACAAGGCTGCGTGCTATCACCAACGCTGTTTCTTCTGCATATCAATGATATGTTGCAAATCGGTAACATTCATTGTTATGCAGATGAAAGCACTGGTGATGCTTTATACAACAGCCGTGCCAATATTTCTCGGAAAAACGTCTCCAAGTACCGGGACAAACTTGTATATCGAAACCTCGTTGAGCAAAATATCGGACTGCGGGCGACTAAATCTAGTCCAGTTTAATCCTCACAAAACACAAGTTTGCGCGTTTACCGCTGAAAAGAACCCACTCACTTCACCCCTCTTGTTGCCTCAGCCAGTATCGGAATCCTCGGCGTCGACATATCAAGTGACGTGCAGTTTCGTGGTCACTTGGAAGAGAAGGCCGAATTAGCCTTTAAAAAGCTTGACGTGCTCAGCAGAGTGGAACATGCAGGCCCACTGCCTGCAACTTTACAAGGCGCAGGTTCGGCCGCACAAGGAACACTGTTCCCATCTCTGGGCTGGGGCTCTCTTCTCTAATCCAGCGCAGAGCAGTTCGAATCGTCGGCGACCGAGCTCTTTCCAACCGACTCACTGGCACTGCGAAGAGATGTTGCATTTCTTTGCGTATGTTATCGTGTCTACCATGGGAAGTGGTCTGAGGAATTGTTCAAACTAATTCCAGCCGCACAGTTTCACCATCGCAGATTGCGACAAAACTCGTAATACCATCCATAGCATCTGGATTACCGGCAGTCCACCACTGTGCGATTTAAAAGCAGTTTCCTTCCTCGCACAACTTCCTTGTGGAATCAACTACCACCAGAGATTTTTCCGGACCGATACGACTTAGGGAATATTCCTTTTTAAAAGGCTGGCGACGCATCTGCAATTCCCATGGTGTTGCAGTTGTTCATGAGCGGCGGCAATGACTTACCATCAGGTGAGCCGTGTGCTCTTTGCCCCCCCCCCTCTTATAAAAAAATTTATCAGGGACTACTTGCGCGACAGATACATTCCCTACATGGGTCAAGATAGCCTAAAGATCCGGAAGGTGATCAAACGTGGGGTTTCGCAGGGCTCTGTGCTAGGGTCGCTACTATGGAACCTCGCCTTTGATGTGGTTCTGCGAATTGATCTACCCACTGGCGTATCTCTGCTATGCCGACGACACATTGGGCCTCGCCAGCGGAATCACTTTCGAGATGGCCAAGGAGCTCGCCGAACTCGGGGCGGAAGTCGTCGTCGCCAAAATCCACGAGTTAGGATTGGAAATAGCTTTTCACAGGAACAAGGCTGCATAAATATGGTTCCATAAATTACCACGGGGCAGGGAACCACCCGACTCGTGTGTGCATGAGTGGCTCTGAAGTCAGAGTGGGGGAAATACATTTAGTATCTGGGCCTCCACCTGGACAGTCGCTGGGGCTTCGAAGATCATTTCGAGCACCTAGTCCCTCGGATCGAAAGGGTAGCGGGTGCTATGCTTAAACTGCTGCTCAGTCGACTGAGGAAGTACGTTGTAAATTTACAGTGTCCAGCGGAGGATATTCATACGAATCGTACGAGGGTATCGTACTGTATTCTTTGAGGCGACGACAATCCTCTGGACATACTGGCGGATATGGACGCGAGGGTATACGACCGGATCCATGCCCTCCGCCACAGCGCAGCGGTGGTTATTGGCGAAGCTAGGGCTCGAAACTAGGGCAAGCCCAAGATATGGTTTTGTTGTTTTTAGCAGTTTTATAAAAATACACCAATCTTGATCTGTCTCCACTATTCAGTTTCATATTCAGGGCTGTCGAGAACGTGTTTAACAAAGCACACAGAAGGCATACTACTGCTAGATAGATTGTATGACATATCAGCAATTGCATACCTTCGGTGGCTTTGAAGAAAGTCGTTTGGGTTGGCTTGAGCGAAAGGAAAAGATATTTACATACAATACAATACATGGACAAAAGTAAAGCATGAACAAAGTACAAACACACTATGTACAAAATTAAAAAAAGAAAAAATTATTTATATTCTAAATTGAATGGTCTCTCTTTCTTAAGGAAAGATTTAATTACGTCCACGTAAAATGTTGGTGAACGTTTTAATTGTACCAATAACTGTTTTTCAATCGCGATAATTGATAAGTTTGAAAGACGCCCTTGACCTAGTCTATACAAATATATCTATATTTCTCAAATAAGTACGGATGCGCTTCAGAGATGAGAAAGCACGTTCCGCGGAGGAACTTGTGGCTGGAATAGTTACGACCAGATAAGCTAACTTTAAAAGTTGGAGAAAGGCCTCTTCAAGACTATTTTGGTTTCTAAAGTCAATGAGTTCGAAAACATTGCGGTCTTTTAATTCAAGGGAGGAATACAATGAAATCAATTGGGTTTATCAATGTTTGTTTATCAAAATGGTTTATATATACGTAAGGTATTGTAACTCAATGACTTTAACACACTTCAATTCATCATAAGGAACACTATTATTCTCCATTTTCACTAAAAATCTTTAAAAAAGCATAATTTTTTCAACTCGCAACATTTATTCGCTTAAGTAAACGCACAAAGTAAACATTTAAATGTGAAGTGTACCCTTCCCGCGGAAAATCTCTCCTTTTCTTCCACGCCTTAACTATATATCATTATCATAATCACAACGCATATATAATCCATGACAGCCTCTTATAATCAGTAGCGGATGTGTCCCAGACTGGGGGTATAGTCAGAAAATAGCAATAGTCGAGATGGATATGCAATTTTTTTTTTCAATTTATTTATCAGATCAAACAAAAATTACATTCCAATATAGGCTTAATTAACATCTAAAAACCACAGAGGTTTACCTTGATGCTAAATAATTAAATTTAGGTAAGCGAATTATGTACAAAACACAGTCTAATTCAATAGTTGGGTATATGAGTAGGTAGAAGGTGTAACAAGAATATAAAGACTAAAAAGGTAAGTTAACAACTTAGTTAAAGTCAGAAGTAGCAAGGTAAAAGGTAAAAGTAAAAGTAAGAGCTAGGCAGGTAGTACATTATTATTAAGTATAGTATGTAATTATAATTTAGATAGGAAAAAGCTCTTGAGTTTAGTTTTAATGTTTTGTTGTGATACTTTTTCGCGTATATCGAAAGGTAAGTTATTTATTAAATGCGGTATCAGATAAGCAGCCGTCCGTTGCCCGTACACATTATTATCAGTGATATGCCGGAGTCGGTTTTGTGTCATAGCGCGCGTACGTACTGGATGTTCTATATATGATTTTAAACTGTCGCAAAAGAAATATTTTTTAAATAACATGAATTTAATTTGGTCATAAACTGGTAAGATTTTACAATGTTTAAAAATCGCATTTTCATCATTATCAATTAGGACACGTATATTAGGGGATATAATATTTTTGAGAATACTACATTGAAGATCTTCATCATCATTACCTGAGGTCACGAAATATTCCCACCGTAGAAAATACTAGGATGCTTTTTTCCTTCTTTTCTCACTTTCTCTTTATTATTTCACTTCTAAGTCACTACTGTGATGCTCTTAGCGACTAACATAAATACCTAATTATGAAACTCAATGTATAATCCCCAATTATTTAGGAAGACTCTCCCGTATTTCCCTACGTATATTCACAACGACGAGGGTTTGCACAATTTGTCATTCCTGTGGTTTCTACTTCGTCATGGGAATCCTTAGGATGAACTTAAAAATTAACTCATTGTTGAATCAACGAACTCTGACGCGTTAACAACTCAACTCTGTTTAGTTATTATATAGATATAAAAGAGTTATCTGTAAGTATATTGCATATTACGGCAATTGTTTAATAATACATTTAATACGATTCTTGCGGTTTAGTGTTTATTACGTACGCATAACCACAAAATAAATAAGTAATAATACTACTTAGATAGCTTATTTTCCAAACAAAAAGTAAGTTATAAACACGTAATATTGTGTATCAAAAATAAACCTTAATTAACTTTAAACATTGTACAAGACAAGATCACATATAGATCATTCTATTTGTAGGTTCGAATGATTTAAAATTCTCTTGAAAGAAAAAAAAATTGGATCTTATACAAATAAAAATCGTTATGGTCCCCAAGGCCCACAACTTTGCTTTGTATTGCTTTTGTTAAACGGCGCTCGATCTTGTAAAACCAATCCTCAGTCTCGATATCTAAGTAGGTATATTCCTTGTTAATATCGGAGCATGGTACTGTTAGGTATTAATTTAGTAATAGTGTTTTCCTTTTTGATATGCCGGAAATAAAATTTCTCTGTCAATTGATTCTAACACCTTGAATGTTATATATGATGGTGCAATCTTCTTGTGCCGCAGCACCGTCTCTTGTTTGTGCATTAAATTGATTATTTTTTAATTATCCGCTTAGATGCAATTGTGTTCGTGTCCGATCGGTAACTGTACGGAAATTCGTTATGCAATATTAAAGATAATAAATTATTTTGCTAATAAAATCCATGTTCAACAAAAAATTAAAAAGCACCAACCTCCCTCCCATAATGCCGTGTACTATAACCAACATCATTACTTCCTACGTGGTGCAGGTTCTTTTACCCGGATTATTACGGATTTAACTGTGTTTCATTTTAATCGTCCATAATCATTGAGTTATATGTACTATATATCGATGTTCATAATATATAACATGTATTAATTTAGCAGATTGATTCAATAACTAAGTATTTCATTTTAACAAGGTCTCAAATATTCCTTATTCACATTTATCGATGCATTTCGTTATATCAAATATATCAAATCCCATATCCATAAATAGCTTTTCACACCAATTGACATGTATCACGAGGGAAATTGATGAAACCGTATAAAAACAAATTAGTAACTAGTTTCTCGTAGCGCCAGGCCAAACGTAGTTATAGCCACATCACTATCGAGCCGTCAGGAATCTAAATAAATTACAATTTTCGCTATTTATTTTATTTAATTTCGTGAACGCACTACGCGGCAAACGTCCCGATACCGTCAACACCATCTGGATGCTTGGCGGTCCAACACTGTACGTTTCAGAAGGAGTTTTCTTTCGCGTACGCCCTCTCTGTCGAATAGTTTACCACCGGCGTTTTTCCCGGACCGATACGACCTGGGGACCTTCAAGAAAAGAGCTTACTGCTTTCTAAAGGGCCGGCAACGCACCTGCGATTCCCCTGGCGTTGCGGTTGATCATGGGCGGCGGTAGTCACTTAACATCAGTCGAGCCGCATGCTCGTTTGCCCCCTCTTCTATAAAAATAAATAAAAAAAATCTGTAACTGTTTGTCTGTATTTGCACCAACTACGACGTGGACCCATAGCACAAGTTTTTCTTCACCAAACACGCTAAGGTTCTATGTGTTGAGTGATATTCAAGTATATTTTTTAAGAAGTAAGTGTGATCAGTAGGAACACAGTCCTCTTGATGGTATGTGGGCGCTATAAGCTCCTTCTTCAATCGTGATCATGAGTTGTGATGATCCAAGTGAGAACACTGGGTAGATCATAGTTATGAAATTACATATTAAATTGTCATCGGTACTTATTGAAGTAAAACTTCTTTACGCACGCTTGACTTGGGGAGTAAGCAGTCGCCTGCTTACTACGCGTGACGAAAGCGTTAGCTGCGTTACGAAAAGTGAAGAGAGCGAGGCGAACGGGAGTTCAGTAGGGAATATATAGATCTAGTATAAAATCCAGGGGCTATAAGCAAGAGAGAGCAGTAGGCGCGCACATTTTCTTTCTCTCATAGCCAGTTATTTTTTGTAATTTTATTTCGTTTTGAACTATTTATGAGTTAATATTTTGTTCAATGCATCAATATGTATTCTACATTTAAAGTGAATAAAATCGTAAATTCATTTTAAAGTTCATGTTTTGTGCATTTTCGGGTGAGTAATAACGAATTATGGAAGCCGATAATAAAATTAAACATTTGTAGAAAGTTAATATAATATGTATATGTATACATGTATATAGTATAAATATATATACATACAGATGTAGCTACACTCGTTTTTATTATTTCAGCAAATATTAAATTATTCAGACGTACAGTACATAGTGGGTGAAAACATAATTTAAAATTCCGTAACATTCAGATTATAGATCAAGCTAATAAAAACGTGTATAAACTTTCGTATAATAATTTAAATAACTTTCGTATAACAATTTAAGACTGTATAATCTATAGAAACTAACTACTGGTAAAAGAAAAAAAAACTCAATAAGAATTTCATTTAATCTCGAAAAAAACGTTATTGTATTCTTTACCGTTCTGTAAATACTATGCTAAAACTATTTTGAATACGCACGCCGAATAAAATGGATACAGCAGTTGTTATCATAATCACGAGAAACGTAATTGTACACAAGCAATTGCACTATAAGATCAAGATCGCTTGAAAACTTCCTACAAATAACATGTTCGTAAAAGGCAGCTAGTTACACGTTCTACGTCAAATATATGTCTCTTTAAAAAACAAAATTTTACTGTGTAGTAAACGAGTCTCCTATCAACAGTGATAAATACCTAAGTATATAATATCGTAAATAATTTCTTTAACTTCCCGAAGATACACCGACTAGAATTGACTGAAAAAATAAAAATTGTCTCATTACCTTTATAGAATTAAATTACAGCCTAATTCATAGCTAGCGTTTTTTGAAATAAAAACTACCTACGTAATGGGTACAAAACGTTATCTTATATGCAGCGTTTTTTAGGTCTACAGCAGACTATAGGCCTTTATATACAGCTCCACACACCTACCTAAAATTATGGTTCTAGTCCAGCGCACTGTATATTGGAGGTCAGCAGAAAATTAATATTATTATTTAGTAGTGCCAGTACCAAAACAATAGCAATTTTTTTCAATAATGTGTATCTTCAATTTAGAATCAAAATGCAGATGCGTTATCACCCTTGATGACTACGATGGAATGCCTCATTTCTAATAATAAGAGTCTTCGGTTCTATACACTCACCATTAACACAGGAATATTAAGCTGCTAATGTCCGCTGGTATTTTGTGAAAGCGTGATTCTACCCCGGTCGAGCCGACTTACATGCTACCACTACACCACAATATAGCCGCAGCGTGGCTCTACCACGTATGTATTTGCTTCAATACGATTAAGGCATTTTTTACAAAAATGAATAAAGTGACTACCACATTTTTTAGACAATAGGACACACAATACAAATATACACTATGCAGCCAAAAAAGTCAATAGTTGATGATACAATACACAACGAACGAAGCATACCTATATAGCCAGTGTCATGAGACTGAGAGTATCAGATTCTGCTCAGCATTCGCAAAAGCATTACTAGTAATAATTACTAAATACAAATCCTACTAAATACAAAAATAACTTAACTCGCTTTGTGAACTATAATAAGACCCCAGAACGATATCATGACTTTTTCCTCCATTCTAGAAATTTTAACAAGTTTTATTACGCGTCACTCTTTATCTCCAGAGGTGAAAAGAGGCCTGTGGAAAATTGTCTGACTACTCGTGTGATTTGGAAATCCGCGCTTTTGTTAACCAATTGGTGGTAAGCGTAACTATAATTGCCGGCACAAGTCGTGAGCACACTTTTTATTGGTCGATATGACGTTGACAACGCTGACGCTTAACGTGATTGGTTCGTAAGCTGATTCTCGTCGTCTATTGGGTTCGCACGTATCATTCGGCTACCGTACACTTCAGAGTAATTTTAGGGACAACTTTTTAATAAGTTTATTTTTGTTAATTGTAGTGTTACCTCGTTGTTAATTGTTGTTTGTGTATTTCTTGTTTTCAACTGTTTTTGATTAAAACTACTTTTACGGATTTTATCGCGTTTATTTTTACTTTTTATTTTTAATTCCCGACGTTTCGGGCGCTTTCCAGCACCCATGGTCACGAGGGACTGAGATGACTGACGTCCCGATGTCATTGTTAAACCCGGAGTACCTTCAGCTTTTTTAATTATTGTTTATGGTCCGATCTATGCAAAATGAACTGACTATGTCTTGAGGTCTTGCAGTGGTATGCTTGGGTTTAGTTTTAATTTTACTGATTATAGGATCCCAAGCGGGTGGTAGTACCCAGTTAATTTTTGGTCCGATTTACGCAAAACGAACTTACAGTATCTGGAAGTCTTGCAGTGGTATGCTTGGGTTTGGTTTTAATTTTGTTAATTATATTGAAATTAGGATGTTTTTTTTTTTTAATTTCAATAGCCTCACGTATCATCCTTGGTAGGAATCGGTGTTCTTTCGCGAGGATTTGTGGTCTATCAAATCTGCAGTGCCTGCTGTACTACCATATGTCAGAGGTGTCACAGACAAGATTGGCTATGTCTTGAAGCGAGCTTCTATTAGAACATTCTACAAGCCGCCGAAGAAGGTTAGTCAGTTCACTGTTTTTGATATTTATTGTTGTAATTTTTTTTTTGTCATAATTTGAGCATTCAGATTTAGGTCTAAATATGCAGAGACGAAAGAATTCGGTGTTAAATAGAGAATCCCGACAAATGGTCTATTCAGTGTTTTGTTACATGAAAAAATTAGGTATTGCGAAAAACATGATAGACGTTTAGAAACAGTCTGCTGAGGCGACTAATGTCTACGTAGCTACTGTACGGCGTATATTTAAAGGAGTTAACGACTCAAAATTTCGAAAAAAAAATTCAGCGCAAATATTTAATAACGAATTAAAATAACAAAGGTACCAAATGATTTTGGCCGACAGTGTACCTACGCTGGATCAACCTCCACCATAGTTCATCTGTGCTCACGACTCGTGGCGTCAACTATACTGAGTGTTGTATAATACATCATCATCATCATCATCATCATCATCACAGCCCTTCACAAGTCCACTGCTGAACATAGGCCTCCCACAAGGTATATATATATATATATATATATATATATATATATATATATATATATATATATATATATATATATATATATATATATATATATATATATATATATATATATAAAGCACAGTCCTGAGCCACCTGCATCCATCGACTTCCTGCATGTCTCACCAGGTCGTCACTCCATCTAGTGGGGGGTCGCCCTACACTTCACCTACCAGTACAAGGCTGCCACTCGAGAACCTTTTTTCCCCAACGGTTGTCGGTTCTTCGAGCCGGCCGGCTTCGATATGGCCGGCCTATTGCCACTTAAGCTTACTAATCCGTTGGGCTATGTCGGTCACTCTGGTTCTACTGCGGATATCCTCATTTCTAAGTTTATCACACAAAGAAACCCCGAGCAAAGCCCTCTCCATAGCTCGCTGAGCGACTTCGTCCTCATACGGCCGTAATTGTGTCGTAATTTCCCGAACGCTGCCCAGCCGAGTTGAATCCGTCGAATGATCTCTCGGTCGAAGTTGGACTTACCTAGTCGGACTATATGCCCCAGGTAAACGTACTCGTCAAAAACTTCGAGTTTAGTGTTCCCAACCACTACGGGCATAGTTGTGACATGGTCATTAAACATGATCTTTGTTTTGTCCATGTTCATCTTAAGACCAATCCGTTGGGAGCCACTATTGAGGTCATTGAGCATAATGCTTAAGCCCTCCAGCGATTCTGCCATAAGGACTATATCGTCGCCAAATCGAAGGTGAGTGATGTACTCGCCATTGATGTTAATACCATATCCTTTCCAGTCCAGTAGCTTGAAAACGTCTTCCAATACAGCGGTGAAGAGTTTCGGGGATATAACGTCACCCTGTCCTACACCACTCTGCAGTTGGATAGGTTTCGAACGCTGGTTCTGTACTCGGATAGCTATCGTAGTCCTACTGTACAAACACTTCAGCACTTCGATATAGCGACAGTCAACTTGGCACCGCTGAAGGGACTGCAGCACCGCCCAAATTTCGGCGGAATCAAAGGCTTTTTCATAGTCTACATACGCTAGGCATAGTGGCAGATTGTACTCTTCGGACTCCTGTACAATTTGCTGAAGGGTATGTATGTGGTCTATGGTGCTGAAGCCTTTTCGGAAACCAGCTTGTTCGGGAGGCTGGAAGTCGTCGAGTCTGCGTGTGAGACAATTCGTAATGACTCTCGAAAACAGCACGTAGACGCGGCTCAGAAGGGATATTTTGGGGCGATGTCTCCTTTCTTGAAGAACAAGACCACCGCACTTCTGCTCCACGCCTTGGGAGTAGTGCCTCCATGGAGGACGGAATTAAAGAGTGTCTGAAGGACTTAAAGTACTGGTTTTCGACCCCCTTTAGAAGCTCAGCTGTAATTCCATCCTCGCCCGGGGACTTGCCGTTTTTAATGTGCTGGAGAGCCATTCTAATCTCGCTCAGACTGACGTCCGGGATATCATCGGAATAGTGTCAGATAAGACTTGCTCTTTGATCGTTACTCACACACTTGCGTGTGCTTTTTACGAGATTATACTCAACCCGGGTGTAATTTCCTATCATGGCCTATAATTATTATAATAAGAAAGGCCCGGGCTATGTTTGGGAATAATACTAATAATTCCCAAACATAGCCCGGGCCTTTCTAGGATTATTGAAATGTAGTGTGACTATATTTTTGTGTTTGTATGTTTGGTTTTATTTAAGTTTGACTTGTTGTTGAGATTGGATAAGAATGTATTATATTTGAAGTCAGCAATTTTTTTTAAATTACTTTAGAGGTGCTAAATTTTTCTTTGTTTTATTCTATTTTTATCGCAGATTAAAATGGAGCCTTCTACACAATAAAAAACGGCGCGAGGAATGCACATAAACACAGTTGAAAGCCTAGCCTTCAGCTAGTAAAAAGCTGCCAAATGTCACAGCGAATAGCTGCTGAATACCAACATACCAAGGTAACGGCATCATCATCATCATTACAGCCCTTAACAAGTCCACTGCTGAACATAGGCCTCCCCCAAGTAATGCCACAAAGCACGGTCCTGAGCCACCTGCATCCATCGACTTCTTGCATATCTTACCAGGTCGTCACTCCATCTAGTGGGGGGTCGCCCTACACTACGCCTACCGGTACGAGGCTGCCATTCAAGAACCTTTCTTCCCCATCGGTTATCGGTTCTTCGAGCTATATGGCCGGCCCATTGCCACTTCAGCTTACTAATCCGTTGGGCTATGTCGGTCACTCTGGTTTTACTGCGGATATCCTCATTTCTGAGTCTATCACGCAAAGAAACTCCGAGAATAGCCCTCTCCATAGCTCGCTGAGCGACCTTGAGCGTCCTCATACGGCCAGCAGTGAAGGACCACGTCTCAGATCCGTAAGTCATCACTGGCAACACGCACTGGTTGTACAATCTAATTTTTAGAGATTGAGGTATACCTGACGAGAATATATGTCGTAATTTCCCGAACGCTGTCCAGCCGAGTTGAATCCGTATAATTATAATAATAAATTATAATCCGTATATATCCGATAACGGCATACCAAGGCGAATATTAAGAAACCACGACCACATGGTTGGTATTGTCATGGACGCAAGGTGGATAAACTTGATGATATGCGTCAATGTCAAAAATGGTATCATGAAGTATGTGGTGGTTTAAGAAAAGACGATGAGTAGCAATTCATATGTCCAGAGTGCAATTAAAGTTCTGATAAAGCTATTACGTAAATTCACTTTGAGATTCTTTTCAGTTATTATTAGGAACGTACACACTCAATTAAAGACAGTAGCGTTTAATTTGTTTTAATTATCTAAGTATATTTTGATTGATCTCAAAGTAAATTTTCAGTATTCCTTAGATAGCACCACACCTATGAATAACATTAAATAAAAAAAATTGAAAAAGCAACTGATTTATTTTATTTTTGATAAGTTACTTTCAAAGTTAATCACAAAGTTCTATTTTATTTTATTTAGTAGTTTGTTTTTATTTTATAGTTGATTTTCATTTTGATAGATTTAAGATAGATAGATACATTTAAATTTTTGGTTGATTTTTTACCTTTTATGAATATAGTTATGAGAGAACTATGTGTTTTTATTTTGATGTTTTATGTTAAAAGTGTTTAAGTGTTTATAATGTATATATTTTCATTAATAATTTTCGGGCCATCTTCAGCGACCAGCTTCCCAAGATAACCCAATACCATGTTTCTGAAAGAGTTTACCATAGAATACTATAATAATTATAGTATGCTATGGTGTTTACTTCTGTGTTAAAATGCCTAAAGCTGTACTACTTTTTAGATATCTTGTTTCTCAAATGAATATATTACAACTTCTATTATGAATTTTCTTTACTTTACTTGTCTGCGAGATTTTACGAGGTTTTGAAATTAAGTGGGCATTCATTGGCGCCTGTACTTATTGTACGATCTTTTCACTTCAAAATCTCCCTGACATACGACTTTTTTATAGTTGGCGTACGATCACGCGTTTTGCCCATCTGGCAGCCCTGGTTACCATCCTAATAAATGTTCACTATAATTTTGCTTTTTAGTTAATACTTGGAACTTATTTGACACCTTTTTTTATTTACACGGGAAAACGCCTACGCATACCCGCCCTTTGAGGGCAAATACGGGTTATGTCTGACTCGCACCGACTAAAACCCCATGGTGTTCCACCTTCGCCGCATATTGGCATTGGCAGGGCCATGGGAAGACATGGCGCGCCTTCCTCCGCGGCCTCCTACTTCACCTGCATAACTGACGCCCCCGATGTTCGATGTGCGAAGGCCATGGAGCCAGGAAAAACGAGCACTCAGAGGCTTAACCTTTCTGACCCCAGCAACGGATCTAGTCTATGACTCCGCCGCCAACCAAGATTTGGCTACGGAGGATGGTGAGTCTGACTGTGTGACTCTTCCCCCTCGCAGCCCCACCACCACCGCATCAATAGTGTGCCCCCCTCAGAGTCGCGGAGGATATGGCGAGTGGGACATCGCCATACCAACACTCCTCTTCCTTCGCGACTACACCTTAGCTGCAGCAGTAGAGGGAGCGGACACATCCGAAGTAGGCTTGCCAAGCCCACTCTGAGTGGCGACCAAGGGCCGGTCCTTCACCTCGGGCCAGCCTTTTGCTTGGGGGTTGCTCTTTGTGTTTACTTGTTTTTTGAAAATTGTTCTTTGCGCACGTACTCTAGGGGTGGGCGTAGCAACGACGAACCGTTTACAAAGACCGTTTTGTGTTCTGTGAAGATGAAACCGTTTTACGTCGTTCAAACAGTCTTCGTTGCACAAACCAGTCTTCGAATTACTTGATGCGATTTTTTATTTTACGTTTATGAACATACAGTCGAGAACTCAATGATTCAACCATCGATCTCCCTCGTTGCGTCGTCGTTCTTAACGTTCCACTTTTTATTGTAGTCTTTTGTTCCACATTCGTTTACAAACGTTAGTAAAGTCAAAAATTGTTGGTAGTTGTAAGAACTGCAACCATTTCAATCGACGAAAGCGCAATTCTATTCCATGTTGGATACGTTTCCTCCTTCAAGCAGTCTTCAAGCCAGTTGCAACGAAAAACGTTTTCCGCAACCATTTTCGTCGTCGGGAAAACGATTGCGTTTCGTTAGTCAAAACTTCGACAACGACCGACCACTAACCTACTCTACCTACCATACGCACTTAAAATTAGTGTGTTTGGTATGTAGGAAACCACAGAATATAATAAATAATAACAAGTAGCAACTCAAAATGCCGAAAATGGCAACCCTACATACTTCGCCAGCAAGGATTTCCCTGTACTACAGAGCCTGTACTTCTCGTATTATGTTTGTATTACATTCAATAAACAACTTTAAAAGTTTGTGTGTGAAGTTGATAATCCTAAAATAAGTATTCATAAACACGAGTTTACGGTTAATATTTCAATCAGTCATAGAAGAGATGAACTTTAGTTTGGCATCGCATTAGATTTCATGATGATAATATATTGTATCTTGTTAATAATATATCGTGGGCGGTAGTAATTATTGGTAATGGTAATAAAACGAAAATATGAAAGAGCGTATAGAGTGGAGTGGGAGCAAGATCCTTTCGTCGCGGATCTCCAAAGCTAAATATGATACAGACGTGGCCTTTTGTAAAGCCTGTAACTGCAAATTACATCTCGGCTGTCCGCTTTAAAGGAGCATGCCACTACTAGCGAACATCAAAAAAAATATGAGTGGATGCAGTGGGCAGCCTTCGGCAAGTTAAATAAACTAAACAAATTGTAACAGGTATATTTATTTTTTCGCCAAGTTGAACGTCTTATTCCAGTGCTAAGCTAATATTTATTTATTTATTTAATCTCATACCTAAAAAAGGCAGGATCTGTATATTAAAGATGGTCACACCGTATCAGTATCTAACAGGCAATAGGCAACTGACGTAATAAAATATCCTGCACTTAAATTTAATTTAAAATAATTAACAACCTGTCCTAGCTAGTAATTTCAGTATGTACAAGTCACTTTTTAATAATGATATATTCGCCTTGTATTATTTACTTATATTTTTAGGTTAATAGAAACAATTGGGTATTAATTTACACATAATACTTGCGATAAATTTATTCGACGACCTTTTCACCTTCATTACTGAACGAAAGTATTCCTGTAATTTTGTAAGCGGATATAAGTAATTACAATTTATCTACCTCCGTCAAATTGGTATATAAAATTTATATACCTAGTATCTATCTACTCAAAAATGTTATTAATAAATGCTATTCCTAAAATCAATAGATTCAATATAGCTATTCCTAATATTATGTTCTTAATAAATGATATAAAGTAAGTAGTAAAGTTACAGCCTATATACCTACGTCCCACTGCTGGGCACAGGCCTCCCCTCATTTCTGAGAGGGTTTTAGGGCAAGGAAGTGTCCGCCGCGCTGCCCCAATGCGTGCTGGCGAACTTCACATGTCTTCGAAATAATTTTTTTTCTCTTTATCCTCAGACATGCAGGTTTCCTCACGATGTTTTCCTTCACCGCCGAGCACGTGGTAAATCAGCACTTAAAATTGCAATTAACAATTTCATTGGTGCCGGCGGGGATCGAACCTGGGTTACTCGCGTTCTGTTATATTTACAGTGATGGTTAACCATCTGAGCTACCCCGGCTCCTTTAATAAATGATATATTATAAAAAGTAATTAAAATAAGGAAGTAGGTATATAGTATACCTACTACCTACCTAATCAGTGAACGCAAATACTAAAACGTGTTTTATTTACCTAGCTAGTAAACTTAACTTTGTACCTTTGTTTTAAACGTGTTAGCGACACGCTGCAGCTATATTGTGGTTGCAGCACGAATGGGTCGGCTCGACCGGGGTCGACGCTCTCACAGAATACCAGCGTAAAATACTGCTGTGTTTCGTATGGTGAGTGTTGAGAGCCGGAGACCCTTTTTACTGGAAACGAGACATTCCATCTCAGTCCTCAGGGCTGGCAACACATCTGCATTTTGCATCCACTTACCATCAGATGGTCTGTGTTCTCGTTTGTTACCCTTATTCTATACAAAAAGGTAGATTAATAAAGATTTTTTTTCATATTTACAAAGGTAATAATATAAATAGGTTCGAGTAGGTTGGTATGTATTGTATTCAGATTGTATTGCAATTTGCAATTGCCTCGTATTATTTCGTTACCGTTACTGCAACAGCCTATTAAAGTCATAGGTCAATCAAGTATAGTCAGGGGCATATTTGCCATAGCTGCCACGCCTGGCAAGCAAGGCAAGCAGGTTTACAACCGCAGTTTTTTTTATTTATTTTAAGTCGTTATAATATATCATAACAACTAAAAATAAAAATAAAAACTATATAATATTATAAAAGCCGTAGTAGCTCAAAGGCTTAGCGTTCGCTGTAAATTGCACAGTATGCGAGCAACCCGGGTTCGATCCCCGCCGGCACACGTGCTCGGCGGTGAAAGAAAACATCGTGAGGAAACCTGTACAAAAAATATTTCGAAGAGATGCCAAGTTCGCGAATACGCATTGGGGCAGCGCGGTGGACATTTCCTTTCCCTAAAACCCTCTCAGAAACGAGAGGAGGCCTGTGCCCAGCAGAGGGACGTATATAGGTAGGCTGTAGTCGCTAAAGACGCTCTTGCGCATCTGATTTATTTCCCTCTGTCGCCTGATATGGCGTAGTGGATTTTCTCACTTTTTAGACTCTTATTCTATTAGATTTTAGGAAATTAAATAATTGTTTGGATTTCTACGGTTAAAATTTAAAGAATTATAAGTATTCTTTCGTCTTTTTTCTATCTTTTGACTTTTGGTTACATTCACATTATTTTAAAAACAAGCGCGCAGTTCGAATTTCTCACTATCCAATGAAAAATAAACGCAATTTGTATAAGCCAATCACAGAGCTAGCATGTGGTGTGACTTTGTGGGACGCGCCTAGCCGTTGTCCCAATATTCGAATGGAATGTACTATCATCGTTCAAATTGGTAGTATTTTGCGCAGAACATTGTTATATTTAATAAAATAAAAAATAATTAGATACATACTTGATTAGCAATCAATGACGCTATTTAAATACCTACATAAATATTCCACTACATAATAATAAAAATATTCAGTCTACGCTTCCCCCGCATCGTACGATCGAGTCATATAAAACGCGAGGACGCTCCCCACCTCCAGCAAAACGTCAAATCTCTCAGTTGCGTGCAGTTGTTCGTGCTCGGTGAATTGGAGTAACTAGTCAGTTCGCGTTGTCTCAGTAACAGTAATCTCGTTTAAAAATCATTTAGTGACATATACAGACGTGTTTGTTCAGTGATATTTAAGCCATTAAATAACACAAGAAAATGTCTTTCAATACTGATATTTCGTCCAAATTGGAAAGCAGCAGGTACGCAATGTGTTTAATTTACTAATAAAATGATGCCACGGATAATATTCCTCGTGAATGCGTAACGCATTCGTAAATTTTGTATTGTATGGAAACCTTTTTAACATAATTATTTACTTATATCTCTTGTAATGGAATACACCATACCTTTCACATTTATGTATGTTAGCGTCGTTTTCTTTATAATGATGCAATATCGCCATACGTATTGATTACCTCAATAGTAATACACAAATTTTTAAAAGTTAGTCGATCGTTGTCACATTATGATTATGGCCGTTTTAATGTAGAACTTGTTCAGTGAGATGATCTTTCTGATGTCTAGCTCTGCGCAGTGGGATTTTACAACGAATTCATTCTGTTCTTTAAAATAATAGAAAATAATACAGAAATTGTAAATCAATTTTCAATCTGTTGTTATTAAAATTATATTTCTGTCTATTTGAATACCAGTAACATCGTAGTGTCAGATGTTAGTCATTATTTCTTACAGGTCTTGCTTGTAGATAGGTGTGTCATGGTCGGTGTAGGTTATGTAGCTGATGTAACTTGCTTATCATTAAATACTTTTATAAGATTTCGGATGTGAATTATAAATGGCTTGTCTTTTAAGATAAAGTTAAATATGTAATATTGTAACTAAGTTACGTGAGACTATTTAGTTGCCAAGTTTAAATGTCCAACGTATTTTGCTACTATGCAACAAAAGCACTTTCAATCAAAAATTGTTCATATTCAATCATTAATGTCATACACACTATTCAAAAATTGTTCATATTCAATCATTAATGTCATACACACTATTCAACTGTATTTTTGAAAAAATATACATGTACATATATATTATTAACTGGCATGCATAACATAAAATATAAATATATGTCCCCCATACTCACCATGCCCAGCATGTTACCTGGCAGCCTGGCACTATTTATGATTACTTTAAACTAATACCTGACCCTTATTCATTATTTAACCAAGTGTACATATGCAATGAATTTGCAAATTGGAAAAAAATTGTTAAATCTCTTACAACCACAGTTAATGTACCTCATCCTTCATTGTCTTATAATTTCTTCTTTGTTGTTACAGAAACACTCTGAGAAAAATTGCCCGCAATGACAATACTGAGTTCTCCAAGCAGAGCATTTTGAATGACATGGAAAAGTTTGTGAAAATGGTAAACACCATGGATGAGACTGTGCTTGTGCCGAGTCGTCTTATGAATCTGCCGCAAGAGGGTGACGATGATCCTTTCAGCCTATTTGCTATGTTAAACGACTTAAAGACTGAGTTGCTGTGGGCTGGGGATGTTGAGGACCAAGGGGCTAGAAGAGTATCTGACCTGAGTGACACTGAAAGTGATGCCTCTAGTGCAGCTGGAGACTCCGGCATAGATGGAGAAGATGAACGGGAATCTGCTGCCCGTGCAGCTGCTTCTTGCCGCCGTCACCTACAAGGACTTCGCCACTCCCTTCGCACACTTACAGCTGCAGCTGCACACCTCACAAGGTCTTATCAGGAAGAGGTGGGCGCACCAGTTTAGGCAACATTTTCAAACCACCTGTGATTGAAGCATGACCTGCACGTTTTGTATATATAGGATAAGCGGCCCACATTGTACATATAGCTATATAAGGGCTGAGCGTGTTTGGGAATCTCAGTAAGTTATGAGGTTATTTAATAAACTAAATTTTCATTATTTCCTTAGTTTTATTTTGTTCACTTATTACATGTTCCTTTCATTAAAATAATACTTCTCATGTTACTATTATACACAAAATAAAACTAGAGAAGTCTTAAATTAGGAATAGCTTGTACTTCAATTGATTTTTCTATGTAACGTTGGAGAACTACAAATATCTAATCTTGTAGAATTTGCCCTAGATTGAATATTTCTTTTGTAAATGCACACTATAAAGACAAAAATTGGTCAATAATAATATTACAACTTATTTACATAAGCACTGTTCTTGAAACAAAACTAGGTTTATGACTTCCAAACTTTCAAATGCAACCAAATAATTTAATTACTTATGATTTTATGATTAGTTCTGATTGATATTTTTTACAGAATGTACTGTTTAGAAAACTGGAAATTAAATGAATGGGATAATAATAAAAATTTTGACTTTTATATTAAAAAATCATAAAATATTGTGATACTTACATATAAGGCTAAAAGCCTCGAGGTCAGGTAGGTACTTCATATCATATAACATATCAACATAAACTATATTTCTTTTATGCCATAGCTGGAATATCTAGGAATTCCAAGGAGTAATGCAGTCGCTTTGTGTTCTCGTTTTAATAGTAATGGAGTTTGTTATTACTGGCTGACGAATTTTACTTTGGTCTTGTATCATGTACCAAATAAAATTTTGTCCTGGTGTGCAAAAAAAAAAAACAACATGGACTGTGAATAAAATTGTATATTTAAAAAAAATCTTTGATTTATATCAAAAATGTAACAGTTTTAATTACAATACAATTTGTTCATGCCAGTAAACATCATTTTGTTTGTCCTGCAATATTCAATATTCACATGTCACCTTTAATAGTCACTCATTTTATTTTCATATTATAATTTAATACTTACAAGCAGTGCTGGATTAAGCCAATGTGTGGTTTTTAAGGGTGTTGGTGAGCTGTAATGTATCAATAGTGTAGTCTATATTGTAAACTAAGTAGGCGGTTTTATATCATTCCTTAAATCTTTATATATGTATATTATATATCCATTATATAATGTCCTCCAGACCGAAGTTCAGTCACGGCGGCAAGGCTCAACGGAGTCTTGCCATCTGCACAGGACAGGATTATAGTGTCCAAGTGTATGCGCAAGCACAGGTGCACTCTCTATTCCCTCACCCTCATAATCTTTGAATTGATGGGGCGGTAAGCAGACACGACCGGAGAGAGGTTAGGCGCAGTACCAACTCCCTGACTCCGGGTAGCTACTGAGAATTTCTTGAGGGCAAAACTCAATAATTGATTTTTTATCCCAACCCGTGAGTGCAGGGAGGGTAATCAGACACGATTGGAGCTCCTAGCTGCTACTGAGAATTTCTTAACAAAAACTCAATTGCTGACTTATAGCCCGATCAGGGATTCGAATCCGGGACCTTATAATCAGCAACCGTGTTTACGACCACTAGATTAATAAGGCAGTTCACACATCACACACAATATCTATATTATCTGATTTTTTATTTGAAATACTAGGGCAGGCCACATCTGTACCAAAATCATCGGGTTGCTATCATGTTGGATATAATTTAGCTTCAATAGCCACTTGTGTGTATGGCTAGTTCAATTACATCCTTGCGAAGGTAAAAAAAAGTGAATTTATTTAAATAATCTCAATGCAACAGATTATGTATATTAATTTATATACTAGCTATGTACTAATGATGGTCAACGAGTTATGATACTACGAGGTCCTCTTTTAAAGATGTTTTTGTTTTACTAAAGATTAGCTGTTACCCGCGACTTCGCCCAAGTGGAATTTATTACGACTGAGTGTTGTGGGTTTTAATTTTTTTCTCGGAACCCTATTTTTTTTCTAAAATAAAAGTAGCCTACGTAACTCCTTATTGCTAATGCATGAAAATCCCGTCAAAATAGGCTCAGCCGTTTTGGAGATTAGCCAGAACAAACGAACAAATAGACAAAAATTTAAAAAATCTGTTTTTGTTATAAGTACCATAGAATACTATAATACATATATAAATAAGTACCGTACTTATATAGGTACTTTCACATGCATTTAGTAAAAAGCTGTTATTTTGACATTACTAACAAACACTTCAGGTTTATTTATTTTTATGCATTATGGATGAAGACAAATAATTTGATATATTTTGAAATACAACACATTACACAGTTACAGTTTTATACATACCTATTAGGTACTGATGTCATGGTAATTAGTTTTCTTAACCCTAAATTATATTTTTTCCATAACGTAAGAATCTATGCATCTACATCTACACAAATAAATACAAATGAAGTAAAGTTACAGCCTATATGCGTCCCACGGCTGGGCACAAGCCTCCCCTCATTTCTGAGACGGTTTTAGGGCAAGGAAGTGACCGCCGCGCTGCCCCAAGTTGGCGAACTTCATGTTTGCGAAATGTTTTTTTTCTTATTACTCACGATGTTGTCCTTCACCGCCGAGCACGTGATAAATCAGCACTTAAAATTGCAATTATCAATTTCATTGGTGGCAGGGATCGATTCCGGGTTACTCGCGTTCTCTTATATTTACAGCGAGCGTTAACCACCTGAGCTACCACGCCTCTCTCTCGGCAAAAATGAAGTGTGTGTTCGTAATGCCAAAATAACAGCTTTTTACTAAATGCATATGAAAGTATATATGGTACTGGTAACAAAGCAACAATTTTTACAAATTTTGTCCGTCAGTCTGCTTGTTTGTTTGTTCCGGCTAAACTTCGAAATAACTGGACCGATTTTAACAGGACTTTCACTGGCAGATAGGTGGTGTTATAAAGAGTGACTTAGGCATCTTTTATTTTAGAAAAGGAATCAGGGTTCCGCGCAAAAAATAAAAACATGAAATCCAACCTTAATAAATTCCACGCGGACGAAGTCGTAGAGAACAGGTAGCTTGAAATAAAAAAGACATAAAACTTCCTTGTAATAAAGAACTTAAAAAACTAAACTTTTATAATCAGCCTCGTTGATACTAATTACTAGACTTAAAATGAATAGTTTGCTCGGCTACACGCTGAGTACCGAATATTCTGCGGGCTTCCTGGCCGAATAGCTAGGAAGCCCGCAGCCGAGAATAAAGTACTGTTTATTCCTAGGGTCTGGAAGCTGGGATTGTCTACAAGAAGAAAATGAGTATAATACTGCTTGCAAGTGCAGAAAAATTATTCTTTCTGCACCATAACCTTTCATTTAAATTACGATAATTCAAGTGCATAGAGACATTTATCTAAGTTTTTGTTAATTTTTATATTACGGAAGTTGATTATTTACCTATAACTACTTTAATGACTACAAGGAAAATACATTGTTATGAAATAAATCAATATTTTCTTTTTGTCTATTATCTGACTACAACAAAATATCTTACACAAGTATTCGGCCGAATAGTACCTAGTATGCGGTATTCGACTAAACAGGATGATAGTAGTCGAATAGGCAGATTCCCGAATAATAGCCGAATATTTGTTGCGAGTCTACTAATTACTAAAATAGATCACTATATAATTATCACTAATTGAGAAGCAAAGAGGCAAAATAGATAACGCAGAGCGTTTAGCGTGCTTTATCGCTAACATCTGTGATTTTGTTTTGTCGATTATTAAAATACTTAGTTTTAATGAATTGTTATTACGGAGTATGGCAAATCGTCTCAATACAGGAAGGGCCAGTGCCCAGTTTTGGACTTGTGCGGGCTAAGGAAGATATATTGTCATAGCTAAAGACTAAATAAATTGCCTCGAGTTTGGACAATTATACGAGTAAAAATTCAATTTGTGAAATTGGTTTCTACTTTTGAATTTAATACATGGTAGAGCCAGGCTGCAGCTATATTATGGTTGAGGCACGAATGGGTTGGCTCGACCGGGGAAGGTCCACACTCAGAATACCAGTGTAAAATGGCAGCTTAATACTGCTGTGTTTAGTATGGTGAGTGTAGAGATCCGGATACTTTTTACTGGAAACTAGGCCTTCCATCTTAATCTTCAGGGGTGATAACGCATCTGCGTTTTGATTCTTAATAGAGGGTAAATAAGGGGTCCATGGGCCGCAGCATCCACTTACCATTACTCTTATTCTATATAAAAAAAAATTGAAATTGGAACGGCAGAACTTATGACTTAAATTGTAATTTTTAAAAGCCCCTAAAACAAAAAAAGATGATGATCTTGAAATGGCTGTACCGATTTTGTCAAAACAACCAACGCTAGAAAACCTGCTTTTAAATGAAAAAAAACCGCACCCAAATCGGTTCACCCGTTTAAGAGCTACAGTGCCACAGACAGACAGAAAGACACACACACCTAGCGTTCAAACTTATAACACTCCTTTTTTTCGTCGTGGGTTAAAAAGGGAACTTGTAAAAACCGTGTATTAAATATGTTCAAAAAATTGAATCACGTCATAATTATCACTTACTTTTCAGAGAACTTTACAATAGTAGGCTCATAAGTTTAATTTCCAACATCTCCCATCCATTGCAGCTCGTCTCACATGTCCACTGCTGAACATGGGCCTCCCCCATAGATTGACTCATAGGGGCAGTATTTGCCATAGTTGCCACACGTTGCAAGCGGGTTGGCAACAGTCCTTTTTATTAATTGTTATCGGGAAGACATTCCTGCCCATCTCCCGTTACAGTTTCCCTCAGTTGCCTCTTACGACATTGGCAAGTTGATAAAGGGTAGTTAATAATGTTACATTACTGCCTCGTTGGTCTAGTGGTTCTAGTAGTACGACTGCTGATCATGAGGTCCTGGGTTCGAATCCCGGACCGCGCCAAAAAAAATTATTATTGAGTGGTTCCGTCAATAAATTCTTAATAGTTGCCCGGAGTCAGAAAGTTGGCGGTGGCTCACCCCCGTGCCTCGGAAAGCACGTAAAGCCGTTGGTCCTGCGCCTGATATCTCTCCGGTCGTGTCTGTTTACCGTCCCATGGGATTATGAGAGTGAGGGAAAAGAGAGTGCACCTGTGCTTGCGCGTACACTTGGGCACTATAATCCTGTCCTGCGCCGATGGCTAGCCTCCGTTGAGGCAGGCCGCCGTGGCCGAAATTCGGTCTGGAGGACATTATTATTATTATTATAAAGACATTTATATATTATGTATAAGGACATTATACTTTCATGTCTCTAACTAAGCATCTCTTATAGCTACATAACTTAGTTGGCTCCGTTGGTTCTTAATACATAAAAGATTGGACATTTATTTATTTCAACAGATGTTTCAACGGTTAGGGAAACGTGTCAATAATTGGAAGCCGGGAATACGGAGTTTCCATTAATTTGTGACAGGAAAAATATCAGTGTTGGTGTTGTCAAAGGTTTTCAATTCAATGACACGTTCACTTGTCTTTAAAATTCCTCAGCTTTCCATATGAACAATGACCTCGTTAAACTCTTATGTCACAGTATTTGTAGTTGAAGCCCTATTAAAGTAAACAGTGAACTAACTTCACATAATCTTTTCTTGTAATGACGGTAAATCACGATGACTCGATATCAGATGTTAGAATATTTCTTCAGCGTATACAAACCCGTGGTAGTGGCGGTATAGGAATATCCACTACCCTATGTCATCACAGAATAAATAATATCTACTTACAGAGGTTTGTTTATGAGCTTTGTTTAGGAATTATATACATAAATAGACGAGCTAGGTAAAATGCAAATTATACTTTTAAACGTTAATACATATGTACATACGTACTTTATTTTAGGTTTAAATGTACATTTATTCAAGTTTATTTTACTCTACATAAAAAAGTCGGTTATTTTTTTGTTTCAAACTTCACACTTTCTCTATCAATTTCTTTTTTCAATATTAAACAATGAAGAGAAAATATCATTATCTGTGTTACTGATTTGCTCTATAAAAGATCGCAAGTCTCTATAAAAAAGCTAATGATAAAAATAAGTTACTGTAATTAGACCTTAGTGTATTGTTTACATTTGAAACCATTTGGTAAACATGTGTAAGCAATATCAATGGTCTAAAGGAAAACTTTATTGTTTGCACATTCATTTATAATGACTCATTGATGATGATTTCAGTTGCAAAGGTCGTCTTCGTTACAACTTTGAGTTACTAACGTGTGATGCCCAAATTATTCGTTTAAGTTATAGAGGGTATTTTAAGTAAAAGAGATTTTGGATTCCGAGTGGAAGGGAACACAAAATTTTATGAATTTATAGAGGTTACTACGTTATCGAGGTTTAAGCTATCAAGGTTCTACTGTAGTACATGTAATATCACCCCTTCACTGCGCTTGCCAACCCGCTTGCAAAGTGTTGAACTATGGCAAATATGCTCCCCATGAGGCAATCTATAGGGAAGGCCTGTGGTCAGGAGCGGACTTTAATAGGCTGTAACCACAGAACACCTAACTAGCTGTATTAAGTGTTCTGTGGCTGTAACGTATGAACGTATACAAAAATATTTACAGTGTTAAGTTGTGATCATCCAGCTACTTATGAAGGTTACGAGTAGGGGTCGCTATACCTCTTTTCAAAAACCGGTGTTTTCGGTATTAGTTTTTAATGAATACCGAGATTTCGGTAGTTTCGGTATTTTCGTTTTTTTTTTTAACATAGTGAGAAAAATATTTAACCCTTAAACTGTGGCACGCTGGTATCCCGACGGATGGCAAGATGGCCGATAATAGCCGATACTGTTGACCCGCCGGGAAACCAGCGCAGACCAGTAAGACACATTTTGCGCTATTTTTAACCGTTGAAATATTTCTCTCTCCTTTTATCATATAATAAAATGCAAAGGAGTAAATGGGCTAGCAATAATCACACCTTTTACAATAGAGCTCCGAATTAATCTAAAACTTCTATGAACGTTAAAATCTACCACCGATTTCAAAAGCGATATCTATAGAGAAGAAGAAAATCTGGTTCATAGGGTAAATTCGATAGCAAAGAATGTTATAAATTTACTTTTAAATGAATTACGAATTTTATTGGGTATTTCAACTTATTTTATATTCCCGTCGCAGTGTCATAGTTTAACACGGCTACCTTCAGTTAACAATTAGTTTTTGGTCTGATGTACGCAAAATGGGCGTGTCTTGAAGTCTAGCAATTGTATGCTTGTTTTGGGATTTAATTTTATAATTTATAGGATCCCAAGAAGATGGTAACACCCAGTCATTCCCTCTTCATAGTAATCTTCTCCATATCATTCCAAAGCAAAGTCATAAGAATCATGATCTTCCAGTTTTCTTAGTTGAGTTTGAGAACTGTTTTCTTTTTATAGAGCACGTCTAATATCGCTAACTGTATACCATGAGCAAGGCATCGCTGGTGAAAAAGTGCTGCTTCTCTTCCAAATGCGATTATTACACTAGCATAGCACCGTCATTAGTTGTATAGGCGAGCGGGCGGATTCGCCGTCGGCTTAGGACTCGGGAGTAGGTACTCTCTCTCTCTCTCACTCACTCCAGAGTGTAGTCGCGCGACTTGCATTGCATAGTCGAGCCGCGTTGCCATAGCATTTAAATTTTTTGACATAATATTATTTAACAAAGATTTATAATGAAATACCGAAAAGTCGTAAATACCGGTTTCCGTTCACACAATTTCGGTATTTTACAGCTTCCGTTTCAGTCCGGTATCCCGGTATTTTCGAGATTCGGGATCCCGGTTTACGACCCCTAGGTACGAGTAGTGGCAGAGTACGGCACTACCAAATTTATGGGGAAACATAACCTCAAATGGCTTAGCAAGATCCTCCGTTATGCCGAAAGTATTGCAGCGGTAATTTTGAAATAAATATATGCTAAAGTTGAGGATTAATGTTAAGCTAAAAGATAAAAAATAAGAACTATGTTAGACGAAAACACGAATCCGTAAATTTTTCTCGATAGAAAGAAAATCCGAAGTTACCTCCAAACTGAACAATAAACCGCTGTTATTCATAAAATACTTTAAATAAGATCATGAAACTTTGCATACTAACTGAACTAACTATGAAGCAGTGCTTATGTTATTTACTTTTTTAAAATACCATTATTTTCACTGTAAAAAGAAATTACCTAAACTATTGGCGTCTTGAAGCTTGATTCCTGTCCTGTCGCCCCGTTGTATCGCTTAGGCTTTTGAAGGGAGAAGTTGTGTCGCTTACGAACAGAATACACATTACGCAACAGGACGACGTAAAATTAAAATGGGAAATAACCAATGACGTATTATATATAGACACGTCATGAACGAACATCGCGGCGCTTAAAAACGGCGAAAATATTAGAACTACTTATACGCGTGAAGAAAGAGAAAGAAAATATGACACCGTACGGCGGGATGCCTGTTGCTTGACTACTAGCTGCATGCGCCGGCCGCCATTAGACGGCGTCGTCTAATAAAATGAAATGAAAACAGGTAGTTTTGTGAACTTACGCATGAAATGATACATTTTTGTCCTTAACTTTTGGGGTATAATTTGTACATCGTTTAAACACACGACGGCATGTTTTCTTTATGTTTTGCACAGGTTTACACACACGAATCACGATATAATAAATTAAAAACAAACGTAGCGTCGCGCGACAGGTTGGTGCGTGACTAAGCGCGATGTGGCCAATTGGCTTCATTTCATCTTGCCATTTTAGAGTGCGGACAACGTATCTATAAGTTTATATAATATCATTGGAAATAACCGTGATAAAAATAAGAAGCGACTGGGTTGGCGTTAAGAAACAGGCATAAATATAATAAACCTAATGAAATAAGTATCGACGACCTATCTACTTACAGTATTAGTGATTACAAACATGTCGGTACATAGCATACGACGCGCGAGGATGTGGGGGCGAAATTAGAATTTGAGCTGACTTACTATATCCCCTTATAATTTTTCTTCATACTACTGAGCATAGTTACATTAGTGTAGTAATTAGTAATATAGCGTCTACACTAAAGTTATAATAACTACAATATGCTCAATGAAGGGAGTTAACTACTTGTAGTTTTGTTAGCCCCGATGAAAAAGAAGCATGTTATGAGCTTGACTGCCATGTGTGTGTCCGTATGTGTCACCGTAGGTCTTAAACGGGTGAACCAATTTGAGTGCGGTTTTTCATTTAAAAGCAGGTTTTCTAACGGTGGTTCTTCTGATTTATCAAAATCAATTCAGCCATGTGAACTTAATCAGCTTTTTTGTTTCGGAAGTTTTTAAAAAATTCAATTTAGGTTATTATGTCAATTATTATGTCGTTTTTTTTATAGGACAGGGTGACAAACGAGCACACAGTCCACCTGGTGGTGAGTGGTTGCTGTGGCCCATAGACATCTACATCTATTCTCGATCACGAATCAAAATGCAGATGCGTTGTCACCCGTGAGGACTAAGATGGAATGCCTCATTTCCAGTAAAAAGGGTCTCCGGTTCTCTACACTCACCATACGACACATTTGACGCTGGTATTCTGTGAGAGCGTGGTCCTTCCCCGGTCGAGCCGACCCATTCGTGCTACAACTATCTACTAATATAACTGCAGCATGGCTCTACCGCGTATAAAACTACTTTGTCTTACGTTACTATGTATACAAAAATAACATGACATTTTTCTGATGAAAATGGATTGTGTATATTGATAAACATTTGCGCGATTTAATTATATATGTTTTATCATGTAATTATATCAATATGTCGACATAGCAACATAATAATAAATTATGTGCGAAAGTCTTTTGACCGATAACAAATACGTAAGATAGATTAGCACTCAGTTTACGTAGGTCAAAATGTTGTTTATAGGACTAAGGTGATGAAGTTGTTTTATTTATTAAATGATTGAAATGAAATATTATGCTTGGAGTACATTACAAACAGTAATTACACTAGATAACATGATGCAATTAGGGTGAAGCCGTTGTCAGTCCGCAGGGGGCCGTAGGGGTCATGAACTTGTATGTGATTGATAGTGGGGTGAGACTGAGAAGCTTGTTTTGTTGTTAGCTGGTGTCTCTAATCAGCTGACGTAAAGTAAGGGCATTCGAACACGCATTTTGAAATATTCCGTAAGTATTGATTTGGAGACATTTTTATTTCTTTCATTTAATTTGCCACTACTGAGTACCAAATGACGGCTCGGTAACATAGTGATTGTTTGACTGCACGCCGCGGGATCGAAACCCATATTGAATAACGTGCAATTTATGTATGTAAAATACCTCCACTGTGCAGGAATTTCTAATGTATGTTGGTAGAGTTTTTCAAAAAAAATTTAAGAATTGAATAGAGTAATAATGTCTAATGTCAGTATCAGATGTTAATAGCTTTGCTATTACCATCATTTAATCTAAACTAGACACACGTCAGTGTGTGAGCCACGTTCGGAAAAGCAAAGGACGACGCCCCGGCTGTGTATTTATTTACGCGAACCAATTCGAGCTGCTTCGACCCTCATAATTCAAAATTTATTACGTACGTACGTACATACTTGGAATTTTGCATTTATGATCCCCCTTGAATACCTAAAATCGCTTTCATGAACGAACATATTATACGTAGTTCTCGAGTTATTAAGATCAAAAAACGCCATTTTTTATCTTAACAAGATAATTGACATTAGGCTTTATTAATTATCGATTCGTTGACATTGATTTTAATGAATATATTTGACGCTTTGAAATAAATATTACCTGAACATAAATTTAAATTTGCATGCTAATTGTAAGCAAAACATGTGAACTTATTTTACTGTACCACCTACAAACACCATGTTTTAAGCAAATAAAGAAATTATTATTAACGCCATTTTTATTACACTTACTAGTAGATCCCCGAAACCTCGCTCGCGTGTGTACCTATATTTTCTTTGTCCGCGTGTAACTTAGGGTTTTAATTTTTTTTGCGCGTAACTCTAATTCCTTTCCCGAAATAAATGCAGTTTTAAGTTACTGCTTATAACATTAGTTATCTGCCAGTGAAAGTCCCGTCAAAATAGGTCCAGCCGTTTCGGAGGTATTAGCCGGAAAAAAAAAGACAAAAAAAATTATGTATATGCTTTCATGTGCATTTAGTAAAAAAACTGTTATTTTGACATTAGGAACAGACACTTCAATTTTATTTATTTGTTAAACTGCGGAAATTTATTTAATTTTTAAATTATGTATGATAATAATTTATAAATTAAATAAATAATAAAAATATGACATCCACCGCATATATAAATCTATGTCTACCGCAGTCGACTACACCTTGTACGTGCACTATGGCTATTGGCCGTAACATACTGCTGGCCGCACCTAGTTCTAGCCGACTAGGACTAGGTTAAACCGCACTTCGGCTATTAGGCGTAACATATATAAATAGAATAAATTAATTCATTGGTAATAATGAAATGAAATGGGCTCCCGCTTAGATCAGCTGTTTTATCGATGAGGCCGACAGCCCCGTCCAAATTTAGACCTTTTTATTTTGACTTTAGTAATAGACCGGGAGCTGGTGACAGGTGACGTTCCACGATTTTGTCGTGCATGCCTTTTTAAGTCTTGATAACTAACCCTAAAATATCAAAGATTGTGGATATCAACGGTGTAAAATTTCCGGAAAACTCTGTAAAAATTGAACTCCGATTTTCCGTGATTCCAAACTGCATGCCATGGTCATACGAGGGGTGCATGCCAATTTTTCCAGAGTGTTTTTATTACAAAAACTTCCATTCTTTACATCGGCATGCAATTTGAAAACACGGAATTGCCCTTTAATTTTTTTCAGGTTTTCAGAACCCTTTGATCATCTTGGGCCGCTGCGGGGTGCATGCCATCAATTATTAGAGCTTCAATTTGTTTGAACTTCCGTATATTACAATGGCATGCAGTATACTATCACGTAAAAACACGAAAATTCACTACACAAAGAAAAGCGCTTTTCCTTATGAAGAGGACGCGCGGTGGGCTAAAGCCCCGACAATCTTTGATATTTTAGGGTTAGTTGTCAGGCCTTAAAAAGGCATGCTCGACAAAATCGTGGAACGTCACCTGTCACCAGCTCCCGGTCTATAAGACATATATTGACATTATAAGTGACAAAAAAAATTGCGTCGATTATGTACAGATTATGTTTTTATTTATAACTTGCACTGATATTGGCAAGTAGGTGCCGATCTGAAATACTTTGTATTCGTGTATGAATTTATATTAATAATTAATTAATTATTTTTATACCAATTAAACATTTGTTTTATGACCTCTCTTGACACCAGAATATAATTTTGCAATATATATAACACAATATTTATAGTACATAATAATCATAATTTTTTATCTGAAATCGGTATTATCAAAGAGAAGGAAGTACAAAATTGGTTAAAGGCTATAAACTTGCTACCTGAAATGGAAGTGCAAAAAGAATGCGCACGGTCTTTCATACAGTTTATTTAATAATATGAATAGGTATACAATTACACGAACTTGACATTCAATTTATACTTAATAGTATAATTATTATTTATGGAATAAAACTAATTTTACAGATTTTTTTCGCGTTTTATTTATTTTTAATTATCTACATCACCCATGGCCATAGACACATGAGTGTTGTAATGTGTAGTATAAGAAATCATTATAATTATTTATTTCAGGAGTACGAAATTAATTTAATGAGTTAATTGAATGTTAACTTAGCAGTCTCTTGAACATCCGATTGCCATTCACAGACCTCTTATATTTGCGAGTGTGATGAAGATGGAGAGACCCTTACGCTAGTTCAAGTGTGTTTGTGTTGGCAGATTTCGAAGTCCTAAAAACCCGAGTTCTGTACGATTTACCTCCTTCGAAAAAACCAAGCTTTGCGTTGAAAATTAGTGCGAATGCAATTCCGTCTAGCCACTGTAGAATTTCCTATTTCGTAATATTGACAAGTTCATTGTGTCCTTAGTATGTAGTCTGGGAGATTTGCATTTGCATTAATAATCTGGATTTAAAAAAAACTGCTTAATTCAGTGGAAACGTTATGACCTCTTATGCAATAACGCTTTGAATGGGAACTCTACACGTGTCGTTATTTTGTAATTTGGTTTTCAAAAACCGTATTCATTATCTACTAATTGAATTATTTGCATCAAAATCCCTCCAATCACCAAAATTGGGTCACAATCTCGCGAAACGTTAGTAGCCAAATGAATCATTGGTGATGAATGATCAACCAATGATTTTTTGAAATGTTTTATAATGATATTGAGTGGTTCATTTATTTATTTGATGTCTGATATCTATTTTACTAAAAAATATATTTTGTTACGATGTACCTGTGCAGATAATAACGAAAAAACTAGCCGAGGACGTATGAACTTATTAGCCTTTACAATAATTCGTTTATTTAATCCATTGTCTATTCTATTGATGTTTCTTTACGAAATAGGTCACAAGACAAATGTCAAGTGTACGAGGAAAACTCGGATTCACATTTAATTTTAACGATTCGAGTTGAATTTGAAATCAAATAAAAGTATTTCTCAACACGAGTAATTAAAAATTAGCAGCAATTGGCGCGAGTAAAATTTCCGCGTACTGGGTACTGGCCTTCGTCCACTCCCCTGCAAGCCGAGTTTATGCAATAGCAATGTACGCGATCCATACGTCCTCGTCAATTGTACGTAAAAAACGATGTGAAATAAAAGGCGGGCTAGGATATCGTTTGTATTCATTGCTAAAAAAGGATACTTGCTTAAACTATTTTAAGTTTCAATCACCTATAACTAAAAATACACTTGTTTGTCTTGATGATAGAAATTTAATGTATGCGGTAACAAAAACTGAAAGTGCAACAAGACCTCTCTATCCGTTGAGAGAAAGGCGCGAGATGCAGGCTATTCACAGTAATACCCATAGAATACTATAATACACAATACAATGGCTGTCAACTTTATTTTATACGAGAGTTGGCGTCGCCAAACCCGATTCGCTGTGTTGACAGACTGAGTAAATTTACACATTTTAGACTTCTGATTAATGTTCAAGATCATCATATATTTATTTGTAAATAGGGTGCAATTTGACATTTTCAAAATAATTTGCATGCGAAATTTGGAAACGATTGTAACGTCAAAACACATCTCGTGTTGACATTTATACGTGTGGATTGACGTTTTAGTGCCACTTTAGTGGCTACGCGGGCTCCGCTCACTCCCCCGTTCTATTATGTAGGTATGTATTATAGTATTCTATGGAAATACCGAACCATTAACTTCCGCAATTCGCCAATCGAAACGCAGACAAGAGCTCATCAAAAATATACATTTGTTTCTTAATACCAACATTTATATGTGAACGGCAAATAGTGGCCGTCCTTCTGTTTCACCAATGACCAGTATTTTCTGTATGTATGCACGAGTGTAATAAACACAAAACAAAACATTAAACGAGCTGGCAACATACCACCCAAAACAAGCAAAGAAAAACTTATGTTAACTTTATTTATTTTTACTTTAACAACTTACTATAATTAACTAGGCATAAAACTAGTAAATGTAATGTCAAATCTATATGGGAACCACATCATGATAAGCACCAGCCTCCATAAAAAAGAATCATCAAAATTGTTTCACCTAGAAAAAAGTTCTGAGGTAACACGTTGAAAAGTACAATCGAATTGAGAACCTCCTCTTATTTTTCTGAAGTCGGTTGATAAGCAAGCGCTACGAATTTGGTATTAATTTTTAAAACTCTACGACTAGTGAAACATGATGTATAAGAGATGTTTGAGTTATGATTTAATATCATTAGAAAAAATTCCATCGCCTAATAATCGAACGATAAAGTACTAGTCTTCAGGCCTCGCGAAACTTCTAGAATTACGTATCTCGAGCGATGAACATGCGCGTAATGGTACCATTTCTACTGCGCAACTCAAGCCGTTCTAACATATAACGCGACTGCTGCTATTGACCTTTATTGTACTTTGTGCTAATTAAGCATTATTAATACATAATTATGATGTAGTTAATACACTTAAAGCACTGTCTATTATAAAACTATTGCACGTTATAGGAATATTTGTAATCAATATTACTAACAGTGATCCTCAACCGTGGACATATTAATCAAGTCAACTAGATATTATGCTAGATAATAGCTCATAAGTAATATTATATTTAAATATATCACAATAAGTTAACCAGAAATAATTTGAATTAATATTTAACGGATTATGTTATAATGATATTTATAGTATAACAATATTAAAAGGTGATAAAATAATTCATAGTATTTAAATTGGCAATAGACTAATATTAGGTACAGGCTTGTGAATTCCTCCGGTGTTCAGACGTTTAAGGGCGGCGGTGATCACTGATCACTTATCAATTACAATCATAAACCTGCCGAAGCATGTAGGATTGCCTCTTCCTCGATAGAAAAATGGAGATCGCTAAACTGATAACTATACAATATTACTGGTATTTTAAATAGTTACTACTCCTTATTTTTCTAGATATAAATCGGACAATTTTTGTTAAAATGAAAATTATGTGGTTTGTATTAGTACCTTGCGACTCGATAATCAAATATGCTATCCATTAAGCCAAATTTACAATAAAATTGTTCTATCATAGTGTGAGTTATCTTAATGTTGGAGTTGTAAATCGAATTAAAGTTTAAGACTGATGTAACTTTTTTATTGATCAGTAATAAATTTGAAGACCGTACCAAAAGTGCTCACAGTTATATGAAACGTGACATTCGGAAACAACCCTTAAGTGCATGAACTTTTTGTTTTAACTCATTTAAACATATAATTTAGATGTTTAGGTCTTAAATTTGGGAAAAATAAAGAAAAAAAAATATTTTTATTTTTTAAAAGTAATTTTAATAAAAAAAGTTTGTATCATTTTTGATACATTATGCATTAACGTCATTTTTTGTACGGTAAGTTAAGTAACTTTCTTACCTAACCGATTGTGAAAGTAAAAAATGTGGTTTACTTTGCGTGGGATAATCCTCAACAATTTTACAACAGTGTTCCCAACCACTCCCAGATATGGTTCGTTTTCCATCATAGGTTCATTATTTTTTCCTGTATAAATTATAATTTTGTATGCATACCCTACAAGAGAACATAGCATATAAGGTTTGAACCCCCTATTTGTGAGGTTTATTTGGGAGGTATTGTTTTAGGAAGTGACCCATTTTCGTTGCACACATTTTTGTGTGTTCATCTATGGAAAGCCTTTGATCTATATGATCTGGAAACTCTCATTCAGATGTTCTACCACAGGTCGCAGCTTGTGTAGTTTATCGTGGTTGGGGTTGTCTATAGGCAGATGTTTGGAGTTGTCATTAAAATTTAATATAGTTCAAATTTTGTTTATATCTATATAAAGTCATACTCTTTATAAAAGGAACATGCTGAGGAAGAAGAAGACATTATAATATTAAATGTATGCGTGGCAAATGCTCTAAGATTGATAATAACGTTAAAGTAAAAGTAGTAAGTTAAAGTTATAACCTATATACGTCCCACTGCTGGGCTCAGGCCTCCCCTCATTTCTGAGAGGGTTTTTAGGGCAAGGAAGTGTCCGCCGCGCTGCCCAAATGCGTGTTGACGAACTTCACATGTCTTCGAAATATTTTTTTTCTTATTCCTCAGACATGCAGGTTTCCTCACGATGTTTTCCTTCACCGCCAAGCACGTGGTAAATCAGCACTTAAAATTGCAACTAACAATTTCATTGGTGCCGGCGGGGATCGAACCCGGGTTACTCGCGTTCTGTTATATTTACAGCGAGCTCTATAACTTAGGGAGAATATTTTGTCTCGTTCTGAAAACGAATGCTTTCTTCCCAAAACTCTGAGGAACGTTTCATCCATTTGAGTCTAGCAGTTTCAATCGTAATATGACACCTGTTGGGAATATTTTGTGCGGAACCACTACCTTCACTCACTAAGGGAGGATTATCGTCATTTCGCAAATAATTTTCGTCATTTACAAGAGGTGGTATACCTTCATCCCGGATTTGAGGCTTACGGAAATCACCGGAACCCATTTGTTCTTCCCCGTGATTTACTAAAGCAGCACGAATTTCATCAATATTTGGGTGATAATCTAATTCATAATCATCAGGCTCTGCTTTCTCCTCCGATAAAAGTCCACCTTCCAATATTGCTAAAAGGTCTTCAATCTCATTATCTTTTATTTTTCTTTTTTCCATGCTCCAAAAGTGAGGGAAAACATATAACAATCACATAACATACAAGCCTACTATAATAGCGAAAATGTACAAACGGGACCTACTAACTGCATAATGTATCATTTTTGATACAACTGAAATTATCATTTTTTTTAATAAACTCCAGTAAAATTCACTTGAAATATGTTTTTAACAGTGAAACAATACTCTTACCTGTATTTTTAATATTTTTTCGGGTCAGCTTTTGTGTTAAAATCACTAAAAAATAAATCAATAAAAAGTTATAATTCCACGAAAAAGGTTATGACAGACAGGAAAAAAGTTTTCATAGTTACCGCCAAATTATTTAGGAAATTGTCATCGATTACTTAAACATTCTAAAAGATGATTAGGCAAAGGTCATATTTAACATACAGCGTAGTTGTATGTACGTAGTTTAACAAAATTATGAATCGATAATCTCATCGTATCATTTTTGATACAATATGCACTTAAGGGTTACTGTATACCTATAAGACTGATTCGTTGCCTGTTTGTGGGGAAGGAAAAGGCATTTTTCTAGAAGCGCAACTGTTCTTAGAAATGGACTTCATTCATCACGTGATAAAATCATCTGTTCTTGATGATGATAATGATTCTCGAGTATTGACAACCACGAAGTATTTGAACCACGGATTATATACAATACATAAAGATGTTTTCAACTATAAAGTCTATTTAAATACATAGACTATCGCCGTGTGATGGCGGCCTAGAGAATCTATCACCCCATTTCGCAGCGGACGGTAAAACCCCATGAGTGTCGTAACAGGCGACAATGGGAAATACTAGAAAACTCATGGCTTCCAATATACGAAGGTATTCGATCTTGTTTACGACAGATGTAAAATATTCAGACCGTCGGCGGGTAACCGCTGAACATAGGCCTCTAGACTGTTTCATTGGGAGAGGGATATTTTTTATTGAAAAGGGGGCAAAATCAACACGCCACATCTTTTCTTAATCGATAAAATATTTTTATGAAATGAGATCGCAGATAGATTCTAAAATTAGAATCCAGATAACTGACCATCTACATACCGTTACAGTGTATTAGAAGTTCTCTGATGAATATAGGCCTCACCATAGATTGCCTCGTAGGGGGCATATTTGCCATAGATGAGGGTAAAGACTACGGACTAAGGAGTCACCGTCAAATATGTTTTATGTTCTATACTACTGATTTTACTTTAAAGATTACACATAACGTTCATTTTACATCATTACTCTATTGCAATAAGTTTGTCGAGTTATGTTATGGTGGCGTTAGATAATCCGTTTTCCCTTATCATAGCATAATGAGTGTCATAAGAGACAACTACAGATAATACCGGAAATAGCTCATGGTTTCCGATAGATTTTGGTATAACTACGTCAAGGCGTGCGTGCGTGCGTGCTGCTATACGGATACAGGCTGATTGGTTTAAAAAAAAGATTTATTTAACACACTGAAATTTATTTAAGTATACCTAAAGGGATTAAATATTATAAACTGGTTAGAAATTAACTTAGGTCCGTAGACAACCGACCAGGTTCGAAGATGGAAGCAGACTGAAGTGGCCGAACTGCTTCACTGCAATACTCATGAGGCAGTGCAGCAATAAGGCTAACAAATACAGGGTATAACATTGCGCACGTGCGTGCGTGCGTTCGTGCGTGCGTGCATGTGAACGTTCGTGCGTGCGTGCGTGAGTGCATGCGTGCGTTCGTGCGTACGTGCGTGTGTGCGTTCGTGCGTGCGTGCGTTCGGGCGTTTATACATGCGTCTTTTATAACTTCTGCAAATGCCAACTTCACTTGTGATGTTGGCTTTGATTACTTAAGAATAGCGGAAAATCCGTCCAAAGACGCTAAAATAATTTTCATAACTCGTTTATTCGCTCATAGTTATTTAAATACTTCACTTATTTTGACGAAAAACGGGTTTACTTAATCGCTTAAGTTTTAAACGACCGTATTTAGAGGTCAGGCAAATTGTTTGTCACCAAATCACACTCACAGTTTTTTGACTCATAAATGCGAAACAGAAATGACATAGGAGTCACAATTTTTACAGGTTGTTATCAATATTAACACTAATAGACACAATGGCTTATTATAGGTATATAGTGCTGAAGCAAAAGTAAGAATGGCTCTTTATTGAATATACTTATCATTTCTTTTAAGAAAAGAACAAAGAATCCTTCATTAATTAAATTCTTCAATCTTCGTTCCTTTATTAATTAGGGAACTTTTGTTTCAATTCAGAAACTTTATTTACTTCAAAAATCCAAGTGCCAATCTCTAGACCAAGCATTAATTTTGTACTTAGAGGCAACATATTAGACATTTTTAACCTAAGTTTTTCCTTGAGAATCCTTATAAAATAGAATGTGTTGACAAAACATATGATATACAGGTAATATTTATATATAGTATTTAAAAGAATTTATTATAAACTGAATCTGTAAAGCCAGGTTCGTTATGGGCCTGGTTTTACATCAAATACACAGTGAATAATGGGCTCACAAATTCCAGTTGGATGTAGATAACCAAACTGGAATTTGTCATCGATTTCAGAGTTTGCAACTTTATTGTTAATCTCAGTTTTATTTTATTCTTAGTTTCTCTCTCTTCTTCTTTTCCGATTTTTATTATTTTGCACGTTGATAAATAGTTTTTACTGTTATATGTATTTTATTCTTACTTTTCTCTTTAAGATCATAATTATAAACTGAATAATTAAACGCTTTTATTTTGCACTGGACTTATGTCACAAGAGGATCATGGACTCAGACTAATGCCCACCCTCTCTGACAGGTTAAAAGTCCAAAAAACAGTATCGCGTTCTTCCATCTCTAGGTTCAGAGACTGATGTTTTATTTACCTACTGAACTTATTCCAGGTACAATTAAAGATCCAGTAATTTTTTTGTTTCATCTATATGTCAGGAAACCAATGGGTTAATTAAAGTTGAATTGCTACGATCAAGTGGAGAGGTCAAAGATATATTCGGTCGATCGATTCGAGATTCGTTACACAGAAATCTTGATATTATTGTCGGAGTAACATTGTTACATTCGTCTTTCACAACATGAATTATACAAAGAAATATCCATCCATATTTTAAAATCGGAATATGGAATATTTTATATTTAGACCCCAGTGATTGCCCAAACTCGGAATTTCAGTCTGGTTCAAACTTGCTTACATATTTTACAAGTAACAATACAACATAAGCAATTAATCATCCCGAATATATTAAATTAGATACCTAATAAAACCTAGCACGGTTTTATTGAGATACATACATTACCTCAATATTACTTAGAATGCCTAAGACTTTAGACCAAACAAAATACTTCTGCAACAGCGTAGATTAACTATGATACTAATTTCTTGTGCAACAGCGACGGCTATAGCAGGTAGAAGTATGACGTCATTGAGTGAGTGCGTGTAAAGTGTGTTGAATGACGTAGAATGGCCTTAAAAATGTTTTTAACAACAGCCAAGCAAAACACTTCTGCAACAGCGTAGATGGAGGATTGACTATAATACTAAGTTTTTGTGCAAATGACGCTGAAGCAGAAGGTGGCCTTACACTTTCTTCAACAATTCGTCTTTAAGAAAAACAAGAGTACTCCTTATAGGGATACTACCACAGAGTAAATAATAGTAGGTACTACGTAATACTACTGCTTATTATTTATTCTGTGACTATGCACGCACGAAAATATTTTAGAACATTTCGCTTCTACTAAATTCAATTTTGTTATTTAGAACGTGAAAAGATCGAAGTAAAACGACATTTGGTAAATATGCCTTTAAATGCCTTGTTTGCATTTTGTTATTTTTTCCGTAAAATAAATAAAATAATGATCTTAAGAAAAGTGGCTTATACTCTATAAAATTGATAGGATTATTAATTACGGAATCAGCAAAATGTATGAGTTAATTTAGAGCTATTTCCAATCCTATCCAATCTACTCTATTCGTATGTCCGGTTCATTATGAAAATAGATGAGAATATAATATATTTATAAATCTCGGTATAGGTACTTGTAGTTAAATAGAACAGGGAAAAGATTTCCCTGTAAATTATGGCTAAAACTATTACTAAAATTGTACAGTAACAGCAGTTCCGAAGTGACCGTGTTGGTTCAACAACCTCAAACATATTTAACCTACGACGCACAAAACTTGGTGGCCCTTTCACGATCTCGTTATCTTGGACACTCTCACCGAAATGGCGGATGATGCAATACCTACGTATATAGGTTACTAGGCACATCACACACGCGTGCCCCTTTCTGGGATTCCTATGATTTGATTATATTTGCGTGATATTTTGAATTTAGTTACAGTCAGTTTTGAATATTGCGTTAAAAAAGAAAGAAAGTTATTTTAGTGCTTATATTCTTATTAATTAGAAGATCATTAGGTAAAAAGTAGGGATGCATCAGATACCGATACCGATGTATCGGCGATAATCGAAGTTTGCCGATATGTCGGCATCGGCGATATTTTTACGGCTGATTCAACGATACTTTTAAAATTTTGCGTTTTTCCCCTTGCAAACGAGGCACAAACTAACTATGCTGTGCTGTGTCTTGTTTCCTTGTTTCCCCTGTCTACTCTGAGCTGTAATTGTCTCAAAGAAGAAAGTATCTCTCTACCTAGTCTTCTAATATATCGAGAGGCGCAGATCCGAAACTTGAAAAAAATGGCGCAGAAGTACTCTAGTTTCCAAATGAGTTCTGTCGCATTTAAGAGACTATTTTCCACCGCAGGTCTTATTCAAACAAATTTGCGAAATCGATTTTCTCCGCAAAACTTAGAATACTTTGTTTTCTATACAAAAAATCTCATCACTGTTAATTTTAATTACTTACGTTTCGGTTTTATTTAGTTGTTCCTGTTATTTGTTCTTTTAATATCAATAAAAAAAAATAACCTGACTTGTGTTTTATTTATTTTACCTTCATTTTTTAATTCAATTAGTGTATCGGTATCGCCGATATTTTTATAAGAGCATCATCGGTATCGGTATCGGATCGGCAAAAAGGCGTATCGAGGCATCCCTAGTAAAAAGTAATTCAATATCATTTAAACTACTACTACTATTATTATTTACGGCACGGAATAAATAACAAAAATACGTAAAATAATTTGTTGTTCAAACACATTTGAAGGATGCAGAGAAAGAAATATCATTGTCAATAATTATTCTTGATATTGAGCTCAGATGAAGTAAAAAAAGTTTTTTACTTCATCTGAGATATTGAGTTATTAATGCCATCTGGTAGAAAATTTAAAGAGCTTTTTCGTTATGAAACCTAAACACGTTAAAATCGATCAGTGTACGCATGGGACTCAAAGAAAGTTACTATGGAAGTACGAACACATCATCAGTTTTGAATAAGGTCATTGCCTATAGACTTTGACCTTTTTGACACGTTTTGTTTGACACAGTTTCAGTGTGAGTGCAGTTGCCTCTCGAAAAATCGAATCAGCACGCCCCAACTCCACGTAGTCTTGTCTGACCTACCCTGAGTGTTTTAACACTGAAGCAAATAGCAATGACCTGTGCGAGTCATAGGTGCCGGAGGTGAGCATGGGTACTCGTACTTGCGATTTGTTACGCAAGGGTAAAGAGGCTACACTACCCGCAGAGCCGAAGCCGTTGCAGAAGTAACTTCAAAAAAGTAAAAATTTATTTTAGTAACACCGTACTGGACCAGTGTTTTATAAACTTCAAGTCAAGACCCGAAGATCGACAAATCCTATCACTCTCTAATATTACTGTTAATAAGTGATATCGCTCGAAATTTCAAGTTTTTACGACTTTTAAATTTGGTTATAGAAAAGGCTAAGTACCTATCCAAGGTTTAAGAGAGTCTCTTTGTTGTAACTTATTCACTAAATCCTACATTTGTCTTTGTCAATTGAGTTTTCTGTAATGATGGACTAACAAGTGGTAAAATTAAAAAAAAGTTGTACAACCGAGTTTAATATAATAAAATAAGAACATCACACAAGTATAAATAACACAAATAAATAAAAACATCATCATTGATTTAAAGTTAAAGTCAATTAAATACGCATTATTAAGGATAACTCAAAAACGAAGTCATATCTTGATCACCACACGGCCACACGAGAAGTACCAGCTTTCAAATAAATAAAAGAATTACAAAA
Organism: Parnassius smintheus behrii; assembly: GCA_036936625.1. Taxonomy (NCBI): domain Eukaryota; kingdom Metazoa; phylum Arthropoda; class Insecta; order Lepidoptera; family Papilionidae; genus Parnassius; species Parnassius smintheus. The sequence continues at coordinate 18,940,016 of JAUPFT010000002.1, read as the reverse complement.
TCGGATCACCTAGAAAAAAGTTCAGAGGTAACACATTAAAAAAATGCCGTCGAATTGAAAACCTCCTCCTTTTTTTAAAATCGGTTGAAAAGAAACAGACCTCAGTAGGAAAATATTACAATGTCGCATACATTCCTAATATATAATCGCGATTTCTCAAAATTTTCCGCTTTCTTTCTATGTATTTGATAAACATGTGGATTTCTTATTTTAAATCTATTACAGCGTCTTTGATCCCTTGTGGAATTTTTGGGAATTTGAATTTGGGAATCAATTTTTCTTTTTTGTTTGAAGTTATTTTCGGGTGTCCAATGTCCATGGGCAGCAGTAGCTCCCTGCCAGGTGGACTGTCAGCACGCTTGTTACTATTATTTTTAGAAGAAAGCAATAATATAGTCTTTTAAATTAACAACAAAATATAGAAGATAAAACTCCAGCTAGGTATATCAATGCGATATTTTTAACATTACCAAAAGCCGGTTTAAAACTAGTAGCGTCCACAATAGTTAAATATGAAATGTCACTAATACAGTTTTACATAGCCAGTAATTTTCCTAGCAAGCTAAAACTTCCATTATGTGATACGTGAACAACATTTAATAAACATAATTTTCATACGACGCAACCTGTTTCTTCATTGCAGTGAACCAAAACATTTCAAAAGGAAAAACAAATGCGAAACGCGACCACTGTTCTCGACATTTTATCATTACAACACGAGTAGACCACTTAGATTAGACATATCCACACCTCATGCTGAATCGGGCTCCCGGATTTGACTCCTCATTAGAGCCAATTGTAATGTTAATTTTTAAATCTAGAACTAGAAATTATCTTGGACATTTTATCTCACCTTATACATTTTGTATAACACCTTAATATACAACCTATATATCGTCCCACTCCTGTGCACAAGCAAATCTTACTCGATCTAAAAAATAATAAAATAAAAAAGATAAATCTTACTGCAATATATTTTTTAACGTAGGTAACTCAATAAAGTGTTTTGGCTGCCAGTCACGTATCTTCGGTCTGTTTTAAAATACCGTTTGCACCGTCATTGTGCCCGTGTCTCGTAGACTGCATTCAGAGAAAATTCCCATATTAACACCTATTAGATACCGGATCTCGACTTTATAGGATCAGAAAATTTCGGAACGAGTTTTCCGATATTTCAAATCGTTTCAGAGGACCATTATCATAAATAACATTTATAAATAATACATATTGATTAACGTTTTCATTAAATATCTTTCTGATCGCACCTAATGAAACGCATGTGGAACTTTCCACGTGGTAGAGCCATGCTGCATCTATATTATAGTTGTAGCACGAAATGGTCCACGCTCTCACAATACCAGCTTGTTAGCATGTTTCGTATGGTGAGTGTAGAGAACCGGAGACCCTTTTTCACTGGAAACGAGCAATTACATCTCAGTTCACAGGGGTGACAACGCATCCACATTCGATTTTCAATAGAGGATAGATGTAGGTCATTGAGCTATTATGTACTACGTACTAGAGGCGACACTTCATTTCATTCATTTGCATTCAGCTACTCTGTTCCACTCAACTGCGGTGCATACACCGCACTTTAATCAGTCACTCGCTAGGCACTTGTAGAGATGTCACGTGTTGTGTTGATTTAAAAAAAATCTCTTGATGAAAAATGTGCCATCATATGTACTTAGATATTGCACAAATAATTCAAGAAATGTCAGTAAAAACCAAGGAATTACTTTTCATCGGTTAATAAAATACTTAATCAAAAAAAAGTATTATATATTAATAATAAAACAAATTATTCTTAAGACGCCATCTCGTGTCAGAGAATATAGATTATGAAATTAATATTGTTACGAACTTAGGGTTCGTGACAATAAAAATTGCCGATAAAATTACCTAAATTAACACTTTAATTTACTTTACACAAATTAAAGTTAAAACACTAATAATTAAACACACTAATTCACTTAATTCCGCTCCGAAGCTTCGCTTGTGTCGCTGAGTTCAACTCTGCCTCGATCGCATCTTGCGCCACCTATTTATTTAAATTAGCAAAATATCCGGAATGTTCAAGTAAACACGCGCAAGGTACCGAGAGTTCTAGTATAGATTTTCTAGAAACTTAGTTCTTCGGGTGGCGCTGTCGGTCGAAAGATTTGTGATGTCATAAACTGCAACGCTCCCCTCGCTCTCGTTCCTGACACTAGATGGCGCTAGTTGTGTCGTCGACTGGAGCGCGTAACACTGCCCCCTCCTAAGACATGCTCGTCCCGAGCATTATCGGTCCCATAATAACGCGCCAAGCGATCCACATGGACGATCTTAGGAGTTCCTCTTGCGCCTTTCTGTATCCGGTAGGTCACATCGTTGATCCTGGTTACAATCCGGTACGGGCCGTCCCATTTAGCTTGAAGCTTAGGAGATTTCCCTTTGCTGCGGACTGGATTGTGCAACCACACTAATGAACCTTCGTTGAACCCTTTATTGTTCATTTTGCGGTCGTACCGGGTTTTCATTTTCTCAGACATTTGCTGGCCCGATTGTCTGACGTGCTCATAAATGTCATTCATTTTGTTCCGCAAGTCATTTGCATAATCGGTTATACTGCGTGGGGCATCAGGTGGTATCCCGGTGATCAGGTCTGCAGGCAGCCGTAATTCTCTTCCAAAGTTTGCGAAAGCTGGTGTCACTGCTGTACTTTCGTGAACAGAACTTCGATATGACAACAAAAACGGTTGTATGTGCTTGTCCCAATCTCGTTGCCGATTGTCTACAACTTTTGCTAGGTACCTCTCCAATGTCTGATTAAATCGTTCCACCATTCCATCAGATTGCGGGTGATAAGTCGTTCTTGTTTTATGAGTACCCATAACTCGGCAAGTTTCCTGGAATATATGAGACTCAAAATTCCTTCCTTGATCGCTGTGAATCTCTAAAGGTACTCCAAAACGACAGAAGACTTCATGAACTAGTTTATCTGCAACTGTTGAAGCTTCTTGATTTGGAATTGCGAAGACTTCTGGCCACTTAGTGAAGTAATCCATCACAACCATGAAATACTTGTTACCGCTTTCACTCTCCGGAAACGGTCCCACCACGTCAATGGCTATTCTCTCCCATGGTGCACCAACATCGTACAACTTCAATGCACCTCTACTACGAGTCTGAGGTCCCTTTACAGCCGCACAACTTGTACATTTACGACACCAGTCCTCGACATCGTTTCGACAGTGGACCCAATAAAACCGTTCTCGGATCTTCAGTAGAGTTCGTCTAACTCCCAGATGGCCTTCGGAACAATGATTATGGTACAGCTGTAGAACATCCGGTACTTTAGCTTTAGGGACAACCATTTGCAAATGACAGCTGTCTCCCCTAACATTTTCCCATTTACGGCACAGAACTCCATCCTGAAGCAGCAAACTGTCCCACTGGGCCCAATAGCTTTTAGTGGTCGAACTCATCGCTGAGACGTCACTCCACTTGGGCTTGGGAGCACTGGCCTTTATCCATTCCAGAATCGGCTTGATGTCCGGATCTTCCTGCTGTGCATGTAGTAAGCTGTCCTTCCACTCGTTGCTGAGGTGGTCTGCCCTGAGCATCCTCACGGATACCAGTTCCTTACTCTCTTGCCTAGTACAATGTTTGCAATCTTCAGGACAAGGTCTTCTTGACAATGCATCTGCGTTGCCATGAGATTTCCCGCTGCGATGTCCGATCTCAAAGTCGTATTCCTGCAGTAGTTCAATCCACCTCGCAACTTGTCCTTCTGGGTTTTTAAACTGCAATAGCCATTTTAGTGCAGCATGGTCAGTTCGTAAGTGAAACTTTCGTCCCAGAAGATATTTGCTAAAATGCTGCAACGACTTTACCACAGCGAGCAATTCGCGTCTTGTGACACAATAGTTCCTTTCCGGTTTTGACAACGACTTGCTGAAGTACGCTATCACGACCTCTTGGTCACCACTCCGTTGAGACAGCACACCGCCAAGTCCTATATCACTTGCGTCTGTGTCAACTATAAATTCTTTGCTTGCATCAGGGTATCCCAAAATAGGTGTTTTGCACAGACGGTCCTTGAGCTCCTGGAATGCGATATTGCAACTTTCATCCCAGCAGAAATGTCGCTTCTCCTCGGTTAGCTTGTGCAGAGGTTTGGCTATATCTGCAAAGTTCTTCACGAATCGCCGGTAATAGGAGCACAAACCCAAAAATGCTCTAACCTGCGTCTTGTATTTTGGAACCCGCCAATCCTTGACAGCGGCGATTTTCTCTGGATCTGTGCGGATACCTTCTTCCGATACTACAAACCCCAAAAAGTTAACTTGCCGTTGGAATAGTGAACATTTCTTCGGGCTCAACTTGAGGTTGGCACCCTGAATCTTCATAAGCACGCGTTCCAGGTTTTGAAGGTGTTCCTCAAGCGTACGGCCCACGATGATGATGTCATCCAAGTAGACCAGACAGGCATCGCCAATTAGCCCGGTAAGTACAAGTTCCATCAGCCTTTCAAACGTTGCTGGAGCATTGCACAACCCAAACGGCATTACTTTGAATTGCCACAGACCCTTTCCCGTCGAGAACGCAGTTTTCTCCTTGTCCTTAGGGTCAATTTCAACTTGCCAGTAGCCACTTTTTAGATCCAGCGTGCTAAACCATTTTACTCCTGTAAGCATGTCCAGCGTGTCATCAATTCTTGGCAAGGGATAGCTGTCCTTCTTTGTAACGTCGTTCAGACGGCGGTAATCAACACAGAACCGCATGCTGCCTTCCTTCTTTTTCACCAGCACCACTGGCGAACACCATGGACTAGAGGAAGGTTCAATAACACCATCCTTCACCATTCCTTCAATCATGGTTTCCACTTCCTTTTCACGTGCTACCGGCAATCGTCTTGGCCGCTGACGGATAGGCAACTCTTCACCTGTGTTTATTTTGTGTTGAACTAAACCAGTCTTTCCTATGTCAGCATCGTTTGATGAGAATACATCGGCGTACTCGAGTAACAACTTCTTCGCCTTGACCAATTCGTTCGGGGACAGAACACTGCGACAGTCTTCCAAAAGTGTGGTCACTCTCGTTTCTGCATCCTTGCTGGGGGTCCCACTCGATATATATTGGCACCGACGTAACCAATCCACTTCCTCACAAGTACCAATTAATGTGCCTTTTTCTATAATCTGGTCCCGGTCGCAAAGGTTCAGCACACGTACTTCTGAGATGTCAGTGGTCCTGACCAAGGTTCGAGCTACTTTCTATGGAAGGTCATTGTTTACCCTTTCCACAAGTACACAACGGTGAGCTTGCCCAGCGTTTCGGGGAAGACTAACCGGAACAATCGTTTCAGATCTCGGCGGAAGAACAATCTTCTTAATGCTGTACACGTTCCCTGGTAACGCACTTCCATAAAAAGTTCCTCCTGTCCACATTCAAAACACCTTGCTTAACGTCGATCTCACAACAATTATTCCTCATAAAGTCTAGGCCTAGGATGCAGTCGTCCATTATATCAGCCACGATGACATTATGCAGGTAGATTACGTTGCCTAGCTTCAACTCCATCTCCTTCTCTCCACGGACGGGTATACGCTGACCGGTGGCTGTTACCAAATTAATGCGTTCTCGGTTGTATGCGGAGTCCCCAATGAACTGACTTATAAGTTGGGAACTAACAACCGTACGAGAGGCTCCAGTGTCTATGGTCAGTTTACACGGCATTCCGTTGACCTCACCCTTGATGATTAGACTGTTCCCATCATGGGTTTGTGAGATCGAGATCCTTGGGGCTCTTTTAACATCAGCCAGCACCCGCCCCGCAGTTCTGGCTTTTACTCGTTTCCCTGCTGCTGCTGGGCGGTGCTGTTGGCCGCACTACCCTCCTGAGATCGTTCACCTTCCCTTTCTAGGGTTCGCTTAGGGCAGCTGGATCGAAGATGGCCCTTTTCCCCACAGCCATAGCACCTTGGGCTGTATCCTTTGTTGCGGTCGCGAACTGTAGCTGCTGCAACCTCCCTGACGCGATGGGAACGATGATCCTGCCGCACGGCTTCCACTTCCAGTGCCTGGGCCAAGGCGTCCTTAAGCGTCTCGTGGTGCCCGAGCCTCACAGCAGCTCTGACTTCCAGGTCGCGGATGCCGTCGATGAATGTCTGCACCAGGTTCCCTTCAATGAGAGCAGGTACAGACCGGTATGCTTTTCGCACCAGCTTCTCCACTTCTAGAGCCCACTGCTGCAGGTTTTCGTTGATGCGCTGCACACGATCTTTAAGCTGCGCACGAAAGACGTGTTCCAGGTGAGCGTCGCCATATCTCGCCTCCAATGCCTCAAGGAGTTGCTCATAAGTCACTTCCTCACCGAGAGCTTCCAGAACTGTTAAGGCCTGGTCACGCAGGCCTAGTGTGAGAGCAGTCATGGCCTGATTTTTATTCCAGCCGTTCGCCTTCATAACAGCCTCGAACTGGATTTTGTAGGCTGACCAGGAAGAAGTCCCGTCGAACGGTGGCACTTTGAACCCACGTAGTGAAGGTGTAGTAGCTACTACGGGAGCTGTAGTTCCATCACCCAGTTTGAGGTCGTCCAGCGTTTTCTTCACGTCAGCCACCACGTAATCAACCCGATTGTTCACTTGGACGATTTGGGTTTTAGCTTCCTTGATTTGGGTTTCAGTTTCCGACAGGCGGTTGTCATGTTGAGCAACCCTATCCTTCGCCTCCTTTATCTCTTTCCTAAAGGTAGCATGAAGGTCCTTAATGAGAAGCATCTGCTCTTTCGACCGACGGGCCTGTTCCTCCTGTCGGCGGCTCTGTTCGTCCTGTCCGCCCCCCAGCTGTTCTTCCAACCGACGGACCTGTTCCTCCTGTCGACGGCTCTGTTCATCCTGTCCGCCCCGCAGCTGCTCTTCCAACCGACGGACCTGTTCCTCCTGTCGGCGAGCCTGCTCCTCCTGTCGACGAGCCTGCTCCTGCAGCATCACCATCAGAGCACCTAAGTCAGGTGCCACAGACGTAGAAGCTGCTGACGGACCGGCTTCCGTGGCCGGCGGCTGGCCCTCAGACATCTGCGGCGTTGCACCACCAAATCTCCTCTGGTCCGTCTCCTGCTGGCGTTGACTTCGGGTACGGACACCCTCCGTTTCCTCCTTAGGTAAAATCGGCATTATTTATCCCACTTCTGAAACCAATTGTTACGAGCTTAGGGTTCGTGACAATAAAAATTGCCGATAAAATTACCTAAATTAACACTTTAATTTACTTTACACAAATTAAAGTTAAAACACTAATAATTAAACACACTAATTCACTTAATTCCGCTCCGAAGCTTCGCTTGTGTCGCTGAGTTCAACTCTGCCTCGATCGCATCTTGCGCCACCTATTTATTTAAATTAGCAAAATATCCGGAATGTTCAAGTAAACACGCGCAAGGTACCGAGATTTCGAGTATAGATTTTCTAGAAACTTAGTTCTTCGGGTGGCGCTGTCGGTCGAAAGATTTGTGATGTCATAAACTGCAATGCTCCCCTCGCTCTCGTTCCTGACACTAGATGGCGCTAGTTGTGTCGTCGACTGGAGCGCGTAACAATATGTTCAGATGCGACATTTCTGTGGGTACTTAAGTATAGGACGAATATATTATTATACACATTTTTTTTGTAGAAACATATATAAGTTGTCATAATTTGGCAAAATTTTTCATGTTTAAATCTGCTTATTATTCTTTTATTTTATTTTTAGGTTTCCACATCAAAGTCAAAGTAGTATAAATTCGTCCATTTTTAACTCTCGCGTGCCCAGCATTTGTGAACGGCTTTTATTATAATTTAAATAAATTATTTGTAATTGAAATGTTATGGTAATAATTTTTGTTAAACATACAGTTTGTATGTTTTTTATATTTGACTTAGATACCTTTTAAAATATTTAGATAAAAATATCATTAAAATGTAATTGTGATATAATATCATTTAATATTATATTAAATAAACAAATATAATACACAAAATAAATGACAATATTACAATATTGTTCTCGCTATAATTTACCTATTTAACAATACAATCTACTACCTACGGGTCATTCTACCTATTTTTATTCTATGATAAAAAAACATCCGCGCGAACACAGAGTAGCGCACATTTTTTGTTTGAGATAGCTGGTCTAGTACGTAAGTACATATTACTTCAATGATGTAGGTAGATGCCTATGGGCCACAGCATCCACTTACCATCAGGTGAACAGTGTGTTTGTGCGTTTGTCACCCTTATTTCATAAAAAAATTGTAATCATAGTATGTTTTTGATTCATATTTTACGTTGAGTTGTAGTTTTTTCGTTACTTATATAAAAGTAAATAATACCTTTTATAACAAAATTTGTTAATTTTACTGTTAAAAAAAGTCTTATGAGGAAGAAGAACTAGAACATTTTTTTTAAATATTGAATTTTACTATAAATAAAAACACAGATTACGACAGATTCAGGCATAAGATCTGATTTTCTTTGCATAATAAGGTAAACATCAAAATTAAGTCAAATATACATTTAATAGTGGCATTTCATCTTAGTCCGCAGGGGTGATAAGTGATAACGCATTTTTGAATTTTTAACTGAATTTTTAACTTTCAAACTGAATTTTTATTCTTCATCATCATCATCATCATTACAGCCCTTCACAAGTCCATAGCTGAACATAGGCCTCCTCTAAGGAATGCCACAAAGCACGGTCCTGCATCCATCGACTTCCTGCATGCCTTAGCAGGTCGTCACTCCATCTAATGAGGGGTGGCCCTACACTACGCCTACCGGTACGAGGCTGCCACTCGAGAACCTTTTTTCCCCAACGGTTATCGGTTCTTCGAGCTATATGACCGGCCCATTGCCACTTCAGCTTACTAATCCGTTGGGCTATGTCGGTCACTCTGGTTCTACTGCTGATATCCATATTTCTAAGTTTATCACGCAGAGAGACCGTGAGCATAGCCCTCTCCATAGCTCGCTGAGCGACCTTGAGCGTCGTCATACCACAGAGTAAGGACTCATACGGCATTCTTAATCGAGGTTAAATGTAGATTCTGTGTGCCTCAGTTTACACTTACCATCAGGTGGACTGCCCGTTCGTTTGTTACCCCTATTCGATATAAACAAGTATAATATATTACGTAAATGCAGGTTATAGACCTACTTCTTTATATAAAGACCCAATTCTGAATGTTTTTGAAAAAGAGGAGAGTGCATGTTAGCGGACATATAATTGAAAATATGTTGAATTTCTTAGGCATGTAGTGTACTCACGACAAGGTAACGCCTAAAGTAAATCGACATTTAAAATTTCAATTAATAATTTAATTCGGGCCAGCGAGGATCACTATTTTTTTTTACGTCTGTGGTCTAAATAATCCCATCTGCCGTCATTCCTAAGCTACCTCTGCTTTATGTAAATAGGTCAAGAAAAAAGTTTCTTCCTATTTTAAATACAAGTTCAAGACACTTTTTTTTTTCAAAGTTTAATTACATTTAACTATAATATACAATATGTAACGTAATTAACGCACACCCTCAGACACCCCAATTAGCATATTATGTTATAATCATAATACATACCCTGAATTTTTAGTTAAACATTTTTATGCACTGATTATTTATCAAATTAGTTATATTAAATCCGGAAGAATGTGATCACAGCACAAATCCACGAACGCAAAGACTTTAACTTGCTTGAAATAAAGTTCATTTTTCTTTATTTTTATTGAATGACAGAATTAGTAATAATACAAATAAAACTGCACTCTTTAAAAGTCTTATTGCCTTAAGTTACGGTCCATTTCAGTTTGTTTTGACTGTACAGATTTTACAGATTTAGTGTGACTGTAATTTACGTAGTTTTAATTATTTTTTATATATTATATAATATATTAAAAATTACCTATATTAAAAATTATAGGAATCGATTCAGTAAACGATTCTGAACAAACTACTTTCTCAAAGTGCGTTAATTATGTTACATATTGTATATGTGCCATTTTGTTCAATAACTTATTGCCATCTTGTAGGTAGGTACGTAGGTAGGTGACATAATCCCATTGCTGTAGAAATCTTGGGATTTTTGATCAATAACGTGCGCCAAGTAGTTTTGACAGTTCTCTTTTGATGTTAACCCAACATTACTAAAAGAATTCTGAAGAGATCGAAACGGGTGAAATTCTGAGGGTGCAAGATCAGAACTTATGGTGGATACCTCAACATTTCCGAACCAAGTTCTCTCAATTTTTGCTGAGTGACCAAAGCGTTATCATGATGAAAGACCACTCCTTTTCTGTTGATCAATTCCGGCGGTTTTTTCTCAATTTCTTACTCGAGTCTCATTAGTTCGTGACGGTAGTGTTTTGTGAGTTTTGCCCGGTGGTAATAAACGATGCCCATCCAATTTCACTATGTACACAGCATCACCTAGCGTGTTAATCCGTGTTTTGCTACAATCTGTGGAGCTTGACGACCCTTTGATCACGATCTTTTTCACACGCTCTCGTCGTAGTTGATCCACTTTTCATCACTAGTGATCAATCTTTTAAAAAATGATTCGGTTTTATTACGTTTCAGTAGAGAATCGCAAATAAGTACACGATTCATTAGATTTCTTTCAGTGAGCCCGTGTAGTTCCCAAATATCGAACTTTTTCGAATAGCCAGACTTTTTCAAATGGGTCAAAACTGCGGTCCATCCTCAATTGCTCGGCTACGTCGTAACTACTAATATACCGATATTGCTCTACGTTTTCAAAAATAACATCGACGTTATCAGTACGAGGGCGACCAGAACGAGCTGCGTCTTTGACATCAAAATCCCGGACTGAAAATGCTTGAACCAACTTTGGGCTAATCTTCAGACACATATTTGGTCCATAACAATTTTTTTTGCGATTTGAGTCGCATTTTGCCCTTTGTGTAATAAAACTTCAGAATGTATCGAATTTCTTGGTTAGATTCACTCATTTTGTCGGACAGAAAAACAATTAAAAAATTGCGGCGGAAAGTGTTTTTTACTTTTTATTTTTCTTTTCCTTAATGTCCTATATAATATTAAAATCAGCCAGATACAAACAGTACTTACTACCAAGGAGGCTTTTATTCAATTTTATACAAACAAATACGAAGAAACTTTTTCCATAACCTATTATGTATACAATATAAATATACTCTTAAAAATAAAGCTAATAATAACGATGACTTTATTATTTGTGACATACTTATTTACTTATTAAAATTAACTGCAAACTGAGAACAAGACGACGTTTTATTAGTCACAACTCACAATCCAAATAGCACACAGCAAAGAATCACTAAAATAATCAATATTTAACTTATACATATAGTCATTTTACTCAATAAACGTCAATTGTTTTTTATTTTCCTTCAAATTTCTAAAGCTACTGTGTACTTCATAGGCTTGCGTGAAAAATATCGATATACATCGTCGATGTTATTTAATCGCAATATATCGATATTCGATATTTATTTTAGAGTATCGAATTCGTATCAATTTCGATATATTTTTAGTGTTGTATTAATCGACTAAATATTAAGAAGCATCAAAAGCAGCTACAAACGCATTCATGTGCTGTTGACGTTTTTTTTTCGTCGTCTATGCGCTCCGTAATAAAATGTTGAGCCTTATCCTACTACATCATACATAACATGACGATATATCGATATTTGTCACACAATATATATCGATACTGATCAAAAATGTCGATACGACATATATCGATTTTTTCCCTTGCTCATCCCTAGTACTTCAAACTAATGTTTAATCAAAATCCATTTAGTAAAAATGTTATTGGTCATATCAGCCGTGCCACAATAAAACAAAAAATTCATAGTCCATGACGTATATGAAAAATGATGTCATACTACATTATTATAACATAAATAAGGAATGAGGCGAGAAACGTGGGTAAGTTACCACGTGGTACCTACCAGATCAATAATAATCAATGTCCATCAGTATATACTCGTATCCATGTTCAATCCATATTAAACTTTTCCACGACTCTATGGTAATTACTTAGCAAATAATTATCGTGCACGAAAAAATGACGTCGATACTGTGCGGTTGTAGATTAATAAACGATGAGATTTTAATGTAACTAATACATACATACTTAAATGTTTTAGTTAATAAATAAAGTAAAATAAATAAAGTAAAATAAATAAAGAGCAAAATATAAAATAAAATCGTCCTATGCAGTGGACCGCTCTTTATGGCAGTTTTAGTGAGAGGCCAATGGTTAGCGGTTTACTTAGGATGCATTGCAGTCAAGAGGATAGAGTAAGTCAGCTCATATTCTAATTTCGTCCCCACTTGCCCGCGCGTCGTATGCTATGTACCGACATGTTTGTAATCACTAATACTGTAAGTAGAAAGGTCGTTAGACACTTATTTCATTAGGTTTATTATATTTATGCCTGTTTCTTAACGCCAAGACAGTCGCTTCTTATTTTTATTACGGTTATTTCCCATTTTAATTTTACGTCGTCCTGTTGCGTAATGTATATTCTGATCGTAAGCGACACAACCTCCCCGTTCTACGGCCGGAGCGAAGTGACCGTGCTGCGGCAATCACGCTTCAAGAGGCCGATAGTTTAGGTAATTTCTTTTTACAGTGAAAATAATGGTATTTTAAAAAAAGTAAATAACATAAGCACTGCTTTATAGTTAGTTCAGTTAGTATGCAAAGTTTCATGATCTTATTTAAAGTATTTTATGAATAACAGCGGCTTATTATTTATTTTGGAGGTAACTTTGGGTTTTTTTCCTATCGAGAAAATTTTACGAAATCGTGTTTTAGTCTAACATAATCCTAAACTTTACCATATATTTATTTCAAAATGAATGCTGCAATATTTTCGGCATAACGAAGGATCTTGCTAAGCCATTTGAGATTATATTTCCCCTTAATGATTGTAACTAAAAGTTTGAGACCCAAAATATAGACCATTGCTAAAATGTGTTTCTTAAATACTCGTAAGCTTATGATATTTTATAACCAAGCTATTATTCACACTCTAAGCTCGTAAGCCTACTTCTAATAAAAATGCTTTTTTTTTCTAAATTAGGTTAGGAAGAATTTCTTCCTTGCTTTCCTTCTTCTTCTTCCTTTCAACTTACCTACCAACCCACCTCAGGTTCTGCAATCGCACTACTTGAAATCGCATACTTTTGCATATAGATAATTGTCGTCATGAATTTAGATTTCTTATAAAATAGATTTTTTATTAAATTTAGATAACACGTTATTCTTATTGAAAGTATCTTTTTACTTTTACTACTGGTTCAGAAAAAAACTCTACTGTACTGGGAAGAACCAGCAAGAAACCCAGCGGGACTTTTCACAGTACAATAGGAAAGGTTGTATATACTATTTACAAAATCTGTTTTAGAAAAAACTTGAATGCGATTATGAATACGATTACGATTATCTTTATGTAGTTTTAGTATTCACTATACATGAATAAACTATCATCATCATCATCATCATCATCATTACAGCCCTTCACAAGTTTACTGTTGAACATAGGCCTCCCCCAAGTAATGTCACAAAGCAACGGTCCTGAGCCACCTGCATCCATCGACTTCCTGCATGTCTTAACAGGTCGTTACTCCATCTAGTGGGGGGACTTTCTTCCCCATCGATTATCGGTTCTTTGAGCCATATGGCCGGCCCATTGCCACTTCAGCTTACTAATTCATTGGGCTATGTCGGTCACTCTGATTTTACTGCGGATATGCTCATTTCTGAGTTTATCACGCAGAGAAATTCCGATAGCCCTCTCCGTAGCTCGCTGAGCGACCTTGAGCGTCCTCATACGGCCAGCAGATTAGGACCACGTCTCAGATCCGTAAGTCATCGCTGGCAACACGCACTGGTTGTACAATCTAGTTTTCAGAGTTTGAGGTATACCTGACGAGAAAATGTGTCGTAATTTCCCGAACGCTGCTCAGCCGAGTTGAATCCGTCGATTGACCTCTCGGTCGAAGTTGGACTTACCTAGTCGGACTAGTTGTCCCAGGTAAACGTACTCGTCAACAACTTCGAGCATAGTGCTCCCAACAACTACCGGCATAGGTGTGACATGGACATTTAACATGATCTTTGTTTTGTCCATGTTCATCTTAAGAAGACCTATCCGTTGGGAGACACCATTGAGGTCATTGAACATAGTGCTTAGGTCCTCCAGCGATTCTGCCATAAGGACTATATCCTCGGCAAATCGAAGGTTAGAATAAACTATGCGGTCACGTAATGTCGGAAGTACTTATCAAAGACAAGTTAAATACAACACGACAAAATCCAAAAAAGTGTGTTTTATAGAGCGTTGTAGTTTACGGCATATCTAGTATTCATTAGTTTACTCGACCCATCACAGGACTTCAAGATCTTCATTTTCTTTTTGTTGCTCTGTGAATAGTTTGTCATATTTTTGTTATATATTAATAAATAGATTTAATCTATGTTTGGCTGTATAATAGACATAATATAACTTTTTATATTATGTTAATTATTTTTTATAGAAACTTAATAAACCAGCACTCCATCCTGATATCTGGTGATTTTTGTGGCCCGTAAACATCTACATCTATCCTCAGTTTGGAATCAAAATTCAGACGCGTTGTCAACTCTGAGGACTAGGATAGAATGCCTCGTTTCCAATAAAAAAAAATAATCGCCAGTGCATTTCGTTTACAGTTTATTCTATAAAATCTTTTTTACATATCCTCACTTTTACCCAAATACTCAAAAAGCTATTCAATTTTAAGATGTCGTCATCTTATCGAGACTTAATGGCATTTGGCCATTTAACATTCAGTACCCGGTTGACCGAGCTTTGCTCGGTATTTTTCGCTCGATTTTTTTTAATTCGTGTGTTTTGGATATTATATTTAGATACAAATTACATACTGATGAAATACTTATAAATAATATTTTTTGATCTTAGCGACATAACAGAAAAAACGGAACTGGTTATTTGAATAAAAAATCATGAGTGCAATTATTTTATATATATATATATATATATATATATATATATATATATATATATATATATATATATATATATATATATATATATATACAAGAATTGCTCGTTTAATAGTAATTAAACGAGCAATTCTTGTATAAATTAATCATAATTTCTAGCTATATCAGATAAAATGTCTTATCTCGAAGACAAGAATTGTTAGACTTACTGTTACGTCGGAAAACGTGTCGATTGCAAAACATGCTATTGAATATATACATAATACGTATGTATACTCGCAAGTGCATTTCACAACGAAGCGAATAGTAGAGCCACGTTGCAGCTATATTATAGTTGTAGCACGAATGGGTCGGCTCGACCGGGAAAGGACCACGCTCTCACAGAATACCAGCGTAAAATAGCAGCTTAATGTTGCTGTGTTTCGTATGGTGAGTGTAGAGAACCGGATACCCTTTTTACTGGAATCGAGGCATTCCATCTTAGTCCTCAGGGGTGACAACGCATTTGAATTTTGATCCTTAGTTGAGGATCAATGTGGATGTCTATGGTCCACAGCATCCACTTACCATCAGCTGGACTGTGTGCTAGTTTGTCACCCTATGCTATAAAACAAAGCATTGGGTGATAAACGAGCTTTTTTAAAACAAAGCAAGCAGAACGCTTGCTTTGTTTTAAAAAAAGACACAAAAAACTAAAGGAGAAATTAGAAAATAAAAAACGTTCAAGTTCCCTAAAATAAAAAGTTTTGCGTAGTATCATCATCATCATCATCATAACGACAGCTGTTCGCAAGTCCGCTACTGAACAGATGCCTCCACCAAGGAATACCACAAAACACGGTGCTGAGTAGGCTTGCCAACCTTGGTGCACAGGTTTTCGGAAAAATAGCGTTGAAAGTGGAGGACTTATAAAACAGGAAATATAAAAATATCGCAGCAAAAATATAAAAATATTTTAATATTCTCTGTAGATACGCGCGAGGCTTAAATCGATAAGCAATCATTGTCTAATTTATAACTTGAAAAACTTTAATCTTTTAGACAAAAACTAATAACTTCTAAATGACTCATAAGCCCAACCCAATACATAGAATTATTATAAACGGAAGCATTGGACAACTTTGAAAACGGCGTGCTCTGCTAGCTTTTCTTATCTTTCCATTTAGCAAGGTTTTAACAACACTCTACAGAACACCAAACAAAGATGTTTTAAAAGCAATTAAATGAAAACCATCTTGATTACAGTAATTTTTTTACAATATTTATTATTTAGTAATGTCATAATCATAATAGATTTCTAAAAGTAGCCAAGCGTAATATTTATTTATTAGCTGTATCCGGCATGAGGATTAATGGTATAGGATAATAGCATTGTATAGAAAACGAACAAACAAATATGTTTTTTTTGTCAGATTTTAGTAGTAAGTAACCTTCACAGGCGCGCACACATCTCATAAAATTTACCGTAGAGCATAAACAAGCTATGCTTACAAGCTTTTTAACTCTAAGGTCTTCCTTATCAAAATTTATAAAACCCACAAAACAAAAAGACCTGATGTTCTTCAAACAGATGAACAGCTTATCTAGAAACATAGTTAATAATACTCTCGATTAAGACACCATTCAAACGAAAATAACTTTATCAAAATCGGTTTATTATTTCAGGAGCTACGATGGCACAGACGCGCAGATATACAAACTACAAACGTATAACTCCTCTGTCATTGATTTAGTTTTGTATAACTCAATGTCCTCCTGTTTTCGTCCGGGGTTAATGAATGGTATTGAAGTAGAACGTATATGGGATAAATAAAAATTATTTTTTACATTATCTTAATATATATAAATTACGTGTCATGTTGTTTGTCCGCGATGGACTCCTAAACTACTTAACCGATTTCAATCAAATTTACACACCGTGTGCAGTTTGGTCCAACTTGAGAGATAGGATAGTTTTTTTGCCCATGAGTGACCCACAATTTTTTTTTTGCTAATATAAGGATTTTTAATAGGACATGACAAAGGGTCGTCGAAAAGGGTGGAGCAACATCTGCCTAGCAAGCTAGTACATATTATAGAGAAAACTTTGCTCACCAATTAAACCTCAGTGGCTTGTTATGTGTTCCATGTATGTTTATTTTAATATTTTTATTAACAATAAAAAACACTGTTCTGACGTAACGGTAAGACTCAATATTATTTTTGTGTCTCGGTGTCCCTGCTTGTAAGCTCTGTTCCTTTATGAGTAACTTTCTTGATAACTACTATAAATAACACACACAACAAAAAGAGCCGTGATAGCTCAGATGGTTAATGCTCGCTGTAAATATAACAGAACGCGAGTAACCCGGGTTCGATCCCCGCCGGCACCAATGAAATTGTTATTTGCAATTTTAAGTGCTGATTTACCACGTGCTCAGCGGTGAAGGAAAGCATAGTGAGGAAACTTGCATGTATGAAGAATAAGAAAAAAAATATTTTAAGACATGTGAAGTTCGCCAACACGTATTGGGGCAGCGCGGTGAACATTTCCTTGCCCTAAAACCCTCTCAGACATGAGGGGAGGCCTGTGCCCAGCAGTGGGACGTATTTAGGCTGTAACTTTACTTTTTTACTTTACTACAACATAAATGCAAATATTTACTTGAATAGGTATCCACTACGCCATATCGTTTGGAACATCATGTTAAAATGCGCGGTGTCTTCTAACAGGAAATTAAATTTAATTTTGTTATTTGTAAGTATTTCGGATGTAAATAACACATCTTGAACGATTATTCATATTCAAAATGATGTTATCAATATCTCGTTGTGGAATAAGGTTACATAAAGTTGCATCAAAAGTTTATGTTCTGTAACTAGATTATATGAAGGTTTTCGTGAAGCGTTTCATTGAAGTCTCTATCATGCCTGCTCAATTAAAAACAATATTAATATATTACCACTACCGCCCTTGATTTGCCTGATGGCTTTATTTAGATTTAAAGCAATAACCAAAGACTTAAAATTACTTTTGGCATTGCTTTCTATCTGTCCGTGAAGTTTCACTACAATCATTACGGCCATTCCGAAGACTATCCTAGATTCCTAGACAAAAATTATTACATAGGTTATTCATGTCTCAATGACAACCCCCACACTTATGGCAGTTACGAGGGTGGATTGAAAAGTACTCGGCCTAACACAGATTCATTCAATTCTAAAAATCAAATCTACCCACATTATTTAGTTCAGTTCAGACTAGTTCATTGTCTGAAGTTCGAAACGTGTGCGATAATTAGTTGTGATTTTATAAATTTGTTAACAAAGTAATCGGACATAATTTCCGCGAATGGAGCAAATCGAGCAGCGTGCCGTCATTAAGTACCTCCATAAGAAGGGGCTATCATCAAAAGCCATCCATGATGACATGGTCAGTACACAGAGAGAGTGTGAAAGATGAACCCCGCTCTGGAAGGCCTTCGACGTCAACTACTGACGAAAATATTAAAAAAGTACTTGATTTAATAATGGGAGACCGCAGATTAAAAATTAGAGAGATAGCCGAGATTATAGGCATCTCTTATGAACGAACTCAAAACATCAGTGTGAACGAGTTGGGTTTCCACAAGGTGTCTGCAAGGTGGGTTCCGCGACTGCTTTCATTGCAACAATGCGTCATTGAACAAAAAAGGACGCGATTGACTATTTCACGCGACTGTTTGGAGTTATTTGAAGCCGATGCAGATGATTTTTTGAATCGTTTTGTTACTATGGACGAAACGTGGGTTCATTACTGTACACCGGAAACAAAACAACAATCAAAACAGTGGAGAAGACCTGGTTCACCACCCCCTAAAAAGGCTAAGTCGATTTTGTCGGCAAATAAGGTGATGGCTTCAGTATTCTGGGACTCGAAAGGTGTGATTATGATTGATTATCTTGAAAGGGGTCAGACTATAAACTCTGATTACTACTGCACCTTACTACGTCGTTTACGAGAGGAAATAAAAGAAAAACGTCGAGGAATGCTCAGAAGAAAAGTCGTGTTTCATCAAGATAACGCCCGTGTTCACACGTCAGTACAGTCAATGGCTGAAATTCACAACTGTGGCTTTGAACTGTTACCGCATCTGCCGTATTCACCTGATCTGGCACCATCAGACTTCTTTCTGTTCCCTAACCTAAAAAAGCACTTGGGAGGTCAAAGATTTTCGACAAACGACGAGGTCAAAGCAGCTGTAGACGCATATTTTGACTCTAAGGAAGAATCATTTTTTTTCAACGGTCTAAATGCTTGGAAGGGGAGGTGGCAAAAGTGTATTGAACTTGATGGTGATTATGTAGAAAAATAAAAATATAACTGATTTAGTATGTGTTTATTTTCTTGGTTAGGCCGAGTACTTTTCAATCCACCCTCGTATTTCTGTATCACAGACACTTAAATTTTATTTATATAGATATACCATCCAACTGGATCGCCCCCGCTTTCAACTTGCATATTGTTCTCATCTTCTCTGGTTAAATGTCAGCGTTTTATGGCTGTGGTGTGGTGACATTGGGTGACAAACGAGCACACAGTTCACCTGATGGTAAGTTGGTAAGTTGATGCTATGGCCCATAGATATTAGATAGAAAATTCTTTATTGCACTCAAACAAAACAATTTGATACAAAGGCGAACTTAATGCCGAAAAGGCATTCTCTGCCAGCTAACCTTTTGTAGTGTGGTGAGAGCTATGGGTAGAGAGCCGCGAGAAAGAATAAAAACTTATTTATTCATACTATATACTTATATAATATTATGTATATATATCCACATTGCCACTCGAGAACCTTTCTTCCCCATCGGTTATCGGTTCTTCGAGCTATATGGCCGGCCCATTGCCACTTCAGCTTACTAATCCGTTGGGCTATGTCGGTCACTCTGGTTTTACTGCGGATATCCTCATTTCTGAGTCTATCACGCAGAGAAACTCCGAGCATAGCCCTCTCCATAGCTCGCTGAGCGACCTTGAGCGTCCTCATACGGCCAGCAGTGAAAGACCACGTCTCAGATCCGTAAGTCATCACTGGCAACACGCACCGGTTATACACTTTAGTTTTCAGAGATTGAGGTATACCTGACGAGAAGATGTGTCGTAATTTCCCGAAGGTTCTCGAGTGGCAGCCTCGTACCGGTAGGCGTAGTGTAGGGCGACCCCCCACTAGATTGAGTGACGACCTGGTTAGACATGCAGGAAGTCGATGGATGCAGGTGGCTCAGGACCGTGCTTTGTGGCATTTCTTGGGGGAGGGCTATGTTCAGCAGTGGACTTGTGAAGGGCTGTAATGATGATGATGATGATGATATCCATATTTATCCTCAACTAAGCATCAAAAGGAAAATGCGCTGTGATCCCTGAGGACTAAGATGGAGTGACTCGATTCCAGTAAAATTGATCTGCGGTTTTCTACACTTCATACAAAACAGCAGCATTACGATGATATTTACTCCTGTATTCTGTGAGAGCGTGGTCCCTCCGCGGTCGAGCCGACACATTCGTGCTACAACTATAATATAGCTGCAGCATGGTTCCACCACATAAAAAATTGTTTCGTGATTCAAGGTTAAGAAGAAACTTACCGGTATTTAGTCAAATAACAAACTTTCTAAAAAATTTATACGTGGTAGAGCCATGCTACAGTTATATTAGTAGTATAGTTGTAGCACGAATGGGTCGGCTCGACCGGGGAAGGACCACGCTCTCACAGAATACCACCGTGAAATAGTAGCTTAATGCTGCTGTATTTCGTATGGTGAGTGTAGAGAACCGGAGACCCTTTTTACTGGAAACGAGGCATTCCATCTTAGTCCTCACGGGTGACAACGCATCTGCATTTTGATTCGTAATCGAGGATAGATGTAGATGTCTATGGGCCACAGTAACCACTTACCATCAGGTGGACTGTGTGCTCGTTTGTCACCCTATCCTATAAAAAAAAAAATTAAAATTACGCTTAAAAACAAATGAGCGTTTAAGACACGCAGGGACATAGAAGAACATTTATTATATTGTTGGAAATTATCTTATGATGTTAGAAATTACTGCTTGTTTCCTAACGCAATTAATCATTATCAGGAATAAGCGTACTGCACTTCACATTCAGTGAAGAGCAAATACAGTACGAACAACTGTAGGTAATATTATGTGCGCGCCACAATCATACGATAGTGTAGCGTGAACGACATAATTACATGATAACACCAAAGTATGCAAACCGACAGTAACACTACCCATCCCAATGTAACATAAGCAAGCCTCTCAGCAGCACGATCTTCCTGTCTTACACTAGAAGAACTACCACAACGAACAGAACCACGACCCTTGTCTTACTTAGGCAGAATCTTAGTGTGGAGGTAATGTTTTACCCCAACGGGCGTAACAACATCATCGTGAATCGTAGAATTACCGACTAATCCCTCTTTTTTTTATGAAAGTGTATGCAGTTGGCCCTTCCTACGAGTTATCGAGTGCAACGACTCCAGTCCCGAGGCTCCCCGTTTTACTCATGTGACCCCGGTCCCTGCTCTCGGAGTAAGGCTTCACAGGCTAGGGGTGAACTCGATGTGATTCAAGGGCCCCTAGATCCCTCTTGGTCGCCTGCGCGGTACTTTATACTGCTAGAACACACGAGGGAGATTACAGTGCTACCCTCATTTCTGCGTATTTTATTTTATTTTTTTACCCTTATTCCGAACAATATAATATCTAATTTGTAATTTATTCAATGTCACCGCCTCTATCAGTCTTTTTTAAACTTACTTACTTACTTACTTACTTATCTTCACGCGCAACCCCTAACGGGGTAGCCAGAGAGCACAGATCGCAAAGTGTCACGATCCTTACATACCTCTTTCGCTTCTTTCAGGTTCATTATCTTCTTCATACATGCACGTCTAGGTATCCGAGTACTCTTGGCCTTCCCCTCTTCGAGTAATTTGCTCACATGGTCTTCGAAAGTTAGCCTCGGTCTACCTTTTAATATTTATTTTCGCGCTATATATTTTCTTCGCCATTCGGTCTTCACTCATTCGCTCAACGTGCCCAAACCATCGGAGTACGCCCCTATCAATTTTGTGATAAGGTCATCTTTCAACCCTGCCATATTGCAAATCTCTTCGTTTCGCTTTCGGTCAGCTATGGTGACGCCGCACATTTAACGAAAAGATCGCATCTCCACTGCATTCAACTTGCTTTTATGCTTCTTCTGGCATACCCAGGTTTCGCTCCCATATAACAAAGTCGGTACCAACACTGCGTTATGTATTGCAAGGCGTGCACTCTTCACTACGCCTTGCCTTTTGAGTAACGCATTCAGGGCACCATTGACTTTGTTCCCGGCAGTGACACGCCTGTCCACATCTAAATCACATCTTCCATCACTGCATTTACTATTTAAACTATTGCTTATTAGTATTTAGTTATTAATTATTATATAAGTACCCTTATTTCAATTGAATATAGCTAAATCATTCCAGTGGTATTCAGTGGCGGCCCTAGGGCGGTGCGAGCGGTGGACCGCACCGGGCGCTGTCATCAGGGGGGCGCTGAAATCAACCACCGGTCACCAATTCACTCACTCTTGACACTAACATTCTGTTTTCTTGACGCTAATTAGGAAGCACGAGTTAATTAAATCACGAGTATTTTGTTGCTTACAAGCCAGTAAGTGACTCTTCGGAAAAAGGACTTACTGGCCTCTTTCTTGATGCAATTGTATAAGTGTTTGACTTTGACATGAGTGACTGTCGAGGTCAAGGGTACAATAATGGTGCGAAGAACATGGTAGAAAAATTAAAGGTGTTCAACACAGGATTTGACTCAATATTCTCGAGTATTTTTCAATCCATGTGGTTGAAATTATTAGAACTTAATTTGCTCATACTCGCGTAATAAAATGAAATAATGTGTCCTAACCCGGTCTGAGAGCACCTCCCAGCCTCCTCAATTGCATGCACTGTCCCCGTAGCCATCACTACCAGTACCACCACTCCCAGTACCACCATTCCCAGTACCACCACTCCCAGTACCACCACTCCCAGTACCACCACACTAGCAACGACACACCACTCTCGATAGTACGAAGCGTGTTTCGCCTCTACACGAGGCATCCACGGTTAAAGTATTCTCTGCGGTGGCTGAAGGCCAAGTGAGCGGCGAGCCGAAACAGTTGCCGAAAAACTCGCTGATCAACGAGTTGTATAAATAGCAGCGTGTGGAGAGCGGAGAGGGTGCTAGCAGTGGCGCTGATGGGATTAGTGGTGACGAAGATGGTGTCAGCCTCCGCAGAGTCTACTTCATCTGCGGGTGCCTCGTGTAGAGGCGAAACACATATCGTATTATCAAGGGTGATGTGTCGTTCCTAGTGTGGTGGCGCTGGGAATGGTGCTGATGGAAGTGGTAGTGAAGGGGATAGTGCATGAAAGTGAGAGAGGGTGGCAGGTGCGTGCTCTTCAGACTGGGCAGGATACATCGTTGAATTATATTGCGCGTAAATGAGCACTCCCCAAGTATACAATTTCATTTACCTGTTCTAGACATTCCTGATTTACCCATATTTCACATTTCCTTCTCTCCTCGTCCTTTTCAAATACCGGAACCTTAGTTTTATTAGCATTCAAACGGAGACCTTTGAAATTTCACTTTTGGAATTTCACATTTCTCTTTCATACACAGTTCTGCTTCTGATGGTGCAATAAGCACTGCATCATCAGCATACAGCAGACAATTTACTTTAATGTCACCCAATTTCACACCCAAACAGCTATTTCTCAGCTCCTGTAAACAGCTATCGAGATACAGTATGAACAGCCAGGAAGACATGACACAACCCTGTTTTACGCCTGCTTAGACGCTAAACATGGGTGACAGGTCATGCCCTACCCGCACACAGGCTTTACAGTCAAGTAAAGTGACTGCACACCCCTAAACAATCGACCATCCACACCATATTCCGGCAACAGTTCCCACATTTTCTTCCTATAACCTTATCAAATGCTTTCTCCAGATCCACAAAAGCACAGAAAATCCTCTGATTAACAGTAAGAAGCTTTTCCGTGATCATGCGGAGAGAAAACATTTGATCCGTGCATCCTCTTCCAGGTCTAAATCCGCATTGTGCCTCCCATAAGAATCTTTCCGATTTCTCTTGCATCCTACGTGTTAAAACCTTCGAGTAAACTTTACTTGCTATACTGGTCAAGCTGATCGCCCGATAGCACTCGCAGTCAAAATGTGAACCTTTACTTTTATATAAAGGCACAATGACCGCGGATCGCCAATCATCCGGGACACCTCCCGTCCGCCAGCACAAATTGCACAGCAGATGAAAGCTGTCCCAGACGCGAGGCCCACCGTACTTGACCATTTCAGCAGTAACTCTGTCTAGTCCCGCAGCCTTACCACATTTCAAACTTTGAATCGCACGTTCAATCTCTTTCATGCTGATGACCTCAGTGTCATCGAGGTCCGTATCTGGCGTGCCAGTCACGGCGTCACCCCCGGATCCTTCACTAAGATCATGACACGCATACATTTCTCTATAAAATTCGCGCCATCGCTGCATGCTGTCCGATTTTTCTGAGAGGATGTCATTGGTTCTCGAAAGCACTTTGTTCATTCTTAAGGCCGTCGCACCACTCCGGGACCTTCCAACCTCTTTCCAGAAGAGTTTGGAGTTTTCCTTAAAGTTGTGCGACAACCTTTCGTCCGCTTCTATTCTACACCTTTCACGTACTTCCTCAATCAATGTCTTCGCATGAACTTTCTGCAGCTTATATCTTTCTTTCATCTTCTCTCTCATATGATTATCGTTACTAGAGGGCAAGTAGTCTAACCATGCTTTTTTCTTCTTCTTTACAGCTTCTCTCACTTCATCATTCCACCATGCATCTCTTCTTTCACTATTACCTCTTTTTGTCGTTCCACATACTTCTTCCGCTGACCTTACCATTCCATCCCTAGGTTCTGCCATGTTCTTTCCACACATTCTTTTCTGCCATCGATGATGTCAAGGTTTTCGGCTACACTCGTGTGATATTTGTTCCTAGTATCCGCTTCCTGAAGCTTCCAGCTTCGGATGCGACAGACTGACTGTGGTTCTGTTACTGCCGTCCGGTAGCGCCAACCCGCGAACAAACCCCTAAATCTAGTAATTACTAGATAGTGATCCGTTCCCAGGTCAGCACCCCTGAACACTCGTGTATCCATCACCTGTTTTCAAATCAATCGTACTTCTCTCATTCTTTCTTTCTCTAGTGTACATATGGATTTTCCTGTGATTAAACATAGTGTTTGTCACAAGAAGACCCTTTTCCTTGCATACAGCCAGTATAAGCTTGCCAGTATCATTAACCCTTTTATCGCCAAACTTTCCAAGCACCGATTCGTACCCTGGTCGAGCGATACCTACCCATCCATTCAAATCACCACATACAACAGTTCTTTCGTTTCCCTTAACCAAATCTAGAACTTCACTTACATTCTCCCAAAACTCCTCCAGCTCAGCCCTGGACGACGAAGCTACCGGCGCATAAACAGCCAAAAGGAATAACTTCGTCAGTCCCAGTTTAAAGCGAACCCAGAGAAGTCTTGAGTTCACAACCTTATATTCAGTCATAAGATCGACCAACCGGGACGACAACAGCACCCCCACTCCTTGGCAGGCGTTCTCGCTTTCCGGGACTCCGGACCATATAGCTAACGTCCCGCCAGGGAGCTCTTCAGTACCACTGCCTTTCCGTTTGGTCTCCCACATACACACGACATCTAATTCTCTTTCTTTCATTATTTCGATCAGCTCATTCGTCTTATCTCTCATGCCCCCTCTAACATTCCACGTGCCAACTCTGCACTCCGTCCTCCACCTTCCGCTGTGTCGGGCTGTGCGTGACGGGTGGCGGTAACCATCGCCTTTTTTAAACTTAGATTTGGAATACAGAAAAGAAATAAGCCTGGATAAAATGATATGGTCAGTACTTTTAAAATTAGTGCTGAATGCTGATGCGTTGTTTAAATGACCATCATATTAGAAGTGCCAAGGTATACATATTATATGTATGAATTATTATACATATATTTAATATATAATGTAATATGAATTATTGTACCTCGGCGCGTATATATCTATATAAATTTATACACATTTTATGATAATTACGCATATATTACGACGCCGAGTTAACAATTTTTTTGGTATTATATTACATCTTTTTAATTAAATATTACGTTTCAACTAAATATAATTATAACTAAATAAATAAATAAAATTAAAGTGTCTGTTTGTAATGTCAAAATAACAGCTCTTTTTACTAAATGCATATCAATTGATTACATATGAATTATGAAAAACTTAAAAAAAAATGTATATCTGTCCGTCTGTCTCCGTCAATGAATGAATGAATGATAAAAAACTCATTCATTCGTTATGTCTGTATCTGTTTTTTCCGGCTAATTTGTAATACGGCTGGACCGATTTTGATGGGAGTTTCATTGGCAACTGATTGTATAAGGATTAATTTAGGCTACTTTTATTTTAGCAAAAGAATTAGGGTTCCGCGTAGAAAACACTCATAAAATCCATCGTAAAAAATTCAGGAAACAGCTAGTTTTTAATGAGAGTAAAGTTCCCTAACTAAACAAAAAAGATTTTCGCAATATGCAAGTTTAATTGAAACAATTGACCTAACGTCGTAAGTCCACCCTAGCCGCTACTATAACTTATGAGTATCTTGAAATAAATCGTAACAAAGGAAACTACAGAAGCGGTGTTACTCCTGAATACTAAGTCAGATTCCCCAACTATGGACTAGGTAGAGGCTGATAAATACGGGCCACCAGACGGACTCATTAGTAAAAAAGTAGTAAATTAAAAATTTGTACAACAGACTTCAATATAAATAAAATCATAACATCATCAATATAGTCGAAGTCAATGAAATACGCATTACTAAGGATAACTTAAAAACTATTGGTCTGATATTGATCAAATTTATATGGGACCACACTGAAAACATCATATTTTGAAATTAAAATTAGAATCATCAAAATTGGTTCACCCAGAAAAAAGTTATGAAAAAGTTACATAACACACACGAAAAATAACGTAAGTACAGTCGAATTGATTACTTCCTGCTTCTTGAATTCGGTTAAAAAGAAGCCACCTTGTAAATAGCCTATTTTTTTTAATAATTTTTGCTTGAATCATTCGATTGTCGTCACATTACGATTAATAAGTACGGTGTGATCGGTTGATTCACCGTATCGTAACAAAGCAGATTCTAAGTAAGTCGACTTTAAATATCGCGGAAACACAAGGCATTGTGTCTGCCAGCAAGCTAAACGCCACTGTCATTAGTGAGAAACTGTATATATATATAGGTGCAATGTATATAGGTATCTGTAGATATCAAGGCCCTTAAGGTGACCATATTTCTTTTCTTTCTTTTTTCTTTTTTTAAAAAACGTTACCCCTACATTAGGATTTTCTCCTGTATCGTGGGGGTAGTTTACAAACATAAATTGTACAAGGACAAACATCCAGACCCGGAACAATTATTTGTAGGCCATGCAAATACTTGTTCCGTGAGGGATTCAAACCTGCGACCCCCAGCGCAGCCACCGTATTACCCTCATGTATAAAATGTATAAAATAGCGTTACACAGTGCAGTTTGTCCTCCTTACTCGAACAGTAAATCAATAATATCAATATCATACTTGACTTTTGGTGCAGGGCCAATTTCCACGTATGCCTTGCACTTTCACTGTTCGTTCACATTCGATGTTTATTAAAACACTCAATGATATTTTGATATATTTCATATGCAATAAACAAACTAAAGTTAATGATAATTATATCTATACAATTCTACAACACTACATCTATACAAATAAATAAAATTGAAGTTTCTGTTTGTAATGTAAAAATGACAGCTCTTTACAAAATGTAAGTATATACGATACTTATAACAAAAACACGATTTTAAAATTTTTTGTCTGTTTGTTCCGGCTAATCTCCGAAATGGCCCGACCGATTTTGACGGCACTTTCACTGGCAGATAGCTGATAATAATATAACGAGTAACTTAGGCTACTTTAATTTTGAAAAACAATTAGGATTCCGCGAAAAAAAAATTAAAACCCTAAATTACACGCGCGCGAAGTCGCGGGTAACAGCTAGTCATACAAAAAAAACTGAAGTCTGTGTCTATTATATTGAAATATTTTGCTAATTAAATTCAGGGGTTTAGTTACACGCTGTTGAGACCAGTAAACATTTTTAAAATTTTTGTCGGTCTGTCTGTCTGTCTGTCTGTCTGTCCGTCTGTCTGTCTGTCTGTTCGGGTTAATTTTCAGAATGGCTGGACCGATAGTGATGAAACTTTACGAGCAGATAAAGAGCCATTCCAGGAAGGAACTAGGCTATATTTTATCCGAAAAGATTAATTTAAAAAAACACTAAAAAATCATAAAATATATGATCTTCAATTTTCTTAAACCTTAATACCGCTACATCAATAGATTCTACTCAGGCGAAGCCAGGGCAGGTTGCTAGTAATTAATAAAAATAAAACCGAATTGAGAAAACAAGTGGTAAAATTAAAAAAATTCTGCAACCGACTTCAATATGATTAAAACTAGCTTGCCAGGCAGACATTGTTCTGCCCTTTTTGGCGACCCTTTATCATGTTCTATTAAAAATCGTTAAATTCGCATGACCTAATTTTAACCTAATTTCACGTGAGAAACTTGTGTATTATATTCCTTCATAAAAGCCATACGCATCGATCATACAAACATAGAACCTTCTAGTTTTTTTTTTGTATTACACGAGCTGGACAGGCAGATGTTGTTCTGCCTTTTCGACGACTTTCCTGTAAAAATCCTTAAATTCGCAATAAAAAAAATTAAGGGAACTTATTGGGGTAAAAACACCCTATCTCTCAAGTTGGAAAAACTCCACACAGTGTGCAAAATATCATTGAAATCAGTTCAATATTTTAGGAGTTCATCGCGGACAAACAACGTGACACGTAATTTTTATATATAAAGATTGTACGGCTCCGTGGGGCAGTGGTTTGGCAATGAGCTGCTGCGCGGGGGGCCGCGGGTTCGTATTAGGCATGGAACAAGTACTTGTATAACCTACAAATAATCTGTTCCGTCTCTGTAAGTTGGGCCCTGTTTGGTCCCAATTTATGTTTGTAAACTGCCACCACGATACAGGCGAAAATATTAGTGTGGAGGAAACGTTTTCTAACAAATAACTGTCAAAATCATCACAGCCTATAAGTATATAGTATGTATATAGTATAAGTATAAATATTTTTGTTTGTTTGGTTTGGTTGACTAAGCAAAAAAAATTATGACTCCAGGCTGATTTATATTAAATTGACGTCTTTAGGTTATTTAAAAACAAATTGAAGTGATAAACAAGTGCAGCCCTCGGATACCTTGCAAACAAAGAAGGCAGAGATACTGATGTGTCTTCACAACTGAGGCCTAAGATATAATTAATAACTCACAGCCTGTGAATCTTGCCCTCTGCGTGCTTCAAAACACACCTACTTACCTACCTACGCCACAGTGGGTACTACTAATTATAACAATAGTTTTTATGATAAACCTTCATAATATCGTCTAATATTATTTTCTCTGTATTATCATTATTTTTGTGCGTGGTAGAGACACGCTGCATCTATATTATGGTTGTAGCACGAATGGCTCGGCTCGACCGCGGAAGAACCGCGCTCTCACGTATGGTAAGCGTAGAGAACCGGATACCCTTTTTACTGAAAAAAAGACATTTAATCGCAGTCCTCCGGAGTGACAACGCATCTGCATTTTGATTCCTAATCGACGATGTAAATGTAGATGTCTATGGCCACAGCATCCACTTACCATCAGGTGGACTGTGTGCTCGTTTGTCACTCCGCATTCGATAAAAAATATATCGTGTAGTGTATAAAAAGTTGCAAAGCATGGACGTAACACAAAGTACACTGATCACGAGTGTTATGTCGAAATGTCATTCGGCTGTCACTCAGTAACCAGTAATAATCAAAGTCAAGGTCATAATTATTTAAGATAATATAATATTAACATTTAAGATAAGGTAATATAAAACGACTTCAAGTATTATTATCATTAGTTAGGGTTTAAATTTATTTGGGAACACCGACATCACTTTCGTTTAAAAATGAAAATCGGCAAAATTGATTGATTTACATATTTATACAAAAAATCTAAGGTAACACATATGATGTTTTATTATTTGAAATTAATCCCCAGTTTACATTACAGTCCATTTAAAAAAAAGAAGACCCGTGGAACATTTCTGAACTAAAATTGAAAGTACATATTTGAGAGCAAATGTCAAGTTTCTCTAATACACCCTGGAGGTTATCCTCCATGCTAATACATAAACAACGTTTTGTATTTTTAAATTTGTATACCTGAAAACCGACGATTATCTGTTCGCCACAGAAATCAGAATGACGCACGGGAATTTTCACAATTAAGTACTTATCCTGGTTTTCTGACTAGATTATGTTGAAATGGTCAATATGTAATAAAACAATTAACACTAGCAATAATCCATGGTTTATTGAAAGTATTGGGTTTAAACTTTTAACTTTGACTTTTATTGTAAAAAAAGCTTTTCTTATACCACAAGTTTAAGAAAAGTTTTTTCACAATAAAAGTTCGCTACTTATTATAGTGCCATAAAAGAGCCTATACCATATACCTACTTCACGAAATGAACACTTGCTATCACTTTTCATATTATGTACATCATAACATTTTAGTTCTTATATTTCGCATGGGACTTCTTATGTAAAACATACTTTAGTTTAAATCTGTGACTAATTTTAAACTACTATTTTGTAATAAGACGAAATAAGTTCACAATTTTTAGTTAGTTATATTGCATGGGTAGGTACCTACATGGAATAAAATTCGAATATAAGGATAAAGAGATTTAAATATATATATATATATATATATATATATATATATATATATATATATATATATATATATATATATATACTAACTACTTACTTAAATGTCTTTGATAAGGATTTACTGGTAACTGCCAGAAACTGTCATTCACGCATTTCATTAGAGAATGACGTAAATGGTCGGGTGATAATTAAATTCATTCACTCAATATAGATATCCATTACCCAACCTCAACATCATAAGCGCGTTCACAATAATTCATTTAAGACACGATATTAAGACACGAGGCACGTGTAAACGAGTTATTCGTCATCATCGAATAATATGACAAATAGAACATTCGCATCTTTATCAACCACACACTCGCTGGACATCGACGTTCGAGATTATTTACTGCGTGTCCTAAAGCAGTCAGCACAGAGTACGCACGCAGTCAGAGGCAGAGCACGCGTCACCCGCATGTACGCCGATATCCCGTCCCGTATGACGTAACTCTGCGACATCACGCGATCCACAATACCGCTATAATTTTGTATTAGTAGATATAAGCCAGACAGCTGGTGGCGATACTATACTCTGTCATTGGCAGATGAACGTTGATGTTGCAAAAACTATTCTTATTGTCATGGAGTAAGGTACATTACAGCGTTTTTTGTGAACAACCGTATATTAAATCCATATCAGATTTTTATATATTTCTATAGAGATTTTTGTTTTGTATTAAAAAAAAGTTTTCATAATTAAGAAGTTGTTAAGAGGAAATATAATCTCAAATGGCTTAGCATGATCCTCCGTTATGCCGAAAGTATCGCAGCATTAATTTTGAAATAAATATATGGTAAAGTTGAGGATTAATGTTAAGGACTATGTTAGACGAAAACATGATTCCGTAAAATTTTCTCGATAGAAAAAAATCCAAAGTTACCTCCAAACTGAACAATAAACCGCTGTTATTCATAAAATACTTTAAATAAGATCATGAAACTTTGCATACTAACTGAACTAACTATAAAGCAGTGCTTATGTTATTTACTTTTTTTAAAATACCATTATTTTCACTGTAAAAAGAAATTGCCTAAACTATCGGCGCGTAAGCTTGATTCCTGTCGCCCCGTTAGTCTTCATGGAGTTTAGCAGCTTTTTTGAGTAACGACACGAAACTATCTATCGAATATCAATAGCGGCTTTTGAAACACTCTATTTTAATAGAGGGTTTTGAAACACTCTATTTTAATAGCGGCTTCAATAGAGTGTTTCACGACGTGTTTAATTGAAAAACGTTGCGAATAAAACGATGTCCGTTTCACGAGAAAATTGTTTGTTACCGTTTCGTATAGAATTAAACATGGTGTTAATGGTTAAATTTATTTATTTGTTTAATCATTTCGCAAGGTTTGATAAAAATATCACTTGAAAAGATTTAACGACAAACGATTTATTTAATAATTATGTATATGATAAATTCACCCACAAATTCAGCATAAAATATTGAATATAAGTTTAATTTTATAGCAAATAATTATTACAACGCTTATTTTTAAACATTTCAAACCTACATTTTTATGTAATAAATCAAATGAATACATGTATTGATGTTTTTATAGAATATTGGCCTTCATGGTTGTAGTATCTTTTGTAAAATAGTCCCAAAGTACACTGGCTGGCAAGTTTTAGTATTATTATTACACTTTGTTACTTACACTAATTACTGTACAATTATTATTATTAACACTAATATATACAATTGTATTTAGTTCTAATTTTACTAAAAATATTATTATTATTGCACAATAAGAAAACAAAAATATTAACAAACGCGCCTAAAAAGTAAAAACAAATTAACAAACCGTGTCATTAAACTTAAACACAAGACTATTTTAAACCGGGCCAAGGCCACTTAAATTATGGAATTTGAAATATTTTTGTTAAAAACATGCACACTTACTTCCTCATTTCTAATATCGCATCTATACGAAGGGAATAGAGTCATAGGTCAAATGCAAAAGCACCTGCGCTCATTCGACATTCGATGACCGATGGTTTTTCTACCACAGCGTAAAGAGTCAGTTTCTTTACCCATGTGCTTCTACTTCAGCAGCCGAAGCCGTCGCCGATGCGTCGCGAAAATAGCCGAATAAACGTTTTGTTATTGTTTTGTTATATATTTGTTGTGTATTTGTTACTGATCACTCGTTCGTGATTCGTGAAACGTGAATGGTGTTACTGAGTTAAACATCTACTGTAATAGATAGTTTCGTTTCACTGCAATAACCCGCTACCCGCTATTGTGTGAATAGATAGTTTCAGTAACTAGTTACGTTTTGTAACAACCACTCCTACCCGTTAGTATCGCTCCGGCTTTTGAAGGGAGAAGTTGTGTCGCTTACGATCAGAATACACATTACGCAACAGAACGACGTAAAATTAAAATGGGAAATAACCGTTATAAAAATAAGAAGCGACTGGCTTGGCGTTAAGAAACAGGCATAAATATGATAAACCTAATGAAATAAGTATCTAACGACCTATCTACTTACAGTATTAGTGATTACAAACATGTCGGTACATAGCATACGACGCGTGGGGAAGTGGGGGCGAAATTAGAATTTGAGCTGACTTACTCTATCCTCTTAAAAGTCAATGTCTCGGTTTAATATTTTACTTTAAAAATAACCAGGTAACATTTCTTAACTATAGGTTGCTAATAGGATGATAAGTATATCGAATATATTATAAATCCGTTAGGAAACATTAGCATTTCTTGATTAATCTGCTCACGATACTAGTTTGACAGGTTTACGTCTTCTATATTAGTGCCTACTTTCATATAGGATATTTCACAAGGTTATGGATAAAATAGCGAAAAAACATTTTTTTAGGAGGAGGGAAAGATGGATGGGTGGTATCAGGAATGATATGCGTAAGAAAGGAGTGAGATTTGTAGAATGTAAGAGGAAGACTTGCTCTGCCTACGTCAAACAACTTGGGATAGGGAAAGGAAGAAGAAGATTTGATCTTAACTAAAAAAACTGTGAGGAATGTATGTATAGTAAAATCCAAAAGTTTTATTTGCTTAATTTCAAATTACTTGAGAAATTTATATTAGAAAGATTAAAAATAAAAGGCACGAGCCTCATATGAGAGCATTTCTAAGAAAGTTATTGGGTAATGCTGCTTCAGCTCCAGCTTTAAACGGATTCCACAGTGATTAAAACTACTTTTACGGATTTTATCGCGTTTTATTTATTTTATTTTTAATACCCGACGTTTCGGCTTTCCAACACCCATGGTCTGGTCTATTAAATCTGATGTAACGGTTGGAGCCATCTAGGATATGATCGCAAACTGCAGACTTCCGAGTTTGCGATCATATCCCCAACCATTACATCAGATTTGATAGACCACAAATCCTCGCGAAAGAACATCGATTCCTACCAAGGATGATACGTGAGGCTATTGAAATTAAAAAACATCCTAATTTCAATAGAGAAGGAGGCTGGGTACTACTACCCGCTTGGGATCCTATAATCAATAAAATTAAAACTAAACCCAAGCATACCACTGCAAAACTTCAAAACACAGTTAATTCATTCTGCGTAGATCGGGCCAAAGACAATAATTTAAGAAGCTGAAGGTACTCCGGGTTAACTTTGACATTGGGACGTCAGTCACCTCAGTCCCCCGTGATCATGGGTGCTGGAAAGCACCCGAAACGTCGGGTATTAAAAATAAAATAAATAAAACGCGATAAAATCCGTAAAAGTAGTTTTAATCATTGTATAGTGTTCGCGTAAATATAAGAAATCATTACGGATTCCACAGGTTTTCAAAATACTTTTATTTCTCAGATATGCAGGTTTCATCACAATGTTTTCACAACACCACCGAGCGTGTGGTATATCAGTACTTAAAATTGCAATTGACAATTTCATTCATAATTTAAACACTAATAACACTTCTGACCACATACGACGCCATTGATTAGTGAAAGTAAAGTAAATCAGCGAATCAGTGACCGTTGACTCTCGGATCGAATCCCCGTCAAAGCTACAAATAACAACTCGTGTAATGCAGTGTAATACAAAAACGTTTCCTATTCTATGTGTGTGTATGATTGTCTTTTCTTTAGGTTGATTCGTCATCCTTTGTCGTATGAAGGAACAAATATGATGCACCAAGATTGACAACTTCCGGTTACATTTGTGTTATCTTTACCTTGATGATGTTCATCTTTCAAATACATTGATGATGTTGAATCGGCCAGTAGGTATATTTTTAAAAGAAAAAGAAGACTCATTTATTCTATGAATCCATGTTTTAGTGTTAACCTGCAGCCAGCATTTTTATTAGAAAGAAGTTTTGGGTCTGTACGTGCTGTCATTGTCCTATCGGTCGTTGCATCCAAAACCTTACTCCAGTTTAATTGTCCAGTAAGTAAGTAAGTTTGGAAGAGTTAGCCTCTGTGCTAGAATTGGCGGATAATCTAATTTCGTAGCATTATAATTACCGTGCGCCCGTCAACGTCATGTATTTTTATTATAAACCAGTGCTTCTGCTGTAGCTTAACTATTTTCCCACCTAATGGTAAGTGGTGATGAAGCCGAAGATAGTATATAGCTAATTGATTTAGTCATTGCACTTTGTCATCTCTATATATAAAAATGAATTGCAGTTCGTTAGTGTCGCTAAAACTCAAAAACGGCTCGGCCGACTTTGATGAAATTTTTTGAGTCCCTACGAGTACATGGTTTATATTTATATTTGGACCCGTTAGGTGGGGCTGTCGTTGAGACCTAGAAATAACCCATGCGAAGCCGGGTGAATCGCGAGTATATAGATAAAAATAGATTTAAACATCACCTGTGTTATATTCCCACGAGGGAAAGGCGGACTATACAGTATATTTAGATACATTAAGTTCAATGGACAAGAGACAAACCTTGACCTACGTATGATTGTATTTAAAGTGCATTAAGCTGACTTTATTTACGATTACTAATGTATGGATAAATAATTTGTAATATCCGCTTCGTAATTGATTAGACATCTATTGAGTAATTATAGTAAATAGATTCTTTTATTAACCGGCTTTCCGGATCTGGGTTCTAGCCCTTCTGAGCATATCATTTCTTTCGGAATCTTCATTTTATATTCTTTTTCTTCACAATATGCTGACGCGTCACTTTGCGAAGCCCTTAGGGGATTTTGACGACAGCACGACCTAGGGGACAGTTGATGACGACAGCCGCTCAAGTTAATAAGGCGCTCAAGCGATCAAAATTACTTGAGGTTTATATCGACATTAAAGCACTTGTTTCGTTGTTTTCTCTAATAGTTCACACGCGCGGACACTTTTACGAATCAAAAACCACTTCAAACCATTATTCAAGCGACAAAACAGGAGCGACAATCCGTCTACGGCCAAGTTCCCGCCAAAATTCTGTATAGTAAATAGAGTATTTAACGTTCCGTCTGTCACGTCTCTCGTTCCATTTGTCATCGACGATTAAAATCATATTACGATATGTATGACACAACTCTGAAAGTTTAAAGTTTACGATTAATACTTCCGGTTGTTAATGTTATTCATAATGTATAATATCACTAGAGGAAAGTTCAAAAAAATTACTTTTAATTTATCGTCTTAAATATGCCGCTTGTGACGTCACTGCTTAAGTAAATAAAACGATTTGTCTGTATTCTAAATTCTGGTCCTAAGGGCTGATAACACATTTACATTTTCATGTTCAATTGAGGATAGATTGTGGGGATAGGCCACATAGTCTACTTAGCGTTAGTAGGACTGTGTGGTTGTACGTCATCCTTATTGTATTAAAAAAACAGTTGCGTTATTCTGCTAATAAGCTAGCATTATGTGCGAGAGTGGTTCTTCCATAGTGTTCTATCATGTAACAATCAGTAGGAACGACATAAGCGAATATACCACATTGTAAAAATTTATGACTAACAAAATCATCAAAATATTTTTGTCTGCATACATGAAGTTGATTAGCCACCTTGCACATACTCAATAAGGCCAGCACGTGGGAGCTGTGGCAAAATTACTGTTTCCGGTAACGAATCATACGAAATTCCGTCAAGGCTGGCCTTCTGCGAACACTTCGAAATTTGGACAGACTTACAGTTTATGTATTTGTTAAAATAAATATGGTGAATTAAAATTTAAGGGGATATAGTAAGTCAGCTCAAATTCTAATTTCGTCCCCACTTGCCCGCGCGTCGTATGCTATGTACCGACATGTTTGTAACCGCTAATACTGTAAGTAGAAAGGTCGTTAGACACTTATTTCATTAGGTTTATCATATTTATGCATGTTTCTTAACGCCAAGCCAGCCGCTTCTTATTTTTATCAGTTATTTCCCATTTTATTTTACGTCGTCCTGTTGCGTAATGTATATTTTGATCGTAAGCGACACAACCTCCCCCTTCAAAGGCCGAAACGAAGTGACCGGGCGACAGGAATCACGCTTCAAGAGGCCGATAGTTTAGGTAATTTCTTTTTACAGTAAAGATAATGGTATTTTAAAAAAAGTAAATAACATAAGCACTGCTTTATAGTTAGTTCAGTTAGTATGCAAAGTTTCATGATCTTATTTACAGTATTATATGAATAACAGCGGTTTATTGTTATTATATATTATATTTTGGAGGTAACTTTGGATTTTTTTTCTATCGAGAAAATTTTACGAAATCGTGTTTCCGTCTAACATAATCCTTAACATTAATCCTCAACTTTACCATATATTTATTTCAAAATTAATGCTGCAATATTTTCGGCATAACGAAGGATCTTGCTAAGCCATTTGAGATTATATTTCCCCTTAATGAGCATAGATCGTGACGCTGCAGATTAATTTATACTTGATATCATTAGTTGCTAATTCTATTAGGGTACCGATTTTCTTGTTTAGTACTTGTGCGAATAGGTAAAACAAAAACACACAACAAGCTCTCAAAATATTTCTTGGTTTAGTTTCGCTTTATTCACATTTTATGTTTTAAGGTCATTCTGAGTTATATTTTTATGCTTAAATTTTATTATGACTGCAATATGTCAAAATTATTCGTAATGATTAACTCATAAGTCATAAAGATAGATAATTACAGCATATCACAACTCCATTGATAAACATCGGCATCCCCTACTCTAAAAAACACCTGCATCCATCGACTTTTTGCATGTCTTATTGTACTTCATCTAGTGAAGGGTCGGTATGGGACCGGTATGGGTCTTTACTAATTCATCCTTGTTTTTATAGAAGCCTGATTGCTAAGTGGCGACCGCCGCCCGTGAATAATTACTGCAACACCATCTTACAGCAATAATACACGGCAAAATAAAGTGCGTAGAATGCATTCACAATTTTGAAGTAACACTTAATATAATGATTTCATACATTTACGCGAACACTGTACATTTAATGAAACTAAATTTACCATCCGTCAAGTGTAATATCCCTCTACAAGATGCAGAAGTCTACAAGTTTGATTGTAAATGTGGTCTCTCTTACATAGTTCAAACAAAAAGATCCATAAAAACCCGTGTGAAAGAACATATAGCTGACGTGAAGCACCGACGCTCCGGGAAGTCTGCAGTCTGCGAACATGTTCAAGATCGTCCCCACCATTACATTCGATTTTATAAACCACAAATCCTCGCAAAAGAACACCGATTCCTACCAAGGATGACACGCCAGGCTATCGAAATTAAAAAACATCCAAATTTCAATAGAGAAAATGGATGGGTGCTGCCACCTGCTTGGGATCCTATAATTAATAAAATTAAACCCAAACCTAAGCATACCACTACAAGACTTCATGATACTATAAGCTCGTTTTGTGTAAATCGGACCAAAATTAATATTCAAAAACTGAAGGTAGCCGGACTAACCACGACATTGGGACGTTAAACATCTCAGTCCCCCCCGTGACTGTGAATTCCCGTGACCATGGGTGCTTTACAGCACCCATGGTCACGGGAATTAAAAATAAGTAAAAAAGTAGCGAAATAAACGCGATAAAATGCGTAAATTTAGTTTCATTTAACACTTAATATCCAAAGTAAACACTGTTAAAGCTGTGGATTGGGGATAAAGACTCGCTAAACTCAATCTACGTACGTTGGCATTGACGACGACCTATATTTCTTTTTTATGATATTGATATAATTAGCTATTCTAAATATGTATATAACGCGCATGCTGCCACAGCAGTTTCAACAACCATTGTGTTGCAAACGCGAGCGGCCTAGAGCGGATGCGGCGCTACGCGATTAATTGCGCGGATAGAGCAGTGTGTGGTCAGAGAGAGCAACATCGCAGCAGCTCGCGGAGTAGACCGATGAGCAACGCGAGGAGCATAGAGCGGCCGAGCCATACGAGTATAGAGAGCCACTATAACAGGCTGTGAGGTGTTCCACATTAGTCCTGGTTTTCATTTGAACCTAGGCTCCAGTCCTAGCTAGGTATGCAACTTTAGCCTGTAGTGAGGTACAGGTATTGATAACTGATAATCATAGTTAAAATAGTTGCCACTGTAGCTGACAATATAGGTCATGGATTGATTTTTTACATTTGAAACCTTATCGTACTTCATACATAAACAATCTGTATTTGTTTAAAATTTGACGCTTAACTTATTCATAGCATTGTCTCACAGAAAAAAACGCGTAATAAGATAAGGAGGTTGTACAAACGCGGTGTAGACAGTTCGCGACATTGGCCCGTGCCCGTGTGATTACGTGTCGAGACCTCGCGCTCGAGCACGCGCGTCTCACTACACATAATTGTACATGATAAATTAATTCAAGTTTTTAATTAGATAAAACAATCGAGCCGTGGTAGCTCAGAGGCCAAGCGTTCGATATAATTTCACAGTCGCAGGCAACCCAGGTTCGATCTGCACTGGTGTCAATGAAATTTTAACAAAATATTGGAAAAAAATCAAATGAATTACTAATTTAATAAAAAAATAACGTGCTTAAAATATAAAATTTATTTGAATTTAGAATCATAAGTCAAAAATTGCAATTCAAAGAAGCCAATACAATAAAACTGCAATTTCATTAGGGAAAGACTCAGTAGAAGATGATAACACACCTTGGATGATACCACCCAACACCTGTCGGGACCTTTTAGGTTCCTCTAGCCGAAAGGTTAATCCAGTAGTCAGCTCTCACAACATTAACGAAAAGCCAAATTCTTACGCCACCACACTCAGCTAATTGTAACTTAGAAATTAACCATAATTCACAAGCCACGTCATATTATGTCGAACTGTATGAGTTTTCAGCTTTTTTCAAAATATCTATGGGTGTTATTCCAATATCCAAATATACATAATAATACAACAAATTAAATGAGAGATCATATCTTTCGACTATCAGTATATATCGTAAAGTGACTAAGCAATATTTTATTTGGACTGTATTGCAATAAAAAATAATTTTTAAAAATTATAGACAAATAGCAACTTCTAAAATCATATCTATTGTTTGATTGTGACATATTTCCATCGCGATGCTTCATTATTTGTTAAATAGCATAGCCGACCTCAAGCAAGGTGAATCGAAAAACTACCTGCGTCTATTTAAACTCCATTCGGCGTGCATCTTTCTCAATTCGGTCTTCTTTGCTATTTGTTTTTAATTTAGGTGTGTTTAGAATCCAGTTGGTAGTCAGTTTTTAAGTTTTATTGTTATCGACCATAGAGCAACAAGGGTCACCGGTGGATCGGTTCTCCTCTGTCAAACATCAAAGTGCGTCCACGCGGTCCTGTACGTACAATAAAATTCAAACTTCGACGTCCTACGAAAATGCCGAACTGTTTAGTTTTATGCCGCAAAAACAGATATGCTGCGGCGTTACCTTTCATATTTAAGTAACTTTTAATCAGATTTTTTTATAGGATAGGGTGACAAACCTGATGGTAAGTGGTTGCTGTGGCCCATAGACATTTATATGTCTATGGACCACAGCAACCACTATCCTCGATTACGAATCAAAAAGCAGATGCGTTGTCACCCGTGAGGACTTAGGTGAAGTGCCTCGTTTCCAGTAAAAAGGGTCTCCGGTTCTCTACACTCATCATATGAAACACAGCAGCATTAAGCTACTATTTGACGCTGGTATTCCGTGAGAGCGTGGTCCCTCCGCGGTCTAGCCGACCCATTCGTGCTACAATTATACTATTAATATAACTGCAGCATGGCTCTATCACGTAAAAAATTACTTTTAAATTATATTACATATTAAATTGCCATTTACTTCTTTTTAAACTTAAAAATTACAATCAAAACGGTTGTGTTGTATCGGAATTGTTTACCAACACAAGCCGCTCGCCCTCATACAATATGCAGATTGATGGAGCGACTGATCCCTGTTGTTGCCGAGCGATATTGTTACATAGGGTGGACTGGTAGAGAATACCATGAGGCATTAAGTCAAGCCTTTATATCCTTTATTATAAGGTGTATTATAAAGGTTAAATAAATAAATACTATTATAATGTACCTATGCGTATGTAAAACGGTTCGTTTATTATTTGATTTGTTAGTTGTGAGCTTGATTACTGTTTTTGTGTGCGCAGATTTCCTCCGAAAAAAATGACAGATAGTTCTGTATCGGAGAAAAACGCTGTGGCTACTCGATACTCCCGGCTACTCTCCTCCGTTACGCCGGCGGCCCGTGTTGCTCTATGCTATAATAATAATAATAAGTGTTTATTTCAGACGTAAGGAACATCCATAGATTGTTAGTATGTTAGTAACAATTTTCCTTAACTTCTAAGTTGGTATTGTTAGTTAATGTTAATTATGTACAAATTTTTCTTTTCGACCAATAGCTACCGTCATACAGTGGTGCACTATGGGGCAGTCGGGCCTGGCAGCAATTACCCTTAGGATGCCGTTGTTGCTGGTACGTAAGCGCTGCAGGAGAGACGTTGCTTTTCTACGCATTATGGGTTATGGCGAAAAAGTCATTAGTGTGTGCGTCTGCGAACATTTTAGAGGCACTACAGCGCCACGGCAGCCTCAACAGCATCCTAAAGGCGTTGTTATATTGAACACGCAGGGCGCTGTAGGTCCGGCGCGTATAAGTCACGCACAGACCACCGGCTTAGAAAGAATGACAGAACGCTTTAAACAAAGTTACTTTCACGTCTGCAGTGCACCGGGCGAATCTGCGGGCGAGCATATTGCCCCTTACCGACAACGCTCTGCGCTCTCGTTCAATATCCTCATCATCTCCTAGG
The DNA here is from genome assembly GCA_036936625.1 of Parnassius smintheus behrii. Lineage (NCBI taxonomy): Eukaryota > Metazoa > Arthropoda > Insecta > Lepidoptera > Papilionidae > Parnassius > Parnassius smintheus. The sequence continues at coordinate 18,897,716 of JAUPFT010000002.1, read as the reverse complement.
TCGCTCGTAACTACACTCACCGGCACGGAAACTTGGCCACTCGTGAATTTGCTGATTATTTGCACTGAAACGTTTTTTTAACAGTAAATTAAGGGTAGATGCATTCAATAAGTGTCTCTAATGGTTTTAGAACATAGAAATTTAATGTTTACTTCACCGAAATTTTTCTTTTCAAGATAACATGTTTTCTCTAAAATTAACATCTTTCCATTGTCACTTTAAAAACACTACAAAGTTAAAAATTAAGTCTGTTTCTTTATTGTCTATCAGTTTTAATATCGGGTGTTTCCTCCTCTAGCACTGATAATCGCTTGCATTCGATCTGGCATGCTTTGAATGATGTTTCTGACATCAACTTGCGGTATGCTGTCCCAAGCGGCCAGCGCTGCATTTCGGAGCTCATTTAGAGTTTGTGGCGGTTTGGAGCTGGACTTTATCTTTCTTTTGAGCATACCCCATACATGCTCAATTGGATTTAAGTCCGGGCTACGAGCTGGCCACTGTAATTTTTGTATTCCAACCTCTTCCAGATATTCCTCTACACAATGTGCGACGTGCGGGCGTGCATTATCGTGCATGAGGAGGAATTGGTCGTGTCCAATGAATCCCGAATAAGGCATTACGTGCTCCTGAAGAACTTCCTCGATGTATCGAGTAGCTGTAAGCCGATTATCGACGATGACCAACTCTGTACGTGCGTCGGAACTTACACCTCCCCATACCATTATTGAGCCTCCATGGAAACTCACAGTTTGGGTGGTGGTAATGGGTAGAAACCTCTCTCCTCTTTTTCTCCACACTCGTTCTCGACGTCTGGAGCACGTAAAGCTATTCGACACTCATCTGTGAACAACACTCTAGCCCATTGCTCGTGGGTCCAATTCACATGTTCTCTTGCGAACTGAAGTCGGGCTACTCGGTGCTGTCTGAGAAGTTCTGGACCTCGTGCTGGTCTACGAGCTTTTAAATTCACTTCCTCCATTCGTCTTCTCACCGTACGCTCACTAACATTAACGCCTCTTGCGATTTGGAGCCGCTGGCGTATCTCAACAGCGGTCAGGTAGCGGTTTCTCAAAATCTCCATAACAATAAAACGATCGTCCCGGGCCGATGTGCACCTTACGCCCCCACTGCCTGGCCTGCGGGTGTAGCGGCCTGTCTCCTGGTATCGTTTCAGTGAATACTGCATTGAGGACCGTGGTACGTTAAGCACAATAGCAACTTCACGCTGTGTCAGCCCTTGGTCAATTAATGCTACTGCTTGTGCAACTTGTGCTGGTGTTAATGGCATTTTTATTGGCTTTAAAGCACCTTTAGTTATTTAATTAAGACACAAGATCACAATAATTGAATAACCTTACAGTAAACTTTTCACAACACACAAATTTAAAATGTGAACTTAGTCGCTCAAATGACCCGATTCAACTAAAAATTAAAGAATTCGTCATGGTGCACTTAAACATAATGAATTACCCTCTTGAACTTGAGGGTAAACATTTTTTGACATACTTGCATAACAAACATTCATCAGAAACACTTAAAGCTTTTGCTATATATATTTGCTAGCTATATTGGCCAAGTTTCCGTGCCGGTGAGTGTATATGACCGAGATATTTAAAATTTTGTACGACTTTCAGAGGTATACTCGAAACATACGGGTGGCACATGTCGTGGCTTCCGTTTCGGTGCCTTAAATACTAATAATTCACTCTTTTTTGAGTTCATGCCATTCATGAGGCCATGCTCCTCCGCATATGTCTTGCAGATAGAAAGCAGTTTCCTTAGTCTACTACTACTAGGTATAAACTGGCTGTATATTTTTTTGTGTTGTGTTAATGCGAATTTATGGACATACTGGCAGTTTATTACTATAAAGAAAATTATTAACAGCAAAAAAAATTTCATTAGTACGAGCACAGAATAAATAATAGTACTACGAGTAATAGTACTAGGTATAAAAAGAAAGGCCGTTAACATATGAAAACATTCAAAGGTCGTTTTATATTAACTGTTTATAAATTTTATTTCACATTTCTTACGATTTTTTTATCTAGGAGTACTAATTTAGTATAATTATATCAACAATCAAAGCCAAATTCAAAATCAATTACCTCCTAACGTTGCTGGTTGCAGTCAACAAGTCGTTAAAATTGATTACGCCTGCTTTTTTACTACCTACTTTTAGTTTTTTGCTAACTACTCACATCAAAATAACATATCCTTGGAAATGTTTAAAACTTCCACACAATAGGCTTAGGATATTTCAGATTATTTAATTATAAAGTTACGTTTATTACTATGCGTCTAACACTGTTTTAAATGTTGTTTACGGATAAAATAAGTATAGTTGAGTGTCGCTTCTAAATTGAATAGGAACTTATTAGTATATTGCTATTGTATATTAATATGTACCTATATTTTTGTTCGAATTCTCGTATTAAATGTAATTTAAAAGTATTATTTCACGGTCAATGTCACGTTTAACGGCAAGCGCATAGAGAGAGCGCAGAATTTCGCAGCGTTTAATTAAAAAAAAAGTATATTAAATTGTAAATAAAATTAAAATAACTATAATATAATAAAGGTCTACAAATGTACGTAACCGTCAGTCGATCGAGTCGTCGCCTAAGTACTACGGCCTTTACAAAAATTCTTATTTAAGAACACCATCTGCACGGATTGTATCACTTTAAAAGCAAGCATAATAGCTGAATCCTTATACACGTGTAAAGTGATTGCGATACGGTACCATGGTGTGATCATGTCACACCACCTTATTCGACCTCATTCGTCTCCAACTGGCGAAATGCTTGCAACCTTTAACGGCGTTTTTGCGCTGCTAGTGATGGGTCTGACATCGAGGTCAATTTTTTATACTATGTATTTATTATTAACGGTAAACTAACTGAGAATTAAAACATGGCCATTTCCTTAGTCTAAAAGAGAATATTAAATTACGCTTTATTTCGTTTAAAAAAAACATTATTTGTAAAACGTTCTCAGCTCAGTTCAAAGCAGCTACATTAACCTGCAACCTGAGGTCAAACACTGTTATAATAAATATGTACTCGTATATTGTTGAGTTTAACCAGACTGCAGATAAAATTATTTTATTGTCATTAGTTCTTGATCATTACCTAGCATTAATTGTAGTCTAGTTTTATTCACCACATAGTAATATAGCATTCATCATAATATACATGTTGTACATACATAATATAATAATGTTACCAGCCAATTTATTATGCCATGTGCTCCTGCGAAGGAATTTGAGGGTCATATGCAAGTCTGTTTTTTTACTGTACTAAAAAAATAAAGACCCTTTGGCCCTGCGGACTTCACAACTTTATCGCAATAAACTCGTAAGCGAGGACTTACGAGCTATTGAGTGCTTCGAGTCGCGAGGCACCCCGACCCCTGTTTTTAGAGTTTAGAGCCCTAGCTCCCCAAGCTAGGGCCCGCCCTAGCTAGGCTCGTTATGATTTAAAGATCAGTCAGGAAAGTCAGAAGGAGGTACGAACTTCGGTTTGAACCACTATCGGAATAAGGGCAGGGGGTCGTGAACAATAAACGCCGCAGTATTTCACCTTTTACTTACACCCAGGTATTTCACTTTTCTAACACAAGCAATTGGACTATAGTAATGGGTGATTGTATCTCTCCTGTGTCGTTTGAGTCTAAGATGAGTGTTTTTAAAGCGAGCTATCATGTTGCTTTGCTTTTATCGGGATTTAATTCGATTCTCCACTTTCTGCACCAATCGCCTAGTGCGTTTGCTGCAGATTGGAGTCGAATATAAATATTGAATGGGCTACAATCGGATAAATAAATTGTGGTGTCACCTACATAGAGTGTAAGATGAGTATCCGGTTGCATCGGGATATCGCTCACGTCTCTACGTGTACCCAGGGCTCCGGAGGCTCAGGAGCCCTGGCGTACCCTGCTCTGATGGGTCTGGAAACGGAGAAGGAAGAGAAAATCGAAGGATATCCAGGTCAGAAAAGTAAAGCAATCTTATATAAGATTTTGTATAAGAGGAATATTACAATATTAAACTTATAATATTTAAGTTATATTCAATTAAATACTATTAACTGTATAATAGTTATTGATATTGATTCGTAATATTACATATAGATTGTTTACAATTCGATGACCAAAGACTTGTTAAATTTGATAAGTTTTGACTCGCTGAAATATTTGAATTTACGATGATTCAGCTGCTGATGAAACATCCTTCTTTGATCCCATTCTATTTTGAGAGCACAAGCATCTTCTTATTTTTAAGAAGTATTATATCTTAGCCCTTAGGGGTGACAACACAGTATCTTGTCAGCGTTTTGCTTCTTCATCGTGTTTACAGGCTACAGCATCTTCTTACGATCAGGTGTGCTCCTTTGTCACCTTCTATAATAAAATAAAATACTTTTTTATTTTTTATAGAAGAGGGGGCAAATACGGTTCACCTGATGTTGTGACTACCGCCGCCCATGAACAACTGCAACACCAGGGGAATTGTAGGTGCGTTGCCGGCCTTTTAGAAACGAGTAACCTCATTACTTGAAGGTCCCTAAGTCGTATCGATCCGGAAAAATCGCAGGTGGTAAACTATTCCACAGAGAGGTCGTACGCGGAAGAAAACTCCTAGTGAAACGTACAGTGCTGGACTGCCAAGCATCCAGATGGTGTGGATGGTATCGGGACGTTTGCCGCGTAGTGCGTTTACGAAATTTGGCGGCTGGGATTAATCCGAACAATTCCTCAGGGCACTCCCCGTGGTATATGCGAAAGAAAATGCAAAGAGATGCAACATCTCTTCGCAGTGCCAGTGAATCGAGCCGATCGGAAAGCACTCGGTCGTCGACGATTCGAGCCGCTCTGCGCTGGGTGCGGTCAAGTGGAAGGAGCTGGTACTGGGGAGGCCCAGCCCAGATGGGAACAGTATTCCATGTGCGGCTGAACCTGCGCCTTGTAAAGTTGCAGGCGGTGTGCCGGCATAAAATACTGTCCCGCTCTGCTGAGCACGCCAAGCTTTTTAGAGGCCAATTTGGCGTTCTCTTCCATGTGACCACGAAACTGCACGTCACTCGATATGACGACGCCGATACTGTCTGAGGCAACAAGGGGAGTGCCTTGAAACTGAGGAGATACGACAAAGGGGTTCTTTTTAGCAGTTAACGCGCAAACTTGTGTCTTCTGAGGGTTAAACTGGACTAAATTTAGTCACCCCCAATCCGAGACTTTTTTCAGCAAATACTCGACTTAAGATACAAGTTTGTCCCGGTACTCGAAGACGATTTCCCGAGAAATATTGGCACCGCCGGTGTACAGAGCATCACCAGTGCTGCCATCTGCACGGCAATGAATGTTACCGGTTTGCAACATATCATTGATATGCAAAAGAAAACAGCGAGTAGTATACAGTAAATTGTGTAGTTATTTTAGGCACTTAATTTTTTCCAAAATGGGAAATAGAAATTCAAACTGACCACGTAAATCTTGCCATAAAATTTGCGAAATAAAATGTTGCCATACATATGTATGTGTCACGATTTTTCTCTTAAAATTAGACTTCTTGAACACGTAAGTAAAATTTCGGACAGATGTTTGGATTTTCATTTTCTATTTATTCATTGCATTTTCACCGGCTTTTTAGGTTTTGCAGGTCTTTGAATTTTATAAAACGAATATTTACTTAGTTTTTACCCATTAATATCAACATAATGTCATTTAATGAGTGATGTGATCGCTACCATACTGTTTCTAAATGTTTTCATAACAATTGTATAAACATTATACTAGTAGTAAGTTATACTTTAAAAAAAGTCCAGCTTTCTTGCTTCTTGCGTCCTTCCCAGGATAGATGTGTTTTCCGAATCAATAATAAAAGCAAAAAATGAATTTCTTTAAAAAATACATGCAATCAATATTTAATGAATAAAGTGGGAGAGACAAAGAATGTATAAAAATGATTCTAATCTATTCTATTCTATTCTGGTTACTACTTGATAAAATAGTAGTAAAATAACCGCAAGCTCCTAGCTAGACTTTTCATTCTATGTTCCTAGTTTATAGTGATCACAAACTAAACAGTGTCTAATGATTATAATCTAAAATTTTAGTACTTAAAATACCTTCCCAAAATAAGTTCATCAGGTTTTAAAGCAACTTTAATCAGCAAATTCTAGACATGATATTTATTTATTTATTTATGTTATATAAAATTCAATTACCCATTACGAATTCTTAATGCTGATTAAAAATATAATATAATTATACTAAATTTTATCGTAATTTTGAATAATTCTGATTTTATCGCTTCATTGATCAGACAATGTATTGAATTTATTAGTTCCGAAAGAAGTCGTCGCCTTGGTAGTCTTTATTATTCTCAGTCATGAGTGGTTATGTAAAAGATTCTGCCTCGCAAAACAGTGTTGTAGATGCAGTTACACTTGACGTAAAGGTCAGAAGCCGCACACGTGAAAAGACTAACAAGTTAACAAGCAACGACACTTGTTAGAATTTGACAAGTTGTAAAAATGATTATATAATAACACGTTTAGTGTTCTTAGTCCGCTGCAACATAGTTCATAAAATAATGAAGTTTGCGCTAGAAATGACAAAAAGATCTAATGGCTTCCGACCATTGGCGGTATATCTATTTCGTTTACGCCAAACTTAAAATATCAAGACCGGTGAAGGGATATAGGGCCAAAAAAAGTCAATCCAAGTATGGCAATTACTAAAAATCTTCCCTCCTCCAATAACAACATGACCGGCTCATGTTCAGCTGTAGAGTTTAACATGCTGAGGAAGAAGAAGACATTATAATATTAAATGTATGCGTGGCAAATGCTCTAAGATTGATAATAACGTTAAAGTAAAAGTAGTAAGTTAAAGTTATAACCTATATACGTCCCACAGCTGGGCACAGGTCTCCTCTCATTTCTGAGAGGTATTTAGGGCAAGAAAACGTCCACCGTGCTGTCCGAATTTGTGTTGGTGAACTTCACATATCTTCGAACTATATTTTTTCTTATTTTGTAGACATGCCTTACGTGATATGTTTTTTTCTCCACCGCCGGGCACGTGATAAATCAGCATTTACAATTTGGTGCCGCCGGGATCGAACCCGGGTTACTCGCGTACTGTGAAATTTAGAGCAAGCGCTCATCATCACAACACCATCACATAAGTAAACACACTGTTTTTTTTTACATGGGGAGATGCCTACATATACCTTGCGGGGGCAGGGGCGATTTATGTTGAACTCGCACCGTCTTAAACCCTGGTGTATCACCTTCGCCGCATATTGGCAGTTCCACGGCAACGCTTTCACACACATACTCGGCCTCGCCATGGGTGAAGACTTCTCCTCCCCTTTTTTCTTATTAGGTTTTTTCTTGTTCTTAAGAACACAAAGCGCTCCTACCTCCGCGACCTTTAACTCCACCTGTGCTACGGACGGCGCCATGTGCTATGTGCCACGGGGCCAGGAAAAACGGGCTCTCGGAATCACTAGTCTTTCCGACCGCTCCGCTGCCAACCAAAGTTACGTTGCAGTGGGTAGGGGGAAAGCGGCGCCTCGCAATACCGTCGGTCTTCTCCTCCCTCAGTCCCACCACCGCCGCGGTTCTCGTAAAATGTTATACTATGCATTGATGTATCTAAATCATTATTTTGCTTTAGTAATTCTTTTTGTATCGTGAGCCAAATCCTTTTCAAATGGTTCTCCATGATTCTTTCCTACCATTGTACAGGCCTGTATTTTCTAAACTTACTAGCAGACTATTAAAGGCTTAGGCTTGTTTGATTCGTGATTCATACAATTTATGCAACTCTAAAAATAATAATTTAAATACAGAAATAATAAATTAAACATTGTATGTAGAGGTTCGATTATCTGAATATTATTACCGATTATTCGCATTGACATGAATTTGAATAATTTCTCTTTATAACTACTTTTTTCCTTTATATTTCCTTTATAAAGCAAATGAGATGAATATATAATTACCATATTTCAAACTAGTTAGAATAGTACAGGCTGTTTCGTTTTCTTTACTCATGTGCCTTTACACGACGGTCAAACATGATTGTAATCGGTGCGCCATTTCAAAGTTCGTTCGAGTTATCGACCGAAATTATTTTACTCGTAACCGATACATGATGCAATCTTCTATTTGCTTGCATGAGCTTTTTTAAACTCGTGTTTGTGACACTAATACGCGTCTTAGTTCTAAAATATTTCATATATTTTGCTTATATAGAGCTTTTTCTTAGTGTACATTATGTTCCATTGCACGTTGTCAGCATTATAAAATCCTTTTTTAACATGTATGTAGTAAGGTGTATTTGTGACAGTTTAACTTTCGTAGATGTCTTGAAGAATAGGGAAAAGATGAACAAACATCTTATTCCCCGCGACTCCACCTTGGTTTAGGAGGGCAGTGGCAGAGGACACCTCTCCCCTTAGTTCATTAACATGCATTCAGAGTTGGCTAGCATTGCCCCGGAGGTTAGTAATATGGGCTTGTATCTTTGAAGTAATATGTACGCAGTACATAATAACTCAATGGCTTGTATTGATTATAGGGTCCAGATTACAGAAATCTAAATAATATTTTATTTAGATTTCTGTAGTCGGGACCCTCGAACTTCCTCTTAAATTAAGCAGTAATGCAGTAAGCACTTATGTAGCCCGTTAGCTCATAATGTTTTTATATTTAAACTACGCGGATGAAGTCGCGTATAGAGAGCCATTGTAATATAGACTGTCACATATTTCATTTTTTTAAAGTTGGTTACAGTTGTCTATAAGCTACAATAGCCATTTACCATCAGGTGGTAAGCACTTAAGTGGCCTGTTAACATAATCATTTTACATTAAGGTGTCCTAGCTGTTTATTACGATTGAATTCATGGGCTTTCATTTTTTGCGCGGAACCCTAATTCTTTTTCTTAAGTAAAAGTAGTCTATGTTACTCCTTCTAACATCAGCTATCTGCCAGTGAAAGTCCTGTCAAAATCGGTGTAGCCATTTCGAAGATAAGCCGGAACAAACAGAAAAACAGACAAAAAAGAAATAAAAATTATTTTCTTGTTATAAGTACCGTCTATACTTTCATATGCATTTTATACGTGATAGAGGCATGCTGCAGTTATATTAGTAGTATAGTTGTAGCACGAATGGGTCGGCTCGACCGGGGAAGGACCACGCTCTCACAGAATACCAGCGTAAAATAGTAGCTTAATGCTGCTGTTCCGTATGGCGACTGTAGAGAACCGGCGACCCTTTTTACTGGAAACGAGGCATTCCATCTTAGTCCTCACGGGTGACAAAGCATCTGCATTTTTATTCGTAATCGAGGATAGATGTGTGCAAGTTTGTCACCCTATCCTATAAAAATATACATTTAGTAAAAAGCTGTTATTTTGACATTACAAACAGACACTTCTATTTTATTTAACGGCAGAAGAACTGGAAGAGGTTTCTAACTATTGATATACGTCTTCAGATGTTAAATAAATCTGTTAAACTGGAAAATATTCCTACCGATTACATTTATAATGTGATTTTTATTTGAATTTCCTGAAACTGGATTGTCGCATAATTTTTTGTTTCCGATACAGGTTTAAAGACATATCACACAGAAACATTTGGTTGGAATGTATTAAACGCTGATCCAATGTCTGAACTAGTTTTGCAAGTTTAATGTTTTATGATGTTTCGTTTAAAATGACTCGTTTTAAGGATTATTTTAAATCAGTTTATACATCGTATTCTTGTGCAGCCGGAATAAAAATAATCTTTGCCATGGGAACAAAATCGATAAGGATGAAGTGCTCTCAGAAGTTAAGTAGAAGTAATTGAAAAAGAATTCCTTACAAAGTTCGAAATAAGTAAACAAAGGGAAGCAAAATTAACTTAAACTTTATTAAATATTTAACAAAACTTCTGTATTAAGTATACTTATCTCTTTTAATTACTATAAAAGTTCGTTAAAATTCCGCATGTGAGATAAAAATAAAATATTATGAAATAAATTTAAAATTAAAATTTTGATAGGTACACAAAAATGTACAAAATTTACAGTTTTTAATTAACGGTGGTGCTAGTGGTAATATTTTTTTTTTAAATAAATGAATTTAAATAGAAGTTTTACTCTACTTAATTCTTTACGTAATATCCAGCGAGCTTCATTTATTGAGTCTTATTTCTTGACAAAGTCAAAACAATGTCCATAAATTTGATTGAAACTTTTGATTGTTTTTAACATAAAACTATAAAAACATTTTAAATTATTAGAGATATTATGTTAATTAAAATTTTCTTGTAACAATTAATTTACATTTGCAACAATTAATTTATTTGCCGTTTTTGACGGTTTTTCTATTCATATGAGTTGCGAGTTTATAAGATTTATTACTTTTTGGCCGACTTAAGACCAGAACTTACAATTCGCCTGTGTTTTTATTTGTATAATTTGTATGTTAAGCGATATTTTCAGCAATTGTGGACCGATTTTTAAAACATCTTTTTATTAAATAGTTTATGCTTCTGAGATAGTCTTTTTGTCCAATTTGAAGACCAAATTCCACTCATAAAGGTGGCGAAATAGGGGAAAAAGAATAGAATAATTCCACATTCTGAGGTCTTCGACTTCCCAACTTCAGAAAGTTAAATTATTTTATTTATTTTAGTTCTTTGTGACTTTTACTTTTTGTTTAAACCTAAACTTTTACTTTTTTTCAGAATCAGGTGAAATGAGTGATTCAGAAAATTCAGAGATTACAACGAAAACAAGTTCTGATTAATCGAAAAAGAAAAAAATACATATAAATATTCAGTTTTTCCGATGTTTGGACAAAAAATTATTCGTTCGGTATCGATTCGATCAGCCTCCAATAATAATTATAAGCACATTGCGCATTGTGTCTAAAAGATTTTAACATAAATGTACCAGGCGGTCCTATAATGAACTGGCCTGATATAGTTCAACGCGACATGTCGCTACATGTTGTGTTGCATTAAATAGTACGTTTATCGTGCACTTGATATAAGAAACATGCATCGACATGAAATGCTTAGTCTTAGTTTAACAGGCATTTGAATAACGAGAGTCGCGTATTTTTTCAAAATGTCGAAAACTGGGTATCGAAGTGTCATAAAGTTTCTGTTTAAAGAAGGATTATCCCCTGCCCAAATAAAAGAACGATTGGATGGCGTGTATAAAGAGTCTGCCCCCTCCTATAGTACAGTGAAAAATTGGGTGAAAGAGTTTCGCCTCGGGAGAGAAACCGTCGAAGACTTTGGCCACGACGGTCGACCTGTGGAAGTGCTCACTCCCGAAACGATTGCTCTTATCGAAGAGGAGGTTCTGAGTGACCGCCGTTTGAAGATTAGAGAAATTGCAGCAAGGCTTGGGCTCTCTAAGAGTACCGTTCATCGCGCGATCCATGAACATCTTCACATGAAAAAAGTGAGTGCAAGATGTGTACCGAAACTTCTTTCAGCGGTACAGAGACAGGAAAGAGTGTGCTGCGCTTCGGAGTTTTTGGATCTTTGTGGCGAAAATTCAAAGTCTGTGATCGAGCGGCTAGTGACTGGTGATGAAACTATGATCTTGTATTGTGATCCACAAAGCAAGCGCGAGTCAATGGAATGGCGTTATAAGGGTGAAAAGCCCCCTAGAAAGGCAAAAGTGCAACAATCGACTAAAAAACTGATGTGCACAATATTTTGGGATTTTCAAGGCATTTTGATGGTGGATTTTAAAGAACGTAATACAGTCGTGAACGGCGAATATTATGCTTCTTTAATATATAAATTACGAGACAAGATAAAGAAAAAACGAAGAGGCAAGCTGTCTAAAGGTGTCCTGTTGCTCCATGACAACGCCCCTGTTCATACTGCTGGTGTTTCGAAGGATGCAGTTCTTCAATGCGGGTTCACAGAAGTTCAACATCCACCTTACAGTCCAGACATGGCCCCGTCCGACTATTATTTATTTCCAAATTTAAAGCGGGACTTAAGAGGAAGAAAATTTTCAAGCGATGAAGAGTTGCAGGCGGCCGTCTTCAGTCATTTTGAGGATAAAAAATGTGATTATTTTTATAAAGGTTTAGAGATGTTGATTCACAGATGTCAGAAGTGTGTTAGTATTCAAGTTGATTATATTGAAAAATAAAATTAGTTTCGTTTCATTTCCTTCATTGGTTCATAGTTAGGCCAATTCATTATGGGACCGCCTACGTAGGAGATTAACATTGATAGTCATCAGTTAAGACAATTCCGACGAATTTGTATATAGTACGTTATCGTCAAGGGATAAATTTATTTTTTAGAAATTACGATCACAAGATAACGTAAGCGCTGTATGATGCTTACTGTAAAAATAAATAAACATTTCAGGTCGTGTGGTGGCCGTAGGAAGATCTATCCCCCCATGGGAAATCAGGGAAAATCATCTGTTTGTTTCCGATAATTGGCGTAGTAATAAACTTGTAACTTGTTCACACTGAGAGAACTTTATTAAATATATGGAAAAGAACGCTTTACAGATATCTGTCAAACGTTTTTCTCTTCAGGATAGACCCATGTCCACTGTGACTTTGAGGAGCTGATAACAGTAATCTTTTATACATAAGTACATATTCTTATACTAACCATTGGCCTTGTTATATACCACCTGGCGTATATTCGTAGATATTTTCGATATCTACGAATATATGCCCGATGATATTTTTCACCATCTGGAAAAAATTGGGTGTAATAGGTGGGCGGAATAGAAGCCTGTGGCACTGGTAATTTACAATTTTTTTTACATTAGCAGAAATTTATCTATCTATAAATACTATTAATTGGGTACGTATTATTGTAATTTCGATAGTTTTTAATTTATTTATTTATTTCGTTCAAAAATTTTGTTGTTATTCTTTTAGTATCGAAAGTTTATAACAAATTAGTAAGATTTTATTGATAGATTAAAATTGTAAAATATCAGTCCAGTGCGTCTGTGTGCGTCTGTGTGCGTCTGTGTGCGTCTGTGTGCGTCTGTGCGCGTCTGTGCGCGTCTGTGCGCGTCTGTGCGCGTCTGTGCGCGTCTGTGCGCGTCTGTGCGCGTTTGTGCGCGTCTGTGCGCGTCTGTGTGCGTCTGTGTGCGTCTGTGTGCGTCTATGCGTCTGTGCATCTGTGCGTCTGTGCGCGTGCGTGCGTGCGTGCGTGTGTGTGTGTGTGTGTGTGTGTGTGTGTGTGTGTGTGCGTGTGCGTGTGTGTGGGTAAACCTCTCATAACTTTTGAACGGCTTGACAGATTTGAACGATCTTAGTGGCGTTCGAAAGGGTTTGACCCAACTTAGATTTTCAATAATGTTTCAACCGATTAGGACCGTCAGATTTTGAAACATCTTAAAAAAAATTTTTCTAACAAATGTTTTTTTGGTCTAATCCGCTCTGAAACATGAAAAGCGACATCGATTGCAGCGGACCGTTTCAAAGTCGGTTAATGCGTTGAATAGACATCGATGACAAAAAATTTCGAAAAGTGTTCTTTTCACGTAACTTTTGTATTCAGTCTATTTGTTTTTTTTTAATAATAAATTTTATTATTGTTCTTAAAATACCTCGTCGATTGCCACCAATGACATCTAAATTGCTTGATCCGTGTCCAAAAAAAGTGTTCTTTTCAATAAATTCGAAATGTCTGCTTGGATCGTTCTTGATGTACCTAATGAGTTAACTATTAGTTCGTAAAAATATTTGTCCTAAGGGAAAATAATATTTGGGAAGTTCCAGGGATGGCCTGCAGGGTCAACTTATTTTCATTTTTGGTTGTTATCAGGTTGAAGCCATCTCCTGATTCAGTTTTCCTCTACCGCCTCTTACGACATCCACTGGGACGATATGGGGTAGTGGATATGCTTACATCGCCACTAGATGGTCAATTTAGAACAAGTTTTGTTTTGCCGGTAAAATAACACGTTCTAAATTTAACGAAACTCTAGATTTTGGTAATGTTGTTCAATGAAACACTCGTAATTCTCAACCAATTTATTTATCGCGAAAAAGACAAACGTTTAAAGCTGAACGAAATCAATTCCAGACAGTATTATGCCTTCGACAACGACACCAGCATTACCGTGCGAATTTATCAACGATCCGACCACTTATATAATTAATATTGACCGCGGCGTATTTTCGCATTGAGCAATAGAAACTTGTGTAAGCGACCTCGAATAAATACACACAGTTAACGAATACGATGGATTCAACAATACATTAATTTGATCGATGAATTATTGCACTTCTATCGTTTCTCGGCATGTGATATAATCAATAAACATAATTATTTACTAAGTGTTATTTAAAAAACTCACGGAATCACCATAAACTCATCACGTTGCTTTGATTATTTAAAAAAAAAAGCGATCGATTCTCAGCGAAACAGGTTATAGAATTGCAATAATACAAACATTTTAACACCCAAAATATAAAGTCACTAAAGTGAAAAGTTAAATCATAAGTAAATTATTGTCTCGCAGCAATGCATAGGTCTCTTCTCATTTCTAAAATATTTTAGGATTGGGCCGCCGTATATACCACATACCTGGGGCCCTAACCCACATACCTACGAATAATGGCGGACTTCACGTGTCCTTGATTTTTTTGCAATTTTCCTCACGATATCTTCCTAATAAATAACATTCTAACATAAGTAATATTAAATGAGTTCATCCTACTTTGCGTATTCAATAGCCATAACGGAATTTCAACCTCCTTTCTTAATATTTTAATGATGGATATTATAATTCTTTTGTAATAAGTACTAATAATTAAGGTCTTTAAACATTTCTTTTCATACAACGGGCAAGTTCTAAATTTTAATCAAATAAAAATTCGCAACCTGAGTGTGTCTTGACTTCATAAACTTAGAACCATCTGGACGTGGGTCTCTCCACTCCCCAATCGCCTCTCTTGGCAGGCGCATTGGCGATCAGCGTACCAGACTTCCACCATTGTGCTGCTTTTTGTCCCGATCTGAGTATTTTACATCGTGGTCTTATATAAACGAGACAGTTATACTGTACAATATCGGTGGCCATGAAATCTTTCTAACATTTTTATGGAATAAGGGTGACAAGAGGGCACATAGTTTATTTGATGGTAAGCTGATGCTGTGGTTTAAAGATACCCACTACAATATATCTTCTGCTTTTGATAGACTGACATTAAAACCATGTTAAAGTTTATTTCTGGTTCAAAACTTTATTTTGGGGATAATTTGCATCGAAATTTATTTCAATACTCCTTAGTGCGTTTAAATTAAATGACATTTTATTTTGACACATGTTTGAAAACTCAAAACGTTGAACTCACATAAAACTTGGTGCAATGCAATATTCTTTTAAAATAGCTTACCTATAATCAATGATTTTTAAATATCATTGCCTATGATGCTTATAATTAAGAGTCGAGGTAATTTTACAATACCGTTAAACAAATTTTCGACAAGTCATTATTCATCATTGTTACAGTCCTTCACAAGTACACTGCTTACACATAGACCTCGCCCAAAGAATGCCATAAAGAGCGATTCTGAGCCACCTGCATCCATCGATTTCCTGCATGTCTTACTAGGTCGCTCCTACTATTGGGGGGCCGCCGCACACTTCGCCCATCATCTGTACGAGGCTGGCACTCGAGAACCTTGCTTCCCCATCGGTTGTCAGTTCTTCGAGCTATATGGTCGGCCCATTGCCACAGCTTAGTAATCCGTTGGGCAGTGTCGGTAACACAGGTTCTACTGCGGATATTCTATAATTTCTAAGTTTATCACGCAGAGAAACACCGAGCATAGCCCTTTCCATAGCTCGCGCACGCGCACTGGTTGTGCAATCTCGACATGTAAAACATGTCTAATTAATAAAAAATATTCGAAGTTAAAGATTTTAACCCCTGATAACTAATTCATCATAGTAAAATATCTAAATGTCAGTAGTATTGACAACTCTTCGTAAATATAGAAATAATAAATAAACAATACCTACGAGTACATAGGTCATTCTTATCAACACTGAATGGAAATATTAATGGATAAGATAAGATAGGAAAGTTCAGTTCATATCTAGTCACTGGGTAACACGTTCGTATTATAAAAGAAGGCGATTTTATACAGTAAATCAGTTATGTATTTCGTTTAGTTACTCTATTCGTTGCTATTATTGCTAAACTTTGAATGTGTGACTACTTAGTAGGTACTATTTATTCTGACCCAGTATTGTGAAGACACAGTTATATAAAAAGAAGAGAATACATTGAGATAAAACAATCGGCGTCGACATATCGAGTGAAGTGCAGTTTCGTGGTCACTTGGAAGAGAAGGTCAAATTGGCATCTGAAAAGCTTGGCGCGCTCAGTAGAGCGGGACAGTATTTCATGCCGGCACACCGCTTGTAACTTTACAAGGTGCAGCTTCGCCCTCACATGGAATAATGTTCTCATCTCTGGGCTGGAGCTCCCTAGTGCCATCTCCTTCCACTTGACCGCATCCAGCGCAGAGCGGCTCGAATCCTTGACGGCCGAGTCCTTTCCGATCGGCTCGATTCACTGGCGCTGCGAATAGATGTTGCATCCCTTTGCATTTTCTTTCGCATCTATCACGGAGAGTGCTCTGAGGAATTGTTCGGATTAATCCCAGCCGCCATATTTTATGCACGCACATCGCGGCAAAACTTCCGATACCATCCAAACCATCTGAATGCTTGGCGGTCCACCAGTAAAACGTACATTGGTGGACCGCCAAGCATGCGGATGGTGTGGATGGTATCGGAAGTTTACTAGGAGCTTTCTTCCGCGTACGACCTCTCTGTGGAATAGTTTACCACCGGCGATTTTTCCAGACCGATACGACTTAGAGAAAAAAGCTTACTCCTTGTTGCGGTTGATCATGGGCGGCGGTAGTCACTTTCCATCAGGTGAGCCGTATGCTCATTTGCCCCCTCTCCTATAAAAAAATGAAAGAGTATTTTTATACATTTTATTTCCTTTCAAAATCATCATGATTGTCTTTAAAATTAACGAACACTTATCTCTTGGAAAAGAGCTCAGTTATTATTTTGAATGACAATCGTAACCACACGCTGCTTTTTGTCACCGTCATATTTAGATACTAACGGGCCCAGCAGACGTTGTCCTGCTCTAAAAATAAAACCGAGTCCAATGGCAGTGCCACCTACCAGGTCCAAATGTGAATCAATTAAATTAAACTAATTTTAAAGATTTTATCGCGTTTAATTAAAACTTTTGATTTCCAAAGTTCGGGTGCTGTAAAGCAATAATAGGAATTAAAAAGTTGCTGTTTTCTATAGGTTCAAAAAGAACTTTATTTCAAAGGAACGTCCACTCTAGAGTAGGAAACGTCGCGGCGCGGCGGAGCGGCTGGGCTTCGAACGTGATAACTTCGAAATTAAATAATGTCCGAATCGAATGAATTAAAAATGATCCTACTGCTACAAACTACGCAGGTATGTTCTGCTGGCGCATAAAAATCAAGAAGAATCCAACGTTTTGTCGCATGGAATCGTATCTAACAATCATGTGAACTGAACTTATTATTATTTTTAAATCGTTTAATTGCTACTTTTATATTAAAAAGTGGTTTTAGTAGCTTATGGTGTCAAGTCCGCATGGAGGGGTAAACACGATAACTTTTGAAAATATCAATTGTTCAACTCAATTTATTTTTTAATCGTTTCATCGATCATATGGGATGCCATGTAAAGTTGCAATTTTTTTTTCGTCTGAGAAATTTTAGAAATTTTCGGTGTCTTTAGCTGTCTTGTAATAATATATTTTACTAAATACGGATACACTTTGACTCTAGAGGTGTAACTGTCTAATCCGGCACCCCCTGTAATCCGATATAATCTATTATTATAATATTTTTGACAATCTTCGCTAATACATGATTGAGCAAGTTATAACTTGTACGCCCCACGACTATTGTGCTCGACGCGTAGAGTATTGTTTTGATTCTGATTGAAAAATTTGATTCTGATTGAAAAATTTGATTCTGAAAATGGTTTAAAGATCATAATATTCCTCAAAAAGCGTTATTGCTTCTTAATAACGCTCTTAAATTGACGCTTCTTAAGTTGATAGATTCATAATTTTTGATTATTTTAGTATGTACATTTGTTTGTACATAATTATTTCCTAATGTAAAGTTAGTGCATATTTTTTGTAAGTTCTATAGTTTTAATGACGTTAATTTTATAAGAAAACGTTAGCTCTCTATTGTGTTATTTAATTTACTAAATTTGACATACATAATGAAGTATGATTTTTACTTCAGATTACATATATACAACATATAGAATCTTATCATTAGATCTGTAATATGTCGGATTACAAAGTAGGTACTCTTTTGTAAAAAATATCCGGACTATAGGGGTCTTAGGCAGTTCTATATAATTCGACAAATTCGATAGTCAGACACTGCCCTGCAAAATGTTTGTCGGATTACAGGGGGTTCACTGTATTGGTATAGACTGGTTGATTAGATACTAACAAAGACTTCTATTAAACCACTAGGCAATTAGAACAAACACTGTCACAACTGAGGATCGTGAGGTCACAAGTTACATACTTATCCAAAATAAACTTCAAATCAAGTTGAAAAAGTGCGCACATAAATAATGACAGCGTTTTCTTAGCCACATCAAACGAAATCAGTTTTAGATTATCGAAAACAACGTTCGCGGCTTACAAAACAATGAACTAGTCTTCTCTTATGCTCTCCATCGACTAAACAAGTCATAGAGTATTGACTGAAACTCAGTGCGCAATGTGTGTGTGCAAAAACCTATAAATAAAAAACTTTGGATATTACTATACGTTGTTCAGTCCCTTTTTAAAGGCGGCGCAACTAATTACCTTTTAGTTGACAGATCCGTTCGTTTTCTAGCGCAATAACGTCATATACCCAAACTTGAAAAAAATGGCGCAGAAGTACTAATGAGTTCTGTCGCATTTGCAAATCACTTTTCTCCGCGAAACTTAAGAATACTTTGTTTATTAAACAAAAATTTCATCAATGTTTGTTTTAATTACTAAAACTGTTATCTAATCTCAACCTTTCTATATTTTTAATCGGTTTTATATAGTTCGTCCTGTTATTTGTTCTTTTTATATTAATAAAATAAAACAACCTGACTTGTGCTTTATTTATTTTACCTTAATTTTTGAATTCAATAAGCGTATCGGTATCGTCGACATTTTTATAAGAGCATCGGTATCGGTATCGTATCATCCCTATCTTTACCTTTGATGTTGCCGTTTTTTATGAAATAAGTTAAGGGGATATAGTAAGTCAGCTCAAATTCTAATTTCGCTCCCACTTCCACGCGCGTCGTATACTATGTACCGACATGTTTGTAATCACTAATACTGTAACTAGATAGGTCGTTAGATACTTATTTCATTAGGTTTATCATATTTATGCCTGTTTCTTAACGCCAACCCAGTCGCTTCGTATTTTTATAACGGTTATTTCCCATTTTAATTTTATGTCGTCCTGTTGCGTAATGTGTATTCTGATCGTAAGCGACACAACTTCTCCCTTCAAAAGCCGGAGCGATACTAACGGGGCGACAGGAATCCAGCTTACGCGCCGATAGTTTAGGTAATTTCTTTTTACGGTGAAAATAATGGTATTTTTTAAAAATTAAATAACATAAGCACTGCTTTATAGTTAGTTCAGTTAGTATGCAAAGTTTCATGATCTTATTTAAAGTATTTTATGAATAACAGCGGTTTATTTTTCAGTTTGGAGGTAACTTTGGATTTTTTTTCTATCAAGAAAATTTTACGGAATCGTGTTTTCGTCTAACACAGTCCCTAACATTAATCCTGAACTTTACCATATATTTATTTCAAAATTAATGCTGCAATACTTTCGGCATAACGGAGGATCTTGCTAAGCCATTTGAGGTTATATTTCCCCTTAACGTAATTTTATTTATATTAATCAAAGTCCCATCACCCATGCAATTGATGCATTTTTACATACGCAGTGGTAGTTTATTGATGCCCTTCTTGAAGAAAGTACCTGGACGGTAAGCAATTAATTCTTCAAAGATATTTTTTACTGCCTCTCGGGTATTGAATTTTTGTCCCACCAAAAAGAAAAAAGAAGTAGTAGTTTTTAGGAGCAAGGTTTGGTATATGGTGGATGACGGAAAGCTTCCAACCCCAGCTCTAGTAACTTGGAGACCGTCCGTTGTTGCAGTATGAGTTCGCGTGTTGTCGTGCAGGAGCAGCGGGGATGAACGATGGACCAAGGCTGGTTGGAGACGTGCGAGCTTCTCCATCATTGTGTTCAGTTCTTCACAGTACATATCTGCAGTAATGCTTATCCCATTGGGCGCTAGACCACCAAACAGTTGCCATCACTTGTATGTGTAAGTTTTCGTTTAGGGCATAGTTTAGGTGCTGAACGATGATTCAACCAACTTGCTGAACGTTTGCTATTGTTAAACAGAATCCATTTTTCGTCGCAGGTAACAATGCGGTCCAAAATTCCTTCGTTGGTGTACCTGTTGGTCAGTGCTAGTCACATCTTGACGCGTACTTCGTGCTGGCGATCATTGAGTTCGCGGAGCACCCATTTATCAAGCTTTTTACTTTGTCAATTTGATGCAAATGGAACGATATTGTTTAGATGCTATTGTCGAAAGCTGCTGCTAATTTAGCCGTGGATTGAGTGTCATCAGTTTTCACAATCGCCTTTAATTCGTCACTGTCGACCAAAGATTTTGTATGACCACGGGCTTCATTTTCCAGGTCGAAATTTCCGGAACGGAAGTGGGTAAACGAATAAAAGGTGGTGCGTTCGTTTGTAGTACATATTCGCTCCGTAAACGTCGTTGGTCTAGCGTGCCGCATGTGCCGCGTTGCTACCACGACAGCATTCATATTCCATAATAACTCGAATTTTAACGTATCCATGATAACGAAAAAGATTCAAATGCTGTGAAAAATAACGCTAATCAATAAACAAATAACTAGTTTTGAAAAAAGAATTCCATGTTTTTAAAATAAAATTAATTTGAAATTTAAATTCTTAGTCAGACAAAAATTATTTTGATTTGAAATGGCCAGTCCTGCAGAACAGCAATTTCATAGTTAAAGCCCTTTTATAAAATGTGAATAAGAGTTAATTTGGCCCATAAATACATAAATAGTTAATAACTTGGCTATAGATAGATATACAGATAGATAGATAGATAGGCTATATATAGATAGATAGATAGATAGATAGATAGCGCCAGAATCATCCCATCAAAACAAATAATTTTGTGTTTACATTATAAAGATGTAGTTATTATCAACCATACAAATTTTAAGAACGTTTTTTCTACATTTTCCCTCGGTGACTTTATAACATATATTTGGGATCTTGTTTTATAAAGGAATAGAATATATTATATATTTTTATAGAAGGCGCGGAAAACGAGCATCGTCGATTAAGTCGCATCACTTAGCAAAGTGCGACCATGACCGTTGACGTCTTTCGGTATGTAATTAAAAGTGCTAATGAGTGAAGTGGTAATGAATGTATGCGAATCGAAGAATTAGCGCCAACTATGGAATATTCCATTTCATTTTCATTCGAAAGATTAGTTTTGAATTTTGATCAAATATTTACACGTAACTTTGTCGGCTTTTATTAAAATATTTAACCCATATCAGCGGTTTGTCAGCGTCTGTCTTTCTCTTTCGAGAACAAAGTGTATGCTTTCAAAGCAAGAATGAATAGATTTTGGTTAGGCTAAGACATCGACATCGTGCGACTACATCCTGGCGAGATTGTCGACAAGGTAGACTTGCACTGGCTTATAATTATAATAAGTAACAAGGAGGCAATTAACGTATCCGTCTTTTTATGGAATTCATAGATTTAGAATTGTTTTATTCAGAATAAAATAACATGTACACATGTGTAGGTTAAAACTTAAAAACAGTCACACTTGCCCCATGTTGGGAAAAGTACATTGTTACACAAAAATGGACGTTCAAATTGTTTTCATAGATCATAAAATATATCAAGGTTAGTATCATCTCATCAATTTTGTCGAAATCCACAGATAATAATAAAGTAACTACAAAAAGAAGCGTACTGTCACACTTACCCCATTGGTGTGTAAGTGTGACAGCCTTCCACCTCAATTTGTTCTAATT
This sequence comes from Parnassius smintheus behrii, assembly GCA_036936625.1. Classification (NCBI taxonomy): domain Eukaryota; kingdom Metazoa; phylum Arthropoda; class Insecta; order Lepidoptera; family Papilionidae; genus Parnassius; species Parnassius smintheus. The sequence continues at coordinate 18,875,471 of JAUPFT010000002.1, read as the reverse complement.
AGGTACCTCAAATTACAAATGCTACTTGTAGTTGTAGATACTAAAATGCTTGATCAAACAAACAACCACAGTAAGTCAGCTCAAATTCTAATTTTGCCCCCACTTGACCGCGCGTCGTATGCTATGTATGTTTGTAATCACTAATACTGTAAGTAGAAAGGTCGTTAGACACTTATTTCATTAGGTTTAACATATTATGCCTGTTTCTTAACGCCAAGCCAGTCGCTTCTTATTTTTATTGCGGTTATTTCCCATTTTAATTTTACGTCGTCCTGTTGCGTAATGTGTATTCTGATCGTAAGCGACACAACTTCTCCCTTCAAAAGCCAGAGCGATACTAACAGGTAGGAGTGGTTGTTACAAAACGTAACTAGTTACTGAAACTATCTATTCACACAATAGCGGGTAGCGGGTTATTGCAGTGAAACGAAACTATCTATTACAGTAGATGTTTAACTCAGTAACACCATTCACGTTTCACGAATCACGAACGAGTGATCAGTAACAAATACACAACAAATATATAACAAAACAATAACAAAACGTTTATTCGGCTATTTTCGCGACGCATCGGCGACGGCTTCGGCTGCTGAAGTAGAAGCACATGGGTAAAGAAACTGACTCTTTACGCTGTGGTAGAAAAACCATCGGTCATCGAATGTCGAATGAGCGCAGGTGCTTTTGCATTTGACCTATGACTCTATTCCCTTCGTATAGATGCGATATTAGAAATGAGGAAGTAAGTGTGCATGTTTTTAACAAAAATATTTCAAATTCCATAATTTAAGTGGCCTTGGCCCGGTTTAAAATAGTCTTGTGTTTAAGTTTAATGACACGGTTTGTTAATTTGTTTTTACTTTTTAGGCGCGTTTGTTAATATTTTTGTTTTCTTATTGTGCAATAATAATAATATTTTTAGTAAAATTAGAACTAAATACAATTGTATATATTAGTGTTAATAATAATAATTGTACAGTAATTAGTGTAAGTAACAAAGTGTAATAATAATACTAAAACTTGCCAGCCAGTGTACTTTGGGACTATTTTACAAAAGATACTACAACCATGAAGGCCAATATTCTATAAAAACATCAATACATGTATTCATTTGATTTATTACATAAAAATGTAGGTTTGAAATGTTTAAAAATAAGCGTTGTAATAATTATTTGCTATAAAATTAAACTTATATTCAATATTTTATGCTGAATTTGTGGGTGAATTTATCATATACATAATTATTAAATAAATCGTTTGTCGTTAAATCTTTTCAAGTGATATTTTTATCAAACCTTGCGAAATGATTAAACAAATAAATAAATTTAACCATTAACACCATGTTTAATTCTATACGAAACGGTAACAAACAATTTTCTCGTGAAACGGACATCGTTTTATTCGCAACGTTTTTCAATTAAACACGTCGTGAAACACTCTATTGAAGCCGCTATTAAAATAGAGTGTTTCAAAACCCTCTATTAAAATAGAGTGTTTCAAAAGCCGCTATTGATATTCGATAGATAGTTTCGTGTCGTTACTCAAAAAAGCTGCTAAACTCCATGAAGACTAACAGGTAACGGGGCGGCAGGAATCAAGCTTACGTGCCGATAGTTTAGGTAATTTCTTTTTACAGTGAAAATAATGGTATTTTAAAAAAAAGTAGCTATTATTATTACCTAATAGATAAACATGTTCAATAAGTTCACTGCAAATCTCGATTTTTGGATGTGTGTGTTTTTAAAACACAAAGTGCTCGAACATGTCATCACCCATTTGATAAATATTGTAAACACTTTTAACACCCTTGAAACGTGTAAAAAATTTTCTACAATGCTAATCGAATAATATAAAAAGCCTGCTTAAAACATAAAAAGCTTGCAATAAGATCTATGTACTTGCTTAGGAGCCCGAGTATCTCTGAGAGAACTGTTTAAAGAAATTGATATCTTGACTGTTACATCACAATCTATTTTTGTAAATATCATGTATGTACGACAAAAAATTCACTCACATGTAAAGAATAGTGATTTGCACAGTTTTAATAGTAGAAATAAAAATAAAATCACATTACCTGCTTTCCAGTTACACAAAGTATGCAATTCGTTCTTGGGTAGCGGTACACGCTTTTATAACAAGATTCCAACAGAAATGTTAGATCTTCCTTCACCTTATTTAGCCAAAAAGCATATCTGTTATCGTGTAAATGATTACCTTAATAAGTATCAAAAATGCTTTGAACTGGCCTCACGTACTACCTACACAGGACAGGACTAACTAGAAATTTTTATACCTATTTAGTATCTACATATATTTGACATTTTATGTTTGAATTATCACTTTACATGATTATAGAACTATTGTAAAAATATTTTGAAAAGAGCAACTACTGAGTTTCTTACTTTCTTCCATGATTCTTCTTAGTAAAACCAGCACTCCTGAACATGAAAAAAAAAATTGGGGAAAACAGTGATTATACGACTATTAATAAGTGTATTTTTAATGCCTACTTGAATAAAAATAGATTATTTTCTAAAGCATCATTAATAATCAAGAAATATAGAAATAGGTTAAGTGATGAGTCAGCCAGATGGTTACTTTGTATTAATTCCTGGTCAAAAGAATTAATATAAAGTAACAGTAATGTCAAAGATATTGTGAACTGTCATGTATTTTTTTTATAGAATAGGGGGCAAACGAGCATACGGTGCATTTGCCCCCTCTAGCACGCAGCCTTGTGGAACATCAGCATTGTTAGGCTTGTAATCGGAGCTTGCACCATCTACAACGACCTTGATGCTCCGATCTCCAAGAAAGCTGGTGATTCAATTGCACAATTTCTCGGGAAGTCCATAGGAAGGGAGCTTCGAAAGAAGCGCTTTGTGCCAAACTCAATCGAAGGCCTTCGCAATGTCCGAACTAAAGGCCAATGCCTCCCCCTTGGACTCTACTGCCGCTACCCATCTATGAGTCTGAAGATCACCAGCTGATCGACCTCGACGAAAACAGTATTGGTGATCACTAGTCAGCTGGTGATCCTCAAGGTACCTTATGAGCTGACAGTTTAGAATGGACTCCATTGTTTTGGATAATAAGGAGGTGATGGGTATGGGCCTGTGAGCGGTCGCCTTTTTTTGGGGATCGGGTGGACGAAAGCCGTCTTCCACGATTTTGGAACTACGCCTAGGGAGTAGGAGTACCGGAAAAGACGCGTTAAGACCTGTGCCAAATCTGGAGCACGTATCCTCAGTACAATTGGGGGATACCGTTATGCCCACTCGTTTTGTGGATGTCCAGGGAGAGGAGTGCTTTGCGAACCGAGCGCTGTGTGAACCGCATCTCCGTCATGGAGCACTCAGGCCGCGGGGTGGTCGGTGGTGTACTCCCCCCGTCATCAAGAGTCGAGTTGGATGTAATTGTATTTGTATTGTGTTTAGATAAATAGTAAATGGTATAAAAAGTATAACATTTTTATTCCTTTTCATATAAGGTGAGGGTCTATCAATCCCTTTCTAGACAGATAATGTTCTTTAAAATACAAAGTTAATGTCATTAATTTGTTTTTTAAATGATTTAACCGTGTTTTAGCACATGTAAGCTTATTAAATGTAAACGTTTAAGACTGATTTTTCGAATTTCTCATTAAATGTTTAGACATTTATTAATTTGGTTGGTCTTTGCTATGGCTATGTTAATTCAAGCTCAAAATGTACCTACCCTGTTAAGTTGTTCTTAGATCTAAAGTAACGTTTAATAAATAGCAGTAGGCTAATAGGTGATTGCGAGGCTCTTGCTGCAAGATCAAGACCTAGACAAAGACTGGGAGCGCAATACCAAGACCAAGACCAGGTGTATTAGCGCAAGACCAAGACCAAGACTGGCTAAGTCTTGTCTTGTTCTTGCATTTGGGCAACACTACGTTAAACAAATTAGCATTTTTATAAGTACGTATGTTTTAATATTAAAATAAAAAATATAAGTAATTAATGCATGTATGAATTAAAATCAGGCACAAGAGATAAATCTCCATTGTGAATAAAACCATAGTGGGATATTCCATCGGTACGGAATGTAATCTTTGTAAAGAACCAGCTTTGAGAACGTATCTTTCTTTGATTTGTAACTTTACCAGTTGCTTTGGACGTAACCAAATAAGTCGAGATCTAAACTTATAAAACCATGTTTATGTGATTTTTTTATTGTACTGAGCTTTAACGTCTTTCTATTTTTATCTCCATCAAAACGTAAAAGTCTCTGGATATGAGAATCTGTCAAAGACGAGATCATTGCCGTTATCACTATGCTTTGTATAAAACCTATAATTGTACCGTCACTCTGGGTTGTTTCTTACGACCCCATTGGTAAAGATAGGATTATGGAGTGTAGAACTAAGGAGTACAGTATGTGTATTAAAAAGCGTCCGTAGAAAACCGTTAAATAAGGGTGGCGCCACTATAACTACGGGGTATGCTTTAAAGAACGCACCGAAAAATATTAGTGGGATAGACGACTTTTCCGAGGTTATATTTACTAAATAAAATTATTTTAGATTTTAGAGCTACTGAGCAGTTTAGCAGCACACTTAAGCCGTCGACAACTGCTAAGTTCATTTCATCCCAGTAGCTACTCCAGCGCTGTTGTGGAGAGTTTTTGAGCTGTTATTTACTGCTTAAAGATGGCCACTTTTTCAACTATTCTACTACAGGAGTTGGTACTCCTTGCTTCTACACTCCATAGATAGGATGATAGAATCTCAGAGCGAAGAATATTTGGATAATTAAATACTTTATAAACGTTCTTATACAATACTACGCAACACAACGTCCGTCTATTACTTAAAAAGAAGCGAGCGTTGCCCCACGAACGAATAACTGAATTGCAGTCGATAACAGGTCGTGCAAGCTCTTTTTTCAGAGAACGATGGTAACAAAGAAGCTCATAATCCACTTTATCATCAAGTGGTTGCTGTGGCCCATAGACGTTAATATATTATATCCTCGATTAAGAATCAAATGCAGATGCGTTGTCACCCCTGAGGACTGTGATGGAATGCCACTAACATAGCAGCATTAAGCTGCTATTTTTCGCTGCTATTCTGTGAGAGCGTGGTCCCGCCCCGGTCGAGCCGACTCATTCGTGCCACAATTACTATAATATAGCTACAGCATGGCTCTACCACGTTAAAGTTGTGTTTATTTCGAATATTTACAAAATATATATCAAAGTTTATTATATGTACTTCTTATTAGTTAATATCAATCGATTAAATAGTAGATCTCAAGAAGATCCACTGACCTCTATACAAGTATTTACGCTGAACTGGCTATACATCATGATATAATGAGGTGATATTATAATGAAGTTTTCGCCATTTTGGCGCTGACAGCAGAAGTAAATATCCGTGGAACTAATAATAAAGATGGGACAGTGTGCCAAAAAATATCGATAAAAATTCTATACCCAGGGCATACAACAAATAAATGTATAAACTAAACTTATGTCTTAGACAAAACTTTTATACCTCATATAAAACAATAATCGACGCTGCGTTAGTCTAGTTACGTTTTTCTTCGTAACTATAGAACGGGTTTTGTTCCGGGTTCACCACTGAGTATGTATGGTTCATTCGAGAGGTTTAAAAAGGTCCAGTGAGTAGGAAAAACCGGAGTAGGTAACTACAAAATAAAAACAAAATATAATTTTCTAACATAACATAATGTAAACGCCTGTCACCCAGAAGGGTAGGCAGAGATTGCGGATTTCCATTGTGCACGATCCTGACACACCTCTCTCACCTCCTTTACATCCATATATCTACGCATACAAGCTTGTCGGTTAAAGGTACTCCTAATGTTGCCCATTTTCAATATATCGTCAATTTGGTCAATAACCCTTCGTCTAGGGCGTCCCTTCCCGACTCTGTCGTTCTGCAGATGTCTGCAATGAAAATTTGCTTCGTTACTCTTTCCTCGTTCATTGTTTCTACACGAACAACCACCAAAGCATTCCTTTCTTAATCCCAGTAAAAACATCATCTTGCACACCACATTTTTCTGTTATCACACATGTTCTCACCCTGTCATTCAGTTTCAGCCCTATCATACTCCTTAAAGACAGTATTTCTACAGCATTTATTCTACTTTCGTGCTACTTCAGCCACACCCAACTTTCACTACCATACATTAAAGTAGGGATTAACACAGCGTTATGAATTACCCGTACGTGCCTTTTTTGACACATTCTGACTCTACATAATAGAGTGTAGAGTCCCATTCACTCTACTTCCTGCATTCCCTGACATGTCTGCTTGGTCTCGTCTATACCAGACCAATATGCGGTATACATTCCATGTGCAGTGGCATCATTTTATTTTCGTTTCGTCTCATTTACACATAACACAACTATTCCTCTATCTTTCATCATTTCGCATACTTCATCTATCTTACGATTCATTGCTCCACATCTATTCAGCGTAGCCAGATGGGCTTCCGCAATCCACTTTTTGCCCCTCCGGGAGGCCGAAATTGACAGGTAGCGAACCTCGTCACCGGTTTTACCCCGAAGATTCTTCGCACCCCTGCCCCATTAAAGGGTCGGGCGCTGGGAACTCAGGGCCATTTCTTTTATTTTATGCTTCATGGTGCGAAACTAGGTAGATATTACTATACTATTGTTGTTCGAATTGAAACATACCGACGCGAGCGACTAATCCCCCATAATTTTATAAATCATTTATTGTTAACCATTAATCTAGTCCTCTTGATAGAGAAAATTATTAAGGTGCCAAAATATTATGCCTATTTCAACAATATCTATAGGTACAATCAGATTTTACAATCTTTAAATTACATTAAAGAATACCATACCACAAACTATTGACATCATATAATCGATTTGCTTCTGATGCCAATTCACAGGTTTTATGCTTTTAATCACAGTGTTGGTATAGAGTCGGTTGAAAACCCATAAATTAAGGGGATAGAGTAAGTCAGCTCAAATTCTAATTTCGTCCCCACTTGCCCGCGCGTCTTATACTATGTACCGACATGTTTGTAATCACTAATACTGTAAGTAGGAAGGTCGTTAGACACTTATTTCATTAGGTTTATCATATTTATGCCTGTTTCTTAACGCCAAGCCAGTCGCTTCTTATTTTTATTACGGTTATTTCCCATTTTAATTTTACGTCGTCCTATTGCGTAATGTATATTCTGATCGTAAGCGACACAACCTCCCCGTTCAAAGGCCGAAGCGAAGTGACCGTGCGGCAGGAATCACGCTCAAAAGGCCGATAGTTTTGGTAATTTCTTTTTACAGTGAAAATAATGATATTTTAAAAAAGTAAATAACATAAGCACTGCTTTATAGTTAGATCAGTTAGTATATGCAAAGTTTCATGATCTTATTTAAAGTATTTTATGAATAACAGCGGTTTATTATTTATTTTGGAGGTAAATTTGGATTTTTTTCTATCGAGAAAATTTTACGAAATCGTATTTTCGTCTAACATAATCCTTAATATTAATCCTCAACTTTACCATATATTTATTTCAAAATTAATGCTGCAATATTTTCGGCATAACGAAGGATCTTGCTAAGCCATTTGAGATTATATTTCCCCTTAATAAATATTTGCTAATTATCTGTTGTCAGCGACTTTCCTTGTTTTAAACAGATATAGGTAGAAAAAACATCGATAAGTATTATCGACAAGGAACTTGTCAACACTTTTGGATTTTATTGTACATCAAGAATAAGTAATTTAAAGCCAAACATGTTATTAAATTACATTAAATAAGATAAGTGACAGATTTTTAAGACACTGTAACAAAGTCAAAATGTTTTAATTTTTTTATATAAATTGTAAATCCCCGTACTTGTGGTATGTGAAAATATATTTTACATTGTCATTGTTACTTGTTGGGTACTAAAATACTTTTTTTTAGTTATATTACTAAAATGAAATATAACCTAACTAAGCATCATATACCATTTTTCTTGTTTTAAACATTAAAATACTATTATACGTTTTGAGCTCAGATTATTGATAGGTCTTCGAATAAAAAAAGAAATAGGTCGTCGAAGACCTATCCATAATCTAAGGTTTTGAGCGAAACAAAGGTCATTTGCAAATCATGTCAAATTTAGTTCCCAATGCAGTCAATGGCGACGCTTCAAGTCGTCACAAACTGGCACAAACATTTTGTAGGTTTTAGCCACTCCAGCGTACTAGTAAGTATATATGGAGGTCAGTGAGAAGATCTCTTAAAACGGTATTGCTTTTATTTTAAAAAATCTTTGAATGCAACCTGTTTAAATTCATAGACACTATTTATATTGCCCCGATTGCGGCTACATGTGTACTGTTAGATTGTTACTGTGTAGGGACCGCACACAAAGCCAAATAAGGAAATAAAAATCTTTCGTAAGCCATAATTGCAATGCGCGTATCAATAATGAAAGAACCGAAGAAAGGAAGTACTATACTATAATAGCTGGTATAATAAAGGATGTAATTCTTTACAAAGGCAAAACGATCCATCATAGCAAAATGTTTTTAACTATTGTGTATGTTTTCGAACTATTGATCTTTAAACGTCTGTTCACCTTAGCCTTCTTCACATCTATACATATAAATAAAGTTGAAGAGTCAGAAGAGAAAGATTTTTATCGCATTTTCCACCAAGGATGAATCGTGGGCCTATTGGAATTAAAAAAAAACATCCAAATTTCAACAGAGAAGATAGATGGGTGCTACCGTCAGCTTGGGATCCTACAATAAAATGAAATCTAAACCAAAGCATACCACTGCAGACTTCAGATACTGTAAGCTCGTTCTACGGAGATCGGACCAAAAATAAATATTTATAAGGTGAAGGTAGCCGGGCTGACTATAACATCATCATAACGGGACGTCAAACACCTCGGTCCGTCTCGTGGCCATGGGTGCAGTAAAGCATCCGAAACCTCGGAAGGTAAAAAATAAGTTAATTAAACGTAATAAAATCGGTAATATTTGCTTTATTTAATAGCAAGCAAATAGGTTAGTGTTCCGCCATTTAGCGATCCTAGCAAGGCCTTCTTCAGCAGATCTGTGAACAGAATCCCAGGAGTCACTAGTAAATATTATTGCAGTATCGTCTGCATAGGAGATTATTTTGCCCTCGTTATTATCCATTTTGCTTAGATTATTTATGTAGATTAAAAACAAAGTAGGACCCAGGACACTGCCCTGTGGAACTCCGAATGATATATCTGATTCATCGCTTAAGTATTCACCTATCTGTACTATCTGCTAGCGATTCCTAAGATAGTCTTCAAATAAATCTAAGTAAGTACCCTTTATACATATATCCTCAAGCCTGTGCACAAGGATTGATTTTTCATATTTCCAAGAGATCCTCTTAAGCGGCGGACTTGGATGGAGCTTGTAGAAATCTTGAATCTTGGATACCTAAACTCACTAACACCATGTGCTCCAAACATTTTGATAAATCGTATTTCATACTCCAAGTTATCAATAAAAGAAGGTTAGCCGATACTGCTGTACCAACCTTGAACATGTGGGAGGTAACGTCTAGCTGTAATTATATCTATAGATTAAATAATTTTATTATTACCCTTGACATCAATATTATTCCTCTTGAAAATATTTCGGAACTTCTTCTTATATTTACGAACAAACTAACTTTACGGATTATATTAAATTTTGACTTTTGATTTCCGACGTTTCTTTACAGTACGAACTTTAATTTCGCACGGCACAAAACACGAAAACGACCGTATCTAAGCAAACAAATTGTACACTAAGAAAAATTAAACTAAAAAATGCCTGAAAATAAAAAGCAATCGCATAAAAAGGCTTCAATAGCAGATGACAACCGATGGGTTGAAAAGCTTCTCTAATGGCAGCCTCGTACCAGTGGGTGAAGTGCACGGCAGCCCCCAATAGATGGAGTGACGACTTGATAAGACATTCAGGAAGTCCATGGATGCAAGTGGATGAGAACCGTGCTTTGTGGTACCCCATGGGGGAGGCCTATGTTCAGCAGCTGACATGTGAAGGGCTGTAGGTAATGAATGAAAAAATACTAAAAATCACTTTTACCAACGCTGAACTTACGCGGACTATGATGATTTGTTTACCGATAAATAATATCGACATAGTCTTCGCCTTACGTTTCTTACGCATGTAGACAGCGGCACCAGTGTATCGACACGTGTACAATTTGATGGTATGCGTAAATGCAACGAACACAAACACAAATCTGTGTGTATTGTAACGCGATTCAATTTTGAATTTGTAGTGAAGTATGCAGTAGTGTTAATTGTGCACCCCTGATATTGACAGACTTTTTGTTTAGGAATTAACGCGCATGGCCTCTCCAGTTTGGTTGAATACTCAAAGATAATATCCCGGTGAAGCAAGGCCCAGTCGCTTGTTTTAAACAAAAACCTGGGAGTTATGTTTATTGTAAATAAAATGAGGTAAGAACACATCGTAATAATTAATTGCAAGAAAACCTGCCGCGACGCAAAAGTAAATTTTAAAATAATGGTTTAATAGCTACGGTACATAAACAAATTATAGCGAACACAGATGGGTAACCCGTTTCCATCAAAATGTTCTCATAACAATAATGTCTAGAAATCAACTATACTTACAAAAAATAATGTTCGCAATAATTTGTGACGTAAACTTGTAAATCCCCCTATTTTGTGGGTAGGTATCTACAAAGTCGCCAAATAAGACAATTCCAACAACAAGTTTTATCGTCAAGGATACAACATAACGTTTATTTTTAGAAAGTAATATGACTAGATTTTAATAGGGCAAATTTATTGTAAAGGAACAAAAGAAAAATAAACATTCCATAATATTTTAGCGTTTACTTTTTTACGGCTACTTCCAGAAGCATGTTACTTTTCGGTCGAGGTGATCTATTCATGCTGCAGCTATAATATGTGGCAATACCGCGTATAAAAAGCCTTTGTACTAAAATGGCTTTGAACATTGTAACTGATGGTTTTTGGAAATAAGTATTATTTTCGAGGCTAATGCTAAACTAAATACTAGATTGTAGGTATTTAGATTTCGCTGAGCCTTATATTATTCTAACAGGTGTACTATAATATATGATGTATTGTACCTATAATTATTATTTATTGAATTTACCCAAATAAGCCTTTGCAAGAATATATTTTAGAAAGGACGTAAATAATTCAAATTTTTATTAATTATACTTATTGACCGTACAATACTTATAAGGTCAATGTGGGCAAATCCGTCTACGGGGCTATTCCGTACACATGCGTTTACTATTCATTCCAGAATAGTTACGCTGTTACTGGTTCGGTCGATAAAACAGGATTAGTTTTTAGTTCTAACTATGATTCATAGATGGAACAGGGTTTTCTACAATTGTCAAAAAATGCATTCGAAATTTAGTTGTGCTACGAACTCGAAGCTCAAGTGTTGCGTGCCGCCGTTTCTTATAACGTAAATATTCAATTTTACAAGTTTCGACTCTCTGGCTATGCATAACATGTAGTTTAATAAGTGTTTCAACGGATTTTTTTATTTGTTTTGAATATAAACCAGTAGATACAAAATATTTTTTATAAAAAATACGTAACCTCAAAATGTTCAAGTGGGGAAATCCGTCTAACTTCGAAGGGGCTAAATCGTCATATACCGGAATTACCCCATTGCAGATGTAGTCAACCTTTTTCATCCTTCCTATTTTTAGTTTTATACCTACTTTGAAAGTCCACTGGTAACTAACAATTGGGTCTATGAAACATTATTTTTTTGTGTTTAATTGATTAGGAAGATTATGTATTTGTATGAAGATTAGGTATTTATTTCATAACAAACTGTTCTTAGTTTTTTTCGGTCTAACTAAGAATTTATGTTAAATTCAAAATAATTATTTGTACTTCGAACCAAAAACATGTCGATAGATCCCGAACAAAATCCGATCGGGTGTGACGTCACTTTGGCAATTTTTACTCATCGTAGCAAACTTCTGTAGTATAGACTAGCTCAGACAGAAGTTAGTCTATACTACAGAACCCTGGCTCTGGTGAGTCTTACCTGTCTGGAGAGAACTTACCTTTATGAATTAATGAACTAATAATACTTATAAATCAAGGCGTTTCACAGTTTTCGTCATAAAAGTATTTTTAAACAATAAAGTCATGTGCTTTTTGAACTAGACATGAGATACTACTCGTCCAGGGCTGCGACTGTGTCTCGCATATCTGTCTCCTGTCTGTGTCTCGCTCGCGAACTGCCGCTCATATAGTAAAAGTCGCAATTTCCTGTCGCGGTCTCCGGTCGTGGTCTCCTGTCTCTGTCGCGGCACGAACCGCCACTTTTAAGGTGCAATCACCTTAATTCAATTTTTAATACAACATGTGAAGTGCAACGTTGTTTAAAATTATAATGGTGTTATACCTAACCAAATTCATTAAAAATAACTCTGTTTATTTAAGTTAATACCATAAATACCATTGTCATAATAAGATAGGATTGTTTCAATGTACCTGAAAAATTAAACTGATAAATAAAAATATTTAGTTTTCAAACTTTTTAGAAAGGTTTAAAGTCCCTGGTTATAAAAATAGGCCGGATTAGCCCTCAAAAAAGATTTTAGGGAGTAAAACGTAAATTAAACCTAATTTTTATGATGTTACAAAACATTTTTCTTCACAATCTGCATTTACTTGTTTACAAATGGCATACCTTAATAAAACGGCGTAACTCGAGGCAAATTTGCTACTAGACGGATTTGCCTCAATCCTCGGGAAAATCCGTCTAACGACCGACTTTTAAAAAAACTTTGTTAGTTACATGTAGAGGGCTGTTTATTTTGTTTAAAATAGATGTGTATACAAGACAATAAAATTTTGTATCGCTTACAACCATCAAATTTATATTAAAGTAGTAAGTGTACCAGTTTTAGTTAACCAAATTCAACTTTCAAAAAAGTATGACGGATTTGCCCACATTGACCTTAAACTAAGTAAAAAAGTTTGAGTAAAGAATTTAATAACATTCTACTATATGTTACGAACGAGCTAACGTAGGTACTCCAATGTGCTGAGCTGAGACAGGTTTATGCCAACTTTACAGTCAACGTGGGTTTTCCCAAAGGTTTTTATGTTACTGAGTGAATACAAAATACCGGTTCAATAAAATAACGGATAATATTACACTTTGATTGTCAAATACATCATACTGAATGATGTCGTTTTCTTAATCTATTATACCTAATTACATTTTCCAGTTTTGTAGCAACTTGTGCTTTATCTTACATATACCTATTTAGATAAATTTCGAAAGAACTCCTAGAATTACTTATCCAAAGAAAAAAGTGACTTAGGCTAAGAACCATTGATTTATATATCTAAGAACACATGGAAAGATATTTACTCGCGCCTAGCGTTGCCAGACGTCCGGATAAAGCCGGACATAGTTAGGTTTTTTGATTGCGTGTCCGGCCAAATTAGACGGTGTCCGGCTTTTGTTAGGCGTTTTAAATTTGACCATTTCTTTACATTTTTCATATACTTACTATTGCAATTATTGAAATTAATTTTGTAATGCATATTGAATAATTAATAATAAAGAAGACTGATTTATTCAATTGTTGTTATTTCGTTAGATCTTCAGAAGATTTTACGGTAAATGCTAAAAAGCATTGTTTTACTTAAAAATATGTCTCTTACTAAGACAAAAAATAAGGGCCTTTTTACCAAAATGTCCGGCTAAGCTCGCTGGTCTGTCCGGCTTTTCGGTTTTAAGACCTGGCAACCCTACCCGCGCCCACAGCGGTAGATTAACTGTTATTTCAAAAAACTCACTATGCCATAGTTTTGCAATTCTAGACAGCAGTTTAATCCCTAACCCCCATAAACTTAGTAGGAGATGATCGCAAATCTGGCGGGTGCAAAGCCTTGGTGACTACTTGCGATTGCTTGCCGATCTTTTGCTGATTGATCGATTGCCAGTAAAATCCGCAGGCCGCCATCTTGAATTTACGATTTGCCCGTCGGTGTAGCGGCAATCACCGCGAGCCTAGATCGTGTCGTGAAATTCAAAAAGCTACATTTATACTGTATATATTCTAAGCGAGGAAAACAACATGTCTAAGAAATAAAAAAGAAATATATTTCGAAGACATGTGAAGTTCGCCAACACGCATTGGGGCAGCGAGCGGATCATTTTAAAACCCTCTTAGAAATGAGAGGAGGCCCGTGCCCAGCTGTGGGACGTATATACTCGTAGGTTGTAACTAAGGGTGTTAACGCGTTACTGCGTAGTGCGTAGTGACGGTGTAATATCCACTACATCATACCGTCACACGGATTTTTTTAAAACTGACAAAGAGAACCAAACCAGGGAATGGGCAGCAGCGACTTCCCAGTAACAACCAGAAAATTAAAAAAAAACTGTGGTTTCCAACACGCCTCCCAAACGTGACAACTACGGCAAAAAACTCCATATGAAACAATCTTTGAGAAGGCCTGTGTTCATCAGTGTAAAGCAGTGGACGTTGACAGACTGCAACGAATGATAAATGAGAATACGGGGTTTAGCTACCGCTGCGAGCGTGGGTAATTATCGCTACATTAGTCCATGCCTTTAGCCGCGTATCGATTACGTGCTCCTGGCGAGCGCGCCATGCATGCCGCTCTAACGAGTACGTTCCGCGGAACGCGTTCCAAATGTTCGAATTATATCAACTAAGCGCACTTGGTTCGCGCGGCAGCTGTTTCAATGTAACCGTTCAACATCGCTGTCAGCTATCCTGTAAGAGCAGCTGCCGCTTTCATAGTTCTCTCCTTGCATCTTCTCTGAGCGCTATAATATGATAAAAACGACTTTTGCAGCAGTTTTTTAACCGTATAATATTATCAATTTACGGCAACTTTCGTAATTCATCGCTCGGAACGCAACGAACACACTGATGATGAAAACAACCGTCCCAAACGGCGCGCAAGCCAATGATTAACTACTTTGATACGCGTTAAAAAACCGACACCAGATGGAACGACCCGCTCCACGTTTGAGCGTTCCGACGAACAATTTGCGCGCGTTCCAAGATGGTATCTATTTCACGTGGTTGGAACGCGCACGATATAATCGATACGCGGCTTTAAAGTAACGAACAAACTTGGTTAAGCATCTTATACTAATGTTTTATCAAGTACTTACAGAACAATTTTTTGTAAATGTATTTTCGGCTAGTGAGTGCAGGTGGGCGGAACCCCAATCCCCCTCCCCCCCCTATCAACATAGTAGCGAAATTAAACACAAGACTACCCTAGGAAGGTACCAGCATCCCTGGAGAATCCCTCGCTGAGCATCCAAGACCAAGATACTCCTCTCCTGAGTGGGGATGCTCAAGCTGCCCCGTGTATTCTGGGGGAGGGGGGGGGGGGCGAAATCCCGCTCGAAACTAAACCCGCCTCGAGACTAAGCCTTGAAGGTACGGAGCTGTCTATTTTATGGCTGCGCGTAGACAGTAATGACCATCCCCGCGTCTACGGGTGCCTCTATAGGTCCCGTAGCGGTAATGCCGAAACAGACCGATTTATCAACCACGTCCAAGTGACTACAGACTCCGTGCTACAACAGATCTCATCCGCAGAGATAGTTATGCTTGGTGATTTTGACGTCCACCATGCTGAATGGCTTGGTTCTCGTTTAACCGATCATTCGGGTAGATCTGTTTATGACTTTGCTTTGGCATATGGTGTGACACAACTGGTTACCTTGCCTACGCGAATCCTAGATGTGAAAGACTATGTACCTTTCCTGTTGAACCTTCTGCTGACCTCTCATCCGGATGGATATCAGGTCTCCGTCGATGCCCGGTTTCGTTAATAACTTTTAAACGTTGTTGAGTTCAATAATAAAAGTCAATAGGGATACTTCTTAGAATATATGGAATCTTATTTAATACTATATATCTGAATCTATTGCTTACATTTCTATTAACCGAGAAGACTCGCCGACGCGACGCACAGACCAACGGACGGCAGTCCGTATATTCTTGCAATTATATTTTTTGTTATGTAATCTAAAGTGAATCAATCAGAAAACAAACTAATCTTAAGACTCAATGTCTGCTGAAATGATGCCTAGCTAAAAGTATAAGAACGATTTTTAGTAGCGAAACTGAGGTATGGCCACATATTGAGAATACGAGTAGAGCACTCCCTCACGTTGTGGGGCGTGCAAAAACTGAGCTGAAAGTAGTTTTTCAATAATAATTGCACCTACTACTATCCCAAAAATCTGGTATTACAGATCCGCAGGTTTTTAAGTTCTTTGCGAACGCGGTTAAAAGGTCATAGAAAACATAATGAAAGGTCGCTAAGCATTTTTCACCATCGTTTACTTATGTATATTATTATGCTAGTTTCCTCATTTGTTTTATACATGGTTATTTTTCAAAGAGTAGCCAATTTTTAAAGATAAGTTAAAATATGGTATACCGTTACTGCAGTTTTGGAAAATACGATTAAATAAGGCTTCTACCTACATTTGAAATTATCCTGAACTGAGTTTGATTTATGGGCTACAACGTTCTTGCCTGCCGCAACACTGCCACTCGAAACACTGCCACTCGAAAACCTTTCTTCCCATCGGTTATCGGTCCTTTGAGCTATATGACCGGCCCATTGCCACTTCAGCTTACTAATCCGTTGGGCTATGTCGATCACTCTGGTTCTACTGCGGATATCCTCATTTCTGAGTCTATCACGCAGAGAAACTCCGAGCATAGCCCTCTCCATAGCTCGCTGAGCAACCCTGAGCGTCCTAATACGGCCAGCAGTGAAGGAACACGTCTCAGTTCCATAGGTCATCACTGACAATACGCACTGGTTGTACAATCTAGTTTTCAGAGTTTGAGGTATATATGTTTCCGACGAGAAGATGTGTCGTAATTTCCCCAACGCTTCCCAGCCGAGTTTAATCCGTGGATTGATCTCTCGGTCGAAGTTGAACTTACCTAGTCGGATTATTTGTCCCAGGTAAACGTACTCGTCAACAACTTCGAGCATAGTGCTCCCAACAACTACCGGCATAGGTGTGACATGGACATTAAACATGATCTTAGTTCTGTCCATGTTCATCTTAAGATCTATCCGTTGGGAGACACCATTGAGGTTATTGATCATAGTGCTAAGGTCCTCCAGCGATTCTGCCGTAAGAACTATACCGTCGACAAATTAAAGGTGAGTGATATACTCACCATTGATGTTAAAGATTTTCGGGGATATAAGGTCACCCTGTTTTATACCTCTCTACAGTTGGATAGGTTTCGAACTCTGGTTCTGTACTCGGATAGCCATTGTAGCCCTACTCTACAAACACTTCAGCACTTTGATATACCAATAGTCAACTTGGCACCGCTGAAGGGACTGTAGCACCGCCCAAATTTCGACGAAATCAAAAGCTTTCTCATAGTCCACATACGCCAGGCAAAGTAGCAGATTGTGCTCTTCTATCTTTCATACAATCTGCCGCAGGGTATGTATGTGGTCTATGTACTGAAGCCTTTTCGGAAACTGGCTTGTTCGGGAGGCTGGAAGTCATCAAGTCTGCGTAAGAGACGATTTGTAATGACGTAGACGCGGCTCAGAAGGGAAATCGGTTTGTATTTCTTCAAGAGAGTGGCAACGCCTTTCTCGAAGAACAAGACCACCGCACTTCTGCTCCACGCCTCCGGAGTATTGCCGCAATAAAGGACGGAATTGAAGAGCTTCTGAAGGACTTTATGTACAGGTGTTCCACCCGCTTTCATAAGCTCCGCTGTAATTCCATCCTCGCCTGGAGCCCTGCCATTTTTATAGTGCTGGAGAGCCATTCTAGTCTCGCTCAGACTGACGTCCGGGATATCATCGGAGTAGTGTCGGATAAGACTTGCTCTTGGATCGTTACTTACACTTGCGTGTGGCTCCAACGATGATGTGTACAGCTGCCCTTAGAACCTCTCAATCTCACTTAAATCTCAGGGGTCCCAAAAACGATCAATTTCTATTAAGTAGCGTTATGTTAATTATTAAGTACGCACGCTGCTACCTACTTGCTTTATATATAAAACTATTTCTCTCCCAATAGGTTTGCTGGAAGAGAACTCTTATTAGGGTTAAGCTCGCCTTTGTACATTTATTTAAATATTTAATAATTGTTACCAACTTATTGTGTGTACAATAAAGAATAAAGAATAAAGAACGATGCTGCCATACTCAGTCTTCGGCTTTGACAGTTGGCTCTTTCTGGCAGACAGATCTCTGGAAAAGACTTTGAAGCCCTGGTTCCGCTCAATCGCTTCTTCAATACGAGCAGTATTAAAGTTGCGTTAGCCCCGCCGCATGCATTTGGAGATCTGTCCGTTTAGTTGCCTGTATGCTGTCAAATCTGCTGATGATTGCAGCCTCATCTCCCGTCTAACAGTCATGAGATTAAGAGTGTGATCGGAAAGTTTTTGTGTTCTTCTGCGGCAGGTCTTGCAGAACTTAGCTCTGACCGCATGCACAGTTTCCACGAGCTTGTCATTCATATCGTCCACTGCATTGCAATCTTCTAGACGCTGAAAGCGATTTTGTAATTCGAGCTGAAAGGTTTCGGGATTCTGGATTAGAGCACGAGGGGGACGGAGCGTTGACTTCATTAGATAAGTTGGAGACTTAACGTTTAGGTTCAGTGTGCCTCTAACCATTCCGTAATCACTGCCAGTTTTCACTCTTGCGATTACTGAGACATCACTGAACAGTTTCCGTCTAGTCGTCTTAATGGAGTCAATCTCATTTTTTGTCGAACCGTCGGGTCTCGACCAGGTAAACTTTCCGTGGGACCGCTTCTGGAAGAAAGAGTTCATCATAAAGAGTTCTTCTTTCTCCATGAAGTCGGCTAGATTCAGCTCACCGTTCTTTCTTGTGCCTAGTTTTGTGTTGATGTCTCCCATTTACACCGTATAGTGAGTTTTGGAGGAATGCATGGCTGTAGAAATATCCTAATAGATTTCCTCCACCTCCTTCGGTTCCTACGTTGGTGCGTAAACCTGTATAACCTTCAGCGAAGACCGTTTGGTGATTCTGAGTGTAAGGTATGCAACCCTTGTCGACACACTTCCAATCTTTACAACGTTGTTAAGAGGGTATAGTAAGTCAGCTCAAATTCTAATTTCGCCCCCACTTGACCGCGCGTTGTATGCTATGTACCGACATGTTTGTAATCACTAATACTGTAAGTAGTAAGGTCGTTAGACAATTATTTCATTAGGTTTATCATATTTATGCCTGTTTCTTAACGCCAAGCCAGTCACTTCTTATTTTTATTGCGGTTATTTCCCATTTTAATTTTACGTCGTCCTGTTGCGTATTGTATATTATTTATTATATTCTGATCGTAAGCGACACAACTTCTCCCTTCAAAAGCCAGAGCGATACGGCGGCAGGAATCAAGCTTACGCGCCGAAAGTTTGGGTAATTTCTTTTTACAGTGAAAATAATGGTATTTTAAAAAAGTAAATAACATAAGCACTGCTTTATAGTTAGTTCAGTTAGTACGCAAAGTTTCATGATCTTATTTAAAGTATTTTATAAATAACAGCGGTTTATTGTTTATTTTGGAGGTAACTTTGGATTTTTTTTCTATCGAGAAAATTTTACGAAATCGTGTTTTCGTCTAACATAATCCCTAGCATTAATCCTCAACTTTACCATATATTTATTTCAAAATTAATGCTGCAATAATTTTGGCATAATGAAGGATCTTGCTAAGCCATTTGAGATTATATTTCCCCTTAACGAGAGACTTGTGGACGATAAATCCAACACCTCCTTGGGACGGATGGTCGCCCTCCTGGTGATAGAACATGTTGCCGGATTCGATGTCCTCCCCCTCTTTTCGGACCTCAGATAATCCTATAATATTCTATATAATATTCCAGCGCAACTTGTCTATCTCTTCTTCCAGCTCCAGGATCTTCTCGTCAGTCCTCAGGGTGCGTGCGTTATATGTTGCCAGGTTGAGTCATCGTAGTTGGCAACCGAACCTATACCGGAGATTCTTAGCACGCCCTGCCCCGCCGTTACCATCGTTGCCAGGAATAGCGGGGCCGCCGGGGACTTAGGGCCGTTTATTCGTAACTATCATGGGGGGTATACTGCCATAGTTGTCACGTTTGGCGAGCGGGTTGGCAACCGCAGTTTTTTTGTACATTTGCTGCTATCAGGAAGATGCTACTGCCCTTCTCCTACCTGTTTCCCTCTGTCGACCTACGGGAAGATATTGATAAGTGGATAATCTTAACCGTCACTACACGGCAATTTTAATATGAAGTAATAAATGAATGAATAAATGGGTATTACTGTTTTGGGCGTACCTTGTAGTGGTGTTGTACGGATATCCTCTACCCCGTATCATCCCGTGCGTGTCGTAAGAGGCGACAGAGGGAGCCAAATCAGGAGATGGGATAAATCCTGATAACTACAAAAATAAAAACTGCGGTTGCAATCCCGCTTGCCAAGCGTGGCAGGTGTGGTAAATATGAGGCAATCTATGGGGAAGGCCTATGTTTAGCAGTGGACTTTAATAGGGTGTAACCGTAACGTTTTTCGTACAGGCAATTTAATAACGTCGTCACATGGATACTTATTAAATTAAGCGCAATTTTAGAATGGTTAACCTTAACTTTGCGGTTAGAATAAAGATACGTGTAGGTACGTTTCGCATAAATTACTGTAAATAGCCGTTTTATTCGATGGCCAAGTCACCATGGTTCGTGCTTGCCGCCAGTTTTGGCAATCGTACTTCATTGCGATCTACGTCAAAACGCGACACCGGTTATTTATGAACGTCGTAAATTATTTAGTAGATAGGAGATAAAATTCTGTCAATCTGACTATTCGTTATTGAAATGGAAGAACCTCGTTTACAGGAGGTGAGCGGAACGGACTTCTATTTTAATTAATTACCGTCACATCTTATCAAAGTCCACTGCTGGACATAGGCCCCATAACCCGTAGACACCTACCTCCTCGATTAAAAAACAGAAGTGTAGATTCGTATACAGAAACACAGCAAATACTTTGTAAGAGCGTAGTCCTTTCCCGGCTAAGTCGAACTATTCGTGCTGCAACTATAATATAACTTGAGGATAGCTCTACCACGTAAAAGACTCTACCTATTACGTTAAAAGACCGGACTGTGCTGTTTACGTGCAAACAATAGTGATAACCGTTATTAAGCGTAGAGTATCGGTGTAAGAATAGGTACCCTTCGGCCACATATCGTCCCGTGTGTGTCGTGAGTGGTGAAGGACAGAAACAGGCCAAGAGATGGGTAGCAGTTTCTTCCTAATAAAAATTAAAAATAAAAATAAAACTGCAACTGCTATCCCGCTTGCCTAGCGTAGCAATTGTGGCAATGCATGGGGAGGACTTTGTCCAGCTGTGAACTTCAGATAGGCTATAACGGTAACGCTAATAAGGCGTACCCCAGAAGGATAGGCCCATCTAAATATTTCACTCATAACTTTTTCATACAAGAAAAAGTAGCGCATCTGTCATAATATAAACGTCATATCAAAACACGACGTAACCAGGGTCGGATTTCGTAGTATAATTATCCTAATTGTACGATTATTTCATAGTTTGTAGTACATAGTATCGTAATAATACTAAGTGCAAATACCATAATTTTATCTAAAGGTCGACTTGTATTATTATTGGGTCCTTTTAGATTTTAATACTAACCCTACAATATCGAGAATTTTTGTATTGTACATGAGTACCGCGTTTTTTAAATAAAATTAGAATTAGCTCCATTTCTGGTCAATCGATGCTTTATCGACGCATTTATGTTGCATTCTTAATACAATTATAATGAAGGGCTACCACGAAAAAAACTCTATGCTCCAGAAGCAAGGTTTGAAAACAGAGCTTCAAAATATTTTATGAATCAGATTTTCAGATTCAATTAAGCAGATATGGTTTCATTTGTACTCTTTTCGTTTTACTCTTATTGAATGTAAAATATATTAGGTACCAAATACCAATATTTAAAATTTAACGTACACTAAGTTCTTTAGACAAAAATTAAACAGAAATAAAAAGAAAACCCTCAAAAACCGAAACGAATATATAAACTAGACGCGTGACGCCAAAATCCCGGCACATGGGAAAAAAGAAACATGAAACGCCAAACGTGATATAATTTTTTTAAATAGTATAATTTTATTTTCCATGTACAATATTTTTGAGAGTCTGAATCCTACCCTGGCCTATCTTGGTAACGTAACTAACTAACTGTAAAATAAAACTTTTAAAATGCGTTTATATAATAATTTAATTGTAACAAAATTAATATAAGGTCATTTACCGATGATACGATATCCCATGTTTTTTTTAAATCTTTGTATCGTAATTTTTGCAATCTTTTACCACGCAACAAAAGTTGCGTGGTAAAAGATTGAAAAAAGAGTAGTTTGTGACAGGCAAATCTGTACTGCGCGCACACCCCTGTCGACCGATTCGCGTTGGCCCTAAATTGTAATTTTAGGGCCAACGCACTGGTCCGTTTTAGTTGTTCGGTCGGCCCGGTCCTTACGCTAGTAATATATAAGTTAATGCGTACCTCCAGTAATCCGGCCACTGGCTAATCTGTCCCCCCTTGTAATCCGACATGCCTTTAACTTGTAGGTAGATTTGAGTCGCGCTATGAGAGTCCGCCACGGGGAGAGATGTCCTTCGCGAATACGTAAACAAACAGGTTGCAATTAGCTCGCGCCAGCACGAATCCAGCTTGACGCGTATTATCTCAGTTCAAATGTGGCAGTGGCTACGGTGGGGGACTAGCGGTCATTCATTATTCACTGTTTAGGTATTCATTGTACATCACATGACATTTTTATTTTTTATTTCTTTATATTTGATATTTAATCTGTCGGGTTACAAGATACTCTTTTTCAAAAAGTTCCGGGGCTGTGGCAGTACTTTATAGTCCGCCAAATTCGATAATCCGACACCGCCCTGCAAAACGTCTGTCGGATTACCGTGGGTCAACTGTAATGACAAATGTTAAGCAATCAAAATTTATTTAACCATGTAATGCAATTTAATTTAAGGGGAAATATAATCTCAAATGGCTTAGCAAGATCCTTCGTTATGCAGAAAATATTGCAGCATTAATTTTGAAATGAATATATGGTAAAGTTGAACATTAGTGTTAAGGATTATGTTAGACGAAAACACGATTTCGTAAAATATTCTCGATAGAAAAAAAATCCAAAGTTACCTCCGAAATAAACAATAAACCGCTGTTATTCATAAAATACTTTAAATAAGATCATGAAACTTGAACAAATCAGTCTGTTGTGAGACCATGTTAAGGGGAAATATAACCTGAAATGGCTTAGCAATACCCTCCGTTATGCCGAAAGTATTGCAGCATTAATTTTGAAATAAATATATGGTAAAGTTGAGGATTAATGTTAAAGATTATGTTAGACGAAAACACGATTCGTAAAATTTTCTCGATAGAAAAAAAATCCAAAATTACCTCCAAACTGAACAAAAAACCGCTGTTATTCATAAAATACTTTTAATAAGATCATGAAACTTTGCATACTAACTGAACTAACTATAAAGCAGTGCTTATGTTATTTACTTTTTTTTAAATACCATTATTTTAACTGTAAAAAGTAATTACCTAAACTATTGGCCTCTTGAAGCGTGATTCCTGCCGCACGGTCACTTCGCTTCGGCCTTTGAACGGGGAGGTTGTGTCGCTTACAATCAGATATACATTACGCAACAGGACGACGTGAAATTAAAATGGGAAATAACCGTAATAAAAATAAGAAGCGACTGGCTTGGCGTTAAGAAACAGGCATAAATATGATAAACCTAATGAAATAAGTGTCTAACGACCTTTCTATTTACAGTATTAGTGATTACAAACATGTCGGTACATAGCATACGACGCGCGGGCAAGTGGGGAGGAAATTAGAATTTGAGCTGACTTACTATATCCCCTTAACCCCGTAGTGGCGGTGTAAGAATATCCACTACCTCATAACGTCCCGTGGGTGTCGTAAGAGGTATCGACAGAGGGAAAATGAAACAGGCGATGGGCAGTAGCATCTTCCTGGTAACACCTCCAAGTAACAAAAAACTGCGGTTGTCAACACCTTTGCCAAGCGTGGCAACTATGACAAAATACCCATAGGAGATAGGAGGCAATCTAAGCCTATATGTCAGTGAATTTTTATAAGCTGTAATGGATGGAATGGAATCAAATTTAAAAAAAATACTTTGTCGAAGGTGAATTCCCTTGTTACCTATTAATACTTATCTATACTTAGAAATATTTCCGCATTTTGATACGTAAATATTTAAATTAACTAAAGTAACACGGCACTAATGTTTTTAAATTAAAATATGGTGTAGGTACTTCCTTGAATGTTGTTTAGGACTGATCGGAGATGATTTATGATTTCTTTAATTGAAAACAATGATTTCATTTCAATCATCGTCATCATTACAGTGTCTCACAAGTCCACAAGTTATAGCCTATATACGTCCCACTGCTGGGCACAAGCCTCATTTCTGAGATTGTGAAAACCCTCTCAGGGTGAGGGTTTTAGAGCAAGGAAGTGTCCGCTGCGCTTGCCCAATGCATGTTGACGAACTTTACATGTCTTCGAAATATTTTTTTTCTTATTTCTCGGACATGCAGGTCCCCTCACGATGTTTTTCTTCACCGCCTTGCAGGTGGTAAATCAGCTCTTAAAATTACAATTAATAATTTCATTGGTGCCGGCGGGGATCGAACCCGGTTTGCTCGCGTACTGTGAAATTTACAGCGAGCGCTAACCATCTGAGCTATCACGGCTCTCGTAATCGTAATAAGACTTTAATTTAAATGACCGCAGTGAATCAGAGGGTCAACAAAATTGCGTAAAGTACGAGTGTGTAAACAAAAATAAAAATAAAAACTTAGAAATAGATCACGTAGCATTTATCAATGCAAGGCTATCAGTACTGCGTCTACCAGTCTTGAAAAAGCAGTATTAACAAGAGGATTGTTAATGGAATTAAGGAGTTCTGTAGCAGTCAACAATGTTGGTGGTGATGGATGGTAGAATTTAGCCACTGGAATGAATCCGATTACTTCCTCGGAACACTAACAATAATCGTTCCTAGTTTATAACTACTATTCTTCCTAGTTTATACTTCCTCGTTTATACTTACTCATATATTAAATTATAGTTTCTAGTTTATACTACTCACAGGGTAGGTAATACCACACTGCATACTCTATGGAACACTAGCATTCACTGACTTGGAGTCCAAGCGTGCAGCAACCAATCACTGCATCTTTTCAGAGGCAAGCTATGTCGCATGCAACTAATGAACCAGATACAGTGTGCTAGCCAAGACGGAAAAGAAAAAGGCAACGGCAGTGCGTATTTATACAAACCATTCTGAGCCTATTTCTAACTTAAAAAAAACCGGCCAAGAGCGTGTCGGGCCACGCTCAGTGTAGGGTTCCGTAGTTTCCCGTCCGTCACAATAAGTGTTCCCACTTATGAGTATATAGGTGGGTATCCATTATGTTCGCGCTCCAGCAGCGCTCCGCGCTACTGCAACTGCTCCTGGTAGTGGGTACTGTTGTTTCCATCCAAGTTCAAAATGATTTTCCTAGAAAGTCCTTATAAAGTTCTACCTTTCAGATTTTTTTCATATTTTCTAAACTTATGGTTCAAAAGTTAGAGGGGGGGGGACACATTATTTTTTACTTTTGGAGCAGTTATTTCCGAAATTATTGACATTATCACAAAATGATGTTAGTAAACCCCTATTATATATATTATATACCTTTCCAACAATATATCACACGTTAGGTTTAAAATTAAAAAAAAATCACTTTACATATAGGGGGGCTACCCTAATAAAACATTTTTTTCCAATTTTTATTTTACCACTTTGTCGGCGTGATTGATACACATATTGGTACCAAATTTCAGCTTTCTAGTGCTAACGGTCAAAGAGATTAAGCGAGGACGGACAGATGGACAGACAGACATGGCGAAACTATAAGGGTTCCTAGTTGACTACGGAACCCTAAAAACCGTAAGATCTACCCATTTGTAACTTTGCATACCTAATCTTGTGAACGAGCCTATTATTTGTCCTTGATATTTTAAGCTCTGAAAAGTGTTATTTTCATCACTCACTGTGTGTCATTGACCTATCGAATCCTATGACGTAAGCAACTGCATGAAGTTTTATATCTATTCAAATATCAACTCTTTTATCAATTGGATATCTTTTATCAAAATGACAACTCCGAACGTCTTTTGTACCGAACACAAATCCTTTTACATTTATTTTTTTCGTGATAAATCCCATCTTAAATAATAAACCATTGCGATAAATTCGTATTTCAATTTAACGTTTGAAAATATACTTTTACGATTTCTTTTTATTAGAGGAATCGCTGTATTATTAGTTTCTTGTCCCATCAGTCTCACTGTAACTGGTTTTTCAACGGCGAATCTCCAGTTATAGGTAATGCCTACTTGTAAAACGATGTGTAGGCAAGAAAAAGATGAATTGTTCTTTGAGAAAATTACTAATAAAGAGAAAATAAAATTAGGAAAATAAAATTTACCTAATTTGGAACATAACTGCGTACGTCCAATATCAAAGATTTCTCGGCGGACTCTGGCTGGTGGCCGAGGCGGCCCCGAACGCTTGAACTTTTGTAATTATTCATTTTCTTCATGAGATAAACATAAAGACGAATTTTATAGAATAAGGGTGATAAACGAAACACATTCCACCTGATGACAAGTGGTTGCTATGGCCCACAGACATCTATATCTATCCTTAACTGCGAATCAAAATACGGATGCTTTGTCACCCGTGAAGACTAAGATGGAATGCATCGTTTCCAGTAAACAGGAATCGGTGTTTTTTTTTTGCATTCCAACATTGTTGCTGATTCTGTCGCTGATGTGGTACTCAGGGAATGTAATTTTGTGGTGCTCATCGGAGACAGATACAAGCCGTGGTTTGGTCGCTTCTGTGAAATTGCATAAGCAGGAGTGCTACCTGGACTGGGTGTCATATATCAAGGAAGAGATTATGGCCGTTAGCTTAGAAATTGCGAACACTGTTGATCGAGTTTGGAACAAAGCGCGTCTTTCGAAGCTTTCTTCCTATATTTTTCCCGAGAAATTGTGCAACTGGATCACCAGTTTCATTGCAGGTTGGAGCATAGGTAGACGGTGCGTGCTTCGGTTACAAAACAATGTTGGTGAACAGAAAAACAGGCTATCGCCTACCCTGTTTCTTCTGCATATCAATGATATGTTGCAAACCCGTAACATTCATTGCTATGCGGATGACAGCACTGGTGATGCTTTTTACACCGGCCGAGCCAATATTTCTCGGGAACATGTTTTGAGTATCGGAACAAACTTATGTCGAAGTTTATGTTGAACAAAGTCTCGTATTGGGAGCAAATGTATTTATTCCAGTACAATCCTCAGAAGACACAATAAGTTTTCTCGTCTTCTCAGTTTCACGACCCTTGTTACCTTATCGAAATCCTCGGCGTCGACAAATCGAGCTAAATTGACGTCTAAAAACCTTAGCGTGCTCAGCAGAGCAGTACAGTATGCAGACACACAGCTTGCAACTTTACAAGGCGCAGGTTCAGCCTCACATAGAATACTGTTCATATCTCTGGGCTGAGGCTCAATTATCGGCATCGAACGGGTGATGACCGAGTTCTCTCTGATCGACTCGATTCACTGGCGCTGCGAATAGATATTGCACCCCTTTGCGTTTTTCATCGCATTTACCACGGGGAGGGCTCTGAGAAATTGTTCGGACTAATTCCAGCTAAATTTCACCAACGCACATCGCGACAAAACTCACTTTACCATCCAAATTATCTGGATTCTTGGCGGTTCATTATTTTGCGATTTAATAAGAGTTCTCTACGTCGGAAAACTTCTTTGTAGAATTGTTTACCACGGGCAATTTTTCCCAACCGATGTAACTTAGGGACTTTCAAGAAACGTGCTTACTCTTTTAAAAGGCTAGTAACTTACCTGCAAATCCGCTGGTGTTGCAGTTGTTCATGGGCCGCCGACAACACTTACCAGGTACCTATCAGGTAAACTGTATCTCTGTAATCTTCTATAACTCAAGACTAAAATAAAAGGAGTAGTCCTTTCATAATGGAAAATATATTTTAAAAATATGATGCCTTCTTAAATAAAATATTTCTAGGATTGTGAAGTCCGCCAACAAGCATTCGGACAGCGAAAACCATTTTAGAAATAAGAGTAGGTGTATACGAATAAAAATATATTATCCCAATCAAGTGAGGAGTGCTTCCCACCAACAACAGTTCCCACCAAAAAAGATTCACAAAAGCACAAAAAAGACTTCCTGTTGCTGATAATTATGAGATAATTAAAAAACATATGAGCTAATCATTTTTGAATATCACTGTGCTTGTAATTTGTTTACTAATATCATTCTTAAACAATAAATATTTTATAAACTTTAAAAGAATGGTAATTAAAAATATGTTCTGAGACTAGTAAATGTTAATATTTTTCAATAAATTTAATTGAAGTACCTAATTCATTATAAGAAAACGTATATAACGTAACTAAAACAATGGTTTGTCTTTATCATTAATCCTTGAATATGTTTTTGTCGTATGTTCAAAATGTAATACATTTTTCTTTATTTGTAATTAATAGTTTGTAATAAGTAGTTTGAATATCTTTTTATCTGAAACGTAGTCCTTCATTGCCTCATTATGGTCGTATAGAGAGACTTAATGTTGATCCGCGAGCTGTGGAAGATTTTCTCTGCGTGATAAAATTCGTAATAAAGGCGTCCAAAGCAGAATAAACGGCATAGCCTATTGAATCATTAAGCTGAAGTAGTAATGCGCCGGCCATAAAGCCTTACACCCCCTTGTTATTAGGAACGTGGATTTCTAACGTGACCCCGAAATTCTCACCATTGTATCTTAATTAGTTATTGATAAGATAACTTAAGTACTTCTCTGAGAATGATACGGACCACACTAGAAGATACCAAAGAAACGTTCTTCTAGATCCCGATAACGTAGTTACTATGCAATGATATTTAGGTCAGGCCTCTCCCACTCCAGAATAGGGCACTGTTAAGGAATAGGCGAAGAGGTTCAACGCTTAGGCGTAGACTTAAGGCGTTTCTGAATTCCATCCCTCTGGACCACTATGTTAATTTAATGTAGTGGTCCATTCCGAGGTTCTTAGTGCATGGTTTCGACGGCCCTCGGATTGCATTGACCTCTTCCCCTAGCTGTCAAAGCCGTACTTCGATAACTGACATATTCTTAAAGCTTACATGTATGTACTTGTACATGGAAAACATCACAGGAAAGGTAACTAGGATGATAACACTAACTTTACGGTTGCTTGTCGGAAACGAAGAAGCTTTTGATCCAGATACATACCTCATCAATTAATTAATTCATCAGTTTTAATTGATCTTCTTATTTTTTTTTCTTTTTTAAAACTGCCTTTTCGAAAATATGTCAGTTGGCATGCATTATTTACAAGATTTGTCTCTATTCACATCGCTGGACAATGCACAATTCAATAACTCTGAAACCAAATAAAGATGTAAAAAATTAAATACCTAAGATGTAATAAAATCAAATGTTGTGTCTTATCTAACTTCATGAGCAGCTCCCGCCATCCCTCAATTGCGTGCACTATCCCCGCCGTCACCACTAATCCCAAAGAAAAGAAAGATTAAAATATAGGGTTTGGTATCCGTTGAAAGTTTTCAAAAAGCATATTCCGAAAACAAACGACTTACGAAAACGATTTAGAAACAAACGACGTTGGTGGAATTTTTAGAACTGAACAGCTCTTCTTTATATATTCGGGAATAATCTAAGTTCGGGTGTTACTGTACATAAGTTACGGGAATGTGCAGAAGACAGAGTTTCAACAAAGTTTAATACGGAATAAAGCCGTAAATACATATTAGATTTAAGAAACAAAAAACATTTTTGACAGTTTCACGGTATAATGTGCAAATTACTCATTATGTCATAATTCACAACGAATTAGCTTTCGAAATGACAATTGTAAAGTTCCCATTGTAAAACTAACCACAATCAAACAGACTCTTTTCCTACAACTTTAAACAAAACTGTTAGGTCGCTACTTTGTGATAGAAATTCTATACAGGGTTTTTAGCTCATATTATTTGTTTTTTTTTTTTTACGCTTTTTTAACACCTATAATAAAGCCAAATAATATTAACGTTTGCTTTATAAAATTATTACATGCTAAGTAAATGGATTAATAAAATTAATAAATGCTACTCTAATTAAATTATGATGAAATTATTAGGAGGTTTATATATTAGATTAAATTGCTTTTGTCAAGTAGATATAAAATCATCATCAAATTATTCATCTGATGCTCATATAAGGCTAAGGTACGCCGTACGTGTGGGTAATACTCTAACGTACGACCCGTTTGAGTAAAAATGCGTGAAACGTTCGACTACTCACCGCCTCAAGCCGCGCAAATCTGCTCCCGCTGCTCGGAAACAAAAACCTAAAGCCCCATTTACATTCAGCCACTGCCACTGCCCCTCGCGCTGCCAGCAATACTTCCCTAAATACTGCCGTAGCAGGATCGCGGGAAGTGTGTATTCACACTCTGCCCTACCACTCACATCGCTTTCGGCTTTCGACTATGGCGGACGTCGAAATAATTACAGCGTCCGCGCTGTGTCTTCTTGCAATACAAAATTATGTTAATAATTTAAAAAGGTATCAAGTTCAAAAGAAGATAGATAGATAGATAGAAAATTTATTTGCTTAAAAACATGGTACATAAGATGATAAACGACGTGGAACTGACATGTTTTGCCATAATTGGCATGCAAAAATGATATGAAATACAACTAATTACACAAACCCAACGTTACGTTTTAAAATTATTGCATTGCTTAAAAGTTAGGTACAAACATTATTTTTGAATTCAAATATTATGTACAATTAAATACTTATACAGATCCACTCTATTTGAATTCTTATACAGTAAATTGTTCATAAATTATTAATTGAATTATTATATTATTGTTACATAAATAATATTAAATATTATATGAGATTAGTTAAGCTATTATTATTTTAATAATTACACTACAGTATAAACTAATGCGTAATTTTAATTACAATAAAATTATAATTTAAAAATCTCAGGCTATTATGCAAATATTACCTTTTAACTTATTTTACATTTTAATTAATAAATAATCAATATGTGTTACTAATCGTTTTTAGAAATAAAATGTCAATGTTCATTAATTCCTTAAACTAAATTTTATATTAATATAATAAATTTGACGAATTTATAATTAATTATGTACATAGGTACTATGTTAACTCAAAAAGAAAATTCGTATTCGTAGAACATGATAAATTGTGGTTTTCATCGTTGAAATCCCATATAGTTTTTTCTGATTCCAGCAGTTCTAAAAACTTTATTGTATTTTCATTAATCCACTCGAAAGGCATTTTGGTAGATCGTATTTATTTAATAATAGGACGGCACGCACGTCCGTTCATCCAGGTGCTTGTCGCGAAGTGAGCGATGGAGCTGAATGTGAACACTCACTGCCGCTCGCGCTGCCCGTCCTTTGACTTCCGCACGAAAAACCGACATTTCGGGCAGTGGCAGCGGCAGCGGCAGTGTCAGCGCAAGTAGCCTGTTTACATACTGCTCTGCTCACTGCCCTGCTCACTTCCCTGCCCAACAGGGCTGAATGTAAATGGGGCATTATGCCCCATTTACATTCAGCCATTCAGAAAAAACTATATGGGATTTCAACGACAAAAACCACAATTCATCATCTTCTACGAATACGAATTTTCTTTTTGAGTTAACATAGTACCTATGTACATAATTAATTATAAATTCGTAAAATTTATTATATTAATATAAAATTTAGTTTAAGGAATTAATGAACATTGACATTTTATTTCTAAAAACGATTAGTAACTCATATTGATTATTTATTAATTAAAATGTAAAATAAGTTAAAAGGTAATATTTGCATAATAGCCTGAGATTTTAAAATTATAATTTTTTTGTAATTAAAATTACGAATTAATTTATACTGTAGTGTAATTATTAAAATAATAATAGCTTAACTAATCTCATATAATATTTTATATTATTTATGTAACAATAATATAATAATTCAATTAATAATTTATGAACAATTTACTGTATAAGAATTCAAATAGAGTGGATCTGTATAAGTATTTAATTGTACATAATATTTGAATTCAAAAAGAATGTTTGTACCTAACTTTTAAGCAATGCAATAATTTTAAAACGTAACATTGGGTTTGTGTAATTAGCTGTATTTCATATCATTTTTGCATGCCAATTATGGCAAAACATGTCAATTCCACGTCATTGATCATCTTATGTACCATGTTTTTAAGCAAATAAATTTTCTATCTATCTATCTATCTTCTTTTGAACTTGATATCTTTTTAAATTATTAACATAATTTTGTATTGCAAGAAGATACAGCGCGGACGCTGTAATTATTTCCACGTCCGCCATAGTCGAAAGCCGAAAGCGATGTGAGTGGTAGGGCAGAGTGTGAATACACACTTCCCGCGATTTTTTTTTTTTTTGCGCCCGAAGCAATTAAAGGGCTACCCTGTACGTAGGGAGGCGGAAAATGCATTACGCATACCACGATAGCCGGTCTATCGTGGTTATGGGGGACTCACTGTCCTACCGGGGACCCTAAGTGATACCCCCTAAAAACCGCCTTTGGGGACAGGCAGCTGGCTGATTAAGCTCTATTGTGCCTTATCATGAGCGACCCTCTTTTGGGAAAAGAGGGCGCAGGCGGCTAAGAGCCGCTGAGGGAGTGCCTACGAAGGCAAAATAGTATTAGTTAATATAATAATAATTAATTTAATTAGAACTGGCCTGAGCCGCCTGGAGGCAGTTCAGGTCGTTTGACAGTTTATTTGGCGGGTCCGAGAGAGAGTTTCTCGGCCTGCGGACACGATAGCGAGAGGGGGGTGGGGCTGCATAAGAAGCCGCCTCACGAATTAAATTGTTTGGGTGCGACTCTGAGGCCTTGAAGAAGTTCTCAGAGAGTTTTTTAAGGAATTGTTGAATTGTTGGGAGCTCTAAGTCCCTATGAAGGTCGGCATTACGGACGTACCAAGGTGCGTTCGCAGCTCGACGACAGAAGAGGTTCTGAACTATTTGGAGTTCATTTAAAATGTTAGGGTTTGCATGGGCAAAGACGGGGCCCGCGTAGGACATGACGGGTCGTATACAGACCTTATAAAGGGTTCGCTTGTTACGAAGGGACATTTTACTGTGTCTGCCCAACATGCTGTTGAGCCTACTCAGGTAAAACCGTGCGTGACGGGTGACTCGTTTGACGTGGGGCCTAAAAGTGAGCCCTGTGTCTAGAGTGACACCTAAATATTTGGCTGTCGTATGCCAGGGATCCCTTCCCTTCCTTCCCGCGATCCTGCTACGGCAGTATTTAGGGAAGTATTGCCGGCAGCGCGAGGAGCAGTGGCAGTGGCTGAATGTAAATGGGGCTTAAGTAACAGCTAAAATAAACTGAATAATACCTAAACATTTATAGATGGAACTTATCTATTCTAAAAATCGATAGTGATAATTGTACTTGAAATAAGGTTTAATATCTATTCCTGAGTGAAAAAAAAACTTTCTATAAATTTTTCTGTAAGCATAAAATATAGTAATTTTTTACTAACAAAATACTTAAAAACAAACTGGATTCATATCCCTTTAATATGATGATAGTATCTTGATATATAATTATTTTTAAGTAGCCAAACAAATCGAATCAAAATACATTATCCTTGCAATTTTGCGGCGGCCTCGAGACACCTGAAGCTTTGAAGTCTTATAAAACCAAAACTAGGATAAGGATAGAAACAAAAATACAAAGTCGTATAGGTACTATAACTAGTATATTATGAACACAAGTTGCAAAATTGAAAATTTTGTACAACCGACTTCAACACGACCGATGCAATGTATTACAAGTCAATTAAAAACTCATTATTAAAGATTACTCAAAAACTAACTGGTCAGATCTTGATTAAATCTATATGGGATCACAGAAGCAGCACCAGCTTTCAGATAAAAAAAAATAATCAAAATTCGACGACATACGGTCGAATACGTACTCCTTTTTGAAATCGGTAAAAATAGCAAACAAGCTTTGGCAATAATTAGTAATACTTCGAAAAATCTACTTAAAAAACTAACTACACTACATAATAAATACTAAAATCGACTATAATATCTACTATAATGTCAACTGTCAAAATGGCGTCGAAAAAGCATAGCCGTTTTTTGATTAATCAAATAATAAAGGGGCAAACAAATCGGTTAACCGATGAAGAGCTATCGTATCACAAAGCTATCGCATGCATATTTTGGCACATATCCATCCTGGCACTAAGCAACTCAAGGATAAGCCGATTCTGTTTCTTAACGGAAGAAACACTTCACATCCTAACTGATTGCGGACCCTTAATGCACACGACGTAACTGTCATTTGGGAAATTATGTACTTAGCCCAGAAGAAGTGAAATTACTCACAGCTAAGCAACTCCTTCAATTCATGTTCATGTAACATTTGCTTTTTTTAATTTACAATTTCATGCACAAAGTAGTACATATGTCGGACTTTATGTTAAGGGCATTTTCTCTCAGTCAACCATTAGGATATGTAGCTTAGCAGTGAATTATAGCCTAGCAGCGATCATAATAGATCTTTCGGTTCGAAGTGATACTGGTCTTTCTAGACCTGCATACGAGATGATTCATTTAATATCGCATTAAGAATAACAATGCACCAATGTGAGCATCGAAAGTGAATTAATTGAAAACTTCCGATAACATTTGAAAATTGTCAGTGATTGAAATCGGGCAAAAAACATCTTATTATTTTTACAAAGGCTGCAC
The DNA here is from genome assembly GCA_036936625.1 of Parnassius smintheus behrii. NCBI lineage: Eukaryota > Metazoa > Arthropoda > Insecta > Lepidoptera > Papilionidae > Parnassius > Parnassius smintheus. The sequence goes on along the minus strand of JAUPFT010000002.1, from coordinate 18,840,354 downwards.
ATCGGTCTTTCGAGAATGTACAAAAACATTGTTCAGAAAGTTTTTTAGTCAGCCCATCGTGGTGGATTCCGCGGTAGGCCCGTCAGCCCATCGTGGTAATCCACCATGCTGGTGGACCTGTGAACTGATGCTGCTTCGCGTTACGGTAACTCTGTGAGTTTGTGATAGTTGGGTTCAGCGTTCTTTTTTGCCTGCCATTACTCTGTTTCATTACTGTCTCGTCTGCTAATGGAGAGTGCTCGCTAGCCCAGTGAGGTGAGTACAGAAAAAATCTTGTAAATAATGAACTTCAAACGTCTGTTGTGTTGACATGTATCTTAGTCAAAAGCTTTATTGTTTGCAAAACGTCAAACATGGAAGTGAAGAAGGAAAGTTCCTGTCCATATTACCTTTTTCGTGATATTTTTCATGTACATATATTTTACAAGCTATTATAAGTCACCAGTTCTACAAATTTTAAAATCGATTTGCCGTTAGATTTGCTTTTACCTACCACGTAAAAGCCACACCCATACTGCAGGTATATTATGAAGTAAGAAGTTAGAATGGGTCGGCCTAAGCGGGGAAGGACCACAGTCTCACAGAATACCAATGTAAAATGGCAAGTTTAATGCCACTGTGTTTCGTGTGGTGAGTGTAGAGAACCTGGGACTTTTTACTGTAAACGAGGCATTCCATCGTAGTTCTTCGTTTTGATTCCTAATCGACGATAAATGTAGATGTCTATGGCCCACAGCATCCAATGACCATGTGATAAACTGGCATTTGAGCGTAATAGGATACAATTATGCTAGCTGTTCTCCGCAACTTCACCCGCGTTTAATTTAAATTTTTAACTTTTTTTATGCGCAACCCTAATTCCTTTCCTAAAATAAAAACAGTCTTAGTTACTTCTTATAACATCGGCTATCTGCACGTAAAAGTCCCGAAAAATTGGTCCAGCCGTTTCGGAGATTAGCCGGAACAAACAGACAGATAGAGAGACAGACAGAAAAATATTGTGTTTTTATTGTAATAACTGTATATAGTATATACTTTTAAATGCATTTGGTAAAAAGCTGTTGTGCACTTTAATTTAATATGCTACAATTTTTTTACACGTAATATTAAAAAAAACTATAATAAAGAACAATCAAAACTAAAAATTTTAATTGTCATAAAGTCCCTGCTCCCCGTGGTATCGTGCCAAGAACACTAGCTGCGTTTACTCGCTGAATGGCTATACTTAGCCTTTGAGCGAGGAAAGAACCAGCCCTCTTACCACCAGCAGCGAAGACCACTCGCGGATACAGTTCCATTAGGAACTTCACTGCACACGGATTGGTAGCGTTTTCCTGCTCGTCTAAATTATTCATCTTCGCCTTCATCATATTAAATTATTTTTATTTAAGCGTTATTTATAATTATAAGTTAAATTACAAATTAATTTCGAAAAAATTTATTATATTTGCCATTGACATTTCAATAACAATAAAAATAAATTTTATTTTATTTATTTGTATAGATTATATAATAGCCATTATAGAAATAATATCGTGAACGTATCACAATAATAAAAGTACATATAAAATAATTACATAGACTTCCTATTGTAGTTCTCTACTTTACTTGTTTATGAAGTAATGGTTCATAAATGTACATAACAGAACAGAATTCTTTATAGAAGAGCGAGCAAGCGGCTCACCTGACGGAAAGTGTCCACTGCCGCCCACGAATAACTGCTACACCAGGGATAATGTTTTATCATCCTTTTCTTCCTCGATATTTGCTGCACCGCCTCTTATTATCTATCTCTGTTCGGCCTAACCCTTTACAACCGGAGATCTTTTTTCTGTTCAATTAATTTATAAATTGTAATTTCTAGTTATTTAAGGTTCAGAGAACCTAGAAAAACTAGTAAAAAAATCTTATACCTCTGAGTAACTGTAAAAATAACCCGCACGATTGTGACGATCAGGAATAGTTTGACATCGTCATGAACGTGACTTCTAAAAAAATAAATTAGGAAATTGAAAACACTACTGAAATAATCAATGTTGTTTATTTTTTGTTATAATATTTAATAGTTTTACTATGTCTAAAGTATTTATCTTAACAATATAATATCTAAAGAAAAACATTCTAAACAGAAAATAATTTTGCATAGCGTTAATCTTTTTTGGAACTTAAAAATAATCAACATAGGAACGAATTGAGATCTCCAAGTTAAATATCTAAATTATTAAAATATTCAATGATTAATTATCGCTCTTTGTATGATACAATCTAAAATAATCTTTTCCTCTCGAAAGGTACAAGTAAACGTTGCATTTTATGCAACGAATTTTACTTCGACTAGTGCACATTTCTAGCCTGCATGAGCGTGGTGCCGATAATTCATCGAATGTAGGTAGATGATGGTAATCATCATACCTTTTAGCATCGGAAGGCCTTGATGGCATATACTTTTTCTTTGCTGGCGGTTGCTCATCTTCTGTGTCAGTGGCGTGACTTAATTGCCGGTTGCGGGCTGGTGTATTTAAACAAGTATCAGCTACTTCCATTTTAAAATCTAAAGGGGCTAATATTTTTTTCCTCGAGAGCTTATTAGCGTTACAATCAATTTGATACTTCCGCCATGCGTTAACCACTGCCAAATCTAGAAAGTGGATAATCATTTTGAGATTCCATTTTTTAGTCTTTATAAAAACCCGATAGTACTCCATCATCTGGTCTAGGACGTCCACTCCACCCATGTGTTTGTTGTAATTTTTTTAATTGTAGTTACTATTCTTGGAGCAGTAATATCCTTGTAGAATTGTGTTAATTTATCCCATCTTTTTACATAATCAGTTTTTTCGGCACCAGTACTATTAGAAACCATAAAAACTGATTTGTTATCTTTCCATTTTACCAATGATAACGATTCTCTGACAAATTGTTGACTTTCGTCACGAAACATAGCCCTGTCTTTCTTAAATTTCAGCGCTGCTCTCCCAGGAATCCTGTTCATCATTAAGGTACCACTACTGTGCAAATTCTGCCGATCCATCTCCTCTAACAATGGGATCGTTGTGAAATAACGTTCGTGGTACACACAGCTACCAGGCGGAACAGTCTTTGTTAAATACAGAACAACTGATGGACCAAAGCTCGTATTCCCAAACATTGTCTTGGCACCTTTATAAATATCAAAATCGATCATGAGGCCATCGCTTGTAGTAATGACAAATTTTTTAATCCTGTTGGTCGTGGCTTTTTTTTACGACTTGCCTCAATGCACAACGTCTCGTGAGCGGTATCATCTGTTCATCAATACTATAGTATCCAGGAACTCTCTCTAGCTTATAACAAGCATCCCGAACTCGGTCGATGACAGGTTGCACTTTCCAAAGTGGATTAAGAGGAGAATTGTCGTTTCGTGGTGGTGGCGTATCAAAATCGACAACGTGAAGGGAATTTCACAATTGAAGGAATCGGTCACAGCTCGTGCTGTTTGAAATTAAGGGCAGTTTTGTAGACGATCGCCAGTACATTGGTAAGCGAGGATACGGGATGACGCCCATTATCAAGTGGGTGCCGAACAATTTTGCTATCTCCTGTCGTGTAGTTTTAAGCTCCGTTCCGTTTTTGCGAAGGTGGTAAATGTTGGAGCAATGAGCGACAAGTTCGAAAAAATCTGCATAAAAGTAGTCTTGTACGTCACGTACGACAGGGATAGTTATGATCCTTGTCACTGAAATCAGTTTGCTCCCATGCAGCTGTTCGCTTAGTAGAACAAAAATTACCTCATTAGATGATCGTATCAATTGTGTTGGAGTAGACTGAGGTTGAGCTGATGCGGAATCTGTAGTTTCTGGCTCTGAGACAGGATACTCATTTTCCTTGTCGAGGATATCTTGAAACAATACAGCATCAAAATCTTTTTCACCACCATCGTAAAGTTCCTCAATATCAGAATCATTTCCGTCTTGTATGAGGTTCAAAATATCTTCATCCCGCAAAACTGTGCCTAAAAACAATAAAACAAAAAATTTACTGAGGTACAACGTGGAAAAAACATAGTTTGAAATTGTCGATTTTTAATAGTAAATATTGCAATGGAACCCGGATCGTCACGATCGTGATGATCTATGCTTACAAGATCATAGGCGCAAGAAACATGCTATTATTTCAATTTCAAACATGATATCGTTTAGTTTGATTAATACCATAAACAATGAAAACAAAATCAGTCAACATATAACGTAAAGTGTGAGAAAATAATGTACTTACGTGAACGCGATAGGTTACGACAAGTCAACGTTTTGTCTATATAAATGGAAAACATACACACGATCGAGCGAAGTCGGTTGCGTTCACAAAAATTAGTTAATTTCGCGGCAAAAAAATTTTTTTTCGATCGTCACGCTCGTATACAATCGGTTGTAAAGGGCTAAGGATTTACTGGGATGACGTTGGCATCCGCCATATATATATATATATATATATATATATATATATATATATATATATATATATATATATATATATATATATATATATATATATATATATATATATAGTTCTTCTATAAGTGGTAAAGATAAATAAATAATATAAAATGTATCAGAATTTATTTATTAAGAGTACCTGACCTATCCCAAAGCGTACAAAGTAGAACACAAAGTGACACTGATGTACAGACTGAATATTAAACTAATTGGAAAAATGCCAATAGTGTCAAATATTTACAGCCAATCACTATGTTCGCTTTAGTATAATAATATGCGTGAAATCCTAATCACTACACTATTTATACAAATTGTAGGAAGTACGAACAGTATTTACCCGGACGCTATACGAAGTTAACACGGTTTTATTTGCTTTTTATTGTTTACAAAAACCAAAGAAACCTTACGCTTAAATAAATATTACTTTTGCGTAGAGCTCCGCAAGCAAAGACACCGTTTTATGGCATATAAAACGAATAGGAATTAATTAATGCTTTGTTTGTGTATTTTCATAGCGTCAATTTTTTCTAAATGTCCATAATAAACAGTTATAAAATCTATTTAAAACCAGCTTTTATAGACATTGCTAGAACCAGCATCCGGATCCGTCACCAGTTCAGCTCCATGTTACCATATTATTGACCTAATATTGACTGCCTTGTTGGTCTAGTAGTCGTTAGTACGGCTGCTTGTCATGAGCTCCCGAGTTCAAATTACTTGATCTTTCTGTCACAGAATTCTCGGTCACAGTCCGGAATCAAGAAGTTGGCGGTGTTTCACTCGACCGTGCTTCGGAAAGCAAAAGCCGTTGGTCCTGCGCCTGTTTTCTCTCCGCTCGTATCAAATTACCTTCTCACCGGGCTATAAGAGTTTAAAGAATAGAATCACTCGTACACCGAACCCACTATAGATAGTGATTCAAGCCGAGGTTCATACCTCTTCTGAGGGGCCCTTGAATCACATCGACTCCCCCCTACCCCTAACTCAAGGAGCCTCACTCCAATAGCAGGGACTGGGGGCCTCGGGACTGCAGTCGACGAGCCGCCGTGTAGCGCAGAATCATTGCAGAATCGTTGCACTCAATACCTCGTAGGTACTCGCTTACGAGTCTTCGAGTTTCGACGAAGCTGTAAAGGCGGCTGGGCCATCAGCATACACTTTCAGAAAGAAAAGACTCGTGTATTACAATCCTGATATGCGCAGGTGACAGAAATTCGGTCGGAGGGACATTACAATATTATTGCATTTATATCAAAGTAACATAGGTTTGCCAATTTTCAGCTCAATCGTATGCCAGTAGGTGCTTCAAAATTTGATTAGGTATGTACATAATTGGAACTGAAAAGAAATACGGAGCAAGCAAGATAAAAGCTTTTTTTTTATAGAAGAGGGGGCAAACGAGCATGCGGCTCACCTGATGTTAAGTGACTACCGCCGCCCATGATCAACCGCAACACCAGGGGAATTGCAGGTGCGTTGCCGGCCCTTTAGAAAGGAGTAAGCTCATTTCTTGAAGGTCCCGAGGTCGTATCGGTCCGGAAAAATCGCCGGTGGTAAACTATTCTACAGAGAGGTTGTACGCGGAAGAAAACTCCTTTTGAAACGTACAGTGGTGGACCGCCAAGCATCCAGATGGTGTGGATGGTATCGGGACGTTTGCCGCGTAGTGCGGTCATGAAATTTATCGGCTGGGATTAATCCGAACAATTCCTCAGAGCACTCTCCATGGTATAAGCGAAAGAAAATGCAAAGGGATGCAACATCTCTTCGCATTGCCAGTGAATCGAGCCGATCCGAAAGCACTCGGTCGTCGACGATTCGAGCCGCTCTGCGCTGGATGCGGTCAAGTGGAAGGAGCTGGTACTGGGGAGCCCCAGCCCAGAGATGGGACCAGTATTCCATGTGCGGCCGAACCTGCGTCTTGTAAAGTTGCAGGCGGTGTGCCGGCATGAAACACTGTCCCGCTCTGCTGAGCAGAACAAGCTTTTTAGAGGCCAATTTGGCCTTCCCTTCCAAGTGACCACGAAACTGCACGTCACTCGATATGTCGACGCCGAGGATTCCAATACTGGCTGAGGCAACAAGGGGAGTGCCTTTAAACTGAGGGGATACGACAAAGGGGTTCTTTTTAGCGGTTAACGCGCAAACTTGTGTCTTCTGAGGCTTAAACTGGACTAGATTTAGTCGCCCTCAATCCGAGACTCTTATAAAAATATTGCTCTTGTCAACTGATTTCTATCAACAATAGCGACGCAAACAAGTTTTTGTATGATGTAAGCACCTATATAATAACTTACTTAAATAATAAAGCGTCTATACCATAGAAATTTAAATAATAAGGCAATTATTATTGAGATTTCTGTGGTCTATACACTTAATACAATCGATATCTAATGATAAAAAGATATGTAGTATAAGCGGAGAGAAAGCCAAAGTTCTGCAGTGACTTGTGCTAGTTTGTATGCGTCCCACTGCACAGGGAAGCAAAGGACACAGGCTTCTTATTTCTGAGAGTGAGAGGCTTATGGAGTAACTGGTACGTCGCACTGCTCCAGTTGCTACGTGTTTACGGACTTCACATGTGTTGGAAATACGAATTCGTCAGATGGGTACGTGGTAAATTAGTAGTTAAAATTGCAATCGATCATTTCATTGGCGCCGGCGAGAATCAAAACCAGGTTGATAGCGTACTGTGAAATTTACCGCAAGCGCTGGGCGCCTGAGCTAATACTGCTCTCGGGCTCTGTATATACTTACTTACATTTAATATTTGTCTGGAATATTATTCATTTTGTGATGGCGGTGTACATAATCCATCATTTCATTTCATTCCGTGGATTAAACAAGTTGTAAAAATAAAAAAAATTGTACAATCGACTTCAATATAAATAAAATGAGAACATCATTAATCTATTCGAAGTCAATTAAATACGCATACAAATTTATACGGGAACACAGGACACCAGCTTTCCAATAAAATAAGAATCATAAAAATCGATTCACCCAGAAAAAAGTTCTGAGGTAATACACGTAAAAAAGACATACAGTCGAATTGAGTACTTCCTCCATTTGGAAGTCGGTTGAAAAGAGGCGACTAATGGTGGCCACACACGGTCACTCAAACTGATCAGTTCAAAGCAAAACTGCTGATATTTTTAACGTGTCACGTTGTTTGTCCGCGATGGACTCCTAAACTACCCAACCGATTTTAATCAAATTTGCACACCGTGTGCGGTTTGGTCCAACTTGAGAGATAGGAATTTTTTGCCCATGAGTGATTTTTGACCACAATACTTTTTTGCGAATTTAAGGATTTTTAATAGGACATGACAAATTGTCGTCGAAAAGGGCAGAACAATGTCTGCATAGCAAGCTAGTATAATATGTAAATTACGTGTAACGTTGTTTGTTCGCGATGGATTCCTAAACTACTCAACCAATTTTACTCAAATTTGCACACCGTATGCAGTTTGGTCTTTTTTTATTATATGCGAGCAGCTATGCAGGTCTAGGTAAAGAGACCAGTATCACTGCGGCCTAAAAGATCTATTGTGATCGCTGCTATGGCTATAGTTCACGGCTAAGCCCTATATCTTCAATGAATCGAAGGAGTTGCTTACCCGTGAGCAATTTCACTTCTTCTGTAGAGTTGAGTAGATAGTTTCCCAGATGAGTGTTACGTTTGCGCATTAAGGGTCCGCAATCAGTTAGGATGTGTAGAGGCGTTTCTTCCGTTATGGAACAGAACCGACACATCCTTGAGTTGCTTAGTCCCAGGATGGACATGTGCTTTTTAAGACAACAGTGTCCAGTTAGGGCTATTTCCAGAATGCGCAATTTATTTTTACTTTATCCCAGGGCTTCTGAAGCGAATTGACGATCAAAAGCCCGGATTAAGGTTTTGGAATGTTTTAAGCCTGGTGTGTCAGACCAGATCTTAAGTGATTTATTGTGATAAAGAGTTTCAAGGGTCAATCGGTTAGTTTGGTCTAACTTGAGAAATAGGATAGTTTTTTTTTTGCGAATTTAAGAATTTTTAATAGGATATGACAGGGTCGACCAAAACGGCAAAACGTCTGCCTGGTAAGCTAGTCTATTTGTATTTATTCATTAATTCACTCATTTCAGCCATCAAAAGTCCACTGAACATATCATAGCCTCTCCCATAGACTACCTCATAGAGGAGATATTTGCAACTTTTTGGATCATTACCACGCTTATCAGACGAGATGACAATTTAATAATAATATCAATTTGTTATCAGTAAGGTGCTGCTGGTGCCCACCTCCTATTTCCTTCTGTCGCTCCATACGACACCCGCGGGAGGATACGGACAGTGAATGTCGAACACGGCAAGTTAAGTACAGCGCCCAAGTTTTTACTTAACTGTCTGAATAAAAACTCAGCGTATGGCAAACGGAATAGACGTTTCCGTATTCAATTAGTGAATGTTATTGTTTTATCGATACTCCCAAATTCCATTTCATTACAGCTGTTACCACCACTACTGAATAAATCTCTCTGATCGATTAGCTTTATATTACTTTTAAATCTTTGATTACCCATTGGTATGAATTTTGTAAATTTTGTTAATTACCGTTTGTAAATTGTTCATACGAGTTTATGTAAAAAGATAATGATCGTCAACTTGATTGACTAGCGTTACGTTTTGGTATAGCTTAAACTACTTAATATTCGTATGCTATCTCTTTGAACTAAAGAAAATAGGGAGAAGAATTTTATTATTATGAGGTAGATAGATACCAGTGCATCACCATTTTTAAATTTAGTTTTATTGCTGCTACATTGGCAATGACGGCACGTTATTATTTCAAGGAGTATTGTTTTGTTTGTCTTTTAGTGTTCAACTTGGTCTCCATAGATAACCTAGACTTATAGTTGGTATAATCAGGTGATTTTATAGTTGCTCTTTTATAAAAAATACAAAACATGGTCTAATTCTTCAAAGCACTCCGAGAACTAAAACTGTGGAAAATTTCTCATTGAAGGTGATGCCGTGTAACGGGTTTAGTCCATTTTTGTTTCCTTTTTGCATTTAAAACAAGTTTTGTCAGACGGCGTTCATTAAACAGATTGTATACATTCGAGAATATTCCACCGCAGTCCGTTTGACGTCAATAATCGCGATGAACTCACCCAAATTTTATAAACATATACTTTTTGTATCTTCATAATTTTGCGAATAATGACACGTATAAGACAAGGTAATTAAATTTTTCCATTATAATAACAGGGCACTTTTTGTTCGTTTTTTCTAACAGTTGTCAGAAGCTAATTATGATAGTGAATAGTAAATTAGTTGCCATTGTGTTATTGTAAGTAGTCTGGTAAATAAGTTTTGTTTGTAGTCTGGTATGTTGACTAAGACAAGTGGTAAAATTAAAAGTTTTGTAAAACCGACTTCAATATAATTGAAATGAGAGCGTCATCAATGTATTCGAAGTCAATTAAAGACGAATAATTGAAGATAACTCAAAAACTGCATCTATATAAAGGGTAATCTATGGGGAGGCCTATATTTAGCAGTGAACTTTGATTGCGATGAATGAATTAATCGAAACGTATGTACAATTGAATTTGCGGATAAAACGTACGATTATCATCTGGTTCAAAGCTGAATAAAATGTATTAACCAGAAAGGAAAGGAGAAGTGATGTAATGGTATTGTATACATTCACACAGCAATGATTTTTAGTATATGTATATAATATTTACTATATAGCGTGTTGCACAGTTTATAGTAGTTTGATAAATGTTTCGTCAAATTTGGTTATCATTATTTTTTCGGTTGTGAGTTGGCCAGATCTTAACACGAGAAGCACCAGCTTTCAGATAAATAAAGAATCATCAAAATTGGTATACTTAATACCCAGAAAAAACTTTTTTGTCTTCTCCTTTTTGAAGTTGGTTAAAAATAGGAGTTAGGTTTTTAGGTTTCGCTTTAATCCTGCGTTCCTCCTGATGCAGAGTTAGTTTTGTGTTTTAACTATTATTTATATCCAAACGCATTAAAAATTTTATGAAATCCACGCTGTCCACTGCAGATTAGCATGCTCCAGCTGGCGAACATTATTTGAAAGATTTGTTCGTGTTCACCACGTTGATACAATTGCACTGATAAACTTACTGCCTGTAACAGTTAGCAAAAATGCAACTCAAAGGATGAAATTTCCACCATCCATCTTCGCAAAGAGCTTTGTCCAACATTCAGCAGTGTGTGCGGAAGAATGCCAACCCTTCAAGAAATCTTCATAAAGAATAATAGGTAGCGTATTCCATATCACATTTTTAACTATTTATACAAAACTATGAACTGTATCGACTTAAGATGTTTATCTCTTTTTCTTTGATACATCATCCACTTTTCTTCAGATTGTATTTTTTTTATAGGATAGGGTGACAAACTATCACACAGTCCACCTGATGGTAAGTGTTTGCTGCGGCCCATAGACATCTACATCTATCCTCGATTACAAATCAAAATGCAGATGCGTTGTCACCCGTGAGGACTACGTTGGAATGCCTCTTTCCAGTAAAAAGGGTCTCCGGTTCTCTACACTCACCATACGAAACACCGCTGGTATTCTGTGAGAGCGTGGTCCTTCCCCAGTCGAGTCGACCCATTCGTGCTACAACTATACTATTAAAATAATAGGTTGTTTATGTGTGTCAAAATCGGTTCAAGAGTGATAATTTAACCAATTACATCTCATGTAATTAACAACGCTTTAATGAATTCATTTCAATATTGACAAAGCAAAGATGTAAATTAAAGGCGTATAATACGTCGCAGTATAATCTACGGCAGCGCAAGCGCAGTGAGGGACGATGGACGCGGTGGCGCAACGTTGACGAACGTGCGCGCGAATCGTCCTTACGCGAAGGCCGATGGCCGCTAAGAAAATGTTATCAATCGCCCTTTGACTATCCTGTACCTCTATCAAGCAATCGCTAAAGCAGAATATTTATTTTAGATAGTTTACACATTTACACATAATGTAACAGTGATATGTATAATATTATCATGAGAATATGTAGTAGAGCCATGCTGCAGTTATATTAGTAGTATAGTTGTAGCACGAATGGGTCGGCTCGACCGGGGAAGGACCACGCTCTCATAGAATACCACCGTGAAATAGCAGCTTAACACTGCTGCGTTTAGTATAGTGAGTGTAGAGAGCCGAAGACCCTTTTTACTGGAAACGAGGCATTCCATCTTAGTCCTCACGGGTGACAACGCATCTGCGTTTTAATTCGTAATCGAGGATAGATGTAGATGTTTATGGGCCACAGCAACCACTTACCATCAGGTGGACTGTGTGCTCGTTTGTCATCCTATCCTATAAAAAAAAAGATGCATATATTTGAAGTCAACTCTGCTACAGCGAAAACTTTAGTTAGCAAACCTATATACCTATAGCATCCACAAGAACAACGCGTTTTATCGGACACGGGTTTACTGTTTACGGGACCATATCTATGATCCTAATAAATGGTTATTAAAAACGGCCCTTGTGTTACGTAATTGATAACTTCCTAAAGTAGTTGCCTCCGCTCCGTAGTCAATGATCCTTATCGTTGAATTAATTGGGAAAACTAGATTATTAAAAGTATTTTCATTGCATTGCATGACGAATTTAGGTACTTAAGACATACTTGTATACTTACCTATTTAGTTATACACGCATACAAAAACATCGAAAGTTAACTTTTGCGATAATGTTACAATGATAATTGAATGTTAGAGGGCACAGGGACAAACACAAAGAAGTATTACAATTATGTATGTGTATAACGTACATATTATTTACTTAGGTTATACGTGTTACAACGGAAGTACTTAATAAGTAAGTGAATTCATTGTTGAAGGTTATGAAAGGTAGATAGTTACTTTTATTAGTCTAAAACATAGATAAATATAAAAAAACTTTGAAATGAAGAAAATACTCAATATATTCATTTAAAAACAACTCTAATAAATAAAGAGGAATACATAGAATCATGGCAGGCCATCCCTGAAACTGCCCGCTAATTTCTTTATGAAAGCACTCCAAATTCCACTTATAACTTTTTTGAGGTCCGAGAATTAATTTTGGAAAACTAAGTGCTTTTTTTCCAAAATACTGAATATTTCACGAATAAATCAACCAATTTTGATGTGATATACGGCAATCAACTCATTTTTTTCAGCTTAACAAAATAGCCTATTACAAATGAGTATTGCACGGAAAGTTTTCAAGTTATTTAAAAAAAAAACACTTTATTGAGATTACTTTCGTCAACAATATTTCTCGAACGAATCAACCGATTTTGATGCGGTTTACGGCAATCGACGTAGTTTTTTAAGTATAATTTATCAAAATAAGGGTGTCAAAGTAATTCCAAGCAAACTACTTTTTGAAAATTAAAAATACTCGAATTTTTGAGGTTTTTTTTTTGGAATCAACCTTAACCATTCGGTTTAAATTCACAGAAAATGTAAGTTCAGCAGGTTTTTTCAGATGCCGAAAACCGCCTTTCGATCGGTTACTCCGTTTCGAAGTTATGAGATGTTTACATGTTTATAAGATATCTCAAGGTCATTTGATAAATTAATGGCGTGGTCCTCTTAGTTAGCATATTTATTTACATTGTTTGTTTAGTACATACGAGGGGCATTCAATGTATTCTCGGTATGTCAGAAAAAAGATAAAATTAAAAAATATTTTTTTAATTTTTAGTATAGTCTCCCATAAAATTAATATATTTACTTGTTCGCGAAAAAGGCTTATCTATTTTCTTTAAAAATATTCTTCGTCATGGCCTGAAAAATGCTCTCTCCTTATCGTCAACAAATCGCTTTGTCCGAAGGTATTTTTTAAGTTTGGGAACAAAAAGTAGTCACTAGGGGCTAGATTTAAGCTGTATGGTGGGTGGTTCATTTCCTCAAGCCCGCAGTCTTGTACAAGACTCGGAGAGACTTCGCACGGTGGCGAACAGGTGCATTGTCAAAAAGAAACAGCACTCCCTTGGTCAGCTTTCCTCTTCTCTTTTCTTTTATATTGCTTCTCTGAAATAGCGTAAAGTGGCTGAGTATTTGTCTGCGTTGATGGTTTCATATTTTTTGTGTACTCGATCAATAGTATTCTTTTGGAATCCCGTAACAATGTGGTTTTGATTTTAGCAGCCAATAGAGTGACTTTGAACTTCTTGGAGGGGTCTGTTCATTTTCTATGTCATTGCATAGACTCCTGTTTACTCTCAGGGTCATAGTGGTGAGCCCTAGTTTCATCTTCTGTAACTATCTTGTCGAAAACACTTGTTGGCTTGTCACCACACAGCTCCAAAAACTTCCTACAACAGTTAACCCGCACCCGCTTTCGAAGTGCAGTGAGCATTCGCGGTACCCATCTTGGACTGACTTTTGTGAGGTTCAGATAGTCCTGCAATATGTTTTGTATGGTACCGGCGGATAGGTTAGCCATTTCTGCTAAAATCTTAATTCTTACTCATGCATTTTCTAATACAAGTTTTTCAATAATTTTCACATTTTATTTATTTATTTATTTAGGTACACAAAACAGAATAACACCAAAACATGATCAATTGAAAATAATAAATACAAAGTTACAATCTGGGTGGTATTCCAAAACATGTGCACACAATATGATATTAAGTAACAGTAACGATTTTACAGCACAAATAATTATAACCTTACTTATAAATATACTGTTACGCGCTCAAATCGGCGCACTAGCGCCATCTAGTCTCGAACCGAAGAACTAAACTTCTTGAAGTTTAAAACTCGAACTCTCGGTACCTTGCGCGTGTTTACTTGAACATTCTGGATATTTTGCTAATTTATATAAATAGGCGCTGCAAGATGCGATCGAAGTAGTGTTGAATTGGCGATACGAGCGAAGCTTCGGAGCGAAATAGAGTGAATTAGTGTTTTAAGTTTTAATTTGTCTAAAGTAAATTAAAGTGTTAATTTAGGTAATTTTATCGGCAATTTTTATTGTCACGAACCTCAAGCTCGTAACAATTGGTGTCAGAAGTGGGATAAAATCATGCCGATTTTACCTAAGGAGGAAACGGAGGGTGTCCGTACCCGAAGTCAACGCCAGCAGGAGACGGACCAAAGGAGATTTGGTGGTGCAACGCCGCAGACGGCGGAGGGTCAGCCGCCGGCTGCAGGCCCGTCAGTAGCTCCTACATCTGCAGCACCTGACTTAGGTGCTCTGATGGCGATGCTACAGGAGCAGCTGCAGCGCGGACGAGAGGAACAGGCCCGTCTGTTGAAAGAGCAGCAGGAGGAACAGGCTCGCCGATAGGAGGAACAGGCTCGCCAGTTGAAAGAGCAGCTTCAGAGCGGACAGGAGGAACAGGCCCGTCGCTTAGAAGAGCAGCTCAAACGCGATAGGGAAGAGCAGATGCTTCTCATGAAGGACCTTCACGCTACCTTCGGGAAAGAGATAAGGGAGGTGAAGGATAAGTTTGCTCAACATGATAACCGCCTGTCGGAAGCTGAGACCCAAATTAACCAAGTTAAGAAAACGCTGGATGAACTCAAACTTGGAGATGGAATTGCAGCCCCCGCAGTAGCTACTACACCTTCGCTACGTGGGTTCAAGGTACCACCGTTCGACGGGACTTCTTCCTGGTCGGCCTACAAAATCCAGTTCGAGGCCGTCATGGAGGCAAACGGCTGGAATAAAAGCCAGGCCATGACTGCACTCACCTTAGGCCTGCGCGACCAAGCCTTAACCGTGTTGGAAGCTCTCGGTAAGAAAGTGACCTACGACCAGCTCCTTGAGGCATTGGAGGCGAGATATGGTGACGCTCACCTGGAACACGTCTTTCGCGCGCAGCTTAAAGATCGCGTGCAGCGCATCAACGAAAACCTGCAGCAGTGGGCTCTAGAGGTGGAGAAGCTGGTGCGGAAAGCATACCGGTCTGTACCTGCACTCATTGAAGGGAACCTGGTGCAGACATTCATCGACGGCATCCGCGACCTGGAAGTCAGAGCTGCTGTGAGGCTCGGGCACCACGAGACGCTTAAGGACGCCTTGGCCCATGCACTGGAAGTGGAAGCCGTGCGGCAGGATCATCGTTCCCATCGCGTCAGGGAGGTTGCAGCAGCTACAGTTCGCGACCGCAACAAAGTATACAGCCCAAGGTGCTATGGCTGTGGGGAAAAGGGCCATCTTCAATCCAGCTGCCCTAAGCGAACCGTGGAAAGGAGAGTTGATCGATCTCGAGAGGGTAGTGCAGCTAACGGTACTGCCTGGCGGCGACAGGATCATCGTTCACCTCACGCTAGGGAGGTTACAGCAGTTACGGTTCGCGACCACAGCAAAAGATACAGCCCTAGGTGCTATGGCTGTGGGGAAAGGGGCCATCTTCGGTCCAGCTGCCCTAAGCACACCCTAGGAAGGGAAGGTGAACGGTCTCAGAAAGGAAGTGCGGCTAGCAGCACCGCCCAGCAGCTGCAGGAATACGACTTTGAGATCGAACATCGCAGCGGGAAATCTCATGGCAACGCAGATGCATTATCACGAAGACCTTGTCCTGAAGATTGCAAACATTGTACTAGGCAAGAGAGTAAGGAAGTGGTATCCGTGAGGATGCTCAGGGCAGACCACCTCAGCAACGAGTGGAAGGACAGCTTTCAACGTGCACAGCAGGAAGATCCGGACATCAAGCCGATCCTGGAATGGATGAAGGCCAGTGCTCCCAAGCCCAAGTGGAGCGACGTCACAGCGATGAGTTCGACCACTAAAAGCTATTGGGCCCAGTGGGACAGCTTGCTGCTCCAGGATGGAGTTCTGTGCCGTAAATCGGAAAATGTTCGGGGAGACAGCTGTCATTCACAAATGGTTGTCCCTAAAGCTAAAGTGCCGGATGTTCTACAGCTGTACCATAATGATTATTCAGGAGGCCATCTGGGAGTTAAACGAACTCTACTGAAGATCCGAGAACGGTTTTACTGGGTCCACTGTCGAAACGATGTCGAGGGCTGGTGTCGCAAATGTACAAGTTGTGCGGCTGTAAAGGGACCTCAGACTCGTAGTAGAGGTGCATTGAAGTTGTACAATGTTGGTGCACCATGGGAGAGAATAGCCATTGACGTGGCGGGGCCGTTTCCGGAGAGTGAAAGTGGTAACAAGTATTTCATGGTTGTGATGGATAACTTCACTAAGTGGCCAGAAGTCTTCGCCATTCCAAATCAAGAAGCTTCAACAGTTGCTGATAAGCTAGTTCATGAAGTCTTCTGTCGTTTTGGTGTACCTTTAGAGATTCACAGCGATCAAGGAAGGAATTTTGAGTCTCAAATATTCCAGGAAACTTGCCGAGTTATGGGTACTCATAAAACAAGAACGACTTCTTATCACCCGCAATCTGATGGAATGGTAGAACGATTTAATCAGACATTGGAGAGGTACCTAGCAAAAGTTGTAGACAATCGGCAACGAGATTGGGACAAGCACATACAACCGTTTTTGTTGTCATATCGAAGCGCTGTTCACGAAAGTACAGCAGTGACACCAGCTTTCGCAAACTTTGGAAGAGAATTACGGCTGCCTGCAGACCTGATCACCGGGATACCACCTGATGCTCCACGCAGTATAACCGATTATGCAAATGACTTGCGGAACAAAATGAATGACGTTTATGAGCACGTCAGACAATCGGGCCAGCAAATGTCTGAAAAGATGAAAACCCGGTATGATCGCAAAATGAACAACAAAAGGTTCACTTGTGTGGTTGCACAATCCAGTCCGCAGCAAAGGGAAATCTCCTAAGCTTCAAGCTAAATGGGACGGCCCGTACCGGATTGTGACCAGGATCAACGATGTAACCTACCGGATACAGAAAGGCGCAAGAGGGACTCCTAAGATCGTCCATGTGAATCGCCTAGCACGTTATTATGGGGCCGATAATGCTCGGGACGAGCATGTCTTAGGAAGGGGCAGTGTTACGCGCTTAAATCGGCGCACTAGCGCCATCTAGTCTCGAACCGAAGAACTAAACTTCTTGAAGTTTAAAACTCGAACTCTCGGTACCTTGCGCGTGTTTACTTGAACATTCTGGATATTTTGCTAATTTATATAAATAGGCGCTGCAAGATGCGATCGAAGTAGTGTTGAATTGGCGATACGAGCGAAGCTTCGGAGCGAAATAGAGTGAATTAGTGTTTTAAGTTTTAATTTGTGTAAAGTAAATTAAAGTGTTAATTTAGGTAATTTTATCGGCAATTTTTATTGTCACGAACCTCAAGCTCGTAACAATACTATATTTATGAACTTATGTTATGGAAAATTTTGAAAAATTAAATCTTTATTAAAATAATGTTCAATATCCCTATACATTTAAATTTAAATTTTAAGCCTTGAATGCCTTATTTACAAAATATATCTAATACAGAGTTTTTTAAATTGTTTAATTTGTTATTAAAAATGTCTATATTTTTACTATTATTAATCAATAAGTCATTATATAGGCGACACATTTTTACAGGAGGATTGTAATAGGACGTATTATTTTTATAAACTTGCAAAGCAAAAGTATTTAGGAAAGTATGCCGACGATGGGGCTAGTATATTATAGTATATTTTCTTCTGTAGCCGCTGTGACTGGCCCACCCGGGTCATCTTCGATGTTTTCCCTGTCTTTTTTGAATTCACTTGACCACTTCTGTACGGTTAACTTTGAAGGAGCAGAGTCTTGGTAAACGGCCACCATTTCTTTGTGAATGTTTTTTAGGCTTTTCCTTGTTTAGTGAAGAATTTAATCACTGCACGGTGTTTGATTTTTTCAACATTGTCTAGTCAGTCATTCTTGTCGTCTATGACAGAAGGTAACATAAAAAGTAATGAAGTTATCAAGACGAAATTTCATATTTATACCCTCAGGTATGTTTTTTACCTAATTTTTTTTATTACCCACATTATTAGCAAATCGCCCTATACCGAGAATACATTAAACACTCCTCGTAACTTATAGTTCTATTAGGTGTCTCTTGGAAGAATTTATTGTCACTACAGCATCGAAAGCCGTTGGTAGTGTCTTATAATTATTTTAAGCTAAAAGAACTCGTTCACGAAGAAGGGGCTCAAAAAAAGTTAAGAACATTAAACGTCCCTATTCCACTTGTATCAGGTTCCATCAGTCAATTTATTATTAATTAATCCCTTCCCGCTTGGAAAAGGCGAACGAATAAAAGTAGCCTTGGCCCCTTGGTAAATGCGTAAACACAAACATCGACTGAAGTCGCGCTTGTCAATGTGTGTAAACGCCATACAGAATACGATTATATCCAGTCACAGTAAATGTACGTCACACGGTTTAGGCACACGTCAAATAATAGGCACACTGCCCATAAAAAGCTCTCCATGAGCGCCACCACCTGCCAGACCGCCGCTACTGTAGACGTAAGTGTAAGGCATTACCACCGATTGTGTGGTCAGCACGGCTTCCAGCAGCAAAGCGAGTCATGAGTCTACTGCACTACTACCTCAAGGGAATGGGATCCCACATTGATTGGCTTTCAACCGCAGCCTTGAGTCTCCTCCCTCTAGCTATAACCCACATGAGATGGACACATATGCTCCACCAACCTAATGGCAAAAATATAATAACAATAATAAGTCAGACATGAGAAAGGTTTTGTAACTGATGTTGAGTATATGCATTTTTCGATCATGTTTGGCTCACCCACACCAACAAGTTACCTTCAATCAATCATAGGTGGGAAGTTTACAGATATAGGTATTTTAAAATGTTTTATTTAAACATCGTGGAGGTCAGACAGTCCGCAGCCCCGTCTTGAAGGGACGACTTAGGTCTGATTCAAACCAAGTCGTAGAGAACCCCATTGAGAATATCAACCCTCCTAACAACCATCGCAGAAACACAATGCCGCAAAACGCAACAAACATCGATACGACTATTGTCGTACAACATCCTAAAGCGGGGAATTCACTAGACCCGCGGGCTGTGTGTCCGGACATGTCTGTCGCCGCGATACACTACACAGACTCGTCCAGGCCCGGTCAACTCTGTATGGCAGAATGAAATACCTACGGGGGCTGAATTTTATTATTGCCATTTGTCAGATAAACGTCTTGTTTCATAATTAGTAAGATTTTGTTAAAGATAAATTACACTTTGAAATTTTTAATATAGAAATAATAATCCATAGGAAGATAACTATCCCTGTCGTATTTTTCTACGTTATTATATTAGCATATCACTGACAGTAAAACAAAAATAAATGTTTTCTTTTTGTTTTGATTTTCAATGAATACAAAATATTATTTTTTCTGGCAGCATCAAAACATCTATATAAGTATCATCATTATCATCATCATCATCATTACAGCCCTTCACAAGTCCACTGCTGAACATAGGCCTCCCCCAAGTAATGCCACAAAGCACGGTCCTGAGCCACCTGCATCCATATACTTCCTGCATGTCTTACCAGGTCGTCACTCCATCTAGTGGGGGGTCGCCCTACACTACGCCTACCGGTACGAGGCTGCCACTCGGGAACCTTTCTTCCCCATCGGTTATCGGTTCCTCGAGCTATAAGGCCGGCCCATTGCCACTTCAGCTTACTAATCCGTTGGGCTATGTCGGTCACTCTGGTTTTACTACGGATATCCTCATTTCTGAGTCTATCACGCAGAGAAACTCCGAGCATAGCCCTCTCCATAGCTCGCTGAGCCACCTTGAGCGTCCTCATACGGCCAGCAGTGAAGGACCACGTCTCAGATCCGTAAGTCATCACTGGCAACACGCACTGGTTATACACTTTAGTTTTCAGAGATTGAGGTATTCATGACGAGAAGATGTGTCGTAATTTCCCGAACGCTGTCCAGCCAAGTTGAATCAGTCGATTGACCTCTCGATCGAAGTTGGACTTACCTAGTCGGACTATTTGTCCCAGGTAAACGTACTCGTCAACAACTTCGAGCATAGTGCTCCCAACAACTACCGGCATAGGTGTGACATGGACATTAAACATGATCTTTGTTTTGTCCATGTTCATCTTAAGACCTATCCGTTGGGAGACACCATTGAGGTCATTGAGCATAGTGCTAAGGTCCTACAGCGATTCTGCCATAGGGACTATATCGTCGGTTTCCAGTCCAGTAGCTTGAAAACGTCTTCCAACGCAGCGGTGAAGAGGATTGGATAGGTTTCGAACTCCGGTTATGTACTCGGATAGCCATCGTAGCCCTACTGTACAAACACTTCAGCACTTCGATATACCGATAGTCAACTTGGCACCGCTGAAGGGACTGTAGTATCGACGGAATCAAAGGCTTTCTCATAGTCCACATATGCCAGGCAAAGTGGCAGGTTTTACTCTTTGGTCTTCTGTACAATCTGCTCGTTACTCACACTTGCGTGTGGCTCCAACGATGATGTGTACAGCTGCTCATAGAACCTCTCAATCTCACTCAGAATCTCAGGTGTCCCGGAAACGACGTTGCCACACTCAGTCTTCAGCTTTGACAGTTGGCTCTTTCTGGCAGACAGATCTCTGGCAAAGACTTTGGGGCCCTGGTTCCGCTCGATCGCTTCTTTAATACGAGCAGTATTAAAGTTGCGTAAGTCTTGCCGCATGAGTTTGGAGATCTGTCTGTTCAGTTGCCTGTATGCTGTCAAATCAGTTGACGATTGCAGCCTCATCTCCCGTCTAACAACCATGAGATTAAGAGTGTGATCGGAGAGTTTTTGTGTTCTTCTGCGGCGGGTCTTGCAGAACTTAGCTCCAACCGCATGGACAGTTTCCACGAGCTTGTCATTCATATCGTCCACTGCATTGCAATCCTCTAGGCACTGAAAACGGTTTTGTAACTCGAGCTGAAAGGTTTCGGGATTCTGGATTTGGGCACGAGGGAGACGGAGCGTTGACTTCATTAGATGAGACCTCTCCTACTTAACGTTTCGGTTCAGTGTGCCTACAACCATTCGGTGATTATATATATATATATATATATATATATATATATATATATATATATATATATGTGATATTTAAGTATATACTATATAATTGTCAATTTCTCATAATATACATATAAACTATTTAATAAGTTCTAACCTTAAAGTAAAGCTCTTTTATCGAACTTATAATGAAAGATTGTTTCTCTTTAACCATTTAAAAACAAATTATTGATTTGTAAGCCACTGGACCTGCTTTGATAATATTTGTATTTAATAATTATATTCTTTGTTTTCAGCTGTAAATTGTGGGCGAAATATATTATTCATTCCCAAGAGCAGTAATACTACTGCTATCCAGACAAAGCTACATAATGAGCCCAGAATTCTGTGTGAAACAAAATGATGCAACCAAGAAAGAGTTCTTTAGAACTGCAGTCCCATGTGATGAAAGTAAAATGTATAATGTATATGGTAATTAATGTATATAGTTGTATTAAAGGATTACTCAGGTATTTTATATGGAGATTCCTATAATCAAGAGTGCACTTTGATAGACTGTAATGAAGATGATGATGATTATTCAGATGACCATCATCTAGATCTAACATGGATGGACAGAACACATACAGTATCCAATTTATAATAATTGTATAGGACAAGGCATCCAAAGGATTGAAGTCTATGAAGTTAGCACAAGCCTTTATTTACATTATTAAAAATGCAACACTGTGCATATTATTTTTAACAATCAAATATTTTTTCAAAAGAAACAAAAAACCTTAAGAAAGTTCAGGCATCACATTCTATGAATAATTACATCTTGTCCTAAACCTATCAAATTTAAAGGCACAACTTGTACAACACAGTAGAAATTCATGCATCAAATGGTTCTCAAATAATAGATAAACACAAGACTTCTCTTTTCTTCACATATTCACATAGTTGTTGTATTTACTATCTTATTTTGTTATAATATTAGGTGTATTATAGAGCAAGTTGGATGAACAAGATGCATTCATTTATTTTGTATTGGTAGAAGGGTAATTAATGTAGTGCCACGAGTAGGCTGGTTTACTATGTAAGTAATGTCAATGAATATAATGTTAGTTTAATTTAATATAATATGTTTATTACACTATAATTTATTTCAATTTTTATTTATTTCCAGACTGACAAAGAGTATTCTCATTTTATTTTGTGGAATCATAAGCTGGTCCTCGCAAATTTGCTGCAAAACCAGAAGCAGGATTTTCAAAAAGGATAACATTAGGAGGACAACATTATATCCACTGAACAACCACAAACATCAAAGCATATCAGATAATGTTAAACCTGAAAAAGAAACTGCTCTATATGAAAATTTTAAAATTGCATAAGAAACATTTTTGTAATCTAATATTTAATATGTTTTATAATTTTGAATTATAATTATTTTATTTATAAGCTGCATTTACTACTTAATATATTGCATATAATATAGAGACAAAATTTTTAGTGTATATTTAGGGAAATAGATAGACAACTAAACATTATCAAAACAAAATTATTATTTGTGGATATTGCACTTTGCACTTGTGTATAGGAGCTTACTATTATAATTAACTTGTTTTTGATTAAAATATTGATATTTTGGTTATTGTAGACATTCTGTGATTTGTGATTGCGCATATTATCAATTCATTAATTATTATAAATCTTATATATTATGTTTATCATTGTTTTACATAAGTAATTGAAATATTGTAATCGATATTGATTTTCTCATCATGTTTAAACTCCTCAAATGTCTTTAAAGAAAGAAATAAGCTGCTGGAGAAATTTTGTCTTAAGTTATGGATATTTTTATAATTTTAATTTGTAATTTTATTTTGAATAAATAAATAGAAATTTTGTAATTTTTCTTCTTTTATTTAGCGCTGGGATAGGCAACCCAAAAAATATCTCAAGTAAAAAACTAAAAAAAGACCACGTTCAAATGTTCCCGCCACATGAGACAAGTGCAGGTAGACTGACGATAGATGGAGCTAGTGGGTGTATATCACATTTCTTATATTTTGTATGAAGTTGTCGTTCTTCTCCGATAGGAGTAATAGTGTTCTGTGAATTTGTCAGGCTACGAGATTAGTTGTGCGTGCACATCAAGGTGACAACCTAGATTTGCAATGCTTATTATTTATTTATTATTAATTTGGTGCAAAGAATGGTATATAAATATAAATGAGTTTAGCCATATCAATTGACATAAATAATTAGAAGTTGATGAACCAGGAGACCTGTATAATTACTTGCGCATGGATATAAAGTCGTACAAACTCTTATCAGAATATTTTATTATAATTCAAACTCATTGCAAATTAAATATCTCGGAAGTTCGTTAAATAATAATAATAGGCCGTCTGCACTGGTTGCTGTCGCCCTTGTGACTGTGAACAGACTGCCCGTAGTATGCATTCACGTCGGCTATGTCCGTGGCCGCGCAGATAAAATGAGATCGCGGACGAGCATGTCTTAGGAGCGCGCAACACTGCCCGCTCCTAAGACATGCTCGTCCCGAGCGTTATCGACCCTATAATAACGCGCCAAGCGATGGACGATCTTAGAAGTCCCTCTTGCGCCTTTCTGTAACGGCTCCGCAATGTCAAGGGCTGTCCTATCCCGTGGTGCACCAACATTGTACAATTTCGGAGCTCCTATACTACGTGTCTGAGGTCCCCGCACGGCCGCACAACTTGTACATGTATGACACCAAACCTTGACATCGTCACGATAATGGACCCAGTAAAACTGTTCTCGGACCTTCAGTAGAGTTCGTTTAGCTCCCAGATGGACTCTTGAATGACCATTACGGCACAGCTGTAGAACATTCGGCACTTTAGCTTTAGGGACAACCATTTGCAAACGACAGCTGTCTCCTCGACCATTGTCCCATTTCCATCCTGAATCAGCAAGCTGTCCCATTGGGCCCAATAGCATTTCGTGGTTGAACTCATCGCTGAGACGTCGCTCCACTTAGGCTTGGTAGCACGGACTTTCATCCATTCCAGAATCGGCTTGATGTCCGGATTTTCCTGCTGTGCATGTCCTTCCACTCGTTGCTGAGGTGGTCTGTCCTGAGCGTCCTCACGGATACCACTTCCTTACTCTATTGCCTAGTACAATGTTTCCAATCTTCAGGACAAGGTCTTCTTGACAATGCATCTGCGTTGCTATGAGATTTCCCGCTGCGATGTCTGATAGTAAAGTCGTATCCCGGCTGCTGCGGTGATGTTAGCCGCACTTCCCTTCTGAGATCATTCACCTTCCCTTTTTAGGGTTCGCTTAGGGCAGCTGGATCGAAGATGGCCCCTTTCCCCAGAGCCATAGCACCTAGGGCTGTATCCTTTATTGCGGTCGCGAACCGTAGCTGCTGCAACCTCCCTTACGCGATGCGAGCGAAGATCCTGCCGCACCTCCAGTGCATGGGCCAAGTATGGCGTTAGAACACAAATAATTACTTTTACAGAAACACCATACTACTTCACCCTACTACCCGTCTACTTTATATGTACAGATTTGAATATCTTCAATATTTCATGGAGTCAACATGCTTAACATTAGCCTATTTAGTGCCTATAATAACGTTTTCAATCAAAAACTGATACTGTTATTAATTTGTTAATGTTAATGTATTTTTTATAAGATTATTTTATTTTAGTACCGAATGTGGTAATAATTTATATTTCTATATAAAAAAGTATAGGCCATAAATTATTATTTCGTCGCATAAGAGCTCTTTTCAAATTAGAATGATTCGCAAAGCAAAAGCACGAGCTGTGTGATACTTAAAACTTCTCTCATTATCTTATATTTAAATTAAATCTATTTCATTTATTATTAAGTTTACAACGTATAGAGTATAATTTATTAATCCTCTATAGCATAATATTTTGTTATCAATAAAATGCAACATCCAAACCTGTTCCGAAAACACGACTTATTATTTAATATTTATTGCTTTTTTTCCTTTAATACGCAATCGGTTTCCCACAAAACATTACACACTAAAACGACTTAAAGATTTTATTACTTCGAAATCTTAATCTAGCAAAATCTATGACCAAAAATGTCGAATATATACATATTTTATATACATATTTTACGGTCATAAAATAATCATATTTTCATTTTGTTCACAAATCATGGATTCAGTGCAGAGGTGTGCTACGAGGCTCATTGGTGACCCTGATTTGGTTGAAACCAACCTTGTCAGCCTCAAGCACAGGCGCAGAGAAGCCTATAGGATAGGTATACTATAGGATGCATTTCGGAGTGTGTGCGCAGGAATTGCACGCTTTAACTCCTCTCTCTACTTTCCACCATCGGATGATCAGGCAGTCGGCGCGCCTTCACCCCTTTGTTGTCGATATTCCAGGTATTAGAACCAAACGGTTTACTGGGTACGGCAAAGAAGTGGAATAATTTGCCGGCGTTTATCTTTCCGTCCGAATACAATCTGGGCGTCTTCAAGACAAGAGTGAATAGGCATTGTTACGCTAAGACAGTGCGATTTACCATCTAAGGCTGCATCACCACTTACCACCAGGTGGGGTTGTGGTCAAGCACTGGCTTATAAAAAGTTTAAAATATAGATTACAAGAATACTTGTTAATAGTCATTTATGCCGTGGTAGCTCAGGTGGTTAGCGCTAACTGTAGATTTCATAGTACGCGAGCAAACTGGGTTCGATCCCCGCCGGCACTGCAATTTTTAGTATGTCAAAGAAATAAGAAAAAAAAATATTTCGAAGACATGTGAAGTTCGCCAACACGCATTGGGCCAGCGCGGCGGACAATTCTTTGCCCTAAAACCCTCTCAGAAATGAGCGGAGGCCTGAGCCCAGCAGTGGGACGTATATAGGCTGTAACTTTACTGTACTTTTAGTCATAAAACATCTGTTCTGGGAAGAACTAGCAAGAAACCCAGAGGGACTTTTTTAAACGTTAGCTTATTGCCCGCTCGTGCAAGCTCGTGGTTGACTGGTAGAGAATGTCCGTCGATTGTACACGTTATACGCAAGTAAAGATTTTTAAATAAATAAATGTACAATATAATATTTTCCACAATTAAATATTCATAATAATATTGTCATAGAGAGGTCCTGCCCCTGCATATTTTCTGGGTCTTTGTTGTAAGAACGCATACTACATGATGGAATAACTGAATGTTTGAAGTCAAGTAACCGGTATTACTATGTAGTTTATGTCTGTTCCTAATATGTACAGAACATCACTATTTTTGAGAAAACTTTTTTTTTGTTTTTGTGTAGATTCATTAAATTGGCAAATGCCCTATGTACGCTGGTGATCAAAACATATTTGCGCCAGCGGCTGCTACTGCTAGCGCGAGACTAGCAATTGGCGCAAGACAGGATTATAGTGTAGCGCAAGCATAGGGCACTATTCCCACACTCTCATAGTCCGATGGGGTGGTAAAACGACACGACCGGAGAGAGGGCATAGGACTAACGGCTTTATGTACTTTACGACACGGGGTTAAGACACCGCCATCTTTCTGACTCCGGGCAACTTCTGAGAACTTGTTGATGGAAAACTCAATAACTCATTTTGTTTTGCCCGAACCGTAATTTTTTTTTTTTTATAGAAGAGGGGGCAAACGAGCATGCGGCTCACCTGATGTTAAGTGACTACCGCCGCCCATGATCAACCACAACACCAGGAGAATTGCGGGTGCGTTGCCGGCCCTTTAGAAAGGAGTAAGCTCTTTTCTTGAAGGTCCCCAGGTCGTATCGGTCCGGAAAAATCGCCGGTGGTAAACTATTCCACAGAGAGGTTGTACGTGGAAGAAAACTCCTTGTGAAACGTACAGTGGTGGACCGCCAAGCATCCAGATGGTGTGGATGGTATCGGGACGTTTGCCGTGTAGTGCGTTCACGAAATTTGGCGGCTGGGATTAATCCGAACAATTCCTCAGAGCACTCCCCGTGATAGATGCGATAAAATACGCAAAGAGATGCAACATCTCTTCGCAGTGCCAGTGAATCGAGCCGATCCAAAATCACTCGGTCGTCGACGATTCGAACCGCTCTGCGCTGGATGCGGTCAAGTGGAAGGAGCTGGTACTGGGGAGCCCCAGCCCAGAGATGGGAACAGTATTCCATGTGCGGCCGAACCTGCGCCTTGTAAAGTTGCAGGCGGTGTGCCGGCATGAAATACTGTCCCGCTCTGCTGAGCACGCCAAGCTTTTTAGAGGCCAATTTGGCCTTCCCTTCCAAGTGACCACGAAACTGCACGTCACTCGATATGTCGACGCCGAGGATTCCGATACTGGCTGAGGCAACAAGGGGAGTGCCTTGAAACTGAGGGGATACAACAAAGGGGTTCTTTTTTGCGGTTAACGCGCAAACTTGTGTCTTCTGGGGGTTAAACTGGACTAGATTTAGTCGTCCCCAATCCGAGACTCTGTTCAGCAAAGACTCGACTTCAGACACGAGTTTGTCCCGGCACTCGGAGACGTTTTCCCGAGAAATATTGGCTCGGCCGATGTAAAGAGCATCACCAGTGCTGTCATCTGCATAGCAATGAATGTTACGGGTATGCAACATATCATTGATATGCAGAAGAAACAGCGTTGGCGATAGCACGCAGCCCTGTGGAACACCAGCATTAATAGGCTTGCAATCGGAGCTTGCACCGTCTACAACGACCTTGATGCTCCGATCTGCAAGAAAGCTGGTGATCCAATCGCACAATTTCTCGGGAAGCCCATAGGAAGGGACCTTCGAAAGAAGCGCTTTGTACCAAACCCGATCGAAGGCCTTCGCAATGTCCAAACTAACGGCCAATGCCTCCCCCTTGAACTCTACTGCCTCCGCCCATCTGTGAGTGAGGTAGACCAGAAGATCACCAGCTGACCGACCACGGCGAAAACCGTATTGGCGGTCACTAATCAGCTGGTGATCCTCAAGGTACCTCCTGAGCTGGCAGTTTACAATGGACTCCATTGTTTTGGAGAACAAGGAGGTGATGGCGATTGGCCGGTAGTTGGACGGGTCTGAGCGGTCGCCTTTTTTAGGGATCGGGTGGACGAAAGCCGTCTTCCATGATTTTGGGACTACGCCTAGGGAGTAGGAGTACCGGAAAAGACGCGTTAAAACCGGTGCCAACTCTGGAGCACACGTCCTCAGCACAATTGGGGGGATTCCGTCAGGCCTACTCGACTTGTGGATGTCCAGGGAGAGGAGTGCTTTGCGAACCGAGCGCTGTGTGAACTGCACTTCCGGCATGGAGCACTCACACCGCGGGATGGTCGGCGGCGTACTCCCCCCGTCATCGAGAGTCGAGTTAGACGCAAAGAAAGAGCCTAGAAGATCGGCTTTCTCCTTTGCAGTATGGGCCAGTGAGTCGTCCTCCCTGTGCAGAGATGGAAGAGATGGCTGAGAGAAATTCCCCTGGACAGCCTTGGCGAGAGACCAGAATGCACGGGTTCCAGAAGGAAGGCGAACTAGTTTCTCGCCAATTCTGCCTATGTGCTCTGACTTTGCCTTGGCAATGACTCTTTTGAAGGACCTAGAGGCGGAATTATACTTCTTTTTTAGAGCGCTGGTGTTTACATCCCGGGACGCTGATGCATCAACCCAGGCTTGGTAGCACTCCTGCTTATAGCATGATGCTATTTTACAGGAGCGACCAAACCATGGCTGAGACTTGCCTCCAATGGGCACCACAGAGGAAGGAATAAAAAGTTCCATACCCTGAAGTACCACATCAGTAACAGAATCCGCAACAACGTTGGGATCATCCGGCGAGAAGCAAACCCGCCCCCAAGGGTAGGATGCAAAGAAAGACCGCATCCCATCCCAATCGGCTGACCTATAGTGCCAAACACGGCGGCAGCCTGCAGAATGCAACCGCGATTTCAGCGTGAGTGGCACAACACTCCGGACCAGACAATGGTCCGGGGAGCCTAAAGGGGCGTCGACGGAAATCTGATATCCTTCCGGGTGAGAGGTCAGCAGAAGGTCCAACAGGGAAGGTGCATGATCCTCCACATCTGGAATCCGCGTAGGCGAAGTAACCAGTTGTGTCAGACCATATGCCAAGGCAAAATCATGAACAGATCTCCCCGCATGATCGGTTAAACGTGATCCAAGCCATTCGGCGTGATGGGCGTTAAAGTCGCCGAGGATCACGATCTCTGCGGAGGGGATCTGCTGTAGCAACGATTCTGCAGCCATTTGGACGTGGTCGAAGAGTCGGTCTGTTTCGGCATTACCGCTATGGGACCTATAGAGACACCCGTAGACGCGCGGATGGTCGTCGCTGTCTACTCGTAGCCAAAGGATGGACAGGTCCGAACCTTCAAGTCTGCCGAGGCGTCGAGAACAGATGTCCTCTCTGACGTAAACGCAAACTCCAGCCCGAGGCACAACGGAGTGTTCCAGTTTGTACCCCGGGTAGGAGAGATACGAGACATCAGCCGGAGAGGACACCTGCGTCTCGGTAAGAAAGAGCAGAGCCGGCCTCGCCGTCTCGAGATGGTAGTGGACGGCGTTTAGGTTAGTGTGAAGTCCCCTGATATTGCAGAAATTCACGGACAGGGTGACAGGGGTCGCCTTGGTCTTGTTGCTCCGTTTGCCCCGAGCAGTTGTAGTCTTGAGCGGAATTTTGCCCCCCCCCCCCCAGAGTACGCGGGGCAGCCTGAGCACCCACGCTCAGAAGTGGAGAAACATGGTCGTGGATGCTCAGCGAGGGATTCTCCAGGGGTGCTGGTACCCTCCTGGGGTAGTCTATCATTATTTAATTCCGCTACCATGTTGATGGGGGGGGGGGGGGGGATTTGGGCCTCCGGCCACCTGCACTCACCAGACGAAACGCGGAAGCAGAGCTTCCACTTCACGCCGGTATTCTGTGAGGTCGTGGTACCACCCCGGTTTGAGCCGACCCATACGTGCAACAGCAAAGCTACCGCGTGGCTCTACCACTTTTAAAATTCAAAGTAATTCAAACCCGGAATCTCATTATTAGAAGTAACGTTCACAACCACTAAACCAATAAGGATATAGAACGACGAGTGAACACAGGAAATAAAGTAAATGGGGCTCTACAATCTATTGTATTGGGATTTTGGAGTGTGTCAAAAACAACAACAACACAACAACAGGTAGTGAAAGTTGGGTGTGGCAGAAAAAGCGCGAGAGTAGAATAAGTAAATGCCTGTAGAAATGCGATCATTAAGGAGTATGTTAGGACTTAATCTGAATAACACCAGGTCATGACGGCATTCCCACTAGGTTTGTCAAATTAGCAAAAAAGTACCTTGTATACCCAATTGCACATCTTTGTAATCTTAGCTTAGAACAGGGAATATTTCCCGATTTATTTAAAACGGCTATCGTGTCTCCAATTTTTAAAATGGGGGACAAACAAGATGTCTCGAACTATAGACCGATTTCTATGCTGTCTACCATGTCAAAAATTGTGGACGGGTTGATCAACCGTAGGTTGATTATTTATTTAGAGAAAAACAAACTATTAACTGATTATCTATTATATATATATAAATTGTGTGATAAGAAAAAAGTGTGGTTTACAAGATGTTGTTGGGATCAGCATTAAGAAAGGAATGCTTCGGTGGTTTGTAAAAATAAAAAAGCCCAAACCGCTGGACAAATTAGGTTGAAATGAGGACAGTAGGTTCTTTTTTATTAAGTAGTCATCTACTAAGAAAGGATTTTGGAAAATTCAATGTCTAAGAGTCGTGTGTTGAGTAAAGTAGGATCGATACAAGAAAGGATAAGAAGTACGATGGAAAATTATAGAGGTACAAGTAATAATCTTTGAGAAGATTTTTGAAGGAAAAAAGGTAATGCGTGTCATCGAATATCTAGAAACAAGGATTTCCACAAATGCACAACTGTAATAGAAAATGATTTTTTATTAAAGACGGAAGATAAATGTACTGAAGCACGAAGGAAACCCCTTAATTTAACTTAAATTCTCCGATATTATCACTCCAAAATATGAAAAAGTTTGATGTTCAAACTCCCCATATTATACGATCTCAAAATAAATGTGGGTAATGGCTGTCTGAACGTTACACCGTGGACGCGGGTAACACCGCGGAGCGTAGAACTAGTAAGTATAATGACTATCAAAGACTACTCTGAGTGCTGGTTGTAACGTATAATGATATAACGTATCGGAAGCTTACTATCTTACCTCTTCTTAATTATCCCATGACAGACCATTGTTAGACATTTTCCTATTATTGGAAGGATTTGACGTAAAGTCACGCATGGTAGGCAAATTGACGGTCACGGTACCAGATTACTCGATTTGACGCCGTTCTCCCGTCTATGTGTATTTTAAGTTTGTAAGCTACTATTATTTATTATGTGCTGTTATGTGTTTTAATGTGTAGACTTCATACAATTCTATCACGTTGCTAGAGTTTAAGAGATAGCGTTTTTATTTATTGCCTACCCACTTTGAAGTCGTTATTATAACTTTTTTAGAAGTCGAAATTTCGACTTAATATCACCGCGTTTTGTGGTCTCCATAGTATAATATGCATTGCGTATCTATTTCTTATGAGTTATTTCAAAATATATAATTATTAATAAGTATTTCAAATTAATATCAAGATCGAACTAATTTTGTTAGACGCGTTATTACTTATTTAACGCCTGGTTAACTTTTCTTTAAATTGGATTCCTAATCTGTTTTCTATAAACAAAAAAATAAATAACCTTTCAAATAGACTCGAGATACGTGTTTAGGTGAATGCAGCTAGTGAAATGCTATCAATACCAAAAAAAATATTATGATTTTTTTAAATAGATTTATAAATATATTATCACTATAGCAGCTGTTTTTGTTATGCATTTAAGCAAAAATAACTTCTCAAGGTATAAAACTACAAAAACTTGATGATATTTAAAAAAGAATTCTTGATGATCTTTAAAAAATTGTAAAACAAGCCATGAATTGAATAAGAATATAGTTCAAGGCTCTGCCGAAAAAACTACACAGATGTTATGCATTTTTATTGTGTCTAATTCGACGATATAACGCCGTTTCCGGTTCGAGAAACCACTACGAGGCACAATATCGTGCTGTTGAATCATCGAACAATTGAATTACATTTGAATTACATTGAATCGGCGACGCTTCTACTCTTGAGTAATTCAGCCTTGCAACGGTTGCGTTGCGTTTTCGTTCGACTAACAGCATTCTTGGTTGTCAATTATGTGCGTATTTTCACGGCTGCACTTCGGTTTTGGACCTTTGGGTAAACTTAGTAGCAATCAAAAATATATAAATAAACACTCACGCTTGTCACACAGAGGGGTAGGCAGAAATTACGGACTTCCATTTGGCACGATTCCGATACCTTTCTTGCATCCTTTACATCCGTATAACGCATACATGCTCGTCGGTTAAGGGTACACTTAATCTGGCCGATCTTCAATATATCGCTAATTTGGTCGATGAACGTTCGTCTGCAACATAAATTTGCTTTGTCACTCTTTCCTCGATCATTCTTTCTGCATTCCTTTGTTAATCCTGTCCAAAAGTTGTGTAAAACAACTGTCCATAAATAGTATGAACAGCCACTGAGAAGCTACATAGCGGTGTCCGATACCTCTATTAATGCCAAAAAAGTCAGAGTAGGCCCCGTTGATCCTGACACAAACACTAGAGTCCCTATAAAACACTTCAATACATCAACCCAGCGCTCAACCCAATTGAATTCAGTGTTTGTCGTAACACATTTTTGTCAACTCCGTCAGTCAAGCAATGAAAATCATAAATATTTTTCCTTATGTAATGTTAATGAAACAATTCAATGGTTAAGTGGATGCATAGATACCTCTCCTTAATGAATTAATGATGATCTTTCACTAAAAGAAAATAACCATTTTTCACATAACAAAAAATTATATAGTACGGAGGGTAATATGGTATCAAAAACTACAGCCTTATTTTCATAGATGGCTTTGTGATACGACAGCTCTTCATCCGTCAATCACATAATAAAGGGTCGAGAGGGCAATGTTTTATCGACGCCATTTAGACAGTTGACATTATAGTAAATATTTTAGTAGATTTTAGTAAGGTGTAGTGCCGTTAGTTTTTTTAAGCTATTGCATAGCTTCTATCGCGGGCCTTGAGCGCGGGGACCGAATCCAGAAATTTATTCCGTAACGAAAAAACCTCACGCTCCCCACTCCGTCGGGCACGGAGGTGTGGCGTTGAAAGCCGTGCATCGTCTAACGTCGTTTCAGTTCGGCAGACTTCGGCACTCGGCAGACTTCGGCACGGTGTTTGTGTGCGTGCGACTAGTCGTATGCGTGTACACTAGCTGCTAAATGAATGATAAAAATTCCTGAATAACCTACATGTATTGTAAGATATTAAAAATATTTTAAACAATATTAACTTCTCATTTATACAATAAGAGAAAAAAAATTGTTTTCTTATCGGTCACCACGCTCAAAAAGTGTAACTTGATTTAATATCAAAGACTTAACTGCATAAATAAAATAAATAATTAATTATAATTGCATAAGTTGATAAAAAATGCTATGCAATAGCTTTACCGCGGCAGTCCCCGAGTGCCACACGTCTTTTATATATATATATATATATATATATATATATATATATATATATATTCTCTCCAACATATATATATATATATATATATATATATATATATATATATATATATGTTGGAGAGAAATGGAATCATGCCTAACATTGTTTCGATAAGCACCTACGTATATTCACCTTCAGCTACCTCTTAATCATTTTACAATTTTTGCGTATGTATATTATAAACGAAGCTGGTGGATGCTGTTGGCTCAGGACTCAGAAACGTGCTATTTGGCATAACTTGAGGGAGGCCTATGTTCAGCAGTGAGATTGTGATAATTTGTAATGATGATGAAGATTATGATGACTATCCCTTTATAAATAGCAGACAATATATATAGTAAAAAATATTTCGGCATGTTCTATTTTAAAATTACTACATAAACAGATTCAAAAAACAATCAGGCCAAAAGTTTTTAAACATTTTATAAATATTTTTTTAATAATCCAGTAGTGGTCAATCACCATCAGGTGAATGCTCAATTCAATGTCACAAAGTACACCTTTATATTTAATTTATTAATGCTCTTAAGTATTAACTTCAAAATCTACATCGGATCACAAAAACAATAGCCTTCGCAGGGAAGAACCGGCAAGAATTTCAGGTAGCTTTTTAAAATCGTGTTACAGTTTAATTCACAATAAATATTTTTTTAAATGTCAGTTACTTACAGAAACTTGTAAGTACAGAGTAGGTGCTATTTGCATACTTCATTGTCCTCAATATATTGATCTATTTTATAGTAACATTTTTTAAAATTTTCTTAGGAATTTCATTGAAAAATTGTATAGAGTAAAACAGACTTTCTAGCTTTAGCTAATGTAATTTTGGTAACCTCTAGCTTATTATAGCCATTTTGTTGTTGCTTCTATAATAAAATATAACAACAGCAAATTATATACCAACATATAATATCACCAGATTGTTCTGTGCATCATATTAATAATACGTCCACTGCCTAGCGTAGTCTTTACTCGTAGCTGCCCCAAAGTACGGTCCTATACTTCAATGGTATCTTCTTTTTTCTTTCTCAGACAGTAAATTTCCACTGCTGCTCATGACACATGAGCGTCTCTTGTAGAGAGGATCGTCACGCTTAACGGATGGACGATAGCAGTGCCAGAAATCTCGCACTATTGACACTTTTGCCCGGATCTGGTTATTTTACACCCGGCGTAACGTTTACAGAAACAATTAACCATGCACTTAGTATATCGAAGTCAGTTATCGTGTTGGACATCCTACACTCAAAGGCTTAAGAATTTTAACATGCATTACTTACATTTAAGACGATCACGGCTAGATATGACTTTCTTAAACAAACTATTTAATAATGCTATAGACTGTATATTATAACTGGTTATAAACTCTTGTTTTTAATTATAAGTGACGAGGTGTGTCGTAATTCACGTAGTTTGTTAGATTTTGTAAACTGGTTCTTTACAAACACTTCAGAACTCCGATATACCGACAGTCAATGCTACGTACCTATGTTACCTATGTTTTTTTCTAGAAAGAATATTAGCAATGCTATAAACATTACTAATATTCCCCTTAACCACTCGTGGTAAGCTTTTTTTACGAGTTTACGAATTGCTTGTGTTACGAGTGGTTCACGCCAGTAGTCGAATGGCGGATTCGAACCCACGACCTTTTTGAGTTCGCGGTCCGCGCCCTGCCATTAGGCTACTGTCGCTTAAATGTTACTAATAATATACTAATATTTTTCCTTGAATGCGCTTGTACACTTGTGCGTGTACACTTTTTCGGTTCTAAGTGGAGAGCTAATATGTATTTTAAAATGCCAAACGCGTCTCTATGCCAGCCATACATTTTGCTACGCTTATAGGTATGGGAGTGCTTTTGTCATGTTCAAGAAACGCACCGCCCGCGGTGCGTGCTTAACACTGCGGTATCAAATCTATCTAAAGATTTAAAAACACACCAAAATAGTTTTATTGTATTAAAGCAAATGCAAACCCAAAACTACCCTATGTTTTATATTTTTTGAAATCATTTAGATAAAGTACAAAATAAAAAAATATTAACAGTATGATGGTAATCATAAAAAGAAATAAATAAATCACAACTTTATGAAAATATCTGGGTATTCACGAAGCTATGGTTTCAATTGCAGCCATCTGGCAGTAGAGCTTTTTGGTCTCTTGCAAAAGCAGTCAAGACAAACTTCTGCCAGTCTGCACTGCCTACGCTGGTAAAACCAGTTGGCTCACTGACGCATGCGGCGAGGAGAAAGCGGACTTATTTGCTTCTTTTTTGCTTACAATTCGCGTCTAGACTGTAGCAACAGCGTACCACCTCAATTACCTCACTACGATACCTCTATGTCACAGTTCCGTATCACCAAAAAGGACGTTCTTAAAACCTTGCGAAGTCCAGACGTGAATAAAGCTAGTGGACCTGATACCAGTTCTAAAGATCTGTGCGCCTGAGTGGTAAATATAAATATGATGTTATCTTTATTTATAGTTTTATTTAAACGATAACTATGCATTTTCAACCACGTTCAAAAAGGAAGGGTTCTCAATTCGAGAGTATGTTTTTTTATTTATGTATGTAACGCGATATCTTAGCAGATTGTGAATTTAATAGTTCTCTTTTTATTATATAAAGGATGGTCTAATAAAATTTTGAAAAAAAAATCCGCCCCCAAGTGTGAGGAAAATAGGAAAATAGGAAAATAAGGATTAAGTTTCATATTAGACTATTGCTTAAAGAATTTTATAGGATATCTTTGCAGATAAAGAACTGATTTTTAAGATTCCTTTTTTCTTAAATATCTTTTTATACGTGGTAGAGCCATGCTGCAGTTATATTAGTAGTATAGTTGTAGCACGAATGGGTCGGCTCGACCGGGGAAGGACCACGCTCTCAGAGAATACCAGCGTGAAATAGTAGCTTAATGCTGCTGTGTTTCGTATGGTGAGTATAGAGAACCGGTGACCCCTTTTTACTGGACACGAGGCATTCCATCTTAGTCCTCATGGGTAACAACGCATCTGCATTTTGTAGACTTCTTTTAGTTTCAACTGGTTTCAATTTAATGAGAAAGTTTTTTTATTATATTGTTCACACAGTGCATAGTAAAAGTTTTGTAGCATACAGCCTAGAATTAATTATAAAATTTTATCCAATAATACAGGAATAGAAAAGTGCCCGAATCTTAGAAGCTGGCCAATGTGCAGACTGTGCCTAAAAATGCCAGTCGTGCCGACCATACTCTATGTTCCATTTTCTGTAAGATTATGGAGTGTATATTGAAAGTATTTACCATCCATGGTTACCCAGAGCAGAATGATCTTCTCAGTGATAGTGAGTATGGGTTTCACCAAAATCGACTAACTGGGGACCTTCTAACGTATGCCACACACATTTGGGGCGAAGCCCTTGAGAACAGTGGGGAAGCACTTGTTGTTTCCCTTGATGTCTCGAAGGCCTTTGAAAGAGTATGGCATGCTACCCTTTTGAGCAAGTTTCCAACGTATGGCTTATCCCCTGGCTGATTAACTGGGTGAAAGACTTTCTGAGTGAACTATCTCTCCGAGCCGTTATCAATGGCTGCTCGTCTTGTCCTATTTCGACAAAAGCCGGAGTTCCTCATGTGTGTGTTCTCTTCGCAACTCTCTTCGTGCTGTATATTAATAATCTGCTTATTCCCGGTATCTATAAGTATGCAGATGACAGCACAATTGTGGAGAGCCAACCAGAGTATGCTCGGGCCAGTCGAGATCAAATCCAGCCCGAAAGATATGAAGAAAACTATAGTTAATCGTGCGAATCTCTCACTGCAGGCAGTTTCCGAATGGGGCAAACATCCTATTTACACTGGCAGTCCATGAACAGTAGTCCACTAATAGCGTATATTCAAATATGCGCAAGTCAAAATTGTTCTGGAACGGCGTTATATTGACGCACACTACAATGTTCTCTCTGTGTGCGTGACTGCACGAGGTAGAGCGAGCGCAAGGTTTAGCAAGATTACTAGTGGTATCTATCACGAATCATTTTGATACTATTGGAACACATAGTAGCTTATGAGGTTGGTGCTAAGACATAATGTATATAAGAATTAATATCCGATCTAGCCCCGACATCGCAAGCTAATATGTATAAATTATTTTATTCTTTTAGTAAATTGAAGTCGGCTTTTCTTTTTTACTCTATTGTGTAGACTAAGCAATGCCACAACGTCAAGGTAACAACTAGAAAGGGGTAAGTAATATATGTTCGAACTAAAAGATATGTATTATATAAAGTAGATATCGTTTGATATAATTTTTTTCTGTTTCATAATGTACAGATAATTCATCAAAATAACAATATCATTGGTGTCGGCGGGGATCGAACACGGGTTGCTCCCGTTTCCGGAGAGCACTTCGCCTTTGAGCTACCATGGCTCATATCTTTTTTGGTTCTATTTTATAATAACGTTACCTCCACGCTAAGAATTTTTCCTAAGTATATCGTGGGGGTACTTAACATAAGAACATAAATTTCACAAGGACAAACTTC
Organism: Parnassius smintheus behrii; assembly: GCA_036936625.1. NCBI lineage: Eukaryota > Metazoa > Arthropoda > Insecta > Lepidoptera > Papilionidae > Parnassius > Parnassius smintheus. The sequence continues at coordinate 18,801,733 of JAUPFT010000002.1, read as the reverse complement.
CAGACCCGGAACAATTATTTGTAGGTATAAAAATTTTTGTTCCGTGAGGGAATCGAACCCGCGGCCCTTAGAGTTAAACTCATTGGTAAGCCGCTCCGTCACGGAGCCGTCAAATATGTATATATTTTATAGTAATGAATGAATTTCATTTTAAATTGCTTACTATTAAAGATACGTAAGTATAAATTACCAAGTATCATTCGTTGTGTTGTGTTGCGCGTACTATTATTCTGTGGTGGCGCCATCATTTATTTCCCATAGTGTGGCCAGGTAAAAATCGTGAATTTGGTTTTAAAATCGGGATAGTTACAATAGCTACACAAAAACATATTTTTTGGAGCCACCGTGGTCGCTATTTAGTTATACTGGTCTTTTTGACACATTTTACAATGTATTTTATAATTTTTATTTAGGACTGATCAAACGAACGAATAATGTTTCATCCAAACATCGTTGCAAACTCTCAACTTTCTGAATAATATTATTCTGAATATAGTAATAAATCTTATGAACTCACAACTTCTGCACTTCAGAAAGCCCTTTACAAAAACGTCATATTACAATATAAAAAGCACATGTTTAAGTATCTTACACCTTAATAGCCTAGATAAGATCCTTGCATCGTGCGTTTAATGTTATTTTATTTATTTAAAACAACAGTACCTACAACCGATTGAAGAAATTGACTAGTGGAAGAACTTTTCCACAAGACTTTTGCAATTTACTTAATGTAATTATCTAAACAGCAGCATGTAAGTTAGATACTATACTGTGTGATTACTAGTAATAGAATGAAATAGTAAATGATCGTAGAATTAACGACATCGACGCTTAGCGCAACCGGGCGATGGGCATCAGGCAGTGAGAAAAAAAATTAAAATGATATTTGCATCTTGCCACGCCAACACATCACGCGCAAAGTAACTTTGATGTTGCCTATTTGGTTAGAACTTGGTGGGAAAATATTTAATTGTCAAGGTAAAAGTAGGTATTTTAGTGTAGTAACAGCTTACAGATATATTCAATTTGCTGTCAAAATGATCGATGAAAATACAAACAAGAAGGTTACTAAAAAAATTTGGCCTTATTTTCAGACTCCTATAAATCGGGACGTCCCGCGCAAATCGGACACTTGGCAACCACTACCTTACCCTATCGGTGTGAACTATATCGGCTTCTCACTGCGTGTGTTATCACGCGCCGCGCCACGCGCAATGTGAAAGGTTTGGCGCGGCGCGGCGCGGGCAGGCGTGGCGCGGCGTGTGCTATCCGTTTAAAATCGGTAACTTCAAAGGCGCGGCGTGGGCTTGCGCGTCGGAGCGCGGGCGCTAGCGCGTACAAGAATGAACTCGTTCATTTTGTCTTAACTCGTCCGACGTTGAGGTACTCTCATGTCTATGTAGATATGGAATGGTCTAATCAAACTATTGCCGAATTTTTAATTTTAACAATGTCATCCACCAGCGCATTTTCTTCTTCTTTTTCTTAATTTTATTAAGTAAATAATATCCACAAAATAAGACAATAGCGGCTGAAGCAACAGCGATGCTTTCTTCTTCAGTTGCATTGCTCCATGGCTGGAGGTGGCAATTCGACTCACACGACATTTCAGGTGCGCTACGCTAAACAGACTATGTGGCTCGGAGTTTGGGCAAGCACGCGTCGCGCCGCGTCCGTGAAAATGTGTGTTGCGAGCTCGTGCGTGGCGCGTGCTTGCGCGTACGTATGAACTTGGGCGCCGAGGCGCTTAATAACACAGCAGGGAGAAGCCGGCTTTAAATGAATTCGAGCGGTGGCGGAAAAAAGTGATACATCCTGTCGTTGGGAAGACCCGGAACGTACTGAATCGGACGGCGTTTTTTTTTTCCACCCAGAAACAAATAAAGGCCACCCTCCGGTAAACAGGGGTGGGAGGTGGTGAATGCTCATGCATACCACGCAGCCGGCTGGGTGGTTATGTGGAGACTTTTACCCACTAAACTTTACCTGTGGTATTGTCTTTGACCTGGTGAGAGATCTTTACATCCGTATCGAATGCGACCCCCTTTGGGTGAAAGGGGGGTTCCGGCAGTGAGTAGCCGCTGAGAAGTGTGCCTAACTAAGGCAGATTACGAGATGAGATGTGGAGGCTCGGCCTAAGCCGCCAGGCGGCAGTTTAAATTGGCCGAAAGCTTGTTGGGGAGAGTTTCTCGGCCTGCGAACACTATAGCGAATGGGAAGTGAGGCTGCATAGGCAGTTGCCTCGCGAATGGGGTGATTTAGGTGGGACTCCGAGGCTTCGAAGAATTTCTCAAAGAGTGATTTTAGGAATTGCTGAATTGTCAGGAGCTCTAAATCTCTGTGGAGGTCAGCGTTACGGATGTAATAGTGTGCGTTCGTATCCCGACGACTGAAGGGGTTTTGAACTATTTGAAGTTCATTTAATAATCTAGGTTTGGCATGAGCAAAAATGGGGCCGCGTAGGTCATAACGGGTCGTATACAGACCTTATATTTTAGGGTTCACTTGTTGCGGAGGGACATTTTAGTGTGTCTAACTAACATGCTGTTAAGCCTACCCAATGTGAAATCACGCGGTGCGAGTTACTTTCTTGACATGGGGCTTGAAAGTGGGCCTCGTATCAAGGGTGCCGCCTGAGTATTTGACTTTGGTTTGCCAGGGGACAGGAGTTCCTAACATCTTGATTGGCGGAAAGGCAGTGGGACGGCGTCGTTTATGTTCGAAGCAAACGGCGGAGCTCTTCTCTCGGTTTACGTCGATACGCCATTTTTGGAACTAAGCTCCTAAGTCACTAACTGACTTTTGGATCTTGTTCCCGACCTGCAGCAGTGAGTTCTCTTTAAATTACAGAGCAATGTCATCTGCAAAGAGGGTGAGTTTGACATCATTCGACGGGAAGTGAATGCCGTTGGTGAATAGTATGTATAAGTGGGAGGCAAGCACGGAGGCTATAGGGACACCGGCTTTGATATGACGGAGAGAGAATAGCATGCCTTCGTGTCTGAAACGAAAGGTACGATCCTTCAAATAGGAGGCTACGAGACGGACAAAGCGGTTAGAGAGGCCTAAGTCGTACAATTTTTAGACAAGGCCTTCGTGCCAGACTCTATAAAATGCCTTGGGAATGTGGAAAAAGACCACGATGGTCTTCTGACGACGAGGATAAAAACCGCCGAGGATATACTCCACTATACGGTGAACTTGTTGGGGGCACGAGTGTTTGGGTCGGAACCAAAATTGGTGAGGGATGACAATAGGGTCGCCGTCTGTGGGAAACAGATGGCGCCTCATGCGCGTGAGGATAACTCGTTCGAAAAGTTTGCCCATGGCCTTGAGGAGGCTGATGGGACGTTAATTGGAGGGAAGGTGGAGAGGTTTACCTGGCTTGGTCAATGCCAAAAACAGTTGCCTCTTTCCAGAAGTTGGGGAAGTAGCTGGAGTCGAAGCGGGCGTTGAAGATTTTGGCCAATAAGGCGATCACTTGCTCCGGAAAATGTTTGAGGGCTTGGTTAGAGATGCAATCCGCGCCCGGTGCTATTTTTGTCTTCAGTCCTTCGATGATTAATGAAATCTCATCTTTGGACACAGTGAAAGGGTCAGAGGTGACGGGGGGTGAGTTACGGCAGCGGACCTCGTCCTCCACTTCCTGGATGTGGAAGGGGTCGGTGGGTTGTGAGCTGGAAGAGTATTGTGCGGCGACACTGTCTGCAAGGCGCTCAGCCTTTTCATCGTCTACGAAGCCAATAGAGCCGCCGCGACGAGAGAGACGCTGTCACTCATACGCTCCGTATGAGTGACAGCGTCTATCAGGAGGGCTCTCGCCATCTGGTGGTATGCTGTATGAGAGGGGGAGATATTCTCCGTGAGATTGCTCTTTTCCAGGTCTCTAAATACGGAGAGGCGTGAACGGAGTTTATGTTGGAGGCGTCGGGCCGTACGTTTATATTCGGGGGATAGTTTGCAGTTCTACGGAGAGCAGCTCTCTTGGCTTTAATGAGGTTGCTAATATCTAAGGGAAGACCATTTTTAGCGGCCGGGACCACCCTTTCATTCTCCTTAAGGGAGGATTTTATAGGGGTGGTGAGATTTTCGACCGCGGTGTCTATTTTCCTCGTACTGTCAAGGACGTCGGTAATGAGGGTAATGGGAGAGTTCGGAGAGTCCATAGCTGAGACTAGGAACTTGCTGAAGCCCTTTCAGTTGGTGTAGGTTTTGGAAGAAAGGGTTGGAGTAAGTGGCTGATGACCAAGGATGAGGGATACGTCGGACGGCGTCTGCGCGTGATGATTTATAGTGTTTTTAAAATAATCATAGAAAATAATTGACTAAATAAAACGAGCTAATTTTTTTTCGTTATTTAACTATTCCTGTGCTTGGATAAAATAATTATAATAGTTGAGTTTATATCCAAATACACGGGAAAAAATGACATTGAAGTGGAGAGTATTGGCTATTTTATAGTATTGTTTTTTAATATTAAGTCGAAATATTTTTGTAATTTAGGCTATGTGTAGCATTAAAATACTAATAAATATTCTATTATAGTAACGCTTAAAATAACGTATTTTACTTACAATAATGGTTGTTTTTTTTTTGGTTGTATTCGACCTGGAAGATAACTATGACGTATATTTTCGTAAAACGCTATGAAGGAATTGCCTTCGCTCTAAAAAAAACCATCATGAAAAACTATGATTTTCCTTTGTAGTGCACATAAAGACCATCCTTCTAAAGTAATTTTCTGCAAAAAATCCTCACATTGTTACGATATCTCCCTTGAAAAAACCCTAAAACATCAAGTTTTCAACGCAAATCGCGTATTATGTCCTCTTAATAGCCTATATCAGATTCTTCTAGAGTGATTTATAAATTCAGCTATTGCATCTGTCGTTGTAGTTTTTTCCAACTTGTTTAACTTTAATTTTCATAGTGAATATTTCGCGAATCTATTTTTGTTTTAATTTGTGTAGCGTGCACAATTAAAAAGTATATGCACGTTATAATTGTATATAAAAAGTGTTTCATTACGAGCGATAAACTTTTATCGAATTCTCGATACAATTAGTTATTTCCAAAGTATCGTATTTTTTTGGAAAAAAACACTTATCACCGGATATCTGCACTGCCGTGCCCCCGCCAAGTCGAGCGAAAAAGCGGCACGGCCGCACCATATTTTTCTCGGAGCAATTCAGGCCATCTTCGACCATCGACCATTACAACTTCGTTGTAGATAGAACTACAAACCTGGAATTTCAGAAACCGAGCAGGCATTGTATAGAAACGGTATATTTCAAATTTCATTCAATTTGAACCAGTAGTTTAGGAATTATAATTAGTCAATGTAGATCATCAAAATTCTATGGCACTTCTAGCAGATATAGCAGCTTCAAACTTAGAACACAATTAGTGTTTAGTGTACAAATCAAGGAAAACCTTAAATATTTTCAATTTCGGTCCAGTTTCATCTAGAAACACTAACTGCATAAATTACATACTTTTTAATTCCATATAAATATATAGTTATATTACAAAGTTACATTTGCAGCGAATGAATCGGTGTACTTGTATCATATATATGTATAATATAATAGAATAAAAGGTGTAGATAGGTACTTTGTTGGTAATCAAGAGGTGGAAGGTACCGGAATGAAAAAAAGTTGGACTATCTGCAAAAAGAAATGAGATGCCATCAAATACATAACTTGTAAAAAAAACAGTCTCGCAACTTAGTTCTTCTATCGTAAAAAGTTGTGAAATATCGATTCACTAGACCGATTCAGTACTATATATCGATATGACATTGACAAATGAAACGTCATAAACGTAATTAAATTAGTCATTTACCAATATTTTTAAAAAATAATTAAAAATACTTCGACGCTGCTCCGGCAGAAAAAATCGAGTGGGGGTGCTTCAGATAAACCCCCTTGACTCCCCCACAGTGACAGAATCTTCAAATTCAGGCGACCGAATTGTAAACCCAACCCCTCGGTCTTGTCACAAGGTTTTGTCAAACTTGTTTAGTCGTTGAGAAAATGGAATTGACTCGAGAAAAAGAGCGATGATTTATTATGACTTTCGAAGTGGTTTAACACAAAAACAGTGCGTTGACCGGATGATTTCTGCATTTGGTGATGAAGCTCCATCCAAAACCACAATTTATCGCTGGTTTGCTGAATTTCAACGTGGACGTGTCAAGCTCAGTGATGATCCCCGTCAAGGTCGTCCAAAAACTGCAGTCACCCGAGAAAACGTTGATGCTGTGCGTAAGCTGATTGAGGAAGATCGACATGTGACATACCGCGAAATTTAGGCAACTTTAGACATTGGCATGAGTCAAATACAAATAATCTTGCATGAATAATTAGGTGTAAAAAGTTGTTTTTCCGATGGATACCGCATTCGCTCTGTGAAGAGCAAAAAGCGGCTCGCGTCTTGGTGCGTCAGAACTCTCGAAAGACTCCACGCAGGATCTTCAAATGATGTATACAACATCGTATCAGGTGACTTATCCTGGATATACGCGTACGAACCCGAAACAAAAAACCAGTCACGGGTTTGGGTGTTCGAAAATGAGTTAAAGCCAACAAAAATTGTTCGTTCACGGCGTGTTGCAAATAAAATGGTGGCCACGTTTGTCTCCGAAACCGGCCATGTGACGACTATTCCTCTTGAGGGACAAAGAACGATTAATGCAGAATGGTATGCTAGCATTTGTTTGCCACAGGTCGTTTCTGAACTCCGTAAAGAGAACTGCAACCGCTGCATCATCCTGCATCACGACAATGCGAGTTCTCACACCGCACACAAAACAAAAGAGTTTTTAGAGCAAGAAAACATAGAATTATTAGACCATCCGCCTTACAGCCCCGACCTAAGCCCTAATGATTTCTATACTCTCCCTAAAATAAAGAATAAATTGCGTGGACAGAGATTTTCATCACCTGAAGAAGCTGTGGACGCCTACAAAACGGCCATTTTGGAGACCCCAACTTCCGAATGGAATGGTTGCTTCAATGATTGGTTCCATCGTATGGAAAAATGTGTTAAATTTCGCGGAGAATACTTCGAAAAGCAATAAATACATTTTTAAATAGTAATGTTGTGTCACTTCCTTGATTCCAGAAATGTTCAGTGCTCGTATATTATGGTTGTAGCACGAATGAGTCGGCTCGACCATGGAAAGACCACGTTCTCACAGAATACCAATGTAAAATAACAACTTAATACTGCTGTGTTTCTTAAAGTGAGTGTACCGGAGACCTTTTTTTACTGGAAATGAGGCATTCCATCTTAGTCCTAAGGGGTGACAATGCATCTGCGTTTGGATTCTTAATCGAGGATACTTGTAGATGACTGAATTGATGATGATGCCACAACATCCACTTACCACCAGGTGGAGTATGTGCTCGTTTGTCACTCTTATTCTACGAAAAAAATATGCCCTCCCCTTTCAGTTGGTACAATGCTGTTGTTTGTAGAAATATATACGACGACTCCGTGGCGCAGTGGCTTAGCAAATATTTATATGGCCTACAAATAGTTGTTCCGGGTCTGGATGTTTGTCCTTGTGCAATTTATGTTTGTAAACTGCCCCCACGATACAGGAGAAAATCTTAGTGTAGGGGTAACGTTTAAAAAAATATTTTTAATGTTATTTTTGACAGATATAAAAATATTGTTAAGTAAATGCATAGATATTTATTAAATAATAAAGGTCGACAACTTGACTCACACAAAAGGAAGAACGTCCCACATCCCTATTAATCAATAAAGTTTGCAACACAATGACAAAACTAAATTGTCACACAGAGAGTGCAGTCGAATGATCCAGATGCAGACGCCTCATATCGTACGATGCCCGCCCATATTACGTCATGAAATTGTTTGGCTCTCCTGTTACATAACAAGCCTTGACCGGCGAAAACTAATCGCACGACTTTATGTAAAACAAATGACAGGAGGTGTGTTCGGTAATGGACGTAATATAAGATAGCATTACGATATTTATATATAAAATTCAGGTGTGCGTGTCTTCGCAATTCTTCTCCTCTTAAACGGCGTGACCAATTTTGATGAAAATTTTACCGGGTACTTATAGGGTCCCTTAATGGCTCTTAGCTGTGTATAGTTAGACCCGGTAGATGGCACTGATGTCGAGATCCAAAAATTACTCATGTGAAACCGGGGTGGATCGCTAGTTATATTATAGACTGAAAAGCCTTAGGTACCTACCTATAATAATTTAAGATTACTGTTAACGAATGCTACTTAAGTGGATACCGTGATAACATATCCACTTAAGTAGCACAAAACAGGATTTTATCAAAATTTAGTGGTAATTGACTATATGATAGTAAACACATCAACTTAAATTAACAGCATTTTTATATGATAATAATATTGATACGGATATTTTTAATAACATAACCAACTCAAAAAGTAAACCAATTTAAAATGTTTTTCATATAAAATTGTTCGTCATTTATTCCAGATTGATTCCAAATATACCTATATAAAAGAAAGAAGTGGTGAAATTAAAAATTTTGTGCAACCGACTTTAATATAAATAAAATGAGAACATCATCAATGTAGTCGAAGTCAATTAAATACGCATCATTAAGAACAATTCAAAAATTACTGGTCTGATCTTAATCAAATTTAAATGGGACTACAAGAGAAAAAAAGAATCTCAATTGAAAAAAGAATCATGAAAATCAGTTCACCTAGAAAAAATTTCTGGGGTAACACATAAACAAATACAATCGAATTGAGAACCTCCTTTTTTGAAGTCGGATGAAAATAAAATATGTTGGCGGTAACAATTGAGTTGAACTAGAGGGAGCGAATTTTGTACTCAGGGTAAATGTTTTTTTTTAGTTTAAAACCGCTACTTAAACATGTTTTGGATTCAATTTGGGTTGATTACGATAATAATTTGACATGTTATTGTCATGCAATGTTGACATTTAACTGGAGAAGAGATGTTAAGAGCAGTGGGAATGCTGCAGGCTGGTGCTTTTCAACATGACATCGCTGCAGCAATAGACACCAGGCAATGTGATTTCGAGGTTGTGGTCACGCTATCCTGCGACGGGGAAGGTAGCAGACTGACATCCACATATATACACCTATCCGCCACCATATGTACACATATCCACATATCCGCATAATTGCACCCAGACAAGACCGTTTTTCGCAAATTGCTGCAAGAAGGCAACCAAATGCTACGGCGATGCAATTAGTCCAAACGCTACAGTCTGAACACCAGGTGCAATGGGCAAGAGAACATGTGAACTGCCCCAACTCATTAAAGCGTTATAAAGGCTGACTTACAGCATTTCTGTACCGTTTTCGCATTTTGAGTTAGTTCAGTGAGCATTACAGACGTTTATACGGCTACTGTAATGCTTATTTGGTCACAAATTATACGGCTTTAGATCCTAAATAGGTTCACTATAGTTGTTTTATAGCATTTCAGGCGATTTTATTAGCATTATTGTGGTCAAATCAATAGCATTAAAGAAGCACTATTATGGTCAACGAAGTTGCCAATCGCATTTTAAAGTATCATTACGGTTAATGAAGTTGCCAATCGCAGTACGGAAGCATTATACTATAGCAATATTATTGATAATGAAAATACCTATTAATTAAGCCTAACAAAAGCATTATAATGTAGTAAAAGAATGATTGAAGCTATTTAAGTGTTCACAGTTAGAACTTAAATAAACCCTACATCATTTTGCAAAAGCATCTCTATTACGTAGTACTAAATGTTATGATACAATCAATGTTGTAATTCTCGAAATATAATATGTATATGGATGAAGGAAGGTGGTCAAAACAGATTTAGTGACACGACCACATTTGTTTGCATCGAAAACAAAATTTATAGTTTTTTGTCTCTTGTTATTTCATGCCTTCTAATATTACTGCGCAATGTAGTTACTGTGAATGCCTATATAATTTCATTCAAAAATTTCACGCGCCTTCGATATTTTGTGGTTTTGATATAAAATGTTACATAAAGATATTATGTGTGAAATAACCAATATATTTGTGTATTCCTGGTATAGAACGGATTTTGCATAATTAACGTAAAGTATTGGTTGGGCAGTATTAAATTAATCAGTATAAAATTACTTCTAACTCGCATAAATACGTCAACCAAAGAATTTTAATGTATGTATTAACAAACAAAGACGAATTTAAACAAAAGTGTTAATTTAATGATTTTTTTCTAGGAATTGTTTCGTGCTTTTTACTCAAGAACGACGGAAGGTGGGGTATTATTATTGACGATTGATTTTAATTATGTATGCCTCCGTTTCTTTATACGTTTGTAACGTTTAAATATCACGTGGTTATCATGATCACGTTGTGGACTTAATCGATATTTATATTTACTGTGGTGACATAAACAATATTGTGTCTCAAATATGTCTTTAAAAAAATAAATATGGTAGAGATAAACTGACGTCTTAAAAATAATTAAGAACAATTATTGTATCATGCATGGTAAACAAATGCAAAAGTATACTTTATTGCACAAGAAGTTCCTTGTGGAATCAACTACCACCAGAGATTTTTCTGGACCGATACGACTTAGGGACCTTCAAGAAAAGAGCCTACACTTTTTTTAAAAGGCTGGCAACACATCTGCAATTTCCCCGGTGTTGCAGTTGTTCATGGGCGGCGGTAATCACTTACCATCAGGTGAGCCGTATGCTCGTTTGCCCCCTCTGCTATAAAAAATTATAAATTTGCACTTTACATTTCTTCCATAATTGTTTACGCCTATTTTGAAAATTGTGGTTTATAGTATTGTTACTAGGTAGTATATATAATACACGATAATATTTTATAATAATATTACTAAAGGGTTTTCCTACGGCAGTATATTTTAAATCTAAAGGCTTTCCAATAACAGCGGGTCGATATTGACATGGCCATGGATGTTAGATAGAAGGAGAACGATCGCTGTAGAAAATAGTGTCCCGGAAATATGGACAAAATAAGTGAGGCGCTGCGATCGCTAAGTTGTCTCAATAAAAGTGGGCTGCTGTGCGCTAGTTTAAAATGATCTATCCATAGATTACAATGTAAAAGATAAACAAAGACCGTGCCGAAGGCGATACAAAAATAAAAATGCACATGTGTGAGTGTCATAGTGATGTCAACATTACGAAATCATAGTATCGATAAAATCTAAGAGTCAGGTTCCGACGAGTCTAATGACCGCGACCTTAGACAACCTTAGAGATTTATATGTAAGCAAACCCTACCGTGTAAGAAACTAACGCTCACTGGACGGGAGGCCCTCCGTCTCCATATATTTTGTATGAAGCGTCACACACCGTCAGAAATTCGTCGTAGTGAAAGTCTAGATTGCGTAATAAAATACAACAGTAATTCAGGAACAGTATTTCAAAATCATGCAACATATTTTTGGTATAAATTAAGTCATCCATTATTTTATTCTTCATATTTTGTCTAAAATGACTTTCAGCACTGCAACACAATCCGACAACATCATTTGATGGGTATGTCAGATAACCCTCGTAGGTTTAGGAATTAATCTCTTTACAATTAATGCATTGTGAAACATTTCTAAAGAACTTGCCGTCAAACTTTGAACACATATATCACACCTAATTCTTTTACTTTATCGTCTTATAACATTATCAGATATATGAAACTATCATTATATACATTTGAGACAAAGAGGCAGTATTATCCAAAAGCACCATATCTTCGTCACAATCTGTTTTTTCGTTTTGTATCGGTTCCTTACCTTCCTGCTAACAGCTCGTTGAAAATTTTATTATAATTTGATACATTATTAATTCTATCAATTGTTGACATGGAGCTGGTAGATAATACTGCAATTTTTTCTAGTGGCAACTAATTGCCACTTTCACTTAATTTTATTTCAGTACGACATAAGAACCTTTTGTAGGCTGCCGTAAAGTTTTTAACTGTGGGATTATTGTTAAAGCCTCCTTTTCATCGGATAGCGCTGAAAAAAATATCCAAATGGTCTTGAGACATTTTATAAGTAAGTGAAAATTTCAAACCATCTTCTTCGAAACATCACGAAGTTTACATATATTCATTTCAGAGTAATAATATTATTTATAAAACCTAAAATCCCTAGCTGTCTCTGCGTATTTTTGAGAAATTTCTCATTCGGACGTTTAAGTGTTTGAAAGTACTCATATACTTCGTCAAACTTATCAAATATGTCCTTTTATTGTTTGGGTAAAGACGCTTTTTTAAACCAACATTGTTTAAATTGCTAGAATTAAATATGTCAAATATGTCATTAACACATTGCAGGAATTGCACTGTTCCATCAGTGTCCTGAAATTCAGGTATGAAGAGATCTTTTTCACAAACAGCAATTGCTATTCCTACCGATCAACATAACTGTGCAGCTAGTCGAACTTTCATTTTTTGAATTTTATAATTTATGTGTCATGCTGATAATTTATTGGCAAGATGTAGACGTTTGTTTTTCTGCAATTCCTGCAACTGTTCTAAAAATCTAAATTCAATTCTGCGCCCAATGTTGTCACAAAAGAAACAATTACTGATCAGCTTAATCAGATGGCACGGATCAAACAAAATCATGTATTTCTTGTTATTATAAAAAAATGGTTTACAAGGTGGTGTTAGAATACTCGCACCAAGTATTTGCACCATGTTCAAGTTCGAAAGTAATTGCAACTACATGACAGTTTGTGTCTTTCAATAAATCTAAGCAAATTTTTAAAAGTCTCATTTTTCTACAGCTGTGAAGTTTTTTACAGGAAACAAAACCCACAGGTAATTTCCAATACCCATTTATGACTAATACCACAAACACCAGTATTTCTTTTGCAACATCAATTTCATCGCCACTTAAATCATTCCCCACGTTAACATAACCATAATTTTTTTTGCCAAATTTTTCTGGCTCTTCCCTTATTTTTATCTCGTCAAAAGTAGGAGCTACGAATACAGGTCCATTTTTGGTTAATTCAAATATCGTGTTTAGAGATTCTTTTGTGAACCCAGGCTCGCAATCTAATCGTGAATACCATTTTTGAAGAGTGTTTACATGTGGTAAACTTAAGTCAGATTTATCTCTAACATATATAAGATCTGGGGCTGTAGAAATGAACCGTCAAGGCCAATTTCTTTAGCTTCTCGTTGTATTCAGCAGTGTGCTGTTGTTATAGCATTGGATGACAAACCAGCACACAGTCCACCTGATGGTAAGTGGTTGCTGTGGCCCATAGACATCTACATTTATCCTCGATTACGAATCAAAATGCAGATGCGTTTTCATGTCATGTCTTACATATAAGGACTTAGATGAAATGCCTCGTTTCCAGTAAAAAGGGTCTCCAGTTCTCTACACTCACCATACGAAACACAGCAACATTAAGCTACTATTTGACGCTGGTATTCTGTGAGAGCGTGGTCGTTCCCCGGTCAAGCCGACCCATTCGTGCTACAACTATACTACTAATATAACTGCAGCATGGCTCTACCACGTAAATACAATCACATAAAACAAGTGTGACTGATTTTTACCTTAGCTTTGCCGTTTACTCTATCTACTAACTTCTGCAGTAATTGTTGTGGCACGCGGCTTGAACCTCATTTCCGTGATTTTCAAGGCCCGGTCTATTATTAAGATCTTTGACAACTTCCCGTAAATTTAAAATTATTTTTTTCATTCGTTTAGTATTGGTTTTCAAATTCCTTAATACCCTGTTTTTTTTTTAGAAAATTTTCTTTTTAATCGCATATTCTTATCAATGAGTTTTTTCTCGTTATAAGTACTTGACTTGACTCAGGCCCAGGTGTAGTTGAAGCAGGTTGGGTCAATTCTTCTCTTGGAGGGGTAATATCTCTATTGACGTATGAAGAAACTGATCATGTTTGTTTCGGTTTAATCTGCAAGAAATTATGCATTATTAAGGAGAGAATAGTGCATTAAAAGCTTTATTTTTGTATATTCAATCAAAAAAATAAATAAAATACAACACTTACAGGAACAAACAGAGTGGGTACTGAATTTTTCAATAATACACGTCAACAGTTTCTTTGTATAAAATATTTTTCATCGAAATGTTTACTGCAAACTGTTGAGTTTTTGCTTGGAGTCCAACCCGGCCCATTTATAATACGTATCCATTTGTCACGTGGTGCAGATCGAGAAGGTAACTTTGAAAGAGACAAAATCATAAGTCAAAATCGTAAGAATACTCAGACTAACATATTCTAAATAGCTAGCCACATATTTAAACATAACAAGCACAAAACGCAGTTAACCGTTAATAATGATGCATTTTTAATCACTCGGTTTAAATAACTAATAACGGACTTTGCACCTAGTTCTATACTATTACACAGTATTGACTTAAAATATGTTTTTAAGTCAATACTGTGTAATAGTATAGAACTAGGGTTTTTTTTATTTTTTATTCAGTTTAAGGTCCTATACAAGACTTTTATCGATAATTATGTCGTTAGCATTTTGCCAAGCCCTAGCGTAACCACAAAATTTTGTAAATTCCTGAAAAATACTTAAATTCCGCTTGCAATTATGAAATATAGCCACAGGCAACAACGTAATTCAATATACTATTGTTAAAACTATGGTTTTAAACATATTTGCAAAAAATTAAGTAAGTAAGCTTCATAAAATTCCAATGACAAAAATCGTATTTACCTGTGAAACGTGTAGTTATTTGGGTTATTTCTTCTTATTATGTCACAATTTCTCACTGCACATGATACCATGATGAAAGAAAATACTCTTTTGTAATTTATTTGCTGTAAATTGAATATTTTTTTACAAATATTATCACCACGTCACAGCAAGCGGGCCGCTATGGCCTCTTACTCGAAAAAAACTTGACACATCGGTACTTTGTTGTACATCTCTTTCTGTCTTGCGGGGTAATCCTATGAATACAAACGTCTCTTTCCTACGCATCGGTCGTCTTTAGCGTAAGCGTAATCCTAGGTTTATGGATCTATCAACGTTTTAATATATTTGTATATATCATTCAAAGAAAAAAAACTAAATTATTATTTATTATTATTAATAAATACATTATAAATTATGTTTGTTATAATTTTAATTATTATAAATTTTGAGAATTTATTAAGTTGCAAATCTTGTAATTAACCTTAATTTCAACAATTTCCTAAAAGTTCAATAAACATTAATTTAGTTAAAAAAAACCATGACTAATTAACCAAATAATAATTTTACATATTCAATATTTCAATGTGCAGCTATGAATCGATAACTTATGAAGATATTACCTTTGGTACTTTAAATAACGATGATTGACGCAAATTGTTTTTCAGTCTATTTTTCCGATTAGATGCTAAACCACTTGTACATCCACGCACAATACAATATTTCACCATTTTTTAATTTTTCTTTTTGTCAAAAAATGAAAAATTACGGAGCACTATTATTTTCTCACCAATGCCGCGAAGAAAATTTGTACATTATTCAAATAACTTTATCTTCTTGTACTCATAAACAGCTAACTTCGCAGATACTACTTACCGACGGCAGTTCAGGGACAAGCGGGCTATGCTTTAGCACGTAGCGATCGTTCTCCTTCTCTCAAACCTCCATTGACATGGCTGACATGGCATGAATGCTCGTTAGCAAACGTTGCTCGCGTTACGCCCGGTTAACAGCGGGCGCGGTAGCCCTTCAACGTCGACTTTGCAACGTTTGGTGGACAAATTTGAAATGACCGATTTGGTAAACAATCAGCCAACACCAGTACATCAATACGTTGTTTTGTTCCTTTACACCTTCGGTTGCCCGGAAGAGATCGCTATGTAGCAATAAATTCGCCAAATTGTATATTTAATATGCTTTTTGTTATGTTATTTGAATATTTGTTTTGTGGTGTACAATAAAGTATATTCTGATTGAATATTCATTCGTGAAAGGAACACCAGATCGGGCGGTAACTTCACCGTTGTCCGTGAAAGTGTTCAAGAAAACCCGGGGCAATCAATTCCATGCCGTGCATAAGAACTTGGCTTTACGAAGATTCGGATCAACTTGGCGAATTTTGCGTCGGGACTTGGGCCTGCACCCTTACAAGATCCAACTGACCAACTGACAACAGGAACTTAACGTTAATTACCACAAACAACGCAATTTCTTCGCTAACTGGAATTCAGGACGTTTGGAACAGGATTCCAATTTTGACCGAAAAATTATCTTTTGTGGCGATACGCATTTTTGGGATAGATGGCTATGTTAATAGCAAAGTTGCCGTATATAGGGCAATAGCAACCCACACGAGGTTCACCCACAAAAAGTTACTGTTTCATTCGGATTTTGGACCGGCAGTGTCATTGGTCCGTACTTTTTCGAAAACGACGTTGGAGAAGTCATCACTGTCAACGGCGAGCAATACACATTGATAATAACCAATTTATTTTGGTCCAAATTAAGGGGGTATAGTAAGTCAGCTCAAATTCTAATTTCGCTCCCACTTCCACGCGCGTCGTATGCTATGTACCGACATGTTTGTAATCACTAATACTGTAACTAGATAGGTCGTTAGATACTTATTTCATTAGGTTTATCATATTTATGCCTGTTTCTTAACGCCAACCCAGTCGCTTCGTATTTTTATAACGGTTATTTCTAACGTGACCAGACGTCCCGTTTTGAACGGGACTGTCCCTTTTTATAGTTACGAATCGCGGTGTCCCCGAAATGAACTCTGGGACGCAAAATTGTCCCGTTCTCTGAGACCGCGCGATTTGTATTGTTGCTACTAAAAACTTTTTGAAGATCCCACATCCAAATTATGGCTTTATTTTTTATACTCTCAGTCAGCAAGTTTTCATCAAGCTGTATTGAAACTTGAAATGCAGACTGTATTGGCTGTCGAAGCTGCAAAAAAAATCAATCAACTAAAAGACAATTTGACTCAGAAACAGACCAAGCAGTTTCTTCCATTTACGGTCCGTCAATTAAAAGTGAAATCGAAAGATAATGTTACTGACGGTAATATAGGTGCTAGAGAGGCCAATGGTGGCAGAGGGGGATGACGATACGTCGGTGTGGGATCTGGCGGGATTTTGTCAGGCAAATCATTGTAATATTCACGATCGTCCATCGCCGCTGTCGATGTTGGTGCATCGCCTGAGCACAGCGGACGTGATCCATTAAGGTTCAACCTGTAAATATAACGACTAATAGATGAAGAATTGATGAAAAGGGCGGCTACAGAATTTTATGAAACAAGCCGTGAATATCTGGAGCAGCGGACTTGCTTTCTTACCAAATAAATGGAGATATTTTATTAAGCGGATTTAAAAAAGTTCCCCGCAAGGGAACATCCCTTCTTATCCTTAAACTTTTTTAAATTGAATGTTCAAAAATCTCTGAATGTATTAATTGAAAATGAATATATTGACTGTAATAAAGATGCAGAAGTTTTTGACGAACTACAAAGGGGAATGCCCACTCTTCATAGACACTTCGGCTATGAGTGCCCACATATAAAAGCATATAGATATGATAATATGCAATTAAAACAATGAAATGTTAAAAAAAGTCGGGATTTTGAAAATATTTGAAGTTTTTATTTTCACAAATGCAACAAATGCATTTTTTAACAACTATTTTTATCGATTTTATCGCGTTTTATTTCTTTGATTTTTAATTCCAGACGTTTCGGGTGCTTTCCAGCACCCATGGTTACGGCAGACTGAGGTGACTGATGTCGCAATGTCAGTGTTAACCCGGAGTACCTTCAGATTTTTAATTTTTATTTATGGTCCGATCTACAGAATGAACTTACTGTGTCTTGAAGTCTTGCAGTGGTATGCTTGGGTTTAATTTTAATTTCATTAATTACAGGGTCCTAAGCAGGTGGTAGTACCAAGCC
This sequence comes from Parnassius smintheus behrii, assembly GCA_036936625.1. Taxonomy (NCBI): domain Eukaryota; kingdom Metazoa; phylum Arthropoda; class Insecta; order Lepidoptera; family Papilionidae; genus Parnassius; species Parnassius smintheus. The sequence goes on along the minus strand of JAUPFT010000002.1, from coordinate 18,783,791 downwards.
TCCTTCTCTATTGAAAAAAGAATTTATATATTAGATATTATATAGAATTTATATAATAAAATACACTTTACGACTAATAGTGATGACTTGCAATTCTAGCCCTAAGTAAAGATCAGCTAGGGCTTAACTTTATTCCTTCCATAGTGCTGCTCCTCTGGTTATTACAGAGTTCTATCCGGTAGCAACCATTAAATCTTATATGCTCACCATAATAGTAGCGAGCTTGCTTTAATTGGTATGTGACACAAGCAATTAATATTAAGTCGCTGTAAGTTAAAACAGGAAATTCCCTAACATTTTAAAGTCTTCATTTATATTTCTAAAGTCTGCCTGCCCTAGCTCTATTTGGATTGTTTTCCCTAGCATACTCAGAAAAATCATTATTTGTCTCCATATTTTGATGAACTATTTCAAGTATTTGAGCCGCATCATCCCTGTCTCTTATTTTTGTGTGGAATTTATTAACTATAGCAGAAGCCACAGCAGTCTATCATCAAATGTGTAGAAGCCCTGTTAAAGTAATTTTGATAAAATATTTTAAATTCAGTTTTAAAAATGCCATTCACCACCTCTACTAACCATATCGACACATAGTCACGGCTCTGGATTTATTAGCATATCTTGTCATTAACTGAGATTCACCATCTGCTGGAGACATTGCTGCGACCCTTAGACATCCACATATATCCTCGATTACAAATCAAAATGCAGATGCGTTGTCACCCGTGAGGACTAAGATCATTTTCTCGTTTCCAGTAAAAAGGGTCTCCGGTTCTCTACACTCACCATACAAAATACAGCAGCATTAAGCTACTATTTCACGCTGGTATTCTGTGAGAGGGTGGTCCTTCCCCGGTCGAGCCGACCCATTCATGCTACAACTATACTTCTAATATAACTGCAGCATGGCTCTACCAAGTATAACACACATACATAGTAATTGTCACTATGTATGTTTGTTAAATGTAGTTAATCACAAAAGAGACATACTCGCAATGCTGATGGAACTGTTACAACCAGGTAAAAAACATTGTGCTTTTAAATAATTAGTTAGCAGTACACTGTGTGATGTATGATCTAAGCTTTGTTGTTCTGGGTGCAATACATTACTCACTTCAGATTGCAACGAGGACGGACTAGATGATTCAGATGGTTCCCGTTCTGCAGTTGAACATGATGCTGTTCTATCAGTTCATTGCCAGCAATTATGATATACACGGCATGACAACTGAAATAATGTAAAATACAAAAAATAAAGTCAAAGTGAAAAAATAAAAATAAAATAGATTTGTTTATTTCAAACTCAAATATAAATAAAATATTTATCAAGTTAAATGTTACTGCACAAGGACGGATTTAATGCCCTATATTATTTAATAATTAAGGCCTGACAGCTACCAGCAGTCCAAAAACAATGAAAAATCAACTGTCTCCTTTCTTGGTAGTTGATAAAACTGGTCAATCTCATAAATAAGCTAGTATGTTTGTCAGATATAGCTAGGGCAGATGTGAAAAAATAAAACAAGTTCTTGAGTTGATATACAAACAGTGTAAAAACATGTATAATTATCAGATATGATCCATATATCATTTAATAAATTGAAAAATGTTGAACACTTACTTAGCGCAAATAGTTCCTCACGTGGGAAATCGAACCCAAACAATGGGTGCGTTTGGCAGAAAAAAGCGCTAGCAAGCGCTTACAAGCGCTGAAATAGTTTTCGGCCAGGACACGATTGCTACTTCAGTAGCGCTGACACAATCCGCCATTTTGCTTATTTAATTTGTTTGTTTTGAATTAGAGTTTATAAGTTGTTTCGTGCAATATTAATTTTAAGTAATATAATGACATGAATAAACATAATATACATGTTATTAAAAATTGGTGATCGGTAAGTTTTTAATATAAATACTTTACAAACATATATTTAAATTAGGTTAGGTTCCCCGGTTAAAACTAACATCGTATCCTGGAGGAAAATAGCTACTTACGATTTGACAGCGCTTACCGCTTACGATCGCCATTTTGCTTACGAGCGCTTGCTAGCGCTTTTTTCTGCCAAACGCACCCAATGTGTGTGATCTTATTCTCATGTCAGTGCCACAGCTGATGTATACATGTTCAAGACGAACTATTGGTGCATTTTGCGAGTGCCACACTACACGTTCACTGTACTCGAAACTTGTACCTAATAAAGAAGCTACAATTATTATATTGATATTATTCAAGTAAACTCAGTTATAAAGCATTTCTTAGAGGAAGACATGCCACATCGTGATATGTACCAACTATTTACCTGCTGTGTTCGAACCAATTGTTGAGAGATCAACAATTGCATTTTCCAACAAAACAAAATAACACGATAACACGCAATTGAATTCTTGTGACATAACAGTGACAGCGGCCTACCTGTCAGATTCGATGTTGCCACTTAACTGTCACAAAATCTATGAAATGATATCGATTTTTATTCGATTAATAATATCATAAAAAGAATAATCTTTGACGCGTTTTAAGTTCTGCACGCTTTTTAAAATATAATTTCCTTTATTTATTGAAACTCTATTTCAAATGTATTTTTAAGAACAGTTAGCTTGTGCTGTATTGTTTTGTTATGCTTTAGAGAATTCGTGGTAAATCAGCTGGAAATTAACTTCTTGAATTATCATAACATGATTCCATTTTAAATGTTATGTTAAAAACAGATAAGAATAACAGTTAACTTGTGCAGTAGCGTTTTGTTATACTCTAAAGAATTCTTGGTAAATCAGCTAGTAATTCGCTTGTTTAATTATCATAACTATAAATGTGAAGGTTGTCAATGAATTCAACCGAGCCTATAACAACGGTTGTTTTAGTTTTTAACAGTTGACTGCCGCTTTTGATGACTTGAAATGGAAAAAAACCTATTTTGCGCAATAAGTTTTTTCTCTTTGGTAATAAATAAACCACAGAAACCCTTATAATGTATAATAGTCCTTTTTTTAGATACAAGTAGCACATTTTAAAGAACCGCAAAAACAACTTTGTTATTTATACAAACACTATGAAAAACAAAATAATTTGTTGCTGGCGATAATGATAGTGGTATTTTGACTCGATTTAAAATATATGCTTGTTACTACTGAACTCTTCATGGGCCTGCGAGTCCGACTCGCACTGAACCACTTTTTTTCAACATTTAGTTTTATTCTAATAAATAGTTTTTTCGTTTAAGCGGAGCTCTTTTACTTTAGATTTATTACCTGTTTATCTATAATAATCAATCTGAGTAAGTAAAGTGTGTAAATACGATCCTTAAATTGTAAAAATAATAATTGGATTTGAACATCTTAGGTAGGTATTTAGTTTTATTTATTTAGAAAATATTAATCTCACAATTATTTATTGTAATAATATAAATTTATCACATAGCTAACGCCCTCATTAGCAATGTAATGGTGAAAGAATTTTCAAAATCGGTCTAGTAATTTTTGAGATTAGCCAAAAAACGTATTCATTGAAAGTAGCGCCCTCTATAATAAAATTAACCCTATATTAGATATCTAAAATTATACATAACAGTCTAGTGGTGAAAGAATTCTCAAAGTTGGTCAAGTACTTTACGAGTTTAGCGAATAAAATATTCTTTGATAGTAGCGCCCTCAATAATAAAATGCATCCTACGTTTTAAGCACCATAGCACCACACAGTAAAAACATAACCATCCTTTTTCGTCTGTAGTCGGATAAACAATAGGTTAATAACGGTTGCGTATCGACTGCTTTGGATAAATATCCATTGTCAACGGTCATTTTAAACCTATATCATAACATCGTAATAATTATCGAAAAATTATATAAGCATTGTAATAATGACACCATAAGTAATCGATCGAAAAGGGGAATCGACTTTTTTAATGATTTTTGTGATTGGCAACATTTTTTATTTTATTCACAGACTAATGAATTACGTATTTACCTAATTTTATTTTTATCTTTTCGGTACTTTTAATTTGTGCAAAAATATTCCCATTGTTTTAGGATAAATGAATACCGCGATTAATAACCATAAATAAAGATATTTTTTTTTAACAAATGCACATTGTTGGGCGTTCCATGGCCGAATATGGGCAATGCCCTTTCAGTTCTAAAGGCGATATTGATAATTTAGGTGAATATAAAAAAAAGGTACTAAGAGTTTCATTCTTACTTAGTATCACAACCAGCTATATCAAAGCAAATTTGTTCATGTGCGAAATACAAATATAACTAAACGTTTCGTATATATATATATATATATATATACATATATATATATATACATATACATATTATTCGTAATTTTAACCTTATTGAATTTTTCTGAATAAATCACTTTAAAAAGTGTTTTTTTTTTATTGACTACCTGTTAATTGACCTAAATAAACCAATGTCCCATTTTGAGTCAAAAAATAAATGGTCACGTTAGCTTATTTCCCATTTTAATTTTACGTCGTCCTGTTGCGTAATGCGTATTCTGATCGTAAGCGACACAACTTCTCCCTTCAAAAGCCGGAGCGATACTAACGGGTTAACGGGGCGATAGGAATCAAGCTTCAGGGCGCCGATAGTTTAGGTAATTTCTTTTTACAGTGAAAATAATGGTATTTTTAAAAAAGTAAATAACATAAGCACTGCTTTATAGTTAGTTCAGTTAGTATGCAAAGTTTCATGATCTTATTTAAAGTATTTTATGAATAACAGCGGTTTATTGTTCAGTTTGGAGGTAACTTTGGATTTTTTTTATCGAGAAAATTTTACGGGATCGTATTTTCGTTTAACATAGCCCCTAACATTAATCTTGAACTTTACCATATATTTATTTCAAAATTAATGCTGCAATACTTTCGGCATAACGGAGGATCATGCTAAGCCATTTGAGGTTATATTTCCCCTTAACAGACGTGGATGATTATAGACGTGGACGATCTGTGGTTCCGGCAGGCCGGCGCTATTTAGCGGACGCGACAAAATTCTGCATGAAAGATTTGAGGGTAGGGTTATCTCTCGCAGATGTGACGTAATTTATTCCGCGAGACTTTTTCTTGTGGGTTTTTCTGAAATCGCAGGACTATGTCACTAAGCCTCAATCGACCGATGGCATCAAAGTCAACATAGCCCAGGCCATCGCGCCAATTCAGCAAGATTTATGGCGGCAGATTCATCGAAAATTGGACCTCACGGTGAAAAGCGGCCTTGGACATTTAAACCCATTCCAAGCCCATTCAAACTAAAAATTTATTTCGTTAATTCTTCACACAAAGCGTGTTTTATTCCATTTCAACATCGACCCGCTCTTAATGGAAAACCCATCAGTATAATGTTACTAGTTTATAAATATCACTAGTATAAAGTATTTTTATTATTTTTAGCGGAAATATAATTAAAATACAAGTCAATGAACAAACAAAGCAAACATTAAACTGGTTCATATTGTTAACATGATGGAGTATAAATATAATAAGCATACCAAAAATATAAACTTCCGGCTACATTTCAATATTGTCTTATTAATTAATATTAGGTTGTTTAAATATTTATGGATATATTTATGGATATAACTTTTCAAGGTGAAATAAATATTAAACATAGTAGTAGAAGTTACGATTCAAACGAACAATCGACTTGAAATCGGCTTTGTACCTTGTTAAACGCCTATACTACCTAATAACATTTATTTTATTTTACTGTTTAACTTTTTTATAGCACTGGGTGACAAACGAGCTCACGGTACACCTGATGGTACGTGAATGCTGTGGCCCATAGACATCAACATTCATCTTCCACTAAGGAAAATTCAAATGCGTTGTCACACCTGAGAACTAAGATGGAATGCCCCGATTCCAGTAAAAAGGGTCACCGGTTGTCTACACTCACGATACGAAACACAGCAGCGTTACGCTGCTATTTTACGACGGTATCCTGTGAGAGCATAGTCCCCGGTCGAGCCGACCCATTCGTGCTACAACTATAATATTATCCTGTAGCGTGGCTCTACAACATAAAAAACTTAATAATTAAATTAAGAATTAAAAATAAAAATTAAATTAAAATTAAAAAAAAAACTCTAATAGAGATAACTAGCTGATACTCGCCGCTTCGCTGCGCACGATTATATTTTCTTTTAATGGGACTATCGTAGAATCCGTTCTTAGTGAGCGTCGATATTGCGAAACGAGAAACTACACTAAATTTCAAGGTATATATAAATAGACAATTATTACAGTATATAATATAGTTACAATTATCACGTAATATTTTAAAAGTTAGTTTAAAAGTAATTAGACGACTGCAAGCAGTCTCATTCCAATCGAAACTTTGTATACCTGTCAAAATACTTTCTTTACAAATAATATCAGAATAGCAGTAAATTATGTCATAATTTCATGTAAGCAAATAAAAATCTTTGTAATTTTTTTCCTTTCTTTAAACTTACATGGGAAACTGAAGAAGTATTAAGACATTGTGAAAATTTGCGAATTTAAATTTTACGATGTAATCTTAGATAAATAACTATACTAACTAGCCAATTATTCTTCCACTACATAGCGTATTTCACAAAATTATTTCTTTTATGAAATGAAATTCTACTTCTCCGGAATTTTATATTACCCCTTGATCTAAGAGCATTCATTATATACTCATAACGTTTACATATAACAGCACCGTACGACTAATAACAAAAGAAATTAACTTATAAATGTAAACGACCTCAGCATCAAGTCCTTTCGAGCTGTCACTACCCCACTCAGAATAATAAATAGCCGGGCCCACCACACACCGGGCTTCGGGCTTGCGTGGCAGCATCGATGTTTGATGTGCGCGGCTCGCGAGCTTGGCCGGTTAGAAAACTTCATGAGCATCGCAATCAATACGAAAAAAAATCTAAAGGATTTGACATTGCATTTTTCTGCCAAAATTTGCCTCCAACTGTCCTCGTGCTGAGTTTTGTTTAAATAACTAGGATCTTTGTAATCCCACAACATCTTTACAGGAATCTACTACTCTTGAGTGTTCATGATGATGAAACTTGATCGTAACAGCTATATAACAAACAACACATCTATAGAATAGCCTCGCGGGCTGAAACAACCGTTCATATCATACGAACAGCGCATATGAGACACCTTTGTGTTACAGCCAACTTGAGGCACGCCTACACCGAACGAACTTGCGAGGTTGCCACACGTGCCCGTAAGCCCGGTTCGTACACGGCTAATCGATATGAGCTGCAAGAAGACGTAATTTATAGATCAATTATATACGAGTGACTGCCTCGTTGGTCTAGTGGTTGTACTAGTGCGACTGCTGATCATGAGGTCCTGGGTTCGAATCCCGGATCGAACCAAAAAATTAATTATTGAGTTTTTCCGTCTAGAAATTCTCAGTAGTTGCCCGGAGTCAAGAAGTTGGCGATGTCTCACTCCCATGCCCCGGAAAGCACGTAAAGCCGTTGGTCCTGCGCCTGATCTCTCTCCGTTCGTGTCGGTTTACCGTCCCATCGGATTATGAGAGTCAGGGAATAGAGAGTGCACGTGTGCTTGCGCATACACTTGGGCACTATAATCCTATCCTGCGCCGATGGCTAGTCTCCGTTGAGGCAGGCCGCCGTGGCCGAAATTCGGTCTGGAGGACATTATTATATACGAGTACCAGTTTGTCGAGTTTCGTAGTAGATCAGGGGCTATGCGCTTGCCGTAAATATCATAGAACTCGATCAACCCAGGTCCGATCCTTGCCAGCACCAATAACATTGTTAATTACAATTTTAAGAGCTAATTTTACACGTAGTGGAGCCACTCTGCAGCTCTATATTATGGGTATGTCCAATGTAAATTTATTAATGTATATAGGTCACAGCATCCACTTACAATCAAATGGACTATATGCTCGTTTATCACCCACATTCTATAAAAAATAATTACCACGTAAAAAAACAACATAAAGAAACCTGTATGTCCGAGTAATAAAAATAGTTTAATGACAAGTGAAGTCCGTCAACACGCACTGATGCAGTACGGCGGACTGATTGCTCCATCATCCTCTCAGATATAAAAGGCCTGTGCCCAGCTGTGATATATATATATATATATATATACAGGCTATAATTTTACTTTATATTTTCACATATATCATATGTGTTTACTAACGTTTTATTTAGCGTGTGAATGTTATTACCATGGTTGCCCCGTGCCAATAGATGCTGTAAAACATTCAAAACATCGGTTATTACAAATAAGTTAAAATGATGCGAACGAGGTGGAATTCAGATGTAGCTGTAAAAAGCAATTGATTAACAGAACTAATTTACTACACACTATTTTTTTACAGACTATTTTTATTATCTAGATTTCTATGGTATTTAATAACTGTTACACGTCACTGTTCAATTTATTTTGTATTTATTATTTGGAAACGATTTTTGACGATTACGTCATCTATTACTCGTTTAACACCATTATGCGAACTGCGTCAATACATCCATAGTTCGCAATTAATCCCAAATGTCTTCTTTCTCAAGGAATAAGAAAGGACAAACGTCAGTTTGTTCGTTTAATATTCATGGCTTGATCAACATTAAGTACTCTATTAATTAATAATCAAAGTAAGTAAAACCAACCATAAGTTAAAAAAAATGGAAATGGAGTCCTCAAAACAAATTCAAATCTTATAAGTAAATCGTTTTGTAGTATTTTATTAATTAACAATGCATTAATAAACATTTGTAGAGAAATGTCATTCGTAAACTTGTTTTGGACCTATATAATAAATAATAAAATATTTTGGTGCATTTTGAACAGTTATTATAAATACTTAAAAGTAGGTATATTAAGTTTTTTTTTTTATAGAATAAGGTGGGCAAGGCAAACGAGCACACAGTCCACCTGCTGGTAAGTAGATGCTGCGGCCCATAGACATGTGCATCAATCCTCGATTAAGAATAAAAAATCAGATGCGTTGCCACCCGTGAGGAATAACATGAAATGCCTCACTTCCAGTAAAAATGGTCTCCGGCTCCCTACACTCACCATACGAAACACAACAGCATTGAGCTGCTATTTGACGCTGGTATTCTGTGAGAGCGTGGTCCTTCTCCGGTCGAGCCAACCCATTCGTGCTGCAACTATAATGTAACTGCAGCATTGCTCTACCACATAAATAAGTTATACTCAACATTCATATACATATCAATGGTACTCAAGTAAATACAAAAAAAAAACAAAGTCCAGTACTATTAATAGTCTTTATTGATTTCAAAATGAATTGATTTCCATAACAAAGCCAGAGGTCATGAGGAAGGTTCGAATTAGCTTTCAATGGGTAAAACTGAACCAGATCGCGCCCTCTAGCACAGGAATCAATTATCTTTCTATTATTTACTGTTTACTTTCTCATTGACGTAAACGCATACTTTAATGTACAGAAGGCCTTTGCCCTGTCGGCGGTAACGAAAATATTAAATTGTTTGTACAAAAAAGTTCATTCAGTAGACAAAGTATTTTCTGTTTAAGAAATCCGTGATAATATAATCTATATATTATAGTATTATTGGTTGTGGTCTCCTCGGATTCTTGTTTGTGACATGCCTCAATAAAGCTGACTTGAATGCTGTACATTCCTGGATTAGCACGTATCGACATTAATGTTTCCAGAATGCGCTCGTTCTTCATGACCTTGGAAGAAAGACTCTACAGTGGTAGAGCCACGCTGCAGCTATATTATGGTTGTGGCACGAATGGGTCGGCTTGACTGGGGTAGAACCACGCTCTCACAGAATACCAGCGTGAAATAGCTAATGTTTCGTAAGGTGAGTGTAGAGAACCGAAGACACTTTTTTTACTGGAAATTAGGCATTCCATCTCAGTCCTCAGGGGTGACAACGCATTTTGATTCTGAATCGAGGATAAATGTGGATGTCTATGAGCCACAGCATCCACTTACCATCAGGTGGACTGTGTACTAGTTAGTCACCCTTATTCTATAAACATAATTATAATAATCTATATAGTATTATTTTCTCTGACCCCCTCGAACCTTCTTGCTGGTGTAGTGATGCATAATCATACGATTATATTCAAGCTGTGGTAATTCAGAGGAGAAGGTCCCGCTTTAAAAATTCATTGTAGCGCAAACTGAACTCGTTCCATCTCGGCACCAAGAAATAGTAATAACCGTTATAGATTCCAAGTAGATTATTATAATATTATTATAGTAATATTCCACAACTATCACACACAACGCCATCTAGTCCCAAGCTAAGCAAAGCTTGTGTTATGGGTACTAGACAACTGATAAACATACTTATATATTTCTAAATACATAACTATTATAGATAAATTACACCCAGACACAGAACAAATGATCGTGCTCATCACACAAACATTTGTCCTGGGTGGGAATCGAACCCACGACCTCCGGCTTAGCAGTCAGGGTCACTAACCACTAGACCAACAGGCCAGTCAAAATTAGAATTTTAGTTTCCGAAAAGGGAATAACATCGTGAAGACACCTGCATATCTGAGAACTTCAAAAATATCGAGGGACAATGAAGGATCGCCAGCACGCAGGCATTGCGGTTGACTCTTCCTTACCTTTTGGTCTGTACTCAGCACTGGGACGAATGTACGCTGTAACTTTGCTTTTATGCACAGAAATGCCATTGTATTTCAGAGGCAGAGCACTTTTTTTGAATCATCATCACTCGCGCGTTCGCTTTGTTTTTTTTATATCAAACAAATTTTTTATATAATAAAAAACAACTTTTTTATTATACATTACATATTATCTCACGATACTTCTAGTAAGTAATAATTAACTAATTAGCATATTTTATCTCCTCCACGCACTTAACACATGTTGGCCATGCAATAAAATTATATAACCCTAGATAATAGGACCTATAATTACATATAATAAAGTGTAATCACGTAATGGTTAGTTTTTATAAGCTAAGATAATATTCCATGTGGTTCCTGTAATTCCGCCATCTATCAAAAGAGCATTTACTATAGTCGGCCCTTACCCCGACGATGCTCTACTCGGAGAGGTGGAACGATGGAGCCTCTTACGTTGCCACCCAGTTTGCTAACCCGTGGTTAAATAACGAGTCTTTAAGAGTTAAGACAATTTCCGCAATTAACACTGTCACCCTTTTAACATTATCAAGAAGACTCGCGTATAGTCTAAGTATTCCATGTGAGACCGAACTTGCGTCTTGTAAAGTTGCAGGCGGCGTGCCGGCATGAAAACTGTCCCGCTCTGCTGAGCACGCCAATTCATTCTTTCATTACAGTTTATCAGAAGTCCACTGCTGGTCATAGGCCTCCACATAGATTGCCTCGTGTGGATTTTCGACCGTAGTTTTATATTACTTTGATTTGCTATCAGTAAGGTACTGGCGCCCTCTGTTTCAATTTCCTTTGACGCCTCTTACACAACTACTATACGGCATTTTTTGAGTATCTGGGTTTAAAATGTAATACTTATCCATTTAGTATAGAGTTCATGATTGAACGTAATGGGAATTCCTTAATACTATGTACTTTAAATAGATGAGACCGCACACTACATATTATACTAAGACCGCACTATATATATATATGCCTACTAGCTCGGCGGGCAGACGTTGTTCTGCCCTTTTCGACGACCCTTTGTCATGTCCTATTAAAAATCCTTAAATTCGCAAAAAAAAATATGGCATGGGTTATGGGCAAAAAACTATCCTATCTCTCAAGTTGGACCAAACTGCACCCGGTGTGCAAATTTGATTAAAGTCGATTAAATACTTTAATATATATATATATATATATATATATATATATATATATATATATATATATATATATATATATATACGGGAAAGTACCGGACGTCAGATTTCTGAAACATGGTTCAAATTGTTCACGGTTAAACGTAGTTTAGCTATAAGAAGCTTTTATTATTGTAAACTCAACAGTTTCTGCTTAAACCATGTGCGAAGACAAGACATAATTTTTTATATGCGTGATAAAGAATTGGTCATCAAGCGGTAAAACAGAACGTCGCTAAAAGTCGCAAATAAAAGTGAAGTGTGAAAAAAGTGCAGCACACGCCCTACTTCCCGCAGCGACTGACTGGAACTTGGGATCGGGGCAGAGTGAAATGGCGTCTTGTACCATATTGCTGGCTTTTAAAAATATAGCATAATGCACGGGAAATTTCAATTTTACGGTCTTGCCCCATCACCAATCTTACCCCAATGCACCTTATATAAAAATTACATATGAAAGATAAGGGGTAAAGTAACAACATTCGTTGCATTACTGGGTCCTATTCCCACTTCTGAGCCAGTCAATAAATAACTTGTTAAATTATTGCTTATTACGGCAAACACAAAATACGACAACATTTTAAAGTCAATTTTAAAATATTACTTGTAACAAAATCCTATTCACTCCTGCCTTGAGGAGACCCGCATAGTAATTTTATAGGACAAATTGGAACGGAAAAATAAATTATTGGATTCTTACACTTCTATTGAGCAGTAGGCAGTAACTGCTTCACTACAACTATTAATATTAAACAAATCTTATATGTTAATTAAATAATTAGTATACTCAATTATTAATAAAGTCAGATTATTATTTGCAGGATTAGCTGAAGAACTTAATCACCTTGACTTTTTAGGTTAAGTTTTAAGTATAGTACTGCCGCTACTTCCTGACATCTTATGAATATCTCTATTTAATATAACATGATTATTTTTTACTGACATCGAAACGAAAGAGGTTATAAATATGATTATACAGCTTTCGTATGTTTTTTTCTTCTGAATTTGAAATCTTTGGAGATAAAATTAGTACAGAAAAAATGTTTATTTAGTTCTACTCCATTGCCTTGCATATATATTTAACATACATCAATACACATTATACAATACAGCCTTTCCAGGGGGAAGCACTGGCACCATTAGTGATAATATTCCGCACATATAAATTTTCTTTTTATATATTTTATTTTTACATTCGGGCTATTTATAAATTTCTATTGTCATTATAATCATTGTATGTATTACATTAAATTTATTATCTACATCATCGTCATTACGAGTTACAACCCTTCACAATTCCATTGCTGAACATCCCTAAAGAATTCCACTAAGCACTGTCCTAAGACACCTGTATCCATCGACTTCCTGCATGTCTTACGTCACGTCACATCATCACTCTATCTAGTGGTCGGCCGCCCCACATTTTCTCTACCGGTATGAGGCTGCCACTCGATAACCTTGCTTCCCTATCGGTTATGGGGTCTTCGAGCTGTATGGCCGGCCCATTGCTACTTCAGCTTACTAATCCGTTAAGCTATGTCGATTACTCTGGTTCTACTGCGGATATCCTCATTTCTAAGTTTATAACGCAAAGATACCCCGAGCATAGCCCTCTCCATAGCTCGCTGAGCGATCTTGGGCTTCCTCATACGGCCAGCAGTAAAGGACCACATTTGACATATATCAAAACTAGCTAGCAGACTTCGTTCTGCAGCATATGCTGTAAAAAGATTAGAACTCTTACCAGTGTTGAAACAGCTAGAATAGTTAACTTTAGTTATTTCTATAGCATTATGTCGTATGGTATTTTGCTATGGGGACACGCGACTGACACTGAAATTATATTTATTTTACAGAAGAGGGCCATTAGAGCAATATATAATTTAAAACCAAAAGAGTCACTGAGACAAAAATTAGAGGAAATTAATATATTAACTCTGGCCTCTCAATACATTTATGATGTATGCATGTTATATGTAATGTACGTACACAAAAATAAAAGTAGTTTTGCGAAAATAAAAGATATTCATTCTGTAAACACTAGGAACAGACACAAGCTAGTAGTACCAGTTACTCGACTCCACCGAGTCAGTAATTCATTCTTGGGGCGTTGTATACGCTTTTACAACAAAATCCCAGAAAATATACAAAATTTGTCATACACAAAGTTCAAAAATTTTATTAAACTAAGTTTGTATATAAAGGGTTATTATAATATTAAGGAATTTATGGATGATAATAACCCCTGGGAAGGGTGATCGCTACCAAGTATTTCTAATTTGTCTTGTGTTGCTAATTGTTAACATGATTGTAAGCTATTATTGGAAAAAAATTGATCCCGCTGGGTTTCTTGCTGGTTCTTCCCAGTACAGAGGTTTGCGAACCAATGGTAAATGAAAAAAGTGACTTTCAATAAGTATTGTTATGATCTACATTGAATAAAAAAGTTTCTGTTTCTGAGATCCATAAGTCATCACTGGCAACACGCCTTAGTTATAGAACCACGTTTTCAAGTTTTAAGGTATACCTGACGAGAAGATGTGTTGTAATCTCCCGAACGCTGTCCAGCCGAGTTAAATCCGTCGATTGACCCTCTCGGTCCAAGTTGGATTTACGGTAACAATTGGACTATTTAATTATATATTTAGGTAAACATACTCGTCAACAATTTCAAGCTTAGTGCTCCCAACAACTACCGTCGTGCGACATCGATTTTTATTTTGTCCATGTCCATCTTAAGACCTATCCGTTGAGAGGCACTATTGACGTCATTGATAGTACTTAGATCCTCCACCGATTCTGCCATAAGGACTTTATCGTCCACAAATCGAAGATGAGTGATGTAATCGCCATTAATATTAATACTTTGCAGTCCAGTATTGTTTTCCAACGCAGCGGTGAAGAGTTTCTGGAATATAATGTCATCTTGTCTTTCACCTCTCCGCATTTGGATAGGTTTCGTACTCTGGTTCTGTACTCGGATATCCATTGTAGCCCCAGTGTACAAACTTCGATGTACGGACAGTCAATTTGGCACCGGTGAAGGGATTGCAGCACCGCCAAAATTTCGACGGAATCAAAGGATTTCCCAAAGTCCACATACGCAAGACAAAGTGGCAGTTTATGCTCTTCGGTCTTCTATACAATTTGCCGAAGGGTGTGTATGTATTCTATGGTGCTAAAGCCTTTTCAGAAACCGGTTTGTTTGGGAGGCTGGAAATCGTCGAGTCTGCGTTCGAGAAGTGAAATCGGTCTGTAGTTCTTTAAGAGCGCGTTGTCGCCTTTCTTGAAGAACAAGACTACTTCACTCTCTCTTCTCTTCTGCTCCACCAGTCCAGGGTAGTGCCACCATGGTGGGCGAAATCAAAGAGCTTCCGAAGGAAGTACTGGTTTTATAATTCCATCCTCGCTAAAGGTCTTGCTGTTTTTAAAGTGCTGGAGAGCCATTCTAATCTCGCTCAGACTGACATCCGGAAGAGCGTCGGATAAAACTTGTTTTTGGATCGTTACTCACCTCACTCACTTGGGTGTGTGAGGTGAGTAACGATCTTCTATGGGTAGCTGTACAACGATTACGGGTACAGCTACCCATGGAACCTCTCAATCTCACTCAAAATCTTAGGTGTCCCGGAAACGATTCGGTGTTTAGCTTCGACAGTTGGCTTTTTCTGGCAGACCCTTGCAAAGACTTTGGAGCCCTGGCTGAGCTCAATCCCTTCTTCAATACAAGCTGTATTAAAATTGCCTAAGTCCTGCCGCATGCATTTGGAGGTCTTTCTGTTCAGTTGCCTGTATGCGGTCAAATGTGCTGAAGACTGCAGCTTCATTTCCCCTCTAACAGCCATGAAATTAAGAGTATGATCGGACTGGGTTCCTTGAATGTTAACAGAAGCCCAAAAGAAAGCAAGAGTTAACATTTTTAAGCTGAATTTAGCAATAATTGAAGAAGATTCAAATTCTTTTTGCATTCGTTTCGTAACCGTACTTTAACGTGAGTACACTATTTTGACCAGGAGACAAAAAATTAAAGCAAGGTGTGGAAAAGGCCGTCTTCCCCGCCAGCCTAGAGATTCAAGGTGTCTGCGTCCGCTGAAAAAATAATGTTCCCTGTCTTCTAGGATGTGAAGTGTATAATAATGATCGAATATGTAAGTAAAGGAGAGACTATAACGGGAGATTATTACGCATCGTTAATCAAAAACCTGCGCAAAGAATTAAAAAATAAACGTTGAGAAAAATTGCGTACTAGAGTGATTTGGCTACCCCGATCTGATGTTGTAGGCGTTGCCATCTGAACTGCAGGGTTTGAGTTAGTGCAACACCTTTAATCACTCACCTGGAAAAGTACTTGTGTGATATAAAATTCTACGGCCACAATGAGGTGATGTGAGAGCCTTTTTCGAGTCCCAGGATCAATCCTTTTGTTCCAAGAGAATTAACCAACTATCAAAACGATATTCAAGGTGTATAATTTTTTTACATGAGAGGGGGCAAAGGAGCATGTGGCACACCTGATGGTAAGTGACTACCGCCGCCCATGAACAACTGCAACACCAGGGAAATTGCAGATGCGTTGCCGGCCTTTTAAAAAAAGTATAGGTTCTTTTCTTGAAGGTCGCTTAGTCGTATCAGTAAAAATCGCTGGTGGTGGTCGCGGTCTATTCCACAAAGAAATTGTGCGAGGAAGAAAACTTCTTATAAATCGCACAGTAGTGTACCGCTAGTCATCCAGGTGGCAAGGATGGTATCTCGAATTTTGTCGCGATGTGCGATGAATCACCATCAGGAATTAATCCGAACATTTCCTCTGAGCACTCTGATGAAAGAGCTCGGTCGAACTAAGGAGATACGACAAAGGGGTTCGTTTTAGCACCTAATCCGAGACTTTGTTCAACAATATCTCGAATTCAGACACAAGTTTGTTTTAGGTACTCGGTGACGTTTCCCTGAGAAATATTGGCAAGGCCGGTGTATAAAGCACCATCAATGCTTTCGTCCGCATAGCAATGAATGCTACCGGTTTGAAACATATCATTGATATTTGATATGCAAAAGAAACAGCGTTAACAGGTTTGTAATTGGAGCGTGTACCGTCTACTACGACCTTGATGCTCCGATCAGCCAGAAAACTTGTGGTCCAATTGCACAATTTCTTGGGAGGCCCACAAAAAAGAAACTTCGAGAGAAACGCTTTATGCCAAACTCGATCGAAGGGCTCCGCCATGTCTAATCTTACTGCGTAAGCCTCCCTCTTGGACTCGATCGCCTGCGCCCATCGATGTGTTAGATAAACAAAAAGATCACCAGCTGAGTGACCCCGACAGAAACCGTGCTGGCAGTCACTAATCAGCTGGTGCTCCTCAAGGTACCGCATGCGCTTGCTGTTGATAATGGACTCCATCATTTCGGAGAACAAGAAGGTGATGGCGATAGGCCTGTAGTTGGATGGATTAGAGCGGTTAAGTACCTTTTTTAAGGACGGTGTGGACGAAACCTGTGTCTTCCATGATTTCGGGACTACGCCTAGGGAGTCGGAGTACCGGAAAAGACGCGAGCACTGTGCGAATGTGTGTTCCACCCCCGTCATTTAGCTTTTTCTTTTGATGCGTGAGCCAGCTGTCGTCGTCAGTTATGGCTTACAGAAATTTTCTTGGACAGCCTTGGCGAGAGACTATACGCACAGTTTCCCGAAGGAACGTGAACTAATTTTACGTCAATTCTGCCAACGTCCCCATACTATGCCATTGTAATGACTCTTTTGAATAATCTAGGGGCGAAGTTATACCTCTTTTTAATCTTGTTGGTGTTTACATCTCGAGCCGCCGAAGCGTCATCCCAGGCCTGATTAACACTCCTGCTTACTGCGTAATGCAGTAAGCAGGAGTTACAGGAGCGATCAAACCAAGGTTGAGTTCTGCCTCTGATGGGTATCACAGATGATGGAATCAATAGTTCCATTTCCTGCAGCACCACATCAGTGACAGTCAGCAAACAGTGCTGGGATCATTCGGCGAGAAACAAACCCGGCCCCATGGGTAAGATGAAAAAAAACCGCACTCCGTCCTAATCCACTGACCTGTAATGCCAAACACGGCGATAATCTGTAGATCAACCGCGAAGGGAGCGTGAGCGTCAACACACTACGGATCAGACAATGATCCGAATAGGGGCGTCGACGGGAACCCGATATTCGTCCGGATGAGAGCCAGCAGAAGGACCAACAGGAAAGATGTATGATCTTCCAATCTGGAATCTGCGTAAGCGAAGTAACCAGTTGTGTCAGACCATATGACAAGGCGAGGTCGATTAAACGTGAACCAAGCCACTTTACTTTTATTTTGAAATTCCACTGCCATGTTATGAGGGGGGGGGGGGGGCCTCTGACCACAACTAGCGAAACGCAGAAGCAAAACTCCTACTTCACGCTGGTATTCTATGAGGTCGTGGTACTTCCCCGGTTCGAGCCGGCCCATCCGTGCAATACCCACAGTTCTACCACTGTTAAAACTGTATTAGCTTAAAATGCGATCCTGGTAGACCCTAGAGTACCGCTATTAAAAACTTGGCGCTACAGATCTGTTGGAAAAAAAGTCAAAAATAAGTTACCATGCCAAGGCCAAGATTCACATTGAAAACAATGTTTACTATTCCAAAATGTCTATTGACCTTAAATTGCAAATTAGTAGCTACTATCAATAAAACTAGTTTAAAACTAGTAGAATTAGTACCTATTCTTTTATTTTCCAGTATTGTAATAAATGAGAGAAAAAATTAGCTAATTTTCGAGTGCATAATTGTATGTACTCGTATAACCTAAATACATCACCTTCTACATCCACAAGCTGCGGCATTGCTTTCCCATCAATTTAAGAGGAAATATGAATAAATTTATATATATGACAAACTTAATTCAATCTCCCGAATTGTGAGGCCCAAGAAAATACCAGAATGTTTTTTCGATCTATTAACGGCTTCGTGGCGGAGTGGCTCAGTCATGAGTTGCGGCGCTTATAGTCGCGGTTTCAAATCCCGCAAGGAATAAATATTTGTATGGTCTAAAAAAATTGTATAGCTTTCGGGTATGGACGTTTGTCCTTGTGAAATTTATGTACGTAAACTGCTTCTTTTTTTGTAGGATAGGGTGACAAACGAGCACACAATTCACCTGATGGTAAGTAGTTGCTGTGGCCCATAGATATCTACATCTATCCTCGATTACAAATCAAAATGCAGATGCGTTGTAACCCGTGAGGACTAAGATGGAATGCCTCGTTTCCAGTAAAAAGGGTCTCCGGTTCTCTACACTCACCACATCTTATTGACATTGGTCTAACCGGGTTATTCGCGTGTTGCTCAGTTGTTCACGAATACGTCACACAAATAGACAAAAGTTATAAAAATTGTTTTATTAGCTAGTACTCCGTGTAAATAGCATATTCTTAAATAATTAAAGACGGAACAATCTCTAAAGAAAAGCTCGGCGTAGTGGCGTAACGGTTAGCTGAGACCACAGAAATCGTAATAATATTGTCTATTGTATTTTTATTTGTCTATTATTTCTGTGGCTGAGACTCTGCGGGCCATGTGTTCGAAACCTAGACGGAACAAGTATTTGTATAGCCTACTTTTAAGTGTTCCCGATCTAGATGTGTGCGCATGTGCAATTTATGTATAACTAACATATCACAGTGCCAAACGTGTATCGCAAGCACAGAGGCTTTCACACGTCCTTTAAAATATTGATTTTTTTATTCTTCTCCATTATCGACTCGCACAAGTCCACTGATAGTTATGACTAGCAGCGGAATTTTGTCTGTGTGTGTGTGTGTGTTTTTGGTTTCTGTAATTGCTTTCGTAGTGTATTGTCCGTGTACATGTCGTATTACCTAAGGTTGAATGACAGATAATGATTTTAGCATTAAGTCTGCCTTTTGTTACGAAACACAGCAGCATTAAGCTACTATTTTACGCTGGTATTCTGTGAGAGCTTGGTCGTGCCCCGGCCGAGCCGACCCATTCGTGCTACGACTATACTACTAATATAACTGCAGCATGGCTCTACCACGTATGAACGACGATACAGGATACAGGAGGAAATCCTAGTTGAGTTTTTTTTTGACGTTTTTAAAAAAAAATTATGAAGGTACAATTACCTCGTTTACGTCAGACGTTAAATACCCAGACCAGACAAGACATGGGGAACAGCGGTACGGTGCTATACGTCAGGTACTGCAACTGCAAATCCAATTGCTAAACGCGCATATATAAATTTCACAGAACCCGAGCAACCCGGGTTCCATAAAATTGTTAATTGAAATTCTCGGCGGTGAAGAAAACATCTGGACGAAACCTCAATGTCAGAGAAATAAGAAAAAAAAATATTTCGAAGCCATGTGAAGTTTGCAACGCATTGGGGAAGTGCGGCAGACATTTCCTTGCCCTAAAACCCTCTCAGAAGTGAGAGGAGGCTTGTGCCCAGCAGTTCGACGTATAAAATACATATATAGGCTGTTACTTTAACTTTAAGCGTGAACATTCGAGCATATCCTTCTTACACTAGAATAGGACTATGTTCACTTTGGACTGTTGCGGGTTGATGAAGAAAAACAATACAATCAAAATCAGTATTTCAGTTTACAATATACCGTACTGCACTCACCACTACCTGCCTATCTTACCGAGTAGTCTTCAAATTGCACGTCCATTTGGCATTTTACAATGACTTATGACTAGCAGTGAGTTTAAAAAGACTAAAATCATATTACGATTTAAGATGCTTCCGTATTGTAGTGCATTATTTATCATTTTACCACTGAAGTTTGAAAAAAATTGCCTTAACTATTTCGTTACGTTCCTGAGAGGTCGCGTGTCTGACATGCTATTACATCATTTGAGTCAGACTATTTTTCTACTTTCTGCTTACGTTTCGCAATCGGGTTGAATTTTTCTTGAAATCACTATCATTTCAACCCGAAGCGTTTTATGAAGGACTTAGATTTTGTTACCACAATAATATATAACACTCCGTGAGGCGATGGTATAATAGACTCCACGGATCGATCGTAATACCTACATTTAGAACCACAATTTTTATAAGTTATTGATTGTTTACGGCATTATAACTTCTCTTAAAATCCAAAATGAATACTTATTATGTTATTTCAAGTTCACAGCTAAAATTGGCTAAGCTTGTTTTGTCACCCAAATGCCTATATAATAAAAATGTTTTTCTAATTCCAAGGCCAGTCATCACATCAATTAAGTTACAAAAAAATGTAGATAGTGTATGGGTAGAAAGCGATTGGTTTTCTCAAGTGATTCATTCCAAAGTCGGAAAAATCGATAGCGATGTCATAGGTTTAGGTTAGGCTCTCTACTACAGGTTTGACTATCGACAAAACAAAGACAAATTTTTTTGAAAAACTAAATAAACTTTGCTGAATTTTTTAATGATTTCACATTTATCATTGCTGAATTTAAATTTTTCTGTTGTAAAGAGGTTGTAATACTTTACAGTCTTTTGTAATGCATCCAATCCAGATGACAAAACTGATCAGAAGTTTCTTAAGTTTTATGGAGCTTAATGAATTATGGCTAAAAATTAAAGGAAATCAGGTATGTGTTTTTTAATGATATGCCGTCATAGGATTAATTTTTTGTCTAACTATTATAGCATATATATATATATATATATATATATATATCAGGAGTACTATTTATATCTAAAGCCGTCTATGAATACTACTAGTCTGGTGCTACGGCACAGAGTAAGGCTTGTTTTCCCTATTACATACAAACACATACATTTCGGCACATACATACGGAATTCCGTTTCGGAATTCCGAATCGAGATTCCGAACGCAGCAAGTCCATATCAAATCAATGAACTGCTACACACGTACTGTATTTTTCCGTACGGAATTTCTCCGATTCGGGATTCCGTATGACCGCCTGTGCGTTCGGAACCCCGAACGGAAAAAAGCTCCGAACGTAAGTGTTCCATAGATGTTATATGAGTCGCAACACACATTCGTAAACTCCGTACGGAACGCGCCCAGTGTGGGTCGCACAACCGAAGCGAATGGGTGATCTAGTACATGGAAGATTATATTTTTCATCATGAAAAATACTTGTTGTGTCCCGCATAGGGAAAGCAAGCGTATTAATTTAATATTAAAATACATAGTTTTCCAAAGACTGACTCGTGGGAGAAAAATATAGCAGTTCAGTTCAAAAGAACTGCAGAATTTCTTCGTCAGTTTTCTTTTTTTGTCAGTTTGTCACACAATGTCATTTAATTGAGAAGATAGTTTTAAAGAAAAGTTTATCAGTATCTAGAGCAATATCTTCTTAATCTTAATATATATAAATTACGTGTCACGTTGTTTGTCCGCGATGGACTCCTAAACTACTTAACCGATTTCAATCAAATTTGCACACCGTGCGCAGTTTAGTCCAACTTGAGAGATAGGATAGTTTTTTGCCCATGAATGACCCATATTTTTTGCGAATTTAAGGATTTTTAATAGGACATGACAAAGGTCATCGACAAGGGCAGAACAACGTCTGCCTTGCAAGCTAGTATATAGGTATAAATTACGTGTCACGTTGTTTGTCCGCGATGGACTCCTAAACTACTTAACCGTTTTAATCAAATTTGCACACCGTGTGCAGTTTGGTCCAACTTGAGAGATAGGATAGTTTTTTGCCCATGAGTGACCCACAATTTTTTTTTGCGAATTTAAGAATTTTTAATAGGACGTTAACGTTAACGTCTGCCTGGCCATCTAGTCTTAATATATAAATTAGGTGTCACGTTGTTAGTCAGTGATGGACTTCTAAACTAATTAACCGATATTAATCAAATTTGCACACCGTGTGCACTTTGGCCCACAACCCTTTAAAAATCCTTAAATTCGTAAAAAAAAGTGACCCACAACTTTTTTTTACGAATTTATGGATTTTTAAAGGGTCGTCGAAAATGGCAGAACAACGTCTGCCTGGCAAGCTAGTATTAATATACAAAAACAATGCCTCAGTGGTTTGGTTTATTTGTTTTTAATCTAATTAATATAAAATATAACTAATAGTACAAAAACAAACATTATCCTTTACATTTGTCGAACAAATTAACTCCCCCGCTATGAAATCTGTTAAATATTACACTTCATTTTTAAATGGCGCCGCCCTGGAGGCAGAAAAAGTCGCGGATTCGTCATTTCCATAATAAGATTTAGGCACCATAGACTACGCTCATCATGATTCTTGCACCCCTGTTACTGTTCCCTCTAGCTCATCATTAAGAAATGATGTAAGAAATGAATTAATTTGTCGTTGGAGTTTATAGACATCCGATAGTATTTAAAAAAAAATAATAAAGTATTTTATACGTTGTAGAGCCATGCTACAGTTATATTAGTAGTATAACTATAGCACGAATGGGTCGGCTCGACCGGTGAAGGACCACGCTCTCACAGAATACCAGCGTAAAATAGTAGATCAATGCTGTTGTGTTTTGTATGGTGAGTGTAGAGAACCGGTGACCCTTTTTACTGGAAACAAGGTATTCCATCTTAATCCTCACGGATGACAACGCATCTGCATTCTGATTCGTAATTGAGGATAGATGACTTACCATCTGGTGGACTGTGTGCTCGCTTGTCACCCTATCCTATAAAAAAAAATCTGGATAGGCTCGTAATTTGGCTCTTTTCTTTCCTTTCTTTTCTTTCCCGTCACACACATACGGTAGTTCTCGGTTCGAAATTTTGCGGTCAAAACAGAATTCCGTATGTATGTGGCAGGCCTAAATAATGTTATTACATACGGTATTAATACATTGCATACTAAGTTATAGTCAATTGTCAGTAACTTCTTTAGTCGACTGCAAGCGGGCGAGCAGACTAGTTCTTCGTTTTTTAAACTGCGAATGTTGTTTTCTCTTCTTCTTTGTGTCATTTGTCGGTTGCACTTGTCACTTCTCAAAATGTAAACCGGGCCTAAAATACAATTGCGTGCTGGCTTATTTACCGTGTCAGATTACTCAGATACGATCTACGGCTGTGGCACAGTTTGTTCTGACTTACTGGTTTAGTAATATTACTTAGAAGTCTTTATTTATAACTAGCACTAACCGTCTGAGTGTTGCTGTGGTACAAAAGCCTTTAAAAAAAAGTACGATAAAAACGCGCGTATTCTAAAGCAATTGTCAAAATTTCAAAGCAATCTTTGGACATTCGGAGATTTAAGATTTCGAATAAACGAACATAATATACATTTTCATTTAAATAAATACTTATGTGAAAAATGTTTTATTGATAAAATGAAGACAATTAATATACAACGAGTACTGTGTTACAAAGAAGATTACATACAAGGATATTCGTACAGAATAAAATATTAGCAGTGATCATTACAGCTTCTTTTAAGCTATGCCCTGAAAGTTTTCTTTCTAACCAATCATTTTAGCTGATTAGATTTTGACGGTAGGCTATGTGCCTAAAAAGCGTTATTTTAACCATTCAATATGATTATAAGTTACTTGGAGTAAAATACTTCTGTGATAAAATTTCAAAATATCATTCGAAGCAAGTATGTTTTACTTTTTAAACTACGCAACGGATTTTGATGCGGTTTTCATTAAATACTCAAAGGGTTTTCATCAATAGACAGAATGATTTGAGAGGGGTGGGATCGCGTGTTATTTAAAAAAAAATATCTGTGGGAAATAAAATAGGTACTAGGAGTTATGGTATTTTTCCTAGTATTTTTCCGAGTGTTGTACTAATGGATAATATAATATGCCATTTCTAACATTTGATGATAGAGCGTAATCAGTTATCCAAAATATTCTTTCGCTACAACTTTTCACACGAGCATGTATTCAAGCAAGAAAATGTACTACAAGTATACATCTTATAGCAGCGCAGTAAACACTGAATAATTTAATTATTCAGATAATTCTCATCATTAGTACATCAGAAATCTGATAGCTTTATGATTTTCTATAACAATAGTAAATGCAAAGAAATGATTGCTGTTTATCATGCGATAGGTATTATTCTATGTTCGTGTTTACAAAATTATAGTACCTACTTAAACGAAGGCGAGGGGACAACGTAACATGCTTGCACACAGGTCTTTAGTCTTAACTTATAATATCATTGGTTATATTTGTATTTTTTTACTTGTTATTAACTCCTGTGATATAATGCATTAATAAATAAAATAAATGATTGATTATACTGCACACCGAAGGTTATTGACAACTGAATAATAAAATTATTTCCATTACTTTTAGATAAATCATACATAAGTACCTACATTTTAAGAGCAGTTTTACCAGATGCTTGGCGGTATAAAAAGTTGTGTGGAAACCTGCATGTCAGTAAAACAAAGCAAAAGCATACACATCGACGACTCGGGTGTAGTCAAGTAACAGGCACAAAAGCAGCGTGACGGATCTACTCCTCCAAAAACGGTCACTAAAATAAGAGAAAGGTTGTTTGTACCTAGCTATATGACGTGTGTAGGCTAGCTTCATGCATTTATTTTATAATATTATGCCATAAAATTCTGACACGTATGAAACAATTTAGAACATTTACAAAAGGTCAGTCAAGTCAGGTTTTTGTTAATGAGCGTATTTTACTAGGTCGACTTAGGGGGCCACCCCACATTCAGTTATTCGAGAATTTTTCTTCCCCCATCAGTTGTAATTCTTCCAGCTATCTGACCAGCCTTTTGCCATTTTGGTTTGTTAATACATATTTTGTTATTAGTTTGATAATTTCAAATAAAGTGTCGCAGGGGGTGTAACTCAGTGGTAGAGTGTCTGCTTCGCATGCTGAAAGTCCTGGGTTCAAATCCCAGCACCTCCACATTTGCATCTACTTTTTTGCTACCTTAAAATATTATTGTGCTCATGATACAATTTTTTTATTCATAATTTAAAATCAATATATAAAAATTAATGTCAACTTGTTCGTATTTTATGCGCTGCCACCAGCCATACTGTTCATCAGATTGTGGTGAAACTTGGTAATTTATTGCTTACGCTTGCACGAAGGTCATAGGCATAGTGCTATTTTAACAGTAGGTAGCGCACGTACCGACAAATTTATTTTAAAGTTTTTTTTCTATTTCAATGAATGAATGAATGAGAAATGAATTTACTCCATAAAAGGAAAGAAGATACTGGGAATAGCTTTCCGCATATTATACACTCTTATCTATGGGAATAGCATAGATATTATAGTAGACTAGTAGTTGTTCTAGCATCGGTTTATAAAAAATCTAAGGGGTACAGAGCGCTACTTCGCGGAATTTATTGTAGACCTTTTATTGTAGAATCTTTCACTCACTAGATGTCGCTAGTTATAACTGAGGTAATGTTTTTATTACACAATGTCACTCTCAGTTATTTGGTATTCCATCGTAGTCGTCACGGGTGACAACTGACAATGCATCTGCATTTTGATTCGTAATTGGCCCCAGCGAGGTAGTTTGTAATTTTTAACTCATAGATATTACACTTATATATTATTGATATAACTTCTTGTACTCTTAATGATTTCTTATCTTTACGCGAACACTACACATTATTAAAACTACTTTTACGGATTTGTCCCCCGTGACCATGGGTGCTGGAAAGCGCCCGAAACGTCGGGAATTAAAAGTAAAAAATAAACGCGATAAAATCCGTAAAAGTAGTTTTATTCTTGTACTCTTGTCTATTGTGATATAACTAAAAGTAGAAAAAGTTTGATTTATTTATTTGCAATCTAATTAATATAACTAATAATATAGAAAGCAACATTACCCCTTACATCCTAGGCATGAAATTATTATCCCCGCTATGAAATCTGTCAAATATTTCTCTTCATTGCTAAGTGACGCAGTCTGTGTGGTAGAAGTCATTTATGACGGTTAAATAGCGTCATCTATTAACGCCATCCGCAAACTTAATATATAGGCATATATTAAGTTTGCGGATGGCTAACTAACGTTAGTTAACTTACGATAACTTTACCGATCTATTCCAAACACACTTTTTTCAAATTCGCCTATTTTATCTTTAATACATTTTACTTTTTCTCATTATTAACAAAATTAAAGCAAAACTTCAAGAAATAAAATAAAAACAAGTAAATTAGTAGGGATGCAGGATATTTCTATAGTGGTAATGGGTACATAACTACAAAATTTATTTAAAACAATGTTTATTCCTATATTCATGCACGGCTACCTTAGTCTCATCACCACTATGACTCATGAACACCTTGTGCTTGTGAGTTGTGAGTAACCAAACTGTGAAGAGGGAACTGTACATAGACATAGTTAATCTTCATGCTCATAGACCACCTCGAGTTCCAGTTCTAAGAAGAGGAAATCATAGACCAAGACTGCAATGGGCTAGATAACATGTGAACTAGGAACCTCATCAACGGTCATTAGCACTATTCACCAATGAATCCCAATTTAGTTTTTATCCTAATTCGAGTACATGTTGGAGAGTAGCTAGTACAAGTACAAGCGGCCTTTAACACCCTCGAGAAGTTTATTCATTATAAAGGTGGTACAATTATTATCGTTTTGATGGAATGGAACTCGTTTGGAAACTGGGCTAAAAAACCGTAATGAGGTGCTAGAACCCAGTCTTGCCACATTGAACACAAATGGGTCCAAATTTCCTGCTTATGCACGACTAACACTGAGCCCCCCACCATCCATGACCATGGGCGTTACAAAGTGCGCGAAATTTCGGAAATATAAAATAAGTTAATATATACGAATAAATCCGTAAAAACTAGTTTTATTTAAATTAAAATTAACATTTTTTAAATTAACATTAACATTGTTTTCAAAACGGTTTTTATGTGTTCCACAATTTTGAAAGAGAAATATGTCCGAAAAATATATTATTATAATAAATATATAAAATTTTCCTTTTTATTTTTAGGTATGAATTTTTCATTTTTTTTTTCATCTTTTGATGGGTAAAACAACGAAATTTTACTTTTATTGCATTCTTTGGCCACATACATTTGAATTATCTTCAGGGCTGCCATACGTATATTTTCACAAGTTATGCAAATTTTTTAAAAAAATTTTAGGGATTTCCCCAGGATGTTGCCCCATCGCACTCATCACACATGTGGTAATGGTCAGGGCAATTATGTGTATAATTGCCCTGCACCAAACATTCTTTCATTTTATTTCATTCATTCATTTCTACATTTTCAGACAATTGTGGTGTTTTCCTCATCAATGGGACTGGGAATATTAGAAGTTTAAACATTGTCTGTTATTAAAAATCCATTTTTTATAAGCAGCTATTATCATCTTTTTCATAGTTTGCATGCAGAGAATCGGGCGAGTTGAAATTACTAATTAAGAGGAACTTCGCAGGCCCCTTCAAATGCAACTGTGTTCGGTGCTGTATTTCTTGTCCCGTAACTTCTAACTTATACGCAAAGTTTTCTAGTGGATTCTGGTTAAAATATCCTATAAGCATAGCATCAAATGAATATGATTGTGACTACAATTTTATGAATGTTGCATTACTTCAATGTGCATATGAGGTTTTTTATTACATGTTTCGTTTCAACCACACAGGTTTTATTACCTTTGTCTTTAACTTTTTTTTATAAATGTAAATGAATGTATGTAACCGTTTTTATAACCCTAATAGCATTTTTCTACAAATCACATTACATCCTTTATAAATTTTGCCATCAGGCACAGAAAAAGTATTTGAAATTAACAAGTCAAAAAGATTGTCAATTAACTTAATGAATTTAATCAAATTTCGGCAGTCTCCTGAGAGGTCTCCTCGTGCAGACCGTGCAATTTCTTTATGTTTTCAATATATATGTGCTCATCTGTGAATTTCCGTAGGAGTTTCAGTTCTTTATAACATTTATCTGCTTCATAGACTTTTTTGTAGTATTCCCAATTGATGTTTTTTTCGCACTTCTTCTCAAAATCGTTAAATACTTTAAATCTTTTACCAGTAAATGGTTTGTGGTTCTTTTTAATAAATGTGGGACATAGAATAGTGACGGTTTTTTAAATTCCTTATTTCAACTATTTTATTCTTCCATTCTTTTCCCTCTCTTAAATATTTTCTTTTCATATCTTCTAATAATTAATTTATGAAACTAAAATTAACAGCGCTTAGATTACAAATTGTACATAAGAAGTTTAAGCTGGTACTTTGAACATTATGACTTTTTGTACAATTTAATTTCTTGCTTGAATCTTTTCTAAAACTATTAACCATGAAGACTAATACATGATCTGCAATTTTCTTGCCATCAAATGTTAACTCCCTAAGCTGGTCTTTTGCAGCATTATAGTGGATTTAAGGGGATATTGACTTTTCGTCACACATTAAAGTACATAACCAATCTTCCAGACATAGCTCCTTGACTGTATCCTTCATTTTAAAAAAAGATGTTTATTTTGGCAATGTAAAAATACTTCGCCAGAAGTGGGTAGCTTCTGGGACTCTTCTTATTATATAGCAATAGCACTTTTTCTTCTAAAGAGAATCTGCGATCAGAAGGCTTCTTGCTGGTCTGGGTATACTGCATCTTAGGGAAAATTTATGCAGCAACTGCCATTTTACCCAGCTTTTTGATCAGCTTTTTGAACAAAGCATCAGTATTAATTTGTTCAGCATTTGTTAATCTGGATTCAAAGAACTTGTTTTTCTTTTGTAATCTTAGTAATATTGACTGCAAAACCTTGATATTGCCCTTGTTGTTTTTAGCTGGTTTCTGCTG
The DNA here is from genome assembly GCA_036936625.1 of Parnassius smintheus behrii. Lineage (NCBI taxonomy): Eukaryota > Metazoa > Arthropoda > Insecta > Lepidoptera > Papilionidae > Parnassius > Parnassius smintheus. The sequence continues at coordinate 18,754,172 of JAUPFT010000002.1, read as the reverse complement.
CGTAATAGTGATGCTACCACCTGCTTCTACCGTTTATCTGTGAAAATATAGACAATTTTTAATAACTATGGATATACTTTGGGACTGAAAAATGAACACTGAATTATGAATTTAATATTAAATTTAAAATACTATGTCGATCCGATCCAATGCTATCTATGTTCATTGATGGTTGACTTGTACTAGCAGATAGTGATAAGTGAGTCCAACTGTTTTACAACTGTTTTGAATACTGAAAAGGGCAAGGAATAAGAGGTAGAGCTATGCTGCAACAGTATTATGGTTGTAGCATGAATAGGTCAGCTCAACGAAGGGAAAGAATACTCTCACACAGAACACCAGTGTAAAATTGCACCTTAATACTGCTGTGATTTTTATGGTGAGTATAGAAAACCGGAGACCTTTTTTAAACGAGGTATTCCATCTTAGTTCTCAGGGGTGACAACGCATCTGCATTTTGAGTCTTAGTCGAGTATAGATGTATATGTCCATGGGCCTCAGCATCCATTCAGCATCCACTTACCATCAGGTAGACAGTGTGCAGTTGTCACCCTTATTCTATAAAAAGTGTCTGTATGACAAACACAAACATTTGTTCCCGATGTTTATTTGACTGAATCTATGTGGGGAGGCCCTGTGATCAACAGTGGGCATGTAAAGAAACGTACTTGTATTTTATACCCCTAAAGGCGATATCGTCGTATTCGGAGCACTGCTGCGACCGAAAGTCATCGGCATCAATTGGACAGTCTTGCGTTTAACACGAAAAGTATTTTGTGTCGCCGCCTGTGCACAGCGGTTGGCCATCAGGACTGAAAATAATAAAAATAATAATTTATTAAACAATATATACGCTGATATGATAATGATGACAATGATAACTTGGCACATGACTATTTACTCTTAGAATTTTTTCAAAATGCCATAAAGTGTTTTAGTTTACAAAAATATGGTCTCATTACTGTACTTTTATTTGCTGAAGTAGCCGATAACTGTACTGTCTTTCTTTCAAATCCACCTAACTACATAAATTTCTAAAAAAACTTACTTATTTTTTCACGCTTTGTTTTCTTCCAAAGTCTACAATAAATGTGTTCTGAAGATATAATTCCAGCGGAGTTATCTGTAATACATATGCATTTTCTTTCAGCATAAATATTTTAAGCATGCTTTAATCTATTTAATAAACCAGATACTTTCCATAAAAGGTATGGATAATATGCTTATTGTTTGATGCACACAGATGAAGCACAGAAGAAACTTACAATGATATTAATTGGATTTGTCTTCAATACCTTAATCTAACGAATCTTATTTGATAAAAGGAAATATTTCATTCTGACCCCTATGCAACTTCGATGAAAGTATACAAGCATATTTCAATGATTATATTATATAAAGAAAAACAAGTGTGCATATTATTATCATATATATCATAATCAATAAAAATAATATTTCTCAAATAAGAAATCAAAGTCAAGTAATGTAAAAAGCAGTGAGTTTTTTTAATTTTAAAAGAGTAGCTTATGATCAAGGGTTATTGCTATTTCCTTTGAGAAATATTTTCTTTATTAAGCAGTTTTTAGAGTTAATTTTGTGTTAATGTTATGTGCTCTTCAGGGTTATGGAGCATAGAGCTAGAGGATCATTTATGTGTATGAAAAAATGTTCATCACGAAGTGTGTTAAATTAAAGTGGCGCTACAATAGCAGCAGCCTAACTTTTAAAAACATTTTCATATATAAAAAATTAATTTGGACAATTTTAGAAAGTTTTGACAGTTCACATTAAAAATTTACTAAACATATTTGAAATTCACAAAAATAAAATCCCTCTCCACATTTTCTCACAGCAGTTATTTTAAGTGATATTTTTAGATTATGTGAATAGTTAAGTTTTGTATACTGTACTGTAAATAACTACTCTAGTCACCAAAAATATGAAATTTTTTTAACTTGGCAACACTTCAATCTATCTACAGCTGCTACATTCATATCTTAGGCTGTATCTATGCTAGCGCCATTCTGGAAGGTTTATGAACTGTTTGTAGTCAACAATTGGTTACTTTTTCATCTTGTCCCCCATATGAGATAGTCCTCCCTTACCTCTTACCCTTACCCTTCATATTCAGGGTACATACTTAATGTTTTTTTTATTTTAACTTTATCTATGATGCTGTGGTAGCACAGGGGCTTAGCGCCCGCTGTTAATTTCACAGTATGCGAGCAAACCGATGATGTATCTACAACAATATTGTAATAACTCGAATTTAGAAATTAAAGTACCTGCCATTGAATTTTAAGTAAGCTGCTTTCTTGCTTTCTTTATTCGCATGTTCAACTTTGTCAGACTTGCCTAAAAATAAGACTTAAAATTTTAATTTTAACTCTTGTTTTTAGGCACTATTTAAAAAAGCTTTGTCTAGAAGATTGATTGCAAACAATTTTTGGTGCGAGAAAAATTTCAGTTACATGCATGAATATTCATAATTCCTGGAAAATGGTATAAAATTGTGAGAAAATACCATTTTTGTATTATTACAATACTACATATTATATTCTCTTTATAAAATATGTTAAGTTACAGAAATATGTCCCACTGCTGGTCACAGCCCTCCTCTCATTTCTGACAGGGTTTTGGGGCAAGGATATATCCGCCGCTCTGCCACAAAGCGTATTGGCCTACTTCGCATGTCTTCAAAATATTTTTTCCTATATCTTTAGACATATAGGTTTCCTCACAATGCTTTACTTCACCATCAAGCACTTGGTAAATCAGCACTTAAAATTGCAATGAACAATTTCATTGGTGCCTGCGGAGATCAAACTCAGGTTACTCGCATACTGTGAAAATAACAGGAAATTAATGGATTTTATCCTTGACAGTAAAATTATTATAACAGACAACCTTATTCTTACACAGTTCATAGTCATCTTGACTATCCAACTTTCCAAAAGCTATTTGAACCCAAGCCTTGAAACAATCAGAATTCTCTTCTGGATGTTGTAATTGATGGTAGGAGTTTGCTGAAGAAAAAAAAAGACCAATATTAATTATGATTTAGAGAAGTTTAGATCTTTTGAATTAGAATTACTTATTTATACTTAATACTTAATATAATTATTAATAATTTTTTAATCAGAACACAGTAAGGGAACATAGAAAATTTACCTGGGCCCAACACATATAGAACTTATCCCAAATTTAAGTACATATGTTTATGCACCAATATAAATTATTGATTAATAGACTCCATTCTCAAATTTCAAGTTTTGATCCTTATCAAGAATACCTACTATTGATTGATGTAGATCAGTATACATTTTTAGCAAGTTCATTAAGCCTTTGTCTGCCATGTCAGTCACTTTGTACGAAGTATTGCATTTAAAATGTGACCAATGTCAGTTTAAGTGTTAAATATAAATCAACATACTTTTTATACCAATGTAAGCTTAATTAAAATTAAATAAATTTGGATGAAATTTGGCCCTCAGCCCACATCCATTATTAATACAAGATACTCTTTATCCAGGTAATGCGGAGATACAGTGCAATAACTATCCACAAATACTTAACTATTACAATGATAATTTGAGACAATTTTTTATGCACCGGACCATGTGACCTTTTTTTGTTTATAAGAAACTATTACATAAACTTGAGGCACTTTTACCCAATATTGTGTTGATAACAATAGGTTTTAAATTGTTATCCATTTTGTGCATCTTAAATAGTAAGCTGGCTATTTGAAACTTTGGATTTAACTTCTACAGAAAAATCACAGATGACAGATGCTTAGATCAGACAGATGCTGCAGTGGTCCTAATCCTCTTTGACAAGTATTAAAAGAAGTACAGTATGTTCAACCGGGCACTCTGGAATGGGGGAGGCCTATACTTATCCAGCAGTGGACTATATTATCACAGCATATCGCAAATTAACAGCACAAATGAAGTGTCCGGGTCGTAGAAAAACGGTTGCATTGGAAAGTGGATATGCGGAGGAAAGGAACTAAAAGCTCAACTCACACACATACAATAACTTCGGAAAGTTTACACACTTCACTACGGAGGAGAGGAACCCAACACGGAAAGGAGAACTCATTTCACAAAGACAAGCACAAAAATTACAAGGAAACTACTAACAAGTGTATGCCCACCCAATAATTTCCTCCATGGTTGCAAGGAATCGTAATTATTATGCCATTTTGCAACCTAAACAAATATTTGCAAATAATTCTATACGTGCTGCTCATTTTAAATGAAATATTTAGTAATAAATCCCTTGTGTCACAAAAACACAAATAACAAATTATGTATTAATCATAGACTAATATATAAAATTAAATTGTATGGAATTGTCCCACCTTTGCAGTGGGTATTACTCAGACCACAAATTATAAAGTTGTATGTACAAGATCAGACTCAGCTGGTTCTTCCAGGTATATATAATGTACTCTGTGGATGGTTCTTAGCCTTCATTTTTATTGGATAAAATTTCCTATATAGGTATATGTTCTATTGATCTCATTTTCAGTTTTCAGTTTTCACATAGAGCAACACAGGCCATCAGCGGCAGTAGTCCGAAGGGGATAAGCATATTGTGGTCCTTGGGATTAGGTATTTATTCATATTTCATACCTACGCATAATACGTAGACATTCCGCTCTGTCAAAGCACAAGTCCACGCGGTCCTACAACAAATAAAACTAGTCGCAGCCGCACTATTCACTAGACTAAATCTAGCGCAAAAAATATGCCGAATTGTTCAGTTTTTTGCTGCAAAAAGAGATCAGCCACGTCAAGTTTAGAAAAAGATGGCGTTACCTTTCATATGTAAGTAATTTTTAATCACATTATTACAATTTACTTCTTTTTGAACTAAACTACGATTGTTTTGTTTCGGATTTGCTTACTTGCTTACCAGCAGGCCCACAGAAGCATAGATAAATAGATATTATGTAGCACAACGTAGACAGAGAAACCTATAGACTAGAGATGTGCCCCTCACTCATGAGGTGCCTCGTTTCTCGTTTGAGGTACTCGTGATCGCAAATTGAAAGAGTTACTCGATTTTCAACATTGAACCACCTCACTCGTTCACGCTTCCTCACTTAAAAATTGACATAGACATTATTGACGCGAGTACTCGCGACTCGCGAGCATCGCAACTGAGCGCAACTGAGTGATTGAGTGAGCTTAGTGAGCGAATGAACCGACTTAGAAATCCATATTTAAAGTACAGAATAAATTAGAGAATGAGTGAGGTGAGGAATCGAAATTTTGAAAACAGTAAACAATATGATTATGTTATGTACTTAATGAAATATATTTGTGTGAAATGAGTTGCAGGGTAAATAAAACACACGAAGCAAAAAAAAATAACTGAGTGTATTAAAAAGTAAAAAAAAACAATCGTTTGGAATAAACGCGTTTTTCACAATCACAACAATATCAACAATTACTTCTCCACACGTGCACCTCCAAGGTCAACATAGGTAAAGTATTAGGTTCTCAAAACGAATTAATAGAGAAAATATTTTTATTTCTGCTATTAATATGAATCTCTAAACGTTAACTATGAACTCTAAAAACATAGGCATTAGATTTTTATTCAAGTGTCATTGATTCGTTTATTTTGCCTGTCTAAATTTTATGAGTGAAAGACAGTTACGTGTGTGAGGGAGACGTAAAAATCGGAATCGTGAGTACTCGTGACTCAGAGTCGACGCGCCCGTCCGCCCCGCTTGCCGTTGCCGCTGCCTCGGACAATCGGCTGAGTTCGGCTCGAGCTCGGGCTCGGCTCGTGAGGTGAATTGAATACGCTGACGTACGATACCTCGCCTCAAATGAGGGGTCCCTCGTGAGGACCTCGCGATGTAAAATGAGGTGCTCCCTCAACCTCATATAAAAATGATGAGTTACCCATCAGTGCTATAGACAAATTGACGCCTTCTTTCGCATTCGCACACGAAAAAGATAGATTTATGCATACGTCTTGCATAGAAATGAGATAGAGCGGTGTGATTGTTTGTCCCTTTCTCCGTGCCGGTTTTTTTGTTTAGCAAACTCTACAGTTTGCTAAACAACTTTGATAGCGTAGCGATTTAAGGAGTTTACAAGTTGGTTTAAGTGAGAAAAAAGTGTTTTGTGAGCTTAAGATTGGTGAATCTTGTTCAGTTCAGTTCTTAGAACAATAAATTTTTTTATTTAAACGTGTTTAAAAGTCATAAAGATTATTGTATAACCTAAAAATTCGTTATCGTCCTTTCTCACTCGAGGCCACGCCGATCATTAGTCTCTAGGTTTCTCTGTCTACGTAGCACAAACTAACTAGATACACCCGTATATGTAGCAAGCACGGAACAGAACACAATTAATTACTCTTAGTGATGTAATCGATATATCGTTCATAAAACCCAAAACATCGATTGAATTTAAAAAAAAACTATTTACGGATTTTATCGCGTTTAATTAACTATTTAACTTATTTTTAATTTCCGACGTTTCAATGTGACCCATGGTCACGGGAGGGAGGGGGCAGACATTGGTCCAATCTACACAGAACGAGCTTACAGTATCTTGCGTATTGAAAAATTGAAAGATCGCTATAATCGGTGTATCGCCCTCGATGACAACTATAGTGAATAATAAAATCGAATTTTGTCAAAAAAATGTGTTTTTCTATTAAACGATACGAACTTTTCAGCCCAACTGTTATGTTCATGTCATCACCTGTCAATCCTATAAATAGACTTGCGTTGGAGATGTGGGATGACATGAAACGGTTATTTCCCGGGCTTCATAGCCTAGCTAAGATCTATTTGCCTAGCAACTTTAGTATCCAGTGAGCGGTTATTCTCAAGGGCTGGAGATACAATCACCTGGGAGAGAAACAATGTAACCTGAAATTAGCAGCTGTAAAGTTGTTTAGCAAACTGTAGAGTTTGCTAAACAACTTTAACAGCGTAGTGATTTAAGGAGTTTACAAGTTGGTTTAAGTGTTTTGTGAGCTTAAGATTGGTTTAGTTCTTAGAACAATTAAAATTTTTATCAAAATGTATAACCTAAAAATTCGTTATCGTCCTTTGTCACTCGAGGCCACGCCGATCATTAGTCTATAGGTTTCTCTGTCTACGTTTGAGTTTATGTTTTTGATTAATATCTAATATATTATATAATAATGTACCTTGTGAGTTTTATTTTAATATAATTTAATATGAAAATTGCATCAAGTAAATATAATACTATACTTACCGTTACCGTTACAGACTTAGAACATAGGCTATAGATTGCCTCATAGGCTTTGAATATTTAACCAACTGGAAAGGTGCCATGGCCATGGCATCATGGTCATGGTCGTCATGGTCATGCTTCCTAAACAAAAATGGTTTGATACTCAAGGCTCATAGGGAGATATTTGCCATAGTTGCCACGCTACTAAAAATAAAAAGCTGTGGTTTCCCAACCCGGCAAGTATTTTTATTTTTAGTCGTTATTAGGAAGACGCTGCTGCCCATCTGATTTTTTTTTACCTCTTTCGCCTTTTACAACACCCACGGGATGATAATATTTTTACACCGCCACTACAAAAATACAACTCTTGCGAGTTGTACATTATACTTAGTAAAATTGCTAAATGTGAATTGCGACCAATGGTTATTTAATTATTTATTGTAGGTTTCCTAAGGATCCGAATTTAAGAGATACGTGGAAGTACTTTTGTAATAACAGACTTACCTGGATTCCAACAAGAAACAGTGTCATTTGCTCAGATCATTTCAAGTCCTCCGACTTTCAAGAGTTGCCAAACAACAGAAGAAGATTGGTCGAGGGCGCCAAACCAACTCTTACACCACACTGTATTTGTTCCGTAAGTTATTTTTTTAATATCATGGAGGAAGCGAACGCACGTACAGTCAACCTGATGGTAAATAAACTGTGGTCCATTGATATTTACAATCTCAAGACCAACAAACCGCTTCAGATTGCAAATGGTTCGCTAACCATGACGACTAAAATGTAATTAATGCCTAAACACCAACATTTTACTGGTGACATCACCAGTAAAATGTAGGTTACGTAGTGTATAGTATAGCTGGTCATAGCTGCAAAATGAAACTCAGAATTCTCCCCTACAAAAAGTGTACAATGTTAAATTTATTTTATTATTTTCCAGAGCCAGTCCCATCACTTAACATTTACTATACCTGATCCGTTGACATCTGCGTGTACAACATCAACATCGAGTCCTCAACATGTGAGTTTCTTTTTAATAGTTGTACATAACTTTTTTGATTAAAATAAATAGTTACAAATTTATCAAATAGTAATTTCTACTATTGAGATTGAGTAAGCTACATAAAAAGGTCATAACAGCATAATATATCCTATTTGTTTTTCAGGCTCAGTCAAACAGAACATCTACAAGTTATAATTCGATTCCCATTGCACTTACACCAAGAGAAAGAAGAATGCAGCAAAAGCTAGATGAACAGAAAAAGAAAATTAAAAGGCTTCATTCTAAAAATCTCTACTTAAAGAAAAAAGTTGCAGGGTTAAAAGAAATTCTTCTGAGCCGTGATGAAAAATCTTATAATGATAAAGAAAAAAGAATGGTCGTTGAAAATATTGGCGTTGAAGAAACATGACTTATTATGCGTCAACTAAAGAAATGTAAAAGTGGGAAGCTCTTACCGGCTAAGTACTCATCAGATTGAATAATAAAAAAAGCTTTTTTTTCTTTTTAAAAAAAAAATATTAGTAATCCTATTAATTAACATTACTAATATTCCCTTTAACCCCTCCTGGTAAGCTGAAAATGCTTGTGTTAGGAGTGGTTCACGACAGTAGTCGAATGGTGGATTCGAACCCACGACCTTTTGAGTTCGCGGTCCGCGCCCTGCCATTAGGCTACTGTCGCTTATAAAGCTTAATACATCAAAAATGAAAAACATTTTAATAATAAAAAAAAAGAATGATCGTTGAAAATATTGGCGTTGAAGAAACATAACTTATTATGCGTCAACTAAAGAAATGTAAAAGTGGGAAGCTCTTACCGGCTAGGTACTCATCAGATTGATTAATAAAAAAAGCTTAATACATCAAAAAGTCGCGGAAACTTGCTTTATATTTCAAAAAAGGTAATACTTTTATGCCGGATTTGTGAGAGAATAAACCTACACTACACGATCTTGTACCACACATCAAGTTGTGCCAAAGGTTAGAATTAAAACGAAAATTATTTTACAAATCATAATTTGGAACGGGTAAGATTAATAGTGAAGATATATACTGATTCAAGAATTTTTTTCTTAATGAAAAAGCAAACCCACAAAAATGTATTTGTCATATTTAAGTACACAAAATTAATCCATTTTATTCAAAAACAGTTGATAGACAAAACTATCACCGGGTTTTAAATTATATAAACATTGAGTTTATTTGCTAGATTACAATTGTTGTAGTACTAAATAAAGTCCTATATTTATTATAATATCCACATTTGTATCACTTTTTAAACCTGATTTCGCTAATGTAGTTCTCGAATTTATAGACAATGCGTATCGACAGTTATTACAGCCACAGCTGTATGCAACTTTTATTGTAGTTGCGTCACTACATATTTATTATATATTTTATTATAGCATTGTTAATATTCTTTTAAAAAAAATATATTTTCCCAGATTTCTGAGTACACATTAAACATTTACACAGTAAACATTTTGCCTTTTTGTATAATGTATATGCCTAAGAAAACTTCGTTAGAACATTGTAAGAACCTCGAGTCTATTTTAACACATGAGAACTCAAGCGATATAAATGCATTTGAACTTTGTGAGGGGTTGTCCGTCCTTTGTATGTTTTTAAATAGTCATTTATCTCCTCAAAAGGTTTTGAAATTTGTAACAGATTTAAGATTTGGTTCACATATCAGTATTGCGCTCAGGATCTTTTTAGCTTTACCAGTAACAGTTGCAAGTGGTGAAAGAAACTTTTCTAAATTAAAAACAATGAACTGAAATGATCCACTGGATTGGCTATGATTTCAATAGAACACAAGGTTTGCGACAGTATAAATTTATCAAATATTATTAAAGATTTTGCAGAACAAAAAGTGCGAAGAAAATTACTATAAATACGAGGTAGGATTTAATGTTCTCCGAAAAACTGTTTAATTTACACAATTTCATTATTTTAAAAGATGACTGATTTGTTTTGTAGTAACATTATTGTTTTTCTATCAGTATTAAATTTTAAAATTAATCTTTTGCTGTGTCTTTTTTATACGTACCGTATGAACCTTAACTTAAATACATATATGAACCGATTGACCATAATAAACAATTAAACAGCTTGGTCCTAATCACAGAAATCGTCACTCTACCATTTTAACTTCTGAAACGATTTTGATGAAAAATGTTTATTGTTCCTTTAGTTAAAGGGTCATTCAGTAGTTTCTGCGAAATTCTTTAAAAGACATACATTGTTACTTACTAACATAAAAACACTCATCAATCACATAGGTACTTCTTCAGAAGGCCCAATAGACTGATGTGAATATTATAGGTAGGTATAATCCCAACAATATCACGTATTTTATGTAGGTACTTGTATACTTAACATCCCCCAACATAGCTAGCTCATGACTTATATTGTTTTGTGTATGTAAAGCGGTTAAATACCTAGATCGGTCCCTGACAAAATCCTAACAATCTATCTTTATATATTTAATGAGTGGTCATTAACCCTAATGTTCACAAGTCTTATTGGACATACTTTAGGGTCATAGTCTTTAACAAATTGAAAAAAAGAACTTAATGAAATAGAGGTGTTTGAAGTTGAAAGGATCAAATAAAACACCAATTTTCGTACAATGTTTTAATGAAAATTCAACTAAACGTATAAATCTTATTTATACTTATTATAATAAACATGTAAATGAGCAATTATTTACATTCAGCTGGAGTAAACAACGCATACATAGCGATGCTCTCCAAAATTGCACTAACAAAAATATACTTAAGTCAGTGACCCTGGTAACTTTGGCCGGTGTTTGGTATATTTTTAACATTCGTAAACACTTTCGAAAAATAATAATTATGATGAGATTGTTTAACGAAATTGTTATAGTACGTCCAAGTATTAAATACGATATAAAAGCATCGATCATGTCAGTTTTGGACCCTGAAAACACAGATCAGTCCCGCCATGTCGAGCAACCTCTTGTTGGATATACGGTATATTGTTCTTGGTTGATAAATATTGGTTTATTGAAAATTCGATTGAATAACATCAAAATATTGAAATTTTAGTATGCTAGAATAATAAAAAAAAACCGGCCAAGAGCGTGTCGGGCCACGCTCAGTGTAGGATTCCGTAGTTTCCCGTCCGTCACAATAAGTGTTCCCACTTATGAGTTTAAAAGTGGGTATCCATTATGTTCGCGATCCAGCAGCACTCCGCGCTCCTGCAACTGCTCCCGGTAGTAGGTACTGTCGTTTCCATCCAAGTTCAAAATGATTTTCCTAGAAAGTCCTTATAAAGTTCTACTTTTCAGATTTTTTTCATATTTTCTAAACTTATGGTTCAAAAGTTAGAGGGGGGGGGGACACATTGTTTTTTACTTTTGGATCGATTATTTCCAAAATTATTGACATTATCAAAAAATGATTCTTGTAAACCCAAAAAACTAGGAACCCTATTCATTTTTAAATACCTTTCCAACAATATATCACACGTTAGGGTTGAAATTAAAAAAAAATCACTTCCCAATTTACATATAGGGGGGCTACCCTAATAAAACATTTTTTCCAATTTTTATTTTACCACTTTGTCCGCGTGATTGATACACATATCGGTACCAAATTTCAGCTTTCTAGTGCTAACGGTCACAGAGATTAAGCGAGGATGGACAGACGGACAGACAGACATGGCGAAACTATAAGGGTTCCTAGTTGACTATGGAACCCTAAAATGGCTGATATACTCATGGTATACTAATCAGCACTTTATGTTTTAAAGTCTGTATTCACTTTGATTAGTGCGAGTGCAGGTGATTAGTAGTTGCGGGTGATTAGTGCAGGTGTATAGTGTAAGTAGTGTCCAATTCTGTATTGTGGCTGTGTTTAGTTAATTCAGTTGTTAGCCCCCCTTGACCAGCAACCTCTAGCGAATATGTAGATCTCAAGTTTCTTATTTTACTATAAATTTCTTTACTTCCGAACCCCGGTATGTTCAGAGCTTCACTTATACTGAGAACTGCCACATCTCGCGCTCCTTTAATTTTGCAGTTAGGGTATTTACTATTGTAAAGACATTTATTTTTTGATACTCCTACACAAATTTATGGGTTATGTCTTTGGTCCACTTTGCCATTTTTGCAACACAAGCGAGCGTCCGACACTAAACGCTAAGCACTAAACACTGTTGTCCATACGTGTTTATACAGATATGAACCGAGTGTCAAAAGGCGTAACTTACAAAATCTCAATTTAGATGTGATAACAATATTTAAATATTGATATTATTCACACTTCTAGGTCAGCACATATGTTTTGTTTTTTTGTTTCTTAAATAATATTGTCTGTGATTCCTATAAACATCGTAAAATCTTACGATACATCACGAAAAATGTGTTATATATTATATTTCAATTTATGGTAAGTACAGCAGCAATTAATTTAATAACAGTTTCATATTTAAAAAAAATATTTGAAGCGATATAATCACCATATTGAGCTTTTGCAAATTCATCCCTTTTAAAATAAACAAAACGCTCTTTACGTCAGTTCGTTCAAAAAGAAACGCGACAATGGCAGCCAGAGATGTTTCACCTTTTTTGGGCCGGTCCGCATGCACCGAATAAAAATAACGTTTAACGAAAATAAAGTTTTATCTTATGAATGAGTACGTACTTATTCGGTGTCGTTATCACTCGAATCTTTATATGTGTTATAAATTTATGCTTTTTGTTGTTAAATAAACAAAGTACTTTATAACAATAGATGATTTTCTTCTACAGCGATCTTTTACATAACTTTTTAATAATAGTTAATAAATATATATCAATCATTATAAAAATACTAAAAAATAATTATAAATAGAGAAAGTACTACATATAAAATGTGCCTATATATTTAAGGTTTGTAACCCCTGGTTAAAGGACCGAAAGGTCATTGTCCGTTTTTCTCAATCGATTTGGCACCTACTATAGTGAAGGACATACTGTGATTGAGGGGGAAGGGAGGATACAGGGGACGTGGATACTCGCAGTCCCTTAGGCCATTCAAAGTCCACTTGCAAAAAAAATAGAACACGCTTCTAATCACTTTAGTACGCAGATTACCAATCACTTGCACTAATCAATCGCTGTGCAGGCGTGTTTTCTCTAAATCACTAAGCACCTACACTAATCACCTGCACTAAAATGTGTGTAAAGCAAAATATTGACTTTCAATAAGAGTTACTTGTAATCTATATTGAATAAAAAATTATTTTATTATATTCTATTCCACTAATCATCAAATTGAATACAGGCCTTAACAAATTCAACAAAACAAATACAAAGTTAATGTTATGCATATATAATGTAACATTGCAAGCTAAAAGCTAAACACATCTTTGCATTGAGCATATCAAACAAGAGTGGATGTTTACATATAAATTGTAGAAGACTTCAAAAAAGTAAGGAGTTTTTTTTAGAAAATATTAAGTAAGTAATTTTTAATTCATTTAGTCATTACCTACAAACATTTGTACCAAACACCGGGTGAGGTATGAAAATTTAGGGTTCAAAATCCTATACACAATTATTTTCAGTAATAATTAATTTAATATCTATTTTTGTTCAAATAGATACAAAACTTATATTTAAAATTATAAATATTTAATATGTTATGTAATTCAATAATTTAAATTTATATGAGCAAAATTTTTAACAAAATGACATAATGAAATTTTTAAATTATTTAAGTATTAACAATGAAATGTAATACGTTACTATTATATTTTATACAATATAGTATACCTCTTCTTAAATAGAAAATTATAAAAAGCTCAAGGAAATTCATAAACTCGTTAACATAAAAGTGAGATCGATTTAACAATAGTAGTAATGGGTTTTTCAACAAGAACTTTGTTTTTCAATTGGGGCAACACCAATAACATGACAGTTTTGACATTTAGTTTTTTGACCTATTCGTAGTAGATGCTTTGGCAATTGCTACAATGAATTCAATTTCGCTCGAAAATCGTAAAATCCACTGTGAAAATGGTGGTTCTGTTAAAGTTACGTTTCGTAAAATTCGTGATATTTTCGGACAACATAATCGTCCTTCTGAGACCGCTATTAAGAATTTGGTCGCTAAATTTAAATCGACAGGCTCGGTACAAAATGTGCCAACACCAACGCGTGTTCGACCGCGTCGTTCAACCGAAAAGCCAGCAGCCGTGAGCCACAGTGTTGAAGAAGATCCAAATTTGTCGACGTTCTCAACAATTGGGGTTATCCAAAACCACCACATGGCGAATTTTGCGTGAGGATTTGGCTTTGACGCCTTACGAGGTTCAACTGGTGCAGGAATTGAAGCTGACCAACTATTCACATCGCCGTAGATTCCCTCAATTCATTCAGGAACAGCCCGCTGTGTTTTTCTGAAAAAATCATTTTTTCATACGAAGCCCATTTTCACTTGTCAGGATAAGTCAACAAGCAAAGTTGCCGCATTTGGGCTTCTGAAAATCCTAAAACGATTATTGAGAAGCCTTTGCATGCTCAACGTGTCACTGTATGGTGCGCAATGTGGCCTGGAGGCGTGATTGGGCCGCTTTTTTTCGAAGATGAGGCTGGAAATGCGGTAACGGTCAATGGATCACGCTATCGCGAGATGTCAACATCTCAATTTTGGCCTATTATTGATGACATCGATATCACAAACACGTGGTTTCAACAGGACGGTGCCACATGTCACACAGCCAACGAAACGATCAATTTATTGCAAACCAAATTTCCCGATCGCATTATTTCACGAAATTCAGCTGTTAAATGACCAGCCAGATCATGTGATTTAACACCACTGGATTATTTTTTGTGGGGCTATGTTAAGGACAGAGTCTATACGGAGCCAATCGAATCGGTCGCGGCCTTAAAACTCAAAATCCGTGACGTGATTAACGAAATAGACCCGCCATTTAGCCAAAAAGTGATTAAAACTTTGATGAAAGAATCGACATCTGTCAGCGTGGTCGTGATGGACATTTGCCAGATATCGTTTTTCATTCATAATTGCCAAACTTTTCTCTTCGTAATACAATAAAAATTTGAATCATCTTCATCTAAACTGTTTGTTTTATTTTGTTTGAGTAAACAAAGTTCTTGTTGAAAAACCCTGTATTAATAATTTATAACAAATGTTGCAATTATTTCCAAAATAATTAAGAATTTGAACCCTGTTATAAAGGAGCAAACATCGTGTACAGTACGTGTTAAATAGTATATAACGCAGTCTTAGTACGCCGTGGCCACGGATCGCCTTACCCTAACGCTTTCTAGAGATAATTAACGCTAATACTACCTCGGCGCTACCTAGAGTACGTGTGCTACAAAATGTCTAGCCTGAACTTTACTGCTGATCTAGCAATGTTAGAAAAAGCGTTTCCTTGAAAAAACAAGGCAGAATTAAAAGGTATTGAATATCTAAAGCAATTAAAATGGTGGTTCCGAATAAATTTTCACAAATAATTCACAAATTTTCACAAAAAATTTCAAGACAAAACCCTTTCAAAAAGCAAAAAACCATTTTGCGAACTATGAAAATCCACTTTTTTGTTAGATTTGTCCAGCTCTTAGTATAATTACCAGTGCCGGATTAACCACGTAGCAAGAGTAACAATTTCTACGGGCCCCGCGCAAAAGGGCGTCACGCGTATCCTAACCCGCCCATCACCGTCCAAGTGAAATTTTTTTGAGTAAAACTTATTGATACGGTATATTGATTTTTGTCACAAAATCATAACACGTTTCAAAAGGCAATCCGTAACATATTACTTCGTTGGCGAAAGTCAAACAAAGATTTCATACGGTAAACGCACACGTTTTAACGCCCAACACGCCAAATGGCTCGATCATCATTCTGCTGATCAAGTGGGAAGATCTATTTACGACTTTGAATTGGCATATGGTCTGACACAACCGGTCACTTCGTACACGCAGATTCCAGATGTTATACATCTTTCCTGTTGGACCTTCTGCTGACTTCTCACCCGGACGGCTACCAGTTCTCCGTCGATGCCCCTCTTGACTCCTAGGATCATTTACTGTTCCGGAGTACAGTGCCAAGACAGCCTTAATGCACCCGATCCCTATAAAAGGTGATAGCTCGGACCCTTCCAACTACAGGCCCATCGCTATCATCTTCTTGTTCTCCAAAGTAATGGAATCCATTATTAACCGCAAGCTCATGCGGTACCCTGAAGAGCATCAGCTGATTAGTGATCGTCTATATGATTTCCGTCGAGGTCGCTCAGCTGGTGGTCTTTTTGTCTACGTGACCTACCGAATATCGATGGGCGGAGACAATCAAGACCAAGGTGGAGGCTATGGCGGTTAGTTTGGACATAACGAAGGCCTTGAAATTCACTGCACAACAGACACACTAACGAAGGAATTCAGAACCACATTATCATGTAAATCTATTACAGCAGAAGAGATTTTAAAAGAAACTCCAATTATGGTCATTGCTTATGAAAATGTTTTGGAAGACAGCATAGACGACAAATTAATGCAGTTTGCCGAGTTGTTCAAAACCGATGTGGCTGATGCGATTAACAGTACGGTTAATTAAGTACGAAATTCCTAATGGATAATCCATTCAATAAATTCCAATTTAGAAACTGATTTATTGTCTCTTACGATCAATAACTGCAATGATGAACGTTCATTTCCGACATTGAACCGAATAAAAAATTAATTTAGGGAACACTATGAGTCAAGAACGCCGGAAATATTTATGTAATGAATAATATTATTTGTAAATTTTCCCACATGAAATATGGAAAAGTTACTATGTATAAGTTTAAAAATTAATAAAAGGAACAGATAAATAGATATAAAATATATAAATAATTTAAAGTACCTACACCATTGATAAAATATAACATCAGCTATTCTTAAATTTATAATATAATTTGTAATAAATATACATTTTGATATATGTACTAAAAAGATATACAATTATTTGTAAGTATCGTCAGTTTTTAATTGTTACTTTCTTATCAAAATCATTTTAAGCTGCCAGGACAATCTCATCTCTGACTTTTTGTGCTCGTACTTGCCAGATAACAGTGCTTATAGTAAACTACTGTACTATTAAATACCAACAAAATTGTAACCTATAGATCGCAAAAAAGGTTATTGAGTATTTAATTGTTTTTTACCACTTTATACTTAGGAACTCGTAGCAGATCAAGTGCCCCGCGATATAATTTGCTACAGGCACCGCGCTTACTTAATTTGGCACTGATAATTACACTTTCAAAGCTAACCTTGCTAAGTAGACGGTTTTGTTCAATTGTATTTTTTCATCAATATCGTGGCAGCCCCGGCGATTTTGTCTGTCTGAAAACTTTACGTTTTTAACTAAAATCCGACCTATTGGTAGATGTTTAGAAAACCTTCGTTGCTTTAAGCATAATGATTTCGCATTACTAGGTTCAAATTACCGGCTTTTAAAACTAACAATAAAATAATAACACTATATTATAAGTTTCTAATAATGATATCACACTACAATACGATTACTACAAAACTTCAAACTATTTTCATCAAATGTTCATGTTCCAACATTGCTAGATACAATCAGCTAACCTACTAAACTATCTATCTGCTAATAAAACGACACTACATATAATAATGGAAGATAATAAGATGGCCACGCCTACATTAAACGATAACAACAGACTTAACTACAACTCATTACTATAAGACTAGAAAAATTGGAGGGATTATTTAAAATATAAGTGGAAGAACTACAACAAAACTATTGATTAATTTTATGCCCGTTATGCGACCTATTGCGATGTCACGGATATTACAACAAATTTTTCAAAAAAAAAAACTTAACAATAAAGGCAACAAAATTAACTATTTAATTATTTTTTATTTTGTATCTTGAAATAGAGAAAACACAGTTTAATTGCCTAAATTTTCTAACTTTACATTTTCGTTTTATAACTTTAAGTCAAAATCACTACAAAGAAAAAATTACAATATAATATTATAATACAATAACAACTCTGTTTATATTTAAAAAGGAAGCTTGTTTGAAACAGTATGCTGAATAAAAAAAACTAATAACTTGCAATAATTTTATTTTATTCAGCATACTTACTGTTACAGGATAAAAACAAATTACCTAATTTACAGTCAACGCGAACCGCATATCGGACATAAAAAATCAAAACTAAACTATTTAAATTAGGATATGTAGGTAAACAAAATTGTGAGATCTAAACTACATTATTGTTGAGGACGAAAGGTTGGCTATAGGGAGTCAAGTCGCGTCCGTTCAATCCGCTGCACTGCCAGTAGAGCGGACTGCTGTTGTAGACTCTTGCGCAAACCTTCCAGTGTTTGCAACACCTGGAATAAAATAATGAGACGGTATTTATTACGTTTTGATTATTTGATTTACTCGTAATGTCCTTAAATGTGATGTTATTTCTATCTATTTTCATTTCACAGCAGAGCCTAAAATTGTAGAATTGAAACTGTGTCATAATATTTTTTTTATTTTTAACCTTAACTTATCCCGTATTTTTCTTCAAACTTAAAAATAGCTGAAGGCAGTAAGGATAGTGGTTTAACTTCCTTAACATTAACAGATCTATAAAACAGAAACGGAGGGAAAGTATTGCCTGTCAAGCAGTGCTGTCATTGCTACGGGAATGGGGTCGAAATTAGGCAAGAATCGAAGAATTGTTGAAGAAGCAGAAGCAGGATCTACGGCAATTTTCTTGTTTGTATTGAATGGTAGAGTTTTATTTAGTTAAAGGATGAAATCACCAGTTCAGAATTGAGTCAATCAAAAAGTGGAGGCTCTGTGCAAACTGCCGTGCGAAGTACTGCTAGTACGTAGACGACAGTTGTATGCTGTCAATTTTCAGGCGGGAATCGATTCGTGAGTAGCCGTGCAGTGGCGGTGTAAGAATATCCACTACCTCCAAATCGTCCCGCGGGAGTCGTAAGAGGCGACAGAGCGAAACTGAAACAGGAATGGGCAGTAGCATCTTCTTTATAACAACTCGAAGTTATAAAAACTCCGTCTGGCAAGTGTGGCAAAAACCCTCGCTATTAGGTAGTCTATTGAGGAAACCAATGTTCAGCAATGGACTTTTATAGGCCGTAATAAATGAATGGATGGTGGATTGATTCTGGAACACTTCAAATAAAACGCTGTAAAACCATTCAGGGTGTTGCAAAAGACTTTGCTTCGTGAACATGGCATGCATCCGTACCATTTTCGATCCATCCAAGAACATTGTTGAAGTCACGAAAATCGGTTCTAATGTGGCGCGACATTACACTTGCCAACGTCGGTTGAGAGTAAATTTGTTGACCGGCATTCCTTTTACTCTTTACTTCGATCAACAATGTTGATCGAAGATTCTTTAACTTATTTTCCTTTTCGAGCGACGGTAATGTTGCCATATTCCAGACGGAAAATGAACGATGTGGCAATAGACAGCTACATATATCCTGAACTGAGAATGAAAATACAAATGTGTTGTCATCCTGAAGCGTTAAATTTAGTCTTGTTATCAGTAAAAAAGGTCTCCGGTTCTCATCGCTCACCAAACGATACACAGCGTTATGCTGCTATTCTGTGCGAGCGTGACTTTTCCTGAATCTAGCTGGCCCATTCGGGCTACACCTATGACGTGGTACAACATTACTCTACCTGTCTTAGTTCAAACCGGATCTCAGCAGTGTATGCACTACTGTTTAACGGCTAGAGTTCAAAATCAAACAGACTCCTAGGCAGGAAAAAGAAATTTATCTAGTAAGATATATTATAATATTTGTTAGGTAACGTCCACCATCATCAATAAAAGTAACTGTATTTTGAATTTGCTACACTTATGCCCAAATAGTCAAACGCTGTTCAATTTTAGAATGCAGTTAGGTCTCATGCTGTCTCTATCACTTTAAGTCAAATCGACTGAGACAACACGAGATTTAACGACATCTATAAATTGAGTAACGTTTGAGTATTTCGCCATTAGAAGTGTTTTAAGCTTGGTATCTTTTCCGTAATATGTGAAAATGAACTTTTCCGCTATAAGGCGACAAAGCTTGGTTTGGGGTTAGAGAATAAATATCTCAGGCATGAAACCTATTTCGGTAATGTTGGAGATTAAAACATTATACAAACACAAATTTTCATCTAAATGTTAGAGGCATTTGTAAGAAATTAATTACACACATATAGTACATAATATATGTATACATATACTATATTTTAGACGTGTAATTGATTTACTTTAAACATGCATATTATGTACGTAGATGTAATTAGTTTCTCGGAAACGGCTCAAATATTTAGATTTTTAGGATTTAAGAATGTAAAATAAAAAGATTATTGGACTATATATAAATTATGACCCTCATAAGTTTTAAAGCATTTCAATCGACTAGCGTGTCAATAATACCCAATCCAAAGATATTTTCCTTAAAACAGCTTTGACCCAATCTCAGTAAAATCACGAACCTCATCTCGAGCGTATGCTTTCCGTTTAGGGGGCTCGGAGTGCGGGCGTTCGTCGGCGAGGTATGATGGCATGCAAGGGGGCGGGGGTGCGGCAAGGGGGGAACGGCGTGCCACCAGAGATGCGCGCCGCGGCGCCTCTGGCGAATTCGCGCGGATGAAGTTCGTCACGTGCGTACGTTCAGGACTGCGGCGCGGGGCTTCCGCCTATAGGACAAGGAAAATTAATGAAAGTGAGTCTGAAAAACTTTGTTACTTTCCATTTGAAAACATATTGATAAAGCAATGTAAAATATTATTTGGGTTGTATGCGTTTTCGCGCAAACCAATCGACCTGAGCAACCACCAGATTACGAGAACGCGTATGGACAGCGTAATTGATCTATCTTATGAACTACCATTTTGAAACTTTCAGTAGGTATATATTATATATATATATTATATATATAGTAGGTATATATTATACTATATACTTACGGCTGTATTTTAAAATTAAAACAATTTTTAAAAAAAAATGAGTTTTCTTCAATAAAAATTATTTGACACAATAGAAAAGAAATTTCAAAACTTTAAAAAAATCACTAAGAATTTTTATGACAATATAGATTCACAATATAAATTGATTAAAAACGTGCTTACACTCGTTCGTTAACGTTCGTTACCCTTTCAACGGAATTCTTTCACTGATGCTTTACACAGAGCAAAAGAGTTGTTATCAAGTGAGACGAAAAAGAAGATCTCTTCCACCATTTAATTTGCTAGGAAAATGGGATGCTACAGTTCAAACGTCACTTCATATGTACGTTCAATAGAAATACCGCATTATTGCTTTTTAGTATTATATGCAGGAAACACACTATTTTTGATTGCACATGTAACTAGAAACTATGTATGCTCTAAAGTGTGTACAGATACAAATGAAAAAAAATTAATGATCATTTCTTAGTCACCACTAACCTCCGTGGCTCGTAGTTCTCTAATACGTGGATTATGAGGCGGCTCGAGCGGAGCTCTTGACACCGTCACAAGAAGCTTCTCCGATTCCCGAATAAGCTCACGGTATTTTCTCTCCGCTTCTCTATCCGCTTCCAGAAGTGGGTCGCGTTCCCGGACTGGCGGTGCAGACGGTGCCGGGTTACGACGTCGAGCTCGAGGCGGGGTAGCTCCTGAAACAATATGAACATGAAAAGATGTTTGGGCTCATGAATTGAATGTATATTTAAAAAACTAATTATCATGTACTTGTTTCTTAAACCATAATGGTCTAAGACTTGTTTATTTTGAAGCAGTTACAAGTAGCAGTTATATCAATCGGAACACAAGCCACTATGTGACAATTTTGCAATATAAAATTGTTAGTATATCTCAAATTTGATACTAAATCAATAAAAAGGGATGTTTTTAAGACTAGATATATTAAATTATAAAGTGAGCGTATTTTTTTAATCATTTGGTTAGTTATATTTACAAAAATATAGGTGAAAATTATTAATACGGCTGTCAGTTAGTCCGTCCACTTGTTTCTCTTTACGTTTCAGAAAAATATACGCAACGAAATGAAATAAATCTTTCTGAATAAGTTTCCATTTATCCTCAGGATGATCCCTATTGCTGGTTATTATCAAACTCATAGACGTTCAAAAGATATTTAGTTTTTCATCAAAATTAAGTGAAATTTTGATGAAAAAAAAAATAAAATAAAAAGAAGATAACCTAATTAAAATACACCTAATTGAAATAGAAGATTATCTCTGTGATTATATTACTTTATTTATTCAATTCTAATAATTTTTAAGCATAAATATATTATTGCCAAGTACTAATTGTTACCTGGGTACTTAATAAAATGAAGTAACATTGGCAGAAAAAAGCGCTAGCAAGCGTTTGTAAGCAAAATGGCGATCGTAAGCGGTAAGCGCTGTCAAATCGTAAGTAGCTATTTTCCTCTAGGACACGAAGTTAGTTTTAACCGTGGAACGAGGAATAAGAAGCGTTTTTTTTTAAATTTTACTAATTGGCAAAATATAAATAAATTATTATGAAAAAAACACATTTTTTATTGTGGCTTTATTACATTTGTATGCTGAGTTTATTAGATAAACACAATTTTTTTTTTAATTCTTTCATACATACATACATACATATACATTAACACTCACGCCTGTCACCCAGAGGGGTAGGCAGAGACTACAGACTTCCATTTGGCACGATCCCGACACACCTCTCTTGCTTCCTTCACATCCATACACCTACGCATACATGCTCGTCGGTTAAGGGTACTCCTAATTTGGCCCGTTTTCAATAAATCGCCAATTTGGTCGATAAATTTTCGCCTAGGACGTCCCTTTCCGACTCTGCCATTCACTTCTGCACCATAAATTTTCTTTGTCACTCTTTCCTCATTCATTCTTTCCACATGACCAAACCACCGAAGCATTCGTTTCTTAATCCTGGTCACCTCATCATCTTGCCAACCACACTCTTCTCTTATTATACAATTTCTTACCCTGTCATTCGGATTCAGCCCTAACATACTTAATTCTTTCCTTATAAAATTATACTATTATTATAGTTCGCCTATTTATTACATTTTAAAAAAACGCATAAATTTCAATTTCTTCTTAAATATGGCTCTGTGCGAACGCGAATAGTGTCAAATGGGATAGCCCTTATAATTAAAAAAAAACAGTAAAACAAAACTCCGTGATAAATGGTAATAATTACAGTACCTGTTCTAATTGTAAATTGTAAACACATAATTGTAAAATTCGTTATGTTTCTTTTATGAATAATACCTACTTTGATTATTAAAGAGTACTTTTTATTTGTACCTACTGTTTTTTAAGCACATTATTTTGTTAAAGGCTTCAATTCTACTGTGCTGTGTTATTTTGGTGTTTAGTTTTGCAAACATGCAAGCTATGCATAGTCTTAGATTCGCTTTTGATTATTTAATCTTAATTCATGAAAATAACTAATTGATAATATTTTAAAATGGATTTCACTTGAACCTATTTCTAAGTGAACATTGACCTTTATATTATTCCAGCACGTTATTGTGTTACAGTGTGTAATATCTTCCAGTGCGTAATTTACACTTTTTTACGACGTTACCCTAATGCCGGACGGATTTTCGACTATTTGACAGAGTCTGGCAAAAACTCTATTTTCTCTACATCCATATACGTCAGATTTCTGGAACATGGCGCAAATCGTTAATAGTTAAACGCAGTTTAGCTATGAGAAATTCTTTTGCTTTTATGAACTCATCGATTTCTGCTTTTAACGTGTGCTAAGACAAGACTTAATTTTTTAAATGCATAATGAGGAATTGGCCATCCAGCGGTAAACTAAATTTAAAGCCACCTCTTCTGCTTAGAGAACAAAATTCTCTACGATGGGCGATGGGCGATTCCGTGTGGGCTGCTCTACATTACGGTCTTTTTATACATTATAGAAAAAGCCATCTTTAGCTTCTAAATTTCGTAACAAAAATTACAGCTTTTTTCTAAAATAAAACCTAACCAAGAGGTTAGAGTTTGTAATGTCTAAAAACTAACCTGCAGAACGAGGAGGCCTACGAGGTGGTCTTCTCCTCCTAGCCCGCCGCCTTCCCGGGGTCACATTACAGTCGGTCTCATCTTCGTCCCCACCGTCTAACCCCGTGTCACCATCTGAATCGACGTCGACATCGGACAATATCGCCGTCTCCCTGCCACGAGTCCTTACGTTACGGCATTCCTCGTCACTCGAAACTCCACCGCGATAATATGGTGAACGATAACGATCCGGAGACAAACGTGGTGATAAATTAGGTGATCTGGAAGAGATATTTTTATATTTTTAGATTACTTTTTTTTTAATTTTGGGTTTACGAAAAGCTCGTAATGATGAACGATAGCGTAAAGAGACAGCGCATGCGAATCCACTACCTAGTATGGTCCCGGGGGTGCCATAAGAGGTTACAATGGCGAACTGAAACAGGAGTTGGTCAGCAGCATCTTCTTGATTACAGCTTATTTTTTTAATAGAATAAGGATGACAAGCTAGCACACAGTCCACCTGATAGTAAGTTCATACTGTAGCCTATAGACATTTACACTGATCTTCGATTAAAAATCAATATGTAGATGCGTTGTCACCCCTGAGGACTAAAGTGAAATGCCTAGTATCCAGTTAAAAGTGTATCCGGTTCCCTACACTTAGCATACGAAACACAGCAGCATTATATTGAAAATTACTTTGCGTACATCCCGCCCACCCTTTGAGCTTACTTTTTATGCTGATATTCTGTGAAAGCGCGTGGTCCTTCCCCGGTCGAGCCGATGCATTCATACTACAACCATAATATAGCAGCAGCATAGCTCTACCACATATAAACGATAACAAGTGAGTAAAAATAAAAATCTGCGTTTGCCAGGCCACTTTTCAAACGTGGCAAATGTGGTAGTATCTGCCATATAAAGCAATCTATGGGGAAGGCCTATGTTCAGCAGCGGACTTTTGACAAGATCTCTTCGCAGCGCCAGCGAGTCAAGCCGAACAGAAAGAACTTGCTTGTCGAGCTAGCACTGGAGTGTCCGGGCCCAGAGATTATTATTATATTATATTATATTCCATATCAGGCTGAACTGACGAGAGAAAGAGAAGAGTATAGAATATTTTTTCCCATTTCCATCCTAAGTTTATCAATCACTTTAGCAAAATTAGATAAAAAAAATTAGTAGGAAAAATAAAAGGATCTTTATCAATTTTTTTTTCTGAAATCGCCTTCTTTTTCAATAACACCAACTGGCAGATATAACTTTTAGGTTTGTCCATCCAGTACACAATTGATCAACGCAAAACCGGAATTTAGTATCGGTATTATTGGATAGATATACCTACATAGTAAATATAATTCGTATATCCTATCGTATATTAATACTTGTTCGCGACGGCCTAACAACGCTAAGAAACGAAGTAATAAAGAATATTGTTTTTTGTATTAATAATGAAATTACCGACAAATCGGTGAAAACGTGTATTAATATAGTTGTTTAGCATGTTTATAACTCTTAGTATATTTGTATAGAACGTCGTTTTGATAACAAGTAATATAAACAACTTTTATTATATACCAAAAAATCGACCAATCACAGCGCGTCTTATCGTGGAACTCTCTAAAAGTTTTAATTAACTGCGTAATAGTTCATACTTAAAATAAGGAAAATAATTTTATGTTCTAAAAGAGTTATAAATATGACATTGAATTAGCATATGGCTTATAGATTAAAGAAGTGTAGAAATATTTTGAATAATTAAACGCATTTCGTAGGTATAGAAAAATCAAAGAATTAATGTACCCAAATATTATGAAAATTTGGGACATTTCGTTTAATAACTTTTTACAATGTTAATGTTTTGAGTAACCTTTATGATATACTAATAAAGTACCAGACTACCGATTTAATGATGTATAGCATGTTAGTGTAGCAATTAGTTTTGTATAGAAAATATTGCAATTTATGCCATTTGTATAGTGAAAAGTTTATGCAATAAAGAGGCAAACGGAAAATGGCAAGCGGCTCACTGCAAAGTATTGCCAAAGTCTACCTTAGGGGCTCGGGACCCAGTACCAGTAGT
The DNA here is from genome assembly GCA_036936625.1 of Parnassius smintheus behrii. Classification (NCBI taxonomy): domain Eukaryota; kingdom Metazoa; phylum Arthropoda; class Insecta; order Lepidoptera; family Papilionidae; genus Parnassius; species Parnassius smintheus. The sequence goes on along the minus strand of JAUPFT010000002.1, from coordinate 18,727,783 downwards.
AGTGTGACGAACTACCAGTGACAAGTGAAGTGAAGTGAGTGGTATCCGGTGGTAGCTGAAGTGACTAGTAGCAGTATATAGTGAATAGTGAAAGTGTTAGCTAGCTGAAAAAGGTCGTAACTGACATTCGCAGTTACACATAGTGAGAGTGTTAGCTAGCCGAAAAAGGTCGTAACTGATATTCGCAATTACATATAGTGAAAGTGTTAGCTAGCCTAAAAAGGTCGTAACTGATATTCGCAGTTACATATAGTGAAAGTGTTAGCTAGCCTAAAAAGGTCGTAACTGATATTGCAGTTACATGTAGTGAAAGTGGTAACTGATATCCGCAGTTACACAAGTGATAAAATCAGCTAGTTTAGTTGATAATAGCTGCTAGTCAGTAGTGTTAGAAAACCAGCTACTACCAATAGATCTTTGATACCACCGTACAATTTAAAGAAATCTTTTGAAATATACTGTGACCAATCAATAGTGAACAACCGTAGTTTAACAACCGTGATCAATAGTTATAAAATTTCGCGACTAATCAATCAGTCGAACCGCTGGCCACTACCTTGCTATTTGTATTTGTTAATCGTGCATTTTGATTTGAACCACAGTCCACAATACCTCAGCGGCACCCACAAAGACGGCGTTGAAATTACCCACCGGAACCTATAGGTGTAGGACGTGAGCGACTCGCGAAGTATCTTCGACAACATTTACTCCGGAGATTTTCGCCCGTCCGGCACAATACTTATTATTTAATCTGTGCTAATAATAACTTTACATAATGTTACGAGCTTGAGGTTCGTGACAATAAAAATTGCCGAAAGAATTACCTAAATTAACACTTTAATTTACTTTACACAAATTAAAGTTAAAAACACTAATAATTAAACACACTAATTCACTTAATTCTGCTCCGAAGCTTCGCTTGTGTCGCCGAGTTCAACTCTGCCCCCGATCGCATCTTGCAGCGCCTATTTATTTAAATTAGCAAAGAAACATCCCGAATATTCAGGTAAATGCGCGCAAAGGGACGAGAGTGCGAGTATAGACTTTCCAGAAACTTAGTTCTTCGGATGGCGCTGTCGGTTGAGTGATGTCATTCTCTGCAAAGCTCCCCTCGCTCTCGTTCCTGACACTAGATGGCGCTAGTTGTGTCGTCGACTTGAGCTCGTAACACCGCCCCCTCCTAAGACATGCTCGTCCCGAGCATTATCGCCCCCATAATAACGCGCCAAGCGATCCACATGGACGATCTTAGGAGTCCCTCTGGCACCTTTCTGTAACGGCTCCTCAATGTCAAGGGCTGTCCTATCCCGTGGTGCACCAACATTGTACAATTTCGGTGCTCCTCTACTACGTGTCTGAGGTCCCCGCACGGCCGCACAAGTTGTACATGTACGACACCAATTCTCGACATCGTCTCGATAATGGACCCAGTAAAACTGTTCTCGGACCTTCAGGAGAGTTCGTTTAACTCCCAGATGGACTCTTGAACGACCGTTATGGCACAGCTGTAGAACATTCGGCACTTTAGCTTTAGGGACAACCATTTGCAAACGACAGCTGTCTCCTCGACCATTGTCCCATTTACGGCACAGGACTCCATCCTGAATCAGCAAGCTGTCCCACTGGGCCCAATAGCTTTTCGTGGTTGAGCTCATCGCTGAGACGTCCCTCCACTTAGGCTTGGTATCACGGGCCTTCATCCATCCCAGAATCGGCTTGATGTCTGGATCTTCCTGCTGTGCACGTCGTAGGCTGTCCTTCCACCCGTTGCTGAGGTGGTCTGTCCTGAGCATCCTCACGGATACCACTTCCTTACTCTCTTGCCTACTACAATGGTCGCAATCTTCCGGACAAGGTCTTCTTGACAATGCATCTGCGTTGCCGTGAGATTTCCCGCTGCAGTGTCTGATAGTACGCACTTCCTTCCTGAGACCGTTCGCCTTCCCTTCCTAGGGTGTGCTTAGGGCAGCTGGACCGAAGATGGCCCCTTTCCCCACAGCCATAGCACCTCGGGCTGTATTTTTTATTGTGGTCGCGAACCGTAACTGCTGTAACCTCCCTAGCGTGAGGTGAACGATGATCCTGTCGCCGCCAGGCAGTGCCGTTGGCTGCACTACCCTCTCGAGGTCGATCAACTCTCCTTTCCACGGTTCGCTTAGGGCAGCTGGATCGAAGATGGCCCTTTTCTCCACAGCCATAGCACCTAGGGCTGTATCCTCTGTTGCGGTCACGAACTGTAGCTGCTGCAACCTCCCTGACGCGATGGGAACGATGATCCTGCGGCACGGCTTCTACCTCCAGTGCACGGGCCAAGGCGTCCTTAAGCGTCTCGTGGTGTCCGAGCCTCACAGCAGCTCTGACTTTCAGGTCACGGATGCCGTCGATGAATGTCTGCACCAGGTTCCCTTCAATGAGCGCAGGTACAGACCGGTATGCTTTTCGCACCAGCTTCTCCACCTCTAGAGCCCACTGCTGCAGGTTTTCGTTGATGCGCTGCACGCGATCCTTAAGCTGCGCACGAAAGACGTGTTCCAGGTGAGCGTCGCCATATCTCGCCTCCAATGCCTCAAGGAGTTGCTCATAAGTCACTTCCTCACCGAGAACTTCCAGAACTGTTAAGGCCTGGTCGCGCAGGCCTAGTGTGAGAGCAGTCATGGCCTGACTTTTATTCCAGCCGTTCGCCTTCATAACAGCCTCGAAATGGATTTTGTAGGCTGACCAGGAAGAGGTACCGTCGAACGGTGGCACCTTGAACCCACGTAGCGAAGGTGTTGTAGCTACTACGGGAGCTGTAGCTCCATCTCCAAGTTTGAGTTCGTCCAGTGATTTCTTCATGTCAGCCATTACGTTGTCAACCCGATAGTTTACTTGGTCGATTCGGGTTTCAGCTTTCTCGATTCGGTTTTCAGCTTTCGCGATTTGGGTTTCAGCTTCCGACAGGCGGTTGTCATGCAGAGCAACCCTATCCTTCACCTCCTTTATCTCCTTCCCGAAGGTAGCGTGAAGGTCCTTCATAAGGAGCATCTGCTCTTCCAACCGACGGGCCTGTTCCTCCTGTCCGCCCCGCAGCTGCTCTCCCAATCGGCGTGCCTGTTCCGCCTGCTGGCGAGCCTGTTCCTCCTGTCGGCGAGCCTGTTCCTCCTGTCGGCGAGCCTGCTCCTGCAGCATCACCATCAGAGCACCTAAGTCAGGTGCGGCAGATGTAGGAGCTACCGACGGGCCTGCAGCCGGTGGCTGGCCCTCCGACGTCTGCGGCGTTGCACCACCAAATCTTCGTTGGTCCGTCTCCTGCTGGCGTTGACTTCGGGTACGGACACCCTCCGTTTCCTCCTTAGGTAAAATCGGCATTATTTTATCCCACTTCTGACACCAACTGTTACGAGCTTGAGGTTCGTGACAATAAAAATTGCCGATAGAATTACCTAAATTAACACTTTAATTTACTTTACACAAATTAAAGATAAAAACACTAATAATTAAACACACTAATTCACTTAATTCCGCTCCGAAGCTTCGCTTGTGTCGCCGAGTTCAACTCTGCCCCCGATCGCATCTTGCAGCGCCTATTTATTTAAATTAGCAAAGAAACATCCCGAATATTCAGGTAAATGCGCGCAAAGGGACGAGTGTGCGAGTATAGACTTTCCAGAAACTTAGTTCTTCGGATGGCGCTGTCGGTTGAGTGATGTCAGTCTCTGCAAAGCTCCCCTCGCTCTCGTTCCTGACACTAGATGGCGCTAGTTGTGTCGTCGACTTGAGCTCGTAACAATAACATAAACACTCACGCCTGTCACCCAGAGGGGTAGGCAGAGACTACAGACTTCCATTTAGCACGATTCTGACACACCTCTCTCGCCTCCTTCACATCCATACACCTCCGCATATATGCTTGTTGGTTAGGGGTACTCCTAACTTGGCCCGTTTTCAATAAATTGCCAATTTGGTCGATAAATGTTCGATAATAACTTTAATAAATTATCAACCTTTACGAAAAATATAAAAGAGGAATTGTATGTATATATAATATATATCTCCAATGTCGAATTTCTGTGTAAACATAAATAGAAAGCGGGTATGTTGTGCTCCAACATCAATTCCGATGGTGCTATGCTCAGATAGAACCGGATGCAAGGGGCAAAAGGCGAATGAAGCAATCAGTGGAAGCAATTTACTCGGGAATGAAGTTAGTAATTACTGTAACAGTTTTAAATTAAACTGTTTTACTATAATTCTCAAAGTTTTAGACAAGCTATCCTATCTTCTATCTTTAGTCCAGGCAAATTTGACCAGAAAATAAGAGCGAAGATACATAAATTTACAACAAGCTGATAATCGGTGAAATTGTTCAAAATATAATTATAAATAAAAGTTTGAAGTTCCCCACCATTCCTGTGTACGGAATTTTTTTTATTCAAGGTCAAAGGTCAAAGAAATGAGTTTCGCGATTTTCGGCAAACGGTAAGTTTTATCATAAAAATACTCCAGATAAAATTATAGATCATAAATTATGTGCGTGACTAGGGTCTTATACCTGCTATAATAAATGACATACCGATATATATATATATATATATATATATATATGATTATAATAAATTAATCATGATCATAACCGCCTCGTGTAATAGGCCTACTGGGGAAACCACGTTAAAACAATGCGCTGAGTACACAACCTCATACGAGTAGGTGGCGTGGAAACGTGTGCATATTATGACGTTTACAACTTTTACAACTTTTTGAATCGTAATATCTCCGAAACGGTGGCTCGTAGGAAAAAAATTTATTGAAACATTTTTTGTAGATAATTTTATGATCTACAACTTTTGTCTGGAGTATTTTATGTTAAAACTTGCCGAAAATCCCTAAAAACTAAATTTTTTGACCTTTGACTGAATAAAATTTTTTCCATACACAGGAATTCATTTATTTATTGACTTAACTTCTTACTGGCTAGTTAACAATAACAATGTAGTAAGGACCTAACGTTGTGAGAGACTGGTGCGTATGATAGGTTTTATAGTAAAACCTGAGTTACAGGTCACCAGGCCCCCCTCGCGGATAGGTTACATATACTACAAAGTACAATACAGAAAGGAAATATATCATATAAGAGTGATAAAAAGTTACATAATAGACGAATTGGCGAAGGAATGGTGGGGAACTTTATTTATTATTATATTTTGAACAATTTTACCGATTATCAGCTTGTTGTAAATTTATATATCACCGAATGTCTAGATTGACCGGACAACTCACATTTTCGATATTGGCTGGAGATATAGAAATAGCCAGACTAACGAAATCTGGCACTGAGTAATCTGCCCAGTGAAGCGATTACGGATGATGAGAAGTGGATTATAAATAAAGAAGAATTTTTTTAACAATGACCAAAGCTTAGGAAAAATTCGAGTGCGAGACCGCGCTCTTTTTGCTTTATAAAGTTATCATCTTCGTTACGGTACTGAGTCACCTGCATCCATTAAAAGTATAAAAAAGTAAAAGTTACAGGCTATATACGTTCCACTGCTGGGCGTAGGCCTCCTCTCATTTCTGAGAGGATTTTATGGCAAGAAAATGTTCGCCGTGCTGCCCCAATGCGTGTTGGCGAACTTCACATGTCTTTAAAATATTTTTTTCTTATTTCTCAGACATGCAGGTTTCCTCACGTTTTCCTTCACCGCCGAGCACACAGTAAATCGGAACTTAAAAATGCAAAAATTGGTTCCGTCGGGGATCGAACACGGATTGCTCGTGTACTGTGAAATTTACAGCGAATGCTTAGGCCTCTGAGCCACCATGGCTCTTAAAGGTATTAAATAAAAATATTTCTACTAGTGAAATATCCGTAAATAATTATTAAGAAGGTCTATGTTCAGCAGTGGACTTTTATGGGCTGTAATGGACGGAATAAAAAATGAAAGTAAATTTTAAATTTGTTTTAAATTAGTCACTTTTTCACATTTAACACACTTCAAATTTTGCCCTAGATCCAGATGTCGTGGGCCTAAGCACAGATTAATATAATATATAACTTTACTAAAGCCCAAATCTAAATTAAATTCAGTAGGTACTGTTCCGGATGTTATTTAGAAAGAGAAAGAGAGAGTTGTTATTAAGTAGTCAAAAAATACAATTAAAATAGAAATAATCTCTATATATAAAAATCAATCAGTCTTGCTGAAACTCAAAAACAGCTCGACCGATTTTGATGAAATTTTTGTGTGTTTGAATGGGTCCTTAGATGGTTTAGATTACATATTTAGAACCGATAGGTAGCGCTGTTGTGGAGATCCAGAAATTACCGCTCACACCGCTCAGACCCGTCCAACTAAAGGCCCATCGCCATCACCACCTTGTTCTCCAAAACAATGGAGTCCATTGTAAACCGCCAGTTAATGAGGTACGTTGAGGATCACCAGCTGATTAGTGATCGTGATCTTCTGGTCTACCTGAATCATAGATGGGCGGCGGCAGTAGAGTCGAAGGGGGAGGCATTGGCCGTTAGTTTGGACATAGCGAAGGCCTTCGATTGGGTCTGGCACAAACCGCTTCTTTCGAAGCTCCCTTCCTATAGGCATTCCGAGAAATTGCGCAATTGGATCACCAGTTTCCTTACTCGGAGCATCAAGGTCGTAGTAGACGGTGCGTGCTCTGATTGCAAGCCTATAAACGCTGGTGTTCCATAAGGATGCGTACTATCACCAACGCTGTTTCTTCTGCAATACAACGATATGTTGCAAACTGGTAACATTCATTGCTAGGCAGACGACAGCACTGGTAATGCCTTGTACACCGGCCGTGCCAATATTTCTCGGGAAAACGTCGCCGAGTACCGAGACAAACTTGTGTCTGAAATCGAGTCTTTGCTGAACAATGCCTCGGATTGAGGGCGACTAAATCTAGTCCCGTTTAACCCTCATAAGACACAAGTTTGCGCGTTAACCGCTAAAAAGAACCCCTTTGTCGTATCTCCTCAGTTTCAAGGCACTCCCCTTGTTGCCTCAGCCAGTATCGGAATCCTGGGCGTCGACATATCGAGTGACATGCAGTTTCGTGGTCACTTGGAAGAGAAGGCCAAATTGGTCTCTAAAAACTTGGCGTGCTTAGCAGAGCGCGACAGTATTTTATGCCGGCACAAAGCCTGCTACTTGACCGATACGACCTGGGGACCTTCAAGAAAAGAGCTTACTCCTTTCTAAAGGGCCAGCAACGCACCTGCAATTCCCCTGGTATTGCGGTTGATCATGGGCGGCGGTAGTCATTTAACATCAGGTGAACCGTATGCTCGTTTGCTCTTCTATAAAAAAAATATTTTCCGTGCAAAGCCTTGGGTTTGCTAGTTTTAGGTTTAGTTAAAGGATTGCTAGTTTAAAATAAAATAATTTTACTTATAAATGCCAGCTGCTATGGCTTTTAAACTAATAATAATGTCTATTTTAAATGTCACTTGATTTTTCGGCAACGACTTTACTGACTGTAACTGAGGTTTTAGTGAGGGTTGTCACTGAGTCTGAGGTTTCTTTAGACCATCAAAGAAAAACTTAACGCTTGCTACATTTCAATTAATACCGAAACCGAAGCACTCTGTTTTTCTTTCTTTGTTTTTCTGAATTCGAAACTTAAAAGCCAAATAGTGTTCGTTAGTATCGCATTTTAGGTTGGAGCAGCAGAAACTAGAAAAATTAAACCTAGTTTAACATTATGTCGCACGGAGACAGAGAGGCAATTAATTTTAAAATTTCCCTTCCTCTGAACTTTCAAAGCCAGTATGCAATAAGAAAGTGTTATATAAAGCATAATGTTTTTTAAACGCCTCGAGCCTTTGTAGCCCGTTTCGAATAGCTCTCTTGGGAGTTGTCGCCGCCTCATGAATAAAAATGAGGTTACGATTCCAAAAAAATATAGCAAAGATGGGAAAATCTTGAATTTAAATAATCTCAAAAAGTTATGTTCCTAAAATAATGTGCTGGAATGGTCTATTTTTGAAAATTGTATTAGATTTGTGGCGGCGCTGTCGTCGCCCCCGCTCCTCCTATTCATAAAAAGAGGGGCTCTATAACAGGGGTCATGATTGTTTTGGAATGATTGTGTCTGATAGAGGTAAATACTGCATCCCTTGCGACTCGGAAATTCAACATATCAAAAGGTTGCGTGTTCAAATCACGACGAGGTCCCCATTGTGACCTGGAAGGAAAAGAAATGTCCTGCCTAGCAAGATAATCTACCCGGAGAACGGTCAATCAACGCTTCGTAACATTGCAGTTGTTCTGTATATAGCGCGGTACCTTCGGCATTTTGATAGCGCGATTTAGGCTATAATGTGTTTCACTTGTAACACGACGACAGCGCCGCCACATCAGATACATAATGAAGTATACATTATGTTATAATAATGTTGTTAATTGTTTTATACGTATTTTTCGATTATTTCAACATGCAAGTACGACGGACCAAGTACTTTCTGTCTCCATAAATCTCTTAGAAATGAGAGGATTCCCTGCTGTGGGATAGGGATGAACTTGAAAAGCTCAGTAAGCCATATTAAAACATAAAGAAAATTAACACCATATTATTTCAATAAATAAATGAAAAACCTTTTTAGAGTTCCATTGTATTAAAAAAAATTGTAAAATAATTTTGTTCTGGCAAAAGTTAATTACATTCTAGAGATATTTTAATTAAAATTATTGTGATGGACTGGAACTACACGTGGTAGGGTCATGCTGCAGCTATAACTAGTCTTGGCCATAAATACTGTTATCTACATAAAAAAATTTATTTTTTTCAACTTTTTAATTATTTTGAACTTGGAACGCGTTCATTATTTTTAAAAGTTCTTGCGATTTCGCGCCATATCACATATTTTTCGTGTTCATTATGAAATTACAAAATGGAATGGGGTGTTAAAGAAAATAGGTTTGCGGTGATCGCCTTGCACAAAGTGGGTATGGAGCCGTTGGTCTATTCCAAACCCTTCAAAAGCTTGGTATCACCCCTATGTTCGTATATCGTACTATCAACGGATACAATACTTCCTCTATCGAAGACCATAAAAGATCAGGATCGCGTGCTGTTAAAACTACAAAGGCTGTTAATGCTGTTAAAGCCAGAATTCGTCGAAATCCCATTAGGAAGCATAAATCTTATCGCGAGGAAGATTCCCGCTAGGACTCGTATTATAAAACAAGACCTCAAGCTCGGGGCTTATCGTCGATATAGAGGACGTGCCCTCAATCAATCTTTAATAATTAAAGAGAATGGATCGATCAAAACGCCATCTGTCGCGATACGCAGGTGAAGGGCACAGAAATATCCTCTTTACCGATGAAAAAATTTTCACGATTGAAGAGTACTACTATAAGCAAAATGATAAAGTGTACGCTCATAGTTTTAAAGAAACTGCTCAAGTGGTCGGAAAGGTATAAAGTGTCATCATCCTGCGTCAGTGATGTTTTGGTGGGGCGTGTCTTCTCAAGGTGTCACAAAGCTACATTTTTGTGGAAAAGGAGTGAAAACTTCAGCTAAAGTGTATCAAGAGACAGTTTTGGATCGCGTTGTGAAACCTCTCAGCAATACGCTTGTTAAAAATGTATGTAATGCAAATGTAATGTCACCGCATTTTATGATGATGCTATAGATGTCTATGGGCGACAGCATCCACTTACCATTAGGTGGTTGTGTGCTCATTTATCATCGCTATTCTAAAAAAATTTTACTTTAGATAAGTAAATATAATATGATATATTTTATCATTTACACGTTTAATAATCTGGGTGTATAAAGGATAAAATTAATTCTAAAATTAAATTGTTAATATTGTCATACGTTATTGAAATTGTAACATTATTATTTACCCATATATCGTCTGCGAATCTAAAGAGTACGGTGCATGTAGTAACAGAGGCTGAGGTTGAGGGCATGGCAGAGACTGTTGGGGAAGGAACGGAGTCTTTCGTCGAGCATTGGGTGAGGTGGCCCCCAGCCATGGATTCGTGCGGATGCGGCAGCGCGGCCGTGGAGACGGCGTCGAGCATACCATTGGCTCAGGGGCACAGTGACGTACTAATGGAATTGAGCGTCTCTGCAACAAAATAACAATATATCATTTAAATGTTTTCCATAATTAGAAAAATTGGTACAAGCACCAGCACAATATACTCAAGTAAAGTAAAACTAAAGTAACAGCCTGTATACGTCTCAATGTTCATAGGATTCCTCTTAATGTTTTCATAGGAGCACTTAGTCCGCCGTACTGCTCCAGTGCGTGTTGGTTACTTAATATCTCTTGGAGTAAGTTTCAAGTCATAAACAAGCAGGTTTCTTTTAGATGTTTTTTTCAACGCTTAGCACATGGTAAACATTTAGTAAGTTAATCATTCATCATCATTACAGCCCTTCACAAGTCCACTGCTGAACATAGGCCTCCCCCAAGTAATGCCATAAAGCACGATCCTGAGCCACCTGCATCCATCGACTTCCTGCATATCTTACCAGGTCGTCACTCCATCTAGTAGGGGGTCGCCCTATACTACGCCTACCGGTACGAGGCTGCCACTCGACAACCTTTCTTCCCCATCGGTTATCGGTTCTTCGAGCTATATTGCCGGCCCATTGCCACTTCAGCTTACTAATCCGTTGGGCTATGTCGGTCACTCTGGTTTTACTGCGGATATCCTCATTTCTTAGTCTATCACGCAGAGAAACTCCGAGCATAGCCCTCTCCATAGCTCGCTGAGCGACCTTGAGCGTCCTCATACGACCAGCAGTGAAGGACCACGTCTCAGATCCGTAAGTCACCACTGGCAACACTCACTGGTTGTACAATCTAGTTTTTAGAGATTGAGGTATACCTGACGAGAAGATATGTCGTAATTTCCCGAAAGCTGCCCAGCCGAGTTGAATCCGTCGATTGACCTATCGGTCGAAGTTGAACTTACCTAGTCGGACTATTTGTCCCAGGTAAACGTACTCGTCAACAACTTCGAGCATAGTGCTCATCAGGTGTGACATGGACATTAAACATGATCTTTGTTTTGTCCATGTTCATCTTAAGACCTATCCGTTGGGAGACACCATTGAGGTCATTGAGCATAGTGCTAAGGTCCTCCAGCGATTCTGCCATAAGGACTATTTCGTCGGCAAATCGAAGGTGAGTGATATACTCGCCATTGATGTTAATACCGTATCCTTTCCAGTCCAGTAGCTTGAAAAGGACTATTTCGTCGGCAAATCGAAGGTGAGTGATATACTCGCCATTGATGTTAATACCGTATCCTTTCTAGTCCAGTAGCTTGAAAACGTCTTCCAATGCAGCGGTGAAGAGTTTCGGGGATATAACGTCACCCTGTCTTACACCTCTCTGCAGTTGGATAGGTTTCGAGCTCTGGTTCTGTACTCGGATAGCCATCGTAGCCCTACTGTACAAACACTTCAGCACTTCGATATACCGACAGTCAACTTGGCACCGACGAAGGGACTGTAGCACCGCCCAAATTTCGACGGAATCAAAGGCTTTCTCATAGTCCACATACGCCAGGCAAAGTGGCAGATTGTACTCTTCAATATTCTGTACAATCTGCCGCAGGGTATGTATGTGGTATATGGTACTGAAGCCTTTTCGGAAACCGGCTTGTTTGGGAGGCTGGAAGTCGTCGAGTCTGCGTGCGAGACGATTCGTAATGACTCTCGAAAACAGCACGTAGACGCGGCTCAGAAGGGAAATCGGTCTGTAGTTCTTCAAGAGAGCGTTGTCGCCTTTCTTAAAGAACAAGACCACCGCACTTCTGCTCCACGCCTCTGGAGTAGTGCCACCATGGAGGACGGAACTGAAGAGCCTCTGAAGGACTTCAAGTACCGGTGTTCCACCCGCTTTCAGAAGCTCCGCTGTAATTCCATCCTCGCCTGGGGCCCTACCGTTTTTAAGGTGCTGGAGAGCCATTCTAATCTCGCTCAGACTGACGTCCGGGATATCATCGGAATAGTGTCGGATAAGACTTGCTCTTGGATCGTTACTCACACTTGCGTGTGGCTCCAACGATGATGTGTACAGCTGCCCATAGAACCTCTCAATCTCACTCAAAATCTCAGGTGTCCCGGAAACGATGCTGCCACACTCAGTCTTCAGCTTTGACAGTTGGCTCTTTCTGGCAGACAGATCTCTGGCAAAGACTTTGGAGCCCTGGTTCCGCTCGATCGCTTCTTTAATACGAGCAGTATTAAAGTTGCGTAAGTCTCGCCGCATGCATTTGGAGATCTGTCTGTTCAGTTGCCTGTATGGTGTCAAAACTGTTGACGATTGCAGCCTCATCTCCCGTCTAACAGCCATGAGATTAAGAGTGTGATCGGAGAGTTTTCATGAACAGTTTCCACGAGCTTGTCATTCATATCGTCCACTGCATTGCAATCTTGTAGGCACTGAAAGCGGCTACGTAACTCGAGCTGAAAGTTTTCGGGATTCTGGATTAGAGCACGAGGGGAACGGAGCGTTGACTTCATTAGACGAGACCTCTCCAACTTAACGTTTAGGTTCAGTGTGCCTCTAACCATTCGGTGATCGCTGCCGGTTTTCACCCTTGCGATCACTGAGACATCACTGAACAGTTGGCGTCTGGTCGTCATAATGAAGTCAATCTCATTTTTTGTCGAACCGTCGGGGCTCGACCAGGTCCACTTCCTGTGGGGCCGCTTCTGGAAGAAAGAGTTCATCATAAAGAGTCCCTCTTTCTCCATAAAGTCGGCCAGCTGCTGGCCCCTTCGGTTCCGTTGTCCTACTCCGAATTTCCCTAACTTCAGCTCACCGTTTTCTCTTGTGCCTAGTTTTGCGTTGAAGTCTCCCATCAACACCGTGTAGTGGGTTTTGGAGGAATGCATGGCTTTGGAAATATCCTCATACATTTCCTCCACCTACTCATCGGGATGTGCCGAGGTTGGTGCGTAAACCTGTATGACCTTCAGCGAATATCGTTTGGTGATTCTGAGTATCAGATACGCGACCCTCGTCGACACACTCCCAATCTTTGCAACGTTGTTGACGAGAGACTTGTGGACGATAAATCCGACATCTCCTTGGGACAGATGGTCGCCCTCCCGGTGATAGAACAAGTTGCCGGATTCGAGAATCACCGTGTCCTCCCCCTCTCTTCGGACCTCGGATAATCCTATAATACTGCAGCGCAACTTGTCTAACTCTTCTTCCAGCTCCAAGATCTTCTCGTCAGTCCTCAGGGTGCGTGCGTTAAATGTTGCCAGGTCGAGTCGTCGTAGGTGGCAACCGAACCTCCACCGGAGATTCTTAGCACCCCCTGCCCCGCCGTTACCATGGTCGCCACCGTAGCCAGGAATAGCGGGGCCGCCGCGGACTGGGGGCCTTTATTGGTGTAATTGTTCATGGGGGGTATAGTAAGTTAGTAACATTTTTATTTCAAATTTAAATAATTAATAGAATCAGGCTTTACTATGCGGAATTTCATTATGACGAAACTTGGATTAAAAATAAGAGGTTTATTCTAAAAACAAAAAAGAATAGGTAAGTAAAATTAAACTAATTAAAAGAATCATGCGTCTTTGCAGAAATCCATTATAATGAAACTTCAAATAGAAATAAAAGCCTAAAAACCAAAAAGAATAAAATATTAAAATGAAACTAATTAATAGAATCAGGCAATTACTCTGCGGACATCCATTGTGATGAAACTTTTAATAAAAATAAGAAAGAGCCTTCTTCAAATATATTAATAAAATATATGAATAGTAAAATAATTTCTCTATAATAGCTTCAGTAGCTGATGCTAAGACACAGTATATATGTCTGTATATATATATATATATATATATAGTGTATACTGAACGTTACATTTTTTATAACCTTAATTTGGATGTGAAGAGTCTGTAGCCAGTATCAATGGACCGTTAGTTCAACCAATGGTAAAGTTGCTACTAAATACCTGCTCGGAGACTTAAAACGAACTTTTAAGAGGGTAGGCTACATAAGTGTTTTCACCTCTGAAGACTAAGACTGAATGCCTGTAAATGTAATGTCTCTACGAACATTGAAAATGGAACACAATGGTATGACTGTGGATACAATATAGACCCTTAAACAGAAAAAAAAGTTCTATCATGAGATTTTAAAAATTAAATGTTGTAGTTGGGTGTAAAAAAGATGTACAAGCTTTTCAATGTATACGGTGAACTCTGCTGATTAATGGACGTTCTCACCACCGACAAATGGCAATATAGAAATAGGTACCCAACCCACATACATACACAGTCTGGTCATCACCAGAAACAACTAGGCAAGCATCAGACGACGGACCAGCGTTGCCATTGATACGGCATTCACCATATTATACGTATATACGGCAATCCAAGATTTTTATCCAGAAAATACGGCATACGACCGGCCTCTCATTGCCAGCTGAATCGAAACGTTTTTCCACCAGTGTAATGATTGAAACGAAACTATGTGTAACACATGGGTAAAGAAACTGAACGGAGGCAAAGCGTCATTAAAATTATAATATATTATTTTTAATGTGGTATTATAATATGTTATTTTTAATGTGGTATTATATTATATTATTTTTAATGTGGTAGATAAATATCCCGAACATACGAGTAACATTTATTTTTTAACACCACAAAATTTATTTTTTGAATTGCTTGAGGAAAATTTCACGAATATTTTGATTTCGAAATAAATATTGTTAGTATTGCTAGTGGTATATTAAAACGCCTGCAATCTCATGTGAGTGATTTCTATTAGATTATTTAAAAAAAAAGAAACTTTTTATTACATATACATATAACATTCAACTCTTTATGTGAACCCGAATCATGCAACAAATATGTGACTAACCCTCGGAATAATACAAATATACTGCAACAAAACATCCGTTCCATAAACCAAAATTTTGATGAAATATCATTACTATTAAACCGACTCAACATTTCTTGGATTGTTTTGTATTATCTGAGTGCTGGCTCTCGTTTATTCAAAATTCTCGCCAGTTAGTTGGTTACAATTACAAGGCTTAGGCTCAACTTATAACTGTAATCAAAACAATGGTGTTTCCGTCTATATTAGAAACAATTTAATGGCAACTGTAGAGGAACCATTAATAAATGAGATTGATAAGTAAATAATGATTATTTACTTATTAAGACGGATTCTTTAATTACAGTACTAGCTATTTACCGTCCCCCTGTTATAAATATATTAGTAATTTTTCTCAATCTGTACATAAACTTCTTATTTTTCTCAGTACGTATCAAAATCTAATAATTGTAGGGGACATTAATATCAATTTATCCATCATAAACAGTGACACCCTCTACTATCTTGAACAGCTACTATTTCATGGGATCACTTCTGTATATTAAAATATTTTAACCACTGATATAAGTTGCCTCGATCATGTCATGGTTAAAAACTAAAAAACCTCTTTGCACTTTTATTATGAACACCACAATAACTGACCACAAAACTATACTGACATGTATTGATATAAAAAATAAGTCACTTTTTCGTAATAATTACATCAAAATAATTAATTACGAGGGTGGATTGAAAAATACTCGGCCTAACCAAGAAAATAAACACATACTAAATCAGTTATATTTTTATTTTTCTACATAATCACCATCAAGTTCAATACACTTTTGCCACCTCCCCTTCCAAGCATTTAGACCGTTTAAAAAAAATGATTCTTCCTTAGAGTCAAAATATGCGTCTACAGCTGCTTTGACCTCGTCGTTTGTCGAAAATCTTTGACCTCCCAAGTGCTTTTTTAGGTTAGGAAACAGAAAGAAGTCTGATTGTGCCAGATCAGGTGAATACGGCGGATGCGGTAACAGTTCAAAGCCACAGTTGTGAATTTCAGCCATTGACTGTACTGACGTGTGAACACGGGCGTTATCTTGATGAAACAGGACTTTTCTTCTGAGCATCCCTCGACGTTTTTCTTTTATTTCCTCTCGTAAACGACGTAGTAAGGTGCAGTAGTAATCAGAGTTTATAGTCTGACCCCTTTCAACATAATCAATCATAATCACACCTTTCGAGTCCCAGAATACTGAAGCCATCACCTTATTTGCCGACAAAATCGACTTAGCCTTTTTAGGGGGTGGTGAACCAGGTCTTCTCCACTGTTTTGATTGTTGTTTTGTTTCCGGTGTACAGTAATGAACCCATGTTTCGTCCATACTAACAAAACGATTAAAAAAATCATCTGCATCGGCTTCAAATAACTCCAAACAGTCGCGTGAAATAGTCAATCGCGTCCTTTTTTGTTCAACTGAAAGCAGTCGCGGAACCCACCTCGCAGACACCTTGTGGAAACCCAACTCGTTGACAATGATGTTTTGAGTTCGTTCATAAGAGATGCCTATAATCTCGGCTATCTCTCTAATTTTTAATCTGCGGTCTCCCATTATTAAATCAAGTACTTTTTTAATATTTTCGTCAGTAGTTGACGTCGAAGGCCATCCAGAGCGGGGTTCATCTTTCACACTCTCTCTACCACGCTTAAATTTTGCTATGCATTTTTTGACGGATGAATATGACAGAGCACAATCGCCTAATGTACTGACCATGTCATCATGGATGGCTTTTGATGATAGCCCCTTCTTATGGAGGTACTTAATGACGGCACGCTGCTCGATTTGCTCCATTCGCGGAAATTATGTCCGATTACTTTGTTAATAAATTTATAAAATCACAACTAATTATCGCACACGTTTCGAACTTCACACAATGAACTAGTCTGAACTGAACTAAATAATGTGGGTAGATTTGATTTTTAGAATTGAATGGATCTGTGTTAGGCCGAGTACTTTTCAATCCACCCTCGTATGATAATCTTATGAATGATTGCAAAAACATAGATTTTAATCTTTTTTTATTGAAAAATAATGCTAATATATAAATAATAACTCTGATAATTTTTTTAAAGACTACAGAGTCTAATAAATACTAATAAGTTAAGTTTAATAAAATTGCCTAGGAGTAAGTTCACAATAAAACCGTGGAGGAACAAGGACAGACTGCACTCTAAATTAAAGCAAACCCCGAACAACGATATTTTAACGAAAACATATAAGAGATATAGGAACTTTTATAATAATTTAATTAAGAAGGAAAAAAGAAAATATGATCAAAACGAAATAACTAAAAATAGAAACAATATCAAAGAACTTTGGAAAAATACACAACGCGAACAACACTCAAAAAATCAAAAATATTCCGCAAGAGCTGTTGACCCTTAAAGAAACAACAGGGCAGTCAGTAAATTATATGAATAATTATTTTACTAACATTAAAATTGAACTTTTGATAATTAATCTAAAAACTGAGTCTGAACCTGGATGGGATGGTATTTCTGCACAAACACTCAAAGCTTTTAAGCAGCTTTATGCCAGTGTCATAAAATTCGTTTATGCTGCCTTTTGTCATTATGTCAGTTTATTATTAACTATAACATAACGTCTTGGGTGGGGGAGAAGTGCAGCAAGAATCCATATGATTAGGATAGAACGTGAACAAAGACTTATATTTAAAATATCCTATAAAACATAGATTATTTTCAACAAACGAACTCTACAAATTATGTGACTTGCTCACCGTACGTCAGCTCTATATTCTTGCGACAATATTATTAAACCACTCAAAAACGGAATATAATAAATGCAAAGACTTCCGCATCATGTATGCACAATAACGGTTACCAATTTATTATTGGTTCGAAGATTTTTCAATTACCAGAGGTGCAGTCCTATATACAATATTGCTAACCAATTATTTAATATATATCCGTTAAATAAGAGAGAGACAAATATTTCTTTAACTAAATGGCTTAAATCATTAGACTTCGAACAGACAGAAAAACTATTTGAACGTATTGTTTAAATATAAATTACACACTTATAATATACTACGCACCACACACATACACACAACCATCACATTAACATCACTTAATGCTCCTATATCTTTATTAGTATTTAAAACATGTTTTTTTTTCTTTTTATGTATCTTAATAATTTTTAAACAGTTTCTCCAAACAAATAATATTTATTTTAAGTTTTTAGTTTAATAAGAGTTGACTTATATAACCCCAAAGCAAGCCCCTTATGAAGTAAAAGGGCCTTTCAAAAATTGCGTTCGGACTCCCTGAACGGCAGCCGGACGCGGTCAGTTATACTTGATAACTTGTGGGTGTCAGCATCAGTGCTCTCACTTTACGATCACTGTGCACTATGCTCCCCGAGACAAGGAAGTCAACATGATGCGTTAAAATATATCCAGGTATACTTGTGCCTTTCATCAGAACACACCCTAGTGTAGTTTAAAAGACTACTAGCGACATCTATTGCCAACTTAAGAAATTAATTTATTTTTAATAATTTAACACACTGATCAATGATCACTGATCTCGCAGGTTGGAGTGCAGTAAAGAAGCATTACTGCACCCATAAACTATGGAGTTTCACATAGTCGAGGGATTTTAAGGCATTAGATATTCGATAGCGCCTCGTTCATTAGAGACCATTTAGCAGAGTCTAGATAAGATTGAGATGAGTTTTAGCACTTGAGGAAAAAGTGGGAAGAGACTTGAATGCAAATGATTGCAATTATAAAAGATATATAACTGTTCAGATCTAGTCTTGAACTGGATTTTAATGCGTGAGAGGAGTGTCTGTGCGTGTAAACAATTTGTGCAAACGACTGTACAAGTACTCTGATTGTCATAAAAACTCAAATTATTTTGTCTATTTTGGCACCTTGTGACACTGCCGTTCGTAAACTCTCATTACAATTTTTCAGCATTTTTGCAATGTTACATGACAACAAATAAAATAAGTTAACGACTAAACGGTCATAACAATGAAACCAAATATTCAAGTACGTAATTCATCAGTAAATTCAAATACTTCTGCACATTGTTTGTCGAACCCAATTCAATATATTCTGAATTATGGTCGCAAATGGAGAATCAACAGCCTACTGTTCATTTAATAGGTCTAGTAAGTAGGTATAATTAATAAGGCATATTTCTCTTTATAAAAAGCTCTAATATAGAACTAGTTAAAATAAAAATATACGCAAAAATAACAATTGTTTACCACTTCGGCAGTCATATCATAAATTTTTTTATTAGTCTGTGATAATCAGAATTAGTTTTTGGGTTTGCCCTCACGCCAAAGATCGGTCAGAAGAAAATCAAGGTTATAGCTCCTTTTTCTGCACGCCGTGCACCCCGCATACAGAGCTATTCAATGGGCGCGAGCCTAGCGGTTACGTTATTCGAAGTCCTGATTCCAAATTCCAGACAGTTGTAATGTTATCAATGAAATCAAATCTTTAAGATTGCATTCCTCTAATTCCTACATTGAATAGGCTGTAATTTTTCTTTTTTTCCTGTCTCTAAAAGTAAATTATGATAAAGGTAAACATTTTTTTCCATCTTACACAAATAATATGACTACCTACTACTGTAACTAGGTTTACAGACGTTTACTTGCGTGTTTCTAATTAGTTTGTGGGTTTTACTATCAAGCGTTGACTATAAGAACGAAAAAGTCTTACAGTTTATGTAAAAATCAATTACAACGATATATTTTATAATTTCGTTCTTACATATTATCACTTTTATTTAATATTATATGTAACTGTTTTCAGTAGTTATTGTTTAATACGATAAAGATATTGGCTGACAGTAATCAGAGAAAAAAATTAAGAACCGAAAGAGAAAAATATTCCAGTTGCGCACTGTAAATTGGCATTCATGGACTCGTAAAACAATAGACGGGCGAATTCGTTATGAAGTTCGAAACAAATTCAAACTTCTATAACTTAGCGTTTGATGGCCGTAACAGAAGTTGAAAACTTTTATTCCATTTCAAAATTATACGTAACGAATTTACGATTTCCATTTACTGTTCGGTTCTAGTAATAACGGCTCCTTTTTATTTTCTTTAAAAAGATATTCTAAGAAAAGCTTTGAAAAATCTTGTTTTTTTTTGAAAAAGTACCATATTGTGCAGAACATTTACATACATTTATTGAATGATCGTTTAAATGTTTATATTTCTTATTTTAAAATTAAAGTCCGTCCATGTGAAAAGATAACGCCCTGTCACTAAACAGCAATGTCTTCCACTTTAAGGATGTGTTCCAATTTAAGGAGGAACAGTGTGTCCTCGCTTACCACTTAAACATTAAAAAAACTATTATGCTATCATAAAATAATGATATATATTTTTACAGAATGAAGCTCGGTCATTTAAAACGGATGTATGCAAAACGATTTCCCCACTCATTGGCTTCCAACCAGTCTTCATTTCTAGATCGAAGGGGCCGCGCGCAAACGTGCATTACTAGATACCTATTTGGCTAGCCAACCTCTCACCGCGTGAGTTGGTCGCCGTCATTTAAACACCACCCACCGCCACCCTTGAGGACAAAGATAATATGAAACATTACTAGTAAAAAGAGTCTCTCGTTCTCTACAGTCACCATACGATAGTCAACCAAATCTAAGAAATACCCTTTGACGTTTCACATTAATCATTCCGCAATAACTTTGCACAAGCGTACTCACACGATTTAATATAACCTTTTACGTAAATTCGAAGAATTATGAAGTAATCTACATTTCATTACAACGTGTATGGTTTTTTATCAGTAATTTAAATTTGAATTTTTCAAACAAAGCAAAATATTAAAAAATAACCAGTATTACCTTTTTTTTACTTGACGTCGTTTCAATGACATGTCGCTATGTTTAATACCGTAGTGTTTGGATGATTAAAATTCATTGTTAAGCGAATAATCGGCAAAATAATTAAATTTACGGTAAAAATATTCTAATAATCGAATCATTCAATTCTTAAATGTAAAAATTCTTTAATTACATTAATCATGAATAAAACAAGTTTTTTTTTTCACTTTGTCAAAGTAAATTTTTGTAGGCAAAAAACTCATATACAAGTCCGTGCTAAAATAACCACTACATAATTTCAATATCCCGCCATTTTGATACCAGTTACTCGACTCCACAGAATCAGTGATTCATTTTTGAGGCGATGTATACGCTTTTATAACAAAATGAAATAAATAAAAACACCAACTGTATCAACCTACATTCGCAATAAACTATTTGAACTGTATTGAGTTGAATTTTTATGCCACCGTAATAAGTAATTATTAGAGTTTTGTAATCCCCCGCCAAATTGAGTTCCACTGAAGCTCCCAGACCAATTTTCTCAAAGTTGTTTTTCAAGAGATAATAATAAATTAGATCTTAATATAAATTTGATCTCATAGAAAATAGATAAGTTGTTGAAATGTTAAATTTTTGAAACTCCAACCAAAAACCGAACCATAACAGAAACTACCCTTATTCGATGTAGACTCTTATGTAATATAAGACTACGCGATCGTTACTTAATTCAAAAATTGAGTAATACCCAATGATTTACGCTAGTATTACTTATATAAGTTAATGGTAATATGTACCAAGTTCGATTAAACAAGGCTTGGTTCTATTCTTCATGTTGTTCATACAATAAATTAATGTAAAAGTTTGTGAAAGAGGCTATACGAGAAACGAGCACACTATTCCGTAACAAAGCAGAAGGGGAAGTGGATATCGAAACGAGCCGCAGACAACCCTTTCGAGCGAAGTTCTTTATACAAGATGTGCGGGCGAACAATTATCTAAGCAAGTCTTACGTAATTGCTAATATGTTACAATATGGTATATAATATCGAACAATACTGTCAATTAAAATTTAAGGTTTCTTATTATTTAATATTTGTATATTAAAACAAACTCGCCAATTACTAGATAATACTTTATATATTAAAATAAATATATATTACTTATCCATATTTAAAAAAATTGCCTATGAAATAATACTATGTAACATATGTTACTAAAAATATATCCTACCTTAATTTTGTGGCGATGTACAATTATAAAGTACAATCTTATTAATAAACATAACTAGTTTTAATGTACAAGAGACAGAAGACGGTATGTACAGTGTCACGCCAGTTTTAAATATGTGGTTCTAATTTAAATAGAAGTACAAATAGTTCGGAAATCCAAAAGTGCGAACATTTAAAAGTGCACGCCTCATGAGCGATTAATTTAATATTAATGAAAAAAAATATTCCTGATTCTTAAAATATATTATTTACGCGTAGTGCCACCTGCAGGGAAAAAAATTAATAATGTTTACCAAAATAAATCGGTTACACAATGTATAAATATAAAATTGATATAGGCTGTATGATGCATTTGTTCTTTTTCTATCAAGGGCTATAAAACAAAAATTAAAGCGCCTTTAAATTTTTAATAGCAATAAAACTTGAAAATCATTTTTATTAACAAACTAACGCGTAGGTACTACTATTGATAAGAAATAGGGAACTAGTAGATATAATTCTTAAGCTAATAAAATAAAGCCAATCTCGCTAAGTCAATTTTTTCGAGAGTTATCGTGACCACATATTATGTCAATCAACATACGAACGTCCATATACACCTTTTTTTAAACTTTTTTTTTAAGTAGTAATATAAAATGATTATTTAGACATTATAAGATGGATTAATTAGTGTTTTCTCGATATATGGCTAATCATATTGTCGTATAAGTGCAATATGGTTATGATAGGGTCATTTTAAGACCACAAAATTGCTTGAAACGTCGCGTCGAGTTCAGAGCAGAGAGCAATGAGCAAAGAGTCGAGAGCAATATCTTTAATAATACAATACCTGTTCGCATTACGAGGAGTGCGTGCAACATAGCAGCGATTTTGTATTGTACATAATATAGTCAAATGAAACACAAAGTTGTAATACAAACATTTCTATTGTAGGGAAATGTATGATAGTTGCCACGGTATGATGTAGTGGTATTTCTTACACCGTTACTACACCGTCAGCGCTACAAGTTAAAACTATTATTGAACTTAAAATAGAAAATTAAACATGTTTTTGACATACTATGACATACTATATATATAATATGTGATCTATTAAATTACATTATACCTAGGTTATGTTAGCATAAAGTACAAACTCCTAAGCGTTGCTATGTTTTAGATATATGTACCAAATTAGCTTTATCAAGTGTTATGTAAATTTTGTTGTAGTAGGTATCTTTTGAAAATAAAAAAACTTATTATTATTATTACACTAAAAGTAGCAAAAAAAACAAATAAAATTATGTAGTTGTTTACTAATGATGATGTCAACTACTCAACTGTAACATTTGACGGACACTAAATAAAAAAATAAAAATAAAAATAAAAATAAAAAACAATTATACAACGGAATAAATTGCACTTCATTTGTAAAATCAAATATGAGAAATATAGATATTACGACAGTTAAAGGCAAAGATTTGCACGTCGTGTTTAAGAGCTTTTGACAGCAAGTTGTGAAAGACAACGTACGTGCATGTCTGTTGAATATTTTAGCTCACCTTCGCAGGCTCGTGATAAAGGTGTGTGGTCGGTGGAGCAGGAGGCGGCGGCGGGGCGACGAGCGGAGCGGCGAGGGACGCGGGCGGCGCGCCTGGAGATGTCCCATCAGTGGAGTAGCCAGTACTATATGCGCTCTCAGGAGATGATAAGTGAGGGGCTGGAAGTGGTCCGGTGGTGGCGGTGGTGGGAGCTTGGCGACTTTGTTTTTGTTTACGCTTCTTCGCCCGCCCCAACTGCGCTTCCATCCATGACTTGAGCCGCGCGCCCAGCATGCCTCGGACGGCACCTGTAGAAGACAAAACCAAACAGTAGTATCACGTAGTTTTCTTTATGTTAAATACAACACAATACAAAATATGTATGATCTATTAAAAGGTATGGTAAAACTATGGTATTTGTTTACATTACAGCTGTATCTGGTTGAATATTCGCTTCTGCTTTTTTTTCCGACTGCTAAGGAAAGGCTATCTTTTTGGCGGGTATCTTGTTTGTATGTATGCTTGTAAATTCCAAACGGCTGAATGAATTTCGACAGTTAAGGTATCGTTATATTCTTATAAACCTTAAGTTGTAACCTAAAGTTATAGTCTTAAAAACCTTAAACTTTCTTAAACGTTCTTAGATAGCTATTTGAAAAAAATGGCGGGTATTATATATATATATATATATATATATATATATATATATATATATATATATATATATATATATATATATATATATATATGTTACATGTTTAAATTTAATTAGATATAATAAATTGGTTTAAAAAGTTTTTGATTGCGTAAAAATGTTTGTGTCAGACCTCGTGCTATCATATGAAATTTAATTCATTATAAAGTCTAAAATAATATAAATAATTTAAAAAAATCAAAAACCTGACTGCAAAACGACAATGCACTAAAAAGACTGAAACAAGATTGAGAATAGAAAACAAAATTGAAATAAACTATAAACAAAATAAACTACTTTGTTTTAACAAACTACATTATTAAGTAAGTAGCAGGCGGGACCCAATTGCAAATTATAAACCGAAAGAATATTAACGGTTGCAGCTTGCTAAACTTAATGCGGGTATTTTACTTAGTCTTTCAACTCATAATATAGTCTATTAAACAGAAGTAGAGTGTTCGTAATAGAAAAAAAACATACAAGAAGATAAGAAATAAGAGAACTAAATGCAATTAGTTTTTATTAGATTTGCCGAACTTGAAAAAAACTCCTAAATGTCGATTGCAAAAATTTTTTGACTTCTTTATAAATAGAGAAATCGTAAACTTTATAATAAAACTCTAGTTATTATATATTATGCATTTCAGAACTTTTTACCAACTTAAAATAAAAAAGAAATATAATGATTTCTTATATTTACGCGAACACTACACATTATTAAAACTACTTATACGGATTTTATCGCCTTTAATTTTAATTGATTTTTAATTACCGACTCATGGTAACGGGGGACTGTCCCAACATCAAAAACAGCTCACCGAGAAAAAGTTCTGAGGTAACACACATAAAAAAACAGCCGATTTGAGAACCTTCTCCTTTTTTTGAAGTCAGTTGAAAATTAGTAGTGATTTCTTTATATTTACAAGAATACGACATATTGAATTAAACTAGTTTTTTTTTCGGATTTTGTCGCGTTTAGTTAAATTATTTTATATTCCCGACGTTTCGAGCACTTTGTAATATCCATCACGAAGGGACTGAACTACTCGATGTCAGGTTAACCATCGTTACCTTTAGTTACAATTTTTTATAGGATAGGGTGACAAACGAGCACACAGTCCACCTGATGGTAAGTGGTTACTGTGGCCCATAGACATCTACATCTATCCTCGATTACGAATCAAAATGCAGATGCGTTGTCACCCGTGAGGACTAATACGGAATGCCTCGTTTCCAGTAAAAAGGGTATCCAGTTCTCTACACTCACCATACGAAATACAGCAGCATTAAGCTACTATTTCACGCTGGTATTCTGTAAGAGCATGGTCCTTCCCCGGTCGAGCCGGTCCATTCGTGCTACAACTATACGTCTAATATAACTGCAGCATGGCTCTACCACGTATAAAATTATCCTTATAGCATTATTATTATATTATATTATCATCCTTATTATTAGGTCCAATCTACGAATAAATGAACTTGTAGATCGTGAAGATTGGAATTTTATTTTATTAATTATAGAAATTAGGATGTATTTTGATTTCAATAGCCTCGCGAATCATCCTTGGATCGTGCGATCAAATCTGGCGGGGGCGCGACCCTAAACATCTTCACAGACTGCAGACTTTTGAGAGCGCCGAATATTCACATTAGCTAGTATTATATATAGTATTCTATGGTTTTAACACTGCTTTGACTGACTTGACTTGGCAGAATTCTATTAAGAGAAGCCATAAAGTAAACAAGAATAAGAAAAAGAACATTACTTTGGTTCCGTAAGGAAATGGTTATACTGTTATCCATCGAAACGGAAGCTATTAAATCTTTCTAGGACAAATATAGTGTAAATGGATTTGGAGTAAGTACAGCGTTGTCGTGTCTGTGCTGACTCTAATATTCCTTCTTGAATGTTTTGAAGATGGTCCACTCCCCCGCCATTCACGCCAACGATATTGACCTTATCTAAACGACCAAGTCAGTACTTTCGTTCAGTTGCTGACGCTACATTGTAAGGTGACAACAAATTGTCAACTTTCTTCGGTGCTATTCTCAAAACTAGTTTGTATCCCGCAGGATCTTCAAATCTCAATTGATTTAACAACGGAGTAGAACCTCCCGTTTTTTTCTGTCGTCCATCCATTTTCTAATCCAATGCCGTTTCTTTTAAGATATTTCCGTCACTTTTGCAATACCATAAAGTAAACATTTTCAACAAATAGTAATAAATTTTGCCGTTTCCGTAAATTCATTTTTGTCCACAGACTTCAATAACGTGCGTGCACCGTGCAGAAAAATTCTGATTTAGAAATTATTGTAACAATAATATACCTGGCAATGAGATAATTACTATCGAGTGGTTTCATAAACTTTTTGTAATATCTAAGTATAGAACGTGGTACATTGTGATATAAAATCTTGAAAAAAGCTTACACCGGGCTGTTTTTTTTCTCCAACCAGTGACTAATACGTAAAAGATTTTCAATAAGTAATTTTATAATCTACTAGCTGGTACTTAGCGTATTGCTACCGCAGGTGAAATAATTGTTAAAATATCGTTTTAAATTTTGAAGAGTTAAGTATATTGTTTAATTGGGAATAATAATACATTCATTGATATTGAATGATATAGAATGTTCAAATAAAATTGCCGGTACGATACGCGCGCCACCTGCTGTAAATTATTAGTACTATCCCTATAACCTTCGCGCAAATGCAAGCAATAATTTGACAAAGCATTATCGCAATCTGGTGAACGGAATAGCAGCGCAAGTAATACGACCAAACAAATATTATTTTTATATTTATATTAAAGATATGAGTAATAATGTTCTATTCTATTTTATTGTATTTAAAATTATAACAAAAAGAAAACACAGCCTACTAAGGCCTACGCAGTTTGACTTCGCCTATAAAAGGCTTCTTCGGAAAACGGTTTGCAGAATTTCTTCTACTCAGCATAGATATCAATAGTCTATAATAGTTTCCAATCCAAGTAGAACAAAGGCGATAAAATTGGAATAAAAATGAAGATCGCTCCCGAAAGCTCACAAAAAATGCAATGAAAATAGAGCGTTTGAAATAAGAAAATAAAAAGCACAATCGTACCCTCACTGTCGGCAACGAATCCGCAAAAAACTGTTTCGCTAAACATTAGACGAGTGTGGGTTGAACAATTGTTTTTCCAACGCCCTGTTCCACATTTTGCCATCAAGACCCTCGCTTTGATGTAAACAAAAGTGGTGACATAAAATGTTTTATCACCTCTCCGCTACTCCGTCCTTGTGAGGCGACAGCCGTGAATCACACAGGGGTAGACGTACTTAGATGTCAAATCTATAGTCGTCCCTAAATCTTGTTGTATAGGTATTTTACTGAAATGTTGTAGGTTGTTTATTATTAGTTCAATACAATGTGCCTTCGTTGTTTTGAAATGGGATACTTTTCGTTTGTAAGTTTATTTTTACAATTAAATCAATCAAGAAACTTTTTTAAGGTTTCATTCCCATGGGATAAACGTTGCCCTTTTTATGTCAATCTATGTAATGTCACCTGCATCCATCGACTTCCTGCATGTCTTACCAGGTCGTCACTCCATCTAGTGGGGGGTCGCCCTACACTACGCCTACCGGGACCGTGCTTTGTGGCATTACTTGGGGGAGGCCTATGTTCAGCAGTGGACTTGTGAAAGGCTGTAATGATGATGATGATGATGTAATGTCGGCCGATTTAAAGTTATTTTATTTTACACTAGGTTTGTGACAATGAGACCCACGTTGAGTAGAGTACAAATATGATTGTTTTCTTTCTTATTTTTCTTTCTTATTTATGCTTTAAAGTTAAGAAATGAAGGGCCGTTAAAGTTGTCGGTTTTAGACAGTTTTGCGATCTACCGCACAAACTAGACTAGTTAGGAATTTGAAATTTCTGTATAATATGTAACAAATATCGTTACTATGTTTTTTTAGGTTGTATGGGAGCTGTGACTAAAATAAACGAACATTTTTTTAAGAAAGTTTGTTAGTCTTAATATGTACGAAACTCTAATAAAGCACGCAACTGTAGCCTTTTTTCTTTGAACTTGACTACAGGTGTCCATGGATTACAGCACCTACTTACCATCAGGTGCTTTTTTATAGAAGAGGGGGCAAGCGATCATGCGGCTCACCTGATGGTAAGTGACTACCGCCGCCCATGAACAACCGCAACATCAGGGGAATTGCAGGTGCGTTGCCGGCCTTTTAGAAAGAAGTAAGCTTTTTTCTTGAAGGTCACTAAGTCGTATCGGTCCGAAAAAGTTTCCGGTGGTAAACAATTCCACAGAGAAGTTGTAGCAGGAAGAAAATTCGTAGTAAAACGCACAGTGATGGACCGGCAAGCATCCAGATGGTGACGACAGTATCGTGTATTTTGATGCGATGTGCGTTCGTGAAATTTGGCGGCTGGAACTAATCCAAACAATTCCTCAGAACACTCCCCATCGTAGATACGATACAAAACGCAAAGTGATGCAGCATCCCTACGCAGTGCCAGTGAATCGAGCCGATCAAAAAGAACTCGGTCGTCGACGATTCGAACCGCTCTGCGCTGGATGCGGTCAAGTGGAAGGAGCTGGCACTGGGGTACCCTGGCCGAGAGATAAGAACAGTGTTCCATGTAAGACCGAATTTGCGCTTTGTAAAATTGCAAGCGAAGTCATCATCATCATCATTACAGCCCTTCACAAGTCCACTGCTGAACATAGGCCTCCCCCAAGTAACGCCACAAAGCACGGTTCTTTGCGTCGTTTCTCATTGCCATAGTTGCCACGCTTGGCGAGCGGGTTGGCAACCGCAGTTTTTTTGTTGTCGTACAGTTGCTGTTATCAGGAAGCTGCTGCTGTCCATCTCCTGTTTGTTTCCCTCTGACGCCTTTTACGACACCCACGGAAAGATATGGGATAGTGGATATTCTTAACCGCCACTACACGGCCGCGAGCAAAGTGTTGGCATGAAATACCGTCTGGCTCTGCTGAGCACGTCAAGCTTTTAAGAAGCCATTTTGGCCTTCCCCTTACCTCCAAGTGACCAAAAAACTGCACACTATTCGATATGTCGACGCCGAGAATTCCGATGCTAGCTGAGGCAGCAAGGGGAGTACTTTGAAACTGGGCAGATACGACAAAAGGGTTCTTTTTAGCGGTAAACGCGCAAACTTTTGTCTTCTGGGGATCAAACTGGACTAGATTTAGTCGCCCCCAATTCGAGACTTTGTTAAGCAAAGACTCGACTTTAGACACAAGTTTGTATCGATACTCGGTGACGATTTCCCGAGAAATATTGGCGTGGCCGGTGTATAAGTCATCACCAATGCTGTCGTCTGCATAGCAATGAATGTTACCAGTTTGCAACATATCATAGATATGCAGAAGAAACAGTGTTAGTGATAGCATGCAGCCTTGTAAAACACCAGTGTTAATACGCTTGTAATCAGAGCATCACGACCTTGATGCTCCGATTGGCAAGAAAACTAGTGATCCAATTGCACAATTTCTCGGGAAGCCTATATATATAGGAAGGGTGCTTCGAGAGAAGCGCTTTGTGCCATACCCGATCGAAGGCTTTCGATGTCCAAACTAAGGCCCAATGCCTCCCCTTTGGACTCTACTACCTCCACCCATCTATGAGTAAGGTAGACCAGAAAATCACCAGCTGATCGACTACGACGAAAACCATATTGGCGGTCGCTAATCAGTTGGGGATACTCAAGGTGCCTCATAAGCTAGCAGTTTACAATGGACTCCATTATTTTGGAGAACAAGGAGGTTATGGCGATAGGCCTGTAGTTGGACGGGTCTGAGCGGTCGCCTTTTTTAGGGATCGGTGGATCAAAGTTGTCTTCCACGAATTCGGGACTACGCCTTGGGAGTAGAGTTACCGGAAAAGACGCGTTAAAACCGGTGCTAACTCCGGAGCACACGTCTTCAGCATTAGTTTGTTTTTCACTTCGGTTTTATAAAAAAACATAACGCAGTTGCGAAGTAATTACGAGCAACCGGATAAGGGTCTAGGGACACGAATCAGCGGATAGATGCGCTAAACTCTAACATCTGTTCTATGGCATGAGATAGATTAAGCAATAATATGTATTGAGTAATCAAAATAGTTCTAGAAAGCAAAGAAATCAAACAAGTAGTAAAATAAACATTTTGTACAACCGACTTCAATATAAATAAAATAAGATCATCAATGTAGTCGAAGTCAATTAAATACACATCATTAAGGATAGCTCATAAACTATTACTGGTCTTCTGACCAGTAATAGTTTTTGAGCTGTATATATATATATGCTTCTCGTGTAGTGCCATGTCACTTTGCGAGAAGCATAAACTTTCAAATAAAAAAAGAATCATTAAAATCGGTTCATCTAGAAAAAAGTTCTGAGGTAACGCACATAAAAAACATCCTGTAGAATTGAGTACCTCCTTCTTTTTGAAGTCGGTTAAATAGAACAAAGTTATTATAATTAAGAGCGTGAAATAATACAGATAGGAAGTGAACAATTGTTACTGATTTCACAAAGCTTGCACCTTAGCGTATGCAATATAATGTCTAAATACGTTTGTCCAATTCCGACTCAAACGTAATATATTTTTATTAAGTAAAATTAAAAAAAAGTTTTTTTTTCTCCAAGTGTTAATCTTGAAAACTGTGTAGTGTCTGCTCTATGGATGCAACGCCCCTGGCGACAGTTTCACATTTCAAGAAACTCAAGTCAGGCAAATGTAAAAGTTCCTATTTTTAAAATATGACTTAGCACATAAATACCTTTGCTAATTTAAATATTTACTGAAAACTTTAACAATATTAGTAAATAGAATGTTTTAAAAAATATAACTCATCAACGTTTTAAATTTAATATTTATATCTCTTATTATAAAACATGGTTCATTGATACGCTCGAACTTAAACTATAGTTTAAGAAGAATTTTCTGCTTCTCACGAATGAGGTTCCTTCTGCTATTTGTAAGCAAGCTATGCCTGTTTGTACTCTAAGGATTTCTTAGCTGCGGCGCCACAGTCTTCGCAAAATCAACATTTCCTGGCAAACTCATACTTAACATTTTAGCTCGCTTAATTTTCACTTACTTTATCAAATCAGACTATAGTTTAAACTTGAGATTAAATTTTCACTTCTTTTTGTAAAGAGGCGGATTATATCTAAACTAAACGAATAGATTAAATTATTTCACATAGATTATTAAAAGAAAAGAATTTATATGGGAAATATATTCTACAGCACCCACACCGGTGACGGTGAGCAAGGTCTAAATTGCGAGATATCTACTGCTGGTATTGCACATAGTGCTGCGATCGCTAACCCACCTGCCAAACCATGTGATTACGGATACGCTATCTCCAATAGGAATCGCTACTCTGAATTACGAATGGGTATAGAGTTAAAAAAGTTACCAGCCTATATATGTCCCACTGCTGCGCATCCCTCCTCTCATCTCTGAGAGGGTTTTAGGGCAAGGAAATGTTCACCACGCTGCCTCTGTGTGTTGGCGAACTTCACATGTCTTCGAAATATTTTTTTCTTATTTCTCAGATGTGCAGGTTTCCTCACGATACTTTCCTTCACTGCCGAGCACGTGATAAAATCAGCACTTAAAATTGCAATTGACGATTTTATTAGTGCGGGCGGGAACCGAACCCGGTCACGTACTGTGAAATTTACTTCAAACGTTTGGCCTCTGAGTTACCACGCCTCTACGAATGTGTGGTAGAAGAAGCACGAGTGTAGAATAAACGAGAGTAGAAATGCGGTCGTTAAGGAGTATGTTAGGGCTGAATCTGAGTGACAGGGCGAGAAATTGTGTGATAAGAGAAGAGCGTGGTTTGCAAGATGATGTAGTGACCAGGATTAAGAAAGGAATGCTTCGGCGGTTTGGTCATGTAGAAAGAATAAATGAGGAAAGAGTGACAAAGCAAATTTATGTTGTAGAAGTGAATGGTAGAGTCGGAAAGAGACGTCCTAGGCGAAAGTGTATCGACCAAATTGGCAATATATAGAAAATGGGTCAAATTAGGAGTACCCTTAACCGATGAGAATGTATGCGTAGGTTTAGGAATGTGGAGGAGGCGAGAGAGGTGTGTCAGGATTGTGCCAAATGGAAGTTTGTAGTCTCTGCATACTCCTCTGGGTGACAGGCGTGTTTTATGTATAAAACAGTTAAACTGTACGATTTTATGTGAAGAAACGAATTATATGAAAAATTGTAAAACTGTTTAGGCAAAAGATTAAATTTCAGTCTTTACGAATTCGTGAATACGAATTTACACTAATCCCGCTTAACATTGAAGGCCCTATACACGTAGTACTTTACTTATTGTTTCAACACCCTTCCTCCCCTGACGAGCTTTTCTAGGGCTGGAGAAAAGACGAATGAAGTCGGCTTATCCGGGATGGCGAGGGGATACGGCGGCGTAAGCTCGATTCAGCTAATATTTGCAATCCATTACCGACCAGTTGCGGTTACCGATCGGATTAGACTAACACTGAATAGCTATGCCACTATTAATTAGGATCGAATTAAATACGGGCAAACATAGTGTTTACTCTACTTTAATGTTTTAATTGTCTTAAAAGAGTAGAAATTAATGTTATCATACATATACATCACAAGTCAGATATATAAACATTT
Organism: Parnassius smintheus behrii; assembly: GCA_036936625.1. Taxonomy (NCBI): domain Eukaryota; kingdom Metazoa; phylum Arthropoda; class Insecta; order Lepidoptera; family Papilionidae; genus Parnassius; species Parnassius smintheus. The sequence goes on along the minus strand of JAUPFT010000002.1, from coordinate 18,694,934 downwards.
TTTCCAAATTTTAGCTGACCGTATCGTCTTCAATTCTGAATCAATTTCAATGATAATGTTTTTATTAAAACGGTTATGTACCTTAAAAATGGTTTTATTTAAGGAAAAATCCTGCCCCTAAGGGTGAAAAAAAACGCGGCGATACCCCTCTTTGAGGAGTGGCTTGAGAGACGCCACGGCATCCTCACCTTCCGCCTGACGCAGGTCCTCACCGGACGTGGTGTGTTCGGGAGGTTCCTGCACCGAATTGGGCGGGAGGAAACGCCCGGGTGCTCCCACTGCGAGGATGGACCGGAGGACACGGTGGAACACACCGTGGAGGTGTGCCCTGCTTGGGCGGAGCACCGCCGTGTCCTCGTAGCGGCGATAGGCGGCGGCGACCTCTCGCGTCCGGCCCTGGTCGAAGCCATGGTCCGGAGCGAGACGGAATGGGATGCCGTCACCACCTTCTGCGAAGCAGTGATGCTAGCGAAGGAGGTGGCGGAGCGGGAGAAGGAGAGAGCAGCAGCTTTCCTCCCCGGCCGCCGCGGGAGACGCCCCGGGCGTCGGGGGCTACGTCGTGGCCCCCGGCCACCGTAGGGGCGGGCCTGTGGACGGCGAGCAATGGGTAGCTCGCCGTCCGTCCGTCTAACGACGACAGGCCGTCTCGACGGCGCGTTTTGTTCCACGCGCGTCTCAAAGAGCTGTCAGCAGCGTGAAGGGGCCCGCAAGGGGCGACGCCTGCCGGGGCTGCGGGCTGTTCGAAAGAGATACCGCGGCTCCGGAACGTAAGGGCACTGAAGGAACACGGATGGTTTTTAGTCAGTAAAAGTCTGACACTCCCTTACGCTCCACCCAGAGCAAAAGGCGTCATTAGATAATTTTCCATCCGCAAAAAAAAAAGGGTGAAAAAATAGGCTACAAACTTTTTGAAAGAACATTGTTGAAAGTTGTACCTCCGTTGGAGGATTAATCAATAATGATATTGATGACATTTGCTTAATCCCACGCAAGACGTATAGAGCTGCACATTCAAAGATAACATATCAATTGGCACGGTCCATATAAAAGAAAATATAACAAGGAAATCCCATAGACTTTACACAAAAATGTAGTCTTTACACAGTACAAAAGTAACTATTAGAGATTTCGCATTATACGAGCTGTCAAAACATTACATTTTTTTATAAGTAGTCATATAAATAATAAACCTGTATAACAGGATACAGTCAGAGCTACAGTGCTACAGCTAATATACAGCTGCAGCGGGGCCTTACCACATTTATACATATAAATAAAATTGAAGTGTCCATCTGTAAATATAATTATAAAACGGAAATCTGTCTTAGTTTTGAAATGAATACCAATTATATTAAATACTTACACTATTACAATAGTTACTGCGCTTAATAATGTAAAAAAGGCTATCAGTACAAGCATCGCCGAAAAATGACAACAACAGTATTAACTATTGTGTCTGTTTTCAAAAATTAAAGTGCTATGAATTCCTTTTATATAATGCATAAAGTTCAAACGACGACGAAAAACAAACTTGTGATGAGAAGCCGCCCTGATGTAAACACATTTTGTCGCTGCTAATAAAACTTACCAAAAACTATTTATTACTCTACATTTACGTACCAACAAAGAACTTTATACAAAGACACAAAGTACTCCACGACGAGAACTTACGCTATAAAACCGAGTATAGAAATATAAAAAGTAAGTCAATATTATGATTTATATTACTTTAGTTATAAAACAATATAGAGTATGTTCCTTATGAATCAAATTTGTTTTAAATAATTAACAATGTTAAAAAATCTTACTTCCTAAGTGTTAGTGTTCCTATAATTATTGCGCATGGAATTATCTAATGATGTTATTCAGCCTTCAAGCCTTCAACATGTACTAGCATGGATAATCTCTTGTACAAATCAGAAGCACTGTCTGGTCGTGGTCGTGGAGGCCTGCTATCTGGTCGGCCTGCCCCTTAAGCTATCTGGAGTTCGCTTAGCAAACCCCTGACTTAGGTTTTTATGCGAGTATAAGCATTTTAACACTCCTGAAAGTAATATTTTCATAATCATTACAGGAGCCGTGCCGTTGCTGTAAATTTCACAGTACGCGAGCAAACCGGATTCGATCCCCGCCGGCACCAATGAAATTGTTAATAGCAATTTTAAGTGCTGTTTTACCACGTGCTCGGAGGTGAAGAATAACATCGCGAAGAAACCTGCATGTCTGAGAAATAAGAAAAAAATATTTCGAAGACATGTGAAGTTTGCCAACACGCATTGGGGCAGCGCGGCGGATAATTCCTTGCCCTAAAACCCTCTCATAAATGAGTGGAGGCCTGTGCCTAGGAGTGGAACGTATATGGGCTGTAACTTAAATTTTTAACTTTAATCATTACAGCCTTTCACAAGTCCACTGATGAACATAGGCCGGGGGGCCTAAAGAAAGGCCTCAAGAAGCTGACTAGGTCTAAACAATATACTTTCATCACAAGAATGCTTTTTACATGCAATTTGAATTTATGCAAAGGCAATCAATATTACAGGGGATCAAGTTATAAATAGTTATACTTGTATGAGATAATGAAGATATATGAGATAATGAAGGAAATTCTTATGCAACCTTAAGATGGAAGATTGTATTAAGTTTGTCATATTTATTAATTTATTTATCATCATCATAACCCTTTTTGTTGCCTGTTGTAGGTACCTTCCTTATAATTTATTTTATTTTGTTTTATTTAGAATATATTGATTAATTGACTGATTGATCATTTCTACCGTCCATCACAAGTTCACGACTGAACATAGACCAAAGAATGCCACAAAGTACGGTCTCAAGCCACCAGCATCCATGACTTCCTGCATCTCTTACCAGCTCGTCTCACCATCTAGGTGGTAGTCGTCTTACACTTCGCTTACATATACGGGGCTACCACTCGAAAACCATTCTTCCCCATCGGATGTCGGTTCTTTGTCGGACCTATATGGCCAGCCCATTGCCACTTCAGCTTTCTCATCTGTTGGACTGTCGGTTACTCTGGTTTTGCTGCTGACTTCCTCTCTTGAAGTCTATTACGCAGAGAAACAAACAATTCTACGTTTTTATATTATTAGAAGAATACAAAAATCAATAATAGAGATTAAGTTATTGGTATCGAAAAATAAAAATGAATTACAGTTAACTAACTTCGCAAATATTTTTAAATTTTCAAACCAATATCGATGAAATGTTGTTAAATTTTTGGTGGAAAATTATTTCCAATTTGTAACTAGTATTAAAATAAACCAACCACACCTCCCCGAGCTTAATTAATAAATCAGGTATTCATTTTATGCAGGATGTCTCCTCCCCGTCGTGCGAGAGACGACGTAACAAGGGTATCGTTTTTTTCCTTTCAAAGCAAGTACAGAGATGAAAATGAATGACGAGTTCTTTTGTGTTACGAGTGTATTCGGTTTATCATTAGGCTTTTAAACATAATATATAAAAAGGGGAATTACCCACAGCCTTTGTCGAAAATAATAGCAATATTTTAAATTTTCATCTTTATTACGCTTTTCTATATCATGTATTCTTGTACAGTTATAGAAAATAATAATTTTCAATACACCTTCAGATATTTATTAACGAAGTAATAGCAATTTGATAAATCACTGAATATTTCTAAGTTTTCTGAGGCAACTATAGAAAAAGCTAGGTAATATTCCGATATAAAATACTCAGAATAATTAATAGATGAGTCAAACATGGAACAAGTCGTATAATTCATACGCTAACCTATGTTCCAGGCGTGATGTTTACGGAAAACCTAAGGGATAACTTAATATCCAGAATTGTTAGTATGCTAGTAAAGAAGTAGAAAATTGTCTGTAAAATATGTACACATGTAATACATACGAAAAAATCAAGTTAATAAAAAGCATGAAAAAAACTGTGCCAACCTGAATAATTGGCACTGACTATAAAAAATTCACAAAAGTTTAATGAGAGAGCCTTTTAGGCAGTTACTTATAAACAGTCGTGCTAAATATTTTAGTAACATAGCCCGTGTATGAGAAGCTCTTTAAAGGTGCTGAAAATCTGGAAGAAATAAGGAAAAGCGACGCTGTACAGACTCCAGGCTAATTGCGGGCAGCTTTCTGTAGTGTGCCTCACGAGCGGCTAAGGAATTGCGGAGGAAGTGAAAGGGATGAAAAGCCCGTGCCAACGCCCCGCGTTGCCCCACCTCTCCAATTGTCATTTGTAAAACGCTATACTTTTTTAAATGAACAGTCTGCTCTTGGTACAGCTTAACACTGGTAATGTTTTGTAATACCACAGAATAAATAATAGTACAGTAATACCTCATTATCGTTAACTAATAACCACGCTAACAATATGTTCAGTTTTATAGAAAGTTGTTTTAATACTAAAATACTTTTCAACCAACGTTACCGTTATAGACGAATAAATTCCTCCCTCATATATTACCTCATAGTGGAGATATTTGCCATAGTTGTGTATATTATATTATATACAGTACCCGGTCGACCGAGCTTTGCTCGGTATTTTTCGCTCGGTTTTTTTTTTAATTCGTGTGTTTTGGAAATTATATTTAGATACAAATTACATACTGATGAAATACGAATAATATTTTTTGATCTTAGCAACATAATAGAAAAAACTGAACTGGTTATTTGAATAAAAAATCATTAGTGCAATTAGTTTAATTAAAATTTTCGTGTTTTTAAAAAATACTAAGAAAAGGGCTCGAAAAAATAGATTTTCTCAAAAAAGAAAGGAACTTGAAAAAAAATTAAAAAAAGTCGTTCGGTCGGTTTGGGCTCGAACCATGATATTACGATTTTGTGACCGCCCAATATATCAATTAAGCTATCTGAAATCATTAATAAACTGTCAAAATTTACCTTCTTATTCTAACGATATTGTAGCAGTTTTTCATTGCCTAAAAACACGGACAAAGAGACATTTTCTAAAAATAAATCCTAGCTAGATTGATTTATTGCCCCCAAAACTCCCTGCATACAAAATTTTATGAAAATCGTTGGAGCCGTTTCCGAGATTCCGATATATATACAAAAATTGCTCGTTTAAAGGTATAGGATTTTTATATTTATATTAAGTTTATATTATTAATATTTGTTTATATTATTTATATTTGTCATTATTGTTGCCACACCTGGCAAACAGATCGGCAACCGCAGTTTTATTTTTAGTCGTTATCATGAAGATGCTGCTGCCCATCTCCTGATTTGTATTCCTCTGCCGCCTCTTGCGACACCCAGGTGATGATATGGGGTAGAGGATATTCTTACACCACTTCTACATGGTATGTTTTTCAATTTTTAAATCACTTGATATCACAATTTACAATCAAAGGGTTTTCATTTTTGAGATTTCTATTTATAGTATCAATATTATGATAAAAATACCAGAATCTTCTTTTTTTTTAAATCAAAACTTTATGCATGGATAATAATGACACCTCACAATAAAGAATATTTTCTAACGTGTTCCTCTTCCTACTTATAGTATAATACTTCTTACAAAATTTTAAAACTTCTGCATATAGGAATAAGTTCCAGTCCTTGATAACGCTCATTGAAGACCCAGCAGGTAAATGTGCCTTTGCAAGCTTATAACGCATTGAATTAAACACGCTCTCTTAAATAGTAGCTAGGGTGAGTTTCATGAGGTACTGTGTAACAGCCCGTAAGTAAAATACTCTAAATAAAAACTTTGAAACTTAACGAGCCATAAATACTGTCGAAGCCTGGTCTGCAAAGTTTCTTTGACGCTTACAACATATTAATTTTGAAATTTTTGCATATATTAAAGGCCTTACCTTCCTTAAAATTCCACTATTAGAACTTTCCTATAATTTTTGGTAACACTACAACTAAAATACTTGTAAATGTATATTTTTTTGTTTTTAATTTAAAATAATTATAAATGACATTAAGAAAGTTTTTATAATGCTCATACTTTTTAATTATGTGCTGTCTTATCTCATAGACCTGTGACAACATTTTATTATATTTTTCATGATTTAATAAAATTAATTAGATTGATTATATGACTTTTTAGCGTCTAGTAATATGAGATTGATGAAATATGTAGTTAAATATGGATTTAAAAATTTATAGGTTTAATAATATATTGTTTTACATAAAAAGCCTTCATAATTAATTAATGCTGATGTTTTAAACTGTTTATGTATAGATCTCAGCTATTAGTTTAGGTATATATAATTATGCGAAGTAATATCAATAAACAAATTCAAACGTAAGCACGTGAATGGTTTTTAAATATTTACTAAAACACGTGGGGAGCGAACTGACACATAAAATCAAAACCAAATCGCGAAACATCTTTAGGCGTTCACATAACATTCGCCATTCAATATAAACCGCATTTAATCTAAATTTAGTACAACCCTTCAGAAGGGATCTCTTGGAAACCTTTCACAGGGGCAGTGGGCTATCGAACGAAGTCATTCGTTACAGTGCGTCGGGAAAACAGAGCCGGTTGAATACAGCCACGTGAGCTAATCGAAGGCAACTTTATCAATTAAAAATTCCACTTATATAATAAAAGAGGACAGAAAATTATTGATTTTATAATAATTTACTTACAGGGGCGCGCGGTTTTATGAAGATTATAGAAGAAGAGATTTAGGGATGCCGCAACGCATCCCTGGCGGTGGGCGGCAACACGCTGCCGCGGCCGGCTTTGCACTGACGCACGCACGCGCCTCTCTGAGCCTCTACGACGCTACGCGCTACGGTGCTACACAACTACGTTAAAATTTGTTTCGCGTTAATAGTAATATTATTTGCTTTTGCAAATATACTAAATACAAATCTTGTGTCTTACGTCTTCAAATTTTATACAATAGTGTAAACATAATTGATAATTCAAGAAATAAAGTTAATGCATGCATGCTTTTATTATCATTAAACTTCCCATTATATTTTTTTAAATAAAGTTATCTGAAAACTAGCAATTTTTTCAGTATCACGGAGACGTTTTATATCAATCATTTACGCTAGTAATATATAAGTCAATGTTTTATATACATAAATTGTGCACGGACAAACACCCAGTTTCGGGACAATTATTTGTAGACAATACAAAATAATCTTTTCGTAGGAATTCGAACTCGAGGCCTTTAGCGTTATAGCCATATGCTTAGCCACTATTTAAACTATCCTTGAAGTAAATCATAATTGGAATTAATAACAATATAACTGTTATAATTTATAATAACACAACTGTAGTGAGAACATGAAAAAGAATCATGGCATCATTCGCACATAACAGATCGTGACTAGTTTCCCCATGAGACCCAAGCGCAACTCTCCTGGCAGCGATTATACTAATGCTCGAGGTAAATTTTGACAATAAAAATGAATGGTTCCCGTCATGACAAATTTGTAAACGACTTAACTTTATTATTCATGTAACGCAACCACATAAATTATACAAAATCTGAAAAAAGCCCTTGTATAACAAGTACCATAAAACTATCAATAACTTTTGTATTATTGACTACCTCATTGGTCTTACGATCGTAAACACAATTGCTGTTCAAGAGTTGGTTCGAAACTCGGATCAAACCAAAACAGGTTATTGGGTTTTTCCTGTTAAGTTTTTCTCAGTAGCGGTGCGGAGTCAGGCATTTGGTGATGTCTCACCCCCGTGCATCGGAAAGCACGTACAGCTGTTGGTACTGGATTTTATATCTCTTCATCTGAATACCGTCTACCGTCTGAGAGTGCACTTGTACTAGCGTACTTATACACTCGAGCACCAAATGTAATAGGCATGCTAGTATTACGCTCTCCCACAAAAACACACACACACACAAAAACACACACACACACACACACACACACATACACACACACACACACACACACACACACACACACAAACACAGACTCATACACACACATACACACACTCACATTCATACACACTCACCCACAAGTACACGCACGCTTCTTATAACTGTTTGTTATGTCTGTAATTCTTCATCGATTTTACGCTACGCATAATTGTTTTACGTAATTTCGACAAATAGCCGCTTTGGTCTATTGTAAAATCTTTTGTTTGACCCCCACGAGACAGGCCATGTCTAGTGTGGGAGTCACTTATTTCATTATCCCTTATAACGATCTATTATTTACTCAAGTACCTATTAACGTTTACCCTGTGTTATATTTTCTTTGCAGAATAAGGGTGACAGTCCACCAGACAGTAAGTGGATGCTGTGGTCCATAGACATCTACGTTCATTCTTAATTAAGAATCAAAATACAAATGCATTGTCAACCCCTGAGGACTGAGATGGAATGCCTTGTTCCCAGTAAAAAGGATCTCCGGATCACTCGGAATACGGTCCATACGAAACACAGCAGCATTAAGCTGCTGTTTTACGGTTGTATTCTGTGAGAACTAGCACTATGCTCAATGACCTCAATAGTGTCTCTGACTGTGGGATTCAAATACCGAGTTAAAATACTGATTAAACAAATCACATATGTCCTCACCGCTAGATAACCTAACATCTCCAATAAACATTAAGTCAGGCAAATGATTCATATTTTTCCTTTTTGATTTAACATATGCCCAAAAGTGTTTACTATTGTGAGAGATCTTAGATAAAGCATCAGATATAAAATTATTAAAACACTCCTCCTACAACACCTTTTGCCTTTCTCTGAGTAGTCTAAATGTATTATAATTAGTTACACAGATCAGAGTGAGAGAATCAGAGTGGTAGAGCCATGCTGCAGTTATATTAGTAGTATAATTGTAGCACGAATGGGTCGGCTCGACCGGGAAAGGACCACGCTCTCACAGTATTCACAGAATATTGTGATAGCTATAGATGTGAGAGCAGTGTGAATACTATTTCACGCTGGTATTCCGGCGTGAACACATAACATAACATAAACACTCACGCCCGTCACCCAGAGGGGTAGGCAGAGACTACGGACTTCCATTTGACACAATCCTGACGTACCTCTTTCGTACATATGTACTTGTATTAGTTTGTGCTCAACTTTTTATAATGTAATTAATGATATTATAATTAAGTTTATTCCAGTCAAAGTCATTCATACTAAAAATAAATATGGTTTAATCAATCACTAATAAAAATAATTAATTAAAAGTTAAAATATCATCGGAAGTGGAAAATATATAGTCGTGTAACTATTTTTTTTATAGGATAGGGTGACAAACGAGCACACAGTCCACCAGATGGTAAGTGGTTGCTGTGACCCATAGACATCTACATCTATCCTCGATTACGAATCAAAATGCAGATGCGTTGTCATTCGTGAAGACTTAGGTGGAATGCCTCGTTTCCAGTAAAAAGGGTATCCGGTTCTCTACACTCACCATACGAAACACAGCAGCATTAAGCTACTATTTGACGCTGGTATTCTGTGAGAGCGTAGTCCTTCCCCGAGCGAGCCGACCCATTCGTGCTACAGCTATACTACTAATATAACTGCAGCATGGCTCTACTACGTAAAAAAGGTGTTAAATGGTATATCAGCTTTTTTTGCAAAATTTTCTATGATTGTAATCAAGTTCTCATTTTTCTTTTCAGGAACTCCATACATTTCAATATTTGAACATCTGGCCCACTGATCTCTTGTATTATTCTCAATCTCCAGTTTATTAAATGAAGTCTTCAATTGGGCCATATCAGCCGATATGACATCCATGGATTTTAAAGATTTTTCTTGGTTGACCAACTGTGTCTTAATTTTTTCATATTTGTTGTTTATAAAACGAGACTGATTTCTTGATTTCTTCCATTTAATCTTTTATTTTCTTAAATTTTGTTTATTAAATAAGTTCTTAAAGCTGGCTTCCAAAGCTTTCTGTAATTCTATAATGTGCTGTCTAATTTCCTGCATAATTAGCTCACGCAATTCAAGCGAAGAAACTGTGATTTGACCAACTTATTACTGTTTTGAATCTTTGATGAAGGTTTCGAAACCGTTTTTTTTTTGTGACGTTGGGTAACGTTATTATTTGCCGATGCTTGTGATGCTCCCGATCGGATGGGAGTATTGTCACCTTTAATCGCCTTTGGCTTTTTGGCTGTACAAGTGGGACAGAGCCAGTTGTTTGTATCGATAGTTGAAAAATCATAGCTGTTTGCCAGGTCCACACAACTGTGATGAAATACATCGTATCGCCGTAAGGAATATGACCTTATATACTAACATAAAATTCTCCATATTGAGATCGATTCCGGTTACGTCTTAAGTAAATTAAACTTAATTACAAAGCGCAATCCCCGAATTCCCAGCAAGACATTTTACCTGCAGACTTAAAAGAATAATACTTCTTTTTACAACCCGATAATAAGAATGTGTCGACTTCACAACGAGATATCCATGTGAGACTCCGGCTTGGATATTTTTGACTCAAAATCAAGGATATTCAAAAGAGCAGTAAAAGAGCTCACAGTCATACACACTCATTCCCATATCATTCCCATAGATTTTAAATTTGTTATTTGTAAAATTTGTTTTTTGTATTATGTAGTAATGTACGACATGAGATTAAGTTAATATAATTATTATATAATTTTAATGTATTTTGATTGTTATCTGTTTTGTTGTCCATATAATAAATAAATAAATAAACGCTCCACCACAATGGGTGCATAACATCGTTGATTCCTCATCCATCGATCCCTCGCAGTAGGAATACATTGTTATACAAAATCAATACTAAAACTTCGCAAAAGGCACAAGCTTTCAATGAATATTTCACAACTTTCATGCGTCGTACTCTCTCGCCGACAACTCGTGTAGATACGCATGTGCGATTAATAATCGTCGATGGATAGCATTGCGTATGCGCGATGACGTGAGATCGGCGCGCATTTTGCACTGCTCATAGCACTGTTTATCATCTGCTGTACTGCTTTGCCCTGCGCACCAGCTGTTATGACAGCCGGCTGATTTTTGCACAATATATTGAACTTGAAGATGGTGAAGTGCACCGACTTAATAAAACCCTTTTCACTCTTGCCTCGAATATACTCACGTTGTAATATGGTGGAAAGTCGTAACGGCAAATTAACCCACTATTTTGCTGTACGCATGAACTTACTTTAATACGCTTTAATAGAACTTTTAAGTGATAAGATAGATTCCTCAACAATCCAATTTGCTGGTTGGGCTGTTAAGTCTATTAAATCTGTCAGTATCTATAATATTTAAAAAAATATATACATATATCTATGGTTAGTTTCAACCTACGTGAAGTAGTCTTTGAGAAGAACGACGCGATTTTGTGATTTAAGTGTCTGCGCGTGAAACTATTAGAGAAAACGACGAAACAAGTGCTTCGATGTTAATATAAAACTCAAGTTATTTTGATCGGTTAGGCGTCTTATGAACTTGAGTTACTGTTAAATATTTGATTTCGTCAGCTACATATGTAGCACCTGTGCTTTTAAACATATTTAACAGCAGAACATATAAAACAGCGAGTATTTTTGAAAACTCTTACGGAAAAATATTGGTACACATAACATACGTCTTATTTCAATTATACAATAATTAATAGGAACTATAATCTAACATTTTCATATATTTATTACTTAATTCGCTTAATAAATATAATAAATGAACTAAACTAAAATGACTTACGGTTATTTTTTAAATAAAGCCGATATATCGATATTTTTTCGATTTATAAAATTCCGACATTATAATAATAATAATAATAATAATAATCACTTTATTTCAGACATAATTCGTCCATATTAAGTGTAAGTATATTAGTAACAAATTTTACTTAATAACTATGTTAGTAATGACATTGACTAACTGTATACACATACAACGTAATTGTAAATATATCAATGTTATACATAGGTACGGTATAACATTTATATATTTATAATGATCTATAAATCAAAAATACGATGTTTAAAAAAATATCACAGTCCTGGTTTGGACTGATCAGTTGAAATGATCATTTGGACTGATCGTGTGGTGTGAAAATTTCTTTGGCTTAAATTTAATTAATATTATATAAAATTTAATTAATATTATATAAAATTTAATTAAATCCGTTCGAACTTATATCAGTTCGACTGATGAGCGTGTGTGTCCACCATAATAGTGTTCTGTGACTCCGTTTTACGAATTTGACAAGCAGGTACAAGCGAACACGGCCGCGGACACTGACCTACTACGCTTGTATAAATCTAATACATAATAATATATTCAAGCGTAATACGACAGTTGTGATAATTTGGAACTGGCAGAGGGTTTTACTTTAATAAACCATACTATATCTTCATACAGCTTCATAGTTAAATACTTATATTGGTAAGCAGGTCAGAGTACTATTTTCTAGGTTAAGCTGTACTTAATATAGTTTTCACTACATTTCATACAGCGGTTTTTTGAAACAATGTTCATAAAATGTCGTTCATATAATTTTAAAATCAATGAAGGCTAACACGTAAATACTCGTATATCAATAAAATTATATGCACATAATTTCAATTTTAAGAGCTAATTTACAACGTGCACGCCGTTAAATGAAAACATTGTGAGGAGCGTTACACTAATTGCTCTATAATCCTCACAAAAATGAATGGAAACCTGTTCACAAAATTGGAATATATTGCGTAATTGTTAAGTCATCGAACATGTTAAAGGGGGTTAAGGGAGGAGGAATCAGTAATTCACTAACTACACAGTATCGGCACAGCAGATTTTGCCGTTTAGTATAGTGGAGTATAACCCTCTTTATAGCTCGCTGAACGACGTAACGCTTCCTCATAAGGCTTGCAGTGTAAAACCACGTCTCAGATTAACAAGTAAAACGCACTAGTTTTACACTCTCTTTTTTAAGTTTGGTGAATACTGAAATTCTAAAAATCACCTCAAGGGAATGGGGTCTCACGTTGTGCGGATTTCGGCCGCAGCCTTGAGAGTCTCCTCAGATCCTCCCTCCACCCGCACGAGGTCGACACATATACTCCACCAACCAATACAACGGTAGATATAGCCAAAAGTCAGTTATAAAATATTAGTAAGAATTCGCCATCAGAAAAGGTTTGTGTCACTGAAGTTGAATATATGCGTTTTTAGATCATGTTTATCTTACCCACCAACAAGTTGCCTTCTATCTTACAAAGGTGGAAAATTTACAGAGAGATATTTTTATGTTGTAATATAAAACATCATGAAGGTCAAACAGTCTGCAACCCCGTAATGAAGGGACCCGACTCTAGGTGTGGGTTAAACCAAGACGCAGAGAGCGCCATTGAGAACAGCATTCAGCAAAACAACCATCGCAGAGACGTAATACTGCAATTATCAGTAAGCACCAATGCAACTGTCATACGGATGGCGCCCCTCACAACACACCCACATGATCCCTACCGACTTTGGTAATAAAATTGGTATTGTTGTTAACTAAAAATAACACCAAAATAACACCACCAGTAATCAAAAATCCACGTGTCACAATTACACTTAAAAGTGCTACCTTTCAAACTACTTATCCCAATCCGAAAGATATCTGACGTGTCATGGATGTGCGATGTCCACGGGCAAGGCGTATTGCTACAACAAACAAGTTTACCACCGGCACTAAGATGGTATGTCTAGAACACATCGGTTAGCGAGTCCTCGGTCTCGGACGCTGTGATGCATTCTATACGCCACTATAATAATCCTTTTCAAATATCATTTCTATTAATATAATGCTTTTACGTATTTCAAACCTTCCACATATTTTCTTCATTTAATAGACCTCACTTATTACAAGGGCACAGAATATTATAGAGTACTACGTAACAAGGGCGACACTGAAAGTTATTAGAACTGGCCACTTGTAAACGATGTAATAAAAAAATAAGTTCAAATTTTGAAAATGGAACTCTTATTTGTCGTTTGCTTACGATTTGGCGGCAAATTGAAATTTGTCTATGTCACGTCAGCATGAATTTAACGCGAGAAAATTTTCGTACAATGATTTTTTAGGACAATCGATGTCATTTAAGTCAACAAGAAAGTTATGATAGACTTCGATTGGCCTTTAACGATGAAGCCCCATCTCATGCCACTGTTTACAACTGGTTTAATGAGTTTAAACGTGGTCGCACTAATCTCACCGATGATATGCGTGAGGGGCGGCCTTCTACGGTGGTCAGTGTTGTGCGGCGGATGATAGAGACAAAAAAGAACCCCTTTGTCGTATCTCCTCAGTTTGAAGGCACTCCCCTTGCTGCCTCAGCTAGCAACGGAATCCTTGACGTCGACTTATCGAATAGTGTACAGTTTCGTGCTCACTTGGAGGGGAAGGGCAAATTGGCCTCTAAAAACTTGACGAACTCAGCAGAGCGAGACAGTATTTCATGCCGGTACATCGCTTGCAACTTTACAAAATGCAACTTCGGCCTCACATGGAGTACTTTTCTCATCTCTGGGCCGGAGCACCCCAGTGCCAGCTCCTTCAATTTGACTCGAATCGTCGACGACCGAGTTCTTTCTGATCGGCTTGATTCACTGGCGCTGCGTAGGGATGTTGCATCCCTTTGCGTTTTCTATCGTATCTACCATGGGGAGTGTTCTGAGGAATTGTTCAGATTAGTTCCAGCCGCCAAATTTCACGAACGTCGTCACCACCTTGACGCTTGGCGGTCCACCACTGTGCGTTTTTCTAGGAGTTTTCTTCCTAACTTCTCTATGAATTTTTTAACAACGGCGACTTTTCCGGACCGATACAACTTAGGGACCTTCAAGAAAAGAGCTTACTCCTTTCTAAAATGCCGGCAACGCACCTGCAACGCTATGCAAAGACACATCAAATAGTAATATATTATCAAATAGTTTTTATTTTTTGATACGAGGACGGCACTGAAAATTTCGGGAATCAAGGAAGTGACACAACATTACTATTTAAAAATGTATTTATTGCTTTTCGAAGTATTCTCCGCGAAATTTGACATATTTTCCATACGATGGAACTAATCATTGAAGCAACCATTCCATTCGGAAGTTGGGGTCACCAAAATGGCCGTTTTGTAGGCGTCCACAGCTTCTTCAGGTGATGAAGATCTCTGTCCACGCAATTTATTCTTTATTTTAGGGAAAGTATAGAAATCATTAGGGCTTAGGTAGGGGCTGTACGGCGGATGGTCTAATAATTCTATGTTTTCTTGCTCTAAAAACTCTTTTGTTCTGTGTGCGGTGTGAGAACTCGCATTGTCGTGATGGAGGATGATGCGGCGGTTGCATTTCTCTTTACGGAGTTCAGCAACGACCTGTGGCAAACAAATGCTAGAATATCATTCTGCATTAAACGTTCTTTGTCTCTCAAGAGGAATAGTCGTAACATGGCCGGTTTGGGAGACAAACGTGGCCACCATTTTTTGTGCAGCACTCCGTGAACGAACAATTTTTATTGGCTTTAACTCATTTTCGAACACCCAAACTCGTGACTGGTTTTTTGTTTCGGGTTCGTACGCGTATATCCAGGAT
This sequence comes from Parnassius smintheus behrii, assembly GCA_036936625.1. Lineage (NCBI taxonomy): Eukaryota > Metazoa > Arthropoda > Insecta > Lepidoptera > Papilionidae > Parnassius > Parnassius smintheus. Next base: position 18,679,390 of record JAUPFT010000002.1, on the reverse strand, counting down.
TTGTCACCTAATACGATGTTGTATACAGCATTTGAGGATCCTGCGTGGAATCTTTCGAGAGTTCTGACGCACCAAGTAACGCGAGCCGCTTTTTGCTCTTCACAGAGCGAATGCGGTATCCATCGGGAAAACCACTTTTTGTTCATGCAAGATTATTTGTATTTGACTCATGCCAATGTCTAAAGTGCCTGAATTTCGCGGTATGTCACATGTCGATCTTCCTCAATCAGCTTACGCACAGCATCAACGTTTTCTTGGATGACTGCAGTTTTTGAACGACTTTGACGGGGATCATCACTGAGCTTGACACGTCCACGTTGGAATTCAGCAAACCAGCGATAAATTGTGGTTTTGGATGGGGCTTCATCACCAAATGCAGAAATCGTTATTTGCAATTTTAAGTGCTGATTTACCACGTGCTCGGCGGTGAAAGCAAACATCGTGAGGTAACCTGCATATATGAGGAATAAGAGAAAAAAAATATTTCGAAGACATGTGAAGTTCGCCAACACGTATTAGGGCAGCGCGGTGAACATTTCCTTGGCCTAAAACACTCTCAGACATGAGGGACGTATTTAGGCTGTAACTTTACTTTCTGGGGGCACAGCAGTGCCCCCGCCAAGTCGAACAAAAAAAGCGGCACGGCTGTACTATACTTTTCTCGAAGCAATTCAGGCTATTTTCGACCCCCTATAACTTCGTAGTGGATAAAACTAAAAGCCTAAATTTTCAGTAACCAAGTTGGCATTGTATAAACATGGTATATTTAATATTTCATTCAATTAGAACCAGTAGTTTAAGAGTTATAACTAGTCAAAGTTTCTTAATATTGTCACTCACTGACTGACCGATCATCAAAACTCTAAGGCACTTCTAGTAGACATAGAAGCTTCAAATTGAGAATGCAATTAGGGTTTAGTATATAAATCAAGGAAAAACTAAAATATTTTTTATTTTCGGTCCAGTTTTCTAGATACATCAACTGCATAAATAACTTTGTAGTATCATATAAATGTATGGAATTACAAAGTTACATTTGCTGTGAATGAATCGGAGTACTTGTATATTATGTTTAATAGGTGTAGATAGGTACGTTGTTGGTATTCAAGAAGTAGAAGGTACCGGAAAGGTAATTAAGTAGGACTATCTTATCTACAAAAAGAAGTGAGATATCATCAAAAACATAATTTGTAAAAAAACCAGGTCTCGCAACTCAGTTCTTCTACCGTAAAAAGTTGTGAGATCCATGTAATACCAAGTCGGTTAATTTATTCATTCCCTACTTAAGGGTCCTTCTGTTTTAAGTTAATAATTAGCTAACCTAGCAACATTTTATAGTGACCATATCAATGTTAAAAATCTTGTATGTTTTAAATATATAGATTGACTTGGCAATCGCACTCAGCGATCTAATTTAAAATATGTATTACTTGTGAGATACATTGTGTTTTCATGCGATGGCCAAGTCAATCTATATATTTAAAACATACAAGATTTTTAATATTGATATGGTCACTATAAAATGTTGTTAGGTTAGCTAATTACGTAATAACTTAAAACAGAAGGACCCTTAAGTAGGGAATGAATAAATTAACCGACTTGGTATTACATGGATCTCACAACTTTTTACGATAGAAGAACTGAGTTGCGAGACTTGGTTTTTTTTACAAGTTATGTTTTTGATGGCATTAACTTTTTACATAATATTATATCACAATTACATTTTAACGGTATTTTTATCTGAATATTTTAAAAGTTATCTATGCCAAATATAAAAAACATACTAAATGTATGTTTAACAAAACTTATTAACGTAACATTTAGATTAGAAATATATTTATTTAAATTAGAATAAGAGTCGTTCATAAATGCTGGGTACGCGAGAGTTAAAAATGGACGAATTTATTCCACTTTGACTTTGATGTGGAAACCTAAAAATAAAAGAATAATAAGCAGATTTAAATATGAAAAATTTAGCCTAATTATATTAACTTATATATGTTTCTATAAAAAAAATGTGTACTTATAATAATATATCCGTCCTATACTTAAGTACCCACAGAAATGTCGCATCTGAACAAATTAATTTCATAATCTATATTCCATGACACGAGATGGCGTCTTAGGAATAATTTGTTTTATTATTAATCTACAATACTTTTTCTTCTTATTAACCGATGAAAAGTAATTTCTTGATTTTTACTGACATTTCTTGAATTATTTGTGCAATATTTAAGTACACACTACGGCATATTTTTATAAAGGTTTTTTTTAATCAACACAACACGTGACAACTCTACAAGCGCCTAGCGAGTGACCGATTAAAGTGCGGTGCATGCACCGCAGTTGAGTGAAACAGAGTAGCTGAATGCAGTGTCGCCTCTAGTACGTGGTACATAATAGCTCAATGGACAAGACCGGGAATCTTTTTTTAATAAATAAATTGTATTCGATTTTTAAAACCAAGGAGTTTTCAATTAAAAAGATTTTAATATGGCAGGAACAGTACTATTATCTAGATGTTAGTGCTGTTAGTCTATGCGACTCTTACAGCTTCATCTTGTCTCAGGGAGATCATCATGAGATGGTTTATGATTTGAAATTGTTACCAATCATCATGTCGCCTTTTAGGCGTTTTTCTTTGAGCTATCTAACCGCAGCCCGAGGGGGGGCGTGCGGACCCCCGTCTCTGACTGCTCAGCTCATGTCGGTTGATGGTCTGGGCGGTGAGAACCGTCCAAGAACGTGGGTGTACGGTGTGTACGCGGTGTGAGCTGGAACGCGTCGTTCCCGTCTACGGGTGCGACGCGTCCCATTCGTTGGCCTATTAGTGTTTGTCTCATTTAGTGTGGGTGTAGTGTCGTTGTGTGATGTGCCTGCGACGTTTGGGTCGACTGGATCGAGCGATTGAGGTGGTTCTATTAAAACATTTCGCGGTCTACGGAGATAGGGCGCGACGTTTGTTATCGGAAAGTAGTTAGCTGCGTTTGTCACAAGCGAGTTAGGGTGGGTTTCTCCTCTATCAAAGTAGCGCTGGGACATCTCCTTAAAATATTCGGAGATAGATGGTAATTCACAATCGTTGTGTAAATCAGAGTTCCGTTGATACCACCGTGCACCGGTGGTTTTTCGGATGAAAAGGTTTTGTACTCTTTGGAGTTTTAAAATATGGGTCTTATATGTGTGGGCGAAAGCTACACTTGCATAGAACATAACTGGTCTAAGCAGGTTTTGTAAAGCCGGAGTTTGTGTCTTAGCGACAGCTTACTCTTGCTGTTAACGAGCAGGTTTAGACGGCTAATTATTGACTTGGCTCTGTTGCGTACTACACTTATGTGCGTCGCGAAACTCATGCGGGAGTCGAACGTGACGTCTAGGTATTTGGCCGATTTTTCCCAAGGGATTGGGCGGTCGTATAAAGAAATCGTTTTTGGTTTAGAACCTGCTGTTGAATTCCGTTGAAAGTATACTGCTACACTTTTTTCGGGATTCGCGTCAATTCTCCATAGGCGGAACCATTCACCAAGGCGATTGGTCGCTTTTTGGAGCTTTATAGAGAGTCTATTTTTGTTGGCGTCTGACACAAAGAGTGCCGTATCGTCGGCAAAGAGAGCGGTGTTCACTACGGGGTCTTTTGGGATATCACTCGTGAAGAGTGTGAAAAGGAGTGGAGATAGTACGGAGCCCTGTGGGACCCCGGCCTTGAGGAAACGTTTCGAAGAACGTGTTCCCTCCACTCGATATCGAAAAGTGCGGTTCGAAAGGAAAGCTCGTATGATGTGCACGAGCCTATCGGGCACGTTTAGTTTGTACAGCTTGTAAATCAAGCCGTCGTGCCAGACCTTGTCAAATGCCTTCGCGACATCGAAGAAGAGGGCACCCGTGTTTCAAGCCTTTTTCCTTATCGGGTTTTGGTTGAAGCCAGACAGAATGTATTCCGTTAGGCGAGAATCTTGTGGTTGCACGAGTGATTGGCTCTAAAGCCAAACTGTTCGTCTGGGAGGAGTCCGTTTGATTCGGTGTAATGACGGAAACGCTTATGAATAATGCGCTCGTATATTTTGCTCAATGTGTTGAGCAGGCTAATGGGTCTGTAGCTAGAGGGACGATTACGCGGTTTACCCGGTTTTGGGATCCCTATTACGTCTGCTTCTTTCCAGATGTCCGGGAAGGAGCAGTTCGTGAGAAAGGTGTTAAATATTCCTACAAGGAGGCAAATAAGTAGCGCCGAATCCAGGAACAGTGGAAATATTCCATTCCCGATACTTTTAGTGCAGCCTATGTATAAACTTTAATCTCTTTACCTGTGGAATGCTACCACTCTTCCCTTCCAGTAACGAGTTTACTGATTTATATCCAAATAATCATTAAATAAATTATAAAGCGTATCTTTGTGTTAAATTTAGTCTTGGTTTTATTAAAAATCGTTCATTCTATCAAAAACTTTTGATTTATATTCTTAAGTATGCGCCGCGTTGAGTCATCAAGTGAAAATGATATAGTTATATCTGAAACGCAGTAAATAAAAATAAGAAAGAATAACGTAATAAATATAAACAAAAAATATAATTAAACTTAGTATCTAACTCAGATCATATAAACAACAGGAGATATGCTCAGTAGTTGAAAATGTATCGGAACCCGGTGTCTCCAGTTGGCCCCTACCACGCGCCAACTACTACATATGCACAGCAATAGATACACAATCGCGCACACACTCGCATTTTATAAATCAAAACATACTACACAACCAATTATAAACCTTACCTCATCATACGAAGCGTGCATTTACCATGCACCGTACAAAACTTATTCACACAAAAACATCTGTCGCTATCATTCACTCACAAAAGCCGGCAGCGGCTGCTTCACGAAACTATCGTGTGAGTGAGAGTATCAGTAAAACACTTATCCATTGCGCTATTAGATCAGCTGATTCACAGGTCGATTTGTACTAAGCAAGCAATGGTTTTTGTTCCTAAAGAAAACATTTGATTTGGTTTTTCATCGTGTTTCTAGTACCACGAAGTAATGTTTTAATAAATTGAATAAGAAAAACATTAATATTTTAGTACTTACGTGTGAAATGAGATGCCATCTTTCATGTAATTCACAATACAGCTGTTATTTTTGCAAACAATCACTGAACAACGCGACATTTTGTCAAAAATCACGAGCAGTGAAAACGTCACTAGTTGACATTCGACTAATTACCGAAACTGGCATCAGGCCGCTTTGCGGCCGGATGCGTTCGCAAGTGCCACGCCTCCTTGCCATATCTCCTGTTGTTTATATGATCTGAGGTATCTAAAGTACAATAGTTAACCAATGTCATCGATGATGGTGGTGCTGTAACACATAAAGGCAGGTTGTGTTTTTCTTTCCTGCTTTTCTTGCTTTTTCTCTTTTTATTTGCTGCTGATTTTTGTATTACTCACTGCCCTACTGCGTTTTGACAAACTAATTTTTATTTATATTTTGAATAAGGTTTGCTTAAAATGTTTTTTCTTTACCGCTGAGTAACCTAAATGAAATTTTAAAAGATATATTATTATTGAGAGCATCCACGACTTTTTCTGCCACTAGGGCGGCGCCACTTAAAATGAGGTGTAATATTTGACAGATTTCGTAGTGGAGAAATTAATTTGTTCGAAAATTGTAAAGGCTAATGTTTCTTTCTGTACCATAAGTTATATTTTGTACTAATTAAATTAAAAATAAATAAGCCAGACCACAGACATTCATAAAATTAGAAAAATCAAAAATATTACAAAAATGTGCAACAATTAAAGAACAAACCACAGAGGCAATGTTTTGTGTATTAATATAATACTCTAGAAACTGATAAACTTTTATTAAAAACTAAATTATCAATTAAATGACATTGTGTAACAAAAAACTTCACCTCAATATCAACTAGCGACATCTGGTGAGCGTAAGATTATTTGCCGTCATTACGTTGGTTTCGGCTAGGATCATAGAGTAGAGTAATATATTATACAGAAAGCTGGGATCGAACTTTCTTTTTTGCCTATGCTACTTACTGTAGGAATGATTTGTTCAGCAGACACTGATTTAAAAGTTCTGGTATGTTTTATTTAATGTATCAATCGTTCGAAATTTTTCTTTTATTTTTAGAATTGATATTAACGGCTGTCTTTATATTATTCAGTCTTTAAATTGTACAGTCTTTATTATACCTATAATAAAGATGGTGATTACCTGTGTATATATATACATTGTATATTATATTTGTGGCAAAAATTATTAAGGAGACTGAAAAAAAGTAAATAAGAACATTTTTAAAAAATTTAGAATTGTCTGTCTGATTCTATAAGAACTCATTAAGAACCATTAAAAAATTTTTTTCAATGAAATCGCTAAGAAAATCATAAAGTGTGCCTTCGCGTTACATTTAATATTTGTTTTATTAAAATCGGTTAATTGTATCAAAATATATGATAATTTCAAAAAATAGATTCGAATTAATTCAACGGCGCAATAAAATCTCAGAAATAGTAATAAAATAATTTGTGTGTAAATTTACGTTCTATATTATTATATTATTTGTTATGTATCAATATCCGGAGTCCATCTTAAGTCAAGCACTTGTCTTTCCGCCTAAAGTCAGCACTTCTGGCTACCTTACCTATATGGAGGGGGCACCCCACCACTGTTTTTGCTTTGTTATTTAAGTAGTAAGGCGCAACAGTAAACACATTTTTCCTTTTTTTAATTTTTTTTTAAATATTGTAAATCCATACCTTGCCGCTCTGTTTTTAGTCAGTTTGTTTTAGTGCATTTTATAATAGCAATACTACAGTGTTTCTATTCAATAAGTATAAATTCGTCTTGTAATTGTCGCGATAAAAGTTATGCATGTGGTGTTTACCTGTAATTGACTGTGTACTTAGTTTTTTTTTACTATATCGCTTGATTTATATGGAAAGATGTTAGTGCATAAGTTGTTGGTAAACCAATTTAAATAAATAAATAAACAGGTCTCGTCATTATAGCGTTGTTTTTCGCGCTGTTGACAAGTCAGCTTTTGTAAACACGAAATAGTATTCATTTTACTAAAACTAAGTGGATTAACTACCCTACTGATAAAATATGGAGGAACAAAGTGTCGGCGAAGTTACATTATTAAATTCTCTAAAACGTGTGCGTACTTCATCGTCGAGTTCGGATAGCAGTGATTCGTCAGAAAACAGTGTTTGCAGTCAAACAAGGAGACACAAGAAAAGAATAAAAGTGGCCAAGAGCGTGTCGGGCCACGCTCAGTGTAGGGTTCCGTAGTTTCCCGTCCGTCACAATTAGTGTTCCCACTTATGAGTTTAAAGGTGGGTATCCATTATGTTCGCGCTCCAGCAGCGCTCCGCGCTCCTGCAACTGCTCCCGGTAGTGGGTACTGTTGTTTCCATACAAGTTAAAAATGATTTTCCTAGAAAGTCCTTATAAAGTTCTACTTTTCAGATTTTTTTCATATTTTCTAAACTTATGGTTCAAAAGTTAGAAGGGGGGGACACATTGTTTTTTACTTTTGGAGCGATTATTTCCGAAATTATTGACATTATCAAAAAATGATTGTAGTAAACCCCTATTCATTTTTAAATACCTTTCCAACAATATACCACACGTTAGGGTTGAAATTAAAAAAAAATCACTTCCCACTTTACATATACCTACTAAAACATTTTTTTCCAATTTTTATTTTACCACTTTGTCGGCGTGATTGATACACATATTGGTACCAAATTTCAGCTTTCTAGTGCTAACGGTCACAGAGATTAAGCGAGGACGGACAGACGGACAGACAGACATAGCGCAACTATAAGGGTTCCTAGTTGACTACGGAACCCTAAAAATGGATCAAACCGTAAGTAATGAACATTTTCAATTTTTATCCCAGCAAGTGGCCTTTTTAACTAGATATTATTACAAAATCTAATGAAGTTACAAGCCAAAATCAAAAAATAGTTCCTTCACTTAATCTTAACTTGCACCGACCTACAACAGAAGGCGGTGACAAAATAAACCAGCTCAAGCTATCAGATTTGAGTACCACGGTAAAAGATCCTATTTATCCACGTGCAAATGAAATACATTTAATGAAATTAGTAGATTGTGATGATTGGTATGCTGTACGGTTTATCGATGCCCAGAAGAAATATTTATCTACCCCCGGTTTTGTCTAACTTACTGTAAATGATTCGCTAAAAGGATTTGAATCTGCAATGTTGCGTGATGATCCTCGTTCCTATTTGCAAGAACGTTCCTTCGCCGGGTTAACTAACGCCTTACTTTGCCAAAAATAGGAATTACAAAGAGCATTACAAGCACTAGTAGATATCGATGAAATAGAGACGTTGTTAACTAAGGAGTCGCTGTATAGCAAAGTAACTGAAAATTTGTTTCAAATAGTTCAACGACGATTCCACTCAGAACTACCTTCAGGAGGGGCAGATAAGTTGACCACTTCAACCCGATCAATGCCTCGTACTCAAAAAGAAATTTTTTATGCAAATCAATACCATCGACGAGTAAACAAGCTGATATATTTTTTCATCAAAGCAATCCCTCGAAAATAGGAAAACTTGCACCACGCCCATCCAACCAAACGAATCAAGATAGATCGGGCAAAAATAAACAGAGGAAAGAAATCGCAGTCGCATTCTTCCTTTAAAGATGACCTTCGTAAATGACTCTCAAAAATTTCATGGCAGCTGTCTGAAACAATTTCAAAATGTTAGAGCAATTTAGGCGCGCCGGAACAAATATGCAGACTATTAAGCGGCTCTTACATCCCAGTCATACTAAAGCCGCCTCTAATACTTCCAAATCAAATTGTGATTCAGAGCTACAGGACCAAAACTTCCTTAAATATGACTCTCCAAATTCAAAGTAGGTATGTTAAAGTCCGGAGTACTCGAGTGGAGCCAAGTGCCAGTTTCCTTTCTAAATTCTTTTTGGTGCCAAAACCAGACTGCAGCTACCGTCCAATATTGAATTTGAAACAATTGAACAGGTTCGTCAAAACAAAATCCTTCAGATTGTTCAGTCACTTTCGAGTACCCACCTTCCTACAGTATCGGGATTGGATGGCAAAATTAGACCTAAGCCAAGCCTACTCTCACGCTCCAATTGCTCGGCGTCATCAAGAATACTTGAGACTAAATTATCACATCAATTCAAACCAGCACCAACTGCTCCAGATGACCTGCTTACCGTTTGGCCTTTCTCCTGCACCGAGAACGTTTGCCTCAATAACAAACTAGGTAGCAGAGTTTCTAAGGATTCAGGGCATCAGATGTGTAGTTTATTTGGACGATTTTCTATTGGCAAGCCAGTCGATGCAACTACAAGAAGATATATCATTAACGATAAAGATCACGCAGTTACTAGATTGTACAATAAATTTCAAAAAGTCCGTGCTGATTCCGACGCAGTGCCTCGAGTTTCTCGGCATAACATGGGACACAAAACTCAATGAGAAAAAGTGCTTAACGCTACGCAACGCACTTCAGCAACAGCTCTTAAAAGGCAATTGGTCCCTCAAACAGTATCAGATCTTAATGGGGAGACTCAATTTTGCCACTTACGTAACCCGGAGAGGCTTCACTATCGAACACTGCAATACTTCATTCGACAGTTGTCAAAGGACCACCCTTACCGCCAAGTGAGTATTCCACTACCAGTTCAATCTGAGATGGAGTGGTGGCTACAAGCTGTAGATCAATCTGTACCGATACACAATGAATGCGGTAGTAACTCGCCTCCTAACAACCGATGCTTCAGATGTCGGCTGGGGCGCTCAACTCTGCGATATAAGTACTGGGGGGACCTGGATGAACCGGCAACTAACCTGGCACGCAAACAGAAAAGAAATGTTTGCAGTTCATGCAGCGATATCACACGAACGAAATCTGCTACAGAACTCACAAGTGCTTCTTCAGACAGACAATCGAACAGTGGTGTCTTATATAAACAATGAAGGCGGAAGCAATTCCAAAAAGCTTCTCGAGCAAACTCGACGACTCCTTGCACTTCTAGACCAATTCAATAAACACCTTCAGGCCCAGTACTTTCCAGGCAGATTCAATGGCGAAGTGGACGCTTTATCACGCCAAAAGGCTTGCCCCGAGTGGGAACTCACAATAGTAGCGACATCCAAAATATTTCGAATGTGGGGCACACTGGCGATAGACCTATTTGCGTCAAGTACTGCTCACGTGACCCCGAAGTATGTTTCAGTGAACATTCAGGACAAGCAAGCACAACATCACAATGCGTTTTGCCACCAGTGGCAGTACAAACTAGCGTGGTTATTCCCACCACCCAATCTTATTCCTAGAGTCCTAAACCATTTAAATCAAGCCAGCGGAATATATATATTAATTGCCCTGAAATGGAACAAGATGTTTTGGCAAGCAGATGTTCAACGCCGAGCTCTACACCCACTTCATCGAATTCCAGACCTAGTTCACACTCTAGTAGATACGAGAACAGGCATACATCCACCACAGATTTAAGACTTGCTCTTGGAAGCATGTCTGATTTTGGGTGGCAAGGTATGTTAACAGAATGGACGGATAAGGAACAGAACTTGTTAATATTAAGTTGGCGAGGCTCTACGATCAACAGACATAAACCAGCATGGAATAGATGGAAAAAATGGTGCGAGTCTAATTCGGTTAATTATAAATAACCTAACCCAGAACAAGTAGCAAGTTATCTAGCACATTTACATTGTGATATAGGTCTTGCTTACAGAACAATTCCAGTACATAGATCTGTGATTTCAAAATTCACTCGCTTAACTTCAAAAGTAGATTTATCTTCAAATTTCTTCATAAAACACATGTTAAAAGCAATATCTATGGCCCGTACCAAACCGGTAAAGCCACCAATTTGGAATCCTAAGTTTCTTATGCAGTATATAAGTAAATATAATTGAAATGAAAACAATCTGTATGAAGTATCTAGGCATACAGCTACATTATTTTTCACATTTCGGTTTCCAAAAAGATAAGTCGACAACTTTAGCAACATTTACTCTTGTACAAACAATACTCACAAAATTGAATGAAGGTTATCTAACAACAGGTTTATTTTTGACTTGTCCAAGGCATTTGATTTTGTAGACCACGACCTCTTATTAAATAAACTTGAAACGATTGGTATAAGAGGACCTACACTACAGTGGCTATCATCCTACTTGAAGAATCGATGTCAGCGCGTCACTGTTAACAAAATCATAAATAGCGAACTGGTGACATGTTCCTCTACCCTAAAAAATAACTCGTGTGGTATCCCTCAGGGAAGTGTCCTAGGTCCACTTATGTTTATATTGTACATAAATGACATAACCAAAGTTACTGGTCATAAATGTCTCTTGTTTGCCGATGACATATCAATAATTGTGACATCAGAAAAAAATAAATACAATTCAATACATGACCACGAAATTGAGATTAATAATACTATTGACAATATTATTAAATGGCTAGAGGAAAATAATCTAAAATTAAATTTAGATAAATCAAACTTCATTCAATTTAATAAATCCAAATATGATAAATTGAATTTTAACATTGATATTGAAAAGATTAAAGAAATTACACATACTAAGTTCTTAGGTATAACGATAGACCAAGATCTTAACTGGAAATTACACATTGAGGCCTTATGCAAGCGTATTAACAGCTTTGTTTATGCTCTTTATAAAACAAGGAGCGTAACTAACTTGCAAACAGCCATTACCACTTACCACGCGTATGTAGCCTCCATTCTACGTTATGGTGTGATGATATGGGGCAATAGTACTGAGAGACAAAGTGTATTTATAGCGCAAAAAAAATGCATCAGAGCCATATGTGGGATTCCACCGGGCGAGTCCTGTAGAGCAGCGTTTTGGAGCCTGGGCTTACTTCCTTTGCCAGCACTGTACATCTTTGAAATGAGTTGTTTTGTAAAACGCCATACTGAGCTCTTTCAGAAGGCCAGAGATATAAACTCTCGATGGAAAAGAAATTCGGAGCGATTAGTATTAAGCGTCATTCCAAGATCTGCTAAATTCAGAAAAAGTTGTTTAGCAATGTGTGTTAAGGTGTATAATAAGATCCCCAATGACATCAAAAACCTCAAAATGAATTTATTCAAATCGAGACTCTATAAGTGGCTTATTGAACTTAAAGTGTATGACATTGAAGAATTTATTGACATTAAGCTTTAATAATTATTGATTTGTTGACATTGCTTTAATGAATATATTTGACCCCTTTGAAATAAATGTTACCTGAATATAATCTTAAATTTGCATGCTAATTATAAGCAAAACATGTGAACTTATTTTACTGTACCACCTACAAACACCATGTTTTAAGCAAATAAAGAAATTATTATTATTATTATTATTATTATTATTACTTTTGGCTTCTAGTCGGAGAGTTCATGACCTCACTTTGTTGCATATTGACAATAACAGTTTAATAGACCAACAAAGTAGCATACTCTTATGGAGGCTTAAAGAACATCCTGATAAAAATTTGAATATTATTTTCTGGATAAGACAATTATTAAGGATATTTATAAATCACAGAAAGGCTATAAATCATTTATTTATTACAGCTAGAGGTGACGCTAAGCCAGATTTCGATTTTTTGTGAATCGATTCATCCAATTTAGATTTGAATCGATTTAAAAATGTGTAAAATTAATCGCTAGGCCGGCCATTTTGTTGACAGTTTTTCGTCATGCCGTTGCTTCAGAGTTTCATAATTTTGGTGAATAGTGGAATATTTGTGGCGGCGGAATACTGCTAAATATCGCAAAGATCCTTTCTTACAAATGGTGTCAGCCTTAAATCATGTTTATAAATTAAAGTAGTTATAAAAGTTAATGTTTTGGTGTTGACGTGGGGCACTCCGACTCAGACAGGTTAGGTTAGAAGGGGATGACGGGGTCGAGCGAGCGAGCGAAGCGAGCGAATAGACTCTGTCATCCCCTTCGTGGTTGTTTTTTGTAAACCATAAAGAAGTAGGAAACCCGCGAAGCGGGGCTCCGTCGACCGGGCTTCCCTCGACTGCACCACGTTAAGTGGCGTGGGTCTTCCGTCCCCCAACTCTCTCTCCCCATAAATCAGGTTAAAATTGTCATAACAATTACTAAACACAACCTTAAAATGAGATATTTAAAAATTGATTTAAAAAAAACAAAGCACGTCCGGCAGAAAGTGGAAGTAGGGGTGACTCTACAACTCCCCCCCCCCTCCCCCCACACTACCCCCACCCCCTAATTCAGGCGACCGAATTGTAAACCTTACCCCAGTTTCTCTGTCTACGCTATAAAGAGTACTAAAGTAATCACCATGGAGTATAGAGGTAAGGAGGACAATCTACTATAGGAGAATAGTTGAAAATGTGTCCATCTGTAAGCAGTAAATAACAGTTCAAAACACAAACTAATAAGAGGTTCGAAAACTCTCCACAACAGCGCTCGAGTAGCTACAGGAAACAGCTACATGAAATGAACTTAGCACTTTCGACGGTGTGAAGTGTGCTGCTAGACTGCTCAGTAGCGACAGGGATAAATCATAAGGTAAATCATAAGGATAAATCACCGTAAAATACGTTTAGTGATTTTAAAGTAAAAATGTTTTGAAAGAAATAAAATAATTATTGTAAAAAGAATTATGGTCAGTCTGTGCAATAAAAAATTATAAAAAGATCTTTAAAATTTAGACTGTAGCTATAGTGGCGCCACCCTTACTCCTTACCTCTACACTCCATAGTAATCACACATCACGCTTCATCTTTGGTTGACTCTTTATTTTCTCCACTCTGATTTCGCCCACTATACTCTTTGATTTTGCCTGTCAAAAAGTTTTAACTTTTCTGATGATTGAAGGTTTTCTACAAATAAATTACAGAATTTATTGTTTGTGTTGAATTATTTATCATAAAATTAAAATGTCGATATGTTCGTAATTGTTTTTTTATTCTGATATAACTGTTTGTAATACATGAACATAAATTTCGAATTTTAATGAGTTGATTGTAATGAAGTTTCCATTCCGTATCAATGACTTTAATCATCGTGAAAATGTATTTAGAATAACTAGAATTAGGTTAAGTGGGAAGTTGTACTTTTGCGCTACCAATACTTATTTATACTAAGGCCCCGTTCGTTCTTGAAATGGCAGAAAATTCGTCTTTCGTTGCTAAACCGGCGAGGGGATGGCTCCATCCAGACTCAATTCTAGCCAGTGATGGTATAACTTACGCCGTAAGAGTGAGTAACCAGTGTGATAATTTTGATTCATTAATTTATATATCCATATATCATTATGCAATTTATAAATGCATATCTTTGATTTTATATTTGCCTGAAATTGGGTTTTTATTTTCAGTACATAGGCTGTATGGAAGTATTAACTTCAATGAAAAAGTTAGATTTTGATACTCGATCCCAAGTTGCAAAGTAAGTTACACCATTTTTCGTTTATGTAAACCATTTTATCAACTGTTGAAGAATACTCATTGGAACTTTTACTTTACCGATGCTCCTTTAACTGTCTTATTGATAGTTTTTCTAAAGAACTATAGATAATTATAGTATGACTGAAAGGAAAAAAAAATTCAGTCTTGAGCTTATATATAAGGAATTTAACTTTAAGTAACACTGATTAGTGTGCCAACTAGTAAACAATACAATCACATCATTCAAGTTACAAATTAAAATTTTACTAATGATTGTGTAATTAATAAATGGTATATGTGCTAGAGCCACAGTGCAGGGTATTATGGCTGAATCATGAATGAATTGACTCAACTGGAGAAGGACCATGCATGCACAGAATATTGTCAATGTTGAAGACATTTTTTTTTTCTGAAAAATTATATAAAATCACATAGATAGATAATATAATCTGATAAAACAAGTAGTTAATACCTATTAGCGAAAAAGAATACCAGTATTAATGCTGCTGTGTTTATAATGGTAAGCGGCAAAACCAGTGACTATTACTAGTAATGAGGCATTGCATTCAGTTCTGAGGAGTGCCACATCTGCATTTTAATTCAGAGATATAATAATTGCAAAGATACACTACTAGACGTAGGTATAGCACCTACTTACCAGTGAGTGGACAGTGTTCTTGTTTGTCACCATTACTTTTAAAAAATTGGATGACCCTGCATCACTGGTACTTCCCGCAAATCGCTCCAAATTTTACCAAATTATGTTGCAAAATCTCAAAGTTGTATTAAAAAATGTTTTCTACAAATTTTTTCTCCTTCAATATCTCACGAACAAATGAACCAATTTTTATTTTCCACTGCATTCAACATCATTTTTGAGGTTAAGAAGTGATTAGTTTTTGAAATCAATCAGTGAAGCCATTTAAAAGTTTTACCAAAAAATAGTTTTTAAAAATTTTTATTTTTGAGATTTCTCAAAATCTACTCGTCAGAATGAGTTCATATTATCACAAAATCTATACCACATAATGATCTTTAGAAACCGCATCTCAATCGATCAAGACATTCAAAAGTTACGAAAGGTTTACGTACATACGAACACGCACACGCGCACGCGCGCACGCACGCGCGCACGCACGCACTCACGCACGCACGCACGCACGCACACACACACACACACACACACACACACACACACACACACAACCTAAAATTATTCAGAATAGTTTCCTGGGATCTCAAAATGTCTAGATCTGATGAAAACTCGATTATCGATAATTGGGTTTAAACCAATAACTTCTCTCTTTTAGAAAATTTTCAATTTTCTTAGTGGGAAGTTAAGAAATCTTCTAAACTTTACATTCACTCCATTTTTTATGATTTGGAGCTGAATAAGAGTTAGATATTTCAGCATGGGTCAATGGTTTAGATATTTAATAAAAAATAATTACTTAAAATTATACTATTATCTGATATCTGAAGTTAGAAGTAAATGCTGGAGTAATTTCTTGAGGCAGGTTATTACTTTTTACATCTTTATTAAAGATGTAAAAAGTAATTGAATACTTTAGTGAAATACTTCACTGCTAATTTGTAAAATGTTAAAAGTCAATCGACAAGCTAAAGTCAATCAAGGACCGAGGGCTATCTCCAGGGTTTATTTATTACCATGATAAAATTTATAATATAATATAATATTATATAAATTATAATATAATATAATATAAATTTATAATATATAATGATAATAAGGATGAGGAAAAATGTTTCTTCAAAGTAGCCGCATATATGGCAAGCACATTATATGTTGACCCCCACCAGATGAAGCGGTAACTTGATGAGACATACAGGGATGGATACGAGTGACTCAAGATTGCAATTTGTGTGCGTAATCTATGAGGGAATGTCTTTATTTTGTAGTGGAATTGTAATGGCCTGAAATGATCGACATGATGATGAATACCCATACTCTAATTTTAATACAAGCATAATATGCAGTGTATAAATAACTAATATTGCTTACATTACATTATGTTATTGTTTACAGAGAATGTATAGCCCGAGTTTGTGCTGCAGCAGGCTTAAGATCAGCTGATAAAAAGCGGCGTATTAGCCAAGCGGCCGCTTGTGCACTTGCAGCCAAACCACGAATGTCTCATTCAGGCTCTAATGTTGCACTTACAATATCGTCAAAAGCTATTACAATAGCCGCTCTAGAAGGCGGGGACACCATTGCACGTCATGACATGCCACGAGTTTCATTTGCATCTGGCGGTGACTCAGATTCTTTAGATTTTGTTGCATATGTGGCAAAGGCAGCACCTCCCACTGAATGGCGAGCGTGTTATGTACTAGAGTGCGGTGGAATGTTAGCGCAAGATGTGATTGCAACCATTGGACAAGCTTTCGAATTACGATTCAAAGAATTTCTAACAAAACCCTCATCGTAAGTTATCACTATTATAATTATTTACTACTTTTCCTTGTATGATGTAATACCTTTGTCATTATTAGTAATGTACTGCATGAATAATCATTTGCTCCTATTATTTTTAACACATTTTCACATGAAGTCTGGTATTTTATATCTATTTCATTTAATATGAACCACCACAAGATTTTTAAAAACTATATATAAAGTAATATGTGTATCCAATTGCATATTATAGACAATTCTAAAAGGCATTTAAGTTTTTGAAGTATTGCTTTATTTTTATCCTAATAATATTGTTAGCTATTACAAAAAATCAGCATCAGCACTTACAAAAAATAGTTGATTATTATTTACTTATTTTTTAAAAAACATTTTGAAACACCCACTTTAGGATTTTTTTCTGTGCGGGTTCGAACCCGTGACCCCCAGTGCAGCAACTCATTACTAAGCCAGCACCATGAAGCCGTCAATTTACTTAATCCCTATCTTTGTCTTTTTCTATTGTAATTAATTGAAGAGAGAGAGAGAGAGAGCAATTTTAAGCATTTCTTAAATTGATTTTAGTGTAGTATATATGCATAATTAGAACTTTATAAGATATCATTATACATTGTTTCTTCCTTATAAATGTACTGTGATGCTGTTTGATAACAATTAAAATAAGGCAATAAAACAATTCAGTTACTTTCATATTTAGACATTATAAATGTATATAAATTCTATGTACAGTCTTCATTTCCGCTGACATATTAGGTCTGAGTTTGAGATTACCTATATTATTAAATATGTAATATTACAATTTTTATTAAAATTGGATTATGGCAATTGAAGGAACACATACATAGAAAGACACACAATTCATTACTCAATTCATTCACCCTGTTTTCCTTACGTTAATTCCAGATATAGTCATACATATCACACAATACCTCAGTATGAATGCTATAACTATAATAACCAGACTGATTTGACAGACTGAAAAAGACATTGTAAATTATTTTGTACAACACTGTAAATTGTTGGACCTGAGTATAACAATTACAGCATACTTTCAAAATTATATGAAGAGTTAACAACAATTTTTGATAACTTTTTTATATTTACAGGTTGAACCTTAATGGATCACGTCCGCTGTGCTCAGGCGATGCACCAACATCGACAGCGGCGATGGACGATCGTGAATATTACAATGATTTGCCTGACAAAATCCCGCCAGATCCCACACCGACGTATCGTCATCCCCCTCCGCCACCATTAGCCTCTCTAGCACCTATATCATCGTAAGTATCTCTCCATATAACCTGCAGGTGGATTGAAGTAAAAAATAAACAGTTGAACACAAAGTGTCCTCTGTTAGACATGAGCCTCTGGTAAATAAAACAGAAATGCTTATATATAATTATTACTGTCTACTCCTCCACCATTCTGGGTTTATGTCAAATTCTTTCACATTAACTTCCATCTCCCTCTGGAACAAATTGCCTGTTGACCTGTGCATAATACCTACTAAAAACGTGTTTAAAAGAAAACTATACGAATATATCCGTAACCAACAAATTTGAGTCCACTTACTTTATATGTTTATAGTTATTTGTATATAAATTTATGGATATATATATATATATATATATATATATATATATATATATATATATATATATATAAATATATGTGTGTGTGTAAGTGTGTATAATATATATGTGTATATATATATTTTATGTATGTGTAGCATGTACATTTTGAATTGTATGAGATCATGACAACTTCACTGCCCATAACTCACTCTCTGTTCTACCCAAGGTTAGCTGGTAGAGAATGCCATATAGCATTAAGCTCGCCTTTTGTACAAAATCTTTGGTGCAATAAAGAATAAAATAAATAAATAAATGCCATAATCATAACACTAGGTAGATCGGTGATTAGGGTATGGGACATCTCTGCTCCCTGTGACTCATTTGGCGTAATTTATAACATTTCTACTTGATGTAGATAATATCTCCTGATATTCTTACTGAATTTAGACGATGCTGATGCTTATTTTTGCTTTTATAAAAACGTTACACCACAGTAGTAGTCTCTTATATTGTGGAGGCATTTTACACACATAAATTGCACATAGACAGAATTACTTGTAGGCTACAGAAAGACTTCTTCCATGCAGTATTCAAATCCGCGGCCTGCAGAGCCGCAACAGAACGCTTAGCAACTGACCTACCGAGGTGAATTCGAATCTGAATTATCTGAAGATGTTAACGGCGCAAGATGGTTGTAATGCAAGACTGTATATACGCAAATATAAACTTAATCATTCGTCTGAACTTACCTGTGCATTCGATAAAATTGTTGGCAAGATAAATGTAGTTTCAGAGACATGGTTGCAACCACAACACTATAGTCAACCAAATCTAAGAAATACCTTTTGACGTTACACATTAATCATTCCGCAATAACTTTGCACAAGCGTACATACACGAATTAACAATAACCTTTTACGTAAATGCAAAGAATTATGAAGTTATCTATATTTCATTACAACCTGTGTAGCTTTTTATCATTAATTTAAATTCGAATCTTTCAAACAAAGCAAAATATTAAAAAAATAATCAGTATCAATTTTTTTACTTGACATCGTTTCAATGATATGTCCCTATGGACCTTACCGTAGTGTTTGGATGATTAAAATTAATTGTTATCCGAATAATCAGCAGAAACATTCAAATTATCAGTAAATATATTCAAATAATCGAATGATTAATTTTTTTGTGTATTATTTGTTTAATTAAATTTTTATTTTTAAAATTCCTTAAATTACATGAATCATGAGTAAAATAAGTTTATTTTTTACTTTGTCAACTTAAATTTGTGTAGGCAAAATAACTCTTATACAAGGCTGCGCTGAAAAAACTTTACGTAATTTCAATCACCCGCCATTTCGGAAGCTTACTGTGCGTAATTTTGTGATTTTGTGTTTGTCTTCTTATTTTGTGACCCGGCTTTAACTTTTTGTACTGTTTCTTCTACATTCGTTGAAGCATGTCACAAAGGATAATTGGGCAAAAGTGGTAGAAAAAACAAAAAAAAATGGTTGACTCTGCAGGCCATCCATGTAATTGCATCCCTACCCGCTAATTGCTCCAAATTTCTCCAAATTTCTCCAAATTATGACGTTGAATATGAAATATCGGAATAATTTAAAAAATCGAGTTTTTCAAAATTTTTCTTAAACGATAGATATCCTATGAACAAATTAACCGATTGTGACCGGACCGGCGGCGATCGACGTGGTTTTTCAAGGTTAAAAGCTGATTAGTTTTTGGAATCGATTGGTAAAGCCGTTTAAAAGTTATTCCAAAAAAACAGTTATTCGAAATATTTATTTTTGAGATTTCTCAAAATCTACCTAAAAATATATTATAATTCATAGAAAATCTAAGTTTAATGAAACAATTTGGAAATCCGCTTAGTTCATTTCAATCGGTCAAGCCGTTCAAAAGTTATAAAAGGTTTACACACATCCACACACACATACACATATACACACACACATACATACATACATACATACAGACATACAGGCACCATCGAAAAATTGTCAGGATGGCTTCCTGTGACCACAAAACGTCAAATTTGAACAAAACTCAATTTTCGAAAAACTGGGTAAAAACAATAACTTCCCAATTTTTGAAAATTTTCAATTTTCTTAGCGGGAAGTTATCAATTAATTTTACATTTTACATGACATTAATTTTGACTGCATTATTGAAAATCAAATAATAATTAATTTAAACAACGACAGCTCAACTAGTTGTACTGAAAATGATTGAATAAATATATTTTTAATCTAGTTTCCATTTAAAATTTTTATAACCGTGGCTCTAGAAATAAGCTATTACAACAAATACGAAGAAACTAATAAATCTTGTGTTTTAAATTATCCATTTTTAATTTCTGGTATTGTTCAAAACAAACTGTAAATGATTACCAACTCTAAATAATAATCGATATATAATATATATATATATATATATATATATATATATATATATATATATATTTTTTTTTTTTTTTTTGGTTGGCATGCTTGGTGAAATAAGTCTGACAGCTGTCAAAAGGTATTTTTAGATTTGGTTGACTATAGTCTAACTGACAATTAATGTATTTTTTTAAATCTAGAACCCTGTGGCATAATTGATGTAGTCCCCTGGTTTAAATCAAACTAACATCAAATGGTAGTTAGTGTCGTATATAATAGACCCATATAGTCTTGTAGGTGTCATTCGAGGCAACAGGGGCTAACAAATCACGAGATAGGCACCAGTGTAAAGACACTTCTTTTTCAAGTGGTTACTACAAAGGTAGTAACCACTTGAAAAAGAAAAAACTAGACAGGCAGGCAGGCAAGACTGCCTGCCTGTCTGTCAAGCATGGTGATTGTAGCAGATATCTCCTTATGAGGCATTCTATGAGGAAGGCCTTGGTTCAGCAGTGTGCTTTTGATAGACTAATAGTAATGGACGAATATACGAGTTATGCAGTCAGTTTAATTTAATTGATAAAATCGGTTACATCGCTTACGCGGATCCCAGATGTGAAAGATCATGTACCTTCCCTATTGGATTTTCTGCTGACCTTTTTTTTATAGAAGAGGGGGCAAACGAGCATGCGGCTCACCTGATGTTAAGTGACTACCGCTGCCCATGATCAACTGCAACACCAGGGGAATTGCAGGTGCGTTGCCAGCCCTTTAGAAAAGAGTAAGCTCTTATCTTGAAGGTCCCCAGGTCGTATCGGTCCGGACAAATCGCTGGTGGTAAACTATTCCACAGAGAGTGGTACAGTGGTGGACCGCCAAGCATCCAGATGGTGTGGATGGTATCGGGACGTTTGCCGCGTAGTGCGTTCACGAAATTTGGCGGCTGGGATTAATCCGAACAATTCCTCAGAGCACTCTCCATGGTATATGCAAAAGAAATTGCAAAGAGATGCAACATCTCTTCGCAGTGCCAGTGAATCGAGCCGATCGGAAAGCACTCGGTCGTCGACGATTCGAGCCGCACTGCGCTGGATGCGGTCAAGTGGAAGGAGCTGGTACTGGGGAGCCCCAGCCTAGAGATGGGAACAGTATTCCATGTGCGGCCAAACCTGCGCCTTGTAAAGTTGCAGGCGGTGTGCCGGCATGAAATACTGCCCCGCTCTGCTGAGCACGCCAAGCTTTTTAGAGGCCAATTTGGCCTTCTCTTCCAAGTGACCACGAAACTGCATGTCACTCGATATGTCGACGCCGAGGATTCCGATATTGGCTGAGGCAACAAGGGGAGTGCCTTGAAACTGAGGAGATACGACAAAGGGGTTCTTTTTAGCGGTTAACGCGCAACCTTGTGTCTTCTGGGGGTTAAACTGGACTAGATTTAGTCGCCCCCAATCCGAGACTCTGTTCAGCAAAGACTCGACTTCAGACACAAGTTTGTCCCGGCACTCGGAGACGTTTTCCCGAGAAATATTGGCTCGGCCGGTGTAAAGAGCATCACCAGTGCTGTCATCTGCATAGCAATGAATGTTACATATCATTGATATGCAGAAGAAACAGCGTTGGCGATAGCACGCAGCCTTGTGGAACGCCAGCGTTAATAAGCTTGCAATCGGAGCTTGACCTCTCATCCGGACGGATATCAGATCTCCGTTGATGCCCCTCTCGGCTCCTCGAACCATTATCTGATCCGGAGTACTGTGCCACTCACGCTCCCATCGCGGTTGCGTACTGCAGGTTGCCGCCGTGTTTGGCATTATACGTCAGCCCGATTTTTTTTTAATTTATTCTTATAAAAAGTGTACATTATTTTTATATTTTAAATTTTGCCAAACTGTAAGCCAGTTTGTCGGCAACACAACAGTTCAGATTGGGACGGGATGCGATCTTTTTTTGCATCCTACCCTTGGAGGCGGGTTTGCTTCTCGCCGAATGATCCCAGCGTTGGTGCGTGGTGCCACAGGGAATGAAACTTTTTATTCCATCATCTGTGGTACCTGTCGGAGACAAAATTGCATTACGTCATAAGCAGGAGAGACTGGGCTCGCGCATCGCCGTTTCGGGATGCAAATACCAGCGCTCTTAAAAAGAACTATAATTCTGCTTCCAAGTCCTTCAACAACGTCATTGTCAAGGCAAATTCAGAACACATTGACAGAATTGGTGAGAAAATAGTTTGTCTTCCTTCAGGAACACGTGCATTTTGGTCTCTCGCCAAGGCTGTCCAAGAGAACTTCTGTCAGTCATCTCTTCCATCTCCGCACAGAGAGGACGAATCACTGGCCTATGCCGCAAATGACAAAGCCCATCTACTGGGCTCTCTCTTTGTGTCCAACTCGACTCTTGATGACGGGGGGAACACACCGCCGACACAACCGCTCTGATCCGTCCAACTATAAAGGCTATCGCCATCACCTCCTTGTTCTCTAAAATAATGGAATTCATTATTAACAGCCAGCTCATGCGGTACCTTAAAGATCACCAGCTGATAAGTGACCGCCAGTACGGTTTCCGTCGCGGTCGCTCGGCTGGTGATATTCTAGGTTACCTAACTCGTAAATGGGCAGAGGCAGTAGTGTCCAAGGCGTTGGCCGTTAGTTTGGACATAGCGAAGGCCTTCGATCGGGTTTGGCACAAAGCGCTTCTTACGAAGCTTCCTTCCTATGGGCTTCCCGAGAAATTAAGCAATTGGATTACCAGTTTTCTTGCTGATAGGAGCATCAAGGTCATAGTAGACGGTGCATGCTCCGATTACAAGCCCATTAACGCTGGTGTTCCACAAGGCTGCGTGATATCACCAACGCTGTTTCTTCTGCATATATTGTGCCAATATTTCTCGGGGAAACGTCGCCGAGTACTGGGACAAACTTGTGTCTGAAGTCGAGACTGTTGAACAAAATCTGACTGGGGGCGACTAAATCTAGTCCAGCTTAATCCCCAGAAGACACAAGTTTACGCGTTTAAAGCTAAAAAGAACCCCTTCGTCGTATCTCCTCAGTTTCAAGGCACTCCCCCTGTTGCCTCAGCCAGTATCGGAATTCTCGGCATCGACATATTAAGCCAGCCAAGCTTTTCTTAGGCCAAATTGGCCTCTGAGAAGCTTGGCGTGCTCAGCAAAGCGGGACAGTATTTCATACCGGCTCACCGCCTGCAACTTTACCAGGCGCAGGTTCGGTTGCACATGGAATACTGTTCCCATCTCTGAGCTGGGACTCCCCAGTGCCAGCTTCTTCCATTTGATCCCATCCAGCACAGAGCAGTTAGAATCGTTTGTGACCGAGCTCTTTCCGATCCGCTTGGCTCGCTGGCACTGCGAAGATATGTTCCATCTCTTTCTTTCCGTATTTTATCGCATCTACCACGGGGAGTGCCCTGAGGAATTGTTCGGACTAATTCCAGCCGCACAATTTCACCATCGCACATCGCGACAACACTCGCTATACCATGACATCTGGATGACTGGTGTGCACCGTGCGATTTAAAAGAAGTTTTCTTCCTCGCACAACTTACTTGTGGGGAGTCATTTAGCACGAGATTTTTCCGGACCGATACGACTTAGGAACTTTTAAGAAAAGAGTTATTCCTTTTTAAAAGGCCGGCAACGCATCTGCAATTCTCCTGGTGTTGCAGTTGTTCATGGGCGGCGGTGATCACTTACCTTCAGGTGAGCCGTATGCTCGTTTGCCCCCTCTCCTATAAAAAAAAACTCAACATGCTACTGGTATTGTGTAAATAAGGTGGCTTGGTTAACACTTTCTTATTTGACATATTTATTTATTATATTTCAGATGCGAAGAAAGTGTCCGACACTACGTGAATCAAACGCCTCCACCACGGACTCCACCTACAGCTTTGTTACCCAACCATCACACGGATATATTTGATATGCGTGAGTTACTACATAGCCACTATTATAATAAAACCATACAAAAAAAATTATTAAGAGATGACAAGAACATTTTCTTGATAACAACTCAAAGTGAGTTTCATAATCAAAGTGGGTGCCATAAGAGGTGACATTAGGGTGCAAACCAGGAAATGGGCAGCAGCATCTTCAACTAAAAATATAAGAACTGCGGTTGTCAAATCACCTGCCAAGCATGGCCAACCTGGCAACTATGGAAAATATGGGGGATATGAGGCAATGTATAGGAAGGCTCATGATGCTTTGATAGGTTGTTGTAATGAATGAATGAAATAAACAGTCCGCATAACATTAAATGGATATTGTTCTGACATTATGAGCGCTCTCCAAGGCGCGGTGACTGTCACGAGTTGGGAAGGCGCGAAGAAGGACGGGGGCTGGTCGCGGCATAACTGGGTGAAACAAACACGTCAGTGAGGTTCACAGGGAGACCAGATCTAAGTTCAATGATTGTGTGGTAGACCCAGGTCAGGTTTTCTTTACAAAGAAATGTGTGATAACAGTTTGGTGTTCAGGACCAGATAAAGATGGACGTACTTACTTCGAAACATGGCAAAGGACATTTTCGCGGCGTCTTTTTTTTATAGGATAGGGTGACAAACGAGCACGCAGTCCACCTGATGGTAAGTGATTGCTGTGGCCCATAGACATCTACATCTATCCTCGATTACGAATCAAAATGCAGATGCGTTGTCACCCGTGAGGACTAAGATGGAATGCCTCATTTTCAGTAAAAAGGGTCTCCGGTTCTCTACACTCACCATACGAAACACAGCAGCATTAAGCCCCGGTCGAGCCGACCCATTCGTGCTACAACTATAACTACTAATATAACTGCAGCATGGCTCTACCACGTAAAAAACCTTCTGGAAGGGCACCAGTAAAATAAATGTACGACCTGGCCTTCTTGTGAGTGTCGATGGCATGAACAATCCCAAGGAGATTGCAAAATTTTTCAAGAACTATTTTGCTGCAAGGTCTCTGTTGGATCCGGTTGTGGAAGTGTTCAGCACTGACTTGAACACAACAGTGGGGACTAGTTCCCTGGCAAAAGACGTAACTAAAGCTATAGCAGATACGTCAGGAGGCAAGTCCCCAGAACATGATGGACTTAGTGTTATGCGCTTATAACATGGCAGACCTCACATAGCTAGGGTCTTGGCTATGTTCCTACTCTCTGTGTGTGAGTCGTTCCTGCCCGCGGATGTTATGAAAACTGTTGGTACCTGTAGTGAAGACTGAAATGGGTGATTAAGTGACAAGAGTAACTATAGGCCTATTTCTCTCGCCACTGTAATTGCAAAGGTGTTTGACGGTTTGCTCAATACATAGTTGAATAAGCATATAACACTCCCATAATAACCAGTCCGGATTTCATCCTCAGTTATCCGCTGAAAGAGCCATATTGTGTTTAAAGCAAGCTGTCAAATATTATACTGATCGTAAGACACCCGTGTACACGTGTTTCCTCGACTTATTTAAGGCCTTTGACCTGGTGGCACATAACCTGCGAGCGTAGGCTTGCCACAAAAAATCATCAGCTACTCCAATACTGGTACGAAAAAAGTCCAACAGTGTCAGGTAATGTCGGATCCGTATCAACAGGAGTGTGGAGTCAGGCAGGGCAGCTTAACATCATCAACCTTATTTAATCTTTATACGAGGGGGATCCAAAAGTAATGATAATGAAAATAAAACACGGTAATTAAAGTTAAAATAATAATTTATTTTTCTACATAGTCTAATAACAAATCAATACATTTAGTCCATCTTTTTCTAAACCCAGGATTCCCTTTGAAAAAAATTCTTTGTCTTGACCCTCACAAAACGCTTCAACAGCGGCCATTACTTCGCTATCGTCTTCGAATTTCTTGCCTCGGAGGCGTTCCTTTAGCCGAGGAAAGAGGTAGAAGTGACTATGAGCTAGATCTGGCGAATAGGGAGGGTGTTCCAGCAGTTCGAATCCAGTTTCTTGAATGGCAACCATCGCAACTGCGGCTTTGTGAGCCGGTGCGTTGTCTTGGTGAAACAGCACTCCAGCTCGCAGTTTGCCGCGTCTTTTTTCCTTAATGGCCTCCCGTAATCTTCTTATTTGGTCTGCGTAGTAAGAGCCCGTAATAGTGGCTCCCTTTTCCAAATATTCCACCATAATTATGCCTTGAGCGTCCCAAAAAACAGATGCCATAACCTTTCCCGCCTAACTTGAAACTTTGAATTTCTTTGGCGTCGTTGAGGAGGCTCGCTTCCAAGTCATCGATTTTTGTTTCGTTTTAGGATCAAAATGTTGGATCCAGGTCTCGTCCATAGTCACAAAACGGAACAAAAAATTTGCTTGGAACTTTTCGAGATCGACCCTCGAAATGTCAACACGATTTTTCTTTTGCTCGTCGGTTAA
Organism: Parnassius smintheus behrii; assembly: GCA_036936625.1. Classification (NCBI taxonomy): domain Eukaryota; kingdom Metazoa; phylum Arthropoda; class Insecta; order Lepidoptera; family Papilionidae; genus Parnassius; species Parnassius smintheus. The sequence goes on along the minus strand of JAUPFT010000002.1, from coordinate 18,652,129 downwards.
CATTCTGGGTACCCAACGCGCAGAGACCTTTTTCATATGCAATTCGTTCGCAAGGATTCGTTGAACGCTGCCATATGAGATCCCTGTGACCTCAGCTACATGCCTGATAGTCACTCTTCGATTTGCCTACACAACATCTTCGACTTTTTTCACGTTGTCTTCAGTGAGGGACTTGGATGGATTGATTCGTGGTTTTCTCCATGTTGATGTTATCTCTTTGACAGTTCGTATTCAAATAAATGTATCTCCCGGAAATGTGATCTATTTATATGATTTTTTAGGCTGACGTAGTGAGTATATAAGCAAGCAAAAATATATTTTTTTTTTGGATTTTTATGCGGACCTGAAATAACTGATTATCATTACTTTTGGATCACCCCTCGTATCAACATACTGATCTGCTGCTTAGTAATCAGCATGTCGGCTGCCACATTGACAGTTATTGTGTCAGTAATCTGAGCTATGCGGACGACATGGTGCTGCTAAGTGCGTCGGTCTTCGGCTTGAGGAAGCTGGTACGGGTATGCGAGGAATGTACATGTGGCGACGGATTATTATATCATGTCAGGAAGAGTCAATACATGATCTTTAAGTGCGGGGATTAAATTAAATAGTGTACCCCTGGAAAGGGTTGACCAGTTTAACCCCTCAAGCCTCTTAAAAGTCCCGTGCAGTCGCATGCGCCAGGCAAATCCCGAGCGATCGCAAGCGACCGTACCCACCCACAGCACTTAAATCCATTAAAACTTATATTTAGATTTATTTATTTTTATTATTATTTTTTATTAAAATCTATATAAAATTCTCTATCTTGTGGTCTAAATAAAAGTCGAGTATTACTTCATTACAAAAAGATTTTATTGTATTTTGATAACAAAAAGAAAATATACCCAGCGAATGTCGGCAGCGTGAAAATCACAATTATTTCTATATATTACTCGAAATTATTTACGTAAATAGAAAAATTATATTCAAACAAAAACTTTCATTACAATTTTATAATAAAACACTGTACTAAAACACTAGAAAAATCCAAAAATCAACATAACATTCATGGCGTACGAAATAAACGTAGATTATAAATAAGTATCCATAAGATAAGTTTTTTTATTGCACTAGAGGATAGAGTATTTCATATTGATTATATAATGCCAAACTTCTAAAAAAGTTTTTATGGGTTAAAGTGCTGTGCTATGTGCGACCTCATGAAACCGCTAGGGATTTGACGGAATAGGCCGCGATCGCAGGCGAACATTTGGGGGTTGAGGGGTTAAATACCTGGGGCATTTACTCACCGACGACCTAAAAGATCACGCTGATATGGATCGAGAGCGCGAGGGGCGCTGTCTGTCAGAGCTAACATGATTGCTCATGGGTTTGCGCGGTGTTCAAAGGAGGTTAAGAGTACGCTCTTTCGAGCATTCTGTACTTCGTTCTACTCGTGCAGCTTACGGGCTGATTACAGTAGGAAGAGTTACAGCGTCCTCCGTGTCCAATACAATAATGCTACTAGACCGGTGATGGGGCTGCCTTGATTTTGTAGCGCCTCTGGTATGTTCGCGGATGCACGCTGATTGTTTCCATGCCAATATGAGCAAGCGGGCCGCGTCCCTGGTGCGCAGAGCGGGCCACTTCCAACACTGTCCTGGCGATGGTCGCGGAAAGGTTAGACTGGCATATCATCCGGCATTGCTACAACAAACATATCGCAGTACGGTTGCTTCAGAGAAAGTTTTAATTGATTTCGTCGCCTGAATTTTTTTTATAGAAGAGGGGGCAAACGAGCATGCGGCTCACCTGATGTTAAGTGACTATCGCCGCCCATGATCAACCGCAACACCAGGGGAATTGCAGGTGCGTTGCCGGCCCTTAAGAAAGGAGTAAGCTTTTTTCTTGAAGATCCCCAGCTCGTATCGGTCCGGAAAAATCGCCGATGGTAAACTATTCCACAGAGAGGTCGTACACGGAAGAAAACTCCTTTTGAAACGTACAGTGGTGAATTATGTAAATGTGTAATATTTACATAATTCATTATGTGTAAATTTCATTTTATTTGATTTTGATTATATTATTTTGTATACTGACATTACTGCCTATTTAAATTGACTGTTTGCATATATTATTTTAAAATTTTGATATTGATTTATTTATTTCTAAAATTATGGCGATTGATTTTGAATTCATTAATTTTACTGGTGTAAATTGCCTGAATAAAGACGATTATTATTATTATTATTGTTCCCGTAGACACCTAAATCTATCCGGGATTCAAGAAAATCAAAATGCAGATGTGTTATCACCCCAGATAGCTTAGAAGCTGCTGCCATGGTCCTCTGGGGTCCCCAAAAGAAAAAGGGTATCTGGTTTTTGTCACACATGTACAAACACAGCAACATTATTCTGCTTTTTTGTTCAGGTAATCTGTGTGAGCGTAGTCCCTCCAGTCCGAGTCAACACATTTGCTGCATGTAACCTCAAGTAAAAATGTGATGTTTGTAGAACCATTCACGGCGCCGCCGATGACGTCACCGTGCGCATCTTCGTCGTCTGTCTCGTCAGGGGCGGGGCCTGGTGCGGGGGCGGGGGCGGGCGGCGATGAGCCGCTGTCCGCACAGGCTCAGGCCGCCCTGCTGGCCGTCGAGCCCTGGTTCCACGGACCCATCTCCAGGACGACCGCCGAGAAGGTATACACTCTATATATTTTTGTTAGTAAAATTGACGTTGAAGAAATAAGTTTTTTCTTACTCTTTTTCCTAATTTTTAAAAAGTCTCATTCATACTACCTGCTCTGCTCTTCCTTCTTTGGAGGGCATACTCTTCCATTGATAATTTATAAAATTCAAACAGTTATTTAATAAGGATTTGGAATGAATAAAAATCATAATTTTGTGTTTACATTTATGAGCAAACCATTTTCACAATAATTAAAATATCAATTTTGTAGCTGGTTATGGAAGATGGTGAGTTTCTAGTTCGAGAATCAGCAGCTTGTCCAGGACAGTTTGTTTTGACTGGAGCGAGACGTGGTGTACACAAACACTTGCTCCTCGTGGATCCTAATGGTGTGGTATGTATTATTTTATTTAAAACAATCATTTATTAATGTAATGTATTGTATTTTGTTAATTAATAAAGAATTATTTGTATGAAATGTGACGAAATATATGTACTAATACTATGTCGTAAAATATAATCAACGAAAAAATAGGAAAAACTTAAAATATATCAGATAACAATGGTTTCGAAACTACCTAAAGGTGTAAATTTACTAACTTTAAGTTTAGTTGAAAAATGCAATGTATAGATGAGCAATTTATTTGTCTAACTTCCGATAACATATTTGCTAGACTTGTAACGAATATTCGACTATTATTCGGTACTCGGCCTATTCGGCTACTTTTATCGTATTTGATCTAGATACCGAATATCTAGCTACTTCGGCCGTATAGCGAATACTTAAGTAAGAGTTTTTATTGTAGTCGGATAATTAGTGAAATGTAAATGTCTTTTATAATTTTTTTCTTGTTATCATTAAAGAAGTCATAGGTACATAATCAACTTCCATATTATAAAAATTAAAAAAGAACTATCCGATAAATGTCTATGCACTCGAATTATTGTAATTCAATTGGAAGATAATGGTGCAGAAAGACTAATTTTTCTTAATTTTCAGGCAGTAGCTTACTTCTTTTCTTCTCATAGACAATTCCTTCAAAGCTTCAGAGAATAGACTTTCTGAAGAATAAACACTACTTCGTTTCCGGTCGAATACTTTTGTCTAGTATTCGGCTATTCGGCCAGGAAGCACTTAGAATACTCCGTATTTGGCACGTGGCCGAATATACTATTCGTTTCAAGTCTAATATTTGCATGAGTAAGCCAAATATTTCCTTCCGCTTGTCCGTTTATGACACACATCGAATCAAAGTACTCAAAATAATTAATGTTATTTAGAATTAGTCGCACGTGAAAATTGATTGTGCCCAAGGAAGCAGTATAAATGCATGAAACATTTTACAGGTGAGAACCAAGGACAGAGTATTCGAGAGTGTCCCGCATCTCATCAAGTACCACTGCACTAACGAGCTGCCTATAGTGTCAGCAGACTCCGCACTGCTGCTTCGCAAACCCGTACTTAGGTCTGGCTCTTGAGATAGTTCCGGATTGTTAAAACTGGTCACAGCTTATAGCAGTATACTGTAAATATCTGCAAACATCTTTGGCTCTTGTATAACACTCCTGTTGTCTTTGTCTCTACCGTGATTCATAAGTAAGATATAATTCACGGGAGGAGTACTGCGGAAAATAAAAAATTTAATGCAAAGAATTTTATGGCAAATGCAAAATTTCGATAAAATGTGGCCGTGTTCATGGGGCTTTATCGTGATACTTAAGTCTGTTCCAGTTCAACTTTATAACTTATTCTATTATATTTTAAAGAATGTTTAAACTCATTTAGAAGTATTTTCTATTTCATAGTTTAAATTAATTTAATATTTTGTGTAGAATTCAGTTATCAAAAAAAATATTATTGAAACAGACTATAGTGTTAATGCACGTGGTGCTTTTATCTAATAAGAATGTGGAAAGAGTTGCTTACATATGTAAAAATAAACCTTATATCCTATAAATATACTATATTTATAAGCACACTTTGGTGTCTTCAGATTTTTCCTTGAAAACAATGATGTCGCATTAAAGAAATTCAAATCTTGTAGTATGTACATTTTCTACGGGTGACACGGTGTGCACGTAGTGATCGGTTGCGAGCGAGCGTCCGCTTTGCTATACGTACACAGATTGACCACCACGTACGTTTGTACTACACTGGCGCTCGTCAATTGTAAGCAACATAAAACATTTTAATCAAGAATTTGTAATATGAAAGATATTTTATACTCTTTTGTTCCAGTATAATGTTTGATCATTTTTGATGTTTTTAAGCGCAGTCAATCAATGCAAAATACTATACTCGTAGATGTTTAGCGTAAAAGTACTTTTCGCGTGATTTGTCAAACGCAAAAACATAAGCACGTATTAAGGCTGTTATTTTTATCACTAAAATAACTGCTATGACTTCCTGCACTTTTGAATTAAATAAGTTGCTACATTGAAAATGTGGGTACAGTTAAGCACTAATGGTCCTGCCTCCTTTAATTCAAAGGTCCAAATTATAAATTTGTATTAAAGTTCGCAACGTTTCTGTCTTTACACAATAATTGTTGTGGTGCGAAGACAGTTACGATTACTTTCCTCATTTTTAATTTTCCGTGGGTTGAGTCATTTAACATCATACACATAGATAAATTCTAATATCAATTAATCATACAGAAATTCATATTGCAATATGTACCCACACTCCATTTTTCCATAAAGTTACAGCCCATATACGTCCCACTGCTGGGCACAGGCCTCCCCTCATTTTTGAGAGGATTTTAGGGCAGGGAAGTGTCTGCCGCACAGCCCCAATGCGTGTTGGCGAACTTGTCACATGTCTTCGATTTTTTTTTCTCTTATTCATCAGACATGTAGGTTTCCTCTCGATGTTTTCCTTCACCGCTGAGCACGTGGTAAATCAGCACTTAAAATTTCAATTAACAATTTCATTGGTGCCGGCGGGGATCAAACCCGGGTTACTCGCGTTCTGTTATATTTACAGCGAGCGTTATCCATCTGAGCTACCACGGCGCCTGGTCTCTGTCCATTTTTGCATGCTTAGATTTAATCGCTTGATTGATTTTATTCAAATTTATTGTTTCGCCAATGCAAGACGTTAATGTGAATTTCGCACAGCTTAAAGACTATAATTTGAAAACGGAAGTACTTAAGAGCCCAGTCTTTCAGAGCAAAACAGAAAAATTGCGTTCTGGTGACACATCTACACCCTCCCTGCCCCGCCACTTCATGTACCGCCACCGCAGTTATCTTTCTGGCCGTAGCGTGGAAAGTTGCTCTACTAAGATTTTCCAGTATCAATTTATCTAATATACAGGATTATTGATAATTAGCTAACAAATTTTCACATACAGATTTTCTACCTCGTATCTATTTTTGTTCCATGCTTTTATTACAAAATTCGTTACACAAAAAAAAATATATTTTAAGTTTGTATAATTTTTGTTGTTTTGTTGAAAAGGTTTCTAAAAGATAATCATCTAGAACCTGTATAACATGTACTCGTATTATTGATTATTCAAATGAATCTGGCAAGTGCTAGAATGAGTCGTGCACTGAGGGTTTCGTAATAAGTCGATGACACTATCGAAAATCCGTCAAATACGTCAAGTAGTTCTAAATACTAAAATAGATTAAAAAAACTCAAAACAATTTCTATATAAGTACAAACAGTCCACTATCACACATATTTATAGTTTCTCATTAAAGTATAATGTAACTTTGTATAGCATTTACCTATATGCATGAATTACTATTCTTGTACAGCAGCATCGACGGACGACTTAGCGCTTTTTTTTAATTTATTCGCAATGGCTTGAATGATGTATGGAGGGTCTTTGATTGGCATCGAGCGTTCCATGCGAGAATCAATTAGCTCAGGAAGCTAAAGAGGAAGAAAAATGACGTCCAATTTTTTTTAGATTTTGACGTTTCTGTGATCAGCATGACAATTTGCGAACATTGCGCTAAGTCTCCTATTTGACGTCCGTATATTGGACGTCGTAAGCAGTTTGACGCCACATTATATCCAAAATTGGCCATAGTGGGCGTACAATAAATTACGGGATGCTGAGGATATTACTTAATAGTTTACTTGTAGTCTACGTGTATTACTGAATAGTTTTCGTATCTAAAAATGTCATTAACTCGACATCAGCAGCTACCGGTAACAAGGAAATCTCTAGTTGAAAATCAAAAAGACGAAATTTTCCTTATGACACTTAAAAATTAAATTAAAAAAGTATTTCTATAAAAACATAATGTACTTTTTTTAAAAAAAAGGACATTAACCACTCGTGGTAAGCTTAAATTGCTTGTGTTACGAGTGGTTCACGCCAGTAGTCGAATGGTGGATTCGAACCCACGACCTTTTTGAGTTCGCGGTCCGCTCCCTGCCATTAGGCTACTGTCGCTTGTAAACAAAACATCATGTGCAATCCAAAAATGTATAATACTTCTATATTTCCTTGAAGAACTTACATAATATGTAGGTTAGGTACCTAATTATATACCTAATATTTAACCAAGTGCTCACACATATGCACGTTGTTAACTATTTTACTATGAAACACAAAAAAACTTACCTTTGAATTCTATTTCTGTTCATTGCTTCAACGTTTGATTTCAATTTTCGTTTTCTGGTACAAGCATATTTTTTACGTTTATGGTCCATATCGAAATTAAAAGTTATAAAACAAATACAAAATGATTTATAAACCCTTAAAGAATTATATGCAAAAAATAATAAAGTAGAGAAACTTTCAATTCGTAACAATGCGCAACCAAGATTAGGGAAAGAGAGAGAAAGAGGAATGTTAGAGCGAGAGGAAGTGCAAAAATTTGGCACAGACAAGACGTCTGAACGCTACAGCCGCTCAGCGGCTACTAAGGAATATTGCCCGCAATTATTGTTTATAAAGTCAATATTTTATAGGTCGATCGAAATAATTATTAATTTTGAAATAAAGTGGTTTAAATTATTATTTTTTAATATTTGTCTAATTAAACACCTGCCCTTGAGAAAAAAATAATTATAGCATAAATATTTTCAGCTATTGCTATGAAACAAATAGTTTTTTATGAGGCGAAAACAGCGAAATTTAACGAAATTGAGACCTCTTATTTAAGACAATGAAAGATATTTAGAAAAAAAGAAACAGCGCATTTTGGAGATGAAGATGTTTAGCTATTAACGCGCTGAATAGATTTCGCCTTTTTATTATCGATTGCCTTATAATGGTACACGAACAAAGCTCGAAATTGCGTTGGGTGCGAGAGAGCTCTATTTACCGTTTGATTTATCTAACATAGACCACATAGATGAACCAAAAAAAAAAATTTAGCCATTACTTATAATCTGGGTATTTATGTGTTATCAAAATATTTTACTCTGAAACAATAATTTGCTGTAAAAAAAGAAATCAAAGTGGCGCTAATGATTCGATGTGAGTCAACTTTAAAAGACTGTAGCCTTAAGGAGGTTAAAGAAACTCCATGGTGGGAGCACTGCGGGGCAGGAGGCCGACATCGTGCTAGCGCACTCCACTGAGCCTGATAGACTGCGGTTGGTGCGAGCGTGTTTTATAGTATTTATTTAACAATTTCAGGTGCAGTTTACGAAAAATATAATATCTGTAATGGTGAATTACTGTCGTAATTATATAAGTTACTAAGTAAAATTTAATTCAAATGACGGACATGCTTATTGTACCCTCATTTTGTTTTTGATAAAATTGTTTATCCGAGTGCGAATATACTACGTAATTAAATTTACCAATCGAAAACTGAAAACATCTATAAAAAAGTGTCACGAAAATATTTGGCAATGCGACACGTGTAAATGTGTTTTTTCTTGTAGTAATTAAAAATGATTTTTCTCAATAAATGTTTTTAACTTATAAGTATGTACATAATCTTAATAAATCATAGTGAGTATTATAATATCCAAAATTATTTTATTTCCATTTTCGTGACAACCCCTAGCATACACGCTAGCCGCGTCGCAATACCTACGCGGGCGGCGACATCGTCAGACATCAAAGGCGTTTCATTACTGTAAGGTCTAAACTGTGCTAATATAATAAATTATAATATATTTTTACCGTTACTATAATTTTAGTTATAAAATTACGACTGCCATATCAGTCAAAGATATTGCATATTACGAGGTCAATTACATGTTCCCAATAATTCTTTAATAAGCACGTGTATTTTTAAGATCTGAAGGATTTTTTTTTAAATGCTTAGAATATAATTATTTGGAATATAACGGGATTATTATCTTGCTTTATTTCAACGTATCAATACTTAATTTAAATTGTATGTAAACGAGAGAAAGAAGTAGAACATTTTAAAGTGATTTTTTTTTAAATTACATTAGCTTTAAACATTGCTGTGCAATTTTTATACCAAATTATTGACGCCACAATAAAGCAATTTTATGTTTATATAACCGCATTTAGTAAAATTTTTATTTTAGGCAGGGTGTATATTTAATCCGGCTCCTAGTCCGGCTAATGTGCGTAAAGCTCTCTGCTGAAATATTTTAAAGTGATAGTAACTCTAAAATAACTATATAAATCATAGAAAGATGAAACAAACAGGTGCTAATGAAGCTTACTTAATATTTATAACCCATGGTATGTAAAAATAAAAATGTTTAAATAGAATGTAAGTCATCACAAAACCTGTCAAATTTTAAATTACTTGTAAGACTGTGTTCTTTAATTTCCGACATTTTTACACCCTATGATTATATTGACTAAGTGAAAATTGTGTCATTTTACATGCTTTAACTATTAGTTATATTGCTAATTTTTATTATATTAAAAATGCTCCTATTTGACGAAATTTCAAAAAATAATGTAATAAGCACAAAGTTTAAATTGTTCGAATAGTTTATTCAAATACGTTATGTAAATTGTTTATGGAGTAATTGTCAATAAAATATTTTAATAATTATGTAGCTTTTTTTTAAATTATCATCATATCATAAATGTTATAAACACGTCAGAAGGGTAGAAGACATAGACTACAGACTTCCATTTAGCACGATCCTGACATAACTCTCGCCTCCTCCACATCCATTTATTACCTATTCATACAAGCTCGTCGGTTAAGAGCCCTCTTACATTGAGTTATACAAGACTAGAGGAGCAAACCACATTACCGCGCGTCGAAAAAAGTGTAACCACTATCCAAACGCGACGACGTAGCTTTGAAACTAATAACAATTTTAAGTAAACATATATCTATCTCACTTACACAAGTTGCGAAAACAATATCGTCGTCGTAAGATTAGAAAAAGATAGACACACAAACATGCAATGGCGGGTTGGTGTGGCTTACTATATGAAATTTTACCTAAAATACGCAATAAAAATGAGTTTTTTTTAAGCTGCAGTTAATTGTTTTTATATTAAAAAAGTATATTTTATTTTAAAATCTTTATTACGTCCCCTTAGAAAAAAGGGATACAAAGCTTATCAGATAAATAGAAGTAAACATAATGATGAAATAAAACGTATTTTTATGGTTCTAATAAATCAAACAATAAAAATAGGTATCTAATAAAATATATTTAAAAGATAATTCAAGAATAAACTAAAATAAGAATAATTAATTATATTGTATGAAAGTTAAAACGTAGTTTTTATTATAATTTCCAAAATATTTAAAATCGTAGGTAACAAATTAACTTACTCCATTAATTATATAGTCTCCCATTAATGTAGGATAATCACAAATGCGGAAAAGTGGCAACATTGAACCTAAATGGCAATATTCGATATTTTATTTAATTTTTTAGTGTTTTAAACCTTAATATGAATATATAAATTAAAACTTACGTATGGAAAGTGATTCCGCTTGATTTATTATGTTTTTGTGACCTTGAAACGCATTCTTTCACTACGCATTTACCCATTTTTTGTTGTGAATCGTTCGGCTTAACTCGGACGGCGTCACCTTGAACATTGAACCGACGTTCGCTGAGTATAAGGCTGTGGCCTTATGTGAAGTGACAACGCTTTGGCGCGGAAATTACTTATCTAGTGTAACATATAAATCAATGCCCTCTTACATTTCGGCGTTACGCAAAAGTAGGTATTTTACGCTCCGAGCGGGCGACGACCTACGCGAGTGTTACTTCATTTCATATTATCTATCTAATATGAAGTAAATAATAGCTATAGCTATTATTTATTTCATATTATCTCTCGCACATTGATACTGTGAGTACAGCGAATAAACGATCTTGATCTTCCTAATGGTATATATAATTATATGTTTTCTTAGGATGAAGTTCTGTGGATGGAAAAATTTTAGTGTGTCATTTTTATGTTATCTAATTAATTTATTATAATCTATTTGATATATTTTTCATTATTTATGAACATTAGTGTTAAAATAAGTACACATAAATATTTTGTGTCGCAGTAATCGATTGTTGACCGATGTTGGTTAACCAATATCAACCACATGGTTGGTTAACATTCGGACCGAACATTTTCATAGTGTCCAATGTATTGAAATGTACGAATTGGGTAATACGATGTCTTTTACTGTTGAAAGTATATTTTATTTATGGGTTAAATCTACTTACTCTAAGAGTGCCTCAAATCCATAAATCTATACATTAATGTTTTGAGGCACTGTGGATTTATTTCCGATTATGGCAAATAGAAACTTGATAAAATGTTTTTGGAATCGAACAAAGAAACATTACATTACATTAGTACATTTCACTTTACTTTGGTAGTCAGTTTCTCTAAAATAAGTCCAAATAGTAAATCTCCTGCCGCTCATTTTTATCATCAACATCATAACTATCAATTTTCACTAAGAATAAAATTCTTACAGCTCTACCTTATTCACTAAAAATAAAGAGCCATGGTAGCTCAGATGGTTAGCGCTCGCTGTAAATTTCACAGTGCACGACCAAACCTTGTTCGATCCCCGCTGGCACCAATGAAATTATTAATTGCAATTTTAAGTGCTGATTTACAAAAATTTTGAAAACATTGTGAGGAAACCTGCATGTCTGAGAAATAAGAAAAAAATTATATCGAAGACATGTGAAGTTCGCCAACAAGCTTATTGGGGCAGTGCGGTGGACAATTCCTTGCCCTGTAACCCTCTCAGAAATCAGCGGAGGCCTATGACCAGGAGTGGGACGTATATAGACTATAACTTTAACTTTAAGGTGACACCTCGAAAATTTGGTGGCTTTTCTATTTAACATTTTTTATAAGTTTTATAGATTACAAACCAAAATTTTAATATATGTTTTTTGACTATATGACCTTGGTTTGCATAAAAGGAAAACACGATATCATGTAATTTTCTCGATAGAAAAAAATTGCAAAGTAGGCTCTAATTATTTACATTTCTTGATGACACCACAATATCTTTACGAATAATTTCATGGAATTATTTTTAAAGCATAATAAGTATCTAAGTTCTCATAAACCAGTTTTTTTTTAATCCATAACGAAGTTTTGTTAAAATAAATAAAAATGTTGTTTAGCGCTTACTTAGTTTTTTCCGAGCGCTTGCTCGGTATGGCTATCTCATAATTTGCGTACTATGAAGTCATTGCATCACTTTCATTTTGACACTCCCGCAGTCGTCGGTTAGCTTCACCGACAAAGGAATAAGCCACGCCCTCAAAACTCGATTCATTTTCAAGGTATCCTCTTAATTAAGAATAAAACAATGAAATACTTTTTTATCACAAGAATAGTCAAAACATAAACATGTGCCGGCAGTTTGCTCGGTACTAGATGATGCAATAACATGTCAGGTGTGGCGGGAAGCGAGAGGCAGGGTCCTGCGCTAATCCCGTGTGCTTTACGGTAACAACTTTCGACATAAATTGGTTAAGTCCCGAGGTTATCCTGCCGAATAATGTTCGGCCGAATATTCGGTTCGGTAAAAATTTTACCGAATATTCGTATTACGGTGAAATCCATATTCGTCCCATCCCTATAAATAATATACTTCATAAAAATCAATTCTTTTTCACAAGGGGTCGCTCGACAACTGACGCTAGTGTGACCTGACGAAACATTAATCAGGAAACTTCAACTACAGTGTTGCTCTTAAATTAGTTATTTCATATTTAAATGACAAAACGCAAAAAGTTTTCATTAATAGTATGAGTTCTTCCGGGTCGACTGTACAAAAGGGCGTGCCTCAGGGTTCTATTCTATTCTCGGCCCCTTTGTTTCTTGTGTATATTAATGACTTACCGTACATAGTAGGGGATAACCATGATATAGTATTATTTGCTGATGATACTTCATTAATTTTCAAATTAAAACGACAGTTATTAAATTACGACGAAGTAAATAATGCTATAGCTAAGTTAGTCAATTGGTTTAGTGTTAATAATTTTCATTTAAATGGAACTAAAACTAAATGTATGAAATTCGTAACTTCTAATGTCAAACATGTTAATACGAATGTAATTTTAAATGGGGAAGAACTGAGTCTTGAAGATATCACCATTTTTCTTGGAATCACACTAGACACAAAGCTTCAACGGCTCCACCATATATCAAAACTAGCTAGTAGACTTAGTTCTGCAGCATATGCTGTAAAAAAGATTAGAACTCCTACCAGTGTTGAAACAGCTACAATAGTTTAGTTATTTCCATAGCATTATATCGTACGGTATTTTGCTATGGGGACACGCGACTGACACTGAAATTATATTTATTTTACAGAAGAGGGCCATTAAAACAATATATAATTTAAAACCAAAAGAGTCACTGAGACGAACATTTAAGGAAATTAATATATTAACTCTGGCCTCTCAATACATTTATGAAAATGTAATGTACGTACACAAGAATAAACGTAGTTTTGCAAAAATAAGTGATATTCATTCTGTAAGTACTAGGATACGAGGATGCCACTCGAGAACCTTATCCCCCCAATCGGTTGTCGATTCTTCGAACATATTGCCGGCCCATTGCCACTTCAGCTTACCAATCCCTTGGGCTATGTCGGGCTCTCTGGTTCTACTGTGAATATCCTTATTTCTATGTTCATCATGTAGAAAACCCCGAGCATAGCCGTCTCCGCAAATTATGGTCGTGTGAACAAAAAAATTTAACGGTTTAAGCTTAGAATAAATCAGTGCCATCTCTTAAATATTCATGAACTGCCACGGAACCAGTGTTTCCATTTATGATTTTGGTTTTACCCTGGAACCTGTAGAAATACTCCCTAAATTTAAAAAAATCTTAATAGCCTTATTTATTGCACCTTATTTTGAATATACCTTTTTCTTAACCTTTTGAGTGTCACGCCGAAAACGCATTACCGTGTCCTGTACGCCAAAGCGAAAAACAAACAAAAATACCGTAAAGTGGGGATATTTGGAAATCGTGGGTATATTTGGTATTTTTTATTTTTAAGATTGCGATCCAAATATTTTTTGATTTAGCAATGGTAGAAAAGAGATATTCAATTCTGGCAACACTATAACTCATGTCAAGTTTATTCTGAAAAGTTACGCCACGCTGCCATAAGAACTGTGTCCACAAGGATTATTTTAATAAAACCGTGAAAAAACAGCAAAAACTTCATTGTTGAACTTTCGGACGGTGTTTTAAAAATTTCAAAGTAAGTAAAAAACTATTTTCTACAAAGAAAAGAGCGATATCTCGGCATTCCAAAACCCTCCTAATCATCATCGCATGTGTTACCTGTCCGCCATTTTGATCGAATATTCTCATGAGGATATTTGGAACAGCAATTTAGGATATTTGGTACCGTAGTACCAAATATCCCCTTATACGCAATGATGGTGTTATTTGGACCAACTATACCAAATATACCCATAAGTAATGTGATCCCATGTATGCATTGCTGGTGTTATTTGGAACGATAATACCAATTATACTCACAAGTAATATGATGTTTATTAAGGGTAAGATGTTCGAATCCTTTGTATTTCGGATATAATTTTAAAGACTTTTGATTTTTTTGCAGGAATATGCATAAAAATGCCACGAATATATATTAGAAAATTCAGGAGTACTAGGAATGGAAAGTCCTTCCTACCTTACACTAATTACAGCTCTGAAAATTTACAGAAAGCAATTCGAGACGTAAAAAGTAAGACTTTAACACTAGGAGAAGCATCATCTAAATATCAAATACCTAAAACAACGTTATCGAGAAAATGTAGAAACCTTAATTGCTCACAAGAAAAAGCAGGACGTCCTACCCTTTTTTCACCTGAAGAAGAGAAAGCCTTCATTAAACACATTGTAAATTTGGCAGACTGGGGATTCCCATTCGATCTTATTGATCTTCGTATTTTCGCGCAAAGGTACTTAAATAAACTCGGAAAAACAATATACGGAATACCCGAAAATTTGCCTGGTTTAGAATGGGCTCGAAACTTTTTAAGGCGTCATAAAGATTTGCTTTCGAACCGTATGGCTTCCAATATATCTACCGATAGAGCAAAGGTATCAGCATCGACGATAGACTCATTTTTTGAGTACTTTGCACCAACAATCGATGGTGTAACACCTGACCGAATCATAAACTATGATGAGACTAATTTAACTGACGACCCAGGAAACAAAAAATACATTTATAAACGTGGTGTAAAATACCCAGAACGTGTAACAAATACATCGAAAACGGCTGTTTCCCTCATGTTTGCTGCTACAGCCGAAGGTCAGTTATTACCGGTTTACGTGGTGTACAAAGCAGAACACCTATGGGATACCTGGTTAGAAGGAGGTCCTCCAGACGCAATATACAATCGCTCTAAAAGCGGATGGTTCGACTCGGTTTGTTTCGAGAATTGGTTTGAAAAAGTGATCGTTCCATACGCTAAAAAAAAGCCTGGACGTAAAATTGTCATAGGTGACAATCTCTCATCACACTTTTCTGAAAACGTATTAAAAAAGTGTGAAAAGCTAAACATTTCATTTGTGTGCTTGCCCCCCAAATCAACGCACCTTCTGCAGCCGTTAGACGTTGCTCTGTATGGACCTTTAAAACATTATTGGCGAACTGTATTGACTGGGTGGAAAAAAGTAGAAGGACGCAAACATAAAACCCTAGTAAAAGATGTTTTTCCGAAACTGCTGGCCAAACTTATGAACAAACTTATGGAAAACAATACAGGGGGAAAAAACGTCATTGCAGGTTTTAACAAATGTGGGCTTTATCCAATCAACCCGGAACGACCGAAGTCACGGCTGCCACACAGTCATGACTTACTACCCGAGGAAATTGAAACAGCTGCTACTTCAGTTGTCATAGAACATCTAAAAGAAATGCGGGGGCTCTCGGCTTCAGATGAGCCCAGAAGACGTAAAAAACGATGTAATGTTCCAGCAGGCCGAGGCATCACAGCAAGAGACATCGAGCAAACGAAACCTAAAAAACCAAATAAAATGACGGATAATGAGTTTGTAAATAGTGAAGTTGAAGTTTCTTCATCTGACTCGTCTGAAATAATAGATATTTCAACATTTAATATTCTAGAGCCAGGTCCGTCCAAGTCAATAATCCAAACAAAAAGTACGCAGAAAAATAAAATGTATGAAAAAGAATCTAATATACATAAGAACACCAAGAAAGATAAAGGTATTGGAAAAAGTAGCAAAATTGGAAAAGAAAATAAAGATAAGAACATGAAACGCAAAGAAAACGGGAAAAAGAAATGTTTTGAAGAAAAAAAACATGATAATGCACTGAAACAAAATAATAAAGATAAAAAGAAAAAAAGAAATTGCAGAAAAATTTCAACAGGCTCTACCACTTCTGAGTCACAAACCATAAGTATATATGAAGATTCTGATTGTATTGACGAAAACTTTGATATTGATGGAGATATGGATTTAAGAAATATGAATCGTTGTTCCTCGGGTCCAGTCACATTGACAGAAAATCAAGAGATAGTCCAATCTTCTGACAACATAGAATCAAAAACACACATGGAGTTAAGCACACTCGAAACTATAGAACAAATAATCCAAACTTCTGACAACATAGAACCAGGAATTACAAAGAAGGAGTTTAGAACAACCGAAAATATAGAAAACTTTAAAATAACTACACCTTCAGACATAATAGAACCAGACATGACAACAAATAAAACAAGCTCAATCAGCATTCCAGAAAATCAAGGGATTGCTCAATATTGTAACAACAGTGAGAAAGAGACAACAACGACCAATGAGACTCAAGAAAACCGAGACACGAGTGAATTTTATGACAACAAAGAAGCAAAAGTTACTACGAAAGAGAAATTACCAACAGAAAGCACTGACAAGACTATATCGAACCAAGAGACAAAACTATCAGAAGAAGATATCAAGACCAATTTTAACAACAATGATTCAGAAAGTAGACACACAGAACAAGAAAAAGAATATGAATTGAATGACCACGTAATTGTAAGATACATCAACAAAAAGAAATGGAAATATTATATGGGTATCATAGAAAACATAAACATGGAAAATGAAGAACCTTATACTATTAGATTTTATAAAACAGCTAAAAAACCGTCGTTACGGTTCCTTTTGACACGAAAGCTTGACAGGGACATAGTTCCCTCTATATGTATTGTCAAGAAAGTCAATTTGATACAAAACCCAAATTATTCAAAGGAGTTCTTTCTGTCCTTGGCTGACGATGATGTCGTGGAATTATTTACGTAAGTGCATGCTTATAGTCTTAAAGGATTGTAGGTAGGCCATTGGTTGAAATCAATGGATAAAATTCACTAACTGACGCTGTCATAATTATGTCAGTGGTTCCATATATTTTTCAAATATTATTTTGTACTTGTAGTAATTGGTAAGCCTAAAGTTTTCATACATTGTAAGAATTAACTCAACACAAATATTTAAAATCATGACAGTTTGACATTGGGACTTTGGGACCAATTCACAGGCACAAAACTTATTTGACAGGACTAAAGTTGTTTTAAACAATCTTTCTTTTTCTTATTATGGATAAGAGAAGGATATAATCCTTTAAATTATTTTAGTCTTGTCAAATAAGTTGTGTGCCTATGAAATAGCCCAACTCTAGAGAGATTTATTATAGTAGAGGTTTTCTTTAACACTTAAGTATAAGATTTCAGGATTTGATTTGTGAGTTCATTCTTCGCGATCGCTAAATTTTGTAAGTTTATATTGTGATAATTTGATTTGTTACCTAAAATACACACAATGTTAATTAAACTGGGTTTTGTTTTCGAAAACTATACATAATATGCGATTGGTTATTCAATAATTGACAATCCTTGTTCCAAATTTCGTAAAAGTAAACTTTTAAATGCGAAATTTCGTAAAATTATACCTATAGTGATATCATTTAGCAAAAAATAAGTGGAATACTTCGCCTTAAGCCTTATCTACTGTTCCAAATATCATCCAATGCGTATAAAATGGTATTATTTGAGAAATACATCGTAACAACACTCACGGAATTTTCATTTCCAAAAAACCCCATGAGGGGTATATTTGGAACAAGACCTTAAAAAATATATATCTCGGTAACAGTCGGCCCTATACTATTGAGATAGCCACTATCAGACCTATCTGACTAGGGTTTTTCCATAAGTGTTTAGAATATTACGCAATTATTTATATTACGTTTAACAAACAAACATTTTCGTCTCAAAAATGTACCAAATATCCCCATTTTACGGTACTTACGAAAAAAAAATAGTGTTGCCAAGAGTTGATATATCGATAACACAAAATAACTTGATTTTGTTGGTTTTTTATGCAATAAATGATTCTTTATAATCTGAAATGTTTCATTTAATGTTGTGCTGTCTTCCACTCTTTTTATATATGTACTTTGTACATAAATAAAAAACAAACAATAACAATAAAATAGTAGTAAACCACAGCACAACTCTCCATCCCCACCCAAACGCCTATCAAACGCAGCCAAAAAATTATCCTTGACACTAGAAATCAATACATTCAACATAGAAATCTCACTAACAAATTCATAAAACTTCGAAGTAAACAACCAACAGCGGTGTCAAGAAATGAATTCAGGCTGCTTACTGCCAAACCTGAACTTACTCAGCTAATCCTTCCTATGCTACACCAATCCAAAAAAAGCCTAACTTCTTACAGTCCAATGACACCGATTGATCGATTTTGTTTGTTTCCGAAATTAAAATACTTTTTCAGATCCCAAGCATATGACAATGTCTATAAAATATGTGAACATACTGTGAATTGTTTCGAACGCTTTCCAATAGTACCTTGCATTAAACGTCTATAACATTCTTTGACTTCACTGTCACGACTGGACGACAACGGCGTAGCTGACCTTCCTTTTTGTAACTTTTTTTAGAGATGTAGCCGTGTCGCTCGTTGTGTATCGATTTCGGAATCGATCTAACCAAAATATACGGAGATCGACTTAAAATATTTTATGTGTCAGGGGAGGCATAGCCCAAGTGAAGCACATAAGAAAAGTCTTACGCTCTTATGACAATGGGGGTTTGATAGGATGCTGATGCTACCAGATGATTTTGAGATTGGGAAAGAAAATCGCACAACACAAAATGAAAAATTGCTCTTCATACCTTAAGTAAAAAAAACACATTTATTATTTGTAATTTTATATTATTAAAATAGAGAATTTCATCATCATCGACGCTTTCCAAAATGTGAATGAGTCCTGAGGAACCGCTCATGTTGCACTGCACTACTTTTCCCGCTAATCACTTATGACGTCATCAGGGTGTCGTCTATCCTTGACCATGGCGCCCAGTGAACTGATTTTCGATGACGCGCTAAGGATGGGCTTGAGTTGAAATATTGGATTTATTATTCGAAGATGATTTGATAACATTTTTTTATTCATGTAGCTAATTATAGTTTTGTTTCTAACCTTTTGTTTTATTCAAATATCAATATTATTAGAAATAAAAAATAACACTTTTGAGCAGAATTTTGGATAGTTTTCAAGAAATCTATGCCTCCCGCGTTCGACACCAGCGGTCAATCATAAACGACTTTGGCATGCTGGACATCGTATCATCATCATTCTCTAGACCATTTCCCATTATCTGGGGTCGGCGCAGTAAATCTTCTTGTTCCATTCCTCTCTATCAGCCGTCATTTCCATACTTACTCCTTTCATTCTCATATCACTCTTCACACAATCGATCCATCTTTTATTCGGCCTTCCTCTGCCCGTGTGTCCGCTGGACACACGGGATGGATGGATGCTGGACATCGTATATGCTTAGATAAAAATCCAAATTTAGTTCAGTGTTTCTTAGTACTTGTGGCTCTAGCAGACTTGTTTTTTATACTCACATTTAGCAGGGTTATTCTTTTTCGAGTGTAGAATTAAAATACCAGTATTTAATTTTCCAATATATTTCATATTTTTGTGGGCCGGGTTTTTGTCAACTACAGACGTCGTTGGCGCTCAGGGCCCGCAGGTGCTGGTCAAGTATAGGCGACTTTGGCGCTCAAAAGGTTAAAGAACATTGTTGCAACTTTTGAATAGCATTTCACGATTAAAACCCTTGAGTTTGGTGATGAAGAAGACGTTTTCATTGTCTCACGGAAATAATGAATATGTAACTAAGTAAAATATACCATTATTCCGATATACAGAATGAAAAACTTTTTCACTCAACACTTTTCTAGCTCTTTTGACCCTATCCCCTGAGATAAATCTTTAAAAAAATAACATTGAGTAGTATAGAAAACAGGGTTACCTGAAGTACGATTTCACCCCAAAATATCCGAAACCCTGTTAACATGAAGAAACGCCAATGCCCTATCTATATTAGTAGTTTTACCCTAAAATAGTGCAAAATATCTAAAAGTGAAAACACTGCACGGACATACATGAGCTCGCGTTGGTGCTCCACAATCCATAAACATTTTCGCACCAATTAGTTGACGCAATTTTGTTTCTTCAATGACCAGGTCCATACGCATTAGATCATAGGTAAGTCTATGATACAAAAAAGGGTTTATTTTTATTTAGAATACGAAATTCTGGGTGATTATTGAAGTCTTTAAATTTTATATCTCAAGACCTGTTTATTTTCGGCCATACATATGGGGGTTCTAATAATTAGACCCCCCATATGTATGATATTGGACACCCCCACCATATATTAGATTCTAATTTGAAGTATTTTGACTCCCATATCACGCGCTGCCAGGAAGTTGTCGAGTTCCCAGTAACCCTGTATAATTTAATTATTCAGGGTTTTTTTTAAAATTAACATAAAGACAATAAAAGAAAGACAAATTCCGTACTTTAATTCTTTAATAAAAATGTATTATTACAATATAAACAGTAAGGTCATACATGGCAGTGATGTTATTATTACTTATAAAATACAAATGTTTTATCCTACACAAAATTCGACCCACCCAAACGCCTATCAAACGCAGCCAAAAATTATCCTTGACACTAGAAATTAATACATTCAACATAGAAATCTCACTAACAAATTCATAAAACTTCGAAGGAAACAACCAACAGCAGTGTCAAGAAATGAATTCAGGCTGCTTACTGCCAAACCTGAACTTACTCAGCTAATCCTTCCTATGCTACACCAATCCAAAAAAAAGCCTAACTTCTTACAGTCCAATGACACCGATTGATCGATTTTGTTTGTTTCCGAAATTAAAATACTTTTCAGATCCCAAGCATATGACAATGTCTATAAAATATGTGAACATACTGTGAATTGTTTCGAACGCTTTCCAATAGTACCTTGCTTAAACGTGTATAACATTCTTTGGAACACAGCAGCACTATTCAATAGACCCTCCTAAAACGCAGGATCTCAATCCGTGCCATATACTTAAGCCTACTATTCGCTATTAATGTACTAAAAATCGTAAATGAAACTAAGGACGTCACAATATGACAAAAAATAAATAAATACGTTTCTATACAAAAATAACACATTTATTGTGGTGAACACGGACACCTGAGCACTTGAGACCTAGCGGATCGACCTGTCGGTTTACTTAATCAAACTCTAGCTAAACAATTAAAACTATCACCTATATACTTTTGCTTATATTACCGGCTTTCCGTCACCGTAAAATTGACTTCACAATTTTATCATATCTCTCACAATTACAAAAGTGATCGAGGAGCGTGTAAATGTTAAAAAGTTATTTCATTACAATTTACTTTTTTCACCAAAAATATACGCATCACAATTACTATTTCTTTTATATTTACGCAGTGTATTAAAAATAGATCGTGATCGTTAATTATCGTTTTAATATTCACGTTTGGTCAAATATAACATCGTTAAGCACAAATTTACGGGAACTAAGCTAGCGTTCAATACTGAATTAAAAATTATAAAATGCTAATTCAATATCAAGTTGTACAGTTACAGACAAGAACGACAAATAAAACCGGTGAATATCAGACACACACACAAAATAAAAACAGGTACGTCATCAGGATCGCATCATACTATTGATAAATATAAAATCTCTGAAATGCCACGAAAATAAAACATATATCTGTACTCCTAAATCTTAATGGTCGCTTATATATAATACATTATACATACGTTTTAAAATACAGACACAGTTACGTAAAATGTAAAACTGTAAGTGAATAACGTTATGCAAAATCAAAATAAATGGCAGTCGAGGTTAAAACTAAAGATCAAACGAATATATCCAGGGATATTACTGTCCAATCGTGCAAAAACGACCTACATAATATAAAATATCGAAACGCGGAATAAATACGAGATCTGCGTTTCAGTGACGAGCGTCCAAGTTTCATTTTGTTAATTCAGGAGTGTAGAAACTTTCCAGTCCTGCAATAGGGCAGACGGAAATCAATCGGGAGTAGGCACGAGCGACGGTATTTGTACGGGTGCAGCTAGGGGAGCGGAACGGTGCAGAGTGAACGCGTCGTAAACCTGCGCAAGTTCTTCAAGGTGGTGTTCTTCGAGGCATAGGAAACCGCTCAGCGTGGGGCTGACTCGGCGAGCACAAGCGAGGCAGTGGACGACATGACGTCGTTCGTGTTCGCGGACGAGAAGTGCGTGCCACACTTCGCGCTCGCACGCGCCGCAGTAGTGCGATGCTTCCCCGCGCGCTCTACCGTGGAAGCGAATCGGAACACCTCGAGCGCGAACCACGTTGAGTGTACCGGCCGCCGCGCGCAAAGTCTGCATGAGACATGTTCTCATCGCACGGTGCAGTCTCGGATCGGAAACGCGAATATTCCGCGCCAGATTCCACGTCAAGTGAACCATGGGCACGATCGACTTGAAGTTCTGTACTTTGTTCCATTCGTAGCGCTCCAGCGCGAGAGTGTACTGACGAGCTGTCAACGGTCCGACGTTCCAAGCGATGTTGTTGCACCAGCCGGTGGCTTGCACCCAATGCACGCAGCCGGCGTTCACCCACACTAGATCTCCGGGGCGTTGGGTGAATCTGTACACGGGCACGCCGTGCGTTCGAAGTTCCTCCGGGTCCGGCCACCAGGACCCGTGAAGATATGAAAGACCGTGGCGGTCGCAGAGCTCACGAACTCCACCCCAATAAGCGTCCGGAACACCGAACCACTCGCAGTCGCCGGGTCCGATGTTGATATTTATCGAGCAGAAATTGTTGTTCTCTTGGTGTCCAGGCGTCCGGCTGCCAGGCACCTTCATATACAGTTGGACGGTGTTCATGCCGAGGATAACGTGGCCGACGTGGGAGAGCATGTTCGCGGCGGAGGCGACCCGCGCGAAGGCGGGCAGCTTCTGCAGTTCCGTGAGCTGGGGGCGCCACTTGCGCTCGTCGGAGAGGTCGACGTTGGTGCCAAAGCGGAGCATGCGCGCGCTCTTGCGGCGCTTGGCGGGTCCGCCGGACTCGCGGCCGTCCGAATCGGAGAGCGCGCCGGCCGAGTGCGCCGGCACGGCGCCGCGCTCGCGCTCCTCGCGCAGCGACTCCTGGAACGAGCCGGCCTGGTACTGCGCGTACTTGCGCACCGTCGTGTGCGAGCGGTGCGACGCACACGCCCACACGCGCCGCCGCCCGCTCGGGTCCCAGTTCTCGTCGGCGGACTGCATGAGCTGCGTGCGCACCTCGACCGCGTGCTCGGGCCACGCTTCCACGAGCGTTTTGGTAGAGAAGAGGCCGAGGTCGAGCTTGAGCGCGGCGGTGAGGCCGCGCACGACGGCGATGGGGTGTTTGAGGCAGAAGTCCTGCAGCTGCGGCGAGAAGGCGTCGCGCTTGGACTCGACGTAGACGAAGGGCGCGGGCGGCGCCAGCTGCTCGGCGGACAGGCGCGGCGCCGGCACGGGCGGCGGCTCGGGCGCGCCGCAGCCGTCGCCCAGCACCGACCACGCCGTCGCCGGGCCCGCGTTCTCCCTGCCGGCACAACCAATACCTCTTACTAAACGAACACTACACTACACAAATCACACACCGTCGGCTTTTTCAAGGCTACTATTGAATAGTCCTTTTTAAAATTGCGTCAGCAGACATCCACACGTTGGTAACCCCTAAAGCTTCCTATGCTAGATCCCAACACAAAAACTAAATTTGAGTTGAGCGGTTTTTTATTAATTTACCACTATCGGTCGGTCAAGGTACACCGCATGCAGCTACGGTTGTTAGAGAAAGAAAATTTATCTCTCTGGTGGGTATCGTCAGAGAAGACAATGGGAAATGCTAGAAAAATCATAACGGCTTCTGATAAATGGTGGTTTAAGATCTCGTTTACGCCGAAACGAAATTAACCTTATAATTTTTAAATTGCACCTTAAAAACTATTCGCCCGATCGATAGATAATGATGATATACCTCAGACTGGGATAGAATAGCAATATTATCCAATCAAGGGTATCGTTTCCGCGCACACCAACACATTTGCCTTATGTATTGAAGGCAAACTTTATATTACTGAAGAAACATCACTTCATAAGGAAGAAGATACCAACTGCAGCTACCGCTGCCACAAGTGAAATACGCCGCTCACCTTGAAGTAGATACTTACTCACTCAAACCTAATGCCGCCGACGACGATGCCTTGCTGATATTTAATACTAAAAACTCCATGCATAGTTAATAAAAATCGCGAAGCATACTTGCAAGTGTCGAGTATCTGTTTGGCGCTCATGCCGATATGGAAGGTGACAGGTTTGTGGGGATCAGTTTTGAGCGGCTCGAGCTTGACGACGGGTTGTCGGCCACCAAGTACCGCCTCGCTGCTATTGCTACCGTTGCTCGTATTTTCAGCTGAGAATCAAATAAAACATACAGATCCTTCGTTATTAATACATTATAAATACTCAATTCAAAACACTCGTCTTTTATTTTATATTCTAAACCTTGTTTTGGATGATAGATTATACCTACCTCAGGTAACTTACTTTAATTATTATTATTTAGATAATTAATAGAATTAGGCGTTACATGCGGAAATCCATTAAAGTTGTTAAATAATAATCAACTAAAATTCGCGTAATAAAATAAAATAATGTGTTTAAGGAGTTTTAGCGGTCAACGACCGCGCCATCACTTCACCTGAGGATGTCTCGTTGAGGCGAAACACGTGTCTTATTACCGACAGTGGTGTGTCT
The DNA here is from genome assembly GCA_036936625.1 of Parnassius smintheus behrii. Classification (NCBI taxonomy): domain Eukaryota; kingdom Metazoa; phylum Arthropoda; class Insecta; order Lepidoptera; family Papilionidae; genus Parnassius; species Parnassius smintheus. Next base: position 18,626,850 of record JAUPFT010000002.1, on the reverse strand, counting down.
CCCCTAGTGGTGTTGGGAGCAGTGATACTGCGATTAGTGGTGACGGGGATAGCGGCGAGGTGCTCTTCACACTAGGTAACACACATCATTTTATTTTATTACGCGGTACTTAGCCAATTAATTATGAACATCTTTTACTTTATTACTTGATCTTGGCCATGTACGAAATATAATTTGAAACATGCGACTTATTCAAGCTAAAGGAGAAAAAAAAATCATTAATGGTTATTTTGTAACGAAATTTAAAGAACGACCTGTTTTGGGATAATTGATGCCACCAGACCGTAATAAATCATTGAAAAACTAAGGTTTAAGTCATTGAAAAACTAAGATTATTAGTACGCGAACATTTCTTTTAACAACAAAAGATAAAAGAAAAATACACCTTTCCAAAGTGCCGTTAAAAGTTTTTTGAGATATAAGTAAAAAAAATATATCTAAAAACCAATTCCATCTATATTAATTATAAGTTATGACAATATCAAAGAAACGATAAGACAATGAAGCTACAGTGTATGAATACAACTCGTACGTTCGATAATACTACGAAAACGCAGTTCCCAACTGCGAAATAATGAAATGATAAAAATGAAGTTACAATGCATACACGCAATGTAATATAAATTACAATAATAATTGTTCATGAGACTAACATACACGCCTTTCCATATTGCATTGTTCATTGCCAAAACATGACAGCGGCTGTCACTTTTGACTCGGTGAGATTTGAATTTGGTAAATATTTCAAAATAAGCTAAAATATATAGTATGCTAGTATATATTCTAAGTCTGATACATAATGCGCCGTGCAATTATAAAATCTTAATTGACAACTGCAACAATATACTTGACGCGAAACATCCGTTCTGGTTATGATGCATCGCATTGCTCGTATTAAATATACATAGATATATAATATTCACGTGTCATTCACACGTTCTTGAGAAAATTATAGTTATACTTAAGAAAGTTTATCCAGATAACTTATGCTTATGCCCAATTCCTCTAACGCTACTCAAGTTTGAGATGCCGTTAACTGTCTAGTGATCTGTCTGATTTCTGATGATGTTAATGGTGTCAGACTTTTGACTTTTACAGCTTCATAGGTCTCATCAGGGCCAGGGCCGCGGGCTATAAAAGGTGAATTTAAGTCATTCCGTATTGTTACTTGCGTAACGATGATTCCTGCGACAGTGCACGTTGGTGAGTTATCTAACGGGCGTCCGAACAGGTGGTGGCGGACCCCGGCTCCGACGGCTATATTGTACGAAGTTCTCGCCGGTGAGAACCGCCCAGGGTCGCAGGTGTACGGTGTGGGGATGTGCGGCGCGCCCGTCTGCGGGCTCGCGGTGTCCCATCCGTTGTCCTAAGGGTTTGTGGCACTAGGTGAATGTGTATTGGCTACGTGTGAATCTTGTGTCCTGTCTCTATCAATTTATGTCATAGTGACTGAGACACCACGAGACTTAACGTCATCTTAAAATTGAGTAACGTTTGAGTATTTGACCATTAGAAAGCAAAACATAATCTAAAATACAAAATTTCATCAAAACCATTAGAGCCGAGTGAAAACATTATACAGGAATTTATTGCGGAGTCTAGGAACCATCGACTATTAAACTATCTATTATGTAGGCAGGTGTAAAAATTAATGAATGTTGTAAACTGCATTCGTGTATTTTTTTCTTTACCTCGTTTAACGGCGGAATAATAAATTTACATACAACGTTTAAGACGTTGCCATGACGCCGTGTCTTGTTATAAGTCGTGAAAATTGAACAACTTAATGTAGTTTGATTTTTTTTATGCATCTAAATCATTCCATCGCATTTATCGAACAGTTTGTGTATACTGTGGGTTTTCATCGTAAAATTATAACCTACGACAGGCCAAGTATACAGTTTTCATCGTAAAATTATAACCTACGACAGGCCAAGTATACAGTTTTCATCGTAAAATTATAACCTACGACAGACCAAGTATACAGTTTTCATCGTAAAATTATAACCTACGACAGGCCAAGTATACAGTTTTCATCGTAAAATTATAACCTACGACAGGCCAAGTATACAGTTTTCATCGTAAAATTATAACCTACGACAGGCCAAGTATACAGTTTTCATCGTAAAATTATAACCTACGACAGGCCAAGTATACAGTTTTCATCGTAAAATTATAACCTACGACAGGCCAAGTATACAGTTTTCATCGTAAAATTATAACCTACGACAGGCCAAGTATACAGTTTTCATCGTAAAATTATAACCTACGACAGGCCAAGTATACAGTTTTCATCGTAAAATTATAACCTACGACAGGCCAAGTATACGCCTTAGTGGAAAAAGCGCGAAATGCACCGCAGTTCCGCTGCAAATTTGTAATGTCATATTAATATATTTAGCCGGTTTCCAGTTTTGCGCCATATTAATAATATCATTATTCATTAGATCAGAGATCAATCAGATCAGAAGTTTTTAAATTTACTATTTTACCGCCACTAAAAATACTTCTTATCTGTATACGAGTTGTATCCTGTATACAACTCGTATACAGATAAGAAGTATTTTCGTCAAATAAAAACGAATCATTCATTCAAAACTCAAAATATCATTCGTTCAATTTTGTCTATACATGAATCTTACTGATCGATATAAAACTGACCACTACGTATGCAACCCTGAAACGTAACAAGTGTCTTCTTATGAAATTAAACATGCATTCCAATGTGTTCCGGTATCCAAACACATCGGAATGCAAGCTGTTTTAGTACCTTTTATATTCTTACTTATCTACCAAATTTCTAACATCCAAATATATTAACTCCTTTCAATCTAATCTATATCTGCCTAAAATATCTTTTAATCATAGACATTGCAGCCTTCTTACTACTAAGTAACGTAGTAAATAATTTTATGCACTTTAACTTTATCACGTGAATAATTTTAATATGTCATTTTAGGTTCCAGATACATTCCATGCTATAGTATCCCGCAAATAGAAAAAAATGATGCCCAAGAACGAATTTAGAGAACAACTTGGATTTTAAATACACCAAGACCAGAAAACCAGCCATAAGTTAGTATATCATGCGTATTGATAAAGTAGTGTTAACAAATTGAACTTTATACCATGTTGTGTTAACCGTAACGTTCGAAGGTTGTAGTTCTATTGTTCGATTAATCAATTTAGAGAACAACTTGGATTTTAAATACACCAAGACCAGAAAACCAGCCATAAGTTAGTATATCATGCGTATTGATAAAGTAGTGTTAACAAATTGAACTTTATACCATGTTGTGTTAACCGTAACGTTCGAAGGTTGTAGTTCTATTGTTCGATTAATCAATTTAGAGAACAACTTGGATTTTAAATACACCAAGACCAGAAAACCAGCCATAAGTTAGTATATCATGCGTATTGATAAAGTAGTGTTAACAAATTGAACTTTATACCATGTTGTGTTAACCGTAACGTTCGAAGGTTGTAGTTCTATTGTTCGATTAATCAATTTAGAGAACAACTTGGATTTTAAATACACCAAGACCAGAAAACCAGCCATAAGTTAGTATATCATGCGTATTGATAAAGTAGTGTTAACAAATTGAACTTTATACCATGTTGTGTTAACCGTAACGTTCGAAGGTTGTAGTTCTATTGTTCGATTAATCAATTTAGAGAACAACTTGGATTTTAAATACACCAAGACCAGAAAACCAGCCATAAGTTAGTATATCATGCGTATTGATAAAGTAGTGTTAACAAATTGAACTTTATACCATGTTGTGTTAACCGTAACGTTCGAAGGTTGTAGTTCTATTGTTCGATTAATCAATAATGACGGACGTAGGTCTAAAACCTCTTAAATCGATGCTTGCGAGGTACACTCACCGGCACGGAAACTTGGCCACTCGTGAATTTGCTGATTATTTGCACTGAAACGTTTTTTTAACAGTAAATTAAGGGTAGATGCATTCAAGTGTCTCTAATGGTTTTAGAACATAGAAATTTAATGTTTACTTCACCGAAATTTTTCTTTTCAAGATAACATGTTTTCACTAAAATTAACATCTTTCCATTGTCACTTTAAAAACACTACAAAGTTAAAAATTAAGTCTGTTTCTTTATTGTCTATCAGTTTTAATATCGGGTGTTTCCTCCTCTAGCCCTGATAACCGCTTGCATTCGATCTGGCATGCTTTGAATGATGTTTCTGACATCAACTTGCGGTATGCTGTCCCAAGCGGCCAGCGCTGCATTTCGGAGCTCATTTAGAGTTTGTGGCGGTTTGGAGCTGGACTTTATCTTTCTTTTGAGCATACCCCATACATGCTCAATTGGATTTAAGTCCGGGCTACGAGCTGGCCACTGTAATTTTTGTATTCCAACCTCTTCCAGATATTCCTCTACACAATGTGCGACGTGCGGGCGTGCATTATCGTGCATGAGGAGGAATTGGTCGTGTCCAATGAATCCCGAATAAGGCATTACGTGCTCCTGAAGAACTTCCTCGATGTATCGAGTAGCTGTAAGCCGATTATCGACGAAGACCAACTTTGTACGTGCGTCGGAACTTACACCTCCCCATACCATTATTGAGCCTCCATGGAAACTCACAGTTTGGGTGGTGGTAATGGGTAGAAACCTCTCTCCTCTTTTTCTCCACACTCGTTCTCGACCGTCTGGAGCACGTCAAGCTATTCGACACTCATCTGTGAACAACACTCTAGCCCATTGCTCGTGGGTCCAATTGACATGTTCTCTTGCGAACTGAAGTCGGGCTACTCGGTGCTGTCTGAGAAGTTCTGGACCTCGTGCTGGTCTAAGAGCTTTTAAATTCACTTCCTCCATTCGTCTTCTCACCGTACGCTCACTAACATTAACGCCTCTTGCGATTTGGAGCCGCTGGCGTATCTCAACAGCGGTCAGGTAGCGCTTTCTCAAAATCTCCATAACAATAAAACGATCGTCCCGGGCCGATGTGCACCTTACGCCCCCACTGCCTGGCCTGCGGGTGTAGCGGCCTGTCTCCTGGTATCGTTTCAGTGAATACTGCATTGAGGATCGTGGTACGTTAAGCACAATAGCAACTTCACGCTGTGTCAGCCCTTGGTCAATTAATGCTACTGCTTGTGCAACTTGTGCTGGTGTTAATGGCATTTTTATTGGCTTTAAAGCACCTTTAGTTATTTAATTAAGACACAAGATCACAATAATTGAATAACCTTACAGTAAACTTTTCACAACACACAAATTTAAAATGTGAACTTAGTCGCTCAAATGACCCGATTCAACTAAAAATTAAAGAATTCGTCATGGTGCACTTAAACATAACATCAGAAACACTTAAAGCTTTTGCTATATATATTTGCTAGCTATATTGGCCAAGTTTCCGTGCCGGTGAGTGTAGTTCGACATTTCGCTACATTGTTTGTCCAGTTCGAATGGTAAATTAGCTTCTCTCTGCGTTCGGGACTAAAAACTACGTATCCGTTCCTTTGGTTTTTATAAATTTGTACACAAATTCCGTCGCTAATAGTGTCTTGGAGACAGACAATAGTCTCCTTTTGTCTTTCATTGAGAAGGATTGCCTTAAATTGAGTTGAGAGAGAGAGAGACTTCCCGGGAGTCTGCTGGCTAGATGATACACGCCCTCCTCCTCGCTTCTTAGCTATTTCTGCAGCTTAATAGCCGTGCCGGTCCTGCTGTTTTAGTCTCAAGGATATAGCGAGTCAGTATAGTTACATGCTGCGAGGCGTTCCAACTAGAGTCACAGTTGTAACGTATCTCTGCAGCCTTCTTTGTTTGAAGTTGGCTGCATGTGCCCAGTGCATGTGATTTTTTTTAAAGAATATTAACAATGCTGTAAATACTAATATTCCCTTAACCACTCGTGGTAAGCTTAAATTGCTTGTGTTACGAGTGGTTCACGCCAGTAGTCGAATGGCGAATTCGAACCCACGACCTTTTTGAGTTCGCGGTTCGCGCCCTGCCATTAGGTTACTTTCGCTTATTATATTATCATCCGTTTAAATCCGTTTGTTACTTCACTTTTATATGAAACAAAGACTTCTAGCTTAAAAGTTACATTTACTCCCTAGTCATTAAAATTATGAGATCCAGTTAAAATACAGAAATGCCGTTTATTTTGACCTGATTTGTGATGATAAATGTAATCTTTTATGGGTTAAGTATCATATTAGCTAACAGACGTCAAAAACGCAAGCCTTGTAAACTGTTTACTACAAATTACAAATTTAACTGACTAATGTGCGCAAAACATTTGCAGCCTTACCTCCGCTTTCTATCAGATGCAATTACGATCAAAAGTTGGCTAATGTAAGTCACGTTTGACCACAACTAAGAAAAACTAAATACAAGAATATAAGATTATGTGCACTTCCAAGACAAACGGGAATCTACTACTTTTATCTACTTTTTTTAAAATAAATATTAATAAGTCCGCTCAAATATCAATAACGTCGTATTCAAAGTCAAACTATAACAGATACCTTTGGCGGTACCGTATATAGACGCTACTTCATCTCACATGTGTAGATACACAAATTAAATATGACCATTTTCAAGATAATTATTTCACCAATTACAGATTTTCATTTCGTTGCTGTTACCAAGAAAATTTCCGAAGAAATTTACATATTCGAAATAACAATGATTATACTCTAAGAATCAAGTAAAAAGTGGACTATCGAATGAAGCACTATATGTGTTGCCATGTCTTAAAAGAAGTCAACTTAATCGTGACGTGCTAAAACTGGTCAATCGAAGGAAAAAAGGAGACGGGCGAAAGTTCATAGAAAGCTGGGCCTGATGTTACAGCAACGATTACTGTATTATTTTATTTATATATCAATACCATTTAAAAAAAAAAAACTAAAATGTTTAGGTACGTGTGCTTCATGGTAGAAAAAAAATAAAGGTTGTTATTTTGCTTATGCTATGCATACAATGTTATTCTCACACCAAGCTCTCACATTACACTTTAAAAAAATAATTATTAGACTTTATTGTAAACTAGACTTCACCATAATTTTATGTATTATAGGACATTCACAAATAGAAGATTCAGACGCCGCCGTCCAACTAAATTCTAGAAGTTTGAAATAACTATAAAAAAGCAGAAGGAAGATGAATTTAAAACATTTTCTCTTTTAATGATTTATTAATCGTCCACTTCATCATAAACAAATATCATCTAAAAACGGTGCAGGCGGTATTAAATTCTCTTGACGCCTTGCCCAGCTTAGGTACCGTATCATGGACTTTACATGACGACAGCAACCTACAGTTCTTTTTCCTACCAAAGAATTGATATAATACTGTTTGATGATCTCTCTACTATTAAGAGGACTGTCAACTAAAATATATGTAAAATATGTTTTTGAGCTTAAGTATATGTTTCGATTTTATTCGACCTTTAAATACCCAGCTAGAATGGTTGGATAGTACCATTCTAGGTGGCTATTAAGAGGTCGAATAAAGACAATTATCTTAGTAGGTTGCTGTCCGTTTCTAGACACACTTCTATTTCACATCTCCCATCTTGTACGTGTTCACCATAATGGGACCTAGCCCACTTAATTTGATAAATACCTAAAGATATTTTTATTAAATTACTGTGTGTGAGCTGGGGAAAATCATTTATCATTTTGCACATGTATTGTTGTAAAATCAGAAAAGAAACCGTCAGAATCCTTTATACGTTGCCAGAGTCGTTAAATATGGGAATATTATTACAGCACAGAAAAACAGAAAATATTCACTACCACCGCAAGCTCAGAGCCAAACAAAAGTTCCCTATATAAAAAAGTACTCTGTGAACAAAAGTAACAAATGATTTGAGTGACGTTTTTAGTTTTTAAACTAACGTTGACATTTCCGCTTTGTGGCCTGTATAATCGATTGTGAAATCGATTTATTAATTTATTCAGTCAATTTATTTTTACGACTATTTTAAGGTGTCACGAGGGAACCATTGTTTAAATAAGAAGTTTCTTAAACTTACCTAAAGAAGAAAAGACTGAATCACTTTTTATTGTCTTTTTCCTATTTTTGTATTAAAATCGATTAACTAACCTATTTCATCTGGCAGCATTGTTTAAAAATAAAAATAACGGAAGTCAGTATTATTCTTATTAAATATTTAATTTCTTTTGCAATGATAAAACTGCTTAATATTTCATTATTAACTACAAAAAAAACTTTAAAAAAATATTGATAAATATTTCACTTGTGTAACGTTAGGCCCAAATTCGCCCGTCTCCTTTATATCGTGTATTATATCATATCATAATTGCAGCTAATAAGTAACCAGTGTGAATTTTTTGTACACTTTACTGATTTAAAACAATAACTTCATTCAGTTAAATACAATAGTATTACTATTATTATAAGACGGCGTTTATTATTAATTAGTCCAAAGATAAAAACAGGTTGCTTAAATATACTTAAACACAAAAACTTATAGGCTGTAATTAGGGTTGCCACCCGTACATAATATACATATAGTATTGTACTATAATTCAGTCACTGTACTATAATAAAAAGAAAAATAATATAGTACGAAAAATGCTTTATTTTTATCCCTAATTCAACTGTCGCGCTTTTTTACATTAGCTGTGATTGGAAGTCTGGAACAAGAAGTTTTACGGAAATAATTTTTTCCGTTACGAATGTAAAATTGAAAGAAAAAATAAATAGGGCAAGGTAACAGATCATTGTTGACCAAAGCAAAGATCAATAACAAATAATAATGGAAAAATACATAAAGATTAAAAATAAATACTTTGTACTCTTTTCTTCTCAATTTCTCAAAAGTACTATATTTTTGCATCTTTATTGGGAAAAATACTATATTTGTTCAAAAAAAAGGTGGCAACCCTAACTGTAATGGATGGATAGATTAATCTCGCAACAAAGTCCACGGCTGCATGTAGGCCCTCCTTGTATATTTCCCAAATAGAGAGTTCTGCCATATTTGCTATACTTGGCAGGCTGGCAACTGCATTTTTTTTGTTCACCTATATCAGGAAGATGCCGCCTTCCCGTTTCAGTTTCCCTTGGTCGTCACTTACGATACCCCGCAGGACGATGTGGGGTGGTGGACATTCGTACGCCACCACTACACGGTTGAATATTAATTATGCGTTACTGAAAATGTACACAACCAAAACAATTACAGTCGACACTCGTTAATTCAAACCTGCGATAATTCGAACCTCTATAATTCAGTTATCTCGATTTCCCTACAAAATCTCTTTATATTTCGAACAAAATAAATACATTTTTATGCATTTGGTAATTCGAATGAAAAAATCATTGCTACGTAACAAAACGACGCGTTAATTCGAACTCATCGGCGTCAAACACTCGACAATTCAAAGTTGCAGAGAGAAGGCGTTCCATCGCAAAGAAATTGTTAAGCTTGTTTTAGCTAACTGCGAATATTACGGTTCTGATAGCTATTTTACTGATTGACAAGGCATGAAAAGCTGTAACGCACCTAACGATTCTCCTTTGATGCAAAAAAAAAACTAGTTGACATCAGCGGTGTGAGTTTTTCTGATTTTGTTCAAGTGGATGAAGATGTTGCTGTCTCAGGTTCACTAACCGATGGCGAAATTTTATCTGCGACAGATACGAATGGAAAAAGCAACGATGAAGATCAGGACGATACATCAGAACCTTTGGCAGAGGTGTCAGTTAAGGAAGCAAGAGCCTTATTTGATACCTTGCAAAGCTTCTATCTACAAAACGGAAGTGATGAAAAAGCATTACAGGCACTTTTTGTCTTAAAAAAAGTTGAGCAGTCTGAGCAGCAGCAATGTGCTCTGAAGCAAGCCAGTATAACAGATATTCTTTCGAAAGATGAACTAATTCACATTAATGTACACGAATGTACCCCTAACTTTTGTCATTGTTAAAGAATAGCAGTTAATAAATAACAATTGATCAACACTTAATAACTCGAAATTTAATTTATTTTCTCTCAAAAATTTCGAACCATTTAATATTTCAAACACTCGATAATTCGTAATATTTTAAGAGTTCCTCGAGTTTCGAATTAACGAGAGTCGGCTGTATCCATTAAATACGCATTTTTTTTACTCATTTCATAATTATTCCGTTTACAAAAGGGCGCTTACTTGATGCAAAGAATTTTAATGATAACATATCGACTATCGCATTAGTGTAAGGGTCAGCTGCTTACATGCATGTTTTACATACAATCGGAAATAAAATACCATTATTACATATTACGTATTGTATAATTATTTAACATAAAATTTAAAAGGCTTTTGAAAGCTGTACATCAAGGATTTTTCGAGACATCCACACAGTAGAACCTAACGTTCTGTTATCTTATAAACCTTAAGGTCAATTATAGGTACAGTGTAAATCCTTTCAGTTTAAACTTAAGGTTTCTGCAGTAATTCACATCACTAATTTTATGACCGCGTTTTACAACTAATTGTCAATGTAGTGACAAAAATTAAAACAAGATAATATGAATATGAATGATTAAATGTTCATGAACATTTCTATACGAATTCTTTTACAACGTAGATCTTTAAAGCCTATATATTATATTATAATAATATATCTTATAAATATCTATATTTGATATATTATAAAATGCGTAATGTATTTATTACACACACATTAATAACCTCTACGACTGAGGCGGTCGCAAAGGTCAATATCTTCACCAATATGTAGTTGTGAATTAATTTTCAATACAAGAAAAGTAAGTCGAGTTTCTTGTTACTTCTTCCATGAGTAAGCATTGCCCAAAAATACAGCTGAATAAAAAGGTGTATCATAGGTAATCACGTATTTACACAAACAGTAAATGGGATTGAGATGGTTGACAGGGAAAAAGACAATAGAGAAGGGTCAGGTCAGGTAAAAAATGTCATTTGACAACTTGCTTTGACAGTGGCTTTGCAATGAGTTGCGGCGTTGAGGGCCGCGGGTCCGAATCCCATACAGAACAAGTATATTTGATATACAAATAATTGTACCGGGTTCAATGTTTGACCTAGTGACATTTATGTTTGTAAACTCTGCTTCTACAATTAATTATAATTCAATGTATACAACTCACTAGATGGTGTGACTGAATCAATGGGTGCGTTTGGCAGAAAAAACCGCTAGCAAGCGCTTACTAGCGCTAAAATAGTTTTCGGCCAGGACACGATTGCTACTTCAGGAGCGCTGACACAATCCGCCATTTTGCTTATTTAATTTGTTTGTTTTGAAGTAGAGTTTATAAGTTGTTTTTTGCAATATTAGTTTTAAGTAATATAATGACATGAATAGACATATACATGTTATTAAAAATTCATGATTGTTAAGTTTTTAATATGAATACTTCACAAACATGTATTTAAATTAGGTTAGGTTCCTCGGTTAAAACTAACATCGTGTCCTAGAAGAAAATAGCTACTTACGATTTGACAGCGCTTACCGCTTACGATCGCCATTTTGCTTACAAGCGCTTGCTAGCGCTTTTTTCTGCCAAACGCACCCATTGACCAAACGAACAACAATGAGAAAAACGAGAATAGTGTCACCTTTCCTTCCTTCGCCACAGCTCTTGCAAATATAAAAGCGTTTGAGCACGGAAAGTGCCAGTTTCCGCACGAGTATTGTTTTCAGTAATATTCAATGTTTTAATGCGTCCATTCTGTCATAGCTTAATTAATTGGACAGGGTATAGTGGCGACGTATGAAAAAACTTCTATAAATCATTGTTCCCTACGTGTATTTTATGTATGTAAAAATATACACGAAAAAATACCTAGAGTGATTTTATTGGTGTAAATTTAAAGAAAAGAATATAAGTCAAACAATTTACTTTGACTGGAATGGCAGTAGCACAAAAGTTGCGAGGCATTGGTATTTATGATCGTCACTTCGTTTGACAAGTGTAGAGATGCCATCAAGTCTTTTGAAATATTTCAGAAGCTCAAGTGGAATATTCACAGGTTGATGAAATATGTAGTTCAGCGAGTGATCTAACACGCAATACTAATATAATTAAATTCATTTGATATTTCACAAAGAGCTAACAAGTCCGTTGTTATACTCTATAATTTTATATATATATAATTTCGAACTTTAATGAGTTGGAACCAATTTTTTCATAGATACTTACTTGTAGAGGGTTCCTTTTTGATTTCTGGCTGCGAGTCCGAAAACCTCTTCAGCAGATCTTCAGCGAGAGACTCCGCGCTCTCTCCGCCACTGGCGCTACCTTCGCTTTTCGTCACCTGCACATATAAATACGGTCAGATTTTGCGAGAGACAATATACAAAACCTAAAAACCTGCCGCCATTTTGGAAGGGATAGGTGGGGAAAAGCATACAAACCGCACGCGCTCTCGTCGCTTGCGCTAGACGGTACTGTGACAGCAGTTGTTGCATCAACGCCTGAAAAGAAAGATGTCGTGTATAACATGTAAAATCCGTCATGTTTTCATAGAATTGATAAAGTAGAGGTGTGTTTATTCGTTCTACACAGCTCATAAAAACTAATAATATCTATAAATTGCATTATTATTAACTTATTCGTAAAACATTACAATATTATCTTACAAACTTGCAAAACGGGGCTCTGTACAGTATGAACGAACCAAATTCAATTTTTCTAATTTCAAATATTTGCTTAGGTACAACGCCGGGAATCTAACTTCCTAAATTCTAACCCAAAATAAAAAATAAGGGTACAGGCTGCGAAATTGATCAACTCCTAGTAAGTATCGCGATACACAGGAACATCCCGTGTAGGGGCGGCATGAGAGAATTATTTACTATCCCTTTCATCCAGTGAGTGGCGTAAGAGGTGACACAGAGGAAATGATACAACGGATGGGCATCATAAGAACACCATATTAATTTAAAAACCTGCGGTTGGCAACCCGAACCCCTAACGAACATTTTTGACGGACTGCAAATGATGAACAGCAATTCTAAAAATGTCATAGTATCATTAAGTAATAGTTTTCTTTACAAACTACGTTCACCTGACGACATCTTATCTACTTAATGGATTTATTATGTAATATGTAGCATGCAAATATTATCTAAGTAACACCACAAAATCTACTACCTCACTGTATAGTTCTTCATTTGATCCCTGATTAAATTGACACTCGTCATACTATACATACATTCTTTTTTGATAACAAAAAGAATTCGTAAGATAAGGCGTGCTTTAATAGTTTTTACTACGAGTTGTACGATGAGGTGATAGTGAAACCGATATCTGACATTGATAAATTGTACATTTATTTATTAAATACACGAAGAAAACTTGCATCCTTTTATAAGCGTATTGCGCGCAGAAGAACTGTGAGATTTGGCATGGTTAAAGATATAATGCAGAAGTGCAGAAAGCTTAAATTTATCTATATGTTTTATTACATAAGTTTTATTTCTCATACTTAATTAAATTAATTAAAGCATTAATTGTTTACGTTGGTACTACCAATGCCAAACACTAAATACTCTGTGGTCAACAGTTGCATAGAGAAGATATTGTCAAAAATTTTTAAAATGTTGCCGATAAAAATAATTACTAACAGATTGACCGAATGAGCTGTGAATTTTGAATATGATTTCAAATATTCCTTATTTAATATAGTACGTGGAGTGTAGGTCAAGCCATAAAAAAGTATTTCGTTTATATTTTGCACTATCTGTTTTATATATTAATGTGCAGTGGAAAATGAAATACAGCCTGCTTAATATTCAAATTTTAAAATTTAACGAATTAAGGTCAAAAGTTCAAGCACTGGTTATTATTATTATTATAGAACTAGCGAGTCACCCGGGGTTCGCAAGGGTCATTTCTGGATCTCGACAACAGCAACACCAATCGGGTTTAACTGGTGTTAGGTTTTCACTTAGTTAATTTAATAAGTATAAAGTTAATTTAATATAGTTTATTTAAGCAATTGACTTTTATTGGTAAATTTATTTTACTATAATGGCAACACTTTAGTAAGGGAGGGGATGTCAATTGCACGAGGCAAAAACGGCATTAAGCCATTAAGTAAGGAGGAGCGGAGGAAGACGGTTGTGTCGATTACTAAGCATAGAAATAAGACCAAATAAGTGTTAATTACATTTTAAACCTAAGCCTCAGGGCACAATAAAAGTGTGAGCAGTAATCGGAGAGTGTTTTATTATACTAGGAATCTTAAACTATCCACGGATCCACTCAAACACACACAGCAATAGATTTTTTGAAATAGTTTAATGGCGGTGTACTTGTTGTTGCGGGGAGAGGTTGTGCGCGTTGCGCTGCAGGTACTGCAGTGTCTGCAGCTGGTGGTGCGACAGCGGAGCGGGCGCGGGCGCGGCGGCGGGCGCGGGCGCCGCCTCGTCGCGCTTGCCGGGGTACGGCGGCGGCGCGGACTTGGGCGCGCGGGACGACATCTCCGCAGATATAGGCAGGTTCCACGCCTCCTCGATCGACGGCAACTGACGCCGTCTGATCGAACATTTTGTCAACATATAACATAAACACTCACGCCTGTCACCCAGAGGTGTAGGCAGAGACTACATACTTTCATTTGGCACGATCCTGACACACCTCTCTCGCCTCCTTCACATCCATATAACTACGCATACATGCTCGTCGGTTAAGGGTACTTCTAATATACGTTTTCAATAAATCGTTAATTTTGTCGTACAAAACTATTTTATACGAAAATAATATGCACGCTCATTTGTGCCAATTAGTGTTGTGTTATTTATAACAGTTTAATGAGGTTCTTATAACGCTTTTACGTCGCAACATTTAAAAAAATACTATTATTTTCATGTTACGACGTAAAAGCACTATAAATAACCTCGCTGTACTATATTAAATATGTTTATTTATTAATAATTTATCTCAAAGTACTCACAATAACATAGTACTTTTTTAATACACAGCTAAACCAAAATTTATCGATTGATAACTTTTTCTTAAAAAATTTACCTAGACACCCCGCTAGGCAAATAGATTAGTAAATTGCATTTAAGTAAGCGTTATTACGGAGATTTTACACCATTAGCAAGTCGAAGGGGTCTCTTACATTAATCCACATGGTGCACCGAGAGCAAGTCAAGTCGACATTTGTAAAAGAAAACAGTCATATTCCACATTATCTCCATCATGCGCAATGCTCTCATAATACCTATTAACTTATTTCTATTAAAACAACAAATACTCAATTTCAATATTAATAATAAATATGTGAAACTCTTAAGACAAGACTTAAGAATAAAAATCTAATAAATTAATAAATTAGTTGTAATCTTAATAAATGTAATTTTTACATTACATATTATTAATAATAATGTCCTCCAGACCGAATTTCGGCCACGGCGGCCTGCCTCAGCGGAGGCTAGCTAGCCATCGGCGCAGGACAGGATTATAATGCCCAAGTGTATGCGCAAGCACAGGTGAACTCTCTATTCCCTTACTCTCATAATCCAATGGGACGGTAAACCGACACGACCGGAGAGATCAGGCGCAGGACCAACGTCTTTACGCGCTTTTCGAAGCACGGGGGGTGAGACACCGCCAACTTTCTGACTCCGGGCAACTACTGAGAATTTCTTGACGGAAAAACTCAATAATTAGTTTTTTGGCTCGACCCGGGATTCAAATCTAGGACCTCATGATCAGCAGCTGTAATACTACAACCACTAGACCAATGAGTCAGTCAGATTACACACATAATAACGGCGTAGTGGAGGTACAAGAATATCCACTAACCCATACATCTCGTGGGTGTCGCAAGATGCCACAGAGGGAAAAACAAATCAGTCTTCTAATAACATCTTAAAATAAAAAAAAAAACTACGGTTGGCAACCCGCTTGTCAATCGTGGCAATTATAAAAATATTAGCCCCCTATGAGCAATCTCTGGGGGAAACCTATGTTCAGCATTGCACTATAATAAGCTGTAACGAATACGTAATAAATCGCATATATAAGTATCTACCACATTAGTAACATATAAGCACTTTATTCACTTTCTACCATAAAATAACATTAATGCATTCACTTTCTACCATAAAATAACTTTAATGCAATTATACCTACACATGTCACTGAAATAAACGTAAACAGCGACCTACTTTTTACTGGAGCCTGTGAATATAGTAAACGGAAGCCCGGCCACTTGTTAAAGTATGATTCAACGAAGAGTGATTCTGGCATTGAAAAGGACGATGGCATAGTCAATGTTGGCTAGCAGTAAATTTGTCATCGCCGTAGGTGAAACTACGCGTGAATACTGTTGGCTTCGGAACGCGTACGATACCCTAATTAATTTTTATTGCCAAAGGTTCGGAATGAAAGAATACAGAATATTCGACAATGCTTAGACACTAAACCTCTTAAATTTTTCAAGCAAGACATGTAGCCAGACAAGGGCCATAGAGCTCACTGGCTAATGGTAAGGAATGCCTCTTGCCTTCAAAACACCCACATTATAATTGCTTGAAAAAACAGTCGGTGGGAAATTATTCCAATACGTACATACATATTTAGATATCTGTAATTCATATTTATTATTTATTAAAGAAAAGTAATATCCATTTGACTATTAATATTATTATTAAGCTGACACATGAGCACTTGTTATCGTTACAGCCTATTAAATTCCACAGCTGAAAATAGGCCTCACCCAGAGATTGCCTACTACCACCACTACAATAGGGAGATATTTGCCATAGTTGCCACGCTTGGCAAGCGGGTTGGCAACCGCGTTTATTCGTTATTAGTAAGACGCTGCAGCCAATCTCCTGATATGTTGTCCTCTGTCGCCTCACGACACCCACTGGAATCACTGGATGCTATGGGGCACACAGAGAAATGTTTTTTCTCTAAAAACGGCAGTGCCAATGGAATGGACCCATAATGTAAATAGAAGCGAAAGAAATTATATCAATTTCTAAATGAACCGTAATAGGTTTTAATCAACAGTCCTTCGTATGTGATCCCAACGGGGCCTTAATACTGACGTAATTAATGAAATAGTGTTTATAAGGTCATGGACGCATGAATGCCTCTATTAAAATTTTCCGTGATTTGTTATGCAATTGTTTAAGAAATGGAAGGAAATTTATAAAGAAGCCTTCATAACGTGTATAAATTGCTTTTCGGTTTGTATGATTATTTTCTGATATGATACATCTAAAATCAAAAATCTTAAAAGGCACGCATGACAATTCACAATGCTGTATTAGTCCCTAACGTATGGTAGTGAATATTGGGTGTGGCAGAAGAAGCACGAGAATAAAATAAATGCAGTAGAAATGCGGTCGCTAAGGAGTATGTTAGGGCTAAATCTGAGTGACAGGGTGAGAAACTGTGTGATAAAAGAAGAGTGTGGTTTGCAAGATGATGCGGTGACCAGGATTGAGAAATGAATGCTTCGGTGGTTTGGTCATGTAGAAAGAATGAATGAGGAAAGATTGACAAAGCAAATATATGTTGCAGAAGTGAATGGAAGAGTCGGAGAGGGACGTCCTAGGCGAAAGTTTGTCGACCAAATTGGCGACATACTAAAAATGGGCCAAATTAAGAGTACCCTTAACCGACGAGCATATATGCGTAGGTATATGGATGTGGAAGAGGCGAGAGAGGTATGTCAGGATCGTGGTAAATGGAAGTCTGTAGTCTCTGCCTACCCCGCTGGGTGACAGGCGTGAGTGTTTATGTATGTTATGATGATACATCTATTGGTATTATAGCCTTAGCTGTTTTATTATTATCGAGGCGTAGCTCAGGACTCAGGAATAGCGTTTGCCATAAGTTTTATAACACGCGGGCAAATAAATTTAATGTTCATTGTAATTTTAAACTTTGATCAGATTTATCACCTGCATGGCGATAAAGGATAACATCGTGAGTAAACCTATATATTGTATTCAAAAACCGCTTCGTAATCGTTCCAGAATTAGGCCTAACGTCTAAATTCTTTACTGAGGTTTCTTTTTATATAAAAAATTAAAAATGCATTTCTTTTGCTTTATTATTAATTTAGACAAAAGTTTTCTGTAATAATTTTCTTTCTTAAAAGTACTAGTTTCTTCTATATTACAAAAACGCATTTCTTTTGCTATCCATTCCATAAATATGTCTTCAATTTTTCGTCTAAACGTTCAGCAGGGT
This sequence comes from Parnassius smintheus behrii, assembly GCA_036936625.1. Lineage (NCBI taxonomy): Eukaryota > Metazoa > Arthropoda > Insecta > Lepidoptera > Papilionidae > Parnassius > Parnassius smintheus. The sequence continues at coordinate 18,608,651 of JAUPFT010000002.1, read as the reverse complement.
TTATTACAATAAACCTTAATAAGTATCCATTTTGTTTTCGTTTCAAATGTTTACCTCATAAACAAATTTTCGGCGATATATGGTAGAAAACAATAAAGTTGATTACTCTATAAAATACAAAAGGAACTATATTAATAGGGTAAAGGCAGTTACTCACTTGCCCGTAACAGAGGGCATGGGCGCGTGCGCGAGGTGCGCTCGCAAGAAGGCGAGGCGCTGCCTGAGCGGCGCGTGCGCTGCGACGGCCGCCGAACCTCCGTTGCTGTAACACGCGAAAGCGTCGCGGGCCATCTGGCAGCTCTCGTACAAACTGCCGAGGTTCGTCCACGCGGCCGAGTGCCCCTTGTCCAGCTGCACCGCACAAATGTACGCCTGCAGCGCGTCCATCGGCTGGTTCTGTTGCTGGTAGAGCACCCTGTGGGACACACCAATGTGTTTCAGCCTTAATTGAAGCCGATAATTATTATGACGTTAATATATCCGTTTACGGTCTAATAATTTTGTAATTGGAATACCTATATAAGTTTCGTGAAAGTAGTTGTGGTTTCTTTCAATTGCAAATATGCCAACCAAGCGCGACGAATATTACATTAGAAACTTTTTATATTATGCGGACTGATGAAAGTGTTTCATGTCATTCTACACAATTAACATTCGAAGTTGATACTTACCCAATAGAACACCACGTATCGGCGTTGCCTTCCGACTTCTCGACAGAGTTTCTGTAGGCGATGAAAGCATCATGCACCTTGCCCTGTGCGGCGAAGCAGCGGCCCAGTAAGTAGAGCCCTGCGCCCGAGTCCGGTTCCGCCGCGACGGCCCGCTGCAGGCACCACACGGCCGCGCGGGCCCGAGCTGGCGCTTCGCCCAGTGATGCACAGCGGTGGTACAACCAACCTAATTCAATTGCAATATACTCTAGTCCTTCAAACTATGCCAAATATTAACGTCGACTTATATATTCTACCGCGACTTGACGAAAACACTATGTTTTTGTCAAATGGCAAAGTCGGAAAGGGACGTCCTAGGCGAAAATTTATCGACCCAATTGGCGATTTATCGAAAACGGGCCAAATTAGGAGTATCCTTAACCGACGAGCATGTATGGATGTGAAGGAGGCGAGAGAGGTGTGTCAGGATCGTGCCAAATGGAAGTCTAATCTATGCCTACCCCTCTAGGTGACAGGCGTGAGTGTTTATGTGTGTGTTTCGTCAAGTCGCTACGCGGGATTAAGTATGGCGATGAATACTTTTATACTGTAACAACACTAGTGTTGTTTAATTTCTGTCAAAACATTTTTTATTTAGACTAGTAAGTAGTTATCTAATATATGTATTATCCCAACACTTTCACACACAGTTAAGTCTAAAAAGGCACATTAAAACTGTTGCGTGGTAATTTAAATTGTCATTATTACAGCTGACACCTAGCAAGCATAATTAATACTCGTACCTATATGCTTTCATTTCCGACCGACCATTGCAGTTCTGTAAAAAAGTGATGGAAGAGAACTAGTTTGGTGGCTACACGTTTCTCATCCGTAATAAAGCATGTTTATCTTGATAAAACCAGCTCCGCAGCGAGCTCTATGAGGAATCGCATTAGGTCATACCCGGTTGACGTTGGCGCGGGCGTCGACGCCGGACGTTAAAACGGGGTAATGTTTATATTTTATGCTCTATTACAAGTTTGAACCGAATACGTTACGTAAGTGACTTTGTTATACCCACTTGTTAAAATATTTTTAAAACTTTCTACTTGATTAATTACTTTAGAACTAATCTATATAAAATTAAGTTTATAATAATTTTTAACTAATTTTGAACTAATCTATATAAAATTAAGTTTATAAAATTATTAAAACCTACAAAACATTTTGTTTTGTAGTTTTTAATAATTAAGTAAATAAGAAATTTATTTCTTGTGCATAACTGAGTTTGCTTCTCTGTGTACTATTTATTATTTTTTACAATTTGATTACAGAGTTTTTAAATAAATTTACACCTATTTCTGCCCTTTTTTACCCGACCACTCCAAAAGGAGGGTAATTCAGGAGGTTTTTCAAGTGCATGTGTGTGTCTATTTCTTTAGCACGCTCTGTATCATAAACGGCGAGGCCTTAGGCCTTTGTATATGTATAGAGTATCGTTAGATTAGTTTTTGTTGTGGAAGTGACATAGCGTATATTTTCTTTTTTCAGTGAACTTTTGCACGCAGTTAGATTTTTTAAATTACAGTTTAAGCTTTAAACAAAACTTATTATATCAAAACATTGTATTGATAAGGGGGCGTCCATTAATTACGTGAGGCTATTTTTCCGAGTTTTGCTATCCTCCCCGTCCCCCTAGTGAGATATCGTGGTTGTCGTGAGACATGGCTTGACCTCCTCTCCCTCCCTCATATCATCAGACTTAAAATACGTATTTTTGGTCTAAGTACGTTTATCTGTTCTTAATTGCGTTGGGTTTATTAAAAAAAAAACATTAGTTGCACAATTTTTTATATAATTTGTTAGGGTTTGCACAACCGCGATAAATATTATCGTGTAGGATTTAGCCATATTTTTAACCTGTTAAAATTATACTCTTTCTAGCGGAAAAAAATTACCCACCCACCAATTAAGAGACCCACCCTCTATCTACGTGAGATTAGGTGAGATTCGAATTAATGAACAATCCCTAACGTTATAAAGTCTACAATTAATGAGAAATATTAAGAAAATGTTTTCAAGGATATTAATACCAGAAAACTCACCTAACTGCCGGCACACATCAGCCTTCAACGACGACGACAGCTTAGGTTCTTTTAAGAGACGCTCGTAGGCATCACGTGCCGCTTTTCTTAGCCCTCTCGCTTCGAGTAAATGAGCGGCGTGGAAGCTGAGCTCGAGACGCGTGAAGGTGGCGTCCTGGTGCGGCGCGAGGCGCGCGCGTCGGAAGTGTACCGCCGCCGCCGCCCAGTGCCGCCGCGCCTTGAACATCAGCGCCAGCCGCAGGTGCGCATCAGCCGCACGGGAAAACCCCGGCGACACATACAGCGCCATCTGCAGCGCCCGTGTAGCCCTGGTGCAAACGAACCACCACCGAGCTCGTCGTCACGATAAAACATTACCACTTTTGCTACACGGTGTTTCTCAGGGTTCGTTCGTCTAATTTTTTTTACTATTATTTTCCATTAAAGCAAATTTTAAAAAATAAACATACATTTTATAATTAGCTGATTAGAACGAAGCTACTTTAACTTTCATTATCATAATCAAAGCAATAGGCCGTTGATGTGGCGTTAATCAATATCATCTTTGATTAATATCTTTAATACAACACGTACGAATTAACTTGAGACTCCGCTGGAATGCGACCCCCTTCCCGACTCCCCGCACCGCGTCCCGCGCTGGCCGTGCGCGCTCAGTACCGATAGCATTTTTGTTACGGATACGCGTCTCGACTCTAGTTCGATATTTTTGATAATTGTTTGTTGTTTGGTTTGGACTTTTGTTTGTTTATGTTATACTTGAACGTTATTTTATCTGTTTGTTGTCAATTGCGTTGTTTTATTGTTAAGTTTGTACGTTGTGTTGTGCCGTTTTCTTGTGACGCTTAGGAGTTACTCCGCCTTTTTTATTTTTAAAAAAAGATTGGAGGAAAGACAATACATAGCCAAGCATGGACACCTGCTCTAAAAGTTTTAAATTTTTCGAAGATGAAAAATCAAATAAAAAGTTTCTTATTCCTGTGGACCAAGCTTTAAAGAGGGCTTGTGCAGCAACAGGCATATCAAAGGGAACACTACTAAGAATGAAAAACGAGGCGAAAAAAGTTCAGTCAATTTCTCAAGACCAAAATGATGATGTCACAGTAGTATCGGAACCATGTACTTCTCAAGCAAGACCAGAACTTAAACTATCAACTCCAGGAAAAAAAAGGAAACAGAGCTCAAAAAAAAATTGAACTCGACAATTTTGACAATAAAAAATAAATATTTAAAATATATAAAAATGGCAACAGTACATCACTTATTACTTCACCCCTTGCCAGAACATTTTATTTTGTTTTTATTAATAATCTCATGCAAATCTCAAAAATTTCAAATAAAAAAATATTACGACGCATTATTTTGCACACCGTACATTGACAATTACGTCATCGGCCCAGGTCTCAAGTTAATTCGTACGAGTTATAATATACAAAATTCATGTTGCTTAACAACAGAAATAAAATAAACAGTTTTATAAACGCCGATTCCATAGATAATTGATACTCAGAAAAACATAATAGTGTTAAATTTGTATGAATATACATATTAATATTATTATACGTGGTAGAGCCAGGCTGAAGCTTACATTATGGTTGTATTACGAATAGGTGGGTTCAGTCGGGGCCGCACCACGCTCTCTCAGAATACTAAAGTAAAATATCAATTTAATGTGAAATCGTTAAAATCGTAATGTGAATGCTTTAGTCCTTAGGGGTGATAACACTTCTGCATTTTGATTCTTAAACGAAGATAAATTTAGATGTGTAAGGGTCACAGCATCCACTTACCATCAGGTAAACTATGTGCTCGTTTGTCATCCTTAAAAAATATAGTAGTATCACATAACGACATTGACATACACACATACAGCACATTCATTTTTTTCATTCATTACAGCTCATTAAAGTCGATGTCAAACCTCATAAACATAAATTACGGCTATATAGACCATCCTATAGATTATGGGGTAGGTATAATATAAAGGTTTGGTCAATATATAATTACAGTTTTCTTGAAGTCACAATAATTATTAAAATATTATCCAATTTATACATAATTATTGATTTAAAATTTACAGCACATTTTTTCCAAGGGTTATGGGGTGATGTATATACTGGGCATACCAGGGTTAAGAATATGCAATGCAATTTCCTCACTGATACTCTATTGCACCGAACATAATTTAGTAGGAAAACCATAGAATACTATAATACATACATATTATATTATAGGAAAACGCCTAGATTTAAGATATTTACTAATCATACTTATAAAGTGAATCATTGATGTACAATCGATCAAAGATGTCCACTAAAATTATACTTTAAATCTCTAATAACTTGTACGTAGCAGGTCAATGCAAGAAGCTGCAACAAGATTGGTGGCGTAAATAATGTAGCACGAGTTGAGAAACTGTATTTAAACAGGTACACCACTAACAAGGCGTTATTCAAGATGGCTTGGTTTTTTTACTAGATATCTAGATAACATTGCTTACTCGTCATCCTTAATATTTATCAACATTTTTAAGTAATGGATATGCAGTATAGAGCAGTTTTACGTCGTAGAGCTATGCTGCAGCTATATTACTGGTATAGTTGTAGCATGAATGGGTCGGCTTAACCGGGGAAAGACCACGCTCTCACAGAATACCAACGTGAAATAGTAGCTTGATGCTGCTGTAGTTCGTATGGTGAGTGTAAAGAACCGGAGACCCTTTTTTACTGGAAACGAGGCATTCCATCTTAGTTCTCACGGGTGACAACGCATCTGCATTTTGTTTTGTAATCGAGGATAGGTAGTACCTACCTACCTATTAGGTACATGTAGATGTCTATGGGCCGCAGCAACCACTTACCATCAGGTGGACTGTGTGCTCGTTTGTCACCCTATCCTATAAAATAAAAAATGCAGTTCAAACCGTTACTAGACGGTAATGAGCTAAAGAAGCAAGCAGAAGGTCTATGGATTCAGGTGGTTGAAAATAGTGCTTTTTAGAAGTCTATAGGAGTTTAAACATAATATGTATAATGGAACTATGATGCACTACACTGACAATCATGAAATGACACGATGATGAATTTTAGTGTACTTTAGTCTAGTCTTTTATACCTGGTTATCACAATTAAAACTATATTAACTTACTTGGTTGAATAGGTGTGCCAATCACATTGGCATTAGTTATAGAACGAACATTCATTAAGTAACTGCATAAGTAACTCAAGCACGTTTTAATATATCAACGATTTTAAAAAGCGTTTAGACCTTCGAAATAATGAAGAAACAAGAATAGAGATATAGAAAAAATTGAAAGCCGTTTACAACAGGGACCCAAATATGTGTGCGGAACAAAGATAAAGAGCACGAAAGCTTTTTTTGCGCCAAGCATTACTTCGACATTGGAACACGCACCGAACAAACAAAATGTTTTTATGATTTCAGTCAAAGCCAAAATTTAAACTTGTTGGCTTTTGTCGAATCAAAAACGTATATTACATTACTGGACACAATTGAAAGAACTTTTTTTTAGAAAAAAAAAGTAAGAGATCAGGTAGATACAGATTTGTACCTGGAATTTAGAAAGTCATTCACGCACAGATCAGGTGTCCATCGCGACGTAGCCGATGATAGAAATGTTACGAATTGAGTGTCATCCGTTAAATCATGAAAGACACAACCAAGACGCCTTAAACATTCGTAGGATTATGGAGGAGCGCATCACCGAAGCGTAACGTCACCGATGCGCCCGCGGGGTCATTGACCGTCTGAGGCTCGTCCGTGCAATCGATCGGACGATGCAGCGCAACGTCTAGACAGCGATCGCGATCCGAATCCGACGCCTATACCGCTTTTATTTAGATGACCTCCACTGACATTAGCGAGCCGAAACAAAGGAACGAGACAGGTGGCGTCCGGTTCGCTGTACACCCCGATACCCGCCAACTAAAATTAAATCCTACACACAATATTATTATAGAAACGGGCACCGGTGACGATGAGTTGAAGAGAGCTTTCTCCCGCTTCGACTGCGCTGATGCTTGAGACAATAGTACCCGGATGACCGAGCTTTGCTCAGTTTTTTTTTTGAAATTACATTAAGATACAAATTACATACATATTATTTGATCTTACATATAATATTTTTTGATCTTATTGACATAATAGAAAAAACTGAACTGGTTATTTGAATAAAAAATCATGAGTGCAATTAGTTTAACTAAAATTTTCGTATTTTTAAAAATACTAAAAAAAGGGCTCGAAATAATAGATTTTCACACAAAAGAAGAGAACTTGAAAAAAAAAAGGAAAAAAATCGGACCGAAGACAGGACGCGAACCAAGGCTTTACGATTTCGCGACCGTTCGATATCCACTTAAGCTATTACGATCATTAACATAGTGTCACAATGTACCTTCTTATACTGTAGCAGTTTTTCATTGCCTGAAAACACGGACAAAAAGACATTTTCTAAAAATAAATCCTGGCTAGATCGATTTATTGTCCCCGAAACACCCTGGACACTAAATTTTATGAAAATCGTTGAAGCCGTTTCCGAGATTCCGATTACATATTATACAATAATTGCTCGTTTAAAGGTATAGGATAATATCGCTTCTTTCTCGCATATAACAAGTCTCTCAGATGCATGCACCGCATCATGACCTTCTCACATAATATTTATAAGTAACGACAACCCCTCGTAACAACTTCCCCGTTTGAATGTAACAGAAGCCGCACAAGGTGGTTGAAGGTAAGTTTCATCCCCAAATTACGGGAAAATACTTAAAGGTAAACTTTTGTAGAAAAATTGCCTCCTGTGAATGGCATTGTGTGACAAGAATTTTCTTGAGTTAGGTATTATGTCACGTTTTAAAAGTTACATACATATTAGGTTCAAACATTTTGTAATAAAAATTGAACCAAATCGTAATTCTTTTACAATTATGTTGAAGTTTTAATTATTGTACACTATAACATACGTGTTATCACCATTGACAACCAATGGAGTACACATCCACCGAGTCGATTTTGATAAGCGATATATGACAGGATATATGACCACGAAATACGTTTCATAAATATTTTTTCAATCTAAAATATATTAACATACAAAATTTATCATGAACCATACAATTTCGTCCGATTCTTTAAGTAAATTAATTGAAATAAAAGAAACTCATGGCTAATTGCTAGGTAATGGATACTAGTTTTTTATCATTTCCCCTTCATTCACGCTAACGCTCTTTTTAAAGCATCAGAATACATACAGAAATATAATTGAAATCCCAAAACATGTTATAAGGGAAATTTGTATTTTCTCTTCTTCTCTCTTTAGGTTTCTCTGTCCGGAAAGGAACGGAAACCTTTGATATTTTTCTTCTATTGCTTTAACTGTGTACAAATTTAGTAAATCACATCATTCCCTAAAATAAATTAAACCTCACAAAATACTTTGAAGTTTGAACAGGGAGAAACCAACTATAAATTTTGATCTTCGTTTTACACATAAATAGAAACTTAGAATTAGTTATGATTATATTATCTATGTACACACTACAAACGCTGAAATAAGTGAAACCTTTAAAGTAGAAATATCGTCGGAATTCATGACAATCGGTACGTTTAATAATCCTACTCGCTACCTGCCCTCTAGACCGACGTTGTACATTATCGACAGAGCCAGGTAACAGGATTTGGGTACAATTTTATTTAAGTATTCCGAACCTTCTTTCCAGTTCTTTCTATACAAACAGCGGAAAATCAACAATAAACGCATTTAACTACAGAAACATCTGCCGGGACATTACAAAGCAAAGCGAAATGAATCGAGGAGGGCCACACTCGACCGTGACGCCGGAAATATAATGTTTAATGCGGCTGGTAGAAAGCGTAGAATGAATGAGGAAGTGCGGAACTTGTGGGCAATTCAGTTTAGCAATGTACTAAGACACCGTGAGGGGTGGGGTGCGGGTGTGGGAGGAGCAAAGCACCGCCAGCGCCATGAGGCAGCTCGGCCTGACTGACCTAGTTATGCGCACTCGCGGGCTTGCGGCGGCTCAAGGACGGATCGACCGCTATTTATAGAGTTCATTCCTCGTTCGTCAAAGCATCGCACTCACTTTATATAACTGAAGTATGTTGTGTTACTAGGTGCGCCGCCACGTGATAACAACCGATCGATGCCGGGCAATATCGCGCTCGTCACTTTCCCACGGACACGGAAACCCAGAGCGAAGGGGAATATTATGTATTTGAGGAGTCAGCCCGTTATAATAACCTACTTCCCCATTTGTTCGGAGAAGCTCGAGACTGACCAGGTCAAGTCGTTAATGAGGTCAATGCTGCTGTGCTGACACATTGTTCTAGTTCTAGTGCAACTTTAGTATTTACATTCGTTTTTGTAAATTCGCAGTTTTCCGTGTTATCAGTGAATAATTTGATTTTTAACAAATGTTAGTTTGCTATTCGCCCAAGAAAATCTAGATGCAATCACGCGATGCATTCGACTCATACCTGCAATTTACTCAACTATATTGCACCACGGCCTTGGCTACACGGCAATAGAATGCAATGCAATATCCTCTTCTAGTACCTACGTGCGTATTGCATTTATCATAGTTTTAGATAGTTACCTACTCGTTGTTTATATTTGCAAACTTAGATGTGCACTATACGTTTACTTGCATTATTACATACTAGTATGTTCTAGGGAGGTAAATTATTCTTTAAGATCATTCAAAACGCTTTAATAAATATAATTTCCAGACTAATTTACAGACTAACTGAGACTATTAGACAGCTGAAAGACGAAAATATCGGGACATACTTTGAAAAGTCGGAATTTTGGGGTTGTTGTCGGGCGAAATAATTATAAAAAAAAAAACTTTATTTCTTTAATTAAAAGACTACAAAAAGTTACTTTAAACAATTTTTAAGTTGCCATATGTATTTGGCATTGGACTTTACTAGCGTCTACCAATTTGGATCCTTTAGCAGTATTGAGAAAATATTTAAAATCAAATAATTTACCAAATTTCAGTCTAACTACTAACTCAGCTTTTATTAAATCAAAGGCCATACGTTTACTTTACGAGGAGCTGTTTGTCTGGAGATTTTGAGTTTTATCGGGAATCTGAAGGTCATTTAAAATAAAATATAAATATAAAATGAATCCCGACCATCTGTTAACCCTACCGTGAGCACTTACGTAAACCGACTCATAACAAATCTCTACCATAATATCGCATAAGATGTCTTAATAAAAATAAATTTAACGGTAAGTATATAAAATTATTTATTTTCAAAATATACGTATCAATTCACAGTTATTCTGTAATATGCATCTGGACTGAAACATTATAAGGATACTAAACGAACTCCATGAGGCATGAGCCGGAGCAATGGCGGCCGATTGCGTGTTGCACAAAATTGATAATGAGCGGGCGAGGGCTCTATTAATCGCTGGCGTCATTCTAGTTGACCCACTTTCGTCCCTTACGATATCTTCTACTTCACAGTAATACCACACAATACTCGTTGTATATTTCTTATAACGTAATATTAACCATTACGATAGTGAATAAGGCACAATCGTCACTATCTGAACGAAACGCATCGCATAAGTTCTGAATGTGATAATGGTCATATCCAAAAAGTAATATGCGTATAAGTAAATACTTTACATTAACTGTGTCCCAGATATGGAATAAAATTAGTTTTATGGATTTTATCCCGTTTAAATTTTACTTTTGTAGTTTCCGACGTTTCGGTCACTATACCAGCACCCATGATCAGGGGGGGGGGGGAGACTGAGGTGTTTGACGTCCTGATGTCATAGTTAACGAAGGTTACTTTCTACATTTAAATATTAATTATTACTCCGATCTACGCAGAACGGGCTTTTACAGTACCATGAAGTCTTGCAGTAGTATGCTTGGATTTGGATTTGATTTTATTAATTATGGGATCCCAAGCAGATGGTCGCACCCAGCTATCTTCTCTATTGAAATTAGGGTGTTTTTTTTTAAATCTCAATAACCTCGCTAATCATCCCTGGTTGAAATCAAATTAGTTTTAGTCCATATGTAGTATTTGCGTAAATATGAGAGAAATCACAATCTGAATGTTTCCCTGACATATCGCACATTGATAAGAAGACCGTCACTATACGAAAAATGATGTTTTTCTCTTAGGAGTGCCATCTCTTAGCGCGCAAAGATACTATTTTTTTGCAAAAACACCTGTCGTTGTAACTATAATATTCATCGGTAAATGGCGTTAGTGTCGAACTGCTTTATCGACAATGTTGAGACGATCTGTTATGACAGACCGCCATTTTTTCATTCGTGACTGTGAAGTTAACAAAAACGGTTTCATCTAGTGTATTCCATAGTGACATTTTCTGGTTAAAGGCGATTTGGATTGACCATATTTCGTAAGTACGAATTAACTTTAATACGAATAACGTCACATTTTGCTAAGTGTCGTGTATTATGCTATATTATTTTGTAAAAATTGCTATGTTGGGACGACATACTGTCATTTTTATTTTAGTGTCGATGTTCGTGTTACGGAATTTGAACTATTTGTGTCGATTATTAATTCAGGATGTCGTTATTCGTTTTGTGTCATTCTTCCCTTAAGCCAAACAGAGAGTTTGTATTTAATTGGAACAACATACTGATATTTTTTATTTAGTGTCGCTCTTCGTGTTATGGAATTTAAAGTATTTGAGTCGATTATTGATTCAGGATGTCATTATTCGTTTAGTGTCATTCTTCCCTTAAGCCAAACAGAGGGTTTGTATTCAATTGGAACAACATACCGACGTTTTTTATTTAGTGTCACTCTTCGCGTTACAGAATTTGAAACATTTGAGTTGATGATTAATTCAGGATGTCATCTTTTTGTGTCATTCTTCCTTTTAAGCCAAATAGCAAGCACGGAAAATAACACTGAAACCAACAAAGAATTTTGTTTAGAGTCATTATTAATTGGGATATTTTAATATTGGTTTTGGTTATTCATATAATTTAATGCTTCTAAAGTCAATTAATTAAATGATCTTCCTTTTAGTAATTTTGACAATAATTTGCTTGTTTTCAGACCTAAAATGCCTTTACAAAATGCGAGAATAAACAAACTCAAGAATATTTCTAGAAGACTGCTTGAGGACACACAAGATGATAAAGAAGAATTCAAAAAAAGAACGTGTCATGGTATCCAGAATGAACCTGTTCATTTAGAAAGCGCAAATATACCAACGACACACCAGACCTCCAAAAATCATTGTGAATCAACCCGCAATGAAGAAGACGTAACCAAAATGCAAATGAAGATATTTCTAACCACAATCTTGGATTTGATATTGTGCCTTCCCAAGAAATCACACCTGAAGATCACTAGAAAGCTGAACAGGTTTCTTATTACCTTACCTAAAACAGTAGGAGATTCTTAACTTATAATATCAAACTAAGAATCCACTACTTACCTTACCACTATTTGAAACAATAAGCGGTTAATAACTAAAAAAAGCTTATTGTCTTTTCCTTGTTCTTCTCCTAGTCACCCAGCTAAGAATATCACTGCATGAGTTATGAGATGCATTTCTTTTACTTATTGTGTTATTTAAAACAATTACTTATTTTAGGAGGAACCCCTTCATGTGGATGAAAACTTGCCTCCAAATGAACAACTTCATGCAGAAATAAGAAATTCCAGGTCATCTACCTCCAGTCGTGCATCTACACGTGATTTTTCACCTGCTTCAGACGATGACCCAAGTTACTTACCATTAAAACCATCCACTGCAAACCGTCGACGATCAGACTCTTCATCTTCTTCAGATTCATCATCGAGCAATTCTTCGTCTAGCTCCTCTTCCTCGTCAAGTTCTTCGTCTTCGTCGAGTTCTTCTTCTGAATGTTCTTCGACAAGAAATCACCAGTGTCCATCGTTGGCGTCATTGGCTTCTGCCGCTGTAGACAAAATCTCTACAATCCAACCTACTACTATCAGAAATGACTGCAATGAAGATGGGCAAAGTACTGTCACGCATTCCTTAGAATCTAATAATCTAACGTCAGTTCCTGGGCTAGCCAGTGTTAACATATTGAACCCTGTTGTAGAAGAAGGCAATAGGAATAGAAGAAGGCAATAGGAATAGTCAAAAAAAATCAGACGAATTAATAAAAAAAAGACAGCTCAGACTCGAAGAAATCGAGGACAATCATACGTATCTACATCATCAAAAATTGTTGCAGAAAGGGTGATGAGAGACCCTGTAATGAAAAGTGTCGGCTTAAATGTCGTGATATTATTGCTGAAGATGACCGCAAAAGATTATTTGACTCGTTTTAGAATCTGGGCTCACTAACACGTCAAAGAGATTATATAGCTAATAATTTAGTTAACGTATTTCCTAAGTATCAGTACAAAAGACTTAATAGCAGCAGAAAACCAAAGAATGCATTCCATTTCAAGATAAATGGTAAAAAAACAGAGTGTGTAAAATATTTTTTTAAAATACTCTTGGAATTGGTGATCGACCTATTAAAACAGTGATAGACAAGAAGAACGAGCAAGGTATAGTGGACCCTGAACAAAGGGGCAAACACAGTAATAAAAAAACCATTCCCGAAGATAATTTAATTGAAGTGCGACGTCACATCAATAGTATACCTCGTAATGAAAGTCACTATCTACGAAAACAAACTTCGAGAGAATTTATCGACGGAGGAAAGACGCCTGCTGATTTATACAAAGATTATAAAGCCGATTGCATTGAAAAAAATATCGAATTTGTAAAAATACATATTTATAGAAAAGTTTTTAATACTGAGTTTAACATCAGTTTTTTTATACCCAAAAAAGATCAGTGTGATCTTTGCACAGCTTACAGGATTGCCGATGTAAAAGAAAATTTGGAAGATAAATATCAAGATCATTTAAAAGAAAAGGATGAAAGTAGAATAGAGAAGGAAAATGATGAGTAATTGCATTGTGTCTTGTTATGACTTGCAGGCAGTTATGACCTTGCCTAAAGGAGAAATATCAATCTTTTACTTATTAAACGAAATTAAAATTAAATTTATTTATTATTTATTATTTTACTATAAAAGTAAATTGAATTGTTTAAATTTCACTATTTCTGAACTGGGAAAAGATCAAATTGAATGTTTTTTTTTGGACAGAAGTAGAAGGTCAAAGAGGTGTTAATGTAATTGGGAGGTGTGTGTTTAAATATTTAGAAAAAATGTCCTTATTACATCCAGATTTCGATTTTATTTTCTATTCTGATAATTGTTGTGGGCAACAAAAAAAACCAATTCATTTTATTTCTTTATTTGTATGCAGTAAAAACTTTGCCAATAAAATCTATAACCCACAAATTCTTAATCAAAGGTCACACACAAAATGAGGGTGATGCAGTGCATTCGACAATTGAGAGAGAAGTAAAAAAATGTTAAGATCTGGCCCTATTTATGTTCCTGACCAGTACATTGCAGCAATAAAGAACGCACGAAAAAAAGGAAATGCATACAATGTTAATCTGATGAGCCATAGTGATTTTTACGATATTAAATGTTTATGTGAGAATATTTTTTCCAAGAATACGGGAGGAGAAAAAGTTAAGATAGGTGATATTAAAATCATTAAAATGATGAAAGATTTAAATGAGTCTGCTACAGTCAAAATATTTTATAAGAAATCTTACTCAGAACAGAACTTTAAAGAGATTAGACTAGAAGCTAATAGGGTAGCTACTCGTAGGCAACAGGCAGGTAGTAGCCAACAATCTATTGAAACCTCTTTATGCAGCTAAGCTTCAATTGGCTGAAAGAAAGAAAAACGACATCAAATCGTTGATTGATCAAAATCTCATTCCTAATTATTACGTTTCTTCTTATTTTGATAGAATCCTTTAAGAATAAGTTAATAAATCTGATACGGTAATTTTCTTGATCTCAATTATTATTAAGTGCAATTTATAATAAGTAATTAAACATGATTGTGATATTATGTTATTTTCAGAGCTATTTGATTTAAAAAAAAAGCCTTAATAAACAAAACAAGAGCCTTAATTTGAGTTTTTATCTTTAGGATGTCTAATATTTTGGATATTATACAATTTTTATAATTATTATCGTTTTTAACACCTAAGTGTTTTGAGTCTGAAAATATCAATAAAAATGTGATTTATTTAGCTGTTGTCATCGCAAACAACTTAATGTTTGAGTAGTTTGTATTAAACTTTGCAATAAACTATATTTTCTAAATAAAAACTGTTTTTTCTTTGCGTAATGTATTTTTTTCAATTGCTATTGTGTCGGTAAGTTGTCACGTAGTAGGAAATACTGAACGTTTTGATTAATGTTATAACGTCACTAAAAAAGTTTTTTTGGGAAAATCTTATTTAAAAATACTTTTTCATAAAAATAAACAATACATTCCAGTCGTGTTTAATGCTCTCTACAATAAAAACCATAACATGATATCATATTTTTTTTCTTTCTGGTGCAAAACTAGTCATTACGGTTTGGTAAAACTTAAAACGCTTCTAACGAAAAAACAGTATTTTTGGTTAGTGTCACTCTTCTTATCAATGTGCGATATGTCTCCAATATGTCTAGGATATTTTAAGAAATAATGTCTTTAGCTAAATGTTCTGCATTGAAAGTAAACTACAAACTCCGTATGCTGATTTTAATTACAAAACCTAACAGCACTACGAGATAGTCCTTTTTCACGTCAAATGTTTAAGCAACCAACGAAACATTTGATTTCATGGAGAGGCACGTACAAGCTACCTGATCATTTATTTGACAAATTTTTACAATTACAAATCAGTATTTTTAAATTATTTAACATCTACTATTGATAACCTATGCGATATTCAACATGGAGCGTCACAATGTTGTATTAAGTAACAAAGAAACAAAACTGAGAAACGTTAGAGATAAGCCGGTTATTCCACTTATAACGAAGCACCGAGCTATAACCGAGCACGTTTATACCATTCTTACGGTACTTCGGACCTGCAACATAGCTATAGTACTACATGTAAATTTTATTTGATCAAATATAGAGATTAAAGAATACTTAGAAGATACTCTTATTAATATATAATTAGTAATTGGACAAGATTAGGACATAAAGGTGTTAACAAATCTTTAGATTATTTAAGGGGCTGATAAAACTAGACACTAAAAACATTACAAACACCTTCTATTAGTTTTAAGCTAAACAAACAACCACCACATACTTGTTTTTCATGTTGTATATTGTAAGCAACACACGCGGTACTACTACATGTTTTTTTTACTGACTAATCAAATAAAAATCACAAACACAACACATCCGATTAAGTTAAAATTAAATAAAACCGGACAAGTGCAAGTAGAACACACGATCAGGGGTTCCGTATAAACTTAATTATGTGTGTAAATAGTTCATACATCCTGGGAGTTAAGGTAAGGAGAGCAGAGCACCGAAAATAGCTCTAACGAAAGGTAAATCCATATGCAAATGTAAGTTTGCAATTACAAATATTACAATTTTATATGACATAACGACATTTTAACGATTTCCTTTTTTACCTGTGTGATGCGACCTTGCTTTTTGCCGAATTTTATGGATTAGGTGAACTGGAAATGCCCTATCAGTTTTGATGAGTTGAATTTGCGTGTATGAAACATAAACGTGTATGAATCTTATGATGGCATTGATTTAGAGGCTTGAACTTTGTACACCTCCAGAGGACCGTAGACTTTACTATTATGTTACATAATTTCAATCTAATACCTCTACCCGTTCCTGAGAAGAAAAGTTTTGAGTGACGGATAGAGAGGTTAACAAAGTAATATATATAAATATAGGAGTTACGTGTTTCCGCTTTTAAGGTCCGGAAACCCAAAAAGAACATCAAGAAAAGTTTACAACGGACAGGGCTTATTATGAAGTTAAAATTAATTTTTGTGTAACTGCTATAGAATTTTTACCGATATATAGTTAAGTAACTTGGAAGGTAATTATGACCTTATAATTAGATGCAACATTTTAAATAATATGTAAAAGTAATTTGTACAAAACATTAAGTAATTAAATCCGCAAAAAACCCGGCTCACCGCGATTGAACATTAATTTCGCCTTATTATGACTACTTGAAAAGTTTTGATAGCTTGATTAATTTTATTTAATAGTGTTTTTGATAACAGATTTGCTGTTAGGTACTAAGACATTTCGTTACAACGACGTCATTACGCTTTGTATCATTACGTTTTAGCTATGTAGATCAGAAGCAAAAATGGTTATTTTTTAAATCATTTTACAAAACACAAGTAGCCTGTGATGCCTGACTGATTATTGATTACAGTTTTAATAATTCGTTTGCAAAAAAAAACATTACAATTATTAGTGTTAGCAAAATCCAAGCTTCCTACAAGTAGCAGGCAATACGAGTAAATAGATAGACTGTAGAGGCAGAGTTATGAGGAAGTGTATTTGCTCGACGCACTTAAAGTGCATTGCTCGTCGCAGTTACATTAGTTATTCAAGAAGCGTCGCGCAACGTACTGGTAGAAGTAATATAAACCGTTGCCTCGCGGGACTACGCAGTTTCCTTTTACTAACAGGTTTACTTTGAGCTTGCCTCTTTAAAAATCTAACGCTTTGAAAACCTAAACAAATATGCAGAATATTATTTAAATTGATCTAATACAAACTTTTTAAGGTATAACTAAATAATATTTTTACAACGCAAATAAAATCGTATCATCATGTTTCAAAACTCTTACATAAAATTATTAAATGTATGCAGGACGCAATGCTCCCTTTGAATAAAAGAAATGTGAACATTCTGCGCTATTATTACATTACAAACGGTGGAGTGCCCTTGATAACTACCCCAAGTTTTATGGCACACAAGTGTCGTAACAAGTCCAATAGTTATTTTCATACAGCAAAATTAAAACTCGGTCCCATCCCCAATACTGCGATTTAGGAGGGTTCAACCCTTTGTGAAACATCGTATACTGCTAACCTGACAATAAGCGAGTATAGCACATACGTGTCCGATAGATTGTACTTGTAGGTAGTGCATAGACGCACACATATCGTGCACGGGCTGCGGTAGGGCTACAGGGGAGGGGGAGGGGCGGGGTGCGCGGGCAACAACTACAGACCAATAGTGACGTAACAAAATGTTGTAAGCCTCGAGAGGCAAGTGAGTACGATGCCTTCCATTGCTCCCTGTTTACGGCCACCGGCCGCTTTCTAATGCCCATTGTACGCGTATAGTAACGTCTAATCTTAAGCATGGTTCGACAACCGTGAGAACTACTCACTAACATACATCAGCCATTACACACATAAATTAATGCTTTATACCAGAATTACTTTTATCCCGTTTCTAATAGAGATGGGCCGAATATTCGTTTTATATTTGGTATACGGTGTTTACGGCAGCTTTACCGAATATTCGTAGTCGGCCGAATATTCGGCTAAATCACCGAACATTCGTTTTTATAGTGTCCAATGTATTGAAATGTACGAATTGAGTAATGCGATGTCTTTTACTGTTGAAATTATTTTTTATTTATGGGTAAAACTGCTTACTCTAGAGTGCCTCAAATGCATAAATCTATAAGTACATTTATGTTTTTGAGGCACTGTAGATTTATTTCCGACTATAGCAAATAGAAAATTGATAAAATGTTTTTAGAATCAAACAAAGAAACATTACATCACATTAGTACATTTCACTTTACTTTGGTCGTCAGTTCCTCTAACATAAAACTTCTCGAGAATAAAACAACGAAATACTTTTTTTATCACAAGAATAGTGAATACATAAGCATGTGCCGGCATTTTCCTCAGTACTAGATGATGCAATAATTGTCAGATGTGGCGGGGAGCAAGAGGCAGGGTAACAAGTTTCGACATAAATTGGTTGGGTCCCGAGGTTATCCTGCCGAATAATGTTCGGCCGAATATTCGGTTCGGTCAGTTTTTCCGAACATTCGGCCGAATATTCGTATTCGGTGAAATCCATATTCGGCCCATCCCTAATTTCTAATATACGTAACTATTAAGTAACTAACACTTGCACTAATTTTAATATAAAGATTATAATAATTTGAAGAACGTATCCGAATATTATATTATGAAGGTGAATGTCAAGGAAACATGAAATGAAAAACATTTAGTTACAACACTCGTCTGTTCCACTTAATACTCTTTAACAGAGTTTATACAAAAGATAGATAGCTACCAACTATCAGTATACGTACTGACGTAATTGACAAGAGTAATAATATAAAATAGTGTAAATTGCAGATAACCATATTAGCGTAGACGTTGAATATGATAACGATATACAGAATAATTCAAGTTATATAATATATGGTAGGTAGTTTTTTGGCATTTCTTTGAAATTTATACTTTTACCAGCTTGTCAGGCAGACGTTGTTCTGCCCTTTTCGACGACCCTTTGTCTATCCTACCTACCCTATTAAAAATCCTTAAATACGCAAAAAAATCTCTCAAGTTGGGCCAAACTGCACACGGTGTGCAAATTTGATTGAAACCGGTTAAGTAGTTTCGGAGTCCATCGCGGACAAAGAACTTGACACGTAATTTATATATAAATTAAGATAAGATGACGTCAATAACAGAAGTCATGGTTTCACATACTAAGACTAGCTTGTGAAATGTATCCGACTAGACTAAAAAACCGGCCAAGAGCGTGTCGGGCCACGCTCAGTGTCGGGTTCCGTAGTTTCCCATCCGTCACAATAAGTGTTCCCACTTATGAGTTTAAAGGTGGGTATCCATAATGTTCGCGCTCCAGCAGCGCTCCGCGCTCCTGCAACTGCTCCCGGTAGTGGGTACTGTTGTTTCCATCCAAGTTCAAAATGATTTTCCTAGAAAGTCCTTATAAAGTTCTACTTTTTAGATTTTTTTCATATTTTCTAGACTTATGGTTCAAAAGTTAGAGGGGGGGGGGGGGACACATTGTTTTTTACTTTTGGAGCGATTATTTCCGAAATTATTGACATGATCGAAAAATGATTTTAGTAAACCCCTGTTCATTTTTAAATACCTTTCCAACAATATTTCACACGTTGGAGTTGAAATTAAAAAAAAATCACTTCCCACTTTACATATAGGGGGGCTACCCTAATAAAACATTTTTTTCCAATTTTTATTTTACCACTTTGTCGGTGTGATTGATGATACACATATTGGTACCAAATTTCAGCTTTCTAGTGCTAATGGTCACAGAGATTAAGCGAGGACGGACAGACGGACAGACAGACATGGCGAAACTATAAGGGTTCCTAGTTAACTACGGAACCCTAAAAAAGACTAATTATCGTATCATTCTATTGATCACAAGACGCAGTGTAATGTGTGCGTCGCGTCACTTCACGTCACTGGTCTATATACAGACATATCGAGTAGTAATTGGGCACTAAAAGATCCTATAGCCCGCGACCTTGTAGGCGTGACGTTGCGCCGCGCCTGCTTCGATGACGTGACGTATGACGTACCACTTTTTTCGCGGAAATTCCAGCGCGGCCATCGCTCGCGAACCGAGACCGGACGACACATGAACAACACTTAATTAGCATTGCGGTTTATGTATCATTTTAAGGTCTTAAAATTCTCATGTGAGTTCGCGGATGCGATTGCGTAAAGTAAATTAGATTTGAAAATTGTACTAGTACTTTTCTCATATTTTGATAATTTTTGGGTTGCAAGTCTAATAAATAAATAGACACTACCATGTTTATTTATTAGAATTGCAACGAATATTCGGCTATTATTCGGTATTCGGCTACTTTTGTCCTATTCGCTCGAATACTGAATATCTAGGCCGAATACCGAATAAGGTGGGTGGACCATGGAAGGTCATGCTCTTTCGAAGGCCAATTATTAAAATGTCATAGTTATTGCCATGTGATGACAAATTTCTTCTACTTACACAAACACCCATCGAATTGAAAATCACAGACGCGGCGGTGAATCGTTCGCGCTACTATTTTGGCAGTACGGTCCCTCGCTTCAATGATTTCGGGAATCTACGACGTTAAAGTAAGGTGGGTGTACCATGGAAGGCCACTTTAACAAATAAACAGTTATTTTTCGTTTATTTACTGGATAAATGAACCTAACAAACATTTAAGTAATAGATACTATGTTTTATTACGTAACATATAAACCACTTCTTTTTATTGTAGATTTAATCGCTATTTATTAAACTTTAGTGTTATATGACTGATCTATTATAATGGCCTTCTAAGGAGCCTTGTTCCTAGCAAGGCCATTTGGAAGAGTTCAATGAAACTTAAGTTCAATCAATATTGATTTAATCTGCAATTTAAAATAATGGTTTATATGTGGAATTCCGAAACGGAATTCCGTATGTATGTGGCCTACCTTAACACTACTAATTCCTTCCCGGCCGAATATTTCGGCCTAATATTTGGCTATTAGGCCAGGAAGCCCGCAGAATATTCGGTATTCGGCGTATAGCCCAATATACCTATTCGTTACAAGTCTACTATTTATTAATAGTCACAATATTATTTAACAAATGGGGACGAAACTACATACTTAATAATATACACATAAATACAATATTTGCATAGAAAGATAGAAATGGGACACATGCGCAGTGCGCACGTGTAAAAACAAAAGCTCGAGTTTGTGAAAAAAACTAGAACGCACTGCTTGACACAGTATTTTACCCTATCCCCTACCTTACGTAGGTGGCTATCTACCTAACAGACTGTGGGCGGTTAACGCAACGTAAGGCCGAAGGGCATCTGCTTGCGACATAACCCTTTCGAAACGAGTGCCCTACGACACTCATAACGTCAAATAATGGTCCATCAAATACCTATGAAGATGTTTGAAGCGCATTCCTAAAAGACATTAAAATAATGCAGGAAGAGGGCGTCGAATGGAGGAGGTCATTGACAGAACCGAGACGACGACTGCAACGAATGCACCAAGCGAGTTCCGGTGCGGTACGCGGCAGGTATAAATAGCGATCCGTTAGTGTCGACGACCGCGCGCCATCTTCTCTAGCCCTGCTCTTAACACGAAAGTACTGACCTAGTTATTACGTTTCAAAAACAACAATATTACGTCACGGTACAGGGCGACTGTAAAATCGAAAAGTCGACACGGTAGGGGTGTGGGAAGACCGAGACGCGCCAGCCAGCCCCGGGATAAGGGACGAGTTCGAGGTTGGGGTAAAGGGGAGATGAGGTAATAATGCATGCGCCCTTCGTAGACTACTCGATAGAGGTGGTTGCTGCGCGCGCGGCCCCTCGCTTGCCCTGTGCGTGAAAGGCCCGTGCGTACGTGACGCGACGCACGCGGAAGAGGGGTGTGCTTCGCCCGCTTCTCACTCGCACTCGCCTAAACTTGGGTGCACTACTAGAACGGGACACCGCGCCGGCCATACAGCCATCCCTGATTAGTTCCAACTATGTTGGTGTGAACGCTATCTCAATATTATACAATCTGGTATATGTATTAGCAATTATAATATAAAATGTATAATTAATTTACTACGTAATTTATAAAGATCGACAAAAGCAAGCAATTTATAAGTAGGTAAATAAATAAATAATGCATTAAATAATTCAATGTTGTATACTCGAATGGCGGCGCCTACTGTCTGCTTTTTTTAAAAATACGATAATTTTGCAGACTATAAAGAGCTTCAAATGAAGAAGATTTAACCAAGTGTTATGTATTCGTTTACATTTATATACATTTAGTGTCAAGGCGAGCACAGAAACTAGTGCGAGGTTTTAAGAAGCGCGAGGTCGGTCGATAGTCGGTACAATTAGATAGTTGCATGTGCAATTTAACCGCAGTGGCTATAACATCGCGAGCGCGGAGCGAGCCAAGCCACGTGTTGATAAATATAAATAAATACTTCATAAACCTGCCACACACCGAAGAACCTATAACTAAATAGAACGCAAACGAACGAAAATTTATAGCAGTGCGCCGCTTACAATGTTATAATAAACTGGTTACAAGAAGTACACGGGCATTTTATTAGCTAGAATTAACCTCAGAAGGTACTTCTACTACTAAATTTCTCTTAAAATTGAATTAAGTACGGGAAACAAATTAAACCAGTTTTTATACAGATCGTAAAAAGAAACCGGATAAATGAAGGATTAATATTTTTATGACCTACTTATATATTAATGTATTAAGTGCTAGTTGCGTGTCTTGTTTCAGAATGCAATAAACAATCGAAACCGATAGAAATTATCACATTCAATCAAGGTCTTTTTCTACCAGTAATTTTAATGATTTATGAATTTGGCAACAATATTTGATTGCATGGAATCGACGAAACGAGTCTACTGTATTTATGTAAAGTGATTTAATAACAATTTTTATACATATTCACGGAAAGACGTCATTTTTTGCATTTCAATAGAAGCAAAATTAAAAGTATTGAAAATAAGTACAATATAAACAGCAAAATAAAAAGAACAAACTAACAATAATTTAAGATTTCATCATTTTTCACTAAATATTACCCAGTTTACTTCCTATAGATATTGTTTTTCACAATATTTTATAATTGTAACTTGTTCTACTATGTGAAAACCAGTGGAATCACCAATACCGTAAGCTGAGTTCCAAAATATCAGAAGTTCTGGACAATAAATTGAGAAAAAATTTAAAATTAATTTCGAAATATAACTACTATCGACTTGTTTTCGACCACGGTAACAACGGCAGATGCAAGCACACAGAAAGGTCAGAAATCGTTAGGGTTTCCTGCGCAGAAATAGCTTCAAAAGTCTAATGTGCAGACGACAAAACAAAGGCAGCCAGCGTAAGACGCAGCTGATGTGACAGGTGGAGTTGCAGCCGGCGTGCACCTGCCCCAGCACGTGCCACCGCAAGCTGTCCGATTAAATGGCAATAATTACAACTTACAACACACCATTGATTACATAAAAAATATCGATGTGATTACGTAATACAAAAAATACTACTTTTCTGGAAAACAATAACTATAAAAACCATGAGAGCGATGTCCCTTGAATAGCAATGTACTGCCCGTATGAATAATTTCCTTGTAAAAAAAAAACTGGTATTTTAAAGCGAATTCTCGACGAATACTGGAACGTTCCCATTACCGCTACCTTCACGAATTAATGTATTATAATGCCTCTTCAAAAATTTGAATTTCGAATCTTGACGGGTGACGTCAGACGGCAATTAAAATTCCGAGTGTAGTATCAATTTCCGGTGAATAGGCAAAATAGGATTAAAGAAAAAGAGAGTATACAAAATCAAAGTTCGCGATTCGTATTGGTATACTAAATGGGCCTGGAGCCGAAGTACCGTTACTTACGGATAGCGACGATGCGTAGATTATAACTGGTGGACCGGTTCGCGTCCGATAGTCAATTTAATATGATTAGAGCTGAGTGCAGCCGATCGCGGGATAAATTAATATCAACACAAGTGGTAAAATTAAAATTTTGTACAAATGATTTACATAATAAATAAAACGAGAACATCATCAATTAAGGATAACTCAAAAACTACTGGTCAGATCTTGATCAAAATATGGAACCACACGAGAAGCACCAGCTTTCAAATAAAAAAATAATCATCAAAAGCCGTTCATCCAGAAAATAGTTCCGAGATAAAACATATAGAAAAAATACAGTCGCATTGAGTGCCTTTTGTCCATTTCATGTTACCTTTGAGTCCTTTGAATAAGGTTGAAAACCAATGTTATGTAACTACAACGGAAAAATACGAGCCTAAAATTAAATTTATACAAAATAGAAAAAAGAATAACATCATTTCTACACAATAGATTAGATTTTGAAGTCGACGCTAGGTTGCCTGATACAGGTACATAATATAGTAGAATTAATACTCCGACTTTTTTTTTCTTCATTGACTTTTACTTTTTATTTTTATAATAGTTTAATTTTTTAAGTCTTTTGAGTGGGATATGGAAATATATCAAGTTCAAAGTAAAAACAAGAAATATAACCTGCATAGTAATAGTAACATAAATAGTTTTAAACCTATATTCTATCCTAACCAAACTGCAATATAAATAGAATAATTGCGACCTGTTAACAGTTGGCGAAGATATCGTGTAACACGTGTGCTAGAGTTGTTAAGGATCTGACGGATTTTTTGAGGCTCTCATCCGCGAACGCGAATGCGGATTTTAAGTTTTTTAGGAAATACCACTCTCTATATAAACAATCTCATGTTCCCATTTAAAATGTTGCCATATAGCCATAGCTGAGAATAAGTTTACATCGAGTCTGCTTTTAAACTTAAACTTATAAAACAAGATTGATAATTCAATTTACCAACATCCTCTTTTTCTTTTTCAGATGTTTTCGTTATTTGGGTTTTCGAACAAACTAAACTCTTCTAAATGCATCGATTTGAAATGATTTTTTAAAGAAGTTGTGGCAAGTCTCTTTAGTGAGTAACTTTTTACATATTTTATGGTACGGTTTAATTTAAAAATGAGTGCAGATATTGTTTTGTACTGGTGGCGACTTTTTTAATTACTTAATATTTCTGTAGCGAAATATTCAAAGAAAACATAATAAACTTTGTCAAACACAGGAAACAAACGATGTGAATGAAACAAAAAAAAATTGTTCGATCTTGTCACTAACGAGTGCAATCCTATTTTCTAATCGTGACGTGACCCGCTCCACTTCGGCATCCATCATCAAAGATTCGCATTGATTTATGCAGGTGTCTAAATAAATGCAGATGCGGATTCGAATAACCGCAACACCCCTGTAACATGTACCTACATACAAAAAAACAAGCCGATATGACAACCTTCTCCTTTTTAGAAGTCTGCTAAAAACCATTAAAGTAGAAGTATTCATGATAAAGCCTCATCCATCCAGTCTACGTACAATTAATTCAAATGCCTCAATAAAATCTCTTAAAAGGTTGCATGTTACTTCTCGCGTATTCAGCAAACGAATTGATATGACGAAAGTGAACAAACGTTAAAGTTGGACGTGACCGGTGATAATAATATACATATTTGCGAAAATTAATAGGTGATAAAAACTGTCTTGGTAACAAGGTTTTTCCAATCGTATACAGGACAATTACACATTTTCATTGTAATCGATGTGCTCATTAAATTTCCAAGCATATAGTAGCACTACCGGTATGGTGACCAATGACAGACGGACAAAAGTGCGCGAAATCCACCTACCGTTCATACATGACTCACAGATTTTCCTGCGTTTTATACGTAATAGTTATGACAGCATTGTATAGTTATGGCGCGAGTAGTCAAAGCAGAGATACTTCGAATCACCAGTTCGTAAGTAAGCCAAATTAATAAGAGATAATTTCATATATCAGCAACATCAACTTTCTATTTGAAAGGGTCTAAGCCTTAAACGATTTAACTGTTAGGTACTTTTAATTCCCTAAACTCTCAGTAATTTGAAGTACCTCACAGTGTAATGCCTTCATTAAATTTACCTATTATACCTATTAATTATATTATATTAAACCTATCAAAGCTACTTTTTGGAAAATATATTTTATACAGAAAGAATCTGTATTTATTATAAAATTTACATATTATTTCTGGTAGATAATGGCAAAACTATACAATACGACAACATTAACCACAATGAAAATCTTTTCAAACTGCCATAAGCATTAGGAAAAAGAACTAAGAGGTGAAAACGCATCGCGTGCAGCGACGGCTTTGTTGTGGCCACACTACACCGACCTACATTTTATGCGACGCCGAGTTCATTAAGTATTTACTAACATTAAGCACATTATGCCCCAATTTATCCTACCAGCTCTGTCACCCTTGATGCAATTTTCACTTCGATCTTGTTTGTGATTCGGCGGCGGCACAGGAAGGATCGTACAACAGGCAACCTACCTGCGAAAACATGCTACAAAAAACTGCACAAACCTTGCATACATACAAAAACGCAACCTCCCGACGGGACCAGCTTCGGAGTCGTCGACGTAGGTGTCTATATTTTGGAAAACAAAACAAAATAGAAAGAGATGCGTGCGAAAGCGACGTAGGGATACAGGCGGCAGGTTTGATAGAGTGAGAGGTGGCTCGAAAGCCGACGTAAACAAACCGCGATCGGGAACTTCGACCACACTCACCATTTCGGGGATCCTCGGGTCCAAGATGCGTCGATGGGCTCTCGGCGAACCGCGTAGTGAAGAGCCGGGGCGTCGTCGAAAGTAAAACAGCACTAGCACAGTCACTCAGGATGGTTCAGCACACGCTCTCGGCATATATGAATACGACACGTCCCGTCCTACACTACGTTCACGGCCCGCGCCGATGCAGTTTACGTCACCGCATCCCGCTCCCGACTGAATGTAACGCGGCGCGAGCGAACGACGACCTCGCGCTGCAGCGTGCACTGCCCCGCACCCCGCGAACAGCCGCCGCGCCCTACGGCCCCCGCCCGCTGCGGCCCTATCCCCCCCGTGCTCGCCCTATGTTTAGTGAATCACAAACACGAAAAATACTATCGCCACGAAAATCAACACGAAGCGCTAAAGCATTTTAGGTGTAACAAATAATAACTGCATGAATATGAGCTTGAGAAGATTTGCTGTAACACTTACCTAGATATAATTTTTAACTCAAAGGTTAATGTTTCAATATAAGTAAAACAAAACAAAAAAGACGGCATAGTGATTTCTTATATTTACGGGAACACTTACACATTTAAATAAAACTAGTTTTTACAGATTTTATCGCGTATATTAACTTATTTTATATTCCGAGGCTATTGAAATAAAAAAACATCCTAATTTTAATAAAGAAGATGACTGGGTTTATTATTATTAAAATTAAATCCCAACCCAAGCATACAACTGTAAGATTTCAAGTTTTTTAGTATTTTAGTGCCGATTTCAATTATCAAATTTAAAAAAATCGTGCTATTGTTAACTTGAGCGCAATATTTATATGAACTTGTTTATGGTGGCTCCACACATGGCTATTTGTATTCGCGCACCTATTTGCTGTATTTGACAAATAACTTCCATGTGTGAAGAGTATGTTTGCCAAACTTATTGCCGTATTTGCGTATTTGGCAAATATCGCCAATAACAAATACGGCTTATCGAACGTCTGTCGGTTTTTCAAGGCACATCAAAGGGGAAAAATAGGCAAACACGCAAATATACTGGCCAAATATGATCGGGCTCACAAGCGCGCAAACTGTCAACTAATACGGACGGACCTACTTATAACCTCTTAATAAGTTACTATTTAGGTACTGATGGTCGTTTTTTCATCGCTTTGTATTCTTTTACACATAACATTATATTAGTAAAATGCATTCAAATAATAAAATCCAGTTGCAAGCTTGCAAGTGCAACGTCCGTTTTGTAGGTACAACTACTTTCTGCTAGCAAATATGTAATTTTTTTTTGGTATTTGGCTCTATGTGTAGACTTTGTTGGATTTGGTTGTATCGTCTATTTGCCCGTACGTCGAATAATTTGCCAATTACGGCAAACATGCCACCATAAATACAAATAGCCATGTGTGGGGCCGCAATTAAATCGATATGTTATGTATGTATATAATGTAATAAACATTCAGTAACAATCATATTATTTCAAAAACAATTTGGAAAACGACGATAAACAATAAATGCGTTAGACTCAAATTCCAGCCACTATATATCGAATGTTGTGCTTTTGTGTACATTATATGACAGCCTAAAAAAAGGTTTATGATGGGTCCTCTGAGTTTTTGTAGGTACCTACTTCTCCTTTCTTAGAGAACGACACGAGCGTGAAGTATAAAAAAAACGACAAATAACAATAATTAGTTATTTTATTCTAATGTTTTACTATATTATGCTAAAGTAAACTTACTGTGTTTTAGTTTTACGAAGTGAGTTTTTTTTAAAACTCTACAATTAATTAAAACTAATAGTCATAATAAAATCAAGTTTTCGAATCATTGTTATCATTACAGCCAATTACAAGCTCGCAACCGAACATGGCTTCCTTCATAGATTGCACATAGATCAAAGCACGGCACTCAGCCACTAGGCATTTCATGAATTCTTTCGTTGTACTAAGTTATAGTAATTTATGCTATTTTCTGTTTCAAAAACTTATTACAATATAAGGTGTTGTTAATATACAACAAATGTCTGACGGAAAAGCAAGTACGTATTTTGCTAAACCTTCATTTCAAAAATCTATTTTATAACAGACGATCGAAATAGGAAAGTTAAAATAAATATTCTAATTAATGATATTTGTTCCAGTTTATGACAACCCTATTAATTAGATTTCTGTGATAATAACAATAAAAATAATTTGCATTACATGGTACTTCTTACTAGGTACCCTAGCCAAATAACAGCCTGACGACTGCACTGCATACATTTCGTTTAAGTAATTACAGCTCCATTAATTTCAACCAAAAGAAATAAAAAAAATGTATAATTTATTCAAACTAACTAAATGACTAATGACTATGTCTATGTCTATATTCATGCAAATCGCAAAGCTTATGAGATATAATGTAAAATAAGCCTAAATGTATCGGGACCATAACTTGTCAAAAATTAAGAAAAATTAGCGTCTGCCGTTGCCTATATGTGTTTTGATTATAAATTTAATAACTAATAAATG
Source organism: Parnassius smintheus behrii (assembly GCA_036936625.1). Taxonomy (NCBI): domain Eukaryota; kingdom Metazoa; phylum Arthropoda; class Insecta; order Lepidoptera; family Papilionidae; genus Parnassius; species Parnassius smintheus. The sequence goes on along the minus strand of JAUPFT010000002.1, from coordinate 18,579,178 downwards.
ATTTCATATACGCGTACACTACACATTGATTAAAACTACTTTTACGGATTTTATCGCGTTTAAATATCATTTTTTATTCCCGTACGTCCCGTTTGTGTATGCAGTTAGTGATCATATCTAGGAGGCCCCAACCATTACATCAGGTTTGATAGACCACAAATCCTCGCGAAAGAACATCGATTCCTACCAAGGATGATACGTGAGGCTATTGAAATTAAAAAAAACATCCCAATTTCAATAGAGAAGGAGGCTACCACCTGCTTGGGACCCTGTTATCAATAAAATTAAAACCTTAACCGAAGCATACCACCGTAAGACTTCAAGACACAGTAAGTTCATTCTGCGTAGATCGGACCATAAATAATAATTAAAAAGCTGAAGGTACTCCAGGTTAACACTGACATCGGGACGTCAGTAACCTCAGTCCCCCGTGACCATGGATGCTGGAAAGCACCCGAAACGTCGGGAATTAAAAATCATATAGTATATTAAACGCGATAAAATTCTTAAAAGTAGTTTTTATCAATGATAGATTTATAACCGCGTGGCCATATTTGAAATATACTATCCTATGACTACGAAGAATTTTTGAATTATTTTTGGAGTAAAAAGGCGTAAAGGCCAATTAGAAACATACACTAACTTGGAAATAAAGGGTTTCCATACCTACAGTCTACAACCACGGAATATTTAATAATAATAATAATCATAATAATATATACCTTTGGCATACTCAGGTGGACTCAGACTGAACTTAACGCCCTGGATAGAAAAGTCCGCACCACCATGACGTCCCACAGGATGCATCATCCGAGATCGTCGGTAATGAGGCTGTACTTGCCGCGAAAGCATGGTGGGCGTGGCTTCTTGAGCGCGCTCACCATGCATAATCGCGAAGTGTGCAGCCTCCGTAATTACCTCCTGGCGAGATCGGATGATCCATTCTATAAGGACGTCATTTCTAGTGATAAAGGACTTACCCCTCTATCCTTAGCCAACGAGCAATGGCAGGACCCAGCAGTGCTTAGCATTTCCGACTGGGAGACCGTACGGAAGGAGAAGGAGCTCCACGGGAGGTTCTACAAGGCTCTACATGATCCTTTCGTAGACACAGTAACCTCCTTCCACTGGCTACGCTTTGGTGATCTCTTCGGGGAAACCGAGGGTTTTGTCTGTGCAATACAGGATCAGGTTATTAAGACCAACAACTATCGGAGATACATCCTAAAGGATGACACCGTGGACATCTGTCGAGCTTGTCGCCATCCCGGTGAGTCACTTAGGCATGTCATCTCCGGTTGTTCGGCGCTTTCTAACTCTGAGTACTTGCACAGGCACAACCTAGTAGCCAGAATTCTTCACCAGGAGCTCGCTCTGAAATACGGTCTCGTGGATCGGAAATTGCCGTATTACAAGTACTTGCCGGAAGCCGTGCTCGAAAATGATCGCGCCAGGCTCTATTGGGACTGGGCCATCATCACAGACAGGACTATTCTTGCGAATAAGCCTGATATTGTGCTGATGGACCGGGCACAGTCAAGGATATTTTTGGTCGACATTACCATTCCGTATGACGAGAACCTCGTGAAAGCCGAATAGATAAGCGAACAAAATATCTGAACCTGGCCCTCGAGGTGACCGACATGTGGGGTGGGCTGTCGATCGAAATTATACCTGTAGTCGTTTCTGCATACGAATTAATCCTAATCAGCCTCTCGTGTCATCTGAGGCGGCTGGGACTCCGTGACGGACCGCAACGGGTTCAAATGCAGAAGGCGAGCTCCTCGATAATGCCCGCATCGTCCGCCGGTTTCTTTCCCTATTCCCCTAACACTCGGCCGTTTAGTCTCCCCTGCCGAGGGCTTCTATCTGGTTGGGCTTTTATTTATTTATGTTAGTATATTAAATATATATTTATGTATATTTTTCATTTCCACGCGCCGAGCGTTTTAGAGGCCAATTTGGCCATCTCTTCTAAGTGACCACGAAATTGCACGTCACTCGATATGTCGACGCCGAGGATTTCGATACTGGCTGAGGCAACAAGGGGAGTACCTTGAAACTGAGGTTATACGACGAAGGGTTTTTTTAGCGGTAAACTCGCAAAGTTGTGCCTTTTGGGGATTAAACTGGACTAGATCTAGTCGCCCCCGGTCCCAGACTGTTCAACAGTCTCGTTTTCAAATATACTTACTCAACCCAACGAGATTAGAATACTCTATAAATACCCAATAACAATAATAAAGCTTCTTTATTCATAGAAAATAATTACAAAAAAAAACAATCATATGTACGCTTAGAAAATAAAATAAAATATATATTTCAATTAAGGACCACTCTATGGGTAAAGGCCTCCTCCATCTTTTCCCACTCCTTTCGGTCTGTGCTATTGTTAACCATTTTTTCCTGATGTCTTTTCAATCTCATCGACCCATATTTCTTTCCATCTTCCTTGTTTACGTTTGCCTGTTGGTCCTGACCACATGGTTGCTTGTTTAGTCTATTTTGTATCAGTAGATCGTGCTAAAAGCTAGTTTATAAAAGTAATGTAATGTGTATATCACTCTAGTTTTCTTGCGAATGCCATTGTTTTCGTATTTATCTTTTAGTTTTAGGTTTAGGATACTTCCTTCCATTGCACGTTGACATGTTAGTATTTTAATCTTTGTTTGTCTATTGAAGATTCATGTTTGGCAGCCATATGTGAGACATGCAGCAATCCATGACTTTCTTTTTTAAATTTAGCGGTAGATCTGCTTTGAGTACCTCTTTGTGTTTCCAAAACATATTCCAGGTTATAGCAATTCTCCTAGCGATTTCGTCTTGATTTCTTGAAATTTTAAAAGATGTTTGTTTGCCTAGGTAGTTATAGTGGTCTACATATTCAAGCTGTATTTCATCTCCTTTTACTGAGTGTTTTGTGCTATTTATATACCTTCGTTTTTTCGGTGTTTAATTTTAAGCCTATTTTTGTGCTTACATTGCTAATTTCTTGTATCGTGGCTTCAAGTTATTTATGTGAATAGGAGAAGATAACAATATCATCTGCGAAGCAAAGGTTGTTCAAATAGTTCCCACTGAGATTAACTCCTGTTTTATTCCTGGATAGGTCTTTCATAATGTGTTGTAGTACTGCTATGAAAAGTTTAGGTTAAATAAGATCACCTTATTTTACTCCTCCACGTATTTTGATCTCAGGTCCCGTACGATCAAGTTTAACTCGGCTTGTACTTTGTTCATAGATATTTTTTTTATGATAGGTATATAATATGTTTGTGGTATTTTTTGCTGTTTGAGAGCCTTCCATATACTGTCTTGAGATATAGAGTCGAATTTTCGAAATTTAATCTAATAATGTCGAAATTTTAATAGTACCTTCAACTAACTTACTAAATTGTTTACCTCATTCTTAATATTCACGATTTTCTCAGTTTTTCTAAACAACCCTTCCAAGAACAAGGGTGTGGACAGAAATTTTGAGCGCCTTCCGCGAAAAATGTTTAAATATATAATATCTCCATTATGTAACGCCACTGGTACTAATGTTTTTATATTAAACTAGCGATCTGCACCGGTTTCGCACGGGTAATATCTGAATTCTACAACAGCGCCACCTATCGAGTCCTACTACGCCTATAACCCAATAGCGAAGCCTCCATAGAAGCCTAGAAGTCGGGCTTGCCCTATCAAACTGTTCAATCAATAATATGAACTAATAAAATAACTCGTAAACTGTTTCAAACTATTTCAAATTTCCCGCGCGCTCCTCTGTTCTACACAGGTCATGACCTCGTAACCTTATTATGTAACTTCAACACTTGGCAGATTGCTTTCAATTCGTAATACACTGATTCGTGTTCTCTCTGTTTCAAAACGAACACGCAATGGACTGTCAAAGTTAATGAAAGCAAAGCAATATTATGGATGGACCCCGGTAGCGGTAAAACTGCGCGATACTGCTGTCATAAAAAAGGAGTTAAGTTGAGCGATTAGTCATCTCTTTCGCACGCGTGGGCTTTTTACCGGGATTTCGAGAAGACGATCGCTCTCTTTCTAACCTGTGGCAAAATGTTCTATAATGAAATATAACTACGATTGTTTATATAGCAATTAGTATGGAGCGATAAAGCTGGGCTTTCGGTGTGAAGTTAGTCGAGCGCGGGGGCGCGCAGGCGATACGTTTGCAAGTTCACTTCACATTTCAATATTTACTCTGTGTTGAGCGAATGAATATTGCGAATTGAAAATTTATGCTTTTTTTTAAGATTTTTAGTGAACATGGAGGATAATAGTGTTGCTTATGATGAATTGAAGTATGTTAAAGTGCTAATCGGCGAGGAAAAGGTAAAATCTTTAATCATCTGTTATAAAACTGCTAAAAACAACAAAACCATATATTGGGCTTGCCCTAGTTTAGAGCCCTAGTTTCGCCACTACTATAACCTTCGCTGAAGTACCAGCAATATGTTGACAAAAGTCTTACCGCAATTGATCAAACGGTATGACAGCGCATAAAATACAAACAAAGAAATGTTATTTTTTATACAGTGTGTCCGGTCACGGACTAGCGATATTTTAGGTACTTATAATACAGCTATTTTAATATAAAAATACACTACACACTGAGGTCTAATCCCCTTCCCCTCTATTTGGCAGCCATTTTGTTTTTCTCTTGAGATATTCTCTACGCGTTTACGAAAAAAGTCATATCTCTGAAAGTTTTAGTCTTACTGAGATAAAAATTAACTCATTCGGAGGCCAATAATATTGTTTATCGTTTACATTATCAAAATTTTTGTTGACATACTTGTAACTTTGAAGAAAAAAAATTTAACTTCAAATAAATATCAAAAAAATATGCTAATCGGCAAATTATTGTAAATTACTGCAAAAAAACCCCGTTTACCCTTCTTATTTTTATACTAGATCGACAGATTTTGAGTTAAGCTACAATGCAACATAAAGTTTACAGTTGTATGTTTATTACTTTAAGAATTATTGTTGTTGGAACATGGCGTATGCCCAAACACAAAAGGCCTTTGTCAAGTGACAACTGGCACTGCCTGCCTAGGAGTTACTTTATATATATTTAATTTTATTTATTATAGGATCCCAAGCAGATGGTAGCACCCAGCCATCTTCTCTATTGAAATTAGGACGTTTTTTGATTTCAATAGCCTCGCGAATCACCCTTGGAAGGAATCGGTGTTCTTTAGCGAATATTTGTGGTCTATCAAATCTGATGTAGTGTACAGGATCGCCCCCGTCACTACATCAGATTTGATAGACCACAAATCCTCGCTAAAGAACACCGATTCCTTACAAGGATGATTCGCGAGGCTATTGAAATCAAAAAACATCCTAATTTCAATAGAGAAGATGGCTGGGTGCTACCATCTGCTTGGAATCCTATAATAAATAAAATTATATCCCAACCCAAGCATACAACTGCAAGACTTCAAGATACCATAAGTTCATACTGTGTAGATCGGAACAAAAGTTAAATTTTTATCTATGGTAACCGCTGTTAACTATGACATTTGGACGTTGAACATCTCAGTCCCCCCCCCCCCCCGTGATCATCGGTGCTGTAAAGCGCTCGAAACGTCGGGTATTTATAGTTAAATATACGCGATAAAATCCGTAAAAACTAGTATTATTTCAAAATTAGAAACATTTTTTCAAAAAAATATTTAACGGAACGAAATGTAAAATATTGAATTTGACGCTTTTAAAAGGCAAACACAAAAAATGGAAAGTTTTTGAGATAATTTTGCCACCTAGTTTATTTTAAGTAAAAATTTGAAATTTATACTTTAAGTCCATCTCGCGTCCGTATTCAGATAATCAATAATCTTAGGTATAGTATCCTTGAGAATAACGTCTGTGTCAGACATACAATCACCGAGCATGGTCCCATGAAGCGATCCATTTAATACAGTCTTTCTCAAAGTGGCCGAAAACGCCCCTCTGTGGACGTTGGAGACCTAGATTTAGGCATTAGCGTGGTTTAGGGGGGCGATGGTTGATTTGTAATTTCATTCAGACACTTTATATTTTAAAATTTAATAATTAAAACTACCTACTACTCAATATTGAATAATTAGTTTATATTTCTGCCCTGTATGATGCTATATAAACTAGAAATACTTAACAAAGATTTCGTAGGATAGTCCGTACGCACGTACGTAAGTTTTTGTTAAATGACGCTATACGTGCAATTCGGTAGCAATCGGCTGGTACCTCCCGCATAAGGCGATAGAGGGCAACAGGAGACTGGCAGCAGCTTCTTCCAGATAACAACTCAAAATAATAAAAAGCCACGTTTGCTAATCTGCCTGCCTGCTAAGTGTGTATGGTATTGTGGCGCGGCTAAGTTGACACCTGGCACTAGCGCCATCTAGTATCGGGTAACAGAGCGAGGAGAGAGCTTTTCAGAAAATGACATCACTAATCTTTCAACCGACAGCACCATCTGTTGTTGAAACGAAGAACTAAGCTTCTAGAAGCTGAGACTCTGACTTTCGGCGCTTTGTCGATTGGTGCGCGTATTTACTTGAATGTTCTGGATGTTTCGGTACTAATGTGTATTTATAGGCGCTGCAAGGTGCGATCGGGGAGGTATTAAATTCGGCGAGACAAGCGAAGCTTCGGAGCGGAATAAAGTGAATCAGTGTGATTAATTATTGGTGTTTTAAGTTTTAATTGGTGTAAAGAAAATTAAAGTGTTAATTTAGGTAATTCCATCGGCGATTTTTATTGTCACGAACCTCAAGCTCGTAACAGTATAATGTAATTTATGAAGAAGGTCTATGTTCCCCAGTGATATGTACTTGTCTTAACTTGCTTAGTACGATTCAGCATCGAAAGAGATTTTCGAGTAGAGATGACGAGTTTGTAGGTTGTATGTCTTATTCCTGTCGGTTTGTGCTGTATTTAAATTCTATATAAAAGCTCGTAACAATATTTATACTTTCAATCTATATTTCATTAGATTAATTTTAAAACTAAAATTGATTACCTATCCAAATTGTTTCTTTTATTTTGAATAAAATATATTCTTAATATTATAAAGTTGCGTTTTAATTGCTCTCACTGGTAATAATGTTTAGTTTAGAATGTAAGTTAAACACCAGAACCGACTAATATGGCTCACCATAACTAAATTAATTAAAGTAATGAAATTGTGGCTTTAAATTTTAGGAGTGTATAAAAATTACGAATGCTGAAAAATAATTGATTTTGAAAGGGGACGGTAAAAAAAATAAGTTTGATAATCTCCGATTTAATATATTTTTACGAGTAAGTATAGAAAACTAATAATCGTTAAAACACCTTGATATCGGTAGAATTATTCAATTAAAAGAAGCCATAAATTAAAAGAAGAACTATAGAAGTAGAAGTAATGAGCAGGCAACTACGAGTAGGTTAAATCATTCCATGAGTTTTAATTCTTGTCAATATTTTCTGACGTAGTAATCCTTTTAATACCAACAGGCAAATAAGGTGATATCGCAGAGGCTGCCCTGTATCGCGTCGCGACAGCTAATGCCGTACCGTTACCGGTACAAAGTATTATAGCCCCTCTACACGTTGGGCCAACGTGATGGCCCACTATGATGGGCCAACGTGTGGAGGGCGTAGTTGTGTCGGATGGCTTATGGCGCATGCGATGGTCTCGGGATTGGCGACGGTGTCGGTTTTTCCGCCGCACATCAAAGGGTAGTGGGCCAACGATGGCGGTACGCATCTACACGTGGCCCATTCCACAGTTGTGCGTGCTCGACTGTTGAGTGTGGACGTTCGCGCTTTGTTTATAAATTAACGAAAATTAATTAAAATGACGAATACGTGGCCTCATAACGAAGTTATAAAATTTTTAGAATTATATATATATATACATAAATATAATGGGGTTTATAATTAGGGTTTATATATATTTAATAGGGTTATGAATAAAATCACCATTTTTAAGTATTTATAAACCCAACACAGAAGATAAGTACAATTTTAAAGACTATTTATACTTGGGTAAAGCCACGCTGCAGCTATATTACGGTTGTACTACGAATGGGTCGGCTCGACCGGGGAAGTACCACGCTCCCACAGAATACCAGCGAATAGCAGCTTAATACTGCTGTGTTTCGTATGGCTAGTGTAGTGATCTGGAGACCCTTTTTTACTGGAAACAAGGCATTCCATCTTAGTCCTCAGGAGTGACAACGCATCTGCGTTTTGGTTCTTAATTGAGGGCAAATGTAGATATCTATGGGCTACAGCATCCACTTACCATCAGGTGGACTGTGTGCTCGTTTGTCACTCTTATTCTTTAAAAAATAGTTATTTTAGGTACTAGAGGTACTATTTTAGTTCTTCTACGCCATTTCTTTTTAATAACTCTATTCTTGTGCACATTTAGAAAATAACAGTACGTGTTGTATAGATAAATTGCCGCAGCGGCTAATGCTTCCACGTCCATCTCGATAAACGTTTCGATCACAACTGAATGTCGCCAAAGTGTAGTTGCGTTGCAGCCATCGCATGGCCATCGCGCTGGGCCAACGCTGGCCCATCGTGTAGAGGAGCTATTAAAGTCCACTGCTGAACATAGGTTTCCCCCATATATTACCTCATAGGGAGAGTATTTGCTATAGTAGGCAAGCGGGTTAGCAACCGCCGCAGTTTTTTATTCGGTGCATTTGGCAGAAAAAAGCGCTAGCAAGCGCTTGTAAGCAAAATGGCGATCGCAAGCGGTAAGCGCTGTCAAATCGTAAGTGGCTATTTAGTAGTTAGGTTGTACCAGTTCTGGAGCACTGAGTCAGAAGTGGTACAAGTACGTCGACTCACGATCCTAAAAAAAAAAAAAAAAAAAGTTTTGGCATGCTCTGATCACGAGTCCATTTTTGCGTAGGATGCACGGTTCCGGAGATGTGCAGATCAATTAACTCTTATCTAATTGATATCCGCTGCGAGCCTCCACCGTCATTAGCGCTCCATTGTTCTTATCTACTTATCTATTGTTCGTTCAATACCGTCATTATCTATTCTTCCTCAGCGTGGTGCTATTGTATTATACTCCTTTGTTCCTATCTACACTAATCTGTTAATAAAACACATTACCCAATTTTGTTAAAATTTTTATTTATAAAATACAAAATCCTATTACTTATTATCTATAAAATAGGAGCGAAACATCTCATCCACTAAAATATCGTTGTACAATGTGTTCCCTGTAAATATACTCGTAAAACTATGCATTGAACATCCCTGAAACTTATATAGCAAATACATTAAGCAATGTTCGCCACAAACTGAAGTCCACTCATTCTGAATCCTATCAACATTCCAGTTCCATCTTTTACAATTTCTTTTAAAAAACTCTAGATGATATCGTACAGGTGCCCGTCCGAATGAATCAAAATATTGACCGACGTCATTCGTATCGATATATAAAGCTACCCAATGTGACCCTGGTTTATCATCTGTATCCAAATTGCATATTATATACGTTGGTACGTGGGTGTACATGGGTAGTTTATTGGCAGCATAAACATTATTTTCTAGAGTGGGGTGAATCTTTTTCAAATGTTGTTGTACATCTAGTGTATCCATAATATTACTGCTATTAGTAGATTATTACAGTACCAATCTACTCAATGACTAATATAGGAATGATCAATTATAGTGATGTCTAAATATTAAATTGCATTCTTTGTGTTATACAAAACGTATTTGAGTCACCAACACACTGAACAAGACACGACAGGAAGGACGTAGGAATGTAGAGATAAGCAACAGAATGTAAGGTAAGCTTGTTGACGCATAAAGATACTATCAATTCTACTGCAGAAATTCTTTAGATTAGAATTATTACTCACTGGTACTATATAAGACCAAGCAACTGCAGTCATGGAGTTAGTGTATGGTCGTTTGACCGCAGTGGATCTATCAATACTACGTTTGTGTTACTTCAACGCATCAAAGGCCATGGATGTAAGTGTTTATTTTATTGACAAACTTACTTTTCTTTCTGTTATTTTCTTACGTGTGTATGATTTAGTGTTAACAAATTATATTTAAATATTATGTGTGTGTATATGGTTAAGCCGTGGTAGCTCAGATGGTTAGCGCAAAATGTAAAATTCACAGTACGCGACCCGGGTTCGATCCCCGCCGGCACCAATTAAATTGTTAATTACAATTTTAAGTGCTGATTTACCACGTGCTCAGCGGTGAAGGAAAACATCGTGAGGAATGCATGTCTGAGAAAATTTCGAAGGCATGTGAAGTTTGCCAACACGCATTGAGGTATCGCAGCGAACATTTCCTAGCCCTAAAACCCTCTCAGAAATGAGAGGAGGCCTATGTTCAGCAGTGGACTTTAATAGGTTGTAACTTTAGCTTTTTTAACTTTTATGATTAAGTGTTAACAAATTGATATTAACATGATAACTGTGTTGTTGCAGAAATCATTGAGCTTCGATGAAAATACCTATAAACAGTATTACTACTCGCCACTCTCCCCTCAAGAAGAGAGTGATGACATCGTCATTAATAATAACACATGCGATGGTGGAAAAAGAAAATCGCAATCGATTGATTATTTTTTGAAGCTGAATCAAAAATAAAAAAGAGGAAGCTGTTATCATCAACCGTAGCACGAGCCGCTAGAGATGGTGTATCATACATTTCTACTAATTCTGACGACGGAGACCAAGCGACGCATCTCATCAAAATTGAAATGTACGATATGAAGAAGCTATCCAAGATTCCAACTACTGATCATTGGAAACATGCTTCCACGAGGATTAAATATTACGTAAAGACTAATAAGGATAGCATCTACGACAACACAAACGCCCTCGTATACAAACAATAGCAGAAAGTGAAAAAGTTAAAAAATACTTTTTTAACAATGACAGTCATTAGCTGATCATTAGTGAATATGATTCTGTTTACTTAAATTACTTCCGTGTACTCATTATATTCTATTTCTAATCCTTTGTTAGACTTAAATATCGGACATTATTTGAAATTTGGGTATCAGTTGGTCTACCAACACTGAACTGTTACTTACTCCGCTACCTATTTTCTTCTTTACTATAAGGATGGCAAACTTCAGTGAAGTGTGCACCAGTGCTTTCTTCTCCACAACCATGGAAGAGAATACGGAACTATTCAACAGCGAATTAAATCAGGAGTTGTCTAAAGTTTGTGATGAAATGGAGAAGGATCAACTGTTCGATTCGTCGTATGATGATGAGTTGTATAATCACTGTGCGATGGTTGAAACACAGTTTAAGTAAGTAAAATAAACATTCATTTGGATCATAATTTACACAATGTCTTGTACAGTTTTTAATAAATTTAAACATTTTAGTAGTCAACCACTACAACTTGGAAGAGGAACGAAGCGAACGAGCAGCAAAGAACCCAAAATCATCAAAAAACCAACAACGGAAGCAGAAGCGCCTACCTCTGCAGGGAACAGTATCAGTAACGATGATCAAGTGGAATGTCTAACGTGTCATATATTTATCAAGAAACGGTATTTAGCTAATCATTTTAAAAGTAATGTTCACAAAAATAATCTTTTAAATTCACATAATTCTTTATCAAACGTTAGTGTTATTGAATCTGCTTTTGGAAATAGGATTTTAACTTATAAAATCAAGAGTAGAGTAGATAGTTCGACATTGGTAAATTTTGAAACTCCTGAACTATTTTTAAATTCTATCAAAGATGATATTTTATTTTTAATACAAGAGTGTATTCATCAACACATAATTTTTAAAGTAAACTTCATATTGCATGCTGATTTTGTTCAACAAACTAAAGATATTCATGATACGTTCGATTTTCAAACGCTTAACTATATTATTTGTCAAGGAGATGACTTAAATATTTTTTTTTCATCTTTAAATGATACAATTACTACTAAAATTAGTGCATTTGAAAAAAAAGATAGTGGATGGAGTCTAAAAAACATAAAATCTATAGACATGAATGTTAATAAATTTAACCCCCTACGCGGTACTTCATACATAGATCTTCCTCGTGACATAAAATTAAAAAAGGCTGTTATAAATGTAAAAAGCAAGGATTATTTTTGTTTTAAATGGGCGTTACTCTCGGCGTTATATCCCGTAAACAAAGACGCGGATCGTGTATCATCGTACGTTAAACATGCAAATAAACTTAAATTTGATGGTATTTCCTTTCCAGTTAAAATTTCTGACATAGCAAAAGTAGAGAAATTAAATGATATTAGTATTAATGTTTTTGGGTAAGAATATAATAAAGAAAAACGATGTAATTCTACAGTAGATCCATTATTTTTAACAAAGTGTCGTAAAGATAGACATATCAATTTATTATTTTTTTCCAAGGATACAAAAAATCATTATTGTTACATAAAAAATTTATCGCGGTTAGTTAGTAAACAAATTTCAAAAGACGGTCACATCATGTACATTTGCGAAGCATGTCTACTTCACTTTCCATCTAAGGAAAGTTTAAATAACCATGAACAATACGATTGTGCCCACATTTGTACAGAATTACGAAACAGTGAAACTTTTAAAAAAAAGAATTGGTTTGGTCAACCTATTTCAAATGATAAAATTAAATTTGATAGTTACGAAAAAAAAGTTGAAGATACCATTCGTAGTTTATGCCGATTTTGAAGCATTTTTAAAACCAATAGAATCATGTTCTAACGATCCTTCCAAACCTTTCACACACAATATTCAGAAACATGAAGTACATAGTTTTGGTTATTATATAAAATGTTCATATGATGATAAATTATCAAAATATGTAACGTATTGCGGACCCAACTGTGCACAAGTGTTTATGGAAAGTTTATCTAACAATCTCAAAGAAATAAATAGACTTCAAAAATATCCTCCACTTCCGCTAACAAATGAAGACAAAAACCAAATTTCAAATGCAACCATTTGTCATATTTGTGAAACAGAGTTAGCAGAACATTTTTATGATTTTGATTGGTACACCGGTAGTTTTATAGGTGTTGCTCACGAATCATGTAGCTCGAAGTTCAGAAAACCTCGTTATATACCAATATTTTTACACAACCTTAGTCACTATGATGCTCATTTTATTGTTCACGCGTTAAACTTTTGTGATGGTGAAGTCGAAGTTATCCCTCAAAATAAAGAAAAATATATATCCTTTTCCAAAAATTAATTTTTTGGAAAAGGAATGAATAACCACGAAATTATATTAAGATTCATAGATTCATTTAAGTTTTTATCATGTAAATTAGAAGAATTGGCCAAAAATCTCAGTAATGATCAATTTCAAGAATTACGTAGAAATTATCCTAATGATGAAGATTTCTTTCGTTTAAAACGGAAAGGCGTTTATCCATATGAACTTATGACTAATTATGATAGTTTAAGCCTAACATCGCTCCCCGAACAAAAATGTTTTTATAGCTCGCTCACAGATTCCCATATTTCAAATGATGATTACAGTCATGCTAAAGATGTTTGGGAACACTTTGGGTGTTGTAATATGCTAGATTATTCAAACCTGTATTTAAAAACAGACGTTTTAACCGATGTATTTGAAAACTTTAGAAAGTTATGTATTAATACTTGTGATTTAGACCCTGCCCATTATTACACAGCAACCGGTTTAAGTTGGGATGCAATGTTAAAATATACAAAAATAGAATTAGAACTTTTAACAGATTATGAGAAAATTGCATTTATTAGATCAGGTATCAGGGGTGGTGTATCTCAATGTAGTAATCGTTATGCTAGAGCTAATAACAAATATATGGGGGATTATGATGCAGGGAAACCAAATCCATATATCACATATTTTGATGCCAACAATTTATATGGTTGGGCTATGTCTCAATGTCTTCCTACTGGTGGATTCGAATGGGTAAATCCGAATACAGAATTTAATGTGTCTGAGACATCGAACTTCGGTTTTATTTTAGAAGTTGATTTGGAATATCCAGATGAACTTCATGATTTACATTCGGACTTTCCTTTATGCCCCGAAAACATTTGTGCAGGCAATATTAATGAAAATAAACTAGTCCCAAATTTAAATAATAAAGATAAATAAGTAATTCATTACAGAAATTTAAAGCAGTGCATAGAATTGGGGGTTAAATTAACTAAAATTCATAGAGTTTTAAAATTTAAAGTCTCGCTGGTTGAAGATGTACATAGATCTAAACACAAAATTAAGAACGTTAGCAAAATCAGATTTCGAAAAAGATTTTTATAAATTAATGAATAATTCAGTCTTCGGTAAGACTATGGAGAATATTGAAAAAAGGGTTAACATAAAATTAGTTACACACTGGGAGAACCAGGGCAAAGCTTTAGGTGCTCAAGATCTAATCGCTAAACCACAATTTCATAGTCTTTCAGTATTTTCGGAAAACCTAGTTGCGGTTCAGTTGCGAAAAACAAAGTTAATATATAACAAACCAATTTATTTAGGGTTTTGCATTTTAGATATTTCAAAAACATTAATGTATGATTTTCATTATAACTATATGGTTAAAAAGTTTAGTAAAATCAAATTATTGTATACAGATACGGATAGTTTAATATATCATATATTTACAGATGATTTTTACTCTGATATAAAACCTGACCTTTCATCATACTTTGATACCTCAGCTTATGATGCAAATAATATTTTTGAATATCCAAAATTAAATAAAAAGAAATTAGGTTTTTTTAAAGATGAAAATAATGGTAAAATCATGAAAGAATTTGTGGGTTTACGATCCAAAATGTACGCTTTTAACTTAGAGAATAAGACTATAGCCAAGGCAAAAGGGGTAAATAAATATATCACTAAAAAGATGACCATGGATAATTATAAGTCTTCTCTATTTAATAAAAAAGTGCAATATTATAGTATGCTTAGATTTAAATCAATTAAACACACAATTTTTACACAAAAATTAAATAAGATTGGTTTATCATATAATGACACAAAGAGGCATATTTTAGATAATAATATTGAAACATTAGCTTGGGGTCATTATAAACTGCGTTAAGTGTTGATAGTTTTTAATTTTATGTCTGCATGTAAATAAAATTTGTATTGATTGTAAAATAATGATAATAGTATAATATGACGTAGAGTTTATTACATATTTAATCGTTGTTTTATTGTAAATAATTTAAGTTAATTGTTGTTTATATTTGCGTGTGTGTGTGTGCATTTATTTGAGGTTGAGTTGATTGTAAAATTATGATGTACTAATTGTGTTAGAAATAGTATACAGATCATTCTGTTTTATATAATGTTTGCAATATATATTAATTGTTAACACCAACACTTTCATTTTTTATTTCACCCCTAAGAACTTTAGACGTGTGTAATGTTTCACTTTATCCATCTGTTTACTGCTATTGTGGCGGGGCCAAGTGGATGTGGGAAATCAAATTTTGTAACAAATTTCATAAAATCAGTTACAGAAATATGTAATTGTGATTTTAATCAGATCACATGGTGCTTTGATGAAATGCAACCTTTATATAATTTACCAAATGTTAACTACCATCAAGGAATTCCAAATGTTAATATGTTTGACGGTGAAAACCCACATCTTGTTATTATTGATGATCTAATGAGAGAGTCCGATGGAAGAATTGTGGATATATTTACAAAAGGTAGTCATCACAGGAATCTTAGTGTATTTTATTTAACACAAAATTTATTTCATCAGGGTAAAGGGCAAAGAGACATATCCTTAAACTCAAGTTATATAATATATTTTAAAAACCCTCGAGATAAAACTCAAATAAGATATTTAGCACGACAAGTGTCACCAGATAACCCAAAATTTATTGAAGATGCCTACAGGGATGCAACTCTAGAGGCGCATGGATATTTAATGGTAGATTTAAAACAGAATACCAATGATTTTTGTCGTATCAAGACAAATGTCTTCCCATTTAATGGTTTCTGCACAGTCTACGTCCCCACAAAAGAGTTTAAATACACCAAGAATCAAACATTTCAAATCATTGCTAAATGATGCATCGTCGACTCACAACGCATAAACATTTGCTAAACGCTTTGCATACGCTTAAACCAAAATATCAAAGAGCATTACTTAAAACGTGTGATGAAGAAGAAATTAACTGTATTTGTGAGTGTATTCATAACGTTTTACAAGGAAAAGTACCTCTTAAAGATCAAGATAAACAAAAATTGAGTAAACACAAAAATATACTCCGTCAACTAGTGCGTAAGTGTAAACATAAACTAAGAAAAAATATAATTATACAAAAAGGAGGGGCTTTCTTACCAATAATATTAAGTGCAATATTGAGTGGATTAGTGAGTGGACTAGCCAGTTAACATGGAAAATGCAAAGAAAATGATACTTATCGAACCTGGATTGATTGAAAAATTAAAACAAGAAAATAAGGTTAATACGAGTAGTAGTTTATCTCGATTAGATATTGAAATGCAAAATATTATGAATAGTAAGACGGAAGACCGAAAAAAATGGATGTTATATTTACAAACATTGCAAAGATACCTTCATTTTACCGAAGAGGATCGTCAACCACTCAGATTACCAATTTATTCTGATACATCTAATGAAGATTCAAACGAGTCTAAAATTGGTTTTAAAAATAAAGATAGAGATCTAAAACTTCAGTTGATGCTGAATCTTTGTTGGAGGAGAATCGATCCATCAAAAGTAAAGAAAATGTTGAAAATCCACTTTACACACCAGCTCAAATACTCAGTTTAATACCAAAAACTTATAATAAAAAAGGACAGTTATTATTAAACTTAGTTGAAACAAGTAAAGGTAAAATACATTGGGATAATGAAGGTACAGTCATAATTGATAATGAAAAAATTCCTGGAAGTAATATTGTTGATTTAATAAATGATTCACTAAGACCCTTAAAAAGAAGTGATCCAGTAGGGTGGGATAGATTTGCTGAAGCATTAAAAGATATTAAAGTACCACTTACTTATATTGGAAATCCAAAGAGATGTGAGTTTATTAACCAACTTCAAGCAAAAGATCTGAACAAACTCTCTGAGATTGAATTTCAAGAGTTTTCTACACCGAGCAGCAGAGATAAAAAGTCTACAACTAAAATACGTAAAAGGCTTGAGTGGGAAAAATGGACCCCGTACTAGAAGAAATTAACAGGATTTATTATGATCCATCTAATCCCGCTGGTTATGGTAGTATTGATAAATTATCAAAAGCCATGAAGGGTAAAATGAATAAAAAGCAAGTAAAGGAATGGTTAAAATCACAAGAATCATACACATTACATAAACCCATTCGAAAAAAATTCCCGCGTAATAGGTACATTCTATCAAATATTAATGAACTGTGGCAAGCTGATTTAAGTGATATGCGAACTTATTCTCAATATAATGATGGTTTCAAGTATATACTTTGTGTTATTGATGTATTTAGTAAATATGCTTTTGCAACACCAATGAAAAAGAAAAACTCAGAAACAACTAAAGAATGTTTTGAAAGTATATTTACTGAAAGTAATTTAACACGTACTCACATACAATCTGATAAAGGTACAGAATTTGTTTCAAAAGATGTACAAAAATACTTTAAATCCAAAAAGATTAATTACTATACTACTAACAATCCTGACATTTTTACGTGGTAGAGCCATGCTGCAGTTATATTAGTAGTATAGTTGTAGCACAAATGGGTCGGCTCGACCGCGGAAGGACCACGCTCTCACAGAATACCAGCGTGAAATAGTAGCTTAATGCTGCTGTATATCGTATGGTGAGTGTAGAGAACCGGAGTCCCTTTTTACTGGAAACGAGGCATTCCATCTTAGTCCTCACGGGTGACAACGCATCTGCATTTTGATTCGTAATCGAGGATAGATGTAGATGTCTCTGGGCCACAGCAACCACTTACCATCAGGTGGACTGCGTGCTCGTTTGTCACCCTATCCTAAGGCCAGTATTGTTGAACGATTTCAAAGAACACTAAAAATGAAAATGTGGCGTTATTTCACTCATAATAATACTTATAGATATATAGATGTTTTACAAGATTTAATATACTCTTACAATCACAGCTTTCACTCTAGTATTAAGATGTGCCCATGTGATGTAAATTCCAACAATATTATGACAGTTTGGACTAATCTTTATGATAGACGGTCAAACAAACTTTCTTTAGAAAATCCTAAACCAAATTTCAATGTGGGTGATTATGTTCGAATAACTAAATATAAACATGCTTTCCAAAAAGGATATGAATCAAATTGGAGTGATGAAATATTTATTATATCTTCAATAATTGATAGATCTCCATGGGTTGTTTATACAATAACAGATTTACAAAATGAACCAATAGTTGGTACTTTTTATGAAAGAGAATTACAGAAAATCACTTACAACCCCACCTCACAATATAAAATAGATAAAATAATTGACACTCGTTACTCAGGTAACAGAAAAGAAGTATTAGTGAAGTGGAAAGGTTATCCAGATAAATTTAACAGTTGGATTTTAGCTTCTAGTTTAAAAGAAATATGAATAAAGTTTTTATTTAACTTTGCTCAGCAATAGTTCAATGGAATACTTTCCTGATAACAAGACCACAAATTTTTCAACGAAATTACCGAAAGCTATTAAATTAGAAGGTGAATGGTCGGTTGGAGTTGTCGAGTTTCAATATCCATGTACCATGTTTACTGTTCAAGATCATGAAAATGTATACATTACAAAATCTATGTTAATGCCTAATGAAGATAAACCATCCACAGTGTACTACAAAAAACATATTCCAGCTACCAACTATGATAACGTTGAGCATATTTTAAGAGTGTTAAATGGTATCGGAGAGAACTTGAAATTTCGCTATGATGAAATAACAAAATTTGTGTCTATTTCTGTTTTGGATAAAAATATAACATCCGTAACATTATCACCCAAATTAAGTTTACAACTAGGTTATGAACCAAATAAAAATCTCCTAGAGAGAAATTTTGGAAAGTGTCCTGCTAATTTACACTTAGGGTTACCATCTCAACTCTTTCTATATTGTGACATTATCGATCCTCAGATTGTGGATGATGTTATGACTCCTTTACTAAGAGTCATTTCATTAGATCCTACAAAATACATTTATGGTGCAAATAAAATGCACGTTTTCTCTCAACCTCACTACTTACCTGTTATGCGAAGAGAGTTCGATACGCTGGAAATAGTTATAAGATCGAGCACAGGACAAAACATACCATTCCAGTTTGGAACCGTGTGTATTAAACTACATTTCCGAAAATTATAATAATGAATTCTCTTCGTGATCATCATAAATGTCCATATGAAAATTATTATACACATCAAGCTGGGTCAGGAGTTGGAGTAATTTATAAGGGTGCACCATACCAACGCGGTCATGGTATTGGGAGCTTCTTAGGGGGGTAATTTAGATCAGTTTTACCTTTACTTTCAAGTGATGCTCGAGTGATTGGTAAGGAGGCATTAAGCGCTGGAGTAGGACTTTTATCGGATATGGTTCAAGCGCGTCCTATGGAAGCCTCAATAAAAGATCGTCTAAAGCAAGTTAGTACGAATTTAAAACGAAAGGCTGATGAGAAAATTGATCAATTTAACATGACAGGATCTGGGTATAAAAATAAAAGAAAACGATTGACCTCGTTCATTCCACCATTAACTGCTAAAGTGAAAAAAACTTGGTCTAAAACCAAAAAGTAACAAAGATATATTTCCAAATTAAATATGTCTTTCCTTCATAATCATTCTTGCGAGTGCGTTAAGTCAGAATTGGATTTGTTTGCACTACCGTCTACACAAACTAGCATTGAAAATGGATTGTGGATTCATTATAAACCAATTTCATCTCTTGATGATGATGGACCTATCGAGTTTTAAGTTCCTGGGACAGGCGATGACTACATAGATTTGTCTCATACATTACTCCACATAAAGGCAAAAGTATTAAATCAAGATTCAACTAACTTGATATCTACTACAATAGTAGCACCTGTAAATAATTGGCTGCATTCACTTTTTAGTCAACTTGATGTTTATTTAAACCAAAAACTTGTATCACCACCTAATAATACCTATGCATATCGAGCATACATGGAAACCCTTTTAAACTATGCTCCTGCTGCTAAACAATCTCATCTTACTTGTAGTCTTTGGTATGATGATACAGCAGGAAAAATGGATTCTACGGATGGTAAAAACATAGGATTTGTTAAAAGACAGGAATTGATTAGTGAAAGTAAGGAAATAGAAATGATTGGTCATCTTCACGGTGACATTTTCAACCAAGATAAATTTTTAATTAATGGTGTTGAAATGAGTGTTAAATTGGTTCGATCGAGAGAGAGCTTTAATTTAATTGCTGGGTCAAACGATGTAAAGTTTAAAGTTTGCATTACGGACGCAACTTTTATTGTTCGACGAGAACGAATTAATCCAAGTGTTAAGTATTACTCGCACATCAAAAAGTTTTAGCTTCTACCACTGCTAAATATCCTATTACTCGAGCTGAAGTAAAAGTTTTAACAATTCCATCGGGTGTTCAAGGAAAAACTCTTGATAATATATTTTTAGAGCAGGTACCCAAAAGATGTATAATTGGATTTGTGAACAATTCTGCATTTAATGGTTCCCTTACTAAAAATCCATTTAACTTTGAAAACTATGGTATTAATTCTTTCAGCTTATATATTGATGGTCAACAAATACCTTCAAAAGTTTTGCAACCATCTTTTAATAATATCATATTTACATCAGCATATCATACTCTATTCTCGGGAACTGGTATTCACTTTCTTAATAAAGGAAATGGAATCTCTTGTGAACAGTATGCCAAAGGTTACTGTCTATTAGCATTTGACTTAACTCCTGATTTATCAGCCAACTCATCAGCTCATTGGAATCTCATAAAGCATGGTAGTGTAAGATTAGAAGTACGATTTGAATCCTCACTAATACACACAATTAACTGTATAGTTTATGTTGAGTTTGATAATATTATTGAGATAGATAAAAACAGAAATGTTACTGTAGACTATAGTAGTTAAGGTTATAATATGTGTTGTGTGTTAGATTTTATGAGTTATGTGTAATGCATTTTGTGTGTATGTAACTATGTGAAACATTATAAAATTAAATAAAACAAATTGTATGCAATATATTATTTTTTATTTCTTTATAAATATTCTATTTAATCTAATACAAAACTCTGTTCGAGTTTAAATTTTACATAAGCACACTGACTAAACCACTGAACATGCTGCTGCCAAGGATCATCATCATCTTCCCAATCTTTAAGCCACCACCACAATGGAAACACTTGGTCCTGTCTGCATGGCCAGTATAAAAGAAACCGGCTTCTGCAAGATCTTCAGGATTCTGTCGCATAACGAGAGGCCAGTTTTCGAAACTGAGCAACCGGCTAGATTTTGAACTGAAGAATGGATATTCAGCTCTTGAGTACTGCATATTCTTCTCGTTTTCATCTCCACTCAGTGTTGTAGTTTTGTTCTTCAATGATGTGTTCTGTACACGTATGCCACACTCATCTCTTTCTTCTGCTCTTGTCTTCCTGTAATTTAAGTAAACAGAATCACATTCACTAATGATCAGCTAATGACTGTCATTGTTAAAAAAGTATTTTTTAACTTTTTCATTTTCTGCTATTGTCTTTATAATATTGTATACGAGGGCGTTTGTGTTGTCGTAGATGCTATCCTTATTAGTCTTTACGTAATATTTAATCCTCGTGGAAGCATGTTTCCAATGATCAGTAGTTGGAATCTTGGATAGCTTCTTCATATCGTACATTTCAATTTTGATGAGATGCGTCGCTTGGTCTCCGTCGTCAGAATTAGTAGAAATGTATGATACACCATCTCTAGCGGCTCGTGCTACGGTTGATGATAACAGCTTCCTCTTTTTTATTTTTTATTCAGCTTCAAAAAAATAATCAATCGATTGCGATTTTCTTTTTCCACCATCGCATGTGTTATTATTATTGACGATGTCATCACTCTCTTCTTGAGGGGAGAGTGGCGAGTAGTAATACTGTTTATAGGTATTTTCATCGAAGCTCAATGATTTCTGCAACAACACAGTTATCATGTTAATATCAATTTGTTAACACTTAATCATAAAAGTTAAAAAAGCTAAAGTCACAACCTATTAAAGTCCACTGCTGAACATAGGCCTCCTCTCATTTCTGAGAGGGTTTTAGGGCTAGGAAATGTTCGCTGCGATACCTCAATGCGTGTTGGCAAACTTCACATGCCTTCGAAATTTTCTCAGACATGCATTCCTCACGATGTTTTCCTTCACCGCTGAGCACGTGGTAAATCAGCACTTAAAATTGTAATTAACAATTTAATTGGTGCCGGCGGGGATCGAACCCGGGTCGCGTACTGTGAATTTTACATTTTGCGCTAACCATCTGAGCTACCACGGCTTAACCATATACACACATAATATTTAAATATAATTTGTTAACACTAAATCATACACACGTAAGAAAATAACAGAAAGAAAAGTAAGTTTGTCAATAGAATAAACACTTACGTCCATGGACTTTGATGCGTTGAAGTAACACAAACGTAGTATTGATAGATCCACTGCGGTCAAACGACCATACACTAACTCCATGACTGCAGTTGCTTGGTCTTATATAGTACCAGTGAGTAATAATTCTAATCTAAAGAATTTCTGCAGTAGAATTGATAGTATCTTTATGCGTCAACAAGCTTACCTTACATTCTGTTGCTTATCTTTACATTCCTACGTCCTTCCTGTCGTGTCTTGTTCAGTGTGTTGGTGACTCAAATACGTTTTGTATAACACAAAGAATGCAATTTAATATTTAGAAATCACTATAATTGATCATTCCTATATTAGTCATTGAGTAGATTGGTACTGTAATAATCTACTAATAGCAGTAATATTATGGATACACTAGATGTACAACAACATTTGAAAAAGATTCACCCCACTCTAGAAAATAATGTTTATGCTGCCAATAAACTACCCATGTACACCCACGTACCAACGTATATAATATGCAATTTGGATACAGATGATAAACCAGGGTCACATTGGGTAGCTTTATATATCGATACGAATGACGTCGGTCAATATTTTGATTCATTCGGACGGGCACCTGTACGATATCATCTAGAGTTTTTTAAAAGAAATTGTAAAAGATGGAACTGGAATGTTGATAGGATTCAGAATGAGTGGACTTCAGTTTGTGGCGAATATTGCTTAATGTATTTGCTATATAAGTTTCAGGGATGTTCAATGCATAGTTTTACGAGTATATTTACAGGGAACACATTGTACAACGATATTTTAGTGGATGAGATGTTTCGCTCCTATTTTATAGATAATAAGTAATAGGATTTTGTATTTTATAAATAAAAATTTTAACAAAATTGGGTAATGTGTTTTATTAACAGATTAGTGTAGATAGGAACAAAGGAGTATAATACAATAGCACCACGCTGAGGAAGAATAGATAATGACGGTATTGAACGAACAATAGATAAGTAGATAAGAACAATGGAGCGCTAATGACGGTGGAGGCTCGCAGCGGATATCAATTAGATAAGAGTTAATTGATCTGCACATCTCCGGAACCGTGCATCCTACGCAAAAATGGACTCGTGATCAGAGCATGCCAAAACTTTTTTTTTTTTTTTTTTTAGGATCGTGAGTCGACGAACGTCGTACTTGTACCACTTCTGACTCAGTGCGCCAGAACTGGTACAACCTAACTACTCTATTTTCCTCCAGGATACGATGTTAGTTTTAACCGGGGAACCTAACCTAATTTAAATATATGTTTGTAAAGTATTCATATTAAAAACTTACCAATGGTGAATTTTTAATAACATGTACATATGTTTATTCATATCATTATATTACTTAAAACTAATATTGCACAAAACAACTTAAAAACTCTACTTCAAAACAAACAAATTAAATAAGCAAAATGGCGGATGGTGTCAGCGCTACTGAAGTAGCAATCGTGTCCTGGCCGAAAACTATTGTAGCGCTTGTAAGCGCTTGCTAGCGCTTTTTTTGCCAAAAGCACCCATTATTAGTCGTTTTTAGGAAGGCGCTGCTGCCATCTTTTGATTTGTTTCCCTCTGTCGGCTCCTACAACACTCACGGGGTGGATATTCTTACACCGCCACTACACGGTACTTCTAACGCATTTTATCAATATTTTCTTAAGACGGTTCCCCTAGCGAGAGACCTTGAGCGTTCGGTCCCATACAATCCACGCGCTCTCGCTACAATATATCACGGAAAAATACGCCCGAATATTTGGAATTATTTCAATTAGAAGAGATAAGCGAACTTAAGAAATTAAATAAAACGTGTAGAATATAGGTTTTTAAATTATCTATCCATTAGTGTAATTCTCAAATGATTAGAGCATTTCCTTTAGCAACAGATGCACGTAATCAATAATTTTAGTCATTTTTTAAAAGTAGATTTTAAATGTATTCATAACACATAAAAACAAATTAGAACGTGGAATGTGATGATAGGATATCGAACATTAATAATGTGTTCTCATAACTAATGAGATAATAGCCTCTGAAAAACGCACTTTTGCCAGGTTTTGGTCAGGGCACCCCGTTAAGTAAAGTAAATCAATAGATGTTAATTTTTTTTTAAATAGTTTTGAGATTATTTTCTGAATCAAAAGTCGACCAAACTTCTTTTTATAGCTCACGCGTAATCAAGTATTCTACTTTAATTATATAAATTCTAGTATTTATTTTCGGACTTTGTGTTTGCAATACGGTGTTAATTGCAAATTATATTAAAACCTAGAGATATAAATTAAATTTTATGTAAGAATATATTATAATAAAATCATATAACTTAACGACTCCGTGGCGTAGTGGCTTAACAATGAGTGGCTGCGCTAGAGGTCGCGGGTTCGAATCCCGCAAGGAACAAGTATTTGTATGGCCCACAAATAATTTTTCCAGGTCTGGATGTTTGTCCTTGTGCAATTTGTGTTTGTAAACTGCCCCCACGATACAGGAGAAAATCCTAGTGTAGGGGTAACGTTTTTTTTAAAAAAACAAACAAACATAATATATTTAAATTAACATTAAATTTAAGATATTTTTATGGAAGATGTATAAAATATTTTTCTACGAAGAATATTTTATTTATTTAAAGCATCTTTTTGCTTCCTTTTGGAATATTAAAAAGGTATTTCGCATATGAATGTCTTTGTTTTAATTTTCAATACTGTAATGCTATGCTAAAATTATTGTGTTCAACGTACTTGCAACGTGTTAGTGGTAAACACATTCCTTAATTTTAATACAATTTTTATTTCTAAAATGTTATTGCTTATTATCTATAAAATAGGAGCGAAACATCTCATCCACTAAAATATCGTTGTACAGTACAAATATGCTCGTAAAACTATGCATTGAACATCCCTGAAACTTATATAGCAAATACATTAAGCAATATTCACCACAAACTGAAGTCCACTCATTCTGAATCCTATCAACATTCCAGACCCATCTTTTACAATTCCTTTTTAAAAACTGCTGAGCACGCCAAACTATTTAGAGGCCAATTTAGCCTTCTCTTCCGAGTGACCACGAAACTGCACGTCACTCGATATGTCGACGCCGAGGATTACGATACTGGCTGAGGCAACAAGGGGAGTGCCTTGAAACTGAGGAGATACGACAAAGGGGTTCTTTTTAGCGGTTAACGCGCAAACTTGGGTCTTCTGGGGATTAAACTGGACTAGATTTAGTCGCCCCCAGTCAGAGACTTTGTTCAACAAAGTTTCAACTTCAGACATACGTTTGTCCCGGTACTCAGCGACATTTTCCCGAGAAATATTGGCACGGCCGGTATATGAAGCATCACCAGTGCCATTGTCCGCATAGTTTGCAACATGTCATTGATATGCAGAAGAAACAGCGTTAGCGATAGCACGCAGCCTTGTGGAACGCCAGCGTTAACGGGCTTGTAATCGGAGCCTGCACCGTCTACTACGACCTTGATGCTCCGATCAGCAAGAAAACTGGTGATCACAATTTCTGGATTATTTATATTATAATTGATTGCACAATTTCTCGGGAAGCCCATAGAAAGGAAGCTTCGTAAGAAGCGCTTTGTGCCAAACCCGAACGAAAGTCTTCGCTATGTCCTCCCCCCCCCCCTGGACTCTACTGCCTCCGTCCATTTGAGTTAGGTAATCCAGAAGATCAGCAGCCGAGCGACCGCGACGGAAACCGTACTGGCGGTCACTAATCAGCTGGTGATCTTCAAGGTACAGCATGAGCAGGCTGTTAATAATGGATTCTATTATTTTAGAGAACAAGGAGGTGATGGATACAGGCCTATAGTTGGACGGATCAGAGCGGTTACTTTTTTTGGGGATCGGGTGCACGAGGACTGTCTTCCATAATTTCGGGACTACGCCGAGGGAGTAGGAGCACCAGAAAAGACGCATTAAAACTGGTGCTGACTCCGGAGCACATGTCTTCAGCACAATAGGAGGAACGCTATCCGGCCCAATCGACTTGTTGACGTCCAGGGAGAGGAGTGCTCTGCGCACTGAGCGTCGAGTAAACAGGATATCCTGTATGTAGCACTCACTCCGCGGTATGGTCGAGATGGGGATGGGGATGGTTGGAAGAGAGCGGTGGTGCACGACGTGTATCGTCGTGCACCACCGCTCTCTTGCACTACGCGAAGCAGTTAGCGATTCTTCTGTGGCGCGACTGCCACAGGTGCACTGGTGACTGCACAAGGTGCAAACACAACCAGCGACGGTCCTCGACTACGATGCAAGAAGAAGGAGCGGCGGCAGGGGGCTTCCTTATATGGGTCGACCATTTTTACCACTTCCATCTCGGCGGGGCGCGCTTCTTATTGGCGACCAAAATCGCGCCACATAATTTAGCTTCCCTCCCTTTCAGTGCGTGTGGAATGGAATGCGTAACTCCTGTTAGACGGAACGACGTCCTGTTGGACGGTTAACGGAAAGAGACACTGGCAAACAATAACCAACCGAACAAAATGTGAGAGTACCCATTACCTTTTCCGCGCGACCACTTTCAATTGATTAATAAATAATTTTAAAACATAAATAGCTTTACTTTTTATTTATCGCCTACTAATATAATAAATATAATTACCAAATACTCGCAATCTGATATCCCTAGAGCATTAAAATATATATAGAATATATGACATATAAAATAAATGATATCGCTAGAGCATTTAAATATATGTTAAAAAAAATATTGGGTCCATCAGACCCACCAAGCATACGGCGTGATTTAAATTTACCTGGAATACCAAGGGTTAATAGAGGATAAATGTAAATGCCTATGGGCCATAGCACCATTTCCATCCCAACATTTACCATCAGTTGGAATGTGTGCTCGTTTGGCACACTTATTCTATAAAAAAAGTTATAAGCGAAATATGCCTTGATTGGAATAATATAGTACCTAAAGAAATCTGTGCAAGCTATGGCAATAATGATTTTATACTGCTAAGTTTATTTATTAGCTTAAATTATTAGCTTGCTGCTGCTAGTGTTTCGTATGGTGAGTGTAGAGAACCGGAGATCCTTTTACGGGTAACGAGGCATTCCATCTTAGTCCTCAGGGGTATCAACGCATCTGTATCGTGATCCTTAATCGAGGATAAATGTAGAGGTCTGTATGCTAGAGCATCCACTTATTATCAGTTAGACTGTGTGTCTCTTACTCTGTAAAAAAACCATTAAGTTATTGGGCAGGAAATCAACTAACATCTTTTTGCTGATAATATGTACTTATAAAGGAATTATTATATAACTTAAGATCGTGTAAAGTAGGCACGCCCAACTCTATACCTCTTTGGCCAGTTTGCACATGTTTTCTCTACTATCTAACTTTTTTAAATGATGGATATATATAAACAACGTGTCCCAAAATTCAACGATAAGCCAACACCGGAGGATAGACCTGCCCCGGACTAATCGGGGAAAAAAAGAAAAAAAAATATATCCCAATGGTAACGCCAGTTAACAATCTACTTTATCAACATTACATTACATATCGCATTGAGTTCGTCCTAAGTTATATCTACTTTATCAACATGACTAGTGCATATTTTTTGTTTCCTTGCTTCCTTCCCTTTCCTACCGCACGCGCTGCCGCCGAGGTGAAAAAGGGGATCTCGGCGCGCGTCAGTTATACTAAGTGATATTACGCCATCCGCAGCGCACGGCCACCCGTCGCGTCTTATATATATTAACCGCAAACCGCGCAGGATGAACATTGAGTTCTCCTGTTTATGTTTAATATTCACCGCATCAGACATTGTGTCTTTGTAACTCATAAAAGTGTGAGACGCCCCCGTAAGGGCAAAGGTGGACTGGAGAGTGTGGGACTTCACGAGACTGTTCCGAGAGTGCGTGTGCGCCGAACCACGTGGCGAGCTAGCTGTATAGCAGACACTCCAGGAGGAAGGCGCGGCAGCCCTCATCAGGTCAGTGCGTGCTATCCCACATATTTATTTTCCCCTTTGCCGTATGCACCAAAATTACAGTCCACTAAATCTTTATCGAAGATACCTTAAGTTGCTGGCGTCTCCATTTTTAATGGTCCTTCTCGCCGGATTGACCTTGACTTTCCATTTTTAATGGTCCTTCTCGCTGGATTGACCTTGACTTTCCATTTTTAATGGTCACTTCTCGCTGGATTGACCTTGACTTTCCGCCCTTATTAGATCGTTATCGTAATAAGCGTTTATATAATTAATTATTTATATTTTAATCCGACTTCGGATTAACCCCGCCCTTATTAGAACACTAGAATAGGTCCTAATAGGTGACATTCATAGTAATTTTAAAACTATATTCATAGAATGAATAAGCATATAATTATCTATATAAATTATTTGTTGTATGTTCACATCACGTCATCAACTTTTAACTACATCTATAGATTATACTGTTAAATTACATTTATTATTTGCACATATATTTAAGCATTATATCGTTATAAATAACTTCATAATTATTATAAAAGTTAACAATTAAAGTTCATCGTTAACAAAACTAATATTTAATAATTCAACCGCGTAGCGAGGTCGCTTACAGACTACCCGCTTATAATTATATTATTTTTGCCGCATAACTTAAGTTGTAATGCCGCCTGGAGACGCCAGTAACTTAAGGTATCTTCGATAAAGATTTAGTGGACTGTAATTTTGGTGCATACGGCAAAGGGGAAAATAAATAGGTGGGATAGCACGCACTGACCTGATGAGGGCTGCCGCGCCTTCCTCCTGGAGTGTCTGCTATACAGCTAGCTCGCCACGTGGTTCGGCGCACACGCACTCTCGGAACAGTCTCGTGAAGTCCCACACTCTCCACCTTTGCCCTTACGGGGGCGTCTCACACTTTTATGAGTTACAAAGACACAATGTCTGATGCGGTGAATATTAAACATAAACAGGAGAACTCAATGTTCATCCTGCGCGGTTTGCGGTTAATATATAAGACGCGACGGGTGGCCGTGCGTTGCGGATGGCGTAATATCACTTAGTATACTGACGCGCGCCGAGATCCTCTTTTTCCTCGGCGGCAGCGCGTGCGGTAGGAAAGGGAAGGAAGGAAGGAAACAAAAAATATGCACTAGTCATGTTGATAAAGTAGATATAACTTAGGACGAACTCAATGCGATATGTAATGTAATGTTGATAAAGTAGATTGTTAACTGGCGTTACCATTTCCTCCCGCCCTTAAAGGGTCACCTTTAAAAGACAACCGTAATATAAAAGTAAAAGGAAAACAAATAAATAAGCGGTATATAAAGTGAGAGGATGCGCTCAATGCGCATGTCTCATCTACTAACCTTACTTGGTAAGCGAGAAAATGTATACATAAATATAATATTGCGGTTTAATACTTTTTTAATATATATAAATATAAACTTAATTCCTAATTTAGATAAATAATTATAATCAAAATAATCGTGATTTATTGTCTTGGGAGAGGGCAAATACGAGCAACAGGACGGAGATATGTTCCCTTAGTAGTTCTCACGGTCACTACTCGAACTACGCCATCCTTCGAAGGATGAACAGACTCGACAATCGCTAATGGCCAAGCAAGGGGCGGTTCATTATCATTTATCACAATTACAACCATGCCTGGTACGATAGCCGTAGACGGGGTGTTCCACTTCTGACGAACTTGTAATCCGTGAAGGTATTCCGTCCTCCACCGGTCCCAAAACGACTGAACTAATTTATCCAGTAAAGAATGGCTGTGTAACAGACTGGTAGAGTCAGATTTGACTTTGGGTGCGGGTAATGACAATAACAATCAGGCCCAGCGTGTAAATTTTTAATATGATAATAGTCAATGTTCACTACATGATCACTGCGCGGGAGTATAATTGGATGTTTTTGTGTGTAATCTAATGCGGAGTTCGAAAGACGACCACCAATGCGGATTAAACCATTCTCAATAAAAGGCCTTAAACGATTGAAAGCGGGCGAGCAAGGTTTTTTACCTTCAATATTTAAATATTCCACTGCAAAATGCTGTTTTTGCAGGGCGCGGAGGATTATAACCTCAGAGAAACTGAGATCATCAGCAGTCACTACAGTAGTGCTGCGGCGGGGCAATAATTTAGCAAACTTACACACGTACGCAATTATACGTAGAAGTTTACTCCAAGAAGAGATGCGGAGTGCGAGCTCATAAATCGCAGAATTACAGACGGATGTGCACACAGTGTGCGACAAAATCTTCTTCTCAGGCATATTTGCAATAACCTCATTGTCTAAAGTACGAAGAGGCCATTGAGATGGATCTAACGAAGTCCACTGAGGCCCATGGAGCCACAGGGGGTTTGAAACTAATTTATTTGGCGTAACGCCACGTGAAAGTATGTCAGCGGGATTCTCAGTACCTGCGACATGATAAAAGTTATCAGCGCGAATATTGTCGGTAATCTGAACAACGTGGTTTGCAACAAAGGTCTGCCACTTGTGTGGCGAACTCTTTATCCAGTACAAAGCTACTTTTGAATCTACAAAGGCATAGACTGATATTGTAAGGTCAAGAGAATAATTGTCGAGTACTCTGCGAAGCAATTTTGAGAGTAAAACCGCTCCACAAAGCTCAAGGCGTGCAATAGATAGTGGTTTCGTCGGTGCGACTTTAGTCTTTGCACAAATCAACTGGACGGTGTTACCATTGACGCTCTTTACATGTATGTAGACTACGGCACCGTATGCGTGCTCGCTGGCGTCGGAAAACCCCAGGAGTGACGCAGTACAGTTTTTGGATACACCAACATGTCGCGGGATACGTAAATCATTAAGAGCTGGTAATTCAGCACAGAATTGCCTCCACATCTTAATAATTGGCGGTGGTGGTATGCCGTCCCAATCTAAATTAAGTTGCCAAAGCTGCTTTATTAACAATTTGGCGTACGCGACTGTGGGAGCAACGAAACCCATTATGTCCCACAGGCGAGCGACAGTAGATAAGATGGCGCGCTTAGTGCACGTCACATCAGCGGGAACAGATATCTTAAAATAAAAGGCGTCACTATCGGTAGACCAATGCAAGCCTAGTATTTTATGTGGCATTGATTTATCGAACTCTACTTCTCCTGTAATTTTATGGGAAGTAGGGAGGTCATCTAAAACAGATCGACGGTTGCTATGCCATTTTATCAGGTCCCATTGGGCACCCTTGAATAAGTCTATCAGTTGCCGAGAGGTCTCACTGGCCTCGGATTCACTGGGCATAGAGAACGCGATGTCGTCCATATATAGCGAAGTAAATGCGATACGACTCGCAAGCGGATACTTTGCGCCGTCGTCATCAATGAGCTGTCTTACCGTGCGCGATGCATGGTATGGACTCGAAGTTAAACCGAAGCACACGCGATTGAAGTGGTATAACACAAGTGGGTCTTGTGGACGGAAGCGGTATAGGAAGCATTGGTAACGACGATCAGAATCGCGAACAACTATTTGCAGAAATTGTTGGCGACAGTCGGCTGTCATAGCGATTGGATGTAAGCGGAAAGTTAAAATTATATTGAACAAGTCGCCTTGCAAATTTGGTTCTGAATGCAGAATACCATTTAATGATCGCCCAGTGCTAGTCTTACTGCTAGCATCCAGGACGATGCGCAGACGCGTTGACTTCTTATCTTCGCGTAAGACTCCATGATGCGGTATGACATATATTGGAGCGGGTTCATGAGAGTCATACGGCGGTGCGGGGGATATATAATTTTTAGCTAAGTATTCCTTTATGACGTCATCATATGCTAACCTTAATGTAGGCGAGGCTTGAAGTTTCCTCTCCAAGCACATGAATCGTCGTCGAGAGGTTTCATAAGAATCTCCGAGAGAGTAAACGTCATCTTCAAATGGCAGGCCAACAATATATCTACCAGTAAAAGGATCGCGGGATGTCGTAGATTTATAAAACTCTTCACATTCAATGTCTGAAGGACACTGAATGGGCGGTGCGGAGGGTGGCTGTTCAAGCTCCCAAAATCGTTGCACTAATTTGTCAACCATAGGAGACTCTAGAACTGAGCAGCACGTTAAAGAATGATTTACCTGAAGTGTCGGCACTGAGCCCATAATAACGTAACCAAATACCGTATTCAAAGCCGAGGGCCCGGACAAGTCGTTAGACGAATAAATTACGTCTGGACATAGTAAGTGCGGGAAAAGGGATGCGCCTATCAAAACATCAATTTTATTAGGCATGCTATAACATTCATCAGCGAGTCTTATGCCATGGAAGTGTGATAAGACAGATGTGTCTACCACAGCGGTGGGCAAAAGGTCGGTGATTTGATCAACAACTAGCGTTGAAATATTGAAGTTAATATTCGAGTCGAATCGTGAGAAAATTTTAATATCAATCGATTTCGATTTTACAATTTTTTCAACTCCACCGAATCCCTTTACTACAGTACATTCGGTATCGTGTTGTTGAACGCCTAAACGATGACAGCACTCTTTAGTCATAAAATGGCTTTGAGCCGCGGAGTCTAATAATATACGAATAATTTGTTTCTCTCCCTTAGCATCGTAAGCAAATACTTGAGCGGTTGACAATAAAACAGTTCTCTGCGAACGACTTGCGCGCGCGGGAGGCGGTGAACGTTGAGAAACATTCTTGAACGAAGTACACAGCGCGACGTCTGAACGCGCACCTGCGGTGAGGGGTGGCGAGTGTGCGGGCGCGGGGGTTGTAGACTTCAGTGTAACTGGCTGAAGCGGTGGAGAACGCGCCAGCGTAGGGGAAGCATCATCGCTTCTGCGGTGGAAGTGCAACAATGTGTGATGTTTAAATTTACAAACTCGACAACTATGATTTGAAGAGCAACTAGACACTCGATGACTTAAACTGAGACAATTCACACATGCATTGTTACTCTTTACGCATTTAAATCGTTCCTGCGGCGTCATTTTATTAAAGTCTGCACACTTAAATAGGTGTTGATGCACAATATTATCGCACAGACACTTTGAGCAACTAGTCGTCGTGCTTACGTACGCCTGATACTTCGGCGACGAAGTATTATTACAGCGACGATTATTACCGTTACCTCGTCGATTGTTTGGTGCGCTATTAGAATTTGTACTAGAATCGGTGCGTTGCAAAACTTTGGAGCGGGTCTTAATAAAATTTACTAAATCATCAAAGGTAGGTACCATCGAGTTATGACTATATTCGAAAGAGCGAATGGTATCCGGGTCCAGCTTCTTAAGCGCGATATGAAGAACAATTAAGTCCGCGAGATTATCTAACTTTAAGTTTTGTAAAGCGCGCACTGCACTTATAAAGTTATCAGTAAATAAATCAAAATTATTTGCGGTGGCCGATTGCAATGGCTTAAATTCGAACATCTGATTAATATATGTAGATGCTAGCATACGCCGGTCTTCATATTTGTCAACGAGTGCTTGCAATAAAATTTTATAATTTTCAGCGCAAGGAGTTATGAGCATACAGCAGCCTGAGCATACAGATAGGGCTTTGCCCGTTAGTTTACCTAGCAAATAGTATAACTTTTCAGCGTCGGTAAGCGATGTGTTGTCATGGACGGTTGATTTAAATCTAGCATAAAATAAAGGCCATGAGCGAATGTCACCCGAAAATGGCATAAGTTCGATAGGCGGAAGTGTGAATCTGGCTTTAGATGGTGTACTAGTACTTTGTGAATTAGATTGCGAATATTGTAAATAAAGCCTATTTATTCTACCGCAAAGAGACTCAAACGCAATGAGGCTGTTATAATCAGGTTTAGCAATAGGGTTTATTTTTAATAAATGTGAATTATAATTATCTAAGACCTGTTTAAACTCAATACGTAAAGCATTAATATTAGAACTTCCATCAAGAAAACGCTCCATCGTGGAAGTGTTTATGTGGATGTCCGAGGACATATCATATATTTTTTGCACTATTTCAAATAAAGCATCTCGTTTAGCTAACAATAAAACCAACTCAGCATCAGGTGTGCCCTCATTATCCGAGGAATCGCTATTATTCGATGCTATTTGTTTTTTAGGCGGCATTACAACTTAAGTTATGCGGCGTAAAATAATATAATTATAAGCGGGTAGTCTGTAAGCGACCTCGCTACGCGGTTGAATTATTAAATATTAGTTTTGTTAACGATGAACTTTAATTGTTAACTTTTATAATAATTATGAAGTTATTTATAACGAATATAATGCTTAAATATATGTGCAAATAATAAATGTAATTTAACAGTATAATCTATAGATGTAGTTAAAAGTTGATGACGTGATGTGAACATACAACAAATAATTTATATAGATAATTATATGCTTATTCATTCTATGAATATAGTTTTAAAATTACTATGAATGTCACCTATTAGGACCTATTCTAGTGTTCTAATAAGGGCGGGGTTAATCCGAAGTCGGATTAAAATATAAATAATTAATTATATAAACGCTTATTACGATAACGATCTAATAAGGGCGGAAAGTCAAGGTCAATCCAGCGAGAAGTAACCATTAAAAATGGAAAGTCAAGGTCAATCCAGCGAGAAGGACCATTAAAAATGGAGACGCCAGCAACTTAACGTATCTTCGATAAAGATTTAGTGGACTGTAATTTTGGTGCATACGGCAAAGGGGAAAATAAATAGGTGGGATAGCACGCACTGACCTGATGAGGGCTGCCGCGCCTTCCTCCTGGAGTGTCTGCTATACAGCTAGCTCGCCACGTGGTTCGGCGCACACGCACTCTCGGAACAGTCTCGTGAAGTCCCACACTCTCCACCTTTGCCCTTACGGGGGCGTCTCACACTTTTATGAGTTACAAAGACACAATGTCTGATGCGGTGAATATTAAACATAAACAGGAGAACTCAATGTTCATCCTGCGCGGTTTGCGGTTAATATATAAGACGCGACGGGTGGCCGTGCGTTGCAGATGGCGTAATATCACTTAGTATACTGACGCGCGCCGAGATCCTCTTTTTCCTCGGCGGCAGTGCGTGCGGTAGGAAAGGGAAGGAAGGAAGGAAACAAAAAATATGCACTAGTCATGTTGATAAAGTAGATATAACTTAGGACGAACTCAATGCGATATGTAATGTAATGTTGATAAAGTAGATTGTTAACTGGCGTTACCACCGCCTAAAAAACAAATAGCATCGAATAATAGCGATTCCTCGGATAATGAGGCCACACCTGATGCTGAGTTGGTTTTATTGTTAGCTAAACGAGATGCTTTATTTGAAATAGTGCAAAACACATCAGACATCCACATAAACACTTCAACGATGGAGCGTTTTCTTGATGGAAGTTCTAATATTAATGCTTTACGTATTGAGTTTAAACAGGTCTTAGATAATTATAATTCACATTTATTAAAAATAAACCCTATTGCTAAACCTGATTATAACAGCCTCATTGCGTTTGAGTCTCTTTGCGGTAGAATAAATAGGCTTTATTTACAATATTCGCAATCTAATTCACAAAGTACTAGTACACCATCTAAAGCCAGATTCACACTTCCGCCTATCGAACTTATGCCATTTTCGGGTGACATTCGCTCATGGCCTTTATTTTATGCTAGCTTTAAATCAACCGTCCATGACAACACATCGCTTACCGACGCTGAAAAGTTATACTATTTGCTAGGTAAACTAACGGGCAAAGCCCTATCTGTATGCTCAGGCTGCTGTATGCTCATAACTCCTTGCGCTGAAAATTATAAAATTTTATTGCAAGCACTCGTTGACAAATATGAAGACCGGCGTATGCTAGCATCTACATATATTAATCAGATGTTCGAATTTAAGCCATTGCAATCGGCCACCGCAAATAATTTTGATTTATTTACTGATAACTTTATAAGTGCAGTGCGCGCTTTACAAAACTTAAAGTTAGATAATCTCGCGGACTTAATTGTTCTTCATATCGCGCTTAAGAAGCTGGACCCGGATACCATTCGCTCTTTCGAATATAGTCATAACTCGATGGTACCTACCTTTGATGATTTAGTAAATTTTATTAAGACCCGCTCCAAAGTTTTGCAACGCACCGATTCTAGTACAAATTCTAATAGCGCACCAAACAATCGACGAGGTAACGGTAATAATCGTCGCTGTAATAATACTTCGTCGCCGAAGTATCAGGCGTACGTAAGCACGACGACTACTTGCTCAAAGTGTCTGTGCGATAATATTGTGCATCAACACCTATTTAAGTGTGCATACTTTAATAAAATGACGCCGCAGGAACGATTTAAATGCGTAAAGAGTAACAATGCATGTGTGAATTGTCTCAGTTTAAGTCATCGAGTGTCTAGTTGCTCTTCAAATTATAGTTGTCGAGTTTGTAAATTTAAACATCACACATTGTTGCACTTCCACCGCAGAAGCGATAATGCTTCCCCTGCGCTGGCGCGTTCTCCACCGCTTCAGCCAGTTACACTGAAGTCTACAACCCCCGCGCCCGCACACTCGCCACCCCTCACCGCAGGTGCGCGTTCAGACGTCGCGCTGTGTACTTCGTTCAAGAATGTTTCTCAACGTTCGCCGCCTCCCGCGCGCGCAAGTCGTTCGCAGAGAACTGTTTTATTATCAACCGCTCAAGTATTTGCTTACGATGCTAAGGGAGAGAAACAAATTATTCGTATATTATTAGACTCCGCGGCTCAAAGCCATTTTATGACTAAAGAGTGCTGTCATCGTTTAAGCGTTCAACAACACGATACCGAATGTACTGTAATAAAGGGATTCGGTGGAGTTGAAAAAATTGTAAAATCGAAATCGATTGATATTAAAATTTTCTCACGATTCGACTCGAATATTAACTTCAATATTTCAACGCTAGTTGTTGATCACCGACCTTTTGCCCACTGCTGTGGTAGACACATCTGTCTTATCACACTTCCATGGCATAAGACTCGCTGATGAATGTTATAGCATGCCTAATAAAATTGATGTTTTGATAGGCGCATCCCTTTTCCCGCACTTACTATGTCCAGACGTAATTTATTCGTCTAACGACTTGTCCGGGCCCTCAGCTTTGAGTACGGTATTTGGTTACGTTATTATGGGCTCAGTGCCGACACTTCAGGTAAATCATTCTTTAACGTGCTGCTCAGTTCTAGAGTCTCCTATGGTTGACAAATTAGTGCAACGATTTTGGGAGCTTGAACAGCCACCCTCCGCACCGCCCATTCAGTGTCCTTCAGACATTGAATGTGAAGAGTTTTATAAATCTACGACATCCCGCGATCCTTTTACTGGTAGATATATTGTTGGCCTGCCATTTAAAAATGACGTTTACTCTCTCGGAGATTCTTATGAAACCTCTCGACGACGATTCATGTGCTTGGAGAGGAAACTTCAAGCCTCGCCTACATTAAGGTTAGCATATGATGACGTCATAAAGGAATACTTAGCTAAAAATTATATATCCCCCGCACCGCCGTATGACTCTCATGAACCCGCTCCAATATATGTCATACCGCATCATGGAGTCTTACGCGAAGATAAGAAGTCAACGCGTCTGCGCATCGTCCTGGATGCTAGCAGTAAGACTAGCACTGGGCGATCATTAAATGATATTCTGCATTCAGGACCAAATTTGCAAGGCGACTTGTTCAATATAATTTTAACTTTCCGCTTACATCCAATCGCTATGACAGCCGACTGTCGCCAACAATTTCTGCAAATAGTTGTTCGCGATTCTGATCGTCGTTACCAATGCTTCCTATACCGCTTCCGTCCACAAGACCCACTTGTGTTATACCACTTCAATCGCGTGTGCTTCGGTTTAACTTCGAGTCCATACCATGCATCGCGCACGGTAAGACAGCTCATTGATGACGACGGCGCAAAGTATCCGCTTGCGAGTTGTATCGCATTTACTTCGCTATATATGGACGACATCGCGTTCTCTATGCCCAGTGAATCCGAGGCCAGTGAGACCTCTCGGCAGCTGATAGACTTATTCAAGGGTGCCCAATGGGACCTGATAAAATGGCATAGCAACCGTCGATCTGTTTTAGATGACCTCCCTACTTCCCATAAAATTACAGGAGAAGTAGAGTTCGATAAATCAATGCCACATAAAATACTAGGCTTGCATTGGTCTACCGATAGTGACGCCTTTTATTTTAAGATATCTGTTCCCGCTGATGTGACGTGCACTAAGCGCGCCATCTTATCTACTGTCGCTCGCCTGTGGGACATAATGGGTTTCGTTGCTTCCACAGTCGCGTACGCCAAATTGTTAATAAAGCAGCTTTGGCAACTTAATTTAGATTGGGACGACATACCACCACCGCCAATTATTAAGATGTGGAGGCAATTCTGTGCTGAATTACCAGCTCTTAATGATTTACGTATCCCGCGACATGTTGGTGTATCCAAAAACTGTACTGCGTCACTCCTGGGGTTTTCCGACGCCAGCGAGCACGCATACGGTGCCGTAGTCTACATACATGTAAAGAGCGTCAATGGTAACACCGTCCAGTTGATTTGTGCAAAGACTAAAGTCGCACCGACGAAACCACTATCTATTGCACGCCTTGAGCTTTGTGGAGCGGTTTTACTCTCAAAATTGCTTCGCAGAGTACTCGACAATTATTCTCTTGACCTTGCAATATCAGTCTATGCCTTTGTAGATTCAAAAGTAGCTCTGTACTGGATAAAGAGTTCGCCACACAAGTGGCAGACCTTTGTTGCAAACCGCGTTGTTCAGATTACCGACAATATTCGCGCTGATAACTTTTATCATGTCGCAGGTACTGAGAATCCCGCTGACATACTTTCACGCGGCGTTACGCCAAATAAATTAGTTTCAAACCCCCTGTGGCTCCATGGGCCTCAGTGGACTTCGTTAGATCCATCTCAATGGCCTCTTCGTACTTTAGACAATGAGGTTATTGCAAATATGCCTGAGAAGAAGATTTTGTCGCACACTGTGTGCATATCCGTCTGTAATTCTGCGATTTATGAGCTCGCACTCCGCATCTCTTCTTGGAGTAAACTTCTACGTATAATTGCGTACGTGTGTAAGTTTGCTAAATTATTGCCCCGCCGCAGCACTACTGTAGTGACTGCTGATGATCTCAGTTTCTCTGAGGTTATAATCCTCCGCGCCCTGCAAAAACAGCATTTTGCAGTGGAATATTTAAATATTGAAGGTAACAAACCTTGCTCGCCCGCTTTCAATTGTTTAAGGCCTTTTATTGAGAACGGTTTAATCCGCATTGGTGGTCGTCTTTCGAACTCCGCATTAGATTACACGCAAAAACATCAAATTATACTCCCGCGCAGTGATCATGTAGTGAACATGATCATTGACTATTATCATATTAAAAATTTACACGCTGGGCCTGAATTGTTATTGTCATTGCTCCGTCAAAAATTTTGGATACTTTCCGCACGCCGCACTGTGAGAAGCAGAGTCTACAAGTGTAATATATGTTTCCGGCTTAGACCCCGTCCAACTTACCCTTTGATGGCTGATCTTCCCCATAGTCGTGTAAGACAAGCTATTAAGGCATTTACACACACGGGCTGCGATTATGCCGGTCCTATCGCATACACTCCTGTACGTCGTCGTGGTGTACGCAGCGAGAAGGCGTACTTATGTGTTTTCACATGCCTCACGACTCGAGCTGTACATATAGAAATCGCTACAGATCTTAGTAGTTCTAGTTTCCTCGCTGCGCTTAAACGTTTCCTCTCTAGACGAGGGCCGATTCAGTTTTTATATTCGGATAATGGAACGAATTTTAAAGGTGCCGCTTCGTATCTTCGCGATCTCTATAAATTTCTAAACGTTGAATACCGCCCAAAGCTTGAGCAAGAGTGTGCTGAGAATCGTATAACATGGAAGTTCATCTGTCCCAACTCTCCTCATTTTGGAGGCGCCTGGGAGAGTATGATCAAAGTCGTAAAAACGCATCTGTTCCGAGTTATCGGACATCAGTTACTTTCATACGAAGAGCTTAATACTGTTCTTGCGCAAATTGAGTGCTTGCTAAACTCGCGGCCCTTGACAGTATTGAGTTCTGATCCTGCAGAGCCTTCAGCTCTTACTCCGAGTCATTTTTTGAATACCGCACCTTTATTGTCATTACCCGCACCCAAAGTCAAATCTGACTCTACCAGTCTGTTACACAGGCATTCTTTACTGGATAAATTAGTTCAGTCGTTTTGGGACCGGTGGAGGACGGAATACCTTCACGGATTACAAGTTCGTCAGAAGTGGAACACCCCGTCTACGGCTATCGTACCAAGCATGGTTGTAATTGTGATAAATGATAATGAACCGCCCCTTGCTTGGCCATTAGCGATTGTCGAGTCTGTTCATCCTTCGAAGGATGGCGTAGTTCGAGTAGTGACCGTGAGAACTACTAAGGGAACATATCTCCGTCCTGTTGCTCGTATTTGCCCTCTCCCAAGACAATAAATCACGATTATTTTGATTATAATTATTTATCTAAATTAGGAATTA
Organism: Parnassius smintheus behrii; assembly: GCA_036936625.1. Classification (NCBI taxonomy): domain Eukaryota; kingdom Metazoa; phylum Arthropoda; class Insecta; order Lepidoptera; family Papilionidae; genus Parnassius; species Parnassius smintheus. The sequence goes on along the minus strand of JAUPFT010000002.1, from coordinate 18,538,075 downwards.
AGTTTATATTTATATATATTAAAAAAGTATTAAACCGCAATATTATATTTATGTATACATTTTCTCGCTTACCAAGTAAGGTTAGTAGATGAGACATGCGCATTGAGCGCATCCTCTCACTTTATATACCGCTTATTTATTTGTTTTCCTTTTACTTTTATATTACGGTTGTCTTTTAAAGGTGACCCTTTAAGGGCGGGAGGAAATGGTAACGCCAGTTAACAATCTACTTTATCAACATTACATTACATATCGCATTGAGTTCGTCCTAAGTTATATCTACTTTATCAACATGACTAGTGCATATTTTTTGTTTCCTTCCTTCCTTCCCTTTCCTACCGCACGCGCTGCCGCCGAGGTGAAAAAGGGGATCTCGGCGCGCGTCAGTTATACTAAGTGATATTACGCCATCCGCAGCACACGGCCACCCGTCGCGTCTTATATATATTAACCGCAAACCGCGCAGGATGAACATTGAGTTCTCCTGTTTATGTTTAATATTCACCGCATCAGACATTGTGTCTTTGTAACTCATAAAAGTGTGAGACGCCCCCGTAAGGGCAAAGGTGGAGAGTGTGGGACTTCACGAGACTGTTCCGAGAGTGCGTGTGCGCCGAACCACGTGGCGAGCTAGCTGTATAGCAGACACTCCAGGAGGAAGGCGCGGCAGCCCTCATCAGGTCAGTGCGTGCTATCCCACCTATTTATTTTCCCCTTTGCCGTATGCACCAAAATTACAGTCCACTAAATCTTTATCGAAGATACCTTAAGTTGCTGGCGTCTCCACCCAATTATATTTTAAGTTATATAAAAAAAAATGAAATTCTTCAGAAATTGAGACCGTTTATGATATTTTTCACTACCATGACCACAATTTTTTTTATATTTTTTTCTTTTTTTTTATAGGCCACCTGAATAGTACTGCTATCTACCACAATTCTTAAAAACACGAAAATTAATGAAACTTATTTTATTCCCTAAATTTTTTGAAGACTTTTACTTTTAACCAAATTTAACTTATCGTGGTGTAAAAAAAAGTATGAACACCATTCCAAAATGGTATAATACTCTAGGAAAACAAGTTATAAAAAAATATGGGCCTATTATTTCTAAACAGAGGCCAAATTACTTAAATTGTAATTGTCAGTAATCACTTTTACTACATGCCCAAAATGGGTTCTTGTTACAATTTCTAGAAATTTGAATGGGGCAATAATACCTTAGATGTTAGAGAGAGATAGATAGATAGATAGAGATATTTACGTTAAAAAGAGACAACAACAGGGCAGGTAGAGAAGCTGTTATTATTCTCAGCAAGTCAGTTCAGTACGCTCTGCTCCTTTGTTTACTGCGTACCGTTCCCAATTCAACTTACGTGGCTCTCGTACATACTATCGACTTTTGGCTTGGCTTTTTGGACTGGAATCGACCTGCAAACTTAACTGACCTGGCATTATCTTGGACTACGATTGTGTGTTTTGTGATTTAGAGTTCTGGCGCATTTTGGACTGTTTGGCGTTTAACATGCCGCAACCGTACACACCACAGGAATACACTAATATGCATTTAATCTATGGAGAATGCCGATGTAATGCTAACGCTGCTAGCAAACTGTATCGAGAAAGATACGCAAATGCTCAAAGATATCCTGATTATCGAGTGTTTATTAATGTGCATCAAGCGTTTTCGGAGGGTCGTATGCCATCCAATAGGAGAAGCGCTGGAAGACCTAGATTGGATCGTGATGAAGAAGTTCTCAATGAGATAGAAAATGACTCGACTGCTTCGGTACGTGCCGTAGAAGAAGCTACAGGAATCCCGAAAAGTTCTGCACATCGAATATTAAAACGTCACAAGCTTCACCCATATCACTACAGGCGTGTGCAGACGTTATTACCGCGGGACTATCCGCTACGAGTCACATTTTGCCGTGTGATGCTGCAAAGGCACAGTGAAGATCCCCAATTCCTAGACAAAATTCTATGGTCGGATGAAACAACATGCAAGAAAGATGGGTATTTAAATCTTCACTACATATTTGGAGTAATGCAAATCCACACTTGATGAGAAAAGACAAATCCCAATATCAATTCAAGGTTAACTTATGGACCGGCATATTAAATGGAAAAGTAATTGCGCCCTTTGAGTTACAAGGAAAGTTAGATGGCAATAGTTATTTAAACTTTTTACAAAATGACTTGCAAGAATTGTTAAACGACGTGCCCTTAAGTGATCTTCAAAACATGTGGTTCCAAAATGATGGTTGCCCAGCACATTATGCCCGTCCTTTGCGAGAATATTCAAATCAAGAGTATCCAGGGCGTTGGATCGGGCGACTTGGTCCTATCTTATGGCCACCCCGTTCACCCGATTTGAACCCCTGGACTTCTTCTATTTGGGGTTGTCTTAAAAACAGGGTCTACTCAAAACCCATTGCGACATTGGACGAGCTTCGTCGAAATATCACTCAGGCTGCTGATTACATTAATAGCAGAAGATATGCAAGACAAATAAAAAGATTTTTAAGGCGATGTCGTGCATGTTTCATTAATTTTCGTGATAAAACAAGAGTTATTCTGGAGTTTTTAAGAATTGTGGTAGATAGCAGTACTATTCAGGTTGCCTATAAAAAAAAAAGAAAAAAATATTAAAAAAATTGTGGTCATGGTAGTGAAAAATATCATAAACGGTCTCAATTTCTGAAGAATTTCATTTTTTTTATATAACTTAAAATATAATTGGGATATATTTTTTTTCTTTTTTTCCCAGATTAGTCCGGGGCAGGTCTATCCTCCGGTGTTGGCTTATCGTTGAATTTTGGGACACATATATACATATACATGTATATGTATATATATATATATATATATATATATATATATATATATATATATATATATATATATATATATATATATATACGAGGTGTGTTCAAAAAGTAAGGTGACTTTCTGAATTTTGCGGGCAACGCACATTCGATTTTCGATTTTTGTATTTTGTTGCGTTGGTACACATGTAGCATATGTTTCAAGTTTGAAGTGTATAGCATGTTTAGTTTATTTTTGACAGTTACAAAGGTCAGACGTACTTTGGTGTGCTCGGCGATTTTCTTCTATCAAAAAAAAATGGATCAAAGAATTTGCATCAAATTTTGTGTAAAAAATGGAATTACGTGCTCCAAAACACTTGAAATGTTGACAGTGGCATACGGTGAGTCTACTCTTAGTAAAAAAAAACGTTTATAAGTGGTACAAGCTCTTTCAAGATGGCCGAGAAGATGCCAATGACGAACCTCGCTCTGGACGCCCCAGCACGTCAACAACCAATGAAAACGTTGAAATAATGAAGAAAATTGTTTTGGAAAATCGTCGAATCACTATCAGAGAAGTTGCGGAGGATGTTGGTATATCGGTTGGCTCTTGCCATGAAATTTTTTCGGATATTTTGGACATGAAACGTGTGTCAGCGAAATTTGAACCGTCGCATGACAATCGCTCAAGAGCTATTGGATGATGTCAACAACGACCCAGATTTGCTCAAAAGGGTCATAACAGGTGACGAAACATGGGTATACGGTTATGACGTCGAAACTAAGACTCAATCGTCCCAGTGGAAGCACACTGAATCACCAAGACCAAGAAAAAAAGCACGCCAAGTTCGATCAAATGTGAAGGTTTTGCTTACAGTTTTCTTCGACTTTAGGGGTGTGGTGCATCATGAGTTCTTGCCACAAGGTCGTACGGTCAATAAGGAGTATTACCTTGAAGTTATGCGCCATTAGCGAGAAGCAATACGTAAGAAACGTCCCGAATTGTGGGTAAACAATTCATGGTTTTTGCATCACGATAATGCACCTGCTCACTCATCGTTGCTTGTGAGAGGTTTTTTGACCAAAAACAACACTACAATCACGCCTCAGCCACCATATTCACCGGATTTGGCCCCATGTGACTTTTTCCTGTTCCCAAAACTGAAGAGACCTATGAAAGGACGAAGATTTGCAACGATTGAAGAGATAAAAACTGCATCGCTGAAAGAGCTAAAGGCTATACCAGAAAGTGATTATCAGAAATGCTTTGACGATTGGAAAAAGCGTTGGCACAAATGTATTATATCTGAGGGGGATTACTTTGAAGGGGACAACATAAATATTGATGAATAAATAAATAGTTTTTTATAAAAATATAAAGTCACCTTACTTTTTGAACACACCTCGTATATATATATATATATATATATATATATATATATATATATATATATATATATATATATATATATATATATACCCGATTGACTTGAAATTTATTATAGTTGTTACTCATTTCGTATGTTCATCTAAATGTAGCAATGGCACTCAATAAAATCAGATTTTATAATAGTTCCATCAAAAAAAATCTCATTCGTGTGCCCAGCGATGCGGGCGGGTATTAGCTAGTTATAGGTATATTATCCTGGTGAGCTCTTTTAACGTCTGGAAAAAATAGGATGTAATATGTGATATTCAGTGGCGAAGCTACAGCTCCAAACTAGGGCAAGCCCAAGATATAAATTGATAAAAATATAGATTGTTGTTTTTAGCAGTTTTATAAAAATCTGCTGTCAAGGACGTATTTAACAAAGCACACAGAAGGCATACTACTGCTAGATAGATTTTATTTTTATTACATATCAGCAATTGCATAGCTTCGGTGGCTTTGAAGAAGGCCGTTTGAGTTTGTTTAAGCGAAAGAAAAAAATATTTACATCCAATACAATAAATGAACAACACAAAGTACAAACAAACTATGTACAAATTAAAAAAAAAATATTTACATTCCAATGGATAAGAGATAAGATAAGATAAGTGGAATCGTCACGCTTTCCACAGGAAAGATTTAATTACGTCCACGTAAAATGTTGGTGAACGTTTTAATTGTACCAATAACTGTTTTTTAATTGCGATAATTGATAAGTGTGAAATACACTCTTGACCTTGTATATTATCTCAACAAAGTTTCAAGATTTTACTTTTTCCTCGTCGATTAGCACTTTAACACACTTCAATTCATCACAAGGAACACTCTTTCCATTTTCATTAAAAATCTATAAAAAAGCATAAATTTTAAACTCGCAATACATTCGCTCAAGCTCAACACACAATGCACAAAGTACTTTTTGACACAATGTAAACACTAAACATTGAAATGTGACGTGAACTTGCCTCCTCTCACGACTAAAATCATACCTAACGTGATCATACGTCCCACTTTAGGCGGGACGTTCCCGATTTAAAGGTTGTGTCGCGCTATTCCCAAAATACGTAAAAATGTCCCGCTTTGACAAACAAAAGCGTGACAATCATACAAACCCTGTCACCCGTGCCATCATTATGACACCGCGCGTACCAGGTTTGCATAGCTTGTCTAGTTACGTGATTATTCTGAAAAGCTACACTTTTGAATTTAAAGTTACGAAGTGACAATTTTTAATTAATCTACAATAAATTATCAAATAACATAATATATTTCCAATTAGTATTTATTTAATGTTCAGAATTCACTTTTGATCATTAAAAGACTCAAACAACCATGTGTTTTATTTATAAAACTATATTAAAGGGTTCAAGATTGAATTTTGGTAACGGCGTAAGTATAATGCTAACATATACAATAAGTGTAATACTACTGCTACTGAGACTTTTGTGACGGAAAAACCCAATAAATGATTCTCGACACGACTCAGGTTTCGAACTTGAGACCACATGATCAGCAATTGCGTTTGTTGCCATTAGACCAAGAAGGCAGTCAAAAGTGTTAGAACCATAATAATTTTAAAGGTGTCCCGCTCTGAGGAAAAAATTTATAGTCACTAAAAAGACGGGCTTTTATATCCATACTAATTGCTATTTATACAATCGTAGTAATGTTTCATTAAAGAACATTTTTCCACAGGTTAGAAAGGAAGCGATCGCCTTCTCGAAAGCCCGGTAAAAAGCCCACGTGCGCGAAGGAGACAACCAATGGCTCAATTTAACTCTCCCTATATGTATGACAGCAGTATTCGTGAGGCTACGAGGTCGAACAGAGTGCGCGGAAAATTTGAAATAGTTTGAAACGGTTTAGGAGTTATTTTATTACTTGATATAATTGATTGATTAATCTTAATGAGGCAAGCCGTGCTTTTTGGCTTGTATAGAGGCTTCGCCACTGGTGATATTATATTATATATAAATAAATTATATATAATATAGCCTGTGACCCTGTGAAGTGACAAGATCAAAGATGCCTACCAAATTTATTGTTTTATTGCCATTCGTAAAGTAGGCTGGACATGATTTGAATTTCATTAGATTTAATTAGTTTATTTATTTAATTCAAAATTTGTTTTTATTTTTTGTAAAATATCAGTGTCATAGGCTTCTGCTCCGTTCAGATGTTCACCCCATTTTTTTTTTAGATGGTAAAAAAGATCACCAGTATAATTTATGTTACGGGTTTTTTTATAAAAAAACGTAAACTCCACGCTAGAATTTTCTCCTGTACCGTAGTGGCAGTTTACAAACATAAATTGCACAAGGATAAACATGTAAGTAGACCATACAAATACTTGTGCCGTGCGCGATTCGACCCCGCGGCCCTTAGCGCTGCAACTCAACATTTAAACTGCCGTCGTGTCGGTCACGTTTTAAACGCAATAATGCGTACAAAATTACTGACACGGCAGTCAAGGGCTTAATTGCTAAGCCACTGCGAATAAGTTAAGCCGTTTATAGAATAAGTGTCAAACGGGCATGTGGCTCACCTTTTAAGTAACCACCCATAGAAATCCGCAACACTAAAGGAATTGTAGGTGCGCCTGCCGACGTTTTAGAAAAGCATGGGCTCCATTTTAGAAGATCACAACAAGACAGTAATATACCACAATGTAGTCGCGCGTAAAAGAAAATGTATGGAGAAACGCAAGGCGATGGATTACCTATGATGATGCAAATAATTCAAACAACTCCTAGCAATACAATCGACAAAATGCACTGTTCCCGAGAATATAGTATTGAGTGTTACCTGTCTCCCTAAACTTCTAGTGCATCTTAACCTCAGATAGTATGCCCAGTATTCATGTTTCTTATACTTCTTTTAAAAGTGCACTGCTGTCATGGGTCTCTCCTATTGTAATAAGAGTTTGCCATAATCACGCTTGGCAGTGTTGGTGACTGCAGTAGCAGACGTCTCGCTCCTTTCACGGTTCATGGTTAATGTTACTATATTTAATTTAGAAGACTCACCACTCAAAGGCGTTATAGTGATAGTAGCAGAGGCCTAATCCGTACAAAAATAACGGATCCTTCCAATTGTCAGGTTCAAGGGCATAGAACTTCTGATATGCTGACATTGCTGTAAAATAAAAATAAAAACGCAGCTCTTATTTCCGGTCTCAGTCATGCTAGATTCTTAGATTAAAAATATCGTAATTTTAAAATGGAACAAATACTAAAACCTGTGATTGCTCAGGAGGTGAGCTCAGAACCGTACCAGGTGTAAGTGAACACCGTTGTCACTAAAACCATAGGTTTATTTATCCGAATTTAAAAAAAACGCATTTTCTTTCATAAAATTTAAAAAGTTTCTGTCCGACACCGTCGGTAACTTTATGGATACCCTATGCGCCTGAGTGACTTAATCACTGTAAAGATCACCACCCGCCCTCTGCCGCCGAAGCACGCGCTGCTGTGTTCTTTACTGGAATTTACTATACCTACGCGCATAGGGTGAAATAATTTTAAGGAAAAATTGAGATTTTACTAACAAAAATGTTAATATCATTGAATTTACGTTCTATAAGTGAAACCAAACCACTGGTTTCAAGGATAACAGTGTTTACACTAACATCCTGTATATAAATAATTATTTAAGACAAAACTAAAGTCAATTGCAGTATGTTTTTAATTTAAAGTGAACTCTGGCTCCCCGGAGCTATCATGCCTGTGATGGAACACCTGTTCCATTCACAGTATTTTGTTTTACAGTGCCCGTAGTGTTATATTTAAATAATTATTCAAAAGTAATGACAACTCAAAACTAATATTAATATTATATTTAGATCATAACTCCGACAGACTCAAAAATGAAGATATATTTAACGAAACAATGCACTTCAAAATCCGAGATTACACTAAATCACGAAACGAACGAACTTTTTGACACAAAAGCAAACATATGATCACATATGCACATACATACTCCAAAAACAAAATGTAACTAAAAATCATAAAGTAACTGCTCGGCTTTAAAAAATCAACCAAAAACATTTACAGATTTGAAAATAGCATTACAGGGCAAGGAGTTTAAAATGGAAAAAACATCCACCGAATACGAGCAAAGCAAAGAAAACGTCTGTTCACGTACCAGAAAAAGTGGAAAAAGGAAAAAAAAATTGTTAACTAGCAATAAAAATGTACAGGATAGAATAAAATGAATTGCAATCGCAGTTTTTCTTATTCAGCTGTTATCAGAAAGATGCTGCTGCCCATCTCCTGGTTCAGATTCCCCCTGTAGCCTCTTTCTTAGTCCACAAGAGGATAAAAGTAGTGGATATTCTTACATTTAATATGAGATAAGTGTAACTTCGACCAATAGATCAACTGACGAATTTTGGCTCGCTGGACTGCTTTTAGGAAACATGGTCCTTCCCTACTGACACTATGAGAAAGCTCAGTCATTCAGAGTAAGATGGAAATAACGCGCAATTTCTGTACTGGGTAAAATTCGTAACAAAGATATCCACAGAAGAACAAACATAACTAACATAACCCAGTGGATCAGTAAGCTGAAGTGACAATGGGCCGGCCACCTAAATAGCGAGGGGCCGACAACTGATGGGGATGAAAGGTTCTCTAGTGGCAACCTCATACCGTCAAGTGCAGTGTTGAGACGATTCCTACTAGACGATCTAATGAATTATGCAGGTAGTTGATGGATGCAGATGGGTCAGACTGACTTTGTTGCATTCTTAGCGCCATACAGTCTAAAGGCCTATGTTCGGGTTGGCTATAGATATCCGGGTCTTTTTTAGTTTAAGAGGCTTGTTACGGTTAAGCTTGAACCTATTACACTGATTTTAGATGCCGGAAATGCGTTTTGAAAAGAAACTTCACTAAAAATTACTTATAACGAAATGAAAATATGTCAATTTGTTCTCGTATTATGAAGTAGACGTCAAGTTCTTGATTTTTTAATTTTGTTTTCAACTTAGGAGATTTGTCAGGGTTAATAATAATAATAATAATAAAATTTATTTCTGCCGACCGAAATTATTCCTGTAGTCGTCTCTGCGAATGGGCTAATCCCAGTTAGCCTCTCTGGTCATCTGAGGCGACTGGGACTCCTTGACGGACCGCTCCGGGCTCAAATACAGAAGGCGGTGCTCCTTGATACTGCCCGCATCGTCCGCCGGTTTCTTTCCTTTCCCCTTAACCCTTGGCCGTTTGGTCTCCCCTGCCGAGGGCTTCCATCTGGTTGGGCTTTTATTTATTTATGTATTTTTGTATTTATTTTATTTTATTGATATTTATCTTTTCATTTTCATTTATAATTATATATTTATACATCCCAACCAGATGAGAAAACTATATAGATACCCTACAAATTTATTTCAGGAAATAGAATTGGCTTACAGACATTAGTGGCCGGATTGTCCTTTTAAGCAAATAATGCCTGTACTAGGTGAATCACCACCACCTGTACCAGGGTTAAGCTCGAACATTTTAAGAAGAACATCCATCACTCTGATACTAAGACGAAACAACTGTCCATGGCTTGGAAACGACCAACCTCCTCCATATCATAGAAATGCAAAGTATCAAATGCTCCATTGCTTTGATAGGTACATTATAGCATCTGACTTATGTAGATTCTGTAGGAGTAAAAAATAAGCAATGCGTAAAAATACCACGAGCACGGGCTGTAATCACGCAGATGATATAACATGTGGAAAATAGACGAGACAAACTGCGAATACGTCAGGATAACGCACCAGCACACAAAGCCAAGGTTGTTATGGCTGTTACTTGCAACTGTTATGAGTTGTAATGCTCCTAGCAACTATTAATCCAGCTACTTTAGCTTGAAAGCTATAGCAAGCCAATTACCACTGTAGACAAAAACTTTATGTAGCTTGCAGAGAAATAAATTAAGGATAAAGTTTATTTTTATCAAAACAAGTTTTGGATCACATCTTGTATATAGGTAGCTGCTGTTTATATTTTATGCCAAAACTTAAATCAATTCGATTTGAAGTACAACAGTATTATTCAAGCATTTACAACTATTTTTATATAACATTAGCGATCCGTCCGGCTTCGCTCGGGTGATTTCTGAATATCGGCAACAGCGCCACCTACCGGATCCAATTGTGAATGTAAACCATTCTCGAATGACACACACAAAATTTAATGAACATCGGTCCAGCCGTTTAGTAAAAGTTCAGTCACATACATATGGACAGAAGAATTATATATAGGGTTATTTTTCAAAGAGTAGCTTAATTTTTAACTTAAGTTCAAATATATAAATAAAGATATGCCCTTATTCCAGCTTTCTGAAATACGACCAAATAACGCTTCTACTTTTATTTGAAATTATCTCAAACTGAATGTGATTTATTGGCAACAACATTGCCAATAAACCACATTCATTCATTCATTTGCGATTGTGCGTGCGCAGTAAAATCACGCATTTTGAATTTTTTTTTAATTTAAGATTAAAGATTTTTTTAATTAAATTTTCTTCACCATTTGCATATATTACTTATTCTGAACCTTCTCTGCAAACTTGGTTGGTTGTTGCAAAATAACCCTGTATATAAAGACTTAAATAAAGAAAATAACAGTCCACCTGATGTAAGTGGCTACTGAAAATTATGGACAAGTGCGACCAACTTCAAATATACGTGGTAGAGCCACGCTGCAGTTATATTAGTAGTGTAGTTGTAGCACGAATGGGTCGGCTCGACCGGGGAAAGACCACGCCCTCACAGAATACGAGCGTAAAATAGTAGCTTGATGCTGCTGTGTTTCGTATGGTGAGTGTAGAGAACCAGAGACCCTTTTTACTGGAAACGAGGCATTCGATCTTAGACAACGCATCTGCATTTTGATTCGCAATCGAGGATAGATGTAGATGTCTATGGGCCAACCACTTACCATCAGGTGGACTGTGTGCTCGTTTGACACCCTATCCTATTAAAAAATAAAAAATAAGAAGGCTTCAAATGCGTTGTTACCTATGAGAACTAAGAATACCTTACACAGTATTTATACCGTTTTCATTATCTTTTAACTGAGAATACTACATGGGCGTTTATTTACCTAAATTTATGTTTTTTATAACTATAGATTAGAATATTTTAACTGCTTCTATCCCAATTGATTAGTTTCATAATTTCAAGCTTTCTTGTAATTTTTATAAGGGTTTAGAAAATACAATAATTTACAACAAGAAGCAACTTTAGCTGCCATTAGACTCAAGACCCTAAATCTTTTAAGTAAGAGTAGAGTCCCCCATACAGATATAATCAATAGAATTTACTCAAAAATTCCTATCTTACAAGCCAAGTATGATAGGATCCCAAAACAATTTGTATTCGATAAGAAGTACAGGATACAATTGAAGTAAACTGACCATCTGGAAGGATTTTGTCCAAGAGAGCTCAAAGTTTTCACAGATGGCTCTAAGACAAATGAAGGTGTGGGGTCTGGGGCTTCCTCTGAAGACCTTAATATCAACATATGCACCCACAACACAGTCTTCCAGGCTGAATGCATGCGTATCATCCAAGCGGCCATAGCAATAGATGCTAGGAAGGTGAAAGACTTCTCCATCAGAATACTGACCAACAGTATGGCAGTACTACAAGCTCTGAGTTGCAATGTGATGAACTCGGGACTGATATACAAGTGCCATCAACGATTGAATGAGGTATGTAAGCACAACAATGTGACTCTGCAATGGATCAAGGGACACAGTGGATCTAGAGGAAATGATGCAGCAGATGAACGGGCCAGAAGGGTATCGGCCCTGGCAACTATAGGGCCGGAACCAATAATACCAATCCCCCTTGGCTACGTTCGTTCATTGGTAAGTAGATACTTATTAATAATTTACACGCTCAGCTTTGGAAAAATTTAGAAGACTGTAGACAAGCTAGGGAGGCCCTACCTGAAATAAACAGTCGTCTAAGCAAGGTTCTAATGAGACTGAACAAGCCACAGATCAGGATAGTAACAAGTGCTATCACAGAACATGGCTCTTTTAACAAACATTTGTTCACTAAGGGTTTAGAATCATAAATGTAAATAAATTATCCTATCCTGTAAACCGTAAACAAATAGCACAACATTTATGTACCTTTAGCATAATCTTCAAGAAGTAAGTGAAAATGACCCAATTTGCAGTAAGTTTTTGGATCTATACAAATGTCTCTTCGAGCACCAGGAGAACAGGCCCTCTCTTCTTCCTGTAAAGAAAAAGTACATAAAACAATAAAGGCTAGAATTAAAATGTAAATTCATACCTATAATTCTACTATCATCTATTTATTTTATTTTATTTAACCATCAAGTGGCGGTATAAAAATAACTAACTGACTGCCTCGTTGGTCTAGTGGTTGTAGTAGTGCGACTGCTGATCATCAGGTCCTGTGTTCGAATCCTGGGTTGGGCCAAAAAATCAATTATTGAGTTTTTCTGTCAAGTAATTCTCAGTAGCTGCCCGGAGTCAGGAAGTGGACGGTGTCTCACCCCCGTGCCTCGGAAAGCACGTAAAGCCGTTGGTCCTGCGCCTGATGTCTCTCCCGGTCGTGTCGGTTTACCGTCCCATCGGATTACGAGAGTGAGGGAATAGAGATTGCATGTGTGCTTGCGCATACACTTGGGCACTAAAATCCTGTCCTGCGCCGATGGCTAGCCTCCGATGAGGCAGGCCGCCTTGGCCGAAATTCGGCCTGGAGGACATTATTATTATTAAAAATAACTACAAAACCATATCATACTGTGGGTGTTGTAAAAGTCGACAGAGGAAATAATACAGATAATTGTCAGCAGCATCTTCCTAATAACAACACAAAATAATAAAAAACTATGTAGCTAATGCACCTTCCAAGCAAGGCTACTATGGCAAATGTCCACCCGGAAGCTATCTATGGGGGGTGGGGTATAATCAATAGTAGACTTTTGATAGGCTGTAATAAAAAAGGCAATGTAAATTATATATGAAGTTAATTAATATTTTAATAAATTTCTTAACATATTTTCAACAATACCTTAACTTGAACCAACATTCCTTCCAAATATTTGACGGCCTTAAGAACCAAGGCACGTGTTCTGACATGCTCACTACCCCGGAGTTTAAGGAATCCAAATTGGCGGCTATAAAAAACAAACAGAAGTTATTCTAGTAAAGCAATTCAATAAACAGTGCACATCAACTTAAGGAAGAGTAGGAATATGTTATAAACACAATGCTTGGTTGTTACTCTGTTCAAAGCAATACATTACATATGTATGTGTAATACAGATATGGATACACTGCTAACGACTTTACTTCACTCTTTATATCATATATTAGTACCTGGTTGACTGGTATTTTTTTTAAAATTGTGTGTTTTGAAAATTATATTTAAATATAAATTACATACTGACGAAATATGAATATAATATTTTGATCTTATCGAAATAATAAAAAAAACTGAACTGGTTATTTGAATAAAAAATCATGAGTGCAATTAGTTTAATTGAAATTTTCATGTTTTTAAAAAAATACTAAAACAGGGCTCGAAATAATAGATTTTCACAAATAAGAAGGAAACTTGAAAAAAACATGAAAAAAGTCAGACTGAAGACAGGACTCGAACCAGCGTACTACGATTTTGTGATATACAAATATATGATATTGTAACAGTTTTTCATTGCCTAAAAACACGGATAAAACGATCTAGGTCGATTTATTGCCCCCGAAACCCCCGGGATACAAAAGTTTATGAAAATCGTTGGAGCTGTTCCCTAAATTACGATTATACAATATGTAACAAAATCCTGTGGTTCCCGTTAACTGCATTATCAGAATTAGTATCCAAGCGTATAGAAATAATTTTTTTTCAAAGAAACATTAAAAAAAATAATTTTAATGAAAAAAAATTAATTTGCAAATTGTATGTGGTTTTATTTCCTCTTACACGTGTATCTGTAATGTGGGGTCTTGGACAATCCTCGGCCAATGCAGAGATAATAAAACCACATAAAATTTGAATTTTTTTTAATGTATTTTTTTTAAAAAAAAATTATTATGTATAATAAGTAAGAATCCTACTAATATCCTACTATTTTCGTAGAAAATTATTAGTAGGATAATAGGATTAAGTGGGATATAAAATTTGCCATGTTACAAATTCACTATAAAAGAAAGTACTAGGAACTACTAGGGACAACTGTAATTTTATTTACAATTATTTCAGAATGTAAGATGTTGTCTTTTTATTTGACATACAATAGACATGACATACAAATAACATGGCATACTACATATTATGTGTCCTCAAAAAATATAACTAATAATTTAATTTAACAAATACAGGTATCTAACCAATTGAGGACAACTTTTTGGATTATTCTTGGAAAGAAATCTATGTAATGTCCTCTGGTAAAATGAAATAAAATCGCAAATAATTAAATGTGGCGTTAAGACCTATTTGTTGTTAACCCTTAGAGTACCAAAGTCGCAACTACACAACCAACCATATGCCACGGCCTTTCAACGGCCATGCAGTAAAAGGCCTTTGCGTGTCAAAAAGGGGTTTATATCCTGATTTTTAATCAGACCTATTATTAGTTATATATTTTCGAATTCCTGTTGAAATTTCCCAACTTATTATTGTAATTTGTTATATGAATTAATGAAACTCGGTAGGCCTCTTGGAGGTGAGAAAATAAAGATTATGTTGATTAGCATGGTGTTTAAAATAGGTTTCATTTAATACAAATAATGCACGCCGCATAATACTCACACTGAAAAAAAATAAGCTGCCGTAATTACGATGAGAAATTGTCCATCTTTGTCACTCTACGAAATCGAGCGGCAGACTGGTGTCGAAAGGTGTTTGCAATAATTTAAATTTTAAACTGAGACAGGCAAATATATGACAAGGAAAAAAAAAGATGCTAGTAGTTACCTCTTTCTCAACTAAAAGTGTTGGGGCACTCTTATTCTAGTGGCTATAGAGTAAAAATTAGATAAACGTTGAAATATGAAACACTAACTTCATCCTACTGTAGGACAACAGCGCTACGTAAATAATAAAATCCACCCAACGTGGGTGGACTGGCATTCTGCGGGATACTGTTGAACCCAACCTTAAAAGTATTTTTTATGATATGGCTATTTAAATGTTATTTTCAAACTGGATGTTAATTACTACATGAAAATAGTCAAATTTCAATATAATTTGTTTTGAATCTGAAGAATGTTGTACATTCTTGTAGTTATGATTTTAGAAACTGCTAAAGAACCTTGCATCAGTCTACTTTTTGAATGTTTGTTGTTTGTACTCAAATTGGTCTGTTTTTAGTGACATGTATATTACTTAACCCAAAAATTTTACTTTTTAATATACAATATACTAAGATTAAACAGTCGCTACTAAAAAAATAGTTGGGATTGTTTAATCTAAATTATATTTTGTATTCAAATATCGCCGTAACAAAACATACTAATATGTACCTGTCAAGTTCTGATAAAACTTGTAGTTCTTGAGAGGTTAGATGCAACTCTTCCTTTTCATCCATTATATACAATACTGTTCAAGAAACACATATAACGTTTAATAACATTCATTAGAATAAATGTAACCCAATTAAATGAAAGTTCAAAAAATTACTCTACTCAGCACAGTTAAGAAACCACCACAGAAATAGGCATGTCGATCTAAAATCAATTAATCGAAAAAAAATTATCGATTCTTCTGAGTAAAATTATCGATTATTTAGATCGATTCGAAGCACCACATCGATTCACTGAATCGATCCAAAAACCTATTGAATCGGACTGATTTAATTTTAAACTGAATTAATTCTAAAATTCCCAAACTGGCTGGGGTAAGGATACCACAGTTTTTAAAATTTTTGCTGTTGGGGGACGCAAAAACAACCGATCGTACTTGGTTGATAATTTGAAAGCAATATATACATATTTCAATAAAATAAATGTTTATGAACGCATCCAACAACATCGAAAAGTTGTCATTTCGTTTTCATTTCTAAAATTCTTAAGCTACTAATAACACTTCCACTAAGGGATATAAAGTAATTTAATATTACATCTCGAGATATAAATTAATATTGCTCATCGTACTTTTAAATAGAACCGTTTCCAATGATGTGTAATATATATTACATCCCAAACTATAAATATTTTTTGGATCAACCGAGCGATATTTCATATTATATTTCACCTCCTGTACTATAATATAATATAATATTATAGCTGTGAACCTGTTTGAACTGTGAACTTGTGAATTTACATTATATATTATCAAAAATATACATACTGCGAGCTGTAAGTACAGACAGAGTAATTTTTAAATACCTTGATACTGTAAAAAATATTATACCGTACTTTGAAGTTTATAGAAGTTTATAGTAAGGAAATAACCAGTATTGTGTTCGTGTAGCATTCATTTTAATATGATAAATAGTGAGTTATTAGATTGAAACAGATTTATCGAGAAATGTACGTTGCTGTTTGCACTTTTGTAAAAGTATTGTTGTTGTTTTTAGCCTAAAATGTCAAATAAAAGTGTTACGTGGAATCACTTTGTAAAAAAGGGATCGAGTGGAGTATGTGCGAACCACTCCTAACACAAGCGTTTCAAGCTTACCAGGAGTGGTTAAAAGGAATATTAGTAATGTTAATCAATAAGATTACTAATACTTTATTTAAAAAAATATTACAGCTTAAAAGGTAAAAAAAAAGTCGAAAATTCTTGAAATTTCATGTTTGAAAATGTCGCGATTAATCGAAAATCGATCTTTTATTTCTCGATTAAATCGATAATCGATTCAAGTACCTTCGATTCAAATCGATTCAGAGATCGATTTTTTAAGAGTGAATCGACATGCCTACACAGAAACCACAGCCACAGAATACCCAGAATACTTTTACCCTGACGGATAAGAAATTTTTTTTGGAATTTATGGCCTGGTATCTAGACCTTTAGGCCAATACGGGTAATAGCTCCTCTACACGATGAGCCAGCGTTGGCCCAGCGCGATGGCTGCAACGCAACTACACGTTGGCGACATTCAGTTGTGATCGAAACGTTTATCGAGATGGACGTGACGTGGAAGCATTAGCCGCTGCGGCAATTTATCTATACAACACGTACCGTTATTTTCTTAATGTGCACAAGAATAGAGTTATTAAAAAGAAATGGCGTAGAAGAAGACCTAAAATAGTACCCCTAGTACCTAAAATAATTATTTTTTTAAAGAATAAGAGTGCCAAACGAGCACACAGTCCACCTGATAGTAAGTGGATGCTGTAGGCCATAGATATCTACATTTATCCTCAATTAAGAACTAAAATGCAGATGCGTTGTCACTCCTGAGGACTAAGATGGAATGCCTTGTTTCCAGTAAAAAATGGTCTCCAGATCTCTACACTCGCCATATGAAACACAGCAGTATTAAGCTGCTATTTGCTGGTATTCTGTGAGAGCGTGGCACTTCCCCGGCCGAGCCGACCCATTCGTAGTACAACCGTAATTTAGCTGCAGCGTGGCTTTACCAAGTATAAATAGTCTTTAAAATTGTACTTATCTTCTGTGTTGGGTTTATAATTACTTAAAAATGGTGATTTTATTCATAACCCTATTAAATATATATAAACCCTAATATAAAACTACCCTGTATATAAAACTAAATCTTTCCTTATTTTTATCTTTGTGTTTTTTATGTATTGGTTTCCATATCACGCTTTCTCCCCGATATAATTCAAAAAATTTTATAACTTCGTTATGAGGCCACGTGGAGACGCCAGTAACTTAAGGTATCTTCGATAAAGATTTAGTGGACTGTAATTTTGGTGCATACGGCAAAGGGGAAAATAAATAGGTGGGATAGCACGCACTGACCTGATGAGGGCAGCCTTGCCTTCCTCCTGGAGTGTCTGCTATACAGCAAGCTCGCCACGTGGTTCGGCGCACACGCACTCTCGGAACAGTCTCGTGAAGTCCCACACTCACCACCTTTGCCCTTACGGGGGCGTCTCACACTTTTATGAGTTACAAAGACACAATGTCTGATGCGGTGAATATTAAACATAAACAGGAGAACTCAATGTTCGTTCTGCGCGGTTTGCGGTTAATATATATAAGACGCGACGGGTGGCCGTGCGTTGCGGATGGCGTAATATCACTTAGTATAATGACGCGCGCCGAGATCCTCTTTTTTCACCTCGGCGGCAGCGCGTGCGGTAGGAAAGGGAAGGAAGGAAGGAAACAAAAAATATGCACTAGTCATGTTGATAAAGTAGATATAACTTAGGACGAACTCAATGCGATATGTAATGTAATGTTGATAAAGTAGATTGTTAACTGGCGTTACCACCACGTATTCGTCATTTTAATTAATTTTTCTTAATATATAAACAAAGCGCGAACGTCCACACTCAACAGTTGAGCACGCACAACTGTGGAATGGGCCACGTGTAGATGCGTACCGCCATCGTTAGCCCACTACCCTTTGATGTGTGGTGGAAAAACCGACACCGTCGCCAATCCCGAGACCATCGCATGCGCCATAAGCCATCCGACACAACTACGCCCTCCACACGTTGGCCCATCATAGTGGGCCATCGCGTCGGTCCAACGTGTAGAGGGGCTATAAGAAACAATCCACTTCGAAGTTGCCAACACCATTTTGTCCAATTCCCCGAAAAGCCGAAAATGCAAAATAAATTCCCTAATTTGGGGACAAAAATAAATGGATTCCTCACAATTCTCTTCAATTTTATTTTAAGAAGTGAAAAAAGTTTCAACTAATTTCATAATATTAATTTTTTTAACTTACATTTTTTCCTTTTTAGCATAAAAATTTTGTTTCACACTTTTTCCATATTTTTACAAGCATTTTAAGACATGAAATGTTTTATTTCCTTCCCTTGCGATTAAAACTTGAAATTCCTCGCAGTTTGGGAAATTCCCCACATATTGGCAATGCTCCATACCATAGACCTGTTAAGATGGCATAAAGGTCTAGATACGTAGACAGAGAAACCTATAGACAAATTGACGCCTTCTTTCGCATTCGCACACGAAAAAGATAGATTTATGCATACGTCTTGCAGAGAAATGAGACAAAGCGGCGTGATTGTTTGTCCCTTTCTCTGTGCCGGTTTTTTATTTAGCAAACTACACTTTGCTAAACAACTTTGACAGTTCGTAGCGATCTAACGAGTTTACAAGTTAGTTTATGTGAGAAAAAATGTTTTGTGAGCTTAAGATTGGTGAATCTTGTTCAGTTCAGTGCTTAGAACAATTAAAATTTTTATCTGAATATTTTTAAAAGTCATAAAAATTATTGTATAACCTAAAACTTCGTTATCGCCCTTTCTCATTCGAGGCCACGCTTATCATTAGTCTATAGGTTTCTCTGTCTACGTCTAGATGCCACCAGGCCATAAACTCCAAAAAAAAATAACTGTTAAGATTTTTGGCTTTGATGCGTGTTTTTTAAGCCTTGACTTTATTTCACTCAGGATCTTCGTTTTATAGATTTTTGAAGTGAAAACTTCTTTAGCATCATTGTGATTCGAAACTGGACGAAACGAAAAAGCGACAGTGAAATGAGACAGATATATAAATTCATAAGATTTAACGTGGGCGATAATCAAATAGGAAGCTCAATGCTCGCCAGAAAAAAGTCTTAAGCGCCATCGCTTACGTGTTTTTTTCAACAATGTACGGTGTGCCTATGGAATAAACAAGCAGTGAAGAACAATAAATCGATATAAATATTTTTGTAATTAGTAAGTACTACTAGTCGTTCACTTCAAGAATGCCGTTACCTCCCGCCGCGCCCCCTCATTCCACGCCTCAAGCGTCGCCCTTTTAGTACCGATAGCAACGTCGAAGTGTACTTACGTCCGTTTTTTATGCTCCCGTACGTTCTCTAGTTTGTTACTGTTTTTGCTGTTGTTTTTGTTACTGTTGATTTTTTGTTTTTGTTTTTGTTTCTGTTGATATTCGTTAATTTGTTCTGTTACAATGAGTAAATTTCGAAAATCTTTAATTTGATATATTTAAAATGTAAAATAAAACTATAAAAAAATATTTAAGAACACGTTATTATTTCATCATCATCATCATTCAAAAAATATTTTATTTCATCGAACACGTTATTATTTAAGTTTGAAAATATGAATACTAAAAAACATAAACATGATGACTTTTTTCGTCTACGGTACCGTCAGCTGTGACGTCGTAACGGTCTACGACGGCAAACTCGAAATGAACGCGTAGTATATGAGGTATATCGAAAAGAGTATAAATATTCGAATGGAAATTAATCTACTCGTCGTTAAAATTAGTGGCTGTCCCGTACGTTAATATATTAAAATAAATTAATTATATTAATTTATTTTATAATATACTATACTATAATTATATTTGATATATTAATTTTGCAGTAATTAAATTTTCTTGTATTTTATGCTGAAGTTGTAGTTAAAATTATAATATTAAATAAATCATTTGCCGTAAAGAATTTGTATTTTATATTTCATATCATTTGAAGGTTTCACTTCTGTCGCTTGTGAGCTGCACGCATGTTTTTTATCCCTTTATATTTTTTATATCCCTTATCCCATTTAGCGTTAAGATTACCCACTGAATCATATAATATGAAGGTCAGTTACAAAGAGGATATAATCATGCAACGTCTAGTCAGTAAGTACCTATATGTTGTTCAAGACTGTTCAAGACTGACAATTCATTCCAAAAACTAGAATATTATATAAGGAAATTCATTCATTGTCACATTATCTGCCAAGGTTACTATGAAATTGGAATAATATTTCTATGATTACATTGCACGAATTTTTGGGATTGTACTATAAATAGTGAAAGTGTGGACTCGGTGGTACTAGTATAATTTTGTATGTGGCTAGGGCTGCAGACATAGAGCAACACGAGTCGCCTGCGTATCGGAGGGGAGTACCAATACGCAGGGGCAGAGCGATTGTCAACTGAACGTCAATAACGGTTTCACGGGTCTTTGGTGTCAAATTAATTATTTTAAGTTTTCTTGTAATATTCTGATTACATTACTAACGTAGCGTTAGTAGAGACTAACTACGAGAGCGTAGTAACCACGTCTAATCCATCTAATTTCGCCTAAGCCACCGGACCCGAATTGTTCTGATCCTAATATTATTTCCTCTCCAGCTGCTTATGTTGAAATACAAAATGATTTAGAAGGTATAGACAGAAATCGTGAAGTATAGACAAAGGATCTGGGGGTACGGCAGTGCCTTCGTCAAGTCGAGCAAAAAAGTGGCATGGCCGTACCATCCTTTTCTAGAATCAATTCAATCCATTTTCGAACCCCCTAAACTTCGTTGTGGATAAGACTACAAGTCTGAATTTTCAGTTACCAAGCACGCATTGTATAAACACGGTTTATTTCAAATTTTGTTTTATTTGAATTAGTAGTTTAAGGATTATAACTAGTAAAATTTTCTTAATTTTGTCACTCACTCACTGACTGACAGAGAAGTTTCAAATTTAGAATAAAATAATGTTTAATGTATAAATGTATAGACTAAGAACATTGAGTTATACTAGAGAAGCTATTCCAAACAAAAAATGTACACTACTCTGTATCCGCACATGCGCGGGAAACAGTGGAGTCGCGTATGCGTAGGTGATATAAACGCGCGAAAATTGTCGTAATAAATAATTGTTTGTTTAGATTGTATTGTTAATCAAGTACATTTTTTTTAATTGTCGTTTATTTTGCATATGTGCTAATTAAATATAAAATTATTATTAGCGCCGCTCCACACTGCATGAATATCATTGAGTTATACAACACTGGAGGAGCAAACCACCTTACCGCGCGTCGAAAACAGTGTAACCACTGTCCAAACGCGACGACGTAGCTTTGAAACTAATAATAATTTTAAATAAACATATATCTATCTCATTTACACAAGTTGCGAAAACAATATCGTCGCTAAGATAAGATAAAGATAGACACACAACATGCAATGGCGTGTTGGTGTGGCTTACTATGTGAAATTATACCTAAAATACGCAATAAAAATGAGTTTTTTTAAGCTGGAAATTAATTGTTTTTATATTAAAAAAGTGTATTTTATTTTAAAATCTTTATTGCGTCCCCTTAGAAAAAAGGATACAAAGCTTATCAGATGAATAGAAGTAAACATAATGATGAAATAAAACATATTTTTATAAGTATTTTTATTGTACTAATAAATCAAACAATATAAAATGGGTAATAAAATATAATTAATGTAAAATTTATGAATTTTAGATTAAATATATAAATTTTACATTGAAATTATAATTAATTTAATATTATTAATATAAAGTAAGTAGATAATGAAATATATTTAATACATAATTCATGGATAAACTAAAATAAGAATGATTAATTATTTTGTATAAAAGTTAAAACGTGGTTTTTATTATAATTTCCAAAATATTTAAAATCAGAGGTAACAAATTAACTTACTCCATTAATTATACTACTCTGTGTAAAAAGTATCGGAAATATGTCAATAAAAAGACCCGCGTAAAAGAGGTCGTTCTAATTTTTTTACTGCATGTTGGTAGCACTGTACTGATTTAGCGCGCAAAGTTTGAGCGGGATCTGTCATTTAATTTGTTTTAAACTACATTTTTGTTGGTCATAGTTTTGAGTTCTCGGCGATTTTTACAATGGAAAATATTGTTGAACAAAGAGTGTGCCTTAAATTTTGTGTTTCGAATGATATTTCATGTGGTGAATCACTAAAAATGTTGCGAAATACCTACGGCGAATCGTGTATATCGAAAACAAGGGCTTATGAATGGTATAAGGCTTTTAAAGAAGGCCGAGAAGTAGTAGTAGACTTGCCTCGTTCTGGTAGACCTTCAACCGCTACGACCAAAGAAAACATCGACAAAATCAAGAAGCTAGTGCTCGAAAATCAACGTATGAGTCTGAGAGAGTTGGCTAGTGAGGTGAACATATCTTTTAAGTCCGTCCACAACATTCTCATTGACATTTTAGGCATGAAACGCGTCGCCGCTCGACTAGTTCCAAAAGAGCTCAATTTTGTTCAAAGAGCGCAGCGAAAGCATGTCGCTGAAGACATGGTTTCCCGAGCTTCTACGTATCCGACCTTTATGAAACGTATAATAACTGGCGACGAGACATGGGTTTATGAGTACGACATGCAAACAAGCCAACAGTCTTCAGAATGGCGCCTCGAAAACGAGCCGAAACCCAAAAAACCGCGGCAAAGTCGCTCCAAAATCAAGGTGATGCGGACAGTTTTTTTTGACTACCGTGGTGTGGTTCACTCCGAATTCCTTCCAAAGGGAGAAACAATGAATAAAGAATATTATTTAGGCGTCATGAAGCGTTTGCGTGAGAGTATCCGCCGAAAACGTCCAGATTTGTGGCAACACAACTCATGGATTCTGCACCATGATAATGCACCATCACACACAGCCATTATAGTGAAAGAGTTTTTAGCGAAAAATTCAACAAAAGTTCTCGACCAAGCACCGTATTCACCTGATATGGCTCCGTCTTAATTTTTTCCCCCAAGTTAAAATGACCACTTCGAGGAAAACGTTTTGAGTCGATAGAAGCCATAACAAAAATATTCGCTGAATGAGCTAAAGGCCATACCGCAAATAGCCTATGAAAAATTTATGGAAGGCTGGGTGAAGCGTTGGAGATGTTGTATTGCAAGCGATGGGGCCTACTTTGAAGGCGATAAAATAAATTTAGATGAATAATTTGTATTTTTTGTTTTATTGACAAATTCCCGATATTTAGTACACAGAAGGTATAGTCTCCCATTAATGTAGGATAATCACAAATGCGGAAAAGTGGCCAAATTGAACCTAAATGGCAACATTCGATAATTTTATTTAATTATTTGAGGTTTTTTTACGTTTATATGAAAACAAGAACTAAAAATTATGTGTTGAAAGTGATTCCGCTTGATTTATTACGTTTTTGTGACTTTGAATAGCATTCTTTCACTACGCATTTACCCATTTTTGTCGCAGCTCAACTCTGTCGGAGTCACATTGAACACTGAACTGACGTTAGCTAGGCGTATGGCTGTGGCCATATGTGCAATGGCAACGCTTTGGCGCGGTTATTACTGATCTAGTGTAATATATAAATCAATGATGAATATCGAAGTCCAATAACAGGTGTACGGATTGCAATACAGTTCAGTTGAGTGTTCGGAATGCCATACGGTAAATGTTGATCCAGTGAGAATTTAGATTGTTCTTCCACCTATTTGACGTGTTTGCTCAGCTCCTCGTCGCACAAACTGATATACTTTGATCCATTCTTGATGCGCGTGTGACGTCGGTGGATCTGCACTAACAGGATTTCAATATACTCGTCAGAGATTTGACCAACATTTGTTGAACTATCAACGGTCGAAAAAATCATACTGAATATGATTTTTTAGATCCAGAGTATATTTAATATATATGCGACATTTACTTAGACTAAGTGGATCCGGAGCCATAATTGGCGAATTGGTACCCGAACACGAAGCGGCAACGTCGCGTTCTGTGTGTGACAGAGAACCCAGTAGGCTACTTCTTTATAGTAATAAGAAAATACGTTATCTGCTGATTTTGTGGATCAAACTTTGGCAGGTTTTATTGTGGAAAGACGTTTGTTCGAGTTTTTGTTATCGTGTGAGTGAATTTGTGTTATTTTATTCATTTGTAGTAGATCAATTAGAAGATAGTACTTTATTATAATTTAAATTGTCACTCGAGTGTGTGCGTGCGTGCGTGCGTGCGTGTGTGTATATGTGTGTGTGTGTGTGTGTGTGTGTTTTTTTTTTATGCGAGTTTGTGTGCGCGCGTGCGTGTGGGTGTATGTGTGCTCATAAGTGTTCGTGTGAACGCATGTGCGTGCGCGTGTGTGTGACTGTATGCGTGCGTATGTGCACTGTTGTGTTTTTTTAGTACGTGTGTGTGTGTGTGTGTGCGGTTGTTCGTGTATTTGCTTTTGTGTGTGGATACGAATGTGTGCGTGTGTGCGTGCGTGTGTCCACTGTTGTTTTGTGTTTGTGTATGTGCTTGTGCGTGTATGTGTTCGTTCGTGCGCGCGCGTGTGTGTGAGTGTATGTGCGGGTATGTGTGTGTGTGTGTGTGTGTGTGTGTGTGTGTGTGCGAGCGCGCGCGCGTATGTGTATGTGTGCGCGCGTGCGTGTATGTATGTGTGCGCGCGCGTGTGTTCGTATGTGTGTATGTGTGTGTTTGTGTCTGTGTTTGTGTGTGTGTGTATGTGTGTGTGTGTGTGCGTGTTTGTGCGTGTGTGTGTTCGGCGATGTGCGTGTGTGTGTGTGTGTGTTTAGGTGTGCGTGTGTGTGTCTGTATTTATGTGAGTGCGCGAGAGCGCGCGTGTGTGTATGCGCGTGCGTGTGAGTGCGTGCGTGCGGTGTGTGTGCGTGCGTGTGTGTTCGTCTGATTGCGTGTATGTGTGTGTATGTGTGTGTGTGTGTGTGTGTGTGTGTGTGTCCAGAAAACGGAGGCGGAGAATGAAGACGTGGAGGCGGAGGTGAATGCAGCGTAGTATGTGGTGAAGGCGGAGGAGAGGAATTTGTGGTGAAGTCGGAGATAGTGGAAACGGGGAATTGTGTTGGAGGCGGAAAGAATAGTTACGGCGTGTGGTAGTGGCGGCGGAGGGAGCGGAGTTTTTTTGTTGAGGCGGATGGAGCAGAGTTTATGGTGGAGCCGGAGGTAGCGAAGGTGGAGAACGAAAGCTTAGAGAGGGGTGCAGTGGTAGATGTGGAGTCGTAGGTGGCAGAGGTGTTGGTGGGTACACTGGAGTGCAGTAAAGTGGTTACCGCGTGAGGGCAAGGGAGGCTCATATAAAGGACTGTTGGTTACAGCGAAAAAAAGTGTGGCTGGTAAGTGGATATCGATACTACCCCTAAAGATGTTACTACGAGGTTATTCATTTTTCCGAATATCAGCTTGGATACCTATTGGTACTAGAGACAAAGTGAAAAGAACTTTTGTTTTGTGACCTAACACAACAAACCCAAACTTGGCATACCTAGTTCTACTAGTCAGAAGTACACCTTCAGGTCACTTCAGCAAGTCCGGAGGTAAGGACTCATCATAACTAACAAAACGAGCCCAAACTCAGCACACCCAGTTCTACTAGTCCAAGAGTTCCACTAGTAATCCCGAATTACATTTTGAGGTCACTCCATCAAGACCGGAGGTAAGGTCTCATGATAATATCTCATGTAATAGTTCGATTCTATACCTATTAATTTTGTAAACGCGTCCTTAAAAATCTTGATTATGATGAAGTAGAAAACATGTTAACTGGTTTATGGTAAACACACACACACACAAACACGCAAGCGCACGCGCAAACATGCACACATGCGCACACGCACAAATGCATACACACACTCACACACGCACATCGCCGCACGCACACGCACAAACACAAACAGAACAGTGCACACATGCACATACTTACACCCATTCATACACACACACACACACGCGTGCGCGCGCGCGCGTACACATACGCACATGCACACAAACATACACACACACACACACACACACACACACACACACGCAGATGCGAGTGCGCACATATGCACATAAACACACACGCACTCACGCGCGCGCGCGAACACACACACACACACACACACACACACACACACACACACACACGCAAACACGCACTCAGACGAATACCTTATGTCGCCGTTGCCACCACTTCCGCTACAAGAAGGGGCGTTGCCGAGTAATACATGTTAGTAATTAATACAAATCTTAAAACTAATTTTCGTAAAACTTAAAACTATTTACCTTTTAAAACTATATATAAGACAGGCCCGATTGGTCAGCACCCTGCGCACCAGGGATGTGCATCGTTTACGCATGGTGGTGTAGAAACAATCCACACGCGCATCCGCGAACATACCCGGCGCATTACCACAACGAGGTAGACCAAACAGCACCCTGATTGCATTACATAACACGCATTTAATCTGTAGCTTGTACCGCCAAAGATACGAAACGGCAACGTCGCTGCTGCATACAGCCAATCCGATCGTTTATCTTATCGTTTGCTGTGCTCTGATTTGCTCATTTAAATCGGATCAACATTTTCCGTAACCATCGCAAGGTGGATTTGTATATCGGATCAACTTCAGCCAACGCTAGCAAACAGTCTCGTGAGTGCAGATGTTGATCCGGTCAGAGCCACAATAGTTACCAGAGATGCATGTTGGATCAACAAAAGGCGCCGGATCAACATGCGTTTTCGGATCAACAAAGTGCTCGCGTGAAGTCGCGTCTGATCAACATTTACCGTAAAGAGATCTCTCTCTATATATATATATATATATATATATATATATATATATATATATATATATATATATATATATATATATATATATATATATATATAGATCTCTACTATAGATCTCTATATATATATATATATATATATATATATATATATATAGATCTCTTTAGGGTAAATGTTGATCAGACGCGACTTCACGCGAGCACTTTGTTGATCCGAAAACGCATGTTGATCCGGCGTCTTTTGTTGATCCAATATGCATCTATGGTAACTAATGTGGCTCCGACCGGATCAACATCTGCACTCACGAGACTGTTTGCTAGCGTTGGCTGAAGTTGATCCGATATACAAATCCACCTTGCGATGGTTACGGAAAATGTTGATCCGATTTAAATGAGCAAATCAGAGCACAGCAAACGATAAGATAAACGATCGGATTGGCTGTATGCAGCAGCGACGTTGCCGTTTCGTATCTTTGGCGGTACAAGCTACAGATTAAATGCGTGTTATGTAATGCAATCAGGGTGCTGTTTGGTCTACCTCGTTGTGGTAATGCGCCGGGTATGTTCGCGGATGCGCGTGTGGATTGTTTCCATATATATATATATATATCTAGATATATATATATATATATAGATCTCTACTATAGATCTCTATATATATATATATATATATATATATATATATATATATATATATATATATATATATATATAGATCTCTTTAGGGTAAATGTTGATCAGACGCGACTTCACGCGAGCACTTTGTTGATCCGAAAACGCATGTTGATCCGGCGCCTTTTGTTGATCCAATATGCATCTATGGTAACTAATGTGGCTCCGACCGGATCAACATCTGCACTCACGAGACTGTTTGCTAGTGTTGGCCGAAGTTGATCCGATATACAAATCTACTTTGCGATGGTTACGGAAAATCTTGATCCGATTTAAATGAGCCAATCAAAGCACAGCAAACGATAAGATAAACGGTCGGATTGGCTGAATGCAGCCGCGACGTTGCCGTTTCGTATCTTTGGCGGCACAAGCTACGGATTGGTCTACCTCGTTATTGTAATGCGGCGGTTATGTTCGCGGATGCGCGTGTGGATTGTTTCTATACCACCATGCGTAAACGATGCATATCCCTGGTTCGCAGGGTGCGGGCCAGTTCCAATGGTGTCCTGAGGGCATTATCTGATAGGTTTGAGTTCAGTACCTGCACCATTGTCAT